>CM041519.1:24779073-26024073 GCA_023091065.1 Dianthus caryophyllus | reverse complement strand
GCGAGTCCGGGTGGGGGTGGGGAGAATCGCTCTGTCGTCAGACAGCGTAGTCAAAGGCGCGAATGGCGGCCGGAGAATCGTCCTAAGACGGGGATCACCAGAAGGGATGTACTCCGGCTATAAGAAGAGCGCAAAGACGGTCGCCCGGTCTTAAGACTTAGAAGAAGAAGTTGATAAGTAGCGCTATCAAGTACGCTGCAAAACAAATCACCATGCGACGATTTTGGGTCTCCTTGCCTGTGGTTGACAAAGGAAGACTTTGTACGTTCCATCGAACGTTCTTACCTTGTCGGCCTGTTAAAAAATGAGGTAAAACAAATTAGGATAGCAGAACTAATTTTAATTAGTTACAAAATCATAAAAAAATCATAATACAATATACTATATATTGTAAATATATACAATATATTATATATTGTAAATACAATATACTATATATTGTAAATATATTTTGAATTTTAGGAGTTGCTAGTATAACTTTTGATTTTTTGTTTAGTATGGGGTAGCAGCCGCTACCCCATAACACTACATAGGTCCGCCCCTGTATTCCACTTTACTTTTAAATAGTAAATTTTACATTTTTTTAGGCAAAATTATCAATTACAGCCTTACAAAAACACAAAATTAAAAATTACAGCCTTATATAACGTTTTTTTTAAATTACAGCCAAATCTTTAACTCCGTTCAAAAATTGCAGCCAAAACGGAGAACGCTGGTTCATAAGTGATATATATTTCAAAATTCAAAAATATAACCTGAATTTGGCTTATTTATGACCAATATACCCTTGAGCATTTCTTCCTTTATAATTACCCAATTTTGGAACCCATTTTCATTTAAATTTCAATTCACCAATCTTCCTCTTTTCACTCTTCATTTCTTATGTGAAGTTTGAATCTTTTCAAGATCGGCTTTATCGTTTGTAGGAAATTTAGCAGGTATTGATTGTAATGTCGTTGAGTTTCTTGTCAGGTTACCCTTATCTTTTCTTTGTAATAACAGTTTGGTGTCATTTAGGGTTTGTAATCGTTTTTGTCGTTTCTGAAATCAATGTCGGAGGGGAGTACGCAATCTGGATACGGTGGTGAGAAGAGATATTTATGTGGCAGTCCAATTACTGTGAGGAAATCCATGGCCCTTAATAACCCAGTGCGAAAATTTAATTTGGGGATTTTGATGTATCACATGCAATAACAAAGTTTAAAACACAAAATTAAGGTTTAAATTCAACAAAAAAAAAATAAGGTTTGCAAGTTAACATAATACCTTCAACAACTGAGGAACCAAATAAAACCCAGAAAAAAAAAAAAAAAAGTTGAAGAAGCTTTGTGGATGTTGATTAGGATTACATGGCTTCAAGATAAAGAGTACTTCATTTTTTTAATAAGGTGAAGTGATGATGTTGATGAGAAGTGATGAGTGGAGTAAAAAAGGAGTTAAAAAGGGGGAAAGATTAAAGAGAGAGGGGAGTAAAAATGGGGACTGTTAAGTATCAAAATGAAATACAGTATAAAATAGAATAGGAGAGTATTAGGTAATCATTAATTAAGGGTAAATCGGTCATCTTCACTTTTTTTTCACCGGAAATACACTTTGGCCGCCATTTTTGAATGAAGTTAAAAATTTGGCTGTAATTTAAAAAAAATGTTATATAAGGCTGTAATTTTAATTTTGTGTTTTTATAAGACTGTAATTGATAATTTTGCCTTTTTTTTTTTAATATGGAGTACGTAATATGTGAGTGGAAGTGTAAAAATATGATGTATATTTCTCATTTTTCGGGTCTCTTTTATAAATTGTAAGGAGTCGCTGAATCAAAGGGCTCATGCGATTTCGGAAAGGTTAACTACGTGCATGCATGTATGATGAGCCATGTTTGTCACAAATCAAACTCTCGTTGGATGGAAACGATTTTACAGTTATATTATAGCATCCGTATGATTGAAATTAAGTGCTCCTAATTAAATTAAGTGCTCCTTCTACATAAACTATGAATTTAATACTTTTAAGAAAAAAACAAAAAAAAAAACTCATTTTCATTCTTTAATATGCACAATTTATATTGGCGTATAAATTATTGGACGAAATTGGAAAGAACTCAGTAATTGGGCAAGCTTATCAAAACACATGCTGCATAAGGGGACCATTCAATCATTCATCAATAATAAAGAGATATTTAGGTCATGCAAAAGAATTTCCTAAAATAGCTATTCATTTATTGAGCTATTAAAACCAAACTCCACGCTTATTTAGGCCTGGTCGAATAAGAATTATAAGATAATTTGACAATACGAGGTCCACAATTGTTGGGATAATTAATTGGATAAAAAGCCATTTCTTGTCATCTTTTTTTTTTTTTTGTTTTTTTTTGTTTTGTAACGTCCGTGACGGACACTATGAATTTAAAGAAGCAATATCAAAGTTTACAAGAGCCATAACCACTAACGGAAAATCATCTAACCACACCCTCCTACCTACTTCCCATAGTTGCACACGTGCAAGCTCAAGAGCTACCTTATTACCGTCCCCACTCGTAAAAGACCACACAACCGACTCAAACCTAGGCACTAAAATACGAACTTCATCTAAGACCATGTGAAATGGACACCTTCCTGTCTCCTTATTTTGAAGAGCCTCCATCACCGCTTTACAATCCCCTTCCATATTAATCACCTCATGTCCCATTTCCAAGGCCAACTCCAAAGCAATAATAAAAGCAAAAGCTTCAGCTTCTCTTATCTCACTCTCTCCCCGTTCTTTGACCGTAGCACACCACAACATCCTCCCGTCACCGTCTAGAGCCACCACGCCATAGCTAGTCCCTAACTCATCAAAAATTCTGGCATCCACGTTAATTTTAATCCCTCCTTGTGGTGGAGCTTGCCATTTTCTAAGCTCCCTGCGCCTACGAACATCACCTCCGCCACCTTTCCCGACCAACCCGTCCATCTCTGCAACCACTCCAGCAGCCCGGTCAGCGATAACCACACATTGGAAATCGGTCCCCTCAAAACCAGCTCGTTTTGAGCTTTCCAGATTGACCATACGACCGCCATGAACGTTGACCTATCCACCTCATTCAAGACTTACCATACCCCCGTAAGCCACTGCTCCACCGAGTCACCTTTCACCCCCACTACTTCCTCCATTCCCACTCTTTCCCAAGCCTCAAAGACCCGCCCACAATCACGAAACAGATGCAAGTCAGTCTCATCGATCTCTACTCATACATTGTGGACAGCTACCATCTAAAACACCTAATCGCTGACGGAGACGATACCTAGTCGGGAGCGCTTCCATGCACCATTTCCAAAACATAATTTTTATTCGCGGTAGGGCTGACGTCCTCCATAATGCTTTCCATAAGCTCCCTCCATTTGACGTCGAAGCAAACTCACCCTCGTTGCGGAAAAGGCAGTGATAAGCTGAACGGACCGAGTATTCTCCATCATTCTCCCATTTCCAGTACCAGTCATCTCTTGGGCGACAGCGACTCAGTCGAATTCGTAAAATTCTTTCCGCTTCAAAAGGTAAGAAATTATTCCTAATCACGGATTCATTCCACTTTCCACTTACCTCCATGAGCTCATTAACGTATTCAAGCTCTACTCCGGGACGTTTAGTAGATATAATTATCCCCGTCTGCGTATCCGCTAGCCACGCATCATACCAAATCAGAGTAGACTTATCGTCCCCTATCCGCTTCCGTAAACCCTTCAATAAGACACTCTTCGCTTCCCAAATGCTTCGCCAAGTGTAACTCGGGTTGGTCCCTAAAGTGGAATCAATAAAACTTGAATTAGGAAAGTACTTCCCAACCAAGACCCTCGATGCAAGTGTTTCACTTCCAATACATAAACGCCACGCCTGTTAACCAAGGAGAGCAGAATTAAAGTGCTCATAGTCTCGAAAACCCAGACCACCATCCGCTTTTGCTCGACACAGTGTCCTAATAGCAATACGACAGAATACACTGTATGAATATGAATGTCTTAGACGGTAAATAGTATGAATATGAACGTCGTGGACGGTAAAAAGTATGAATATTAACGTCCCTCCTATGGACGAACGTCCAGGTTAAGGTCCCTCCTATGGACGAACGTCCAGGTTAAGGTCCCTCGTATGGACGAACGTCCAGGTTAAGGTCCCTCCTATGGACGAACGTCCAGGTTAAGGTCCCTCCTATGGACGAACAACCAGGTTAAGGTCTCTCCTATGGACGAACGTCTAGGTTAAGGTCCTTCCCTGGATAGACCATTATGACATATTCTGTACGTATTGTGTAAATTAAAGAGTTTAAACAATTTGTTTAATGATTTCTACAGGATTCGTTTGAGAACTTAGGTGGCGACAACGTTGATTATAACCATTTATTTGTAACAGAAGTATGTTTTGAGGATTGGGATAAAGCTTTTGATTGGGTTAATGAAATCGCTCTGGATAATGGCTTGGTTTTGGTGAAAGCAAATAATGGGTCTAAAAATCGCCGACAACCTGAATTATTGGCTTCCTACTTTCGATGTAGTAGGTACGGACGAAGTAAGGGTGTGTATGATCCCGAAAAGCCAAAGAAGAAGCCAAAAACGCAAAAAGTGTGATTGCCGGTTTCGTATTAGAGCCGTGCAAAATTACCATTTTGTTAATAATAAGCAAGTGGTGCTTTGGAATATTGTCACGTCGGAAACTTTTGGATATCACAACCATGCGTTGACAAAGTACAAAGATGGACATCGTGGGTATGCGGGTTTGGATGAAGATGAGAAAGCGTTTGTTAGACAAGAATATAGTTCCACGGTTTTACCTAGAGACATCAAAACCGGTCTTCACCAAAAAAGTCCCGATAAACCTCAACCCTCAAGTAAACAAATTTACAACGTGACATCTAAGATTCGGAGGGAATTAAAAGGCGATCAAAATCCCGCACAACAAATGTTAGCTCTAGCCGTAGAAGCTAACTTTGTTCATTGGCACGAGATAAACCCTTTGACCCTCGAACTCACTCACGTGTTCATGTCTCACCCGGAAGCCGTAAAACTTTTTCGTGCATACCCACACGTAGTTCTCATGGATTCGACATACAAGACGAACATCTACAAGATGACACTCGTTGAGGTTGTCGGTGTCACACTGGTTGGGTCGTCTTTTCTGATTGCGTGTGTGCTCATTCCAATGGAATCTGAGGAAGGGTACATGTGGTTGTTGCGGAAGTTGATGGAGATTCTTGATTGTACCGGTGTTTCTCCGTCGGCATTCGTTACGGATCGCGAGTTGGGTTTGGTTGGTGCACTTCGGAACCTTTATCCCGACACTCCTCACCTCTTTTATCGATGGCACGTGAATCGTGCCGTTGAGAACCGAGATTTGTTGATTTTTAAAAAAGAGTGGTACAAAAATCTTGTCCTCAAGAATCCCGAGACCGGTTGGTATAATGTTATAAACGCAACGACCGAAGAAGAATTCAAGGAGGCGTGGAATGGTTTTAGTACGAAGTGGATTCAATTAGCGTCTTACGTGTCAAGGACTTGGGGTGAGCATGCTTCTAAATTCGTATTATGTTATACGAATGAGTACTTCCGTCTCGGAAACACGGCTACATCTCGTGTAGAGTCCGCTCATTCCCTTTTGAAAGCGTGGTTAAAAAGTGCATATCTTACACTTGATACGATGTGGTCTCGTATCCATTCCATGCTTGAAGGTCAACATTCCAAGATTCGGAAGAAGCTTGAGCAATCAATGAGTAAGCCTCGAATAAGTCATCGGATGTTTTCTTTGTTGCATGGAAGTGTGTCCATCAAAGCTATTGAGATTATGGAGGAGGAAATTAAGAGAGGCGATGCTTTGGGAGTCGGATTGGAACAACGTCGTGGTTGTGAATTGCGAAGTACACATGGTCTACCTTGTTCTTGTCAATTGATTCGCTGAAGAGACAACTGTAGGAGAGTTCATTTAGGTGATATTCACGATTTTTGGAAAACGTTGGTGTATGATAGCAACGATGCTATGCCCAAGAACGATAACGACATGCTAGACGAGCTTGTCGAGAAAGCGAGGAAAAGTGACCCGGCATATCGGAAGATATTTATCGAGAGGTCGCGAGACATTCTACATCCGGAGGACGAAGATGTGAAGCCTCCCGCGGTTAGAGATAATCCTAAGGGTAGACCGAGAGGTTCTACAACTAGGAGTAAATCAAGTTTTGAGCATTCTCGAAACAAGTACGGGACACCGAGCACGGATGCTTCAACGAACGTACAACATCGAATTTGTGATTTTCACGCGGGAGAAGTTGGTGCGCCATTGGAGATAAACTACACTATCGGTGTTTTCTCAAGTTGGAAGAAAAGATTTGGCGTCTCGGAATGTGTTTGGTGTTTTTTCGACGGATGCGTGGATGTCGGAGACGACGGTCATTGCGGCTTCAGAGTTCTTTCGCATGCTCAACGCGGTCAAGAAGAGGACTACATCGTCATGAGAGAGTGGTGTGTGAACGAGATTATGACACACGACATCTACAAGTCCATGTTTAATGCGACCTATAAGTTGCTCGACGGGTTCACACATTACGAACAAACATTGAGGCGCATTGCTTTCTACAAGAAATCAAGTTGCGGACAAGATCATTGGATGTGTTCGGATCATTTGTTCGTTTTTGCGTCAATGTTTAATTGGACCATATGTGTGATTGCGCGACAACGTACCGCGAAGGGTGACTATGTATGGCAGTGTTCTACGATATTACCGTTAAGGCGTTCTTCTTCCCCGCACACCCATATGGTGTTTTGTGGATTTTAAACAAGAACTTGCATTGGATGCGGTTGCATTGTAAGGGACCACCCTTTGAAGTTCCGATGCCTCCCATAGATCCCGGGTGGGAAACTTTTAGAGATCCTAGCGTAGCACATCTTAAGTCGTTCTACCAAACGAATATCGATAATTGGCATACAATTATGGGAACGACACCTAGAGCGCCTCGATCTAGATCTACCACCGCACATGAATCACAAGCGTCCCGTTGTTTAGTATTTGAAAGTGTGTCGGACGATGAGTAGAGCGAGCCAATGGATGTTTCATGTTTATGTAGACGATTACGTTCTTCTTATGTACTACGAATTTATATCTTATGTGACGTATCGTTTTTAATTAATTCTTACGTTTCATGTTTATATCTTATGGATGTTTCATGTTTACATCTTATGTGACGTATCATTTTTAATTAATTTTTAAGTAAATTACCGTATATGTAGGACAAAATACTGGACGTTCAGCCACAGGTAGAACGTAATTCTGGAAACCAGTCCACAGAAGGACAAAATACTGGACGTTCAGCCACAGGTACAATGTAATTCTGGAAACCACTCCATAGAAGGACAATAACCTGGACGTTCAGCCACAGGTAGAACGTTATTCTGGAAACCAGTCCATAGAAGGACAAAAACCTGGACGTCTCTGACATGGCTGAACGTCCAGGTTTTTGTCCTTCAATGGACTGGTTTCCAGAACTACGCAACACGTAACACTGAGTAGGACCACCCTCAACAGCACCCGTCAGATGCCAAGAAAAATCCTTCTTGGTCTTCGTCTTGGTCTTCGACCGACCACCAACAGACGACACCGAGGTACACCTAAGAAAGCGGCCTCTAGAATCCCGAGTCGCCATTTTAGTCATACGGGACTCAGAAATCTGGTTCTGCACAAACAAACTGTCTCCCTTCTCCTCCGCCCTCGTAACCTCCTCCTCGTCGTCGTCCTCATCCTCCTCCTCCCTCGCATTCTCGTCCTCCTCCCTAGCATCCTGCACCTCCTCCTCCTCCTCTCGATATTCATCATCAAAGTTCTCTTCAAACCCGGCTTCAATTTCTCTGTCCAACTCTTTCTCCGAGTTGTCGCTCTCAATAACACTGGCGGGCGAAAGGGGAACTTTCGCCACCCTTTTAGAGCGATTTAACTGGAGGGAAGGTGAAGCTTCAGAAGATTTTCTTTCCGCTTCGAGGCCGTGACAGCACGACTACTCGTACGACTCTTGGGGGGAACCATAATGTTTTTTCCTCTATTTGTCATCTGCAAAAATAAAATTAAATATGATTAGCTAAATAAAAACAACATAAACAACAATAGCAAGTCAGAAAATATAAACGTTCACTGTCAACACCATGGTATGACAAAAATATGGAAAACCAACCATTGATAGACAATGAAATTCGTTGTCATATCTGTGGTAAGACAAAAATCTGGAAATACATCCATGGTATGACAAAAATCTGGAAACACATCCATGGAGGGACAAAATTCTGGAAACACGTCCACAGATGGACAAAATTCTGGAAACAAATCGATGGAAGGACAAAATACTGGAAACACATCGATGGAAGGACAAAATACTGGACATTCTACCCATAAAAGGCCGAAGAATTCAACACTTTTTACCAACTACGACAAAAAATTCATTCCAAATTCAACAACAACACATGAACAATATACAATATACAACTTTTACAAGCAATTTTTACCAAAAAATACAAAAAATTTATCCCTAATTTACGTTTTTTCTTGAACAATATACAACTTTTACAACCATATTTTACCAAAAACGACAAAAAATTCATCCCTAAATTACCAACACACAAATGAACCATATACAACAAAGCATCTAACAATTACAAACAACAAAAACATGAACAACAAACAAAAAAATAAATAAAAGCAGGAACACAACAGATCTGAAGGGTTTTTTTAAAAATAACAAACAAAAAATAAATAAAAACAAAAAATAAAGGGGTTTTTTTTTTTAAAAAATACCGAATAGATCTCAATAAAATGCCAAAAAATTAAACGTTAACATACTTAGATAGTGTTGGTGGTGGACGGTGGGGGAATGTCCGGTGGTGGAATGTCCGGTGGTGGTGGTGGGCGAAACGACGAAGGTGGTGCTGACGACAGTTGCTGGTGGGGCGCGAATCGACGGTGGTGGTGGAGCACGACTCGAAACAACTCGACGGTGGTGGTGGAGCACGTACAGTGGTGGTGGCGGAGCAAATATAGTGGTGGTCGACGGTGGAGCTTTGAATTTTAGGTTTTTGTGAGAATTTTTGGGATTTCAGATTTAATAGTGCTTGATTATATTTGATTTTACTATTTAATGCTTGGGTCAGATTTTGGAGAGGTTTGATTTATTTATTGCTTGATTAGATTTGTAGGTTCAAAACATACAATTGATTTCATACAATTGATTCACATGAAATTTTTTTTTTTTTTTTGATTTTGGTTTTCAGAAAAAAAAAAAAGAGAAAAAAAAGTTGGGTTAGAGAGAGAGTAGGGGTAGTCAAGGTAATTTTTATGAAAAACGTCGTCGATTCGTAGTAAAACGTCGTTGATCTAAAGTAACCCCTTTTTTTTCCCATATCAATTGTCTCATCGATTTGATATAAAATATTGTCAATGTCTAGAACTGCGAAAGAAGTAATTTGCCCCCTTAACTCCTCCTTTGTCATCCCTAAGTCATTGCACTACTGTCTATAGCTCCGTAGTTGTAACAAGCATTAAGGTACTTCGTCTTTACTATGTCGGTTTTCTCCTTTATCAAACCGCTCAATAACGCTTTCCCTTAAACCCTTTATAATCTAAAAAAACCCCAGTAAACTATATACTTCGTATGTCATCATTCCGTCCCGACTTCGATTTCCAATACACCCTCTTTTAAGGATTTTGAGTCTTGTAATTTTATGGGTAATCTAATTAAAATATTAGTATTAGTTTTGGGAGCGATCTGGCAAATTGAGATTGTTTCGATCGCGCGAGATTTTCGTTCTCTGTTTCTTTTAAGTTATGTTGTATTTTCAGTCGTCATAGGTGTACAAAGAGGTTTGACGCATGAAGCAAAGGATATGGGTTTAGTGTACATAACAAGGGTGTTCTTTATCGGTCTTGTCATTCGGGCGCGGCATGTAAACTGTGCGTATGTTTGTGTCGGGTGGTGTCATGAGCCGTGAGAGGTGGCAGGCTTAATATACGTAGGTATAGTAGGAGTAGTAGCCTAGTTATGGTAGTATGATTACATGATTAACATTAAGTGCTATTATAATATGTTACTCCCTCCTTATCACTTTGTTGATCTCATTTACTTTATGCACAGTTTCCAATATCGACTTTTGACCGTCTTTTTCTTTAGCCATACATTACGTTTTTTTGTTGAAAATATAATTCTAGGAAAGATGTTTTGATGACGGATGTTAATATCCAATTATTATAGTTTAATTATTTATATGTTTTAAAATAATGACGGTTAAATATTTAAAAGTTTGACTTTTAAAAAAATAAATGAGATAAACAAAGTGATGAGAAGAGAGTATATAATATGATAATATTAAAATGATAAGTAGGGGTATTATATAATATAATAATATTAAAACAATAAGCATGTGGATCAATTTCGCTACATGTAGTTACGTTAAGGGCGCGGGAAGAGTTGCATAGTAGTAATTGACCTCCTTGGTTTAACGGTTCAGTTTGTCATATTTAATATGGAGTATGTCAAAAGTGTATTAGTAAGATTATGGTAGTAGTTCGTTTGTTAAGTGCTCAGGTGCGGCTAAGGCCCTGTTCAACCCAATTCACTTGAACAAGGCCTCCAAAAATTTGGCACAAAATTAAAAACCCAACCTTCTCCAAAGAAAAAAAGAAAAAAAGAAAACAGGAAATAATAGGCCCAAAGTAGCAAACTGACTTTTTGTTTCATCATATTATCTTCTTCACGTACTCCTCTTTCCTAATTACTTCCTTGTTTCCAAAACATTCTATAGAGTATCATTATTATTAGCCATTATTCCCATGAATTTCTCCCTCCCAAAAATGGCGTTTGAATTTTCCAAACTTCATAACTTAATTGAAATCAAACGTTAAAAAAACTTTCTATTATATATTCCCAAATCTCAAACTCGAATTCACAATCACTCGATTTTTCAATATTTCTTTATATCAATTTAGTACATACAAAAACATTGCTATTGCTTTATTTTAATAGGAAATAAACTAATTATCATATTGAATTTGGAGGGAGAAATCTCAGATAAGGTAAATCGTTTATAATTATATATATTTTTTTTAATTAGTATTGCAGATCTCGGTTTATTGTTTGATATGGATCAGATTTATTCTGACAAAAATCTAGTTTGATGTTTATTGGTTAATTTGAGACTAATTTATATGTCGTATTTTAATGAAGGGTTTGTTGATCAAGTTGCAATTTTGTTCATGGAGTTTCACGCAGATGATTCTTGAATAATTTCTGGATTGATATCGGGTTGTTTATCTCCTTTTTACCAATTTTTAATATGCCACCGAGAATAAGAAAGTCTGATTCTGGCTCTGAAAAACGTAAAAAAAAGAAGCGTCTAGATGAGTTGACTCGATCCCAAACCGGAGCCCTCGATAAATTTATCATAAAAGAGTCTAGTATTACTGGTGAAAATGTTAATAATAGCAAAAATTTGGACAGTGTAACTGATAGGCAGACGAATAATAATGAGACCTTAAATTCTAAATGTCTTAATCTGCAAAAACTCTTACTAATGGTGAACATTTCAATATTGATGGAAATTATCTTTTTATGGAGTTAAAATTGCTTAAAGATATGTTGCCTGATCAGGATATGAGAGCCATTGATATTTTAACGTGTTTGAAACGTAAAAGTTATTTTCCAAATGCACTTATTGTGTATCGAATTTTGTTGACTATCTTGTGACGGTTGAATCTGCAGAGAGGAGTTTCTCAAAGTTGAAGCCGGTGAAATCTTATTTACGCTCGACAATGTTGCAAGAACGACTCAACGGATTAGCATTAATTTCAATAGAGAAAGATTTGTTGAAGAAGGTTGATTATAAGAGTTTGATTGAGATATTTGCTTCTCGGAAGGCTCGTAGGAGGATCATTTTCAAGTAAAATGAAGACTGTTTTCAATGAAATAATGATGTTATTGAACTTTACTTGTATACTTTTTATTTATAGAGCAAATAAAAATTTGACATTATGTTTTTATACATCGAAATCTTAAATTTTTGGGTCTCATTTTCATTTTAGCACCAGGCCTTCAATTTTCTTGAGACGCCCCTGTAAGTGCTATAGTAATTATCGTGTAATTTACATTGTAGATTCTGAATTCGTTGAAGAAGAATTTTAGACTACGATCTTGTTACGTGTGTTTTCTCTCGAGGTAAGTTAAAATGCTTTTCCCTTTCTAGAATTACTTTCAAAGAAATTGTTTTGCAAATTGTATGTGCTATATGTGTATAATACGGATTTTATTTGAAAGGTTTTATATTTTGAACTTTTATGAATTTTGATTGATTTTACAACTTGTACGTATTCTCCCATTTGTTTGATTTAAAATATTATTTTAAACTGTATTTTGGGATTTTGTAAGAAAGGTTTGTTAATGGTAGGAAAGAAATAAATGAGAAGTTCTTTTGTGATTTGGGAAAAGGTTTTTCCCTTTGGATGGTTTTCGAGGTAGAGGGGTAGGAGATTCTCAACGACGAACTCCTATACAGGCTTCAAGTGGGGGTCAGTTGATCGCGACTCCACCCTTATATATTCCTCATGTGGGTTAGCCATATGAGAGGTGCATGCACTCGGGAGTAAGAGGAGACAACTTTGGTTGGAGAGGGAAGGTTTTACCGGACGGGACTGTACTGAACCATACCATATTTCCTTTACTAAGAATTCAAGAAGAAGGTATTGAAAGGTTTGAAAGGGTTTAAAGGAAAATGAAGTGATTTCTAAACTTTATTGTTTTGATGAGTTGTATTGTTTGCTATGTCAATGAATGTTAGTTAAATACAAAAAGGTTTTCGAAAGTTTTCTATGTTGCTTTTACAGAAATTGATTTTAACTTACTCGACCCCGTTGGTTGACTTTTACTCTATTTTTGTGTGTGTCCATCCCTTTCTCTCCTCTTGGATGTGCCTGCTATGATCATTTTGGTTCTTGCCCATTATGTGAGCAGTGTTTAAGACAGGTGATAACTGATTTATGAGATCCTAGTTTCTGCGCGGGACGGGATAGTGGAGAGTGACGCTCGCGACGATTCTTTATAGAAGTTGATCACTTAGTTGGATTATAAATAGTTTTTAATTTCTTTTCGCATCCGCAACTTAGATACATTATTAGAAGTTTTGGTTTTGATACGTGCTATTTATATTGATTATATGCCCCCGGTTTAGTCGCATTTAGCTTGCATTTACTCGCATTCATTGTTAGTTTAGGAGATATTTGCTATATATTGCGATACTGCTGTTCCTCGTTTATATTTTGCAGGTTTTGGCGGTCCTGAGCCGAAACCTGAGTCGAGTGGAGCATTTTAGTATCAAGACGACAAGACCAAGCTCGAGCGCGCACGACAGCTCGAGATTACGAGCAAAGAACTAATGACCAAAGGGCCACGAATAATCAAGGCCCAAAACAAAGAATGAAGGATGGGTTTCAAGCCCACGTTGAAGAAGGAGGCTACGGCCCAGGCTCAGGGGACCGGCCGGTCTGGTGGACCGGCGGCCG
The DNA here is from genome assembly GCA_023091065.1 of Dianthus caryophyllus. Classification (NCBI taxonomy): domain Eukaryota; kingdom Viridiplantae; phylum Streptophyta; class Magnoliopsida; order Caryophyllales; family Caryophyllaceae; genus Dianthus; species Dianthus caryophyllus. Next base: position 26,010,528 of record CM041519.1, on the reverse strand, counting down.
GCCGGCCGGCTCCCATGCATTACTCCGCCGTTTTGATTTAATTCGAGATTGGCTTTTAGGAAACATATATATATACTCTTTGGACGAAAATTAAAGTTTTATGCATTATTTTATGCTTTAAAGTTAGGTTTAGTTTTTACTGCTTATTAGTTTTCCCTCTCAAAACTTCATTAGTCTAGTTTTCAAGATTGATTACTTTGTAACCGTCGGTACTGCGTATAATTCCAGGATTTATTCAATTGTTATTATTTCTTTCATCATGTCTTGTTTTTATTATTGCTTTGCTTTTACCCTAATCATGAGTAGCTAATTCTTTAATTAGGGTTTGAGGGGAATTTGTGCCCTTGGTTCAGGAACATGTTTAGATTAAACTGGTTGAATATATTGTGCAATTGAGTTTCTTTCTACGCGTTTTATGCCAATTGAATTAGGATTATTTCGCCTGATCAACGATTTATCTGAGTTTAATTGAACCTGAATAAGTTTTAATTCAAGATCGAAAGCCGAGTTAAAACTAGACTTACGCGAGATTGATAAGTTGAGTTTAGTAAGTTGCGAGAGCCCGCTAAATTTGCTTAAGGTTAATATTAACTCGAGAGAGCGTATTCCAAACCTAATCATTTGCACAGCTTATTGCTTCCTTCTTTTGAACTTGAGTTCCTGAATCATTGTCATAATGAACCCGATGCCCTAATCTTCTCCCTTATTGATTTTCATTCATCTTCCTTATTGCTTTAGTTCTTAGTACAATTCAACCCTTTTTCACACCCTTGAGTCAGACCTGTTTTACTCCGACTTTACTAATAACTACACTGTTTCCCTGTGGATTCGACCCTGCTTACCACTAGCTTCTGTTAGTTGTTTGTTTAGGTTTATTTAGATTAGGCGTGACGACTTTAGCCTCATCAATTTTGGCGCCGTTGCCGGGGAAACGGCTTTGTTTGTTTTAGCTATTGTTAGTTGTTGCAGGTTTTTCTCTCTTGTCTCAAGGAACCTAGTTCCTTGAGACCGCTTCTCAACGTTTGCTTGTAGTTTTGTTTATGCACAGGTCACCTCGAACTCTAGTTCCTTTTGAGCCCGAACCTGAGCGAGCATTACATAGGCTACGCAAGGAAGCAGTTAAAATAGTCGATCTTGATATCGAGGAAGCGTCGCAATCGGAGTCTAGTGCAACGCAATCGTCCTACGAGGAGGACACTCCACCAATTACTCCAGGCTCTTCTCCACCACGTGTGACTATGCCGAAATTATATAGTCACTCATTGCCCAAGACCGAGTCAATCCCTCAAGGATTCACGATACCGGCTACGGTCCAGGGTAATTTTGAGATTCGCCCCGCCTTTCTTACTTTGGTGGAGCGCAATCAATTCGACGGCAATCCTACGGAGGATCCCGGAAAACACATGCAGGTTTTTACCGATTACTGCTCGACCATTAAGCAGAATGGGATCACGCAGGATCAGATTGGGGAGATGCTATTCCCTTTTTCTCTACGCGACCGTGCGCGGGATTGGATCACGGATCTCGATAAGGCTGCTGCAGGAATTACGGATTGGCCTAGTCTAGCTCTTGCCTTCTATCGCAAGTACTAGTATAATTACTTTACATTTTAAGTAGTTAAATTATGATTCCGACCCATTATTTTAATACTAGTACCGTTTTATTTTCATTATATATTTAATAATTTATAAGCCGGTTTTGAGACCTATTCATTTATATAATATCTTAAATATTACTCAATACTAAAAATTAATAAATTACTTATAAACCGTTTACCCTTATTGAATAGTATAATATAATTATTTTCTAATTTAAAATAGTCAAATAATGATTTTAAACCTAATGTTTGTAGAAGTACGATCTATATTAATTATATATAACAAAAGCCATCCTACACAAGTTTTCCCTCCAATTTTCCCTCCAATTTTTTTTTACCCTTTTATTTTATTTTATTTTATTTTATCCCTTCTATTTTATTTCTTTTTTGAAATTATGTCATATAAGGAAGTCAAGATCTTCTATGTACAACAGAATATTTTTTTATTTTTATCTCTTAAACTGTCCATTTTTATTTAATGTGTTTTCAATATAACATTTTAAGCGCGTTTTATCATATTATTATAATAAATGATGAATTTTAAGACAATGTATTGCAATACTTTGATCGGTTTTTGCCACATTATGATATATTTTAAAAACAATTTATAACTATATTTGTATAAAAAAAAATTAGATGTTCCATTATTCTAATTGTTTTGTTACAATTTTCAACGATTCTATCACCTAAATTTTGATAGTTAATTAAGAAAAATCAAAATTGGCACTTTTAAAAAAGAGTGTTGAGTAAACCCTAGCCTCTCTTTTCTCTCTTCTCTCTCCTCTGAAAAAACCCTAAAATTTCTTTGCTTTGGGGCTTACCACCATTAATGGTGGTAAGCCCTAATTCCTCCTATTTATTATCTATCTATTACTATATTATATATTTTTAGTTTCTCAATAATAATCTCCCTTTATTTAGTCTCTCTTCATGGGAGTTTTGTTCCCATCTATTGATGGATTTGCTCCCATCTTTTGGTGGGTTTGTTCCCTTTATGGGTGTTCTCTTATGAGTCAGAAGATGCGGAAGATCAGCATTGTTATTGATCGTTATATGATTATACAAATATTGTCCGATTCATGGCTACACTTGATCACGTCAGAAGAAATCGATACTCGTCAAGGAAGATTCGGAGACCCTCTTATGGATGAAAGCCTGTTGAGGCCAACCGATGATGGAGACTCTGTTGCAGTGGATCAGTCTTTGAACAAGAATTTATTTTCTATGATTGTAATCGATTTGTATCCGTTTGAGTTTGACATATGTTGTAGATGTCGTATGACTTTTTATTAATGATAATGATCTTTTCTCAAAAAAAAAAAAAAAAATTGGCACTTTTAAACAAATTAAACGGGTTAATTAGAAGACAATTACGGGTCAAATAAGCGGGTTACATGATAAATAAATACGCGGTCGGCTAAAATACAGTTTGTTATATTTTGGGTCTAAGAATACATGTTTATTTAGGTTGCGTTTATATTATTACTACGAAGTATTTTTATATTAATTTAATATTTAACTCAATTACCAATTCAATTAACTATTAACTTATTTTTGTACATCCCGTGCATTTATGCACGGGTATTATGCTAGTTTTATTATTATATATACTCGCAATTTAAAAAAAAATATTACTTTTGACTTATTTAATATTTTTAAACTAATTTCCTAAATATACTCCAACAAAAACTTCAAACTAAAATTTTGTAAAGATAAAACACTTAATTATAACTATTTATATATAAATAATTGTACCCTAGTTAATCACCTAGTATTCCTATATTATCTCGATGTGGCCTTCGACTATAACCCTTCCTTTGACGCCTCTTCATCCCTTCCTTTACCCCTTCGTTTCTTGACCGTTTTACTCCGTTCTTGCGTCATAATTATCCTCTCTTCATCCTCTTCAGATTAAGGTAAGCTATACTCCGTTTCGTCTCAGTCGTTCCGATCGCCATCGATGTCGTAACTCGTATTTATACTCGTTCTATTCCCCTTAATCAATCTAGGATCGAATACGGATGACCCTGACGCTGATACGTACGTGGTGGACGACCCAATTGAGGACTAGTGTGTTAAGGTAACGGTGATGACGTTACTCGATATTACTTACTCTAAGGTTTACGTGCTGTGTTGTGTGTCGATTTTAAGTCGAATGGTTATACCCGTGTGCTGCGTGTATTTGGTGGATTGCTATGTTGCGTCCAAATAGCGTACTCCGAAGTTGCAGTCCGTGGGGTGAACTGAAATTTTGTTTATGAATCAATGAATGGCGTATGTGTGTATTTCATTATAAGTGTGTGCTAGGCTGTAAGCTATACGTGAGTATGTATGTGCTGGGAGAGTTTGGTGTTAATTAATGGTTCTACTGGATGACTTACGAAGGGTAGAATATAATATATACTTATTATGTATAATTAGTGGTGTGACCCGTAGAATCTACGGGGACCGTCTTTATGTTCTCTGTAAATAATTTTTATTCCGTAATCTACAGTATATAACTAACCAAACATGACGGAGAATCAAGGATAACACTGCCATTGAATTCACCATGTATTTCTGTCATAATATTGAACGCTTGATTAAGTCCCTTTAATCACTAATCACACATAAGCCCTAGCAACTATGGCGTACCATCGAATTCAATACTCTGGAAATAAACTAAGACCAAATTGACAAAAAATGGAGGAAACTTAACTTCAATCAATGAACAAAAATTACAACTGAAATCTATATTCTCACTGACCTATAACTCAATCCAAAAATACAACATGACCAATCATGCTTAAACAAATACAACTGCGAATTATTCCCATCAAAATTCAAATCACCAACGTGAAATGACATAGTGACGAGCACAGCATGGCCGGTACCCACACCATTTACACCACCTGCACCCATAACTTCACCCGAAACATTCACATGAGCCAGAGCAATCTCCTCTCACTCTTGTTTTTTAAATTGCAGACTTAGATTGTTACCTTACTTTGTTAAAGAATAGGAGTTGGTCTTCTCCTTTGTTGTTTTTTTGGTCTCCTACTTTGTTAGTTTCTGGTGTGACCTAATCAATTTATCATGTTTACCTGTACCACAAAGTAGAAATCTACATCATAACTAGTTGTCGACATATGTCGTAGCAAAGGAAAATTTTAACTTTTTTTACTGATATTTATAAAGTGCAGTAATTTTAGCTTACTCTAAAGAGTCAATCATTAAACCCCTCTCCTTATGTGTGGAGTCATTTAAATCAGATCTAGGTTCTCGCACCGGGTCAAATCAGATCGAAGCCATAACGTATGCCAGAGGAAAAAGAAGTCGAACCAGAAACCAGTAATAAAATAAAAATAGTAGGCGACTGACCCACCTTAAAAGCAAATCAAAATCAGCCTCTATTCCACCTGCTGCTCGGGGAAGAGCTTTCGCCTCTATCCCTGGATTGGATCGGGTACGCTGAGTTTGGTAATTCTCGAAAAAATTAGGGGTTAATAGAACTGCATGGTCAAAGTTCGATATTTATACTTTGGAATTGAAATCAATCAACATTGACCATTAATATGTTAACACAATAAATCCTAAATTTAGGATCAAAAGTTTTGGATCATCGTCATTCTCTTGATTCATCACTCGATTCCAAGGAAAAAACATCTATTACTCCGTACAATTTAGTAATAAAGCCAAAAAAAAAACAAAAAAAAAACAAGCGTGTTAAGTGTGTACAAGATACCTCCAAAACCGACAAATCTCAGGGAGCCAATAAGAACTTAAATTCTCAAGCGTCAAAGGATCGTCGCTAGCATATGTTCGTACCATAGCATCGCACGACGAAACTCTTCTGCTCTATTAGATATCTGCTCAACACCACAAAAAAGATAGAAACAAATAACATATTCAATCCTCCTTTTCACAAATGACCAACATTAAACAAAAATACACACGTTCGAGTATATAATAACGCCTCCATTCAAATCTTCTTCACAAATGGTCAACAATATAAAAGAACACACAATAACACCTCTGCTCAAATACCCTTTCACGACTGCTCAATAATATATACCAAAACGCACATAATAGCTCCTCTATATAACCTCCTAAAAGTTTTCAGCAATGTACGAAACACACACAATACCTTTACTTAATCCTCCTTTTAATTTTACTAATTACAAATACTCGACACGATAACATAACACACAAAATCACACAAAAATTAACTCAACTCAATCTCCTTTTTCACTGAAGCATAAACTCTAGCAGCTTAATTCGTCCTTTCTTCACAAAACCTTAACGAATTCATCAAGATAATAACACTGCAACCAGGCCTGAATACATGACATCGAACCCAATTTACCTTATTCATTTCCTCTCAAACTTAAAAATCACTAATAAAAAATAAAATAAATCACAAATATTTTAAAAATCCTCTCAAGTATCATATTGATATATCAAGTCATTAAAAGTAATGAAGCATGAAACAAAGTTTGAATTATTCAGGTCGTAGTTGTCCATCTACTTCTAATATGCTAACATATTTGTCAGAAATAATTAACAAATCAATTGTATCTCAATTTTCATCGTCAATTTAATTTTCTACATTTAATCCTGCACAAGTAAACAAATTAATTACCCACATAAAGTACTATACCAAACTTTTTGAGGACTAAACTAAGAAAACACACAATGTTCCAAAGAGAAAAACTTGCAACATGTACTTACCATAAACAATATTTCTACTTCAATTCAACAACACCATAATAATCCAACAACAACATAATGGCCAATCCACCGAATTACAATCACATTAAAAAAGGCACCACAAAAAAGTTAATTCAATCATAAAATCCAATACATTAAAAAATTGATTTGGTTGGAGAAATATTAGCAGAAGAATGTTGATCAATTATGGAAGAACCAAAACCCCTTTTACTTAAACCAACATATGAAAGGAACCCATATCCACTAAACCCATTTGATGAACAAATCTTATATTTGAAACCCTTCTGAAGTGAGATTGCGAAAGCTATTACCAAGTAGACGCTTATAACGGGAAAACAAAGGAGTTATAAAGTAGTAGTCTAGGTGAATAATTCCAAATGGCATTTGTTCAAAAAATTCACGGTAGACAAAGCAACTTCGCGACAAAAAAATTTAGTAGTAGTGAGATCACCAGATATGCAGCGGCATTATAGGATGTTAGTAGCAGCAACGACAACACTACCACAAACAGCGAAAACATCGGGAATAACACAAATACAGCAACGCAGAAAACCGCATCAGTAACAGCGACGCAATAGAGGCGATTAAAAAGAACGATTGTTGTTGTTATTATTATTATTATTATTAGTAGTAGTAGTAATAGTAGTAGTGTAAAAAGTTTTAAAAATAGAGGTGATTAAAAAGAACGATTGAGAGGCGATTTTTTGGGGATTAGGGTTCCTTGCAATATGGCTCGAAATTCCAAAAACTCAAAAATTCGCAGGCAAAATAGATCAAAACAACGACTTTCCTTCACTCATGCTACTGATCTTCGATTGGATGTATCTCTGAAGCGGGGAATTCCAACTTCGAGTGCTGCTAAAGTTAGAAGTGTGAATGAAGTTGTTGGTGTTGCTCCACTCGATTTGGATGAGATACTTAGTGATGTTGGCTCTGTTGGGTCGGAGAAAGAGGCACCTAGTCCTCATGATGATGAAGGCTGGAAGGATGTGAGGAAGAAGGCTTCACTGGGGCCTGCTATGCTTCAGCTGACAGACGAGGATGTACAAGGGGAGCTGAATTTCTGGGAATCGGCTGTGATTTGCTATGTTCTGGGTGGTAACCCACCATGGGAGCTTCTTCAAGGTTTTGTTAAACGCATCTGGGGTCAATTTGAATACATGAAGGTATCCTTCCTACCCAATGGTGTGTTTTTGGTACGCTTTCCTACTATTGTTGTTCGAGAACGTGTCCTTGCTCTGGGCTTCCCTCTTTTTGATAAGAAACCAGTAGTTGTGAAGGCCTGGGATGCTTCATCTCCTCTCACCAAGGAGGCTGTGAAGTCTGTCCCAATTTGGATTCGACTATGTGGTTTGGGCCTGAAATTCTGGGGGGAGAAGTCGCTGGGAAAGATCGCATCCTTGATTGGCAAGTATATGAGAGCTGACTTTGCCACCACAGAGAAGACGCGACTGGGTTATGCCAGGATTCTTGTGGAAGTTCAAGTGGGGCAGAAATTTCCTTCATCTATTTCTTTCCTTGATGAAAAAGGGAAGCTGGAATCGATCATGGTGGAATATGACTGGAAGCCAGAAGTGTGTGCTGGGTGTAAAGTTGTGGGTCATCTTGTATCTGATTGCAGGCAGGGTGTTGAGAAAAACAAGGTGGTGAAGGTGTGGAAGCCCAAACCGTGGCTGTACCCAAGCCAGTGGTTGTTGTGTCTGATATGACTACTACTGTGACAGGGATGAGTGGTGCATCCAAAGGCAAAGCTGTGGCTGTTCAGAATCGTGAGGTGGTGAGCCCTGTCGTTCAGATTATGAGGCATGAGTTTGCTACTCCTGTGTCTAACTCCTATGCACAGTTATTTGCGAGTAATGATTTGATTTTTGGTGAAGGGGTGTCGTCTTCGAATGAAGTGGTTGTTAATGGATAACATTGGATGTTGGAATGTTAGAGGTCTGAATAAACCAGCTAAACATGCTGATATTAGGGCGTTTCTTAATAAGAATAAGATTGGTTTTTGTGGTTTAGTCGAGACTAAGATTAAGAGTTCAGATTTTGTAGGTGTTTTGAATAAGATTGGGAAGCAATGGAAAGGAATTAATAACAATGATTACCATGATGGTGGTAGGGTTTGGTGCCTTTGGTTGCCTCATATTTTTCGTGTGCAGAAACAATCTGTGTCTGCTCAGCATATAACCTGTCTTGTATAAGATGTTGGAACTCAGGTCCAATTCCTTGTTAGCGTGGTGTATGGATTTAATTCACTGGAGGGTAGGAAGGTTTTGTGGGATGAACTAAGGGTTGTGAAGGATCAATGGCAGCTTCCTTGGCTACTTTGTGGTGACTTCAATGCATTACTTCACCTTAATGAAAGATTGGGTAGTGTGGTCACTTTGAATGAGGTGCAGGATTTCAGGAATTCTATTGCTTATTGTGATGTTGTGGATATCTCTGCTAAAGGGGTTTTCTATACCTGGAATAATAAACAATCTGGTACTGATAGAGTGTATTCTAGGTTGGATCGATGCTTAGCTAATGCTGACTGGTTGAGACTATTCCCGAATGCGTATGCTTTCTTTCTCAATGAGGGTACTTATGATCACTCTCCTATGGTTTGTTACAGACATGAACAAGCTCAATCTAGTAGGGTGTCTTTCAAGTACTATAATATGTGGGGCTCAGATCCTGATTTCCTAAACTTGGTATCTTCAATTTGGAGTCAGGGTGTCAATGGTACTCCTATGTTTGCAGTGGTCAAGAAATTAAAGTTGCTTAAGGGTGTGCTGAAGAAGTTGAATAGGAACAAATATGCTGATGTGGAGAAGGCCCATGAGGTGGCTCAGATGGCAGTCTTAGAGATACAACAAAGGCTTCAAGATGACCCTCTAAATCAGTCGTTGTTGAATGCTGAGAGGGCAGCCTTGGGTCAGGCTAGCAGGCTTAATCAGGCTCGTTGGAAATACCTCATTCAGAAATCGAAGATAGAATGGCTCAAAGACGGGGATGAAAATACAGCTTATTTCCATAATCGCATCAAAGAACGTCATTTTCGGAATAAGGTGCTTCAAGTTAATGACATGAATGGTCAGCTGTGTTCTGAGGTGAATGAAATTGAAGCAGCGTTTGTTGATTATTATAAAACTTTGCTGGGTAGTAGTGGTAGCGCGAGTGCTGTTCATGAGCCAGTAGTGAAGGCGGGTAAATGTATTTCTCATCTTCATGTGGACAAACTGGTGCGGCCTGTAACTGATAAGGAGATCAAGGAGTGTTTCTTTGCTATCCCATCTACTAAAGCTCCTGGTCCCGATGGGTATAACTCTCAATTCTTCAAGGATGCGTGGAATGTGGTGGGTGACGAGATTTGCTATGCTATAAAAGACTTTTTTCAGAATGGTCAGCTTCTGAAGCAAGTAAATGCTACCCTTGTAAGTCTCATACCTAAAGTGCAATGTCCTAAATCTGTGTTAGAATTTCGACCCATTGCTTGCTGTAACACCGTGTACAAATGCATTGCTAAGCTGTTGTGTTCACGGCTTGGGGAAGTCTTGCCTGATATTATTAGTGTGAATCAAGGTGGCTTTATTAAAGAGAGGAATATAGCTGAAAATATTCTGATCTGTCAAGATTTGGTGCGATTATACACAAGGAAAACTGCTTCTCCGAGGTGTTTGATTAAGATCGATTTGAGAAAAGCTTATGATTCTGTTGAATGGGCTTTCCTATTTCAGATGATGTCTGCTCTAGGCTTCCCTCAAGTGTTTATTGGGTGGATTTCAGAATGTATAACCAGTCCTTCTTATACTTTGGCAATCAATGGTAGCTCCTTTGGTTTTTTTCAAGGTAGAAGAGGTTTGAGACAAGGTGACCCTCTGTCTCCTTTGTTATTCACTATTTGTATGGAATACTTCTCGAGAATTCTTGCAGCTGTTGGAGATTTAGATACGTTTCGTTTTCACCCTATGTGTAAATCTCTAAAATTGAATCATCTTATGTTCGCTGATGATTTGCTACTCTTCTGTAAAGGCGATGTCCAGTCCATTATGTTACTGTTACGTGCATTTTCTTCCTTTTCAGTGGCGTCTGGACTCACTATGAATAGGGAGAAGTCTGATATCTACTTCAATGGTATGAAGACAAGTGACATGGATGATATTTTGCTGGTCTCTGGTTTTAGGAAGGGGACATTCCCTTTCCGGTACCTGGGTATTCCTATATCCGCCAAGAAGCTAAGTATGATGGATGGTAGGAAGTTAATTGACAAGGTCACTGCCAGGATCAGAAGTTGGGGTGCGTCTCATTTATCTTATTCGGGCAGACTTGTTCTCACTCAATCAGTGCTCACTAATCTACATTCGTATTGGATGTCAATCTTTTTAATACCATCTGGTATCATTAAGAAAATTGAAAGCATTTGTCGTAATTACTTGTGGTATGGCTCTGATTCTTATCATCATGCTCCTAATGTGAACTGGGATGATTGTTGTTATCCAAAAGAGGTGGGAGGCCTGGGTCTAAGGAGCTCCAAAGATTGGAATAAAGCGTTGTTATGTAAATATATTTGGTGGATTGAGAAGAAACAGGATCACTTGTGGGTTAAGTGGATCAACCATGTGTATATGAAAGGTGTTCATTGGACTGAATATGTCCCACCTTTGGATTGTGCCTGGTCATGGAGGAAAATCGCTCACTGTATGCTGACTTTCAGAACAGGTACGTCTACTCTAATCTCAGTGGATAAATTTTCTGTTATGGATGCCTATCAATGGCTCCGTGAAGTGAAACAGAAAGTTCCATGGCGATTTGTCTGTTGGAATACGTTGAATATTCCGAGATGCTCTTTTATCTTTTGGAATACAAGCTTGGGAGATTGTTTACCTATGATCGACTCAAGAAAATTGGCTACAATGGTGATGATAAATGTCTGTTCTGTAATGTCGATTTGGAGACGCATAAACATTTGTTTCATGACTGTGTTTTTGCTCAGCTCTGCTGGTCTGAATTGCAACGGCGCCTGGGTGTTCAGTTTTGGCCTGATCGAATTGAGCAGTGGTGTCGTAGAGGTGCTGCGGTTTCAAAGCTTGTGCGGTATATAGTTGCAGCCTGTGTAGTCGCTGTTATCTATAGTATTTGGACTTTGAGCAACAAGGCACGAGTTGAGAATGTAGTACTTCATCCGAATTGGGTAATTACGAAGACGATAGATGATGTTCTTACGAGGTTTCGAGTGCGTAACAAGTCTATGTTGTCTTTATATGATCGCACCTGGTTGAGTAAATTGTAATGGGTATGATGTATACCTTATCGTCAACGTTGTAATCGGGTTTTTATAATTAATATACTTACATTTTCCCAAAAAAAAAACAGCGACGCAATAAAAATGTAGAGGCACAACAACTTAAAATCACAGCCACTCAATAAAAACCAAGTATTCCTGTTTTTTTTTTTTTTTTTTTTTTTTTTTTAAGGAAAAAGCCAGTATTTATGATGATTGAAAAGTAAATTTAAGACCCTAAAGCCTCGAGTGTATTCTAAATGTTAGATGCCAAATGGTTCTTAATAAACATGAGATTACGACAAAACTCAACACTATGTCAAAACTGATAAATTGAGGTATATGTGTCAACAAAACCCAATAATTGATCGTTGTCCATATAACAAAGAGTTACCAAAATTTGTGTGAAGGTATTAACCATCTAAATAGAAAAACCGGTAAAATTGAAATCTACATTATTAGGAGGAAATTACCAGCATGTTTTTTACTCTCTTCATCAGTTAGGTAATTCTAAACCCACCATAATTCAAAATATGTGAAACAAATAATATATATTACAAAATAGGGAATAATAAACAACTTAGAAAAAAACCAGATATGTTAAGATTCAGTAAAAAGCATTGTCATTAGACCAAAAATAGAAAAAAAAAAACGCAAACTATTTTTATCATACCATAAAGCATATTGTAGTTTGTCGATATTTAAAAACTACCAATGCATTGAGAACGAATACATTGAGAAAACCTCGTGTCTTTGTTGGCCTAAACTTTGCCCCTAAAACAGTTCAAGAAGAAGAATTTCATAGCTCAAAAATACCACACCTCGACATGTATAACAAACATAATTAACCCAAACCGTTAAAGTCCACTAACCAAACCTCTTAATTCCTGACCACACGCTAACACTCCAACATCCAATAAGTGCATAATTTGACCTCCACCAAAACACATCTCCCATGATTTTAATGTGTTAAAATAAATATTTACCTTTTTAGACAACTCAAATATCTAATTTTGCCATGAAAATGAAATGCATCTGCTCTTTTGGGTCTAGTAAATAATTCACAAATAATTTGATTCAATTGATCAGTTTTTACTTTAGCTACAAAACCTATTTAACAACAAAAGAGTGTTTCTTGAGGATTTAGATGTTCAACTGAAATGAACAAACACGACCTTGCACAGTTCATATTTCGCTACAGTAAAGGGATCAGGCTGATTCCTTAGCTAAATTGGAGAGGCTCTAAATGATTGTGATACACATAATTAATCCACGACGTCATAAAAATAGTACAACAATTATGTTTTCATACTCAACAGGAGTTCAACTTCGAAACTCATAACACCATTTGAACGTCGAGAAATTAAGAAATCGAACTTGTAAATACAAAACGACACAATTATCTCCAAATTCGTATCGTCGAAAGTTTTACAACATTAAGAAGTTTTTATTTTTAAAATTGGACGATCAATTGACAGGAGGCAAGTACAGAAAGACAACCTCAATTTGGTAAAATTTCGTTATATTCCATCTTAGGGCAGCTGTGGATACCCATATCCGTACCCTCCCAAACAAAACCCTGTGATGTATCACGGACTTTTATTACGCATGTTTAACGTTGACTTATACGGTTCTAACTAATGTCGAATTCATTTTGAGTCGTTTTAAATGTTAAAATGTTTAAGGTCGCTTTACATCGCTTTAAATAAATGTTCATTTTGTCCATTTGGAGTCTAGCTAGGTCCTTGTCCTGCTTCATTTGGCATGAGCTTCGCATTTGCACTACAATTAGCCCTTTTTGCATTAACAAGGTCTAATTCAGCATTCCTAAATTCCTAAATTTAGGCCCGGTAGCTAAAACCGCTATTTAGCCCCCTCTTACACAAAATACGGCTTCACGTCTTACCTTATTTCACAAAATCTATGAAAATACGCCCTTTTCACATTTTCGGGTCTCGGGCCCAAAACCGAGCCCATACCCACCTTTGGCCCGCACTCCAAAGCCCTCAACAACTCTCTAGGAGATCATACTAGGCCTTCTTGGGGCACAAGCAAGGAGATTACACCGAATATTCCCAAGATTTAGCAATTCGGATTAAGGAAATACGAGATCTCGGAGTTAAAACCACACCAGCAAACCGCATAAGCTTATGCGGCTCATGGTGCAAACCGCATAAGCCTATGCGGTTTGCCCACCAAACCGCATAAGGCTATGCGGTTTCCCAGGCTGGCTTTTTCCCCTGCTTTCCTATTTTCTCTCGGCTATTCTCCTATATATACAACCCCTCGCACGACCTATTCACATAAGTTTTCCACACAAGAAAACCCTCTCTTCTCACAACCTCTCTTCTTAGTTTTAGTGCCCACACATGGGTCCCACAAAATATACCGTCTAGCACGGTATACACCCTTTCACACTCACAAAGCCTCAAGCACTCAAATCCTTGAGTTCAACACACCATCCCGTGTTGAATTCATCCTCCTTTTAAGTTCAAGAAGCGAAGCTCTGCCCAGATCTGAAGCGTCAGGACAAGGTAGTGTAGATCCACTTGGATCAAAGCTTTCTTATTTTCTATGGACTAACAAAGGGGTCTACACTTTAGCGCCCGGCTTTGGCACCCAGTAGCTTGCAATCCAAGTGTTCTATTTACCGGTACACTCCATATCAGATGACACGCCAAAGTCGCATAAGCAGCAACCTTATAAAATAAACCAATGGACAATTGAACTTTATTTTATTTGCATGCATCTTGCACCTTCTTATTTTGCATTAAAATCAACTTAAACAATGAATTCGACCTTTAATCGAACAGTATTCGTTAACAAGTTAAACATGCTAAACTGAGGGTTTTAATCAATCTTTTTGCATCTGCATCTGCATTCTTTTACAAACTTATCGCACTTGTACGTAGCGATAACATTAGCTCAGATATCATCTTACAAGGATTGTTCTAGGTCAGTAGAGGCTATTTTTACATAGGCTTTTCTAAAAGGTTTTCATAAATCATTATTTGAATTAACTCTTTTTCTAAAGTACCCTCACCCCGAATCCAATCTGGTTTCACAAGCCTTAGATCTAGGGGTGTCGGCGTGCTCCAAAATCTAGGACATGTTTTTAGCTTAGAACATGGTAGCAGGTTTCTATTTTCCGCGATAAATAGGTGGCGACTCCATAACAGTTCTGTGGAACCCGGGAGGGACCCCAACTCGGCGTCTTGCTTAAGGGCGGATTTTAGAGTTAAAAAAGATTAAGTTGGAAAAACCTTTAAGAACTGTTATAGAGTCGCCACCTATTTATCGCGGAAAATAGGAACCTGCTACCATGTTCTAAGTTAAAAACATGTCCTAGATTTTGGAGCACGCCGACACCCCTAGATCTAAGGCTTGTGAAACCAGATTGGATACGGGGTGAGGGTACTTTAGAAAAAGAGTTAATTCAAATAATGATTTATGAAAACCTTTTAGAAAAACCTATGTAAAAATAGCCTCTACTGACCTAGAACAATCCTTGTAAGATGATATTTGAGCTAATGTTATCGCCACGTACAAGTGCGATAAGTTTGTAAAAGAATGCAGATCTGAGATGCAAAAGATTGATTAAAACCCTCAGTTTAGCTTGTTTAACTTGTTAACGAAAACGGTTCAGTTAAAGGTCGAATTCATTGTTTAAGTTGTTTTTAATTCAAAATAAGAAGGGTGCAAGATGCATGCAAATAAAATAAAGTTCAATTGTCCATTGGTTTATTTTATAAGGTCGATTCTTATGCGACTTTGGCGTGTCATCGGATATGGAGTGTACCAAGTAAGTAGAACACTTGGATTGCAAGCTACTGGGTGCCAAAGCCGGGGCGCTAAAGTGTAGACCTTTGTTAGTCCATAGAAAATAAGAAAAAGCTTTGATCCAAGTGGATCGGTACCTACCTTGTCCTGACGCTTCAGATCTGGGCAGAGCTTCGCTTCTTGAACTTGAAAGGAGGATGAATTCAACACGGGATGGTGTGTTGAACTCAAGGATTTGAGTGCTTGAGGCTTTTGTGGATGTGAAAGGGTGTAAGATGAGAATTTGTGGTGTAAGAGATGTATTATGGTTGTGAAAGATGATCCTTCGAGGTTGGGTATAGGGGTGTATATATACTAAAAACCTCGGAGAAATTAGGAAATCGGGGATAAAAACAGGCCTGGGAACCGCATAGCCTTATGCGGTTGCCTGGGGAAACCGCATAGGCTTATGCGGTTCCCCCCTCAAACCGCATAAGGTCATGCGGTTTGGGGGTCTGGTTTTAGGTCTGCTTTCCAAGTTTCGGTTGCATTGAATATTTGAAATATTTCGTGATAATCTCGAACGTGTAGCTCAAGAAAAGTGCTGGGATATTTGTGAGATATTTTGTGATGCTTAGGGCTTTGGAGTGCGGGCCAAAGGCTGGGTTTGGGCTCGGTTTCGGGCCCGAGACCCGGAAAAATGAAAAGGGTGTATTTGCATAGTTTTTGTGAAATAAGATAAGACGTGAAGCCGTATTTTGTGTAAGAGGGGGCTAAATAGCGGTTTTAGCTACTGGGCCTAAATTTAGGAATTTAGGAATGCTGAATTAGACCTTGTTAATGTGAAAGGGCTAATTGTAGTGCAAATGCGAAGCTCATGCCAAATGAAGCAGGACGAGGACCTAGCTAGACTCCAAATGGACAAAATGAACGTTATTTAAGTGTGATGTGAAGCGACCTAAACATTTTAACATTTAAAACGACTCAAAATGAATTCGACATTAGTTAGAACCGTATAAGTCAACGTTAAAGCATGCGTAATAAAAGTCCATGATACATCACAGGGTTTTGTTTGGGAGGGTACGGATATGGGTATCCATAGAGCCCCCAGTTTGACTGAGCTCGGACTAGAGCGCTAGTCAAACTCCACGACCATATCCGGACCACTACAGTCTCGATATAGTCAGCGGAACGAAGCATGTGTCCATGGGTGAGACGAGGACTTCGAACCGGGCTAAACGGGGAGGGGCGTGCGCATTTTAAGGACTTGGCGGTCCGTGCATGCTATAAGGGCCTGCCGGCCTGCTGGATGTCTTCGTCGTGCTTGTTGTACTGTCGTTGGTGCCTTTGCATGTGCTTGGTATTGTCGGATGCTTGGTGCTGGTGCTTGTAATGTCTTCGTATTGCATGTGTATAAGGGGCTGAAGTGCAGGGGTGCATGTGCTTTGTAAGATGTTTGGGTATGCGTGAGGTGTATAATTGAGTAGGGGTGTTTATGTAGATGCTAGTGTAGGTCTCGTGAAAGAGCGTCCGTGTAATGCTTGTGCTTGAACTCGCCGAGGAGCGTCTATGTAGAATGAAACGCTTGGAGTTAGGTGTATATTGCAGAGTGCTTGTGCTTAGGCTCGCCGAGGAGTGTCTGTGTAGTCGTGGTTGCATATGATTGCCTTCCGTTGAGGGGGAAAACGATGTAATGCTCGTGAAGAGCGTTCGTGCTTCTGCTTCTGTA
The DNA here is from genome assembly GCA_023091065.1 of Dianthus caryophyllus. Taxonomy (NCBI): domain Eukaryota; kingdom Viridiplantae; phylum Streptophyta; class Magnoliopsida; order Caryophyllales; family Caryophyllaceae; genus Dianthus; species Dianthus caryophyllus. Next base: position 25,993,476 of record CM041519.1, on the reverse strand, counting down.
CCGTGTATTAAATGCTTAATATACGCGTACGGCGGACTGTAGGTGACGCCTTGACCCAAGCACGGGACGTACTTGGAGTTGCATTAGAGCTAAAATGAATTAGGGATCGAAAAGTAGGCGTAAAACGAGAAAAATCCGAGAAAAACCAGGGGCAGGAACCGCATAGCCTTATGCGGTTCGTGGTGCAAACCGCATAAGGTTATGCGGTTTACCTTAGTGGCTGTTGGGGCTGTATAAAGCACGAATATGTCGTGGCTTAGCTTCATTACTTCATTTTCGGTTTCTATCTCATAAAAACACCATTTTTCGATTTCTCAACCAAATTTGCTCGTTTTTCTTGCGTTGCCTTGCTATGGAACGAGGTAATACTCCATTTTAACTTGCTTCTACGTTATTTGTTGTTGTAATTAGCTAGTTTTGCCTTGAAATGTTGAAAAGACGGGTTTTGAATGAAAACCCGAGTTTTGCTTGAAATTTGCCGTTTGAATGCTCGAAATTAACGTCATTGTGTTGTATTATGCCATGTGAACGTGTATGTGTGAATTGATTGTGATTTAGACCGTCTTTGTGTGAAAAAGCGTCAAATTAGGTTTCGGGCACAGCGAACCGGATTTGCCGACCCGAAATTTCAATTAAACTTCGGTGTAGGATGCCCATAGCGAGTATAGCATGCCTATAGCGTTAGTTTTGCGAAAAAGTCGAGTTAAGGCTTTCAAATCGCCGTCTTAAGTCGTAGTTTTACGGAGTAATTAAGGCGAATTAGGGGTTTTTGATCGGAGTGACCAAAATGCAATTGCTTGTAATGGGTTGTTGTTGGGGACTATTATGGCGCGTAGAAACCATAAAGTTGTGATTTTGAAATGTAGAGAACGGTTTTCGGCTTAATTGTGAATTAGGCCTAAAAATGCTCTGTAGGGCGTATAGTGCAATGTGTTAAAGGAATGTATGTGTATTATTTGCGTATTATTTGTGTGTATTTGTGTATGTGTATGCCAAGTTGTATGCTTGCAGGTATTATAGCTGTATGTATTGGTTGTGTGCAGTTTGCGGGGAAGGTTAAGTGGGTATTCTGAGATCGAGATCTCGTAAGAGTACTAGCTCGAGGACTGAGGGAGCCTCTAGCTCGAGTAACTTGAGGCGTACGCGTAGTGAGAGGGATGCTGACCCTCGTGACTTGTCCACGAGACGTGGTCGGTCACGAGGTAGGGGTCAGGTTCGTGGGAGGAATGTCCCTGTGCGTGATCCTGAGGACGAGCTTGCTCAAGAGCTGGTGGATGAGCTGGAAGCCGAGATGGAGGTTGCTGAGGAGGAGGTTGAGGAGGTTGCGCCTAGGGCAAGTAGCTCTAGGCCGCGAAAATCACGTCGAGCAGGCGTTCGCTAGAAATGGGATAGCCATAACCTTCTACTTGCCCGAAGAGACCACGTTCTATCGGCGGCGATGGGTTGGCGTAAAGGTCCGATGAGGACTTTCGGGCGTGTCGTCTGGCAATGTGTGCTGAGGAGAAGCTTGCGGCGGGAGCGCGAGCTTGGGTCTTTGCGTAGTGCTTTTGGCCGTTAATTCGGCCATTGGAGGAGATTGCAAAGAAGAAGCGGGCGAACCCGATCTTGATCGAGCCTTCCTAGACAGTATTGGGACACCACGACGGCGTTCCATATGCCGGCTTTGAGGCCGACATTACCTTGTCCGAGTATGCGATCATAACTGGCCGCTGGATTCGGGACCGTGACATGAGCTTTGAGTTTGCGCCGTCCGTTGTGGACGAGGTTGTGACTGATGCGATTGGCGGTGGTTTGGAGGTGATCTGTGAGGGTGCTCCACCCTATACTTTCAAGACGAGCTATATCTTGGAGTACTTTGAGGGGAAGACCGAGTATGGCCCCTCGGAGTGGAGTGACGAGCAGAATGCTCGTATGTGGCTATGGTGGTTCGTCGGTCTGGGTGTGCCGGCGATAAAGGCGAGCGGGCGTCGACATCGGTCCTTATGCATCTCCTGGATTGGAGTGCAATTGGGACGTTTGACTGGGTGACGCCGTCTTTGGGTTTGTGCATTCGTTTTTGCATGGATGCCGTGAGACCGCGAGTCATGGATCGAGGGTCGAGACTGTCCTTAGTCTCGCCTGGGTTCTTGATGGAGGTACGTGTTAATTCTGCATTGTTGTTTCGGGTGCATTGTTGTTTGTTTTTGTGTTGTCTTTGTCGTCTTTGCCTTCTTTGTAATGTGTTTTTTGTTTTTTGTGTGTGCAGTCATGGATTCTTAGCCATTTTCCTTTTCTGCTGCCGCCGCATGCTGTGAGGATCGTGAGAGAGTACCCGGCGGTACGTACCTGGGGTACGTGCAACCGTGCTGCGTTTAACTGGTCGTATGACGAGGTTCGGGATCGTCTGAACCGGATGCGGTTTGATGAGGTTTGTGCCTGAATCATTTTAAATAGAATGTACCTAAAATGATTGTATTGTGTTTGTATTTATGAGTGTTGTTTTGTCTTCGTTTGTAGTTCGTGCCGTTCCCGTGGGGCAAGTATGCGGGTATTCCTGAGGGCATTGGAGCTAGGTTTGCAGTGCGAGAGACTCAGCGTCTGTATCTGGAGACGCCGTACGGGCCGGTTTGGTACCTTGGAGAGCGTTTGGTCTTTCAGGCAGGGTGGCCAGCTCCGATGGTGCCTAAGGATCCGCCGAGGGTCCTGTTTGAGCGAGGGGTTTGTGCTCAGGATCGGGTGGCGTTATACGGGGAAGGAGAGTCGGTGAGTCTTCTCTATCCTGGGGAAGACTATGGCCAGTTTGCTGAGTCTCGGCTTGCTTGTGGGCCGATTGAGGTATGCTTGCGTCTTTTGAGGGTGCGTAAGGTAATTTTTGCGAAAAATTTCCCTGACGTGTGCGTTTTGTATTTGTTTTGTAGGAATTTGATCCGGAGATGGCGGGCGCGACTGGTGATTTCCTACTACCGCTGAGTAGTCTGACGAGTCGGGTGTCGTCGTGCTTTCACTTTGCCGACGTACTGCCGGTGACCAGCGACGGGCATAGGCAATTTGGGCCAGGCGGGGTGAAGAAGGTATGTATCTTTGTTGTATATGTGAGTGAGCCCCCAGTTTGATCGAGGTATGAAGTATAGCGATGATCAAACTAGTGAGATGCATGTTTTTGTGTTACCCCCTCGAGTTTGGCTTAATTTGAGTGAAATTTAAGGCAAAGTGGGGATGAGCGTTGTTAATTTGAAATTTCCCCCCTAAGTTTGACTTGATTTGAGTGAAATTAAGGCAAAATGGAGAGAAATGTGAAGTGCTTTTGTGTTGTGTATCACAGGTGGCTAAGGAGGCTCATAAGAAGCTATGGCGGATAGCCAACAGGTGGAGGATGGCTTGAGGTGGCAGTCGCTCGGTTGTGTCAGTCGGTGAGGCAGCTCGGTCGGCGTGAGTTTGACGAGTATCGTCGTCGCCATCCCGAGTGAATTTGTGTAATAAAGATTGTATGAACCTTTATGTACATGTCGTTGTAGCTTGAACTTTGAACTTGATCGTTGTAGGTTGAACTTGATTGTCGTCGATAAACCTGTTTGTTAGGCTTGTTTTGAAAAAGTGATATGATTCCCGAGTGGGATGTATTTGATGTTTGATTTTAGATTGTGAAAATGTTTTTGTGAAAAGTTCATTTTAAGTACGAAATGAGCTTGTATGAATGTTGAAGATTGTTGTGTTGACTCGTGGTATGAATCGTATATGTTAAAGTGTAAGTGTAAGTGTAATGCTGGTGTGTGGGGAACAACAAGAGGATGTCGTAGGGCCTAATGTAGGTTGTAGTGTTTTAGGAAAGGCGAAATTTGAGAAAAACCAGCCCCTGAAACCGCATAGGTTTATGCGGTTCGTAGGCTAAACCGCATAAGCTTATGCGGTTTGGATTGTAAACCGCATAGACCCATGCGGTTTTCTGGTCTGTCTGGTAGCGCTGTATTTCCATATTTCAGACATTGTTTTCCTATATAAGGAGAGGGGGTGCGTGCCATAATCTTCACTCACAAGCACTTCCCTTCTTTTCTTTTGCTTTAGATTTTTGCTCTCATAAATATATTAGGTATATTTATAAAAGTTTTTGTTTTTGTATTCAAGGAAATGGTGGAGCATTTTGATGCTCTTTTGAAGAGGTGGACTTCTTCACTAAGCTCGGCAATGAAGAGGGCGGTGTATGATGATGGTGCGGGTGTTTTTATTGGCTTTCGCCAAATGAAAGTCGATCTAGACTTCCTTGATGTGTGCTTAGATTATTGGGATCCTAGTTTGCACGTGTTTAGGTTTCCCGGGGGAGAGGTGTGTCCTTTAGTTGAGGAGTTCTCGGCCATTGCGGGGTGGTCGAAACGGACAACTCCTGTGGTCGTAAGGAGTGAGCTTTGTTACAACGGGATGTTGCGAAACTTCCTTGGGATGACGAATGCTCATGCTGCAGGTTTGTTTGAGGGAGGCAAGGTAAACATGCTTCTCTTGTGTCAACGATACATGAATAAAGTTGATACTAGTATTTCGGACCGTTCTAGGCGGAGGGCCCTTGCTTTTTGTTTGGTTCATCGGTATGCTTTTGCGGGGTCCATGCCAGATGGAGTGTTCGGAAACGCGAGGTATGCTCGTGTCGTCGAAGAGATGGAAAGGGGATATGATCCTTCTGCGTTGATCTTAGCGGAGACCATACTGGGTTTAGACGACCGTTGTGCTAATCGTCTGAGCTCGTACAGGGGTTGCGCTAGAATTCTCAACGTTTGGCTCATGGAGAGGCTAAGTGTGTATAAAGCTCTTCCCCTTGGAAGTGTTTTCAAGGCTGCTGCCACGACGTCGCGAAAGATGGAGTGGGCTGACCCTCGGGAGCGTTCGCTAAACTACTACCGGGGGTTTGTCAAAGAGAGCTCCATTCGTTGGTACGTGCCTTGGTGGGGTATTACTACGATTCTGGCGATGCATTGCGAATGCTTCTTGTGGGTTGATGTTGTGTGGGTTTGAGCGAGGAGTGTGGATTCATCCTCTTCGCCAAGAGGCAAATCGGGCTTGCTCGGACCATACAGGCGAGGATACTCGAGGTTGTAGGGGTTGTTGTCTTTGAACAACCAAATGATTGATGCTTGGATCCGAGGATGGTCGGACCGTGTTACTTGGGTCGTTAGGAGCATATAGAGTCTAGTCGTGTTACCGACTTCTATACACGGTGGTATCGTTCCAATGATCCTCAGGAACGGGAGAATCAAAGGAGGAGGGAAAAGAATGGGCCAGGGCCCTCCTCGGCGTATGAGGTGGTGCGCGAAAGGAGGGACTATGGTGATCTTTGTGTGGCTAGTGCAGATGCTTCTTCTTCGAGACTGGCGCGGGAAAGACTTGGACCGAAGGTGACCGTTAAAGATCGTCTAGGGTCAAGGATCGAGGAGCCCCCAGTCGAGCAGGACGAGGATCCGATCGAGCCCCCTGGTTTTGAGAGATCTATTCCTGTTCTTAGATCGAAGGTTGTGGCGGACCGGCCCCTTGAAGATGAAGAGGCTAATCCGAAGCGTCAGAAGATGGCTTGAGTGGTTTGCTTTGTTTAGAAAATTTCCTTTATTTAAATACATGTTTTTAGATTCAAATAAAGGGCTAAGGAGGCTTGTTCCTAGCTCATTCCTAAGTTGCGAAAAATTCTAAATAAAGTAATAAAATGGAATTAATTTGCTTTTGCCTTGTCTTGTTGGTTTCTTTTGTTTTTAAATGTTCTCGACCTTTTTAAGCTTTGAACATTCATACTTTGTCTTAAAATCCTCGACCTTTTTAAGCTTTGGATTCGTTTGTTTGACTTGTTCTGTCTTTAAGTCCTCGACCTTTTTAAGCTTTGGACTTGGATTTGTGTTTTGTTTTGTGTTGACTGTGCTCTCGACTTTTTCAAGCTTTGAGCGTGTCTTTTGTGAGTGCAATGCCCTTGACCTTTTTAAGCTTTGGGCATGCGTGCTAAAAAGTTCGGTTGTGCTTTTGATAAGCTGCCTACGTATCCGCGTTTCACGGAATCAAACCGGCGTAGGTCGTGTGATTCGGTTGAGCTCTTTGTAAAGCTGCCTACGTATCCATAGTGCGTGGAATCAAACCGAGCGTAGTTCACCCATGCGAGAGTGAGTTTTATTTTTGAAATACATTGCAAAAGTGTTTATGTTTTAGGGGTAGTATTTCTTGAGCTGATCAAGATTCGTCGGTGGCGGAAGTCTGGCCAGTCAAGGTCAGTTAGTTTCACGGCTCCTCCGGGAAGGATTTCCTTGACCAAGTACGGTCCGGCCCAATTGGGTTTGAATTTCCCTCTTGGGTCGACTGGTAATGGTGCTCGGACTGATTTAAGTACTAAGTCACCCACTTTGATGTTTCGTGGCTTGACCCGTTTGTTGTAGGCGCGTTGTAGGCGAGATTGATACATTCGGACTGTACTTAGTGAATGTAACCGTCTTTCGTCTAAGAGGATGAGTTGTTCGTACCGTTCGCGTGCCCATTCGGCCTCAGGAATGTCTGCTTCCATGAGAATTCGAAGGGATTGCATTTCGATCTCCACAGGTTGAACGGCTTCCATCCCGTAGGTTAGGAAATAAGGTGTCATGCCTGTGGGTGTGCGGATGGTTGTGCGGTATCCCCATAATGCGAATGGGATTTTGTTGGGCCACTCGTGGCAGGTGTCGATCATCTTTTTGAGGATTGATACGACGGTTTTGTTTGCTGCCTCGACCGCGCCGTTAGTTTGTGGTCGATAGGGTGATGATTTGTGTCGTTGTATCTTGTATTTGAGGAGGAGTGGTTCCACCTCTCCTTGGAAGTGTGTGCCTTGGTCACTTATGAATTCGTGGGGTATGCCGTAGCGACAAATGATGTTGTTTTGTATGAATTTCGCAACTTCTTTTGTTCCTAGCGTGCGGTATGATGCGGCTTCGACCCATTTGGTGAAATAGTCGATGGCCACGAGGATGAAGCAGTGTCCTCCTGCTCCCACGAGTTGTACTTTGCCAATGACGTCAATCCCCCATGTGGAGAAAGGCCATGGCGAGATTAAGCTGTATAGTGGTGAAGGAGGGATGTGTTGTACGTTTGCAAAGATTTGGCAATTATGGCAATGTTTGACATATTTTGCGCAGTCGGCTTCCATGGTTGTCCAGTACCATCCTAGCCTTATGATTTGTTTGCACATGGCTCGTGCGTTCATGTGTGGGCCGCACTCGCCATCGTGTACTTGGGATATGATCTCGTGTCCCTTTTTGTGATCGACACACAAGAGTAGTGTGCCTTGGGGTGTCTTTTTGAGTAGTTTGCCCATTTCCATTACGAATTGTGATGATAACAGGCGTAGGGCGCGCTTGGCTCGTTTGTCAATGTTTGGTGGGTATTCACCGTTTGTTTTGTAGTTGATGATTGCTTGGTACCAAGGATCGGTTTGCTCTTCCTCGGTTTCGATGTCACAGATGTAGGCGGGTTCATTCCGTCGTTCCACGACAATGGGGAGCGTTTCCATTCCTGGAGGTATGTTGATTAGTGACGCGAGTTTGGATAATGCGTCGGCGAATTGGTTTTCTTCGCGTGGGAGGTGTATGAATTCTACGTGGTAGAATTCGTTTATGAGTTCTTGTATTTTGTTTTGGTATAGTGCTAGGTTTTCGTTAAGTATCTTCCATGCTCCGGATACTTGGTTGATTATGAGGGAGGAGTCCCCATAGACTCTTATATTGCTGGCGTTGAGTACAAGCGCTGCTTGGAGACCGTGCAAGCATGCTTCGTATTCTGCGGCGTTGTTTGTTACGTCGAAGTCTAGCTTGATTGATAAAGGTGTGTGTTCGCCATTTGGGGATATGAGAAGTATTCCTACTCCACATCCTCGATATTTGGAGGAGCCATCGAAGTATAACTCCCATTGTTCTTGATTGATGCTGTAAATCCCATCGTCCGGAAGGGATGTTGTGTCGATGATTGGTTCTTCGTTGATTGCATTTTCGGCTAGGAAATCGGAGACTGCTCGTCCCTTGATTGCTTTGAGTGCGTGCCTTAAGATCGAATTCGGCTAGGAGCAAAGTCCATCTGGCCATTCGTCCGTTAAGCACAGGTTTCTCGAAGAGGTACTTTACGGGGTCCATTTTGGAATAGACCCTTGTCTGGTGTGCCAGCATATAGTGACGGAGCTTCTTAGATGACCATACTAAAGCTAGACAACTCTTCTCGACGGGTGAATATCGAGTTTAAATGTCGAAATTTCTTGCTGATGTAATAGATTGCATGTTTTTCGCCGTTTATTTCTTGAGCGAGCATGGCGCCCATGGCGGTAGATGTGGTTGTAAGGTATAAGGATAGCGGTAGATCTGCTTGGGGTGGTCGCAGAACAGGTGGGTTAGTTAGTAATTCTTTGACCTTGTCAAATGCTTTTTGACATTCTTCGTCCCATTCAACGTGGTCGGTTTTCTTGAGTTTCTTGAAAACTGGTTCACATATCATGGTGAGTTTGCTAATGAAGCGCGAGATGTATTGGATTTGGCCCAAGAAACTTCGAATTTCGTCGAGGTTCTCCGGGGGTCGCATTTCAAGGATTGCTTTGACTTTCGAGGGGTCGACCTCGATGCCTCTTTGGCTCACTACGTGTCCTAGTAGTTTACCGGATTTAACTCCAAAAGTACATTTTTGGGGGTTGTGGCGCATTTTGTATTGTCGTAGGCGAGTGAAGAACTTGCGGAGGTTAGTGATGTGACCACTTCTCTCCTTTGACTTCACGATCATATCGTCGACGTAAACTTCGACTTCTTTGTGCATCATGTCGTGTAAAAGGGTTGTAGCGGTGCGTTGGTATGTAGCGCCAGCATTGATTAGGCCGAAGGGCATGACTGTGTAGCAGTATGTCCCCCACGGTGTAATGAAGGCCGTCTTTGCCATGTCTTCGAGTGACATTTTGATTTGATTGTAGCCTGCGTAGCCGTCCATGAAGGATAGGAGGGCGTGGTCGGCGGTGTTGTCGACTAGGACGTCCACATGGGGTAACGGAAAGTCATCTTTGGGACTAGCTTTGTTCAAGTCGCGAAAGTCAACGCATACTCGAATTTTACCATTCTTTTTCAGGACTGGGACCATGTTTGAGACCCATTCAGGATATTCGATGACTTGGATGAAACCGGCTTGTAGTTGTTTTTCGATTTCTTCCTTGACCATAAGTGACCATTCAGGACGTAGTCTTCTTAGCTTTTGTTTGACGGGTTTGTAACCGGGTTTAATGGGGATGCGGTGTTCGGCGATGCTTCGTTCGATTCCGGGCATGTCTTTGTATGACCAAGCGAAAACGTCCTTGAATTCGCTCAGGAGTTGTGTGAAAAGGGTGCGTTCGCGTTCATCTAGTGAGGCTCCCAGTTGTAGTTCCCTTGGTTCTTCGGGGGTCCCCACGTTTATAGTTATGGTTTCCTCGATGATAGGGTCTTGTGTTTTTGGGTGCACAAAGTTTGCAATGTATTTGTTTAATGATTGATTTGTTTGTTCATTTTCGCATGAGTTAGTGTCTTTTGTATTTTGTGTGTTGTTTGTTGCTTGTTGATTTTTGTTTGTTTGAATTTTGTTATTTGTTTTAGCTTGAGACAAGGCGTAAGTAAATTTATTCATTTCATTATTTCGAAGAGAATTATCCGACAAATCAGAAAATTGCTTGGAGCTAGCCTCCGTAAAGAGAAAATCTAAACTAAAGCTAGAGTCTAGGATAGATGGGTCGACAGATGACCCGACACTAAGAGCATTAGAATCTAAAAGAATTTCTTCTTCTTCTTCATCGTCTTCTGTGCCGCTGGAACTGCTTGAGCTGCTTGAGTTGCTTGAGTTGTTTGAGTCGCTCTCGTCCTTGCCTTTGAGGTTAGTGACATGATCGAAGAGTGGTCCTTCACCGGTGATAAGCTGGAAGTGGTGACCTTGTGCGTCGGTCCATTTCAGCGTCTTATACCATCCGTTGAGGGTTTTGTCTGTGGCGTCGGCTATAAGTAGGTTAGGATCGAAGTGACGGTCTCGCATGATCGTGGAGACAATTTCTTCGTTTTTGGTGCTCGGTGAGGCCTTGAGTGTATTGGGCTCGGCCTCACTAGAGAAACAAGCTTCGGATGAATGGATGATGTCTCGAAGGGAGGTGTTCCCGTCGACCATTCCTCCGGGGGTGAAGTATGCGCTCAGGTCAAGGATGTAAGGTCGTAGGGTGACCTTGTGAGTTGACTTTCGCCTTTGAATTTCCTTAACCATCTTCTCGTGGTCGCCGTTCTTGGGTTTGTAGCCTAGACCCATGGTGAGCCAAAGGCTGTTGTTGTTTTTTGTTTTGAAAGGTTTGTAGGTTTTGATTGGTGTGCGTGTGATAGCGCCGACTTCGAAGTCGAAACCACACAAGTCTTCTGCGGGTTCGGCCACAATTTCGGCAGAATTAGGCTCTTTTGGTGTATCGAAAAGGGCTCGGAAGTTTGAGGCCTTCAAGGTTATAATCTCCTCGTTAAGAGGGATCTTAACCTTTTGGTGTAGAGTAGAAGTTACGGCTTTGGTGGAGTGAATCCACGGCCGTCCCAGGAGTATGTTATAAGAAGGGGTCATGTCGATGACTTGAAACTCGACTTTTCTTTCTATGGGACCACTGCGTACGTGAAGAGAAATGGTTCCTTTCACGTGACGTCGGGTTCCGTCGAAGGCTTTAACTCCGTCCATGCTCGGGGTGAAGTCTTTATCAGATAGGCCGAGGCGATGTGCGGTGGCCAATGGTAGAACATTGACTGCAGATCCGTTGTCAACAAGGGACACGGGCAAAGTTTTCTTCATACACTCTACGCTAATGTATAGAGCGAGGTTGTGGTTTGGTCCGAATGCGGGGAGATCATCATTCGAGAAGGTGATAGCCCCTGGTAACCAATCTCTTGTGACATGGCTGACCATTTGATCTGGAGAGATCTCAGCGTCTGCGCATGCAATTTGTAGAGCGCGAATGAATGCATTCCTATGTTCCGCCGAGTCTCGTAAAAGGGCCCAGATGGAAACATCGGCTTTTGTCTTGACGAGTTGCTTCAAGCACCTCACTCGTGTTTGGTGGTGGAATTATTGTAGAGGTGGAGGGTGTACTTGTAGAGGGTTATCCTCTTGGGCTACGGCCTTGCCTTTTCTACCGCATGATTGCTTTTACGGCATGTTCATCCGTGAAGATGTTACGATAAGGGCGACCAGGCGTGTGAGTGTGAAACCTCGTCTTGGTTTTCCTTCTCGGGCTGCTCGCCCCTTTCTTTTTGATCTTTGTTTTCGGGCTGTTTGCCCTTCTTTTTCTTTCCTTTCTTGTTCTTTTTGTTTTTATTCGAGGAGGGAGTAGTTGAGAGTTGGGCTACCGTGTTGTTAGTGGGTGGCCATTCTTCGTCTTCGTCATCACTAAACCAGACCCCATTGATTTGGTTGTTGGTGGGTGTGACCAAGTAGGAGCAATCTATGACGGGTGCTGATCCGAGGAAGATTGCAAGGTTGTCATAAATTGTGGGGTTGCTTTGGGCTCCGAGGCCGATTTCAATGAGTTCTTCGAAATTCTCGGCATCGCCGTAATCAAAGTGTCTTCGCCACTCGGGTCGTAAGCTACCGAGAAACGTATACATGAGTTCGTCTTCGTGTGGAGGGTTCAGAACTCGAGCAAGTAGTCCCCTCCAACGGACGAGATATTGGGTGAAATCTTCCTCGTCTCTTTGGAGTTGGGTGATGAGAGTATGAAGAGAGACATGCTTGTTGGCCTTGGAGCGTTGTTCTAAGCGCGCAACTTCAAGTTGATGCAAGGCCTTCAAGTTGTCGATGTCTTTGGTGAGCTGATTAACGCGGACACGGAGAGTTCTCAGTCTATTGAGGTTAGCCGTCTTTGAGGAGCGCTTGAAGGAAGGGATGATGATGCGATTCATGGTGAGTATTCAGCTGAGGCCTGCATTTCACTTTGCATATTAGCGACACGACTCGACCCACTAGACTCACATTCATTTAGCTCATTTCGTTGTTTTGAAAGACCTTTTAAGCTTGAAAAAGGAGGTTTTCGAAAAGGTTTTGCCAAGGGAAGCTTTTGAGGCGAGGATGCGTGCGCACATCTCGTCTCGATGTTAAAAGATTTTGCTTTGCATCCGTCGAACTGATATCGGTGATTTGCCGAGGTGAGCTCGAGTCGGATGTGTAAAAAGAGAAGGATTCGGCTCGCGCAAGTCGAGTCGAGGATGTTTAAAACAAAGTCTAGGCCGTGTGACCTAGAGGATCGAAATCCACGAGCTCGGGTTTTATTCCTTACTCGGGTTTTTGCTTGTTAGTGAAAAGGAAATTTTGAAAAGGTTTATTTCAAAAATTCGCGAGAGTTTTGTTTGAAAAGTGTTAGTTTGTTAGATGTTAGGTACGTTTATCTTTGAAAAGTTTAAGCGAGTTTTCGAAGATATGGATGCAAATGCTTGTTTTGAAAAAGACCATGGGGTGCATAGCCTCGAACTTGTACGTATGACTCAAAAGGGGTGAAAAATGAGTCAGTCGGGTACACCTCCAACTACCTCGAGTACGCTTTGGCAGATACTTAACCCCTTCATTTCCTTCTGCGGCGATAGGTTTTCTGAAGAGAACCTTTGAGGCGGTCGAGATAGCCGTTCTGAAGCCGTGGAGGGGCGAGAGGAAAGCTAGTCCGGCATGTGCTTTATCGAGTGGACAAGCCTGCATGTGGGAACCACCTCTCGAGGGTGCAAAGGGTGCCTAGATTCCAAAAGGAATGGACTCTAAACGAATGTGCATAGCTCAAATATGTATACTTGGATTGTTCAAGGCTTTCAAGTTTCACCTCTTTATTTTTAAAAAGAAAAATCTAGTTTTTAGTTTTAAAAAATAAGATCTCCCCAGCGGAGTCGCCAAACTGTGGAACCCGGGAGGGACCCCAACTCGGCGTCTTGCTTAAGGGCGGATTTTAGAGTTAAAAAAGATTAAGTTGGAAAAACCTTTAAGAACTGTTATGGAGTCGCCACCTATTTATCGCGGAAAATAGGAACCTGCTACCATGTTCTAAGTTAAAAACATGTCCTAGATTTTGGAGCACGCCGACACCCCTAGATCTAAGGCTTGTGAAACCAGATTGGATTCGGGGTGAGGGTACTTTAGAAAAAGAGTTAATTCAAATAATGATTTATGAAAACCTTTTAGAAAAGCCTATGTAAAAATAGCCTCTACTGACCTAGAACAATCCTTGTAAGATGATATTTGAGCTAATGTTATCGCCACGTACAAGTGCGATAAGTTTGTAAAAGAATGCAGATGGAGATGCAAAAAGATTGATTAAAACCCTCAGTTTAGCATGTTTAACTTGTTAACGAAAACGGTTCAGTTAAAGGTCGAATTCATTGTTTAAGTTGATTTTAATGCAAAATATGAAGGGTGCAAGATGCATGCAAATAAAATAAAGTTCAATTGTCCATTGGTTTATTTTATAAGGTCGGTTGCTTATGCGACTTTGGCGTGTCATCGGATATGGAGTATACCCGAAGTAAGTAGAACACTTGGATTGCAAGCGCGCTGGGTGCCAAAGCCGGGGGGGGGGGGGGGGCGCCAAAGTGTAGACCCCTTTGTTAGTCCATAGAAAATAAGAAAAAGCTTTGATCCAAGTGGATCGGTACCTACCTTGTCCTGACGCTTCAGATCTGGGCAGAGTTTCGCTTCTTGAACTTGAAAGGAGGATGAATTCAACACGGGATGGTGTGTTGAACTCAAGGATTTGAGTGCTTGAGGCTTTTGTGGATGTGAAAGGGTGTAAGATGAGAATTTGTGGTGTAAGAGATGTATTATGGTTGTGAAAGATGATCCTTCGAGGTTGGGTATAGGGGTGTATATATACTAAAAACCTCGGAGAAATTAGGAAATCGGGGATAAAAACAGGCCTGGGAACCGCATAGCCTTATACGGTTGCCTGGGGAAACCGCATAGGCTTATGCGGTTCCCCCCTCAAACCGCATAAGGTCATGCGGTTTGGGGGTCTGGTTTTAGGTCTGCTTTCCAAGTTTCGGTTGCATTGAATCTTTGAAATATTTCGTGATAATCTCGAACGTGTAGCTCAAGAAAAGTGCTGGGATATTTGTGAGATATTTTGTGATGCTTAGGGCTTTGGAGTGCGGGCCAAAGGCTGGGTTTGGGCTCGGTTTCGGGCCCGAGACTCGGAAAAATGAAAAGGGTGTATTTGCATAGTTTTTGTGAAATAAGATAAGACGTGAAGCCGTATTTTGTGTAAGAGGGGGCTAAATAGCGGTTTTAGCTACTGGGCCTAAATTTAGGAATTTAGGAATGCTGAATTAGACCTTGTTAATGTAAAAGGGCTAATTGTAGTGCAAATGCGAAGCTCATGCCAAATGAAGCAGGACGAGGACCTAGCTAGACTCCAAATGGACAAAATGAACGTTATTTAAGTGTGATGTGAAGCGACCTAAACATTTTAACATTTAAAACGACTCAAAATGAATTCGACATTAGTTAGAACCGTATAAGTCAACGTTAAAGCATGCGTAATAAAAGTCCATGATACATCACAGGGTTTTGTTTGGGAGGGTACGGATATGGGTATCCACAAGTTCTTAAAGGTTTTTCCAACTTAATCTTTTTTAACTTTAAAATCCGCCCTTAAGCAAGACGCCGAGTTGGGTCCCCCAAACGCGGTTCCCGGGTTCCACAGTTTGGCGACTCCGCTGGGGACACTTATTTTTAAAACTTATAACTAGCTTTTTCTTTTTAAAAATAAAGAGGTGAAACTTGAAAGCCTTGAACAATCCAAGTATACATATTTGAGCTATGCACATTCGTTTAGAGTCCATTCCTTTTGGAATCTAGGCACCCTTTGCACCCTCGAGAGGTGGTTCCCACATGCAGGCTTGTCCACTCGATAAAGCACATGCCGGACTAGCTTTCCTCTCGCCCCTCCACGGCTTGCCGTAAACGGCTATCTCGACCGCCCCAGTGCTCCCTTCAGAAAACCTATCGCCCCGGCGTAAGGAAATGAAGGGGTTAAGTATCTGCCAAAGCGTACTCGAGGTAGTTGGAGGTGTACCCGACTGACTCATTTTCACCCCTTTTTGAGTCATACGTACAAGTTCGAGGCTATGCACTCCATGGTCTTTTTCAAAACGAGCATCTGCATTCATATCTTCGAAAACTCGCTTAAACGTTTCAAAGATAAACGAACCTAACATCTAACAGACTAACACTTTTCAAACAAAACTCTCGCGAATTTTTGAAACAAGCTTTTTCAAAATTTCCTTTTTCACCAACAAGCAAAAACCCGAGCAAGGACTAAAACCCGAGCTCGCGGATTTCAATCCTCTAGGTCACACGGCCTAGACTCCACTTTTAACATCCTCGACTCGACTTGTTAACCACTCTCGAGTCGAATCCATTCTCTTTTACACATCCGAACTCGAGCTCACCTCGGCAAATCACCGATATCAGCTCGATGGGTGCAACGCAAAACCTTTTAACATCGAGACGAGATGTGCGCACACATCCTCGTCTCAAAAGCTTTCCTTTAGCTAAAACTTTTTCGAAAACCTCCTTTTTCAAGCTTAAAAAGAGTTTTCTTAACAAAGAAATGAGCTAGAATGAACACTTAAAATGAACGTTGGTCTAGTCACGTCACTAACGTGCAAATTTAACCCACACAACCTAATCCATTCTCGACACGCTCGACTCGCCTAGCTAATCGCTCTCGAGTCGAATCCTTCTCGCCCATCTAGGCTCGAACCCTTAACGATGAACCGTTAGGTGGGCTCGACAAAGCTAACACCTTTTAACATCGAGACGAGATGTGCACACGCATCCTCGTCTCAAAAGCTTCCTATTAGCCAAACCTTGTCTAAAATCTCCTTTTTCAAGCTTAAAAGGTCTTCCTAAACAAAAATGAGCTAAAAATGAACGCTTAAAATGAACGTTGAATCTAATAGGACTAACTAGATACATGTCACACAAACCAATCCATTCTCAACATCCTCGACTCGACTAGCTAACCGTTCACGAGTCGAATCCTTTCCATGCATCTAGGCTCGAGCCCTTAACGATGAACCGTTAACATGGGCTCGACGAATGCAAATCAAACACATTTCAACGTCGAGACAAGATCCGCACACGCGTTCTTGCCTCAAAGACTCCTTAGGCACAACATTGCTCCTAAAGCAATACACTCTCATGTTTGAAACAAGCTCTCTTCAAAAATCTCCTCACTTTTACAAAACAAGCAACATACTCTCATTTTTGAAATAAATTCTTTTCAAAATCTTCTTATTTTTACAAACCAAGCAAAACACACCCGCTTTTGAAATGAGCTCTTTTCAAAAATCTCCTCACTCCTGCAAAACAAATAACGACATTTTCTTTAGGCCAAACGGCCCAAAGTCGACTCGTTTCAGCAAAAATCGTCTTTTTCAAGCAAACAAAACCCGAGAATGGCCAAGCCCAATCTCGCGGACTTTTCATCAGACCAAATGATTCATAACCATCTTGGCCCAAATCCTCTTACAAACTACTTTCACAAAATGCTCATCACGTTTTTGAAATAACCTTTTTCAAAAAATCTTTCCTTCGAACCGAATGGCCCATAGTCAGGACGGTTTGATCTAGACAAACAGTCTCCTCAAAACACCCGAGAATAATCACTTTATTCTCGTGACATCCCAAAACATAAATGAACTACATGACCCGCACTCTTTGTAACCCATTTATTACCAAACATTTTCAAACCCGAGAATGGACCTTTTCTTGAAAACAAATCCAGCAAAATAAACATTTTCGAAATCCATGATTCAAAATGGCCTACCGCCATTTTAATCCAAACATCTCTTTTCACAAGACAACAAAACCTAGGAATGAACTAGCATCATCCTCAAGAATCCTTCACGGTTAGACCAAGTGGCTCATAGTCGCTTTATTCTTACCCTCTTTCACACCGCATGTATGAAAACGAGTATAACCGTCTACATCACATCTTCAAACACCCTTGATTCGGATAGCCTGTCGCCACTCCGAATCGATTCACACTTTCACCGACAAGCCACTAACACGAGCTTATCGGTTTGATTTCAAACGCTTTTTACATCGAGCCAAAATGTGACAACACATTTTGCTCAACAAAACATCCCTTTTAGCGAAAACAAAACGCGTTTGCAAAATCAAAGACAAATCTAAGTATGCATGAGCCAAGTCCCGACGCGAGCATCAACCCCATCCGAGACATGTGCGTCTCGAGCACCCAAATGATTTAATCCATCAAGGCGCCACCGACGATCTCACGGATCTCCTCAAGAAATTCGAGTCTTTTCAATACGGGTCGAGTTTTTAAGCATTGAGTCAATCTCTGTCAGTCTAGAGCAATCGAGTCTTCGACGTACGACATTTTAACAAACCGATAAAGGAATAAGTTTGCCTACAACCCAGCTTCCTTTTTACACACTTTTCCCATAAAAAACACAATTCTACACCAACATACATTGCATCCCAGGAACAACTATCCTAGGGAGATCTAGGCCGGGTACGAAGGTCCAAGTCAACAACTAAATCAAGGACACGAAGACAAGAAAGCTTCCGACGACTAAACACCTAAGGTTCACTAGTCTGCTTGTGGTCTACTACTCCGCTGCTTTTGGAGGAGGATCCATTAATTTGGAGCTCCACAGTGGTCATGAATTTGATCGCGACCAAAAGTACGAGTATTCCTGGATCGTCCTCCGCGTACTCGATCGCGTGCCTAATAAGCAAACGAACTTGTCAGAGGAGCCCGCGTGATAGACACACGATCACGAGTGACCACCGAGCCGCAAAGTTTAGCAAGGTCCGAGCTCAAGCCCAAGCTACATAGGGCGTGGGATATTCTCAAACCAAACGGGAATACAAGGTACAAAGGTCAAAAAACCAAAGTCACCAAAAAGCAAAAGTCTCAAAAGCTCCGGAACAAGGGGCAAAACAACTAAGCAAAAGCTTAAGAAGTCAAAAGCTTAAGAAGTCAAAAGCTCAAGAAGTCAAAAAGCTTAAGAAGTCAACAAGCTTAGAAATCAATAAGCGAGGGGCCGAAACCCCAAAGGCAAGAAGTACCGAAGCCCAGAAACGAGTGGCCAGGTCCTTGAAATTCCAAATTGAAGACAAGACAGAAGTAGCAAGCAACCAGCCTAGATCAACTAAGGAGAACCCACCCTTAGGATGCAATGTATCAAGGTCAAACACATAAACACCCCTTGGACCGGCGGGTCCCTAAACACGCACCTTTCCACAAAAACAAACCCACCTCCCAGACCGGTGGATCCTTAAACACGCACCTTTCCACATAAACACCTCATGCACGCCCTTAAACACCCCTTTCGGAACTACGCTAGGTTTGATTCCGTAACCACGGATACGTAGGCCGCTCTCCTGAGCTCAACCACCCTTTTACAAAAATCCACAAAATATTCCTCGTCCAAAGCTTTCCATGCTAAGGATGTGTCCACAAAAATTCACAAAGCTCAAAGGCAAACTATTTCTTTATCGAGGCGACTAAAACGAATTCGTCAGGTCAAAGTTGTCATGGACTTAGGAGTAGTACCCTGCTTTTTGGTCTAACATCGCTTTGCAGAACAACAAAGATCCCACCGCAGACAAGCAAGCACCACTGGGGGCTCCACCAACGCACGTGCTCCCGAATATGGCAACCATGCAACCGTCGAGTCTCAAATCACGCATACGATTCGTCTCTATTTTGCAAACTTTTCGGCATTTTAAGCATCGAGTCATACGTCGAGTCAATCCTCTTCCAATCAAACAATTTAGCGACATTTAAACCGCTCCTTTCAAAAACTCTCCAGTCTTCAAAACGCTCCCATGGAACGACGCGCTTTTTCAAACTTACACGAGGCAATGCACCCTCAAATTAGCTAATCACCTTTCAAAATTAACCCAATACTCGAGTTAATATGAAAGCACTTTGCAATTCACTTTTTGCAAACACACCCTTTCGCAAACAAACTGTACCTTTCGAAAATGCATCTCAAATCCTTGAAATGCATCTCGAATCTTCGAAGTCTAAACTTTTCCAAAAATTTAACTCGGCACTCGAGTTAATACATTTTGAGAAACAAAGATTCTTAATTTAACTCACTCGAGTTAACACATTTTAAGCAAAAGCTCTTTCGAACTACGCCGTTTGATTCCACGTTACCGTGAATCGTGGCGACTTACGCAAAGCACAACCGAACCTAGCACTACACCCCACTCCGTGTTGAGATTCTACCGAATTCTCATCCTCGAAAACTGGGGGCTTTTCAACCTTTGCACTCAAATGACCCTCCACGGTCTTCACAACTCTAGCTTAAGCTCACAACGTCAAAACACTTTTTCATCTTGCATGAAGCCTTACAACCGACATTTCAAATGCTCATTTTTAAAGCTCATTTCGACAACTAAAATGAATCTTTCACAAAAAGATTTTTCAACAAAAACATTTTCATCCAAACATCCCAATCGGGAATCATTTCACTTTCAAATCCAAGCCTACTAACTACGCAGGTACACGGAAGCACAACACAGCACGGAAGCAAAAGACGACGAAAGCAACTACAAGCTCAAGCCAAGCTACAACAAACGGTCACGTAAACAAGGGTTCAGACAATCCTTATTACACAAGCATACTAATACAACTAAGGGTGAAGACGACGGTACTCATTAAAGTCTCACTGAACCCGAGCCATCTCAGAACCAAACACCATACTCCCCACTTTGACTCAGTTTTCACTCAAAACTTAGTCAAACTCGAGGGGGGAACCCAAAAACTCCTTCTCCAAGTACATCATGCACCCCACTTTGACTTAGTTTTCATTCAAAACATAGTCAAACTCGAGGGGGTAATCCGAAAACACCCTTATCCAAACGCAACCCATAGCCTTTTACATAGTTTGACTATCGTTATATACCATAACTCAGTCAAACTGGGGGCTCACACACACCGACACCATAACTCAGTCCAACTGGGGGCTGACGCTTCCTATCAAGAATCAAACCTTTACAACGAAAAATGGGATAAATTTTTCGCATTTTTGAAGACACCCTTGCCATAAACACGCACACCTCCGGTTGAGCGACACCTCCAGAACCGCTACAAACATGAGCATGCACACTAAAAGCATAACACTTTCATGTGTGCATCAGACAAGCAACACCCGAACGTAGGTCCAAACACCAAGCACCCTAACATATCCAAGAAACATCCCAAGCACCATGCATTCCAAGTCCAAGAGACATGTATCATACGAATCCAAACGAATCGCAATGATACCACGTCTCATGGTCGAAGCAAGCGAAATTGAAGATCTCGAAAGGAAAATCGCGAGTTCGAATATTTCGGGATTTGAAACCGCGACATGTGCGAATGAGTTCACGCTTGAAGTCGCCAATTGATGAGAGATTCCCCGGAAGAGTCACTAGTCTACAGGCAATTTCCAGAGCATGTTTTGTTCCACGTTTTCTCCTCATTTTTCTTCATACACGCAAGCTTTCATGGTTAAGGCGTCACCTACAGTCCGCCACAAGCGTTAACACATACATTATGCGCTATGCCTTGGTTAAGGCGTCACCTACAGTCCGCCATACGCGTATATTAAGCATTTAATACACGGTACAGAAGCAGAAGCACGAACGCTCTTTACGAGCATTACATCATTTTCTCCTCAACGAAAGGCAATCATATGCAACCACAACTACATAGACACTCCTCGGCGAGACCAAGCACAAGCACTCTGCAATATACACCTAACTCCAAGCACTTCACCCTACATAGACACTCCTCGGCGAGTTCAAACATTACACGGACGCTCTTTCACGAGACCAACACCTACATAAACACCCCTACTCAAATATACACCTCACGCATACCCAAACATCTTACAAAGTACACATTTCATACGAAGACATTACAAGCACCAGCACCAGGCATCCGACAACTCCAGGCATATACAAAGGCACCAACAACGACAGTACAACAAGCACGACGAAAACATTCAGCAGGCCGGCAGGCCCTTATAGCATGCACGGACCGCCAAGTCCTTAAAATGCGCACGCCCCTCCCCTGCTCAAATTCGGCTCAAGTCCTCGTCTCACCCACGGACACATGCTTCGTTCATTGATCAGATCGAGACTGTAATGGTCCGGATATGGTCGTGGAGTTTGACTAGCGCTCTAGTCCGAGCTCAGTCAAACTGGGGGCTCTGTGGATACCCATATCCGTACCCTCCCAAACAAAACCCTGTGATGTATCACGGACTTTTATTACGCATGTTTAACGTTGACTTATACGGTTCTAACTAATGTCGAATTCATTTTGAGTCGTTTTAAATGTTAAAATGTTTAAGGTCGCTTTACATCGCTTTAAATAAATGTTCATTTTGTCCATTTGGAGTCTACCTAGGTCCTTGTCCTGCTTCATTTGGCATGAGCTTCGCATTTGCACTACAATTAGCCCTTTTTGCATTAACAAGGTCTAATTCAGCATTCCTAAATTCCTAAATTTAGGCCCGGTAGCTAAAACCGCTATTTAGCCCCCTCTTACACAAAATACGGCTTCACGTCTTACCTTATTTCACAAAATCTATGAAAATACGCCCTTTTCACATTTTCGGGTCTCGGGCCCAAAACCGAGCCCAAACCCACCTTTGTCCCGCACTCCAAAGCCCTCAACAACTCTCTAGGAGATCATACTAGGCCTTCTTGGGGCACAAGCAAGGAGATTACACCGAATATTCCCAAGATTTAGCAATTCGGATTAAGGAAATACGAGATCTCGGAGTTAAAACCACACCAGCAAACCGCATAAGCTTATGCGGCTCATGGTGCAAACCGCATAAGCCTATGCGGTTTGCCCACCAAACCGCATAAGGCTATGCGGTTTCCCAGGCTGGCTTTTTCCCCTGCTTTGCTATTTTCTCTCGGCTATTCTCCTATATATACAACCTCTCGCACGACCTATTCACATAAGTTTTCCACACAAGAAAACCCTCTCTTCTCACAACCTCTCTTCTTAGTTTTAGTGCCCACACATGGGTCCCACAAAATATACCGTCTAGCACGGTATACACCCTTTCACACTCACAAAGCCTCAAGCACTCAAATCCTTGAGTTCAACACACCATCCCGTGTTGAATTCACCCTCCTTTTTAGTTCAAGAAGCGAAGCTCTGCCCAGATCTGAAGCGTCAGGACAAGGTAGGTACCGATCCACTTGGATCAAAGCTTTTTCTTATTTTCTATGGACTAACAAAGGGGTCTACACTTTAGCGCCTCGCTTTGGCACCCAAATACGCTTGCTATCCAAGTGTTCTATTTACTTCGGGTACACTCCATATCCGATGACACGCCAAAGTCGCATAAGCAACCGACCTTATAAAATAAACCAATGGACAATTGAACTTTATTTTATTTGCATGCATCTTGCACCTTCTTATTTTGCATTAAAATCAACTTAAACAATGAGTTCGACCTTTAATCGAACTGTATTCGTTAACAAGTTAAACATGCTAAACGAGGGTTTTAATCAATCTTTTGCATCTGCATCTGCATTCTTTTACAAACTTATCGCACTTGTGCGTAGCGATAACATTAGCTCGAATATCATCTTACAAGGATTGTTCTAGGTCAGTAGAGGCTATTTTTACATAGGCTTTTCTAAAAGGTTTTCATAAATCATTATTTGAATTAACTCTTTTTCTAAAGTACCCTCACCCCGAATCCAATCTGGTTTCACAAGCCTTAGATCTAGGGGTGTCGGCGTGCTCCAAAATCTAGGACATGTTTTTAGCTTAGAACATGGTAGCAGGTTCCTATTTTCCGCGATAAATAGGTGGCGACTCCATAACAGTTCTTAAAGGTTTTTCCAACTTAATCTTTTTTAACTTTAAAATCCGCCCTTAAGCAAGACGCCGAGTTGGGTCCCCCGAACGCGGTTCCCGGGTTCCACAGCAGCAAAAGCACAAACAAAATCCAAGACAAATATAAATAAACTCCATGGGCATTCAATTTACAGGGAAAAGTGGAGAGATAAAATTAAACCTTAGCACGAGCATTTCCGATGTAGACTAACAAAGACAAAACCTAAACGAATACGATCAAAAGAATCTGATTGTCTAAAAACAAATACAACTCAAAGAATTCGATCACCTACAAAGTTATCTTTTAAAAACACACAAACAGGGAGTACCTAAGCATTCAATTAGGTTGATGGATTGAAATTTGATTGACGGTGGCGAGTGTGGACCGATGGTGACGGGGTGGTGGCCGATTCGAGGTCAATGCACATCCTGCTGTACAAATAAACAAACAAATCAATCATCAAAACCAAGAGTACAAAATAAACACACACAATTTCACATTAAACCTACAATCAGTCATTTCATTCATCCAATAACTCAATTTCATCATCACAAAAACCAAATGAAGCCAACTCAATTTAAAGCTAAATTACGCAAATATCAAATCAAACTACCAAATAAATCTTTTCAAAAGACACAGAACCACATTCTACAACACAATCCAAAAAAATGAATCATTCGATCAATCAATCAAAACCAAATAATCAACATTAAACACACACAGATGGACATCAATCTTCACAACAAACATCAATAGAAAAAATAGAGTATGAACAACAAAATGAAAAATTAGGGTTAGCGAACAACACATTACACACGTGAGTCAATTCAAATTAAAACTCGTATTGAAAACGATTAACTCCAAATATTAACCTGAAAAACATAAATTAACTCATCAAAGTCACTTTATCCGTTCTCCAAAGACACTTGTTCTTGGGTTGGCAATTAAGCTCATGATGTGGACTGAGGAGTAACATATAGCACAGTCGGCAATCCGCTAGCAAAAATTCTGTTGTCTCATCGAAGAGATTGTTTAGCTCCTCATCGAAATCAACATCATGGCAACCTCGGAATAAGTGATTAAAGTTCATTCCGAACTCAGTCGTGGAGGACACCTTCCCTTCACACTTTGCATAATTTAGATTTGTATGTAGATATCCGGCTGAGAATGATAGCATTTGGGGGCAGTACTGACGACCTACTTCCTATAGATTGAGTGCTGATAAAGGTCCATATGAAAAACAGAGCAAAGCGGCACAATGACTCAGCTGCACCTCCTTCAGAGATGGCAGTTGAACCATATAATTTGGATTTCTTACCAATACTAATTTTATGGTATCGCAATTCTCCGCGGTCATTTCCTCTAGTTTGGGAGCTATAATCGGACCTGACCAAACATGTTGAATCATGTCACACTCACAAATTTCAATTATTTCGAGAAAAGGGAAGATGTAAAGTGGCATTTGTGGTTGTGGAAAAGCCAATGATAGAGGACAAGGATAAACTTATTTTCTTATGCCGAGGAAACTTAAATACTAAACCAACATCTCCTTCCCCATCAGCTTGGATAACCACACTCATGTATTTACAGTCTTTGATTTCGAGTGTTTCGAAGCTGTTGCAGTGAATCTTGGAGCCTGACAAAGGTATCAGCTGAAAATGCATAATCCCAACTCAATCCTTGTAACAGAAGGGAGCAAAGACTTTTGAACAAATGCAGAGGAAAATATTTTCAGTCTTGGCAAATAAGTCAGCTTTAAGTTTTCCAACTGCTTACAAAACGTCAAGGCAGCAGCAGCATCAAGATCCTCCTTTCTGAGCAAATCTGTTAACGATTTACTTTTGTAAACACATAAATCTTTCAACTTAGGTAACTGGGAATATTTCCACACAGATCTTTTGTTGCGCAATGATAATAGCAGTGCATCATTCAACCTCATGCACTCGAGGAAAGATACATTCTTGCAGATAATCGATGGGATCTGCCTACACCCTTTTATCTTGCCCAGCTTCAGTGTTGTCAACATCGGGACGAGGTTTGATAAGGGAGTACTTCCTCCTTGTAGATGCCAATCACATAGCCCCATAACTTCATCGCTAACGGAGGACACTCTAACTTCTTCCAGACAAGGAAAATCCATCTATCATTACAAGAAATTAACTGGAAATTATACCTATTATAAACAATTATCGCCAAAAAAAAAGAGGAGAAAATGCCAGAAACGAACATCAAGCCAACAATTCATTATTTACTGATTCAATTCTGCTGACATGATTGATTTGGTTGTTTGTTATTTATAAATGATTGTAACAATGAAATGATTTGAAATTTTAGACTAACAAAACCAAAAAAAAAAAATCTGAAACCTACTTGAAATTAGACTAAACGAATTTATCAAAGAACAAAAATGGCAGTCATCCATTCAAGAACTAATTAAGCACCAAAACTAAAATCAAATCAAATCAAACTGAATAAATTCCGATACCTAAAATTATGTGGCTCGACCGGTACTACACCACCAAAAAAAACAATGCATTCTTCAATATTTCAAGCAGTGACAAAATTCAATTCACACAAAATAAATAGAAATACCAATCGATCAAAGATTTCATACGCAAGATGTTCGGAAATCATATACACCTACGAAGTCACATATAGCATACACGAACGTATCAAATCTGCTCCAAAATTAGATATCCTAGAGAAAAGTTAGATGCACAAACAAATAATGAGTGAAAGTAGTAAAGAAAAGAGTAAAATACCAAGAAGAAGAAGAAGAAGAAGAAAGAACGCCATAATAATAGTTTAATGAACCCGCTTTTTGTCTTCTTCAATTTAAGTGAGCGTAGGCGTTACATTGAGGTGTAGTAAGTAAATGAATTAGCAGTAATTTTGAGGGTAATATTATACTTGCCAAGTTTGTGTTGACGTGGCAAATAAGTATGTGGATGCATTAGGAAGAATTTTGGAATGATTTTGAGAGCATTTGTTTAAAAGGAATTAGCAGTAATTTTGGAGGGTAATATTATACTTGCCAAGTTTGTGTTGACGTGGCAAATAAGTATGTGGATGAATTAGGAAGAATTTTGGAATGATTTTGAACGCATTTGTTTAAAGATTGGCTTTTAATAATATATATTGATATTGATATTGATATTGATATTGATATTGATCGATGTTGACTGTTAGATTATGGGGGATTATTTAGGTAATTAATTATTTATATGATAAATAGTACTCTAAAGGGATTATAAGATTACATGTAGTATGTTTGTTAGTGGTAGTGATTATGATTTCAAAGTTATGTTTGTTTACGTTTCGAATTTTAATAAGTCGATACTTGAGACTAATAATTTAGTAAGTTACGAAACTTTATATTTTTATCCGCTTTCGGACTAGTTTAGTATGCAAGGTCCTATTGTTGGCCTATATTAGTTTACTGAGGTCCTATTGTCAGTATGCCGGAAGTATCTTGAGGTCCTATTATCGAGTCTGCGGGACTAACTAGTTGAGGTGTCAGCTGGTTAGTAGTCGACCCCGTAGTGATATGTTATATAAATGTTTCAACTTACTAAATTGTATTAAAAATTGTAACAACCTGGTTTTTAGTCGACTTTAATTACTAAGGCGGAAATTAATTAAGTCTTAAACCAGCGTTATTAATTATACAATAAAAACCCAAATGTTATAACATCGTTCAAGAGTTGAATAAAACAACTCTAAGTACGGAAATTTAAAAGAGTATCGTAGTATATATTACATTTCTCTCAAAAACAACTTAAAATAAAGCATAAGATCGTCTCGTGGCCCTATCCAAAATCCAGCTTCTGGCCCACGGTTATCCTGCACAATAAACTGATGGGGGGTGCACTGAATGACAAAGGACTAGCTATGCTCATACTTACCCTCGATTTCAATTACTTTGGTTTATTATTATCGCTTTATGACTATAACGTTATGATAAAAACATAAACATGCTTATTACAAATAGCATATAAAGACATATAAGTCATAATAAGCATGCGGTTTAAGCGATAAATCATATAAGCATGATATCAGTTATAAAAGCAAACAACAGATAATAGTGTCTCAGCAATTCAATAGGATTACGAAGCGATATCAGATCGCAAACAAATATACGTATTGTATCATTCACATCATGCAGACTCGATTCACTTCAGAAATTTGTGGTCTTTAGTTTTCGAAGATGGTACACACTCATTCTCATTTAATCAAACAACAAACAACACATACTGCTTACGAGCCTGACCACTGAGTAGGCCATTGTACTCTAGTCGCTTGCATCTCACTACCATAGTGCAGCGGCTTACTCGACTCGTAAACCACGCCGAATACTATAGTACTTGCATCTCATCTTCTAGTGTTCGAAATGATTCGAACTTCAGATACAATCTCGTCAAGTGATCTGTACATGTGGTAGGAATGAATGCAAGTGTCGCGCCCACTAAGAAAGAAACACGGCAAGGAGACAGAACCGCTATAATCGACCTGAATCCACAAGGTCACGGGTGCCCTGGTAACTTTAGCGAAATAGGGGAATAAAACCCTAGTCTAGTATGCATACACTAATATCCACTTTAAGAATGGGCTATGCTATTCATAGAGCACCTTAACTCTGGATAAAACGACTATTTCCTAAAGCCTGACCCACTAAGAGTTGGCATATTCATTATCTTGTACGGCAATGGCGTCCGCCACAAGACTATCGTAACCCCACTTCACTCACGATTGACGTTTTCATATCCGAGGCTCAAGCGTTTGACCTTTTATTTAACTTACTCAAGAGTTATTATTTATTTGATATTACATTTCACATGTTACTAGACTCTCCTAGTCTCAGCGTCAAACGTTTAAGTATTTTATTCGGTTGCATATTATCACATAACACGTTCGTTTATTATTTGAAGTGTTGTTAATTATTAACGTTTTTAAGTTTCAATATTAACACGTTTATTAGTATGTCCAATTTTATTTAAATGTGTTTCAAAACACTTTAAGTCATTTAACTTATTCATTTTAAATTTCCCATACTTAGTAAAATTTTCAATTATTTTCAATATTTTAAATTTTGAGTTTTGAAATATCTTCGAATTTTGAGACGTAACTTGTTTTACAAGTTTCGTAAATTTTTCACTATTCATTTTTCACTATTCACTATTCACTATTCACTATTCACCGTATTTTATACGTATTCGTATTTTTATACTTCGTATTTTATACGTATTTTTATACGTATTCGTATTTTTATACTTCGTATTTTATACTTATTTTTATACTTATACGTATTCTCATACTTGTACGTATTTTTATACTTATACGTATTTTTATACTTAAGATATTTTAGGTATAAAACTAAACCATTTTATTTGCTAAGTATAAATTTCTAGTTTCAAAGTCGTTAAGTTCGTTTTGTACATACATCAAACTCCCCCAAACCAAACCTTTGCTTGTCCTCAAGCAAACATCGTCGGAGAAAATCAAAGTGTAGCTAATTTATCACGTTAGCATCTCGAAGTGGATGACTTATACACATGAACTTACAACCATAGTCTTTTTCACCGAAAACAGAGCACAAGTCTCAACCATTCACACCAACATCGTATTACTAGCTTCTCACGCTTTCGCAAAAATAAACTTACGACAATTGAATTCAAGCATGGCCAACCACGCATACCACTTTCCATTCTACCATTCTTTCCACATCATTCCATTCTTTTTCTTTTCTTTCTCTTTTTTTTTTTCTTTTATGTGGAGCATCCCTCGTATGTTATACCGTTTAGCTTGACATTTACTCGGTAAGGATCGCGCTCGGGTAAACATATTCCATCACGCACGGGACTCCGTCTCGAAAGGGCTCTCCAAACCGCCCTTGTGCGCTTGGCGATTTAATCCTAGGGCGGTCTCCTCCATCGCCAGGATCATAGACATCCGCCCTCGTGAGCTTCCGTTCCCCCAAACCAGGATCGCAGCCATCCTGCGTAAGACCTGCACAAGAAAAAGCAGTAGAAACAACCTCCAAAGAGTCTCCAGTAGAGTGAGACGGAGGGGCAAGGTCAATAACAGCAACAGACTCAGGCTGCATAGGGGAGCGAGGGAGACTCGACTTAACGTAGGTAAGCTTTTCACCCCCCACCGAGAACGTTAGTGTCTTATTCCCCACATCTATAACTGCACCAGCAGTGTGCAGAAAAGGTCGACCCAAAATGATAGGAATGTGTGGGTCCTCAGGGATGTCTAAGACAACAAAGTCTACAGGGATATAAAACTGCCCTACCTTAACCGGGACATCCTCTAGGATACCTAAGGGTCTCTGCACAGTTCGGTCGGCCATCTGCAACGTCATGGAGGTAACTCCTAACTTGGTCATATTCAATTTCTTGCAGATGGAGTAGGGAATGATACTCACACTGGCCCCAAGGTCACATAAGGCATTCTGCACGACATACTTCCCTATAGAACAAGGGATAGAAAAGGTCCCGGGGTCACTCAGCTTAGGAGGTACACTACCTTGCGAAAGAGCACTCCCCTCCCCCACAAAAGACACAGTCTCGGTCTCATTGATGGTACGCTTTCTAGCTAGGACCTCCTTAAGAAACTTGACATAAGCAGGGACCTGTTTAACCAAATCTATAAAAGGAATATTAACCTGCAATGTCTTAAGGATTTCAAAGAACTTACTGAACTGGGGGTCCATGTTAGCCGGACGTACACGACCCGGAAAGGGAAGCTTGATTTGAATCTCCGGCGCCTTGTCCTTGATAGCATCATCCAGTAGCTGCTGTCGCTGTGCTGGCCTCTGAGCACACGGTTGGACCGTGTTGCTTGCCCCATTCTTCTCCTCTTCCTCCGGATGCTTCGGGCCATCATAAACTGTACCACTACGCAAGGTAATAGCACATGCTGTATCGTGAGGAGGGTTAGGAGGATTACCTTGGGGTGGCAGGGTACCCGGTTGACGCGAGGCTTGCGAAGCGGCGAGCTGCGCCACTTGATTCTCTAGCATTTTAATTGCGGTGTCCTTAGCTTGCTCGCTTTTCTGCATTTGTTGCATCATGGTCTCTTGATTCTTGGCCATTTGCAACATCATGGCCTTCATCTCGGCCAAAGGATCGGGTCCCGGGGTAGGTGGAGCGTAGGTAGGTTTTTGGTAGTTGGGTGGAGGTGGTTGGTAATTTTTGTGGGGAGGGATGTAGGGCGTGTTTTGTGGAGGTGGGGGAGTCGGGTTTAGCACGTTTTGGTTACGATGAGATAAAAGCGAGCGATCGTAACCGGGTTGGTTTTGGTAACGCAAGTTCTGTGAATAAGATTGGTAAGCATGAACTTGCTCGTGGGGCGCAGCATAACCCGGAGAATAGAAACCAGCATCGTGCCCTGCAATAGCATTCACGTGGCCACTAGAAGAAACACCCCTATGCAGCATATCGATCGTCGTGGTTAGCGCGGCAACCTGACTAGTGAGTACGCTAATGCTCTCCTTATCACGGTCTTGGTGAGCCGACCGTGAATTACCCCGTGGTTTACCGAACTGAGACGAATGGATCGCCATCTCCTCAATCAAACCCCACGCCTTATCATCGTCAACGTTATTAGCGAAACGTCCCTTTGCAGCAGAATCCAAAATAGCACGGCTTTCAGCATACAACCCATTGTAGAATGTCATGATCACCAACCAATCATTTATCCCATGATGGGGACAATCACGGATGAGCTTCTTGTACCGCTCCCAAGCTTCAGCTAAAGACTCATCGAACGTTTGCTCGAAGCCCTGGATGTGACTCCTCATTTGGTTCGTACGTTCAGGAGGATAAAACTTAGAGTAGAACGCAAGAGCTAGTCCACTCCAGTCAGTAATACCAGCAGCCTCCTTGTCGAGGTCCGTGATCCACTCACGGGCTCGATCTTTCAATGAAAAAGGGAACAGCATTTCCCTTATTTGGTTTTGAGTAATCCCGGCCTGCTTTATCGTCGAACAGTAGTCCGTGAAAATTTGCATATGCCGTCCTGGATCCTTGGTGGGATAACCACCAAACTGATTCCGCTCCACCAAATTTAGAAAGGCGGGGCGAATCTCGAAATTGCCCGTTAGAGTAGCGGGCATCGTGAATCCATTCGGAATGGATTCCGGCTTAGGCACCGAGTGACTGTAGAGCTTCGGCATAGTCACAGGCGGTGGAGATAATGGAGTAACCGGAGGTGTCCTCTTCGTAGGATGATTGCGCTGCACTAGACTCCGAATGCGACGCTTCTTCGATGTCAAGATCAACAATTTGAATTGCTTGTTTGCGTAGTCGATGTAAGGCTCGCTCAGGTTCGGGCTCAAAGGGAACTAGAGTCCGAGGTGACCTGCGCATAAACAAAACTACACGAAGCACTGAGAACGGTCTCAAGGAACTAGGTTCCTTGAGACAAGAGAGAAAAACCTAGCTAACTAACAAGCAAACTAAAACTAGCTAACCGTCTCCCCGGCAACGGCGCCAAAATTGATGAAGCTAAAGTCGCGTCACCTCAATCAAAATAAACCTAAGGTCTACTAACTAGGTAGCTAGTGGCAGTAGGGTCGAAATCCACAGAGAGAAGGAGTAGTCAAAGGATGCTTAGTGGACTAGGTCAGTCTCAAAGGTAACTAAAGTAGGTGTTTTGAAGAACTAAATTAAGAATGACAAGTAAAATGATATAAAAGATATAAGAGAGGGAGATTAGGGCGTTGGGATCAATGTAACATCGATTCAAGAACTCAACTCATAAGGAAATACTATCAATTGAAGTCATGCAAGTGATTAGGTTTGGAAAAACGCTCTCTCGAGTCAATTTTAACCTTAAGCAAATTTAGCGGGCTCTCGCTACGTACTAAACTCGACTTATCAATTGCGCGTGAGTCTAGTTTCAATTCGGCTTTCGATCTTAAACTGAAACAACCTAAATTCAATTCAATAAAGGCGTCCCTAAATTCAATTGATAATAAAACGCGTAGGAAGAAATCAACTTGCACAAATTCAATCGATAAAAGCAATTAAAACATGTTCTGAATCAATATCACAATCACCCTAAACCCTAATTGAGAATTAGCTATGCATGATTAAACCAAGAGCAATATAATTGATAATAGTAAACATGGTAGATGAAACAAGAACAATTGAATAAACCTGGAAGTAATTCTGAAATCGCAATGTAAAGATCGGATCTTGCAAAGTAAATTCAATCTAAACTAAGGTTTTTAGGGAGTTTAAAAGATAGAAAAGCTAACTTCTAAACTAAGGCTGAAAAGTATAATAAAAAAAAGCATCGCCCAAAACCCTAACTCGAGTTGTATTTATAGAGGCACGAAAATCCGGAGAAAATAGGCAAGTGAACCGAGCGGTTCGGGCAAGAACCGATCAGTTCACATAAAACCGTGCGGTTCTAAGGTGGGAACCGATCGGTTCACATAAAACCGTGCGGTTCTAAGGTTTCCAGCAAATTTCCAGCAAGTTTAGCCCTGATTCACGTATCCTGAACCTATAGGTTTGCTCTGAACCTATAGGTTTGACGTCCCAAGTTGTCATATTGACTCCGAATCAACTCTCGGGCTTCGTCTTGACGTCACGATACTCGTAAACGCTCCAATTGACTCAGGTTTTAGCTCAGGACCGCCAAAACCTGCAAAATACACACAAGGAACGACAGTATCGCAATATAAAGCAAATAGCTCCTAAAACAATAATGAAATAGAGCGAATGCGAGCTAAATGCAACTATAACGGGGGCATATAAGCTACATAAAAGACATACATCACAAAACTACACGAAAACAATCAAAAACGGCCTCAAGGAACTAGGTTCCTTGAGACAAGAGAGAAAAACCTGCAACAAACACTAACTATAACTAACAAAGCTGTTTCCCCGGCAACGGCGCCAAAATTGATAAGGCTAAATCGTCACACCTCAATCAAAATAAACCTAAGCAGACAACTAACAGAAGCTAGCGGTAAGCAGGATCGTATCCACAGAGAAACGGTGCAGTTATAAGCTAAAGCAGACGAAAACAGGTTTGACTCTAGTGTGAAAAAGATTGGTTTGGACTAAAACTAAGGCAAAAGGTAAAATAAGTATAAATCAATAAAGGGAAGAATTAGGGCGTCGGGTTCATTATGACAATGATACAGGAACTCAAGTTCATAAGCAGGAAGCAATAAACTGTGCAAATGATTAGGTTTAGAAACGCTCTCTCGAGTCAATTTTAACCTTAAGCAAACTTAGCGGGCTCTCGCAACTTACTAAATTCAACTTATCAATCTCGCGTAAGTCTAGTTTTAACTCGGCTTTCGATCTTAAATTAAAACTTACTCAGGTTCAATTAAACTCAGACAAATCGTTGATCAGGCGAAATAATCCTAATTTAATTGGCATAAAACGCGTAGAAAGAAACTCAATTGCACAATAAATTCAACCAGTTTAATCCTAAAACATATTCCTGAACCAAATATCACAAATCACCCTAAACCCTAACAGGAGAATTAGCTACTCATAATTAGGGCAAAACAATAATAATAAATATGATAAGACATAGCAATCGAGTGAATAAAAGCAATGGAAATAAACCTGGATTAAATACGGAGTACCGACGATTACAAAGGAAATCGATCTTGAAACTAATCTAGTTTAGTTTGAGAGTTGTAAAAGAGAGAAAATAAAAGCAGTAATACTAACCTAATAATAAAGCTCTAAAGTGAAAGCATAAAACATAAGATAACCTAAGTAACTCGTCCTTGGAGTATATATATATATATATGTTTCCTAAAAATAATCCTCGAATTAAAACAAAACCGACAGAAAAAGCCCCTCAGCCGGCTGCCGGCCTGGCTGGACCGGCCTGACTCCAAGATTTGGGCCGGCTCTGCTCTCTTGACTTGGGCTTTTAACCCTCGTTATTTCTTGTCTTTTGGTCTTTGTTTGCGTTCCCGAGCTCCCGTGTAAGCTCGAGCTTGGTCTTGTCGTATCAAATCTCGTGTTTGCTCCTAATGTCTCGGGTTTTGGCTCAAAACCACCAAAACCTGCAAAATGTAAATAAAAGGCAGCAGTATCGAGAAATATAACAAATAGCCCATAAGATCATAATGAATACGAATAAATGCAAGCTAAATGCGACTAAACCGGGGGCATATAATCAATATAAATAACATGTATCATATCAAAATAAGGTAACGCCTAATACCAGAGAATCCCAAATTATAATTTAGAATTAGAAATTCGATCTTAAGAGTAGAGACACGAAATTAAAAGATTCAAAGCTCTCAAAGAATGAAATTCGATCTTCGAAAGAAAACGGAAAACTAGATTCAGTTTGATCTGTCCAATAGTTACAGAAACTGTACCATTTGTTCTGAGTCCGTATGACCACATTATGGTCCTTGAAAGTTAGGACTTTATGGTTTATACGGGTTTTGAGATAAATGAAAGTAATTTGTTGATTAATTAAAGGAAATATATTAAAAGAACATAATGACGAATAGTATTACTGGTGATGGGGGATAGCCAGCCAGAACACCTAGCCGTCCAGCAAGCAACGAAGTGAGGCCGCCCGGTCACCCTCATCCAAAGTTCCCCCATGGGAATGGTATGTGGCCGTGGCCGGGCGGTGACACCATCATGCAGCCTGGTCTTCACGGCAGGCCGCTAGGGACAAGAACTGGACGTCTCAGAGTTTGTTATCACCTAACCACTAAAAGACAACGCTAGAGGACAAGTAGTCAGCTTTAGGGCTGACATGGCACGCTAGAAGACAATGTTCATCCCTATAAATAAGCAGCAAGGCATTCAACTGAGATTCATTCACAATACACACAAAAAAGGTATCACTTGAACTATTCTAGCAATTCTCTGACTTCTCTCTTGGACATACGCTGACTTAAGCATCGGAGGGGCTTTCCTCGGACGCCCCCGAGGCTAGGTTTGTGCACCTGTGCAGGACATCCGTTCAGAGAGGATCAAGTGAAGCTGCAGCCCACAGAATTACAAGGAATCTTATAGTAGCTTCGAGTTGTATTTACCCTAGGTAGTTTACACCGAAACAATTGGCGCCGTCTGTGGGGTCATGTCAGGACAAGGAAAAAATCCAGAAAAACAACCGGAAAACAGAACACCGACGAAGGGAGCCGCTGGAGGGAACCCAGCCCACGAAGAGGGTCTCACTCCTATGACTCCCGAAGAGAAGAGGATGGTGGACGCGTTCCTCAGACAGATGAGAGCGACACCGCATAGAGAGCCGCCGAAGGACCAAGAACCGCATGTGGAACATCCTGAAAGCTCACAGCCAAGAACGCAAGTCACTCCAAGGAATTTGTTTGTAAAGAGTGATGAATCAGAGGAGAACGTAAGGATGGAGCCGGTAACAGAGGATGAGACAAACTCGTACAGAACGGAGCCGTCGGTCGAGATTATTTCCAGGGCAGAAAGGCCACGCCGTACCACAGAAAGGGGCGGACAGGTAACCATAAGATCCCCCCTAGCTACATCGGTACTGGCATGTCCATTGCCAAAGATGAAGATGCCGACCGTTCAGTATGATGGAATGACTGACCCAGAGCCACATGATGATGTATGACACAACCGATCACGTCTGGTGCAAGGTGTTCCCCACTACCTTGACCGGGCTTGCTCAGACTTGGTTCAGGAACCTCCCGACAGGGACAATCAAAGGATATGAAGACATGACAAGGCTGTTTAAACAACAATATGCTGGGAACCGCTGACGGAAAAAGGTAGCCGCGGAGCTGTTGAATGTCGTCCAAGGAAAGGACAAAAAGTTGAAAGACTATATGATCCGTTTCGACCGTGAGTCGCAACAAGTAAGAGACCTAAACTCAAAGATTGGTGTCCACGCGCTGACTGTGGGACTCAAGGAAGGAGAGTTGAGAAGTCTCCTGATTTGTAATCCGCCCTCTGACTTATTGAAGGCCAGAGAGATGGCTGAAGGGTTTATCAGGGAGGAACAGTTCTATAGAACGTTTGGCAAGAAATAAGAGAAGTCGGGAAAAAAACAAGAAAGAAATGAAAATAAGGAAAAGTGGAGCCAGCGGTCACCGGGAGGCAACTCCAGCCGTGGCAATGATAGAAGGACTAGGGACAAAGGGCCACAGTTCGATAAATTCACCCCTCTCAATAGGCCAAGGGCCGAAATCTACGAGTTGGCGGCGAAGGAGGTGAAGTTCAAGACACCGAGGCCTCAGACACCTGGCCCAAACATGAACAGATACTGCGAGTACCACAGAGTCCAGGGACACGACACTGAAAACTGTCGGTCCCTGAAGGAAGAGATAGAGCGCCTGATCCAAGGGGGGCACTTGAAAAAATACACCAAGGGAAAGAGAGTAAGAGACGGAGAAGACAAAGATGCCAACAGCGGCAAGCATGCCAAGCCGAGGCTTGGAGAGATACATGTCATTTCGGGGACTACGGAGGCTGGCAGGTCGAGCAGAAAGCGGAAGGTTGACAGGAGAAGGGAAACCTTCGAAGAAATCTATTCAACAAGCGCAGAAGAGCCGCGGCTGATACCCACGCTGTCCATCAGCTGGGAGGACTATGAACGTGTTAGCTATCCGCATGATGACCCGCTGGTGGTAGCCATAGATATCAATCACCACCTGGTCGACCGGTGCATGGTTGATACTGGGGCCTGCACTAACCTCTTGTACAAGGAGGTGTTCGATAAGCTAGGACTGAGCAAGAAAGACCTGACACCATACATCGGATCTCTGTACGGTTTCGCAGGGAACGGCATCAAACCCTTGGGAACGGCCACACTTCCTATAACCGTGGGAGAAGGAAAGGACGCCAGGAATGTGCAGGCGGACTTCGTTGTCATTGACGCACCGTCCGCATACAACGCCTTGATTAGCAGAGTAACCCTAGACGAAATCCACGCCGTAGTGTCAGTAAGGGCATTGGCCATGGCGTATGTGACAGACGAAGGGACCGCCAGCAAGCTGTACGGTAACCAGAAAGCCGGCTGGTCCTGCAACTCGATGACCGCGGAGAAGGTGAAAGGCAAATCAGTGGCCGAGGTGAGAGCACCTCCGGCCAAAGAATTCGACTAGAAAGGAAGGGCTGAAACATTTACCTAAGGCTCAAACAGTAGACGGCGAGACTCGAACGGTGGCGGGAGAGGAAGATGCGAAAGCTTAGTAAGCGAAAGTTTGCAGAAATTTTGTGTAAATGTTGAGAGCTGACAAGGCTAAAGTCGTATCACCTCAGTCAAAATAAACCTAAAGTCAACTAACAAGGTAGCTAGTGGCAGTAGGGTCGAATCCTCAGAAAGATGGTGCAGTCAAAAGAATGCTCAGCTAATCTAGGTCAATCTCAAGGTAACAAAATGGGTGTATAAGAGAACTAAACTAAGAACAGCAATTAAGGTGATATAAAAGTATATAGAAGGGAGATTAGGTGTGGACAAGGGATTTTGATCCACGCGATGTTTTATTTCAAAAACATTTTTATTTGAAAAGAGTCGCCACTAAATTTTTAGGTGGAATTTAGAAAACAATTTTAGAGAAAATGAGTTCGTGTGAATTTACGTGTTAGGAAGTTTAAAAGAAATTTCATTAATTTAACGCCTAACCCCGCCCGTTACAGTAACGGTCTCTACTAAGTAAAATCATGGCTATTATGAGTGCACATGCGGATATGAAAACAAATGTTTTAATTCTAAACAAAATATATCCATTCTAGGTCGTTTTAATGCACATATAATTTCGTCGGAGTTATTTAACAGAGGTTTATTTACTATTCTAGCAAACAAAGAGAAGAAGCAGAAATACTCACCGACAGCATAAGATAGATTAACAAACGTTAGCGGCAGACGAATAAAAGCAATCAAATATAACTAACATCCTATATGAATAAGCAGGAATAATTAACAGGTAATCGAACATGGCACACGAATACAAAATAGTGATAAGCAAACATGATCCAAACGCATAAACTAAATAATCCAAGGTAATTATGGTGATGTGTAGACCCACGCAAATCAAACAAACACGGACCGACAGACAAGAACAAACGTGCAAACCCATACTTAAATACAACTAGTGGACACACTCACATACCCAAATGATAACAAACAACACAAATAATGTGCAGGCTATAGAAATTAAATCAATATACACGTACAGACCATAAAAACGCAGATACACGTACAGACAAGTGCCAAACAAAACGAATACAAAGAAAGCAAGCAGATTTCATGAAAACGAATACGAATGATAACACAAATAACGTACAGGCTACTAAACAAACCCAACTAACAAGCACACTAGCATACATGTAAACGCAACTTCAAGGCAACTTCACGAGTGCTTAACAATACATCACAGCTCAACGTGTAAACTAAATAATCGAACGTAATTAAATGGACATGCTGACATACACGAACGACATGGATACCACTAAAATTAACTAACAAACATACGAACGAGTGCCTTGCAAACTAACCAGGTGACATAAAAACGCACAAACACGAGCAAATTCACAAGGGGTTGGATAATCAAATGCGACTCATACAAATTTAAGCAGACAACATGAAGACTCAAGTGCATCTCACGAAAACCTTAAACAAACTATCCTACAGGTCAAGCTTCTACGCAACTCACAATTTAACGAACAAAACAAAACCAGCAGCAAAAGCAGGAACGTGCAGACATGTGGTTTATACGTGATTCAACGGAACTAGATACTACGCAAAAGCTAAGTGATGAAATAAGATTACAGAAGCTAATCTAACGCATGAATATGAATTACAAGTCTGAAAACAACATGGAAGGCAACGAAGAATGGATTTCGTAAAAAAAGCCAATAGAATCAATCTAACGAAGAACTTTCAATTCATACTACGCAACGAATTTGAACACGTATTCTAGGTGAACAGGAGGCATGACATATTCACATATACGCATCATAATCATGCTAAAAACACAAGCCAAAACGAACAATAAAAAGCAATAACTACGATGATAAACAATTGAGCGACAGAGAGTAATAAAAACAACAGAGGGTTATAAAAACAATAAAAAAACGATAATTTAACGAAATAAAAAGAGTATTTTGCACCCTCAACTTACATGTATCGTTGACCAAATATCCGAGTCGTAATCGATTGTAAGATTTTATCCCGAGGGGCCGTCGTCGACGAAAACCAATAAAAAATCCGTACTTCGTACCAAAACTGACCGCAACTTTCAAAAGCTTGTATCTTCTTCGTTTCTCAACGAAATTTCGAACCAAAAGATGTTTTGGAATCGTGGTAAGGTGAACTTTAAGACTAGGTAAACAAATCAAAGAGATTGAGAAGTTTACAACACGAAAAAAGAGGAAGAACAGGGATAGCTGCACGAAAATCAGAAAAAGATACTCTGTTTTTCGTGTGTCTATCTCGTCTTCTCTGGGGCTGTTTTAAGGCTTTTTTGTGACTTTAAGTTATGTGTGTGAGCTGTATAATTCGTGTGTGTTGAAGGCTTGTGGATGGTGTATACATATAAGGTTGAAAAGTAGGGTTTTTCGAAGGAACAAGAGCAGCTTTTTTTTATTTCGAGGATTGCTGTCCAAGGCTCTTTTGTGGGTATTGTTAGGGTTTCAGAGGGGGTTTTCTTGAGGGTTAAGGCAAGGGTACATGGGTATGTGGATCAGGTACAAGGTTTTTGTTGTGGGTGCAAGTTTGATGAGCTAAAAGGTCGGGTCTTGGGCTGCTCAAAACAGAGCACGGTATGGAGGTTGTGGGCTGCTTTTGACGAGCTACTTGGCTGGGTTTCTGGGCTGATCAGTCGAAGGGGGAAGGGGTAATAAGGGTAGGATAGTTAGGATACGGGTATATGTCATGGGTAGGCAAATAGGAGTCGGGTTTGGGCTAAATAAGGGCTGATTTTGGGGACCTACGAGCTGCTGTGTATCAGCTCGTTTTTGGGCTTCTTTTAGGCTGGTTGAGGTGGGTTAGGTCGTGGTTCTTGGGCTGGCTTAAGCTCGGGTATGTGGGGAAGAGTGTGGGTGAAAAAGGGCCTCGAAATTCGTGTTGAAACGGGCTCAAAATCGTTCTTAAAATCGAGCTTAAAACGAGCTTTAAAACCTGCTGTTTAAGAAAACGAATTCGTCGAATACGATTTAATAAACTGTTTTAAAAGCACGAAAAACGACTTTTCAAGTCAAAAAAAGAATTTGTAAAAGCGACTTTTCAAATCGAAATACTTAAAATGATTTTTCAAATCGAAACGTTTTATTTTCAATAAAACACTACTTGCGACAAAATAAATTTTGACAGAGCTTACTAAATCAAATATCTTTTGAATTAACAAACATTGTGTCGACAGCGCCCTGCTTACATCGTAATACGAACTCAAATAAATGATACGAAAACACGTTGTCCTATCATCATAGGGTATTTGTCGGGTTTTCTATAAATTTCCATATCGACAGATACGGGTATCTACAGAGCCCCCACTTTGACTAAGGCTTGGACAGGCGAAAGTGAAAGTAGACTCTCGAGTTGATCATAACTTGAGAGCCTCACGGGTCGTTTATGGTCCCTTAGACCTGTGTATATAAGCTCACCAGCCATAAGAAGAAATCATACCTGAAACTTGATCATGGACGCTTTCATTCTCGGCCAAAGCGTGGGTTGAGCCTTATCCTCAGGCGCCTACGTATCTGTTGTGACAGAATCAAACCCGTATCGTAGTTCGAGCTCGCTGGCCTAGCTTTCTGCTGCTTCGGCCCAAACAAAACGATATTTGTTTACTCGATTGAGTAAAGCCTATATCTGTATTCTTTTGGGGAGTGTCACTCCTTTTAGCTTCTGCTAGTACTTCTTCATTTTGAGGATGTCATCCTGTCGTCGAAGTC
This sequence comes from Dianthus caryophyllus, assembly GCA_023091065.1. Lineage (NCBI taxonomy): Eukaryota > Viridiplantae > Streptophyta > Magnoliopsida > Caryophyllales > Caryophyllaceae > Dianthus > Dianthus caryophyllus. Next base: position 25,952,732 of record CM041519.1, on the reverse strand, counting down.
TAAAGTTGATGGCCTCAGAGCCCCCGGTTGGAGCGTTCCTGCTCAATCTTAACAACAAATCATAGCACATAACGCACATAGTGAAGTCTGCGTTTTTTTTTTTTTTTTTAAAGTAAAAGGATGGATCATCGATCTGAGCTGCGTATTTTATTTGAAAATGGGTCCTCGACCTGCTTTTAAAAGGGATGGATCATCGATCCAAACTGAGAATTCTAATTTGAAAATGGGTCCTCGCCCTGCTTTTTAATCAAAATTTAATGGGTCTTCGCCCTGCATTTTATTAAAATGAAAGATCATTGACCCGAATTGAAAATTCTATCGACCCAAGCTAAAATCAAAATTTGCGTCCTCGATTCATATTTCAAAAATTTTGTGACCACGACTTATTCAAAAATAAAAGGTTTTTGGTCCGCGTGGGTTATATTTTGGATTCAGGAGTGGCGGGTATTTGACTCGTTTTTGGAGGTGACAGATCATCGACCCGTATTTGCGGACACATGGCTGACCCGTAACTAGACACACACATATTTTCGTATGGCACATGTTATCCTAATTAGACATGTGTTTCTCAACATGTTTGACCTCAAAATTGTTTGACCTTTAACTAAACATGCTTGACCTCTAATTAAACGTGTTAGATCCTTAACTAAACTTGTGCTACAGCCTGTCTTTGCTTGTGCTCGATTTAAATCAGGCGTGGGTCATCAACCCAATACCCACAAAATAAAAAAGACCAAAAATCCGTAAGTATGCAGAGGGAGAATCCAAACTCCCTTGTACTCTTTCCGTATCGTAACATAGCAAATTTCCATGAGAAGACTCAAGTTTCCATAAGTCCACTTAGCAAATATCTTGAGAAATTGTGCAAGGGCAGAACAGGGCATAAGTGTGCAAGGGTCTCAACCCAAAACCCACGAAAAAAGGAAAAAACGGAAACCAAAGCATAATCTCTCGTCTTGGAGTTTCCTTAATCCCTCGCCTCAGATATCTTTTAAACTTGTAGTTTCCTTAATCCGAGCTTGGTTAATTTTCCATATCGTCTCCTTGGGTTTCCCGATATAAAAAAACGCAGCAGCCCCCGATGACATACAACATATTCTTCAGCTTTCTTCTCGATTATTTAGAGGGCTCGTTGTGGAAACATCGGCTTGCAACCATGAATTCTCTGGTAGGAGCCATGAAGTCTTGGTCCAAGGACTTCGGGGGCCGAGAAACTCAAAATCTGACCGACGCGGGTTTACAACAAATTCTCCCGCTCATGCACATCATTCCCCAAAGGGGATTTCTGGCCGAATGTGTCCAATTTTGGGACCCCATTCACCACGTATTTGCCTTCCCTGAAGGCGAGATGTGTCCTTGACCCGAGGATTTTACCGTTCTTGGTGGTTGGAAACTAGCGCAGCAGCCTGTTATTCCAGATTTCAGTCCTGGATGGGTCGAAAAATACCGTGACTTTCTTGGTTTATCGTTCGCGGAAGCTCACAATATAGTTGAAGGAGAAAAGGTGGACTTGTGTGGTCTGGCCCACCTTTTCCGACACGCGTACGACCCTACTAGGGCTACTGTTTATCGTCGGCGAGCGTTCGGTCTCATCATGGTGCACCTTTATTGTCTCGAAGGGTACATGGAAGTCCCGTCCTGTCATGGACAAGCGAGGTTTATCCGCATCGTAGAGCAAATGGAGGGGAATTGTAATCCGGCTTCAATTATTTTGGCTGAGACTATACGTGGTTTGGATGCGTTCAAAGCTCACTCGTGTGCCTCTTTTACAGGCTCGTCCCGTATCTTACAGGTAACTTGAGCTGAATTCGTTTCGCTTTTGCTGCTGTAGGCTCGGTTTTTCTGCTCTTTTGTCGTAGGCTCGCGTTTTTTCTGTTTTTTTTTTGTAAGCTTCACGTTGAAGAGGTAGGGGAGTTCTCTCTTTTTTCTGAGTTTTTCTGATTTTTTCACTCGGTTTGCTGTTACTGTTTGCTTTTTGTGACTCGGTTTCTCGGCTTTTCTGATAAAAACGAATTTGTTTCTGTACGTTTACGGTCTTTTTCTTCTCCTTCCTTTTTTGCGATCTCGTAACACTCTCGTCGTTTCAGGTTTGGCTCATGCAGAGGCTTGGACTAGTGGAACCACCGAAAAACCCTCATACCTATCGAGTGAGGAGCTTTGGTGGTCGTATGCCGCGGTATGCTTTGGGAAAAGGGGCTCGCTACTGGAATCGCGTGCTGACTGAAGGTGTCGGGTCTCACATTCATTTGTTTTTGCCTTGGTTACGCTTGTCCTCATTTACAGGGCTTCCGGATGGAGATCGTTCAAGATACGTAATGCTTTTGGGTTTAGCACAACCCGTATATATTTATCCGGATCGTGTGCGTCGTCAATTTGGTCTCCAGCAAACCGTGCCTGCGATTGAGGCTAGCCCAGGTCTCGAATTCGACATTACTCGAGCTACATGTCAAACTTGGCTTCACTCTTGGAATTGCAGGACTGTTTGGCATCTCCTTGAGCCGTGTGCGTCGACATGGGTATCTCCGTCGTATTTGAAATGGACTAAAGAAGCTTCTGTCGAGGTGCGACGAACATTAATTGAAGACGACGCAGCAGATTGGAAGGCGCGTGGCGAAGCGTTGAGGAACCGGAGATTATATGCGAAACTGAACAGGCCTGATGCGGCGCAGGGAACGAGTGCGAGACGTTCAAACGTTTGGCAGAGGTTAGATGCAAGGGATGAAGTTCGTCCAAGCGTTGCCGATCAATTGGGCCCGCGCTTAAACGTGAAGGACCGTTTGGGGCCGCGAGAAGACAATGAGGTTCCTCCTAAAAAACGAGCCAGGATGATTATGGGTAGGACGTCGTCCCGTAGCAGGGAGCTTCGTGGTTAGCCTAAGGAGTAGGGGAGGCCGTGTAAAACTATGGTGTTTAGTTTCGTGGTTCGTTAGTTTTGTGGAGATTATCCACATCTACGTGGTTTTGTTATGGTCTACATGACAATGCTTATTACTATTAAAATATTACTACTAGAACCGTAGGATACTGAATTATTTACTTAATCAATAATATTAGGACTTATTATTATTATTTGCAACTACGTATTAGTTAGGATTATTATTATTGTTATTATTTACGACTACGTATTAGTTAAAATTAATATTATGTGTGCTTTCCTCTTCTAGTTGTGTGCGATGGGCTTCGCCCGTGATGGATAAAAATAAAAAATTACTATTTATTAGAAAAAAATTCCGTTTCCACAGTCATCAAGTTAACACTATTTCGATTGTACTCTTGTAAAGAGTTGCCTACGTATCTGCTTTTTACACAGAATCAAATAGAATCCGTAGTTCGTATGTTAAACATTTCGTGTGGTGGCAAATGCCAAGCTTTAAACTTATTCTAATACATCGCAATTCAAATATTATTTCATAACATTTGAGAATGAGGACTAAGGATAATATCGCTTCAGTTGATCTAAGTTCGTTGGATTTGAAAAATCGTTGCCATCTAGATCAGTTAGTCTAACTTCACCTCCTGTCATGATTTTCTTTACCAAGTAAGGACCCGCCCAATTTGGCTTAAATTTTCCTCTCGGGTCTACCGGTAGTAGTGCGCGTACCGATTTTAACACGAGATCTCCCTCCATAATTCCTCGAGGCTTCACCTTTTTATTAAAGGAGCGCTCTATCCTTTTCTGATAGAGTTGCACATTGTATAGTGCATTCAAACGTCGTTCATCGAGCATTACAAGCGAGTCATACCGAGCCTGAACCCAGTCCACTTCTGGGACTTTGCTTTCTAGCAGGATACGCAGGGACGGTATTTCTAATTCAACGGGTTGGACTGCCTCCATCCCGTAGGTTAAATAATATGGTGTTGCTCCTGTCGCAGTTCTGATTGATGTTCTGTACCCCCATAACGCGAAGGGTATCTTATCGGGCCACTCACGGTAGTTGTCTCTCATTTTCTTAAGAATGACTGTAATCGTCTTATTAGCTGCCTCTACTGCGCCATTTGTCTGAGGACGGTAGGGTGACGATTTGTGGAGCTTTATTTTATATTTATCGAGTAGCTGAGCTGTCTCGGCTTGGAAGTGGGTGCCGTGGTCGCTGATCATTTCATGAGGCACTCCGTATCGACAGATAATGTCATTTTGAATGAACTTTGCTACTTGCTTCGCATTTAGCACTTTATAAGACTTGGCTTCTACCCACTTCTTGAAGTAGTCGATTGCCACCAAAATAAAACAGTGCCCTCCAGTTCCTGAGGGGTTAACCTTCCCAATGATGTCGATGCCCCACGTTGAGAAAGGCCAAGGTGATGTCATTGTGTACAGCATTGAAGGTGGGACATGTTGGACGTTTGCGAATATTTGACAGTTGTGACAGTGACGGACATATCTTCGACAATCCATCTCCATCGTCGTCCAATAATAGCCAAGCCTCATGATCTTGCGGACTAGCATGTGGGCATTCATGTGCGGCCCACATTCTCCGTCATGGACTTCTTCCATGACTTTTTCTGCCGTGGCCTTGTCAATACATGATACATGTTATTTATATACGTTTTATGCCCCCGGTTCAGTCGCATTTAGCTTATATTTACTTGTGATTATTGCTAGTTTACGAGCTATTTGTTATATTTCTCGATACTGCTGCTTTTCATTTACATTTTGCAGGTTTTGGTGGTTTTGAGCCAAAACCCGGGACGTTAGGAGCATTTCGAGATTCAAGCTGACGAGACCAAGCCCGAGCGCACACATGAGCTCGAAGACAGGAACCAAGACCAAAGACATAGAAGGCCTCGAGTTAATAAAGGCCCAAGTGAAGGAATTGGGCTAGAAACGAAGGGAGACTAAGCCAGCCCAGCCAAGCAGGCCGGCCGGTCTGGACCGGCTGCCGGCCGGCCGGCTCCCGTGCACTGACGACCCGAATTTCCTATTTTCGAGTTTTATTATTTTGGGACTTATATAAAAGACCTAATTTCGAGAGAGATCACTTATGCTTTATTTTTATGTTTTGCTCCTAGGTTAGTTTTACTGCTTATTATTATTTTCTCTTCAAAACTCCATTAGTTTAAGTTTATTTCAAGATTGACTCAATTGTAAATCACAAGATTCTGTATGATTTCAGGTTTTATTTCAATTGCAATTATTCCTATTATTATGTCTTCTCTTATTGTTTTTATTGCTTTAACTTTTATTATGAGTAGCTAAATTATAATTAGGGTTTGAAGGTGATTTGTGATAGTTGATTCAGGACATGTTTTAATTGCTATTTTGATTGAATTTGTGCAAGTTGGTTTCTTCCTACGCGTTTTATTATCAATTGAATTTAGGGACGCCTTTATTGAATTGAATTTAGGTTGTTTCAGTTTAAGATCGAAAGCCTAATTGAAACTAGACTCACGCGTATTTGATAAGTTGAATTTAGTAAGTTGCGAGAGCCCGCTAAATTTGCTTAAGGTTAATATTGACTCGAGAGAGCGTATTCCTAAACCTAGCCGCTTGCATAGCTTCAATTGAATGTTATTTACTTTTGAGTTGAGTTCCTGAATCACTGTCATAATGATCCTGATGCCCTAATCTTCCTCTTTATTGATTTTTGTTGATCTGCTCTATTTCTGCTTTAGTTTATAGCTATCTACAAACCCATTTTCACACCCTAGAGTTAGACCTGTTTTACCGACTTTAACTTATTACTGCTACGTTTCCCTGTGGATACGATCCTGCTTGCCACTAGCTGCTGTTAGTTGTTTGTTAGGTTTATTTTGATTTTGGCGATACGACTTAGCCTTGTCAATTTTGGCGCCGTTGCCGGGGAAACGGCTTTGTTAGTTTTAGTTATTGTTAGTTGTCACAGGTTTTTCTCTTTTGTCTCAAGGAACCTCGTTCCTTGAGACCGTTCTCATCGTTTTCTCGAGTTATTTATGCGCAGGTCACCTACAGGTTTAGTCCCATTTGATCCTGAACCTGAGCGTACTTTCCGCCGGACGCGTAATTTCTTCAAAGAGATCGCTGAGACCTACGAACGTGAGATTGAGGAAGCGTCGCACGCGGAGTCTAGTGCAGCGCAATCGTCCTACGAAGAGGACACACCTCCAGTTACTCCAGTTTTTCAACAGTTGGTGACTATGCCTAAACTAGCTAGTCACTCGCTCCCAAAGACGGAATCCATACCTAATGGATTCACGATGCCCGCTACTCTGCAGGGCAACTTTGAGATCCGCCCCGCCTTTCTCACTTTGGTGGAGCGGAATCAGTTCGGAGGCTATCCTACGGAGGATCCTGGTCGACATATGCAGGTTTTTACGGACTATTGTTCGACTATCAAGCAGGCCGGGATCACGCAGGAGCAAATAAGGAGATCTTTGTTCCCTTTTTCTTTGAAAGATCGAGCCCGCGAGTGGATTACTGATCTAAACAAAGAAGCCGCCGGTATTACTGATTGGAGGAGTTTGGCTCTCGCATTCTACTCGAAGTTTTATCCTCCCGAGCGCACTAATCAAATGCAATGATCAGTTGAGGTTCAAACAAACTTATGACGAGACTTTTGCTGAAGCTTGGGAAAGGTATAAGAAGCTGATACGGGATTGTCCTCATCATGGGCTGAACGATTGGCTCGTGATTATGACTTTTTACAATGGTCTTTACGCGGAGAGTAGAGCCATTCTTGATTCTGCTGCGGAGGGACGTTTTGCTAATAACGTCGACGACGATAAGGCTTGGGGGTTGATTGAAGATATGGCTATTCACTCATCTCGGCCGGAAGCCTAGGGAATTCGCGGTCCGCACATGATGACCGTGATAAGGAGCGTCGGCGCCACGAAGTCAAGTTCTTTGCGCTAAGCTAATCGCAGATTAGCCAAATGAACGGAGGTGGTTCTTCTAGTGCTCACGTCAACGTTGTTGCAGGGCACGATTCGGGTTACTCCGCGGGGCATGCTGCGCCCCAGGAGCAGGTTTATGCGTACCAACCTTATAATCAAAACCTGCCCTACCAAAACCAACCTGGTTATGATCGCTCGCTGCTATCTTATCGTAGCCAGAATGTGCAGAACCCGACTACCCAACCACCCCAAAACACTCCCTACCAACCCCCTCACAAAAACTTCCAACAACAACCACCCACCTACCAAAAGCCACCCTATGTCTCTCCATCACAACATGCACCTGTCCCCGACCCATTAGCTGAAATGCGCTCCATGATGATGGCCATGCAGAAGATGCAGATGGACACTCAAAAGATGCAAATGGAGACAAATCTGGCCGTTAAGCATCTCGAGACGTAGGTGGCTCAACTTGCTACGTCGCAGGCGACCCGTCAAAAGTGTCAATTACCTCCGCAGGGCGATCAACCGACGAATATTGAGCATGTTAATGCGATTCAGTTGCGGAGTGGGCGAGCTTATGGTGGTCCTAAGGTGTCGGGGTCTGCAGAGCTGAGTGGCGGAGCTGCTGGTGGTGATGGGGAAGCGGATAGCACGTCAATTGCAGATGAAAAGACGACACAGACGGCGCGTCCGTCGCCGGCGGCCGGTCGGGCCAACGGTAGCGAACAAAGAAGCTACGGGTGATGTTAAGGGTCCGGAGATTCAAATTAGGTTACCCTTCCCACGGAGTGCACGATCCAAAGAGGACTCCCAGTTCAGTAAGTTCTTTGAGATCATCAAGAGCTTGCAGGTAAATGTTCCTTTTATTGATTTAATTCGTGAAATGCCTGCTTATGCTAAGTTCATGAAGGAAGTCTTGTTTAGGAAACGGTCTTTGGGTGAGGTAGAGTCCGTCGCTTTTACGGGGGAATGTAGTCGTTTTCTGCAGGGTAACCCTCCCCCTAAGCTGAAGGATCCGGGTAGTTTTTCTATCCCCTGCGCTATAGGCACCCACACGATTGATAATGCCCTTTGCGATTTAGGAGCTAGTGTGAGTGTGATCCCTTACTCCATCTGTAAGAAGCTTAACATGACATCTTTTAAGTGTACCTCCATGTCTATACAGATGGCCGACCGTTCAGTTACGCGACCTCTAGGTATTTTAGAAGACGTCCCAGTACGGGTTGGAAAGTTCTTTATCCCCGTAGACTTCGTTGTGCTCGACATACCCGAGGATTCCCATATCCCGGTTATCTTAGGACGACCCTTCTTACATACCGCGGGAGCGCTCATTGATGTGGGTAATGGGACTTTGACCTTCACAGTAGGGGGGGAGAAGTTGGTTTTCACTCAGTCGAGTGTCCCGAGATCGCCGATGCAGCTAGAGTCGGTTTGTACTCTTGATGCTATACCTCCGTCTCACTCTCTTGGAGACACTTTGGAGGTCCTTTCTGTTGTCTCTCCTTGTGCAGGTACGACGCCGAGCAGCTGCACGACTGGTTTGGGGGAGAGGAAAGTGTTGAAGGCTGACCTTTATGCTGCTAGTAATGGGAATGAGAGCCCCACGATTGAGTCGCTCGGAGCACAGGGGAGATATGGTGAGCTGATTCGAGGAGGAATCCCGTGCGTGCTGATATTTGACGATGAGTCGCCTCGAGGAGGCGGGATTCGCTGCGTTCGACCACGCGTTACGACAAGCGAGGTGGTTGCAAATGGCCAATGTCCTTGGCCTCCGTGATACTTGATTTACAGGAAGAGTCGTGCGGGACTATAAACCGGCTCCGGAGGCAACCCGATGACGTTGTACTTTTTATTAGCACTTGTACTTTGTTTGGTTTGTTTTTATGACTTTTGGTTTGATTTTGAGCGCGAGAGGACGAGGGTTTTTATGAATGATTTTAGCGCGCAGGTATTTTTGGAGTTTGTCCTTAGTATTTTTGAAGAAAACGCTACGAGTATGCATGCCAGCCGGTCAACCGGCTGCCGGGCTCAGACCGGCACCGTAGCTGAAATTTGAAACAAGAGAAAAAAACGCGAAAAAACGAAAAAAGGCATGGGAGCCGGCCGGCCGGCCGCCGGTCTGGACCGGCCCCCACGCTCTGCTGCTCCGTTTTGCTTCTTTTTGCGTGCTATGCCGAAGTACCTCGAGGTTGGACTGAATTGGACGCATATACGTGGATTTTAGCCGCACTCCACGCTTTACTTCGGTTTGGGGGAGCTCCGACTTTATCAAGTGAGCATTCTTTACCCCACTTTACCCTCCTTTTCGCTTTACTTTTCCTCTCCCGTATGTTCTGTGTCCTCCTCTGCTTTTGTGGTTATGCTGTTTTCCACATTGAGGACAATGTGTGATTTGGTTTGGGGGAGGGAAACACTTTCGCATTTATAGTTCATTTGCATTTTCTTATTTCGTGTGCATTTATTATGAAAATCCAAAAAAAATAATCGAAAAATTCAAAAACATTACAAAAATACGAGTCTTTTTGGTCTGCTTTGTCCTGCTTTATCTAGTTTTGGGGAATTGATTTGTACACCTGCTTTGATCTTTAGTATCTCTGAGTCGACTTTCTATCGCCTTAGCTTGCACGATTGGTTTGTTTCCTATTGATAGATTGCGAGCCTCAACACTAGCCCACTTATATTTACTTTATTCTTACCGCTTTTCGTTTGTTTACTTTCGACTTTGACATTCGAGCTTGGCAATGATCTGTGGAATGTTTGGTTAGTTGGATGTGGTTTGATTGGAATGATCTTCTGCATGTTGGAGCAATGCTTCGATGCTCTAGGAGGGGACTCATTGATTTGAGTAACCACAGTGGCCATGAATTTGGCTGCGACCGTGAGTATGAGCAATAATGTAACCCTTAAGGAAATATGTGTACCCGAGCGCGATTTTTACCGAGTGAACGTCAAGCTAAACGGTACTACATACGAGGGATGCTCCACATTTGCGCAAAAGAGAAAAAGAAACAAAAGAAAAAGAAAGAAAAAAAAAAGGGAAATGATTTGGAAGGATTGGATGTTGGAAAGTGGTTAGTACGGTTGGCCTTGCTTGAATTCAAATGTCGTCAGTTCTATTTTTGCGTAGGCGTTCGAGGCTAGTGATATAATGTGGCGTGAACGGTTGAGACTTGTGCTCTATTTTCGGTGAAATAGACTTTGGTTGTAATGTTTATGTGCATAGGTCGTCCACTTCGAGATACTAGCGTGATTAGTTCGTGTCACTTTGATTTTCTCCGATGCTGTTTGCTTGAGGACAAGCAAAGGTTTGGTCTGGGGGAGTTTGATACATGTTATTTATATACGTTTTATGCCCCCGGTTCAGTCGCATTTAGCTTATATTTACTTGTGATTATTGCTAGTTTACGAGCTATTTGTTATATTTCTTGATACTGCTGCTTTTCATTTACATTTTGCCGGTTTTGGTGGTTTTGAGCCAAAACCCGGGACGTTAGGAGCATTTCGAGATTCAAGCTGACGAGACCAAGCCCGAGCGCACACATGAGCTCGAAGACAGGAACCAAGACCAAAGACATAGAAGGCCTCGAGTTAATAAAGGCCCAAGTGAAGGAATTGGGCTAGAAACGAAGGGAGACTAAGCCAGCCCAGCCATAGTCGGCGGTCAGACTGGCCACGCCGCCGTCTGCAATCGACGACCGAATTTCCTATTTTCGAGTTTTATTATTTTGGGACTTATATAAAAGACCTAATTTCGAGAGAGATCACTTATGCTTTATTTTTATGTTTTGCTCCTAGGTTAGTTTTACTGCTTATTATTATTTTCTCTTCAAAACTCCATTAGTTTAAGTTTATTTCAAGATTGACTCAATTGTAACCGTCAGTACTCCGTAAGATTTCAGGTTTTATTTCAATTGCAATTATTCCTATTATTATGTCTTCTCTTATTGTTTTTATTGCTTTAACTTTTATTATGAGTAGCTAAATTATAATTAGGGTTTGAAGGTGATTTGTGATAGTTGATTCAGGACATGTTTTAATTGCTATTTTGATTGAATTTGTGCAAGTTGGTTTCTTCCTACGCGTTTTATTATCAATTGAATTTAGGGACGCCTTTATTGAATTGAATTTAGGTTGTTTCAGTTTAAGATCGAAAGCCTAATTGAAACTAGACTCACGCGTATTTGATAAGTTGAATTTAGTAAGTTGCGAGAGCCCGCTAAATTTGCTTAAGGTTAATATTGACTCGAGAGAGCGTATTCCTAAACCTAGCCGCTTGCATAGCTTCAATTGAATGTTATTTACTTTTGAGTTGAGTTCCTGAATCACTGTCATAATGATCCTGATGCCCTAATCTTCCTCTTTATTGATTTTTGTTGATCTGCTCTATTTCTGCTTTAGTTTATAGCTATCTACAAACCCATTTTCACACCCTAGAGTTAGACCTGTTTTACCGACTTTAACTTATTACTGCTACGTTTCCCTGTGGATACGATCCTGCTTGCCACTAGCTGCTGTTAGTTGTTTGTTAGGTTTATTTTGATTTTGGCGATACGACTTAGCCTTGTCAATACACCGCAGAAGCACTCCTTGTGCCGTCCGTTTGTATAGTTGACCGTCATCAGTTGTAACAAATTGGGCTGACAGCAGCCGTAATGCTCGCTTCCCACGTGTGTCCAGGTCTGCAGGGTATTCTCCTGCGTTTTTGTACTTCAAGATTGATGCGTACCAGGGTTCTGTCTTGCTTTCCTCAGCATTGTCAATCGCATTAACATATGCGGGTGATGATCTGCGTTGAACACATAACGACATACTATCTATGCTGTCGGGAATGTTAATTAGGGCTGCTAATTTTGACAGAGCATCAGCGAACTGGTTTTCCTCCCTTGGAAGGTGGACGTATCGTATTTCGTCGAACGATTTTTCAAGTTCAGTTGTGTTTTTAAGACAAAGTAACAAAAGTTAAAATATATAAATTTTTAATTGAAAAATTAGTCAAAAAGATTAACTTGTATTAAAGTAACACGGGGTGTTACATGGGTCCCATTGGTGCCATGGCACCCACACTTTTTTCGAGGAAAAATTTAATAGTCCGTTAAAAATAGAAATTATAAGAAAAATAAATGGGTTTTTCCCATCTGTACCCTCGTACTTTTCACTTTTCCCACTTGTACTCCAACGTTTGGCGTATTCCCAGCTATACTCTTAAACTTATAAACGTAGTCCCAACCGTAACCAAATTAGAGTAAACCGTTAAATTTAGCCATTAGTGTAGTTTCATATAAACTCTCAACCTTGTTTTTTCCTCCATCTTTTTGCATTAAATACCCTACTCTACCTTCCAATATAAGAAACAAGATGTTTAATGTGAAAATATTAAAGAAAAAACTAAATAAAAAGGGTGAAAATTCATATAAAACAAAACTAACAGCTAAATTTAATGGATTATTCAAGTTTGGTTACGGTTGGGACTAATTTTAGAAGTTTAAGGGTACAACTGGGAATACGCCAAACGCAGGGGTACAACTGAAAAAAGTGAAAAGTACGAGGGTACAAATGGGAAAACTAATGTCTTAATTCTATTTCCTATTGGTCTCTCTGAATATGAGTAGTCCGTTTAAGTTAAAATGGTATAAATATACTCTAATTCTATTATCAGACAGTCTTAAATAAATTATTGTAATATCCTCATTTATAGTCATCTATGGTTTTTTTTTTTTTTGTTTTTTTTGTTTTTTTTTTTTATTTTTACCATTTTCAATGATAATTGTAATACTATATTTTTGTAACCATTGCCACTTTATTTTTATCTTTTTTATAGTTGATTCTAACTTTATTAGTGACTTTAATAGATTCATCTTACATTTTTGTACCCTTTTAATTATAATTATATTTAGAACTCACATTAATTTAACGTGAGACTGTCTCGTAGGATACTTACTCTTAAATATAATAAGATACGGAGTAGTTATTAAGTTAAGACTAATATTTTGATAATTTTTAAGCATTTTCTAACCTTGATCTAAGTTTACGACGAATAAGCTCATTATAAACAAAATTTGAGTTCTCTTAGTGATTTTGTTGGCACAAGTCCTAAATTTTGACTCGACTTACTATGTCGACTTAAGTTTACTCGTCTTTTAGGAGAAGACTGATAAATCTTAACTCACGATCATTTTGACCGAAACCGAAATGATTAATTCATTTTAGTGTAAAACTTTGACCCGCCCGCTTGACCAATGAGTAGAGCTATAGATCGTTAAGATTATTAATAAGACATTTAAGACAATAATTTAATAAAAATATGATTCTTAATATAATCTTTTTAATAATTTGAAAGCTAAAAGAAAATTAATTTTATGTACGAAGTAATTTTTATAATTCAGATAAAGTAATATAATTGTGTAAATAAATATATTTATGTAGTTCGTTAAATAAAAGTATGGTAAATGCTAATAATGCAATTGTAAAAGTATTTGTATAGTTTCAATTAAAAAGTAGTTAACTTTTACAATTCACTGATAATTTTTACACGGCTCATATGACCTGAGCTAACAGACCAATTTATTAGATTTAGTAGGCACCCAACATCCCAAAATTCTAAAATCATCTCTGCCAAAGGTTTTGTGTGTCTGTCATAAGATCTAATCCCAAAACTCTCCCTTTAGGCAACTCATTCCAACTTTAGTCATATTAATTTTCTATCACAAACAAACTAATATAGATGGCATGGAGAAACGGGTCCAATTAAAACTAACCATAAGGAATGGGGTCATGTCAATTGTTGGGACCATAAATACGTGTTGGCCCAGAAGCCACAGCCAGTACAGAACAAGCCCAGGTCAGGAGAGGAAAAGCCAAAATGGGCCAAGCACAAACCAAGCAAAAAACCCAGGACAAGGTAGCTGAAAGCTAAACCTAGCAGAAAGTGTCAAAGACTAACGAAAGAAAGGGTCAATAGCCCAAGAAAAGAGGAAGCAGTTGATGAACGTTGCAGCAAAAGGGAGATAGGCGTTGGAGAAAAGAGAGAAAAAACAACTATAAAAGGCAATACTTTCCAGCATTCAGGAGCAATACTCCAAGAGAATTAAAATAGAGCTTTCTTTTTACGATTACACTTCAATTTTTTGTTCCATTTCTGTCCAGAACCTGTACCTTCTGTTCCACATAGTACAAATCCTCTCCTGGCTTGGTGCCTGTGGTTTTTCCCTTATCACTAAGGGTTTTTCCCACGTAAACAAATCTTGTGTTCTTGTTCATTTTCTTTACATTGTTGTTCATCTCATTTCGTGAATCCTTAAAATACATAAGTGAGGATAAAACTAATTTGCCCATACATCATAAACAATAAGAGTGATAATGTGGATACCCATATCCGTACCCTCCCAAACAAAACCCTGTGATGTAACACGGACTTTTATTACGCATGTTTTAACATTGACTTAAACAGTTCTAACTAATGTCGAATTCATTTTGAGTCGTTTTAAATGTTAAATGAGTCAGGTCACTTCACATCGCACTTAAATAAACGTTCATTTTGTCCATTTGGAGTTCAGCTAGGTCCTTGTCCTGCTTCATTTGGCATGAGCTTCGCATTTGCGCTACAATTAGCCCTTTTACATTAACAAGGTCTAATTCAGCATTCCTAAATTCCTAAATTTAGGCCCGGTGGCTAATTCCCCATTTAGCCCCCTCTTACACAGAATACAGCCTCACGTCTTACCTTATTTCACAAAATGCTACAAAATACACCTCTTTCATTTTCCCGGGTCTCGGGCCCAAAACCGAGCCCAAACCCAGCCTTTGGCCCGCACTCCAAAGCCCTGAACATCATGAATATCTCAGAAATATCCCAGGTCTTTTCATGACGTGCAAGCTCGAGATTATACTGTATCTTTTAGAGATATAATCAAACCGGAACTAGGAAACTACGCTAAAAACCACCCCTTCAAACCGCATAGCCTTAAGCGGTTTAGGGGTCAAACCGCATAAGCCTATGCGGTTTCCCCCACAAACCGCATAGTGCCATGCGGTTCCTCGGCTTGGTTTTATTCTCTGTTTTCCTAATTTCTCCGAGGTTTTAGTATATATACCCCCTATACCCGACCTCATACGGCATTCATTCATTCACATCTTTTCTCACAATTCACAACCAGCTTTCATCGCAAACACACCACAAAACTCTCTCAAAGCCTCACGCACTCAAATCCTTGAGTTCAACACACCATCCTGTGTTGAATTCATCCTCCTTTTAAGTTCAAGAAGCGAAGCTCTGCCCAGATCTGAAGCGTCAGGACAAGGTAGGTACCGATCCACTTGGATCAAAGCTTTTTCTTATTTTCTATGGACTAACAAAGGGGACTACACTTTAGCGCCCCCCCCCCCCCCCCCCCCCCCCCGGCTTTGGCACCCAGCGCGCTTGCACTCCAAGTGTTCTATTTACTTCGGGTACACTCCATATCCGATGACACGCCAAAGTCGCATAAGCAACCGACCTTATAAAATAAACCAATGGACAATTGAACTTTATTTTATTTGCATGCATCTTGCACCTTCTTATTTTGCATTAAAATCAACTTAAATAATGAATTCGACCTTTAACTGAACCGTTTTCGTTAACAAGTTAAACATGCTAAACTGAGGGTTTAATCAATCTTTTTGCATCTGCATCTGCATTCTTTTACAACCTTTTTCGCACTTGTACGTAGCGATAACATTAGCTCAATTATCATCTTATTTGGATTGTTCCAGGTCAGTAGAGGCTATTTTTACATAGGCTTTTCTAAAAGGTTTTCATAAATCATTAATTGAATTACTCTTTTTCTAAAGTACCCTCACCCCGAATCCAATCTGATTTCACAAGCCTTAGATCTAGGGGTGTCGGCGTGCTCCAAAATCTAGGACATCTCTTTTGGCTTAGGACATGATAGCAGGTTCCTAATTTCCGCGATAATTAGGTGGCGACTCCAAAACAGTTTTTAAAGGTTTTTCTAAATTAGTCTTTTTAACTTAGTCCGCCCTTACGCAAGACGCCGAGTTGGGTCCCTCGTCGATTCCCGGGTTCCACAGTTTGGCGACTCCACTTGGGAGATTTTATTTTTAAAACTTAAAACTAGCTTTTTCTTTTTAAAAATAAAGAGGTGAAACTTGAAAGCCTTGAACAATCCATGTATACATAATTGAGCTATGCACATTCGTTTAGAGTCCATTCCTTTTGCAATCTAGGCACCCTTTGCACCCTCGAGAGGTGGTTCCCACATGCAGGCTTGTCCACTCGATAAAGCACATGCCGGACTAACTTTCCTCTCGCCCCTCCGTGGCTTGCCGTAAATGACTATCTTGACCGCCCCAGTGCTCCCTTTAGAAAACCTATCGCTCCGGTGTAAGGAAATAAAGGGGTTAAGTATCTGCCAAAGCGTACTCAAGATAGTTGGAGGTGTACCCGACTTGACCCTACCTTTTGAGTCGAGTCATACGTACAAGTTCGAGGCTATGCACTCCATGGTCTTTTTCAAAATGAGCATTTGCATTCATATCTTCGAAAACTCGCTTAACGTTTCAAAGATAAATGAACCTAACATCTAACAAAACTAACACTTTTCAAACAAAACTATCGCGAATTTTTGAAACAAGTTTTTTCAAAATTCCCTTTTTCACTAACAAGCAAAAACCAGAGCAAGGATTAAAACCCGAGCTCTCGGATTTTATTCCCCTAGGTCACACGACCTAGGCTCCGTTTTAACATCCTCGACTCGAACTGCAAACCACTCTCGAGTCGAATCCTTTCTCTTTTACACATCCGAACTCGAGCTCGCCTCGACAAATTACCGATATCAGTTCGACGGGTGCAAAGCAAAACATTTTAACATCGAGACGAGATGTGCGCACATATCCTCGTCTCAAAAGCTTCCTTTTGCTAAAACCTTTTCGAAAATCTCCTCTTTTCAAAGCAAAAAACGTCTTTCCAAACAAAGAAATGAGCTAAAAATGAATGCTTAAAAATGAATGTGAGTCTAGTGGGTCGGGTCGTGTCACTAATATACGAAGTGAAATGCAGGCCTCAGCTGGATACTCGTCGTACTAAGCATCGTGTAATAATCCCATACAAAAAACGAACCTACACCCGCAAAATGGCCTGCACTGACGATGTTAACGCACTCCGTGAACAACTCACAAAGCTGACCGCTGACCTTGAAGGCCTTTTAACCCATCATGCCACCGAGGTGGAACGCATGGAACAAAAGATCAAGGAGGAGGCGGATAGGCATGCTAAGAAACTCCAAGCCATGGAGGAAAGGCTCTATGTCTCGAGCACTTACTCTATCCACAAGGAGAACGAAATCGTACCTGCTAGCATTAAGGATGAGCTCCCTAACAAGCTCGCCCTTAGTGATCTTTTTATCTTTCAAGGACATGAGAGCCCGATCATTCACATCCGAGCTTTCAAGTCCCAAATGGCCATCAAGGGGGTCGACTCCAAGCATTGGCTTACTCTCTTCCCGCACTCTCTAGCAGCAGTGCCGAAAACATGGTTCTACTCACTTGACCCACAGCGGGTCCCCACCTTCGAGGAACTCACAGTCGAGTTCGACCGACAGTATCGAGACAATGAAGACACTCAAGTCTCAATTCGCACTCTAGAAGTCATCGCTCAAAAGGACAATGAAGGCTTCACCGACTATCTTACTCGTTGGAAGAAGCTGAGCGCTCAAATCCCTAACCGTCCACGCGAGGACGAGCTCGTACCGAAGTTCATAAATAACCTGCGACCCGTGTATCAATTTTACATGAGGTACAGCAACATTCAGAACTTCAAAGAATCAACTAAGGTCGGCACTCAAATTGAAGATGACCTTAGGACTGGCACCATGGCTAAATACACCGGCCATGCTTATCAAGGGAGCTCCTCTAAGTCTTCCCGCGCGGTCAAGAACGACGAAAATCGCACCGTCGGTAACCTCAACGATGATACCCTCGACGCCTTTGCAACTACCTTCTCGCCACCTCCTAAGGCCAAGAGAAATTTCGACCCTCTCTTTATGTCTTACTCCAAGGCATTTAAATGGTTGGTCGAGAAGACCTACCTGCAACCAATTGGGCCTACTAGTGAGCCGCCCGAAGACAAAAAGCCCAAATCTTGGAACCCCAATGCCTTCTGTACATACCACCGAGGCAAAGGGCATGACACCGAGAATTGCTTTAGGCTCAAGAACACTATCCAAGATCTCATCGATCAAGGAAAGCTCAGCAAACCATCTCAACCTACCAAACCATCAAACAACGACAACCCGCTCGGCAACCACGCCATCTTCGTAGGGTCAATCCCTATACTAGATTGCTCTTACCTCATCACACCCTCTGACGACCAAATCAATGCGGTTTGGCCTAGTGATGACGAAGACGACGAATACTGGTTACCCACCGATGAGGTGATAAGCCACATCAATCAACTTGCTAAAGACATCAATCACCTAAAGGCTCTGCATCGGACCGAAGTCGAGCGTCTGGAAAGGCGCATCAAGAAAGAGCTCGACAATCCAGCCTCGCTCGACGTCCTCGAAGCCTTTCATCAGAAGGACGACGAAGGTTTCGCCAAATATCTCGTCCAGTGGAGGAAATTACTTGCTCGAGTTCCGAACCACTCACATGAGGACGAACTCATACCTACTTTCCTTCTCAGTTTGCGACCCGCCTGGCGATATTACTTTCACTTCTGCGATGTTCGGAACTTCGAACATCTCGTTGAAATTGGCACCCGCATTGAAAAGGATCTCACGTCTAGCTACGATGATCCCGCTTATCAAGATAACTCTTCAGAACGTACGCACAAGGTTCAAGGCCGAAAGAGACACAATTCAAATGGCTCTATGAGAAATTTTGATAAACTCTATATGCCCTACGCCATAGCATTGCAAATGTTAATCGAAAGAAACTACCTTGAACCGGTCGGCCCTATCAATGAGCCACCCATGATAAAGAAATCAAAATCGTGGGACCCCGACGCCTTCTGTGCATACCATCGGGGCATGGGGCATAGCACCGAAAGTTGTCTCAAACTCAAACATGCCATCCAAGATCTCATCGATCAAGGACGAGTCAAGAAACCTAGGGTGAAAAACGCGCCACCCAACAAAGGTAGCTCCTCGGAGAAACACACACCCTTTGCCAATAACCCTTCCTCCAGCAACGATACAATCTACCTCGCTGTAACAACCCGGTTTTTCGTGACTTAATTAAACGAAGGCGGAAAATTAATTAAGTCTAATACATGCCGGATGTTAATTAAATTACATTAAAATGGCATAGGATACAAATATATTACAACCTCTCAAGGAAAACAAACGAACATCCTAATCGTCCCGATAATCCTGAATGTCAAGAATTGCCTGCAACAGAGACAAAAACACAAAATAGGAGGATCTCCCGCTCAGAGGCGGGAAGTGACTGTTCTGACCAACAACCTCTAAACCAAAGTGTTGGTTTTATTTAACCTATGATTAAAAGTAACTTGGCAGCACTACACGCGTATAACTCCAAAGAACACCTTATTTCAATTAAATTGGACAATTAGCATATAATATCAGTTCTCACATATAGATATTTAAATCTCATACAACATGATAAACAAAACTTAAAACATTTCAATTTATAGAATACGATATACAACTTAAATATCATTTCAATTTATATAACATCGTAATATATATAAAACTTAAATCATAGCAATCAAGATATATGCATAAGTTGTAATCAATTCAATAAACACATAGTCGTGAACAATCTTGCAATATCTCACGTAGCACGAGGGATAGTCGACCCTTTTCAAATCACAATATCAATAAAACTCACGAGTCTTGACTATAGAGCGGCTCGTGTACTCTCATAGTAAATTACCCATATAATTTTCCTATCAAAGTGCACTAGTTACTCAAGCTCGTAGATCAGATCAAACACTAAGTAGCAAATATTATAACTACCTAACATCCAACGCAATATGGATAATCTAAGATGAAACCCACTATGAGCCAACAAACCAGTAAGGATGGAAACATGCAGACCTAATAAGCGTCCGCGCAATAGCGTGCCGGTCACATCAACGGACTTTAAATTGCTAAAGATATCAAGCAGGTAATAAGGAGGATCAGTCCCTTGTCTTTTGTATGCATACACCACCCTATTGGTGCGACTATTACACTACGACAGATCCCCCGGATGGGAATGGTCATTTTCCAATTACCTCATATGGGCCCGTGAACGAATCACTACCCAGGGCGAAAATCACGTTAAATAACGACTAGGAGAGTCATTAGATTACCACTAGCACCAAATAGCGATGATAGTGTCCCCATATGCGGCTACCTTACCAATCCTGACCCTATAGCGTTTAACATCGCAGACACCCGAGTACTAATCATACAACGTTATAATCGAGGGGTTTAACCTCATGTCAGGCCGTGCCTTTGTACTCAAATCCTAAGTTGTCGAAGGAATATCGAGTATGAGGAATAACTCGCTCATTATCGGATTCAACCCAAACAACCGCAGAGAGTCTAAGGGTTCCCAAGTTAGAGCGGACGGTCAAAATGATGTCAATAATAGGTCAATTCACAAGGGTGGCGCGACAATTATTCTAAATATGTGACGAGAGTTTACTCTAAGTATTTAACTCTTAATTCATTATTTCTTTTATCGTTCAAAACTTAGGTGACAATTCTTACTAATTATATCATCGTCGAACTTGTATAATGAAAATTTAATTCTAACAGTTCTTCAGGTAAACGGAAGCACATAGAAAACTTAAATATTTATTTTGAGTCCGTTCGTATACTTTAAATATTTTCACTATTCATTATTTTACTATTCATCATTTTCTTTTAAATATTAATTCTCGTTACTTAGTTTAATTTAAAATTCATTATTTCGAATAACTTAAATAGGTTTAAGTAACTAATTTATTTTATTCAAGTGTAAGTATTTTATTTAATTAAGTTAAGTGATTTAGTTTCGTTTTAAAATTAAGTAAGGTATTGATTTTAAATTTTCTAAACTTCATTTTCAATTTATAATCATTACCTAACTAATTTAATTAGTGAGGTTGGTTAGTTATATGAATCTTATAATATTCATTTTCATTTATAAATATTATTTAACGATACTTGACACGTTTTAGTATTCTTGATAAAATATAATTAAGTGACATTTAGTTAAATTCCTTTTAGGTGATTTAATTCCTTAATACAACTTTGTATTATAATATTAACTTATTCGATTAAAGTGAAAGTATAATTTGATCGTAGAATTTTATTTAACTTTGTATAACTTAGAAATCTTTTCTACATTATTTTTATGAAACCATTCGTATCTTTTTATATTGTCTAACGTTTTATATGTTTGATTTTTTTATTATACGACTTACATTGATTTAGTGAGTTGTCGACTTTAAGACAAATTCCTAATGTTAAAGATACTAGTTAAATTTGTAAGCTTTGCTTTAAGTCATTCTTTTCATATAAAATGTTATACTTACTAAGTTATTTATATGATTCGATAATCTTTTTAATCCTTACATTTTTATACTTAGCAAATTTCTTGACACTTTATTTGTGTCCTAATTTATATTTGTGACGTTAGTTCTTAAATTTCTTTTTACGCGACTTCGCCTAACTTCATTTTATTTTCAAAAATCTTGTTAGTGATACTAATTCTTAGCTTATTCAAATTAGCTTTACTTAGGTTTATTTTAAATTTCAAGTTCTTTATTTCATTTTTTTGATATTTTATCTAAATACTTATTAAGTATATTTTCAGTTCATCGTAAACTTTAGAGTTTTAGTAAATTAATTGTTATATTAAAAGTGATATGACATTTTATATAACTATTTATCCTAGAAATTTTATACGAGTAACTTTTAATTTATATTTTTACTTTTAAATTGATTAAATACTAATTTAAATTTAATACTCTTTTTATTTTAACTCTTCATTTTTAGTTGTGTTTTATCTAAACCTTTTTAAGTGACTATAATTATTTTTACGACGATAAATATTTTATATTTATTTAGTTTATTTCCTTAAGTCGGCTAATAATATTTTTAGTTTGATTTTATCCTTGTGATACGTAAACTTTATATATTTTAATTTACACATAACAAATAATTTTAACATGATAATATTACAATTAAATTCAACATTAATTCAACAACACATTTTTCACTCAAAACATATTATCACAAAATCAGATAAATATCATATTTCACAATTCAATTCAACAATATATTATAACTAAAATTAACACCCAATTTCATACTATAGATAATCATACAAAGTTATCAAATTAAACTGAAACGGGAATCATACGTGTCTAATGCATAACTAGCTCACTTTGAATCACAAAATTAAAATAAAACCAAAATGTTAAAGTTAGAGATTTTGGGAAAGAGTCGAGTCACCTAATTTGGCTCACGAACAGAGGCCTCCAAAAACGATACTGACCCATACACTTGTGTACCCAAAAACAGCAATGAAGTCGAATAAGAATAACAGTACTCATGACGGTCAGCCCCGGTGTTCGATGTTGAAACTGAGCCGTGATATAGGAGAATCACAGGAGGGAGCAGAGAATACGCCCACAGCAACGACGGTGTCGGCAACGAAACAACATCGAAAGAAACGTACTCGTGGTGGCTGACTCAGTAAAATCTCGGTGGTGCTAGCCATTGTGGCTCACGGTGGTCAGAAACAAAGAGAGGCAAAATGAATAAAAGTCGCCAAAATCAATTGACGATAAATTTATGGTCTGAAAACGGTTTAACTTACCGACGATAAAAATACGACGGCAAGGTAGAGCACAGCAGGGCCACGGTGAGCAGGGCCACGGTGGTCATCCCCGAGGTCGAGGATGGCAGAAAACAGGGGAGAAAAAGAGGGAGCTCGAGAGAAGAGCACGGCCATGGTGGCCGTAGGTGTTGTCGGCTCCGGCTCCGGCGACGGTGGTTCCATTCACGGTGGTTTGCTAGGCTCAACTCCGGCGTCGTAATCGAAACCGAAAATAGGGAAAGATCAGGGGAGAGAAGAGGAGAGACACGGTGGTGACCATGACGGTGCTCCGGCGAGTGAGAAGCGGAAGAAAACAGAGCAAGGCCGAGGTGGTGGTCATGGCGGCTGGTGACGGTGGTCCTCGTCATCGTCACCGTCGAGTTGTTTGTTGTTGTTACTGTTTTCGTTGTTGTTGTTGTTTGTGTTGTCTTCTTTATTATTATTATTATTATTATTATTATTATTATTATTATTATTATTATTATTATTATTATTATTATTATTATTATTATTATTATTATTATTATTATTATTTATTATTATTATTTGTTGTTGTGTTGTCATTGTTGTCGTTGATATTGTTGTTGTTGCTTGTTTTGAGTGGTCATTGTTGTTGTTTTATTTAATTGAGAATTAAAGAGGGAAGAAGAAGATCAGTAAAAAGGAAATGAGGGATAAGGGGGTATATATGAGGGAGGTAAGTAAATATCTAATTGAGTTGTGTGGAGGAGAATAGAGCATAATGTCGACATAAGGTAAGTAGGGTCTAGATCAATTTTGCTCCGTTTTATTTACTCCTACTCTTATTTATAAACTTTTATATTTTATAAAATATACTATACTTTAAATTATCTGTTTTAAATTTTAGTTTCATCATTTATATTATAAAATTTATAGTTCGAAAATATAAAATGTATAAAGGTTATCAGTTACAAATTTTATTACGGTCTCGTAAATTTCAAACAGTCTGTTAATTTGAAAGATTATTTCTTTAGAAAGTAAATTTTATGAAAGTAATGATTTTTAAAATGTAATGCAAATTTATAGAATTTAAAAATGGTAACAAAAGTAACGTTTTAGTTCGACAAGTATTTTAGAAATAAAAATATAATATAGGTTAATATAAAACAATCAAGAAAGTCCAATTGTAAATATCTTGAGAATGTTTATTCGAACGAAATTTTTCAGTCGCGTTTTCAAAGCAAAGGAATAAAGTATAAATTATGGAGCGATTCGGGGCGGGCCTCTTTGTACCTTGTAACCACACTCACCCTAAACTCGACTCACTCATGAGCCTACTCCATTCACACGTTTTTTTGGGCTGTTTTGGTGGTGAAGTTTTTCTGATTTTTATTGTGAAAACATAAAACAAACTAAAGATTAAGGATATGAATTAGACTAAGCACAAAGCCACTAGCCTAAGACTAAGGTTCCGATCAATCATCGCACAAAGCTATGATCATTACCCATGGAACTCGAAACACCAAGCACAAAGCCAAGGTGGTTTCCAAGAGAAAAACTCACTAAAACTCATCTTTTTTTTATAAACTCAAATCTGATTTTTACATGAGGAAATGCTTGGTTTATATAGACCAAGGCTTTAAATCTTGACCTTACATCTTACTCCTAATCTAAGGGTCAAGAA
Organism: Dianthus caryophyllus; assembly: GCA_023091065.1. Classification (NCBI taxonomy): domain Eukaryota; kingdom Viridiplantae; phylum Streptophyta; class Magnoliopsida; order Caryophyllales; family Caryophyllaceae; genus Dianthus; species Dianthus caryophyllus. The sequence goes on along the minus strand of CM041519.1, from coordinate 25,928,461 downwards.
TGGTCCTAAAAACAAACAAAAATTCAATTTCACATGAGCTTACAAAATCTGAAAATAAAACAACTAAAGCATAAAGGTTGAAAGCGACTCTTGAATGCATCCTTTCCCTTCATTGATCTAGGGCCTTGATCACCTCCTTGGAGCACAAGTTTATGGATCACCAATTCTGATTTTTAGCATACAAACAACAACAATATAAAGTGGAAAAGGACATAAAGCATAAAATGTCTGATTGAAAGGGACGTCTTGAGATAATGTGTGTTGTTTGAATTGAATTTTCAGCTGATCTCCTTGGCCCCTCTTTGCATTAGCACGTCCCATGTGAGCCCTAGGCTCATGGGAAGACTTAAAATTGGTCCCCAAGTGAGCTCACCCAAGGAGGAGAAGGTAGGACAAGTGTATTGCTCATTAACCCCAAAACAGTTTTCTAACCGGATTTCCTGAGATTGAAGTGACTTGTACGCTTCACCATTTCTTGCTCACGTTGAATTAGAAGGCCCATGATATGTCATTGGAAAGATATTTGAGTTGGCTATCCAATGCAAAAAGAATCATCCAAAAATATGGCCTACAACTCAAGATATTGAGCTTTTAGTACAGACATGTCAAACAGCCTATGGACTGAGTTTCACAATCTGACCCCTGACTTGTAGAGGTCATAACTCTCAGCTCCCTTTGATCCATATAGCCCACCATATGTCAAATGAAAGCTCTTTGAGCTAGCTTTCATATGCAAGTGGTTTCACCTCAATTGGATGAGTAGATTGGGAGTTATGTTACAATCTCTACCGACATGTCAAAATGAGCTTCATGGTTCATGGCCTAGGTTGTTGCTTTCCAAGTGTGGGCTGATTTCCTTCGTTCTTCTTTTGTACATTGCACTTGGTTTGACCCTAATGGTCACAAATTAAGCCATGGCTCGAGCCATAGGACCCAAGTTAGCCCAAGCCTCAAAATGAGCAAAAATCGGGACTAAATCGTCAAGCCGCTTCTGGCAACTCCCCTTTTTCAAAAAAGTTTGTCCTCAAACTTTGGCCAAATAAAAATGGTATCCAAAAGATGAAATTTTCAGAAATTAAAACGATTTTTGAAAGAATAAAGTTTTGATAAAAACGAGGGAAACAACAAGAGCAAATCCTATGAAAAGCACATAGCAAATTCATCGAATCCTCTTGTTAGCCAACTCGACCCAAACACCTACAAAGGTGCTCGAATCAAGTCGACACTCACAAATCAAGATGCACACAGATTTGTAAGGAGACACTCGAAGACACCAAGACCCAACTCATCCCAAGATCGTCTCGGTTTAAGAAAACTCGAGAGCCGTAGCTCTGATACCAATTGGAGCGATTCGGGGCGGGCCTCTTTGTACCTTGTAACCACACTCACCCTAAACTCGACTCACTCATGAGCCTACTCCATTCACACGTTTTTTTGGGCTGTTTTGGTGGTGAAGTTTTTCTGATTTTTATTGTGAAAACATAAAACAAACTAAAGATTAAGGATATGAATTAGACTAAGCACAAAGCCACTAGCCTAAGACTAAGGTTCCGATCAATCATCGCACAAAGCTATGATCATTACCCATGGAACTCGAAACACCAAGCACAAAGCCAAGGTGGTTTCCAAGAGAAAAACTCACTAAAACTCATCTTTTTTTTATAAACTCAAATCTGATTTTTACATGAGGAAATGCTTGGTTTATATAGACCAAGGCTTTAAATCTTGACCTTACATCTTACTCCTAATCTAAGGGTCAAGAATGGTCCTAAAAACAAACAAAAAATTCAGCTCACATGAGCTTACAAAATCTGAAAATAAAACAACTAAAGCATAAAGGTTGAAAGCGACTCTTGAATGCATCCTTTCCCTTCATTGATCTAGGGCCTTGATCACCTCCTTGGAGCACAAGTTTATGGATCACCAATTCTGATTTTTAGCATACAAACAACAACAATATAAAGTGGAAAAGGGCATAAAGATAAAAGAATACAATTGAAAGGGGACACGTCTTCACAAGATAATGTGTGTTGTTTGAATTGAATTTTCAGCTGATCTCCTTGGCCCCTCTTTGCATTAGCACGTCCCATGTGAGCCCTAGGCTCATGGGAAGACTTAAAATTGGTCCCCAAGTGAGCTCACCCAAGGAGGAGAAGGTAGGACAAGTGTATTGCTCATTAACCCCAAAACAGTTTTCTAACCGGATTTCCTGAGATTGAAGTGACTTGTACGCTTCACCATTTCTTGCTCACGTTGAATTAGAAGGCCCATGATATGTCATTGGAAAGATATTTGAGTTGGCTAACCAAAGCCAAAAGAATCATCCAAAAATATGGCCTACAACTCAAGATATTGAGCTTTTAGTACAGACATGTCAAACAGCCTATGGACTGAGTTTCACAATCTGACCCCTGACTTGTAGAGGTCATAACTCTCAGCTCCCTTTGATCCATATAGCCCACCATATGTCAAATGAAAGCGCTTTGAGCTAGCTTTCATATGCAAGTGGTTTCACCTCAATTGGATGAGTAGATTGGGAGTTATGTTACAATCTCTACCGACATGTCAAAATGAGCTTCATGGTTCATGGCCTAGGTTGTTGCTTTCCAAGTGTGGGCTGATTTCCTTCGTTCTTCTTTTGTACATTGCACTTGGTTTGACCCTAATGGTCACAAATTAAGCCATGGCTCGAGCCATAGGACCCAAGTTAGCCCAAGCCTCAAAATGAGCAAAAATCGGGACTAAATCGTCAAGCCGTTTCAGTGCAAATTATATAAATTTTAATTTAAGAATTTTGTTAAAATAATTAATTAGTATTAATAAAAATACGGGGTGTTACAATCCTACCCCCTTAAGAAAAGTTTCGTCCCCGAAACTTGAATAGGATGGATAACTGTCGAGATAGAACTAGATAGTTAGTGAAGACATTGAGATTTTTGGAATAAGGATATTAACATTGCTTTTGATTGGGTATGAATTTTCTACAAAGGAAAGATTGATGAATCTAAAAATTTCAAAATATAAATAATTCTTTTTTCGAATTAATATCTAAATGTTGCTGCATTGTCATTTTCAAAATCTGCGAGATAGAGGTTTTCAAAAAGGTAGGGCCTAGAAGTTTTGTACGGAATTAAATTAAATAAAAATAATGAGCGTTTTCAGAATTAAAACAATTTATTTAAATTTGAAAATAAATGTTAACCTTAAAATAGGTTGAAATAAAGAGTTTTAATATTTAATTAGGATTGTGATATAATTAAATTATTGTCCTACCCCCTTAAGAAGTTTTAAACGTATATACATAATATTATTATTGTTACTTTTAATGATCACGTGTATATGATATATAGCCTTAGGAAAAATGACATTTAGGAAAAATATGTAAAAGTCGTAGTGATCATAATGAAAATATGAGCTTTAATGAAATTAAGAGAATATAGGTTATCGTTGAATGATTAAATAAAATTTCGAGAATTATGGATAACCTTGTTGACATAGCTCATTTCCTTAACATTATTATTATAATGTTATTACATAAAACAGAAATGTTATAAATCATATTTAGGATAAGATTCGAAATTTACAATAAGGGGTTATATAAAAGAAAAAGAAAATGATATATGTATATATATTTCGAAAAGAGATAATTGTAATAGGTAGGACAGGTTCAAAATGTATTTAAAATTTAAAGACAAGGAGGTCGAAACCAATAAGTTTCAAAATTATCTAGAATTTAGAAATAAGGAATTTATGAAGGGAAGTGAAAATACGAAATACAATTTAGTGATTTAAAACGTAGAAAACTATAAGTTTAAAAAGGGATGAAATTTTCAAGAAGGTAATAATAAGTTTAAAGAAGCTAAAAAATAATAAAGTTCGAAAGTATATATGATATATAAATAAGCAATTTAAGACAATTAAATATCAAAGAAATTTCGAATTACGAAATAAAAATTTACGTAATAAACGAATAATTTTCAAAATTATTAAATGAGATAGTAAGGCCAAGGCTTTGAATAGTGATCACGTTAAAAATATTTAAAATTGAAGGATGAGAAGTTTTGAACAATTCAATTTACAAGTTCGAATATATTTAATAAAAAAAAATAAAGAGTCTACAAAAATGAAGGAAATAAATGAAACTTCATCATATGAGATTAATAGATATTTCGTAGAAATAATTATTAAAGAGTTCAAGAATTTTAGAACAAGGGAATAGGTTTTGGTGGTTGAATAAAAAGTTAACGAAGTTATAAAGGAAAGATAAAAATCATTTTTTCGAGGTTAAATAGAACAAATTAAAATTATCTTTACGAAATCAATTAGTAGGTATTATAGATTTCGAGATTAGAAATTTTAGAAGATAATAATAATTGTACGAGGGCTAAAATACGAAGTAAAGCTCGAACGTTTTTGAGTATGAAGATTAAGGAGTTTACGAAAATGAAAAAAATAGCAGAATTGAGTTATTTCACAACATTATCGGAAAAATGAAGCTTCGTTTTACGAAGTAGATTATTAGCACTTATTGATAAAGAAATTAGATCTTCAGAAGGAATTGAAATTTATGAAGTAGGAAATTTGTAGTAAAATTTAATTTTATTTTATGGAAGAAAATATTAGGAATTTTACTATTAGGAGATAGGAAAAACGAAAAGAGTTGAAACGATGGTGATATTTAAGAACGATTTTGATATAGCTGTATGAATATTTTTAATTCAACAGCATTCTTCAAATCTTGAATGTCTTCTCGTGCCACATAATTCTTGTTGCGTCCATTTGTTGCGTTTGAATTCTTGTCGTCTTGAGTCTTCAACTTATACGTCTCGATTTTTGGTAACGTTAGTATAAGAGACTTGTTAGTCAAAGAGATCAGTCATAGAGCATTTAGCAGGCAAACGAGCATGGAGAAAATAAAAGAAAATCTAACGAGGTTGAATGACAGTCGAGAAACCTTAAGTCTACGTCGGTCGGTCAATCCTTAAGATTTCTACCCATTCTCACATTGAAAGCGTTCTAAGTTATTATTTAGCGATCTAGGGTTTCAAATTTATTATTTGATCCTATAAGTCTATGCCGGACATATATATTAATATGTATGTCTAGCCCAGGTGTCTTCTCGCTAGATGAGATAACTTTAAGTTACTCACGGTCGCAAGACAGCTTTGATACCAACTGTAACAACCCGGTTTTTCGTGACTTAATTAAACGAAGGCGGAAAATTAATTAAGTCTAATACATGCCGGATGTTAATTAAATTACATTAAAATGGCATAGGATACAAATATATTACAACCTCTCAAGGAAAACAAACGAACATCCTAATCGTCCCGATAATCCTAAATGTCAAGAATTGCCTGCAACAGAGACAAAAACACAAAATAGGAGGATCTCCCGCTCAGAGGCGGGAAGTGACTGTTCTGACCAACAACCTCTAAACCAAAGTGTTGGTTTTATTTAACCTATTGTGGATACCCATATCCGTACCCTCCCAAACAAAACCCTGTGATCTATCACGGACTTTTATTACGCATGCTTTAACGTTGACTAATACGGTTCTAACTAATGTCGAATTCATTTTTGAGTCGTTTGAAATGTTAAAATGTTTAAGGTCGCTTTACATCGCTTCAAATAACGTTCATTTTGTCCATTTGGAGTCTAGCTAGGTCCTTGTCCTGCTTCATTTGGCATGAGCTTCGCATTTGCACTACAATTAGCCCTTTTTGCATTAACAAGGTGTAATTCCTAAATTCCTAAATTTAGGCCCGGTAGCTAAAACCGCTATTTAGCCCCCTCTTACACAAAATACGGCTTCACGTCTTATCTTATTTCACAAAAACTATGCAAATACACCCTTTTCATTTTTCCGGGTCTCGGGCCCGAAACCGAGCCCAAACCCAGCCTTTGGCCCGCACTCCAAAGCCCTAAGCATCACAAAATATCTCACAAATATCCCAGCACTTTTCTTGAACTACACGTTCGAGATTATCACGAAATCTTTCAAAGATTTTATGCAACCGAAACTTGGAAAGCAGACCTAAAACCAGACCCTCAAACCGCATGACCTTATGCGGTTTGAGGGGGGAACCGCATAAGCCTATGCGGTTTTCCCAGGCAACCGCATAAGGCTATGCGGTTCCTAGGCCTGTTTTTATCCCCGGATTTCCTATTTTCTCCGAGGTTTTTAGTATATATACACCCCTATACCCAACCTCGAAGGACATCTTTTTCACACACAATTCACACAGCAATTCACAACCAGAATACCTCTTTTACACCCCAAATTCTCATCTTACACCCTTTCACATTCACAAAGCCTCAAGCACTCAAATCCTTGAGTTCAACACACCATCCCGTGTTGAATTCATCCACCTTTTAAGTTCAAGAAGCGAAGCTCTGCCCAGATCTGAAGCGTCAGGACAAGGTAGGTACCGATCCACTTGGATCAAAGCTTTTTCTTATTTTCTATGGACTGACAAAGGGGTCTACACTTTAGCGCCCCCCCCGGCTTTGGCACCCAGCGCGCTTGCAATCCAAGTGTTCTATTTATTTCGGGTACACTCCATATCCGATGACACGCCAAAGTCGCATAAGCAACCGACCTTATAAAATAAACCAATGGACAATTGAACTTTATTTTATTTGCATGCATCTTGCACCTTCTTATTTTGCATTAAAATCAACTTAAACAATGAATTCGACCTTTAACTGAACCGTATTCGTTAACAAGTTAAACATGCTAAACTGAGGGTTTTAATCAATCTTTTTGCATTTGCATCTGCATTCTTTTACATCTTTATCGCACTTGTACGTAGCGATAACATTAGCTCAGATATCATCTTACAAAGATTGTTCTAGGTCATTAGAGGCTATTTTTACATAGGCTTTTCTAAAAGGTTTTCATAAATCATTATTTGAATTAACTCTTTTTCTATAGTACCCTCACCCCGAATCCAATCTGGTTTCACAAGCCTTAGATCTCGGGGTGTCGGCGTACTCCAAAATCTAGGACATGTTTTTAACTTAGAACATGGTAGCAGGTTCCTATTTTCCGCGATAAATAGGTGGCGACTCCATAACAGTTCTTAAAGGTTTTTCCAACTTAATCTTTTTTAACTTTAAAATCCGCCCTTAAGCAAGACGCCGAGTTGGGTCCCTCCCGGGTTCCACAGTTTGGCGACTCCGCTGGGGAGATCTTATTTTTTAAAACTAAAAACTAGCTTTTTCTTTTTAAAAATAAAGAGGTGAAACTTGAAAGCCTTGAACAATCCAAGTATACATATTTGAGCTATGCACATTCGTTTAGAGTCCATTCTTTTTGGAATCTAAGCACCCTTTGCACCCTCGAGAGGTGGTTCCCACATGCAGGCTTGTCCACTCGATAAAGCACATGCCGGACTAGCTTTCCTCTCGCCCCTCCACGGCTTGCCGTAAACGGCTATCTCGACCGCCCCAGTGCTCCCTTCAGAAAACCTATCGCCTGCCAGAAGGAAATGAAGGGGTTAAGTATCTGCCAAAGCGTACTCGAGGTAGTTGGAGGTGTACCCGACTGACTCATTTTTCACCGCTTTTGAGTCATACGTACAAGTTCGAGGCTATGCACCCCATGGTCTTTTTCAAAACAAGCATTTGCATCCATATCTTCGAAAACTCGCTTAAACTTTTCAAAGATAAACGAACCTAACATCTAACAAACTAACACTTTTCAAACAAAACTCTCGCGAATTTTTGAAATAAACCTTTTCAAAATTTCCTTTTCACTAACAAGCAAAAACCCGAGTAAGGAATAAAACCCGAGCTCGTGGATTTCGATCCTCTAGGTCACACGGCCTAGACTCTGTTTTAACATCCTCGACTCGACTTGCGCGAGCCGAATCCTTCTCTTCTTACACATCCGACTCGAGCTCACCTCGGCAAATCACCGATATCAGTTCGACGGATGCAAAACAAAATCTTTTAACATCGAGACGAGTTGTGCGCACGCATCCTCGCCTCAAAAGCTTCCCTTAGCAAAACATTTTCGAAAATCTCCTTTTTCAAGCTTAAAAGGTCTTTCAAAACAACGAAATGAGCTAAAATGAATGCCTAGAATGAATGTGAGTCTAGTGGGTCGAGTCGTGTCGCTAATATGTAAAGTGAAATGCAGGCCTCAGCTGAATACTCACCATGAATCGCATCATCACCCCTTCCTTCAAACGCTCCTCAAAGATGGCTAACCTCAATAGACTGAGAACTCTCCGTGTCCGCATTAATCAGCTCACCAAAGGCATTGACAACTTGAAGGCTTTGCATCAACTTGATGTTGCACGCTTAGAACAACGCTCCAAGGCCAACAAGCATGTCTCTCTTCATACTCTCATCACCCAACTCCAAAGAGACGAGGAAGATTTCACCCAATATCTCGTCCGTTGGAGGGGACTACTTGCCCGAGTTCTGAACCCTCCACACGAAGACGAACTCATGTACACGTTTCTCGGTAGCTTACGACCCGAGTGGCGAAGACACTTTGATTACGGCGATGCCGAGAATTTCGAAGAACTCATTGAAATCGGCCTCGGAGCCCAAAGCAACCCCACAATTTATGACAACCCTGCAATCTTCCTCGGATCAGCACCCGTCATAGATTGCTCCTACTTGGTCACACCCACCAACAACCAAATCAATGGGGTCTGGTTTAGTGATGACGAAGACGAAGAATGGCCACCCACTAACAACACGGTAGCCCAACTCTCAACTACTCCCTCCTCGAATAAAAACAAAAAGAACAAGAAGGGAAAGAAAAAGAAGGGCAAACAGCCCGAAAACAAAGATCAAAAAGAAAAGGGCGAGCAGCCCGAGAAGGAAAACCAAGACGAGGTTTCACACCTCACACGCTCTGGTCGTCCTTATCAGAACATCTTCACGGATGAACATGCCAGAAAAGCAACTGCGGCCGAGAAAGGCAAGGCCGTAGCCCAAGAGGATAACCCCTCTACAAGTACACCCTCCACCTCTACAATAATTCCACCACCAAACACGAGTGAGGTGCTTCAGAAGCAACTCGCTCGCACAAAAGCCGATGTTTCCATCTGGGCCCTTTTACGAGACTCGGCGGAATATAGGAATGCATTCATTCGCGCTCTACAAATTGCATGCGCAGACGCTGAGATCTCTCCAGATCAAATGGTCAGCCATGTCACAAGAGATTGGTTACCAGGGGCTATCACCTTCTCGAATGAGGATCTCCCCGCATTCGGACCAAACCACAACCTCGCTCTATACATTAGCGTAGAGTGTATGAAGAAAACTTTGCCCGTGTCCCTTGTTGACAACGGATCCGCAGTCAATGTTCTACCATTGGCCACCGCACATCGCCTCGGCCAATCCGATAAAGACTTCACCCCGAGCATGGACGGAGTTAAAGCCTTCGACGGAACCCGACGTCACGTGAAAGGAACCATTTCTCTTCACGTACGCAGTGGTCCCATAGAAAGAAAAGTCGAGTTTCAAGTCATCGACATGACCCCTACTTATAACATACTCCTGGGACGGCCGTGGATTCACTCCACCAAGGCCGTAACTTCTACTCTACATCAAAAGGTTAAGATCCCTCTCAACGAGGAGATCATAACCTTGAATGCCTCAAACTTCCGAGCCCTTTTCGATACACCAAAAGAGCCTAATTCTGCCGAAATTGTGGCTGAACCCGCAGAAGACTTATGTGGTTTCGACTTCGAAGTCGGCGCTATCACACGTACACCAATCAAAACCTACAAACCTTTCAGAACAAAAAACAACAACAGCCTTTGGCTCACCATGGGTCTAGGCTACAAACCCAAGAACGGCGACCACGAGAAGATGGTTAAGGAAATTCAAAGGCGAAAGTCAACTCACAAGGTCACCCTGCGACCTTACATCCTCGACCTGAACGCATACTTCACCCCCGGAGGAATGGTCGACGGGAATACCTCCCTTCGAGACATCATCCATTCATCCGAAGCTTGTTTCTCTAGTGAGGCCGAGCCCAATACACTCAAGGCCTCACCGAGCACCAAAAACGAAGAAATTGTCTCCACGATCATGCGAGACCGTCACTTCGATCCTAACCTACTTATAGCCGACGCCACAGACAAAACCCTCAACAGATGGTATAAGACGCTGAAATGGACCGATGCACAAGGTCACCAATTCCAGCTTATCACCGGTGAAGGACCACTCTTCGACCACGTCACTAAGCTCAAAGGCAAGGACGAGAGTGACTCAAGCAACTCAAGCAACTCAAGCAGCTCAAGCAGCTCCAGTGGCACAGAAGACGATGAAGAAGAAGAAGAAATTCTTTTAGATTCTAATGCTCTTAGTGTCGGGTCATCTATCGACCCATCTATCCTAGACTCTAGCTTTAGTTTAGATTTTCTATTTACGGAGGCTAGCTCCAAGCAATTTTCTGATTTGTCGAATAGTTCTCTTCAAAATAATGAAATGAATAAATTTGCTTACGCCTTGTCTCAAGCTAAAACAAATAACAAAATACAAACAAACAAAAATCAACAAGCAACAAACAACACACAAAATACAAAAGACACTAACTCATGCGAAAATGAACAAACAAATCAATCATTAAACAAATACATTGCAAACATTGTGCACCCAAAAACACAAGACCCTATCATCGAGGAAACCATAACCATAAACGTGGGAACCCCCGAAGAACCAAGGGAACTACAACTGGGAGCCTCACTAGACGAACACGAACGCACCCTTTTCACACAACTCTTGAGCGAACTCAAGGACGTATTCGCTTGGTCATACAAAGACATGCCCGGAATCGAACGAAGCATCGCCGAACACCGCATCCCCATTAAACCCTTCTGAACCCATCAAACAAAAGCTAAGAAGACTACGTCCCGAATGGTCACTTATGGTCAAGGAAGAAATCGAAAAACAACTACAAGCCGGTTTCATCCAAGTCATCGAGTATCCTGAATGGGTCTCAAACATGGTCCCAGTCCTGAAAAAGAATGGCAAAATTCGAGTATGCGTTGACTTTCGCGACTTGAACAAAGCTAGTCCCAAAGATGACTTTCCATTACCCCACGTGGACGTCCTAGTCGACAACACCGCCGACCACGCCCTCCTATCCTTCATGGACGGCTACGCAGGCTACAATCAAATCAAAATGTCACTCGAAGACATGGCAAAGACGGCCTTCATTACACCGTGGGGGACATATCACATACGATCATGCCTTTCGCCTAATCAATCTTTGGCGCAACATACCAACGCACCGCTACAACCCATTTACACGACATGATGCACAAAGAAGTCGAAGTCTACGTCGACGATATGATCGTGAAGTCAAAGGAGAGAAGTGGCCACATCACTAACCTCCGCAAGTTCTTCATTCGCCTACGACAATACAAAATGCGCCTCAACCCCCAAAAATGTACTTTTGGAGTTAAATCCGGTAAACTACTAGGACATGTAGTGAGCCAAAGAGGCATCGAGGTCGACCCCTCGAAAGTCAAAGCAATCCTTGAAATGCGACCCCCAAAGAACCTCGACGAAATTCGAAGTTTCTTGGGCCAAATCCAATACATCTCGCGCTTTATCAGCAAACTCACCATGATATGTGAACCAGTTTTCAAGAAACTCAAGAAAACCGACCACGTTGAATGGGACGAAGCATGTCAAAAAGCATTTGACAAGGTCAAGGAATTGCTAACTAACCCACCTGTTCTACGACCACCCCAAGCGGATCTACCGCTATCCTTATACCTTACAACTACATCTACCGCCATGGGCGCCATGCTCGCTCAAGAAATAAATGGTGAGGAACATGCAATCTATTACATCAGCAAGAAATTTCTCGATTGCGAAACTCTATATTCACCCGTCGAGAAGAGTTGTCTAGCTTTAGTATGGTCATCCAAGAAACTCCGTCACTATATGCTAGCACACCAGACAAGGGTCTATTCCAAAATGGACCCCGTAAAGTACCTTTTCGAGAAACCTGTGCTTAACGGACGAATGGCCAGATGGACATTGCTCCTAGCCGAATTCGATCTTAAGTACGTACCCCTCAAAGCAATTAAGAGACGAGCAGTCTCCGATTTCCTAGCCGAAAATGCAATCAACGAACAACCAATCATCGACACAACATCCCTTCCAGACGATGAGATTTACAACATCAACCAAGAACAATGGGAGTTATACTTCGATGGCTCCTCCAACTATCGAGGATGTGGAGTAGGAATACTTCTCATATCCCCAAACGGCGAACACACACCCTTATCAATCAAGCTAGATTTCGACGTAACAAACAACGCCGCAGAATACGAAGCATGCTTGCACGGTCTCCAAGCAGCGCTTGTACTCAACGCCCGCAATATAAGAGTCTATGGGGACTCCTCCCTCATAATCAACCAAGTATCCGGAGCATGGAAGATACTTAATGAAAACCTAGCACTATACCAAAACAGAATACAAGAACTCATAAACGAATTCTATCACGTAGAATTCATACACCTCCCACGCGAAGAAAACCAATTCGCCGACGCGTTATCCAAACTCGCGTCACTAATCAACATACCCCCGGGAATGGAAACGCTCCCCATTGTCGTGGAACGACGGAATGAACCCGCCTACATCTGTGACATTGAAACCGAGGAAGAGCAAACCGATCCTTGGTACCAAGCAATCATCAACTACAAAACAAACGGTGAATACCCACCAAACATTGACAAACGAGCCAAGCGCGCCCTCCGCCTGTTATCATCACAATTCGTGATGGAAATGGGTAAACTACTCAAAAAGACACCCCAAGGCACACTACTCTTGTGCGTCGATCACAAAAAGGGACACGAGATCATGTCCCAAGTACACGATGGCGAGTGCGGACCACACATGAACGCACGAGCCATGTGCAAACAAATCATAAGGCTAGGATGGTACTGGACAACCATGGAAGCCGACTGCGCAAAATATGTCAAACATTGCCATAATTGCCAAATCTTTGCAAACGTACAACACATCCCTCCTTCACCACTATACAGTTTAACCTCGCCATGGCCTTTCTCCACATGGGGGATTGACGTCATTGGCAAAGTACAACCCGTGGGAGCAGGAGGACACTGCTTCATCCTCGTGGCCATCGACTATTTCACCAAATGGGTCGAAGCCGCATCATACCGTACGCTAGGCACAAAGGAAGTTGCGAAATTCATACAAAACAACATCATTTGTCGCTACGGCATACCCCACGAATTCATAAGTGACCAAGGCACACACTTCCAAGGAGAGGTGGAACCACTCCTCCTCAAATACAAGATACAACGACACAAATCATCACCCTACCGACCACAAACTAACGGCGCGGTCGAGGCAGCAAACAAAACCGTCATATCAATCCTCAAAAAGATGATCGACACCTGCCACGACTGGCCCAACAAAATCCCATTTGCATTATGGGGATACCGCACAACCATCCGCACACCCACAGGCATGACACCCTATTTCCTAACCTACGGGATGGAAGCCGTTCAACCTGTAGAAATCGAAATGCAATCCCTTCGAATTCTCATGGAAGCAGACATTCCTGAGGCCGAATGGGCACGCGAACGATACGAACAACTCATCCTCTTAGACGAAAGACGGTTACATTCACTAAGTACAGTCCGAATGTATCAATCTCGCCTACAACGCGCCTACAACAAACGGGTCAAGCCACGAAACATCAAAGTGGGTGACCTAGTACTCAAATCAGTCCGAGCACCATTACCAGTCGACCCAAGAGGGAAATTCAAACCCAATTGGGCCGGACCGTACTTGGTCAAGGAAATCCTTCCCGGAGGAGCCGTGAAACTAACTGACCTTGACGGTCAGGACTTCCGATTACCAACAAATCTTGATCAGCTCAAGAAATACTACCCCTAAAACACAAACACTTTTGCAATGTATTTCAAAAACAAAACTCACTCTCGCATGGGTGAACTACGCTCGGTTTGATTCCACGCACCGTGGATACGTAGGCAGCTTTACAAAGAGCTCAACCGAATCACACGAACTACGCCTGGCTTGATTCTCAGATTTAAAAAGCGAATCGTGGCGACTTATCAAAAGCACAATCAACTTTTTAGCACGCATGCCCAAAGCTTAAAGGTCAAGGGCGTTGCACTCACAAAAAGACACGCTCAAAGCTTAAAAAGGTCGAGAAACAACAACACAAAACAAAACAAAAATCCAAGTCCAAAGGTTAAAAAGGTCGAGGACTTAAAGACGGAACAAGTCAAACAAACAAATCCAAAGCTTAAAAAGGTCGAGGATTTGAAGACAAAGTATGAATGTTCAAAGCTTAAAAAGGTCGAGAACATTTAAAAACAAACAAAAGAAAGCAACGAGACAAGGCAAAAGCAGATTAATTCTATTTTATTACTTTATTTAGAATTTTTCGTAATTTAGAAATGAGCTAGGAACAAGCCTCCTTAGCCCTTTATTTGAATCTAAAAACATGTATTTAAATAGAGGAAATTTTCTAAACAAAACAAAGCAAACTACTCAAGTCATCTTCTGACGCTTCGGATTAGCCTCTTCATCTTCAAGAGGCCGATCCGCCACAACCTTCGATCTAAGAACGGGAATAGATCTCTCAAAACCTGGGGGCTCGATCGGATCCTCGTCCTGCTCGACTGGGGGCTCCTCGATCCTTGACCCTAGACGATCCTTAACGGTCACCTTCGGTCCAAGCCTTTCCCGCGCCAGTCTCGAAGAAGAAGCATCTGCACTAGCCGCACAAAGATCACCATAGTCCCTCCTTTCGCGCACCACCTCATACGCCAAGGAGGGCCCTGGCCCATTCTTTTCCCTCCTCCTTTGATTCTCCCGTTCCTGAGGATCATTGGAACGATACCACCGTGTATAGAAGTCGGTAACACGACTAGACTCTATATGCTCCGGAACAGCCCAAGTAACACGGTCCGACCATCCTCGGATCCAAGCATCAATCATTTGGTTGTTTAGGACAACAACCCCTCCAACCAGAGTATCCTGCTCGGGTATGGTCTGAGCAAGCCCGATTTGCCTCTTCAAGCGAAGAGGATGAATCCACACTCCTCGTTCAAACCCACACAACATCAACCCACGAGAAGCATTCGCAATGCATCTACGCCAGAATCGCCGTAATACCCCACCAAGACACGTACCAACGAATGGAGCTCTCCTTGACAAACCCCCGGTAGTAGTTTAGCGAACGCTCCCGAAGGTCAGCCCACTCCATCTTTCGCAACGTCGTGGCCGCAGCCTTGAAAACACTTCCAAGGGGAAGAGCCTTATACACACTAAGCCTCTCCATGAGCCAAACGTTGAGAATCCTAGCGCAACCCCTGTACAAGCTCAGACGATTAGCATAACGGTCGTCTAAACCCAGTATGGTCTCCGCTAAGATCAACGCAGAAGGATCATATCCCCTTTCCATCTCTTCGACAACACGAGCATACCTCGCGTTTCCGAACACTCCATCCGGCATGGACCCCGCAAAAGCATACCGATGAACCAAACAAAAAGCAAGGGCCCTCCGCCTGGAACGGTCCGAAATACTAGTATCAGCTTTGTTCATGTATCGCTGACACAAAAGAAGCATGTTTACCTTGCCTCCCTCAAACAAACCTGCAGCATGATCATTTGTCATCCCAAGGAAGTTTCGCAACATCCCGTTGTAACAAAGCTCACTCCTTACAACCACAGGAGTAGTCCGTTTCGACCACCCCACAATGGCCGAGAACTCCTCAACTAAAGGACACACTTCTCCCCCGGGAAACCTAAACACGTGCAAACTAGGATCCCAATAATCTAAGCACACATCAAGGAAGTCCAGATCGACTTTCATTTGGCGAAAGCCAATAAAAACACCCGCACCATCATCATACACCGCCTTCTTCATTGCCGAGCTTAGTGAAGAAGTCCACCTCTTCAAAAGAGCATCAAAATGCTCCTCCATTTTCTTGAATACAAAAAACTTTTATAAATATACCTAATATATTTATGAGAGCAAAAATCTAAAGCAAAAGAAAAGAGGAGAAGTGTTTGTGAGTGAAGATTATGGCACGCACCCCCTCTCCTTATATAGGAAAACAATGTCCGAAATATGGAAATACAGCGCTACCAGACAGACCAGCAAACCGCATGGCTCTATGCGGTTTGCAACCCAAACCGCATAAGCTTATGCGGTTTAGCCCACGAACCGCATAAACCTATGCGGTTTTAGGGGCTGGTTTTTCTCAACGTTTCCTAATTTCGTCTTAAAACACCACAAGCCACACCGCCCTACGACATCCTCTTGTTGTTCCCCACACACCAGCATTACACTTCACTTTAGCATATACGATTCATACCACGAGTCAACACACACAAACATTTTCGACATTCATGCAAACTCATTTCGCATCTAAAATGAACTTTTCACAAAAACATTTTCACAATCTAAAATCAAACATCAAATGCATCCCATTCGGGAATCATATCATTTTTTTCAAACAAGCCTACCAAACAGGTTTATCGACGACAATCAAGTTCAAGCTACAACAATCAAGTTCAAAGTTCAAGCTACAACGGCATGTACATAAAGGTTCATACAATCTTTGTTACACAAATTCACTCGGGATGACGACGACGATACTCGTCAAACTCACGCCGAACCGAGCTGCCTCACTCGGCTCGACACAACCGAGCAAACTCGCCACCCAAGCCATCCTCCACCTGTTGGCTATCCGCCATAGCTTCTTATGAGCCTCCTTAGCCACCTGTGATACACAACACAAAAGCACTTCACATTTCTCTCCATTTTGCCTTAATTTCACTCAAATCAAGTCAAACTTAGGGGGGAAATTTCAAATTAACAACGCTCATCCCCACTTTGCCTTAAATTTCACTCAAATTAAGCCAAACTCGAGGGGGTAACACAAAAACATGCATCTCACTAGTTTGATCATCGCTATACTTCATACCTCGATCAAACTGGGGGCTCACTCACATATACAACAAAGATACATACCTTCTTCACCCTGCCCGTCCAGCTGTCCATGCCCGCGTCAGTGGTCACCGGCAAGTACGTCGGCAAAGTGAAAGTACGACGCACACCCGACTCGTCGTACTCAACGGTGGTAGGGAAATCACCAGGCTGCTCCGCCATCTCCGGATCAAATTCCTACAAAACAAGTACAAAACGCACACGTCAGGGAAATTTTTCCCAAAAATTACCTTACGCACCCTCAACAGCATCAAACGTACCTCAATTGGCCCACAAGCAAGCCGAGACTCCGCAAAGTGGCTGTAGTCTTCCCCAGGACAGAGAAGACTCACCGACTCTCCTTCCCCGTACAACGCCACCCGATCCTGAGCGGAAACCCCTCGCTCAAATAGGACCCTTGGCGGATCCCTAGGCACCACCGGAGTTGGCCACCCTGCCTGAAAGGCCAAGCGCTCCCCAAGATACCAAACCGGCCCGTACGGCGTCGCCAAGTACAGGCGCTGGGTCTCTCGCACTGCAAACCTAGCTCCAATGCCCTCAGGAATATCCCTGTACTGGCCCCACGGGAACGGCACGAACTACAAACGAAGACAAGACAAACACTGATAAATACAAACACTCATGAATACAATCATTTTAAGTACATTCTATTTAAAATGGTTCAAGCACAAACCTGATCAAACTGCATCTGGTTCAGAAGCACCCGAACCTCGTCATACGACTGCTAAACGCAAAGACGCCGCAGACGTGCCCCAAGTACGCACCGCCGGATATACCCGCGAAATCGTCAGAGCATGCGGGGGGAGCAGAAAAGGAAAATGGCTAAGAATCCATGACTGCACACTCAAGGAACAAAAACACGTTACAAAGACGACAAAGACAACGAAAACAAACAACAATGCACCCGAAACAAAAACAGAATTAACACGTACCTCCATCAAGAACCCAGGCGAGACTAAGGACAATCTCGACCCTCGATCCATGACCCGCGGTCTCACGGCATCCATGCAGAAACGAATGCACAAACCCAAAGACGGCGTCACCCAGTCGAACGTCCCAATTGCATTCCAATCCAGGAGATGCATAAGGACCGATGTTGACGCCCGCTCGCCTTTATCGCCGAAGTACACGGCGTTGACAAACCACCACAGCCACATACGAGCATTCTGCTCGTCACTCCACTCCGAGGGGCCATACTCGGTCTTCCCCTCAAAGTACTCCAAGATATAGCTCGTCTTGAAAGTATAAGGTGGAGCACCCTCACAAATCACCTCCAAACCACCGCCGATCGCATCGGTCACAACCTCGTCCACAACGGACGGCGCAAACTCAAAGCTCATGTCACGGTCCCCGAACGGCACTCAGAATGACCGTGATACTCGGACAAGGTAATGCCGGCCTCAAAGCCGGGCATGTGGAACGCCGTCGTGGTGTCCCAATACCTGTTTAGGAAGGCCCCGATCGACGCTCGTTCGCCGTCTGCTTCTTCCTTGCAATCTCCCTCCAATGGCCGACCAACGGGCCAAAAGCACTACGCAGCACCCAAGCCTGCGCTCCTGGCGCAAGCTTCTCTTCAAAAACACACATTGCGGACGACACGCCCGAGAAAGTCCTCATCGGACCTTTCTGCCAACCCATCGTCGCTCGATAGGAAACGTGTCTCTCCGGGGCAAGTAGAAGGTTATGGCCATCCCAGCCCTTAGCGAACGCCCTGTTCGCACGTGATTTTCGCGGCCTAGAGCTACTCGCTCTAGGCGCAACCTCCTCAGCCTCCTCAGCAACATCCATCTCAGCCTCCAGCTCGTCCACAAACTCCTGAGCAAACGCATCCGCCTCCTCCTCCTCAGGATCAGGCACAGGGATATGCTTCCCACGACCCCTACCTCGTGACTGCCCACGTCTCGTGGACAAATCACGAGGGTCGGCTTCCCTCTCACTACGTGTACGCCTCAAACCACTCGAACTAGAGGCTCCCTCGGTCCTCGAGCTAGCACTCCTACGGGATTTCGACCTCGTAACACGACTAGAACCTTCCCCTGCAACCAAACACAACCAATACATACAGCTATAATACATGCAAGCATACAACTTGGCATACACATACACAAATACACACAAATAATACGCACATAATACATATACATTCCCTAAACACATTGCACTATACACTTCACAGAGCATTTTTAGGCCTAATTCGCAATTAAGCCGAAAACCGTTCTCTACACCTCAGAATCACAACTTTATGGTTTCTACGCGCCATAATAGCCCCCAACAATAACCCATTACAAGCAATTGCATTTTGGTCACTCCGATCAAAAACCCCCAATTCGCCCTAATTACTCCGTATAACTACGACTTAAGACGGCGATTTGAAAGCCCTAACTCGACTTTTTCGCAAAACTAACGCTATAGGCATGCTATACTCGCTATGGGCATCCTACACCGAAGTTTAATTGAAATTCCGGGTCGGAAAATCCGGGTTCATTTTCGGGCCCGAAACCTAATTTGGACGTTTTTCACACAAAGACGGTCTAAATCACAATCAATTCACACATACACGTTCGCATGGCATAATGCAACACAATGACGTCAATTTCAAGCATTCAAACGGCAAATTTCAAGCAAAACTCGGGTTTTCATTCAAAACCCGTCTTTTCAACATTTCAAAGCAAAACTAGCTAATTACAACAACAAATAACGTAAAAGCAAGTTAAAATGGAGCAATACCTCGTTCCATAGCAAGGCAACGCAAGAAAAATGAGCAAAAACGGTTGAGAAATCGAAAAATGACGTTTTTTTGAGCAAGAAACCGTAAATGAGTGATGAACCTCACTCACGGCCTCACTCGTGTTTATATAGCCCCCAACAGCCAACTAGGGAAACCGCATAACCTTATGCGGTTTGCCCCGTGAACCGCATATGGCTATGCGGTTCCTGCCCCTGGCTTTTCTCGATTTTTCCTCGTTTTACGCCTACTTTTCGATTCCTAATTCATCCTAGCTCTAATGCAACTCCAAGTACGTCCCATGCTTGGGTCAAGGCGTCACCTACAGTCCGCCATACGCGTATATTAAGCATTTAATGTACGGTACAGAAGCAGAAGCACGAACGCTCTTTACGAGCATTACATCATTTTCTCCTCAACGGAAGGCAATCATATGCAACCACAACTACATAGACACTCCTCGGCGAGCCCAAGCACAAGCACTCTGCAATATACACCTAACTCCAAGCACTTCACCCTACATAGACGCTCCTCGGCGAGTTCAAGCACAAGCATTACACGGGCGCTCTTTCACGAGACCTACACCTACACCTACATAAGCACCCCTACTCAATTATACACCTCACGCATACCCAAACATCTTACAAAGTACACATGCAACATGAAGACATTACAAGCACCAGCACCAGGCATCCGACGACACCAAGCACATACAAAGACACCAACAACGACAGTACAACAAGCACGACGAAGACATCCAGCAGGCCGGCAGGCCCTTATAGCATGCACGGACCGCCAAGTCCTTAAAATGCGCATGCCCCTCCCCGTTTAGCCCGGTTCGAAGTCCTCGTCTCACCCATGGACACATGCTTCGCTCGCCGATCAGATCGAGACTGTAATGGTCCGGATATGGTCGAGGAGTTTGACTAGCGCTCTAGTCCGAGCTCAGTCAAACTGGGGGCTCTGTGGATACCCATATCCGTACCCTCCCAAACAAAACCCTGTGATGTATCACGGACTCTTATTACGCATGCTTTAACGTTGACTAATACGGTTCAAACTAATGTCGAATTCATTTTTGAGTCGTTTGAAATGTTAAAATGTTTAAGGTCGCTTTACATCGCTTCAAATAACGTTCATTTTGTCCATTTGGAGTCTAGCTAGGTCCTTGTCCTGCTTCATTTGGCATGAGCTTCGCATTTGCACTACAATTAGCCCTTTTTGCATTAACAAGGTGTAATTCCTAAATTCCTAAATTTAGGCCCGGTAGCTAAAACCGCTATTTAGCCCCCTCTTACACAAAATATGGCTTCACGTCTTATCTTATTTCACAAAAACTATGCAAATACACCCTTTTCATTTTTCCGGGTCTCGGGCCCAAAACCGAGCCCAAACCCAGCCTTTGGCCCGCACTCCAAAGCCCTAAGCATCACAAAATATCTCACAAATATCCCAGCACTTTTCTTGAACTACACGTTCGAGATTATCACGAAATCTTTCAAAGATTTTATGCAACCGAAACTTGGAAAGCAGACCTAAAACGAGACCCTCAAACCGCATGACCTTATGCGGTTTGAGGGGGGAACCGCATAAGCCTATGCGGTTTTCCCAGGCAAACGCATAAGGCTATGCGGTTCCTAGGCCTGTTTTTATCCCCGGATTTCCTATTGTCTCCGAGGTTTTTAGTATATATACACCCCTATACCCAACCTCGAAGGACATCTTTTTCACACACAATTCACACAGCAATTCACAACCAGAATACATCTTTTACACCCCAAATTCTCATCTTACACCCTTTCACATTCACAAAGCCTCAAGCACTCAAATCCTTGAGTTCAACACACCATCCCGTGTTGAATTCATCCTCCTTTTAAGTTCAAGCGAAGCTCGCCCAGATCTGAGCGTCGGGACAAGGTAGGTACCGATCCACTTGGATCAAAGCTTTTTCTTATTTTCTATGGGTGACAAAGGGGTCTACACTTTAGCGCCCGCTTTGGCACCCAGCGCGCTTGCAATCCAAGTGTTCTATTTACTTCGGGTACACTCCATATCCGATGACACGCCAAAGTCGCATAAGCAACCGACCTTACAAAATAAACCAATGGACAATTGAACTTTATTTTATTTGCATGCATCTTGCACCTTCTTATTTTGCATTAAAATCAACTTAAACAATGAATTCGACCTTTAACTGAACCGTATTCGTTAACAAGTTAAACATGCTAAACTGAGGGTTTTAATCAATCTTTTTGCATCTGCATTCTTTTACATCTTTATCGCACTTGTACGTAGCGATAACATTAGCTCAGATATCATCTTACAAGGATTGTTCTAGGTCATTAGAGGCTATTTTTACATAGGCTTTTCTAAAAGGTTTTCATAAATCATTATTTGAATTAACTCTTTTTCTAAAGTACCCTCACCCCGAATCCAATCTGGTTTCACAAGCCTTAGATCTAGGGGTGTCGGCGTACTCCAAAATCTAGGACATGTTTTTAACTTAGAACATGGTAGCAGGTTCCTATTTTCCGCGATAAATAGGTGGCGACTCCATAACAGTTCTTAAAGGTTTTTCCAACTTAATCTTTTTTAACTTTAAAATCCGCCCTTAAGCAAGACGCCGAGTTGGGTCCCTCCCGGGTTCCACACCTATGATTAAAAGTAACTTGGCAGCATTACACGCGTATAACTCCAGCAACACTTTATTTCAATTAAATTGGACAATTAGCATATAATATCAGTTCTCACATATAGATATTTAAATCTCATACAACATGATAAACAAAACTTAAAACATTTCAATTTATAGAATACGATATACAACTTAAATATCATTTCAATTTATATAACATCGTAATATATATAAAACTTAAATCATAGCAATCAAGATATATGCATAAGTTGTAATCAATTCAATAAACACATAGTCGTGAACAATCATGCAATATCTCACGTAGCACGAGGGATAGTCGACCCTTTTCAAATCACAATATCAATAAAACTCACGAGTCTTGACTATAGAGCGGCTCGTGTACTCTCATAGTAAATTACCCATATAATTTTCCTATCAAAGTGCACTAGTTACTCAAGCTCGTAGATCAGATCAAACACTAAGTAGCAAATATTATAACTACCTAATATCCAACGCAATATGGATAATCTAAGATGAAACCCACTATGAGCCAACAAACCAGTAAGGATGGAAACATGCAGACCTAATAAGCGTCCGCGCAATAGCGTGCCGGTCACATCAACGGACTTTAAATTGCTAAAGATATCAAGCAGGTAATAAGGAGGATCAGTCCCTTGTCTTTTGTATGCATACACCACCCTATTGGTGCGACTATTACACTACGACAGATCCCCCGGATGGGAATGGTCATTTTCCAATTACCTCATATGGGCCCGTGAACGAATCACTACCCAGGGCGAAAATCACGTTAAATAACGACTAGGAGAGTCATTAGATTACCACTAGCACCAAATAGCGATGATAGTGTCCCCATATGCGGCTACCTTACCAATCCTGACCCTATAGCGTTTAACATCGCAGACACCCGAGTACTAATCATACAACATTATAATCGAGGGGTTTAACCTCATGTCAGGCCGTGCCTTTGAACTCAAATCCTAAGTTGTCGAAGGAATATCGAGTATGAGGAATAACTCGCTCATTATCGGATTCAACCCAAACAACCGCAGAGAGTCTAAGGGTTCCCAAGTTAGAGCGGACGGTCAAAATGATGTCAATAATAGGTCAATTCACAAGGGTGGCGCGACAATTATTCTAAATATGTGACGAGAGTTTACTCTAAGTATTTAACTCTTAATTCATTATTTCTTTTATCGTTCAAAACTTAGGTGACAATTCTTACTAATTATATCATCGTCGAACTTGTATAATGAAAATTTAATTCTAACAGTTCTTCAGGTAAACGGAAGCACATAGAAAACTTAAATATTTATTTTGAGACCGTTCGTGTACTTTAAATATTTTCACTATTCATTATTTTACTATTCATCATTTTCTTTTAAATATTAATTCTCGTTACTTAGTTTAATTTAAAATTCATTATTTCGAATAACTTAAATAGGTTTAAGTAACTAATTTATTTTATTCAAGTGTAAGTATTTTATTTAATTAAGTTAAGTGATTTAGTTTCGTTTTAAAATTAAGTAAGGTATTGATTTTAAATTTTCTAAACTTCATTTTCAATTTATAATCATTACCTAACTAATTTAATTAGTGAGGTTGGTTAGTTATATGAATCTTATAATATTCATTTTCATTTATAAATATTATTTAACGATACTTGACACGTTTTAGTATTCTTGATAAAATATAATTAAGTGACATTTAGTTAAATTCCTTTTAGGTGATTTAATTCCTTAATACAACTTTGTATTATAATATTAACTTATTCGATTAAAGTGAAAGTATAATTTGATCGTAGAATTTTATTTAAGTTTGTATAACTTAGAAATCTTTTCTACATTATTTTTATGAAACCATTCGTATCTTTTTATATTGTCTTACGTTTTATATGTTTGATTTTTTTATTATACGACTTACATTGATTTAGTGAGTTGTCGACTTTAAGACAAATTCCTAATGTTAAAGATACTAGTTAAATTTGTAAGCTTTGCTTTAAGTCATTCTTTTCATATAAAATGTTATACTTACTAAGTTATTTATATGATTCGATAATCTTTTTAATCCTTACGTTTTTATACTTAGCAAATTTCTTGACACTTTATTTGTGTCCTAATTTATATTTGTGACGTTAGTTCTTAAATTTCTTTTTACGCGACTTCGCCTAACTTCATTTTATTTTCAAAAATCTTGTTAGTGATACTAATTCTTAGCTTATTCAAATTAGCTTTACATAGGTTTATTTTAAATTTCAAGTTCTTTATTTCATTTTTTTGATATTTTATCTAAATACTTATTAAGTATATTTTCGGTTCATCGTAAACTTTAGAGTTTTAGTAAATTAATTGTTATATTAAAAGTGATATGACATTTTATATAACTATTTATCCTAGAAATTTTATACGAGTAACTTTTAATTTATATTTTTACTTTTAAATTGATTAAATACTAATTTAAACTTAATACTCTTTTTATTTTAACTCTTCATTTTTAGTTGTGTTTTATCTAAACCTTTTTAAGTGACTATAATTATTTTTACGATTTATAAATATTTTATATTTATTTAGTTTATTTCCTTAAGCTCACTAATAATATTTTTAGTTTGATTTTATCCTTGTGATACGTAAACTTTATATATTTTAATTTACACATAACAAATAATTTTAACATGATAATATTACAATTAAATTCAACATTAATTCAACAACACATTTTTCACTCAAAACATATTACCACAAAATCAGATAAATATCATATTTCACAATTCAATTCAACATTATATTATAACTAAAATTAACACCCAATTTCATACTATAGCTAATCATACAAAGTTATCAAATTAAACTGAAACGGGAATCATACGTGTCTAATGCATAACTAGCTCACTTTGAATCACAAAATTAAAATAAAACCAAAATGTTAAAGTTAGAGATTTTGGGAAAGAGTCGAGTCACCTAATTTGGCTCACGAACAGAGGCCTCCAAAAACGATACTGACCCATACACTTGTGTACCCAAAAACAGCAATGAAGTCGAATAAGAATAACAAGACTCATGACTTGGCCAAATTTTGTTCGATGTTGAAACTGAGCCGTGATATAGGAGAATCACAGGAGGGAGCAGAGAATACGCCCACAGCAACGACGGTGTCGGCAACGAAACAACATCGAAAGAAACGTACTCGTGGTGGCTGACTCAGTAAAATCTCGGTGGTGCTAGCCATTGTGGCTCACGGTGGTCAGAAACAAAGAAAGGCAAAATGAATAAAAGTCGCCAAAATCAATTGATGATAAATTTATGGTCTGAAAACGGTTTAACTTACCGACGATAAAAATACGACGGCAAGGTAGAGCACAGCAGGGCCACGGTGAGCAGGGCCACGGTGGTGGCTGTCCCGAGGTCGAGGATGGCAGAAAACAGGGGAGAAAAAGAGGGAGCTCGAGAGAAGAGCACGGCCATGGTGGCCGTAGGTGTTGTCGGCTCCGGCTCCGGCGACGGTGGTACCATTCACGGTGGTTTGCTAGGCTCAACTCCGGCGTCGTAATCGAAACCGAAAACAGGGAAAGATCAGGGGAGAGAAGAGGAGAGACACGGTGGTGACCATGACGGTGCTCCGGCGAGTGAGAAGCGGAAGAAAACAGAGCAAGGCCGAGGTGGTGGTCATGGCGGCTGGTGACGGTGGTCCTCGTCATCGTCACCGTCGAGTTGTTTGTTGTTGTTACTGTTTTCGTTGTTGTTGTTTGTGTTGTCTACTTTGTTATTATTATTATTATTATTATTATTATTATTATTATTTATTATTATTATTATTATTTGTTGTTGTGTTGTCATTGTTGTCGTTGATATTGTTGTTGTTGCTTGTTTTGAGTGGTCATTGTTGTTGTTTTATTTAATTGAGAATTAAAGAGGGAAGAAGAAGATCAGTAAAAAGGAAATGAGGGATAAGGGGGTATATATGAGGGAGGTAAGTAAATATCTAATTGAGTTGTGTGGAGGAGAATAGAGCATAATGTCGACATAAGGTAAGTAGGGTCTAGATCAATTTTGCTCCGTTTTATTTACTCCTACTCTTATTTATAAACTTTTATATTTTATAAAATATACTATACTTTAAATTATTTGTTTTAAATTTTAGTTTCATCATTTATATTATAAAATTTATAGTTCGAAAATATAAAATGTATAAAGGTTATCAGTTACAAATTTTATTACGGTCTCGTAAATTTCAAACAGTCTGTTAATTTGAAAGATTATTTCTTTAGAAAGTAAATTTTATGAAAGTAATGATTTTTAAAATGTAATGCAAATTTATAGAATTTAAAAATGGTAACAAAAGTAACGTTTTAGTTCGACAAGTATTTTAGAAATAAAAATATAATATAGGTTAATATAAAACAATCAAGAAAGTCCAATTGTAAATATCTTGAGAATGTTTATTCGAACAAAATTTTTCAGTCGCGTTTTCAAAGAAAAGGAATAAAGTATAAATTATATAAATTTTAATTTAAGAATTTTGTTAAAATAATTAATTAGTATTAATAAAAACACGGGGTGTTACACTCGCCACCACGTCACCAACCTCGAAGACGAGGAAGAAAGCAACTCAAGCAGCTCAAGCAGCAACCAAGACGACGAAGAAGAAGAAGAGATTCTATTAGCTTCTAACGCTCTTAGTGTCGGGTCACCTGTCGACCCATCTATCCTAGACTCTAGCTTTAGTTTAGCTTTTTACGGAGGCTAGCTCCAAGCAATTTTCCAATTTGTCGAATAATTCTCTTTAGAATAATGAAATAAATAAATTTGCTTACGTCTTATCTCAAGCTAAAACAAACAACAAAATACAAACAATCAAAAAGCAACAAACAACAAACAAAGCACAAAATGCAAAAGACACTAACTCATGCGTTGAAAATGAACAAACTAATGAATCATTAAACAAATACATTGCAAACATTGTCTCTCCAAAAACACAGGACCCTATCATCGAGGATACCATAACCATATACGTGTGAACCCCCGAAGAGCCATGGGAACTACAACTAGGTGCCTCACTTAACGAAGACGAGCACACCCAATTTACACAACTCCTAAGCGAATTCAAGGACGTATTCGCATGGTCATACAAGGATATGCCCGGAATCGAACGAAGCATAGCCGAACACCGCATCCCTATCAAACCCGGTTACAAAACAATCAAACAAAAACTAAGGAGACTACGTCCAGAATGGTCCAGAATGGTCAAGGAATAAATCGAGAAGCAACTACAAGCCGGTTTCATCCAAGTCATTGAGTATCCTGAATGGATCTCAAACATGGTCCCAGTCTTGAAAAAGAATGGCAAAATCCGAGTATGCGTCGACTTTCGTGACTTAAACAAAGCTAGTCCCAAAGATGACTTCCCATTACCCCATGTGGACGTCCTAGTCGACAATACCGCCGACCACGCCCTCCTATCCTTCATGGACGGCTACGCAGGTTATAATCAAATCAAAATGGCTTGCGAAGACATGGCAAAGACGGCCTTCATTACACCGTGGGGCACATACTGCTACACGGTCATGCCTTTTGGCCTAATCAATGCCGGTGCTACATACCAACGCACCGCCACAACCCTTTTACATGACATGATGCACAAAGAAGTCGAAGTCTACGTCGACGACATGATCGTGAAGTCAACGGAGAGAAGTGGTCATATCACTAACCTCCGCAAGTTCTTCACTCGCCTACGACAATACAAAATGCGCCTCAATCCCCAAAAATGTACTTTTGGAGTCAAATCCGGTAAACTACTAGGACACGTAGTGAGCCAAAGAGGCATCGAGGTCGACCCCTCGAAAGTCAAAGCAATTCTCGAAATGCAACCCCCGAAGAACCTCGACGAAATTCGAAGTTTCTTGGGCCAAATTCAATACATCTCACGCTTCATTAGCAAACTCACCATGATATGTGAACCAGTTTTCAAGAAGCTCAAGAAAACCGACCACGTTGAATGGGACGAAGAATGCCAAAAAGCATTTGACAAGGTCAAAGAATTACTAACCAACCCGCCAGTTCTACGACCACCCCAAAAGGATTTACCACTATCCTTGTACCTTACAACAACCCCTACCGCCATGGGCGCCATGCTCGGGCTCAAGAGATAAACGGCGAAGAACACGCAATCTATTACATAAGCAAGAAGTTTCTCGATTACGAAACTCGATATTCACCCGTCGAGAGAAGTTGTCTAGCCTTAGTATGGTCATCCAAGAAACTCCGTCACTATATGCTAGCGCACCAAACGAAGGTGTACTCCAAAATGGACCCCGTAAAGTACCTTTTCGAGAAACCTATGCTTAACGGACGAATGGCCAGATGGACACTGCTCCTAGCCGAATTCGACCTTAAGTACGTACCCCTCAAAGCAATCAAGGGACGAGCAGTCTCTGATTTCGTAGCCGAAAATGCAATCGTCGAAGAACCAATCATCGACACAACATCCCTTCCAGACGATGGGATTTACAATATCGACCAAGAGCAATGGGAGTTATACTTCGATGGTTCCTCCAACTATCGAGGATGTGGAGTAGGAATACTTCTCATATCCCCAAATGGCGAACACACCCCTTTATCCATCAAACTAGATTTCGACGTAACAAACAACGCCGCAGAATACGAAGCATGCTTGCACGGTCTCCAAGTAGCACTTATACTCAACGCCCGCAACATAAGAGTCTATGAGGACTCCTCCCTCAGAATCAACCAAGTATCCGGAGCATGGAAGATACTTAATGAAAACCTAGCACTATACCAGAACAAGATACAAGAACTCACAAACGAATTCTATCACGTAGAATTCATACACCTCCCGTGCGAAGAAAATCAATTCGCTGACTGATGTGTCGTATATTTATGTACTTATAGCCCCCTATCGCTTGCGTTTCTTTGCGATTCCCGCGCTTTTACTTGCGTTTCAGCTCCTATTTCTCTCCGATTTGGCACTGCTGTGTTTTTGTGTCCGTTTTGCAGGTACAAGCGCATATTTGGAGTTTAGGATGCTGTTCGGGAGGTTTCATAAAGTTTCGTAAAGTTTCGTGAAGTTTGGAGGTGATTCGAGTTGATTTCATTGCGTTTCGGTTGCGCACGGGCCTCGTTTCAACCAATGAAGGTGTCCCGGGACCATGGGACGGGTTTTGAAACTCACATAATCATCCGAGGCTTCGTCCCTACTCATAAGCCTTGTCCCTATGCCTTGGGACGAGAAGATAACAAAGAAAAACTAAGTACAAGTTGGAGCAAATTGAAGCAAAAGGCTGAAGAGCACGGGATGAGTGCATCCCGGTCGGGTTCACTCTTGTCCCGGTCGGGACAGCCTTCCCGGACCCCAGGGACGAGTGTGACTCTTCGTTGGCTTGAAATAATTCGTCTATTTGGAAGGCTTCTTGATCATATTTCATCCCCATCTTTTTCCTGCATTTTCTAAACCCTTTAAACATTGTTCTCTAAAAATATTAGGTTTCATACTTTTATAATTTTGTAATTTCAATTCCCGACTCGGTTTATGTTCGTTTGATCATCTATTTCGGTTTTGTTGCTTGAATACTTCAATTTCTACTTGGAATTTCTGATTGGTATTTGTTATTCTCTTATCCCTTTTCATTTTAATTTCAATTCTAATTGTTCTTGATCATGTCTTTCTCTTTTGTTCTTGCTTTCGTTGTTGATTTCGACATGTGTGAGTAGTTCTTATTCTAGGGAAGAAGGGTGAATCATGGGTGCTTGCTTGGTTTGTTTTTGATGATGTTTTGAGTTAGGTTTTCGCGCTCGTTTTGATTGTCTCGTTTTGTATGCGTTTGTTGATCCTTTGGCCAAGGGTTTGTGAGCGTTTGTCACCCTTAAACTTAAGATCGAAAGCCTAGTTTAGGGAAGGACACGAGACCAATCATTAGGACCCTCACTTGTAAGTAGCGAGAGCCCGCATTTGAGACCTAAAGGAAGCTTAAGACCGAGAGGCCTAGCTTTACCCTTAGCGAGAGCGATTTCCTACTCATTTCTGGCACCATCCTTTGACCTAGCGTACCCCATGCCTAACCCGATTCCCTAGACCTTTTTCTAATCGTTTAAACCTTTACTTTCTCGCTCTAGCTTTAGTTTACCACACCATACTCGAACCGAGACTAGAATCACTAAAAATAACCAACATAAGAAACCATCTCCCTGCGGATATCGACCCGACTTACCCTAGCTACCCTAATGTTGAGTTTGGAATTATTTTTGATTAGGTGACGCGACTAAGCCCTATCAAATTTTGGCGCCGTTACCGGGGAGACGGCTTTGTTTTTTGTTGTTATTTGGTTCTTTTCTCATTGTTACTTTCTTGTCTCAAGGAACCTCAATTCCTTGAGGCCGTTACTTACGTCTACACTAGTGCTTGTGCATGCCCAGGAACACTCGTACGTCTCAAAAAGGCTTGGCATTTCAGTTTGATCCGGAGCCGGAACGTACCTTCCTAAGGCGTAGGAACTTGCTCAAAGACTTGGAAGCTATTTCCCCTTCCACTTCATCCTCTACGGAAGCTCAAGTAGAACCCGAGCCAAAGAAAATGGTGAAGCTTTCCGATCACTCGAGGCCGACCGCGGCTCAAGTTCCAAGGGGCAATGCCATGCCAATCATAGCGGCTAACAACTTTGAGGTCAAGCCGGCTTTTATCAACTTGATCGAGCGAAGTCAGTTTGGAGGAAGTCCTGGGGAGGATCCTAACCTCCACATTCAGAACATTTGCGATTATTGCTCGACCATCAAACAAACGGGAGTGACCCAAGATCAAATACGGGAGATGCTCTTCCCGTTTTCCCTCCGCGACAAAGCCAAGCTGTGGCTTAATTCATTGAACTGGGTTGCGCTAGCCATCACCGATTGGAACTCCTTGGTCTTGGCATTATATCAAAAATATTTTCCGCCTGAAAAGACCGCAATGCTACGGAGTCAAATCACAAGCTTTCGTCAAAGAGGAGACGAGTCTCTATTTGTTGCTTGGGAACGCTACAAAGACCTCCAACGTCAATGCCCTCATCATGGCATGGACAAATGGTTCATAGTGATGCAATTTTACAACGGTCTTTACAACGAGTCACGCCAAGTGCTTGACTCCGCGGCAAATGGGAGGTTTGACAATATTGATGTGGAGGAGGCCATTGATACGATTGAGGCCATGGCTATCCACAATGCGCAATATGGTAGCTCACGGAATGTTCCTCGAGTCGGTGGTAAGAATGATGGAGACATGGTAGCCATGCTTTCGGCTAAGATTGACGCTATGACCGCTATGATGATGAGTCAAATGCAAGCGGGTCCTTCAAATGCGGGTGGACAAACGGTAGCGGCTATGCATACTTCCAATGATCCCACTTGTGGCTCATGTGGAGCACCCGGGCACTCATCCATGGAATGCCGAGGTATGAACTCTCAACCTAATATACACCATGTGCATGCTTTTCAATCACAAAACAGCCCCTACTCGAACTATTACAATGAAGGCTACAAGAACCATCCGAACTTGTCTTACAAAAGCCAAAATGTCTTGAACCCTTCATCACAACAACACCAAAACAGCCCCTACAATAACACTTCTCAAAATTTCAGCTACAATAATCCTCCACGACCATACAACCCTCCGGGCTTTAATCGCCCCAATTTTCAACAACCGAATGCTCCACCACCGGTGCAAGCCGCTCCGGTTCCCGATCCTATGAGTGAGATGTGTGCCATGATGATGCAAATGGCTAAAACTCAAGAAACAATGATGGCTCACATTCAAAAGAGCGATCAAGCTAAGGATTCGGCCATTAAAATGCTCGAAACGCAAATGGCTCAACTTGCGTCTTCTAGCAACACTAGAGCACCCGGAGCGCTTCCAGCTCAGCCCAAGCAACCTCACGAGACGGCGAATGCTATTTCCTTGCGAAGTGGCACGAGCTACGATGGTCCTCCAATGCCTACAGTGGTAAGTGAGGTAGACCCTTATCTTGTACCTAATGATATGCGTGCTTCTAGTAATGATGTTGCAGGTACAAGCCATGGAGCGAGCACGAGCGGAGCCGGCAAAGGAGGGGAGGCCGTAGGCCTTGGTGGAGCTGGAGGTCAGGCCGTGGGGCCCACAGATGGAGGGTCACACGTGGGTGAGCCCAAGGAGAAGGAGAACACGCAGAGCAAGCCGGTTGAGCCGCCAATTCAGATCAAATTGCCATTCCCGAGCCGAGTGGTAAAATCAAAGCTTGACTCACAGTTCGGTAAGTTTATGGAGGTCGTGAAGGACTTGAAGGTAACCGTCCCTTTTACTGAACTCGTTACACAGGTCCCTGCATACGCTAAATTTTTGAAAGACATCCTTACTCGTAAGAGGTCGTTTAGCGAGGTCGAGACTGTCGCTTTTACTGCTGAATGCAGCGCGCTTTTACAAAACCAGTCTCCTCCTAAGCTAAAGGATCCAGGTAGTTTCTCCATACCTTGCACAATTGGTACTGTTTCTATTTCTAATGCTTTATGCGATTTAGGTGCAAGTGTAAGCGTTCTGCCTTACTCCGTATGTGAGAAACTCAACATGGGACCTTTAAAGGTTACGAACATCACTCTCCAGATGGCGGACCGTTCTGTCAAACGCCCTTTAGGTGTTTTGGAGGACGTTCCCGTCAAGGTCGGTAAATTTTTCATCCCTGTTGACTTTGTTGTTCTTGACATGGTCGAAGACTCCCAAATTCCTATCATATTGGGTCGGCCTTTCCTGCACACTGCTGGTGCAGTCATTGACGTCAAGAACGGCAAATTGACTTTGGATGTTGGAGGTGATTCAATAACTTTTAATCTGTCAAACGCCTTAAAGCGTCCCATGTTGGAGGAGACGGTCTTTGCTTTAGACATTATTGATGATTACGTGGACGAGTATTTACCTCAAGTCCTCGAGAGGGACCCTCTTGAGGCCGTACTTTGTTGTGATGTTCTTGCAGGTGACTTTGGAGGAACGGACGCAGGGCGAAGTGTAATCAAAGACGATGTGCGTGGTGTTGCAAGTATTGGCCGAGTGGATGCTATGGAGGACAAAGGAGGCCGTGTGTATGGTGCTGATGATGATGGCTACGATGAAGAGGATGATGGAAGCGGGTTCGTCTACGACGAGACCCATGGATGGTGGTACTTCTAGTACCCGTTGCTAACCCCCCCGTTTGAAGCTGGTTTGGGGGGATGTTTTGCTTGTAAATAAATTGTATGTACTTTGTTTCTTTTGAGACTTTTTACTCGTTTTATCTCCCTTATTTTACGGGTCCCTGGTTGATGTGCTTTAGGACACATTGGGGACAATGTGTTGTTTGGTTTGGGGGGAGAAACGCTTTGCTTTATTTTTGCGTTTTCTTTTTCGTTTTTCGCTTTTTCAAAAAATCACAAAATCCCAAAAAAAAATCTGAAAATTTCAGAAAAATCCATAAAAATCAGAAAAATTTCTCAAAAAAATACCAAAAATACGTATCCTGAATCGTTGTGCGAGCTTGTTTTTACCTTGTTCTTTCCCCGACATCCCTTCCCTTGTTTGCTTTGAGCTATGGCATGATTTTCATTGTTGGATTAGCACTTTCGGGGATGTTTTGACGTGTTAGTAGATGATGGCATGCTTGACTTTGTTGGCTTTATCATTTCATGGACTTTAGCTTCTTATATTGTGAGGTTTTTAGCCTCCAGAGGCCGGTTCATCTATCCCGGTCCCCGTGCTTTGATTGTGAGTAGTTCTCCTCGTGGGGTACGTAATATCAACACGCATAAGTGTGGCCCCTATCCCGTGTTTCCCACGATTTTGTCACATGTTTTGCATATGAGGCTTTAGTTGATTTTCACATGATTCACCTTGTCTTACTTTGATTTATCCTCTCATTTTTGATCCTATTACCCTTACCCACTTGAGTTTGCTAGCCACATGCCAAATAGCCTACCCTAGCCTTGCTAGTTACCGCTTTGCTTACTCTTGTGCTTGTTCTTCGGGTTGTGATCATGCTACGACTTGCTGATGTCGTTTGCTTGGAGAGTGATGGTGAATTTGGTCGGGATTGCTGTTTCCCCGACCTTTTATGGGGTACTTCCGCAACTATGTTAGTGTGCTCTTTTTGCTCAAGAAAAAAAAAGACACAAAAATCTGAAAAAAAAAAAACAAACACAACACAAAAATACAAAAGAAAGAAAAGTTGTGTGCACAAAAATGAAAGAGTTGTTGTTGTTGTATCATGAGAGAGCACTTGAAATTTGTTGCTATGTTGCGATGATGTGTAAAGGAGATCGATATGCTGCTTTCGGTCCGTTTTCCTTGAGAGTTGGGTTCCGTTTTGGTTGGACGAGCACTTGAGTAGTATGAGTGGTTTCTAGTGGCTTAGCTCCACGACTCCATAATCATTTGTTCCACCTTCTTGCCCTTCACCTCTCTATGGCCTTTACACCCTCATTTCCTATGTAAGTCCTCATGTTTGTTTCGTTTTGTGACATTATTGTGTACGGGAATGCGAGATTTGGTCCACATTAGATTGCGGGCGTGCTTCCACTAGTCGAGTAGGTGAGTGTCAATATATACTTCGCCTTGTTCATCATTTGAGTAGAGTGGAAACCGCGAGAGGTCCGTGATTTGATTGCTAGAGAGCCTTTGTTTAAGCCATGCTATTCATTCTGCGCCGTCTTGTAATTCTCATCCGTTAGTTAGCTATTTCCATACGTCCCATGTTGTTTCGGGATTGATTGCCATTTGCTTAAGCTACTTGCAGTTTGGTGATTGTTGGGGAAGTCTTCTTTTGCTCGCTTTGTCCTCTATTTTCTATCATGCTTTGTTGCTTGAGGACAAGCAACGGTTCGGTTTGGGGGAGTTTGATGTGTCGTATATTTATGTACTTATAGCCCCCTGTCGCTTGTGTTTCTTTGCGATTCCCGCGCTTTTACTTGCGTTTCAGCTCCTATTTCTCTCCGATTTGGCACTGCTGCGTTTTTGTGTCCGTTTTGCAGGTACAAGCGCATATTTTGAGTTTAGGATGCTGTTCGGGAGGTTTCATAAAGTTTCGTAAAGTTTCGTGAAGTTTGGAGGTGATTACAGTTGATTTTGTTGCGTTTCGCTTGCGCACGGGCCTCGTTTCAACCAATGAAGGTGTCCCGGGACCATGGGACGGGTTTTGAAACTCACATAATCATCCGAGGCTTCGTCCCTACTCATATGCCTTGTCCCTATGCCTTGGGACAAGAAGATAGCAAAGAAAAACTAAGTACAAGTTGGAGCAAATTGAAGCAAAAGGCTGAAGAGCACGGGATGAGTGCATCCCGGTCGGGTTCACTCTTGTCCCGGTCAGGACAGCCTTCCCAGACCCCAGGGACGAGTGTGATTCTTCGTTGGCTTGAAATAATTCGTCTATTTGAAAGGCTTCTTGATCATATTTCATCCCCATCTTTTTCCTGCATTTTCTAAACCCTTTAAACATTGTTCTCTAAAAATATTAGGTTTCATACTTTTATAATTTTGTAATTTCAATTCCCGACTCGGTTTATGTTCGTTTGATCATCTATTTCGGTTTTGTTGCTTGAATACTTCAATTTCTACTTGGAATTTCTGATTGGTATTTGTTATTCTCTTATCCCTTTTCATTTTAATTTCAATTCAAATTGTTCTTGATCATGTCTTTCTCTTTTGTTCTTGCTTTCGTTGTTGATTTCGACATGTGTGAGTAGTTCTTATTCTAGGGAAGAAGGGTGAATCATGGGTGCTTGCTTGGTTTGTTTTTGATGATGTTTTGAGTTAGGTTTTCGCGCTCGTTTTGATTGTCTCGTTTTGTATGCGTTTGTTGATCCTTTGGCCAAGGGTTTGTGAGCGTTTGTCACCCTTAAACTTAAGATCGAAAGCCTAGTTTAGGGAAGGACACGAGACCAATCATTAGGACCCTCACTTGTAAGTAGCGAGAGCCCGCATTTGAGACCTAAAGGAAGCTTAAGACCGAGAGGCCTAGCTTTACCCTTAGCGAGAGCGATTTCCTACTCATTTCTGTCACCATCCTTTGACCTAGCGTACCCCATGCCTAACCCGATTCCCTAGACGTTTTTCTAATCGTTTAAACCTTTACTTTCTCGCTCTAGCTTTAGTTTACCACACCATACTCGAACCGAGACAAGAATCACTAAAAATAACCAACATAAGAAACCATCTCCCTGCGGATATCGACCCGACTTACCCTAGCTACCCTAGTGTTGAGTTTGGAATTATTTTTGATTAGGTGACGCGACTAAGCTCTATCACTGACGCATTATCCAAGCTCGCATCACAAATCAACATAACCCCGGGAATGGCAAAACTACCCATTGTCGTGGAACGACGGAACGAACCTGCATACATCTGTGACATCGAAACTGAGGAAGAACAAACCGATCCTTCGTACCAAGCAATCATTAACTACAAAACAAACGGCGAATACCCGCCAAACACTGACAAACGGGGCAAAAGAGCCCTATGCCTGTTATCATCACAATTCGTAATGGAAATGGGCAAACTACTCAAAAAGACGCCTCAAGGCACACTACTCTTGTGCGTCGACCACAAAAAAGGACACGAAATCGTGTCCCAAGTACACGATGGCGAGTGCGGACCACACTTGAACGCACGAGCCATGTGCAAACAAATTCTAAGGCTAGGATGGTATTGGACCACCATGGAAGCCGACTGCGCAAAATATGTCAAACACTGCCATAATTGCCAAATCTACGCAAATGTACAACACATACCCCCTTCGCCACTATATAGTTTAACCTCGCCTTGGCCATTCTCCACATGGGGAATTAACGTCATCGGCAAAGTACAACCCGTGGGAGCAGGAGGACACTGCTTCATCCTCGTAGCCATCGACTATTTCACCAAATGGGTCGAAGCCGCATCGTATCGCAAGCTAGGCACAAAAGAGGTTGCAAAATTCATACAAAACAACATCATTTGCCGCTACGGCATACCCAACGAATTCATAAGCGACCAAGGCACGCACTTCCAAGGAGAAGTCGAACCACTTCTTCTCAAATACAAGATACAACGACATAAATCACCACCCTATCGACCACAAACTAACGGCGCGGTCGAGGCAGCAAACAAAACCGTCGTATCAATCCTCAAAAAGATGATCGACACCTGCCACGACTGGCCCAACAAACTCCCATTTGCATTATGAGGATATCGCACCACTATCCGCACACCCACAGGCATGACACCCTATTTCTTAACCTACGGGATGGAGGTTGTCCAACCTGTAGAGATCGAAATGTAATCCCTCCGGATTCTCATGGAAGCGGACATTCCTGTAGCCGAATGGGCACGCAAACGATACCAACAACTCATCCTTCTCGACGAGAGACGCCTACATTCACTAAGTACAGTCCGAATGTACCAATCCCGTCTACAACGCGCCTACAACAAACGGCTCAAGCCACGAAATATCAAGGTGGGTGACCTAGTACTCAAATCAGTCCGAGCACCTTTACCAGTCGACCCAAGAGGGAAATTCAAACCCAATTGGGCCGGACCGTACTTGGTTAAAGACATCATTTCCGGAGGAGCCGTAAAGCTAACTGACCTTGACGGTCAAGATTTCCGATTGCCAACAAATCTTGATCAACTCAAGAAATACTACTCCTAAACATAGACAAATTTGCAATGTATTTCCAAAAAAAAAAAACTCACTCTCGCATGGGTGAACTACGCTCGGTTTGATTCCACACACTGTGGATACGTAGGCAGCTTTGCAAAGAGCTCAACCGAATCACACGAACTACGCCGGTTTGATTCCGTGAAACGCGGATACGTAGGCAGCTTGTCAAAAGCACAACCGAACTCCTTAGCACGCAAGCCCAAAGCTTAAAAACGTCAAGGGCTTTGCACTCACAAAATGACAAGCTCAAAGCTTAAAAAGGTCGAGAGCACAGTCAACACAAAAAATACAAATCCAAAGCTTAAAAAGGTCGAGGATTTAAGATTAAACGAATCAAAAGCTTAAAAAGGTCGAGGATTTAAGATTAAACGAATCAGAAGCTTAAAAAGGTCGAGGATTTTGAGAAAAAATACGCATGTTCAAAGCTTAAAAAGGTCGAGAACATTTCAAAAAAAAAAAGCAACGAGACAAGACAAAAGCAATTTAATTCTATTTTATTAATTTATTTAGAATTTTTCGCACTTTAGAAATGAGTTACGAACAAGCCTCCTTAACCCTTTATTCGAATCTAAAACATGTTTTGAATAAAGAAAATTTTCTAAGCAAAACAAAACAAACTAAGCCGTCTTCCGCCGCTTCGGATTAGCCTCTTCATCTTCAAGAGGTCGATCCGCCACGATCTTCGAACTAATCACGGGTGCAGTCCTCTCAAATCCTGGGGGCTCGATCGGATCCTCGTCCTGTTCGACTGGGGGCTCCTCGATCCTTGGCCCTAGGCGACCTTTAACGGTCACCCTTGGCCCAAGCCTTTCCCGCGCAGGCCTCGAAGTAGAAGCATCCGCACTAACAGCACAAAGAACACCATAGTCCCTCCTTTCACGCACCACCTCATACGCCAAGGAGGGCCTTGGCCCATTCTTCTCCCTCCTCCTCTGATTCTCCCGCTCCTGAGGATCATTGGAACGATACCACCGTGTATAGAAGTCTGTGACACGAGTAGACTCTATATGCTCCGGAACAGCCCAAGTAACACGATCCGACCATCCTCGGATCCAAGCATCGATCATCTGGTTGTTTAGGACAACAACCCCTCCAACCTGAGTATCCTGCTCGGGGATGGTCTGAGCAAGCCCGATTTGCCTCTTCAAGCAAAGAGGATGAATCCACACCCCTCGTTCAATGCCACACAACATCAACCCATGAGCCGCATTCACAACAGACGGCGCTGTAATCGCTGTAATGTGCCACCATGACACATACCAACGAATGGTGCTCTCCTTCACGAACCTGCGGAAGTAGTTGAGTGAACGCTCCCGAGGGTTGGCCCACTCCATCTTTTGCGACGTCGTCGCAGCAGCCTTGAAGACACCGTTGAGAGGAAGAGCAGCATACACACTTAGCCTCTCCATGAGCCAAACGTTGAGAATCCTAGCACAACCGCGGTACGAGCTCAGACGATTAGCGCAACGGTCGTCTAAGCCCAGTATGGTCTCCGTTAAGATCAACGCAGAAGGATTATGTCCCCGCTCCATCTCTTCGACAACACGAGCATACCTCGCGCTCCCAAACACCCCATCTGGCATGGACCCCGCAAAAGCGTAACGGTGAACCAAACAAAAAGCAAGGGCCCTCCGCCTAGAACGGTCCGAAATGCTGGTGTCTACCTTATTCATGTATCGTTGACATAAGAGAAGCATGTTCACCTTTCCTCCCTCAAACAAACCCGCAGCATGAGCATTTGTCATCCCAAGGAAGTTTCGCAACATCCCGTTATAGCAAAGCTCGCTCCTCACAACCACCGGAGTAGTCCGTTTCGACCACCCAGCAATGGCCGCGAACTCCTCCATCAAAGGACACACCTCTCCCCCGGGAAACCTAAACACATGCAAGCTAGGATCCCAATAATCTAAGCACGCATCCAAGAAGTCTTGATCGACTTTCATTTGACGAAAGCCAATAAAAACATTGACAAGGCTAAAGTCGTCACGCCTAAGTCAAAATAACCTAAAGTCAACTAACTAGTAGCTAGCGGCAGTAGGGTCGAGATCCACAGAGAAACAGCGCAGTTATAAGTTAAAGTCGGAGTAAACAGGTCTAACTCAAGTGTGAAAAAGGGTTGTTTGTTTTAAACTATAAACTGAAGAAGTAATAGTAAAGATGAATAAAAGTCTATAAGGAGGGAGATTAGGGCATCGGGTTCATTATGACAATGATTCAGGTACTCAACTCTAAAGTAAATAACAATCAATTGAAGCTATGCAAGTGACTAGGTTTAGGAATACGCTCTCTCGAGTCAATATTAACCTTAAGCAAATTTAGCGGGCTCTCGCAACTTACTAAACTTAACTTATCAAATACGCGTGAGTCTAGTTTCAATTAGGCATTCGATCTTAAACTGAAACAACCTAGGTTCAATTCAATAAAGGCGTCCCTAAATTCAATTGATAATAAAACGCGTAGGAAGAAGTCAACTTGCACAAGTTCAATCAAAATAAGCAATTAAAACATGTCCTGAATCAATCTCACAAATCACCCTAAACCCTAATTATGAAATTAGGTACGCATGATTGAAATTAAAACAAAACAATAATAAGAAAGAGACATGATGATTAAAACAATAGCAATTGAATAAAAACCTGAAACTTACGGAGTACCGACGATTACAATCAAACCAATCTTCAAAACTAATCTAATTGAGTTCTTCTAAAAGAGAGAAAAGAAGCAGTAAACTCTAACCTACCTTTTGAGCATAAAATAAAGCATAAAACAATGTGTACGACCTAAGGGTCTTATTTATATCCCCCAAATATTAAAACTTGAATTTAATCAAAACCCGACGAAATAGACAGCAGGTCGCACGGCCACGGCCTCGACTGCAGATCCACCGCTTCCCTGGGCCAGCTCTTCTTCAATCTTTGTCTTGGGCTTAGGCCCCTTCTTTTGGGCCTTTATTTCTTTACTTTGGCACAAATTAGCTTGTGGCCCTTTGGTCTTTTGGCTTTCCTTTGTCTTCTCGAGCTCATGCGTGCGCTCGAGCTTGGTCTCGTAGTCTCGGTCTCGTATTAGCTCCTAACGTCTCGGGTTTTGGCTCAAAACCACCAAAACCTGCAAAATGTAAATGAAAGGCAGTAGTATCGAGAAATATAACAAATAGCTCATAGAATCATAATGAATACGAATAAATGCAAGCTAAATGCGACTAAACCGGGGGCATAAAATGTATATAAATAGCACGTATCAAACTTCCCCAAACCAAACCTTTGCTTGTCCTCAAGCAAAAAGCGTCGGAGAAAATCAAAGTGACACGAACTTATCACGTTAGTATCTCAAAGTTGACGACCTATGTACAAAAACTTACAAACTATAGACTATTCCACCGAAAATAGAGCACAGGTCTCAACCATTCACACCACATTATATTACTAGCCTCTAATGCTTTCGCAGCAATAAGACTTACGATAAAGGATATTTAAATTCAAGCAAGGCCAGCCATTCGAACCACTTTCCGTTCCACCTTTCTTTCCACAATCTATGTTTTCCTTTTTTTCTTTTCTCTTTTTTTTTTTCTTAAATGTGGAGTATCCCTCGTATGTTATACCGTTTAGCTTGACATTCACTCGGTAAAGATCGTGCTCGGGTAAACATATTTCCTTAAGGGTTACATCATTGCTCATACTCTCGGTCACAACCAAATTCATGGCCATTGTGGTTACTCAAATCAATGAGTCCTCTCCGAGAGCATCGAAGCATTGCTCCAATCAAAAATGATCTTTCCAAACAAACCACATTCCAACATTCCAAACATTCCACAAACCATGCCTTGCAAGAATACCAATATCGAAAGTAAAAGAACGAAGAGCGATAAGAATTAAGCAAATACAAGTGGGCTAGTGTTTGAGAATCGCAATCTATTAATAGGAAACAAACATATAGTGTAGGTCACGACGATAGATTTTCAACTCGGAGATGCTAAAGATCAAAATTAATGCACTAATCAACTCTCCAAACGTGACAATTCGAACCAAAAAGACTCGTATTTTTGTATTTTTTGAAATTTTTATTTTTTTTGGATTTTCGAATAAATGCACACAAAAATGAAAATGCAAATGAAAAGCGCGAAAGTGCTTCCCTCCCCCAAACCAGAATCGCACATTGTCCTCAATGTGGAAAATAGCACAACCACAACAGCAGATAAGGACAAATAATAAACGGGGGAAGGAAAGGAAAAGCGAGAAAAGAGGGTAAAAGGGGTAAAGAGTGCTCACATTATAAAGGTGGAGCTCCCCCAAACCGAAGCGAAGCATGGAGTGCGGCTAAAAATCCACGTATATGCGTCCAAATCAGTCCAGCTATGTAATACTTCGAGCAAAGAAAGCAGAAGGAACAAAACGGAGCAAAGAGAGACCGGGCCGCCTGGTGCAATATTTTTATTTTTTTGCATTTTTCCGTCCTGCTTCAAATTTGAGCTACGGTCTTGCGAGTCGAGCATTGTGGTCGGCCATTTGGGATGCTTCCTCGTAGCGTTTTCTCAAAAATGCTAAGGACAAAAGTCCTGAAGTACCTGCGCGCTAAAAACACAATATAATACCCTCGTCCTCACGCGCTCATAAAAAAACCAAAAGTCATCCAAAACAAACCAAACAAAGTACAATAAGTTACAACGTCATCGGGTTGCCTCCCGGAAGCGCTGGTTTATAGTCCCGCACGACTCTTCGCAGCTTCAAAAATCATGTATAATTAGGCCAAGGTCGTTGGCCATTTGCAACAGCTTCACTCGGCGAAACAGCATCCGTTCGCCAAAGAATTCTCCCCTCTCGAGGCAAAGCATTATAATCCATCACACAAGGAACTCCATCCCGAAATTGCTCTCCATATAGACCTCGTGCTCCAAGCGACTCAACCATGGGACGTCCTTCTGCAGCACTAGCGTCGAACAAATCGGTCTTCAGCAGCTTTCTCTCCCCTCACCATCCTTGCAGCTATCCTGTAAAGAACCTGCACACGGAGAAGAGACATGCAAAACCTCCAAAGTGTCTCCAGTAGAGTGAGACGGAGGTACAGAATCAATAGAGCAAACCGACTCTAGACGCATAGGAGACCGTGGAGTACTAGATTGAGTAAAGGTAAGCTTCTCACCCCCCCACCGTGAATGCTAAGGTCTTATTGCCCACGTCAATAACTGCACCAGCAGTGTGCAGAAAAGGTCTTCCCAAGATAATTGGGATGTGGACATCCTCAGGCATATCTAGGACTACAAAGTCGACAGGGATAAAGAACTTTCCAACCTGTACAGGGACGTCTTGTAGGATACCTAAGGGACGCTTAACGGAGCGGTCAGCCATCTGCAAAGTAATGTGAGTGGGCCCTAGAGCAGTCATATTCATCTTTTGACACATAGAGTAGGGTAGGACACTCAAACTCGCTCCGAGGTCGCACAAAGCATTTCTGACCTCAAACTTACCGATAGAGCAGGGGATAGAATAGGTCCCGGGGTCACTAAGTTTAGGGGGCTTACTACCCTGCAACCTAGTGCTAGCCTCCCCCACAAAAGCTACAGTCGAGACTTCATCAAGCGTACGCTTCCTAGCCAAAACCTCTTTTAAAAACTTAGCATACGCGGGAATTTGAGTAACGAGGTCAAGGAAGGGAACATTTACCTGAAGAGCTTTGACGACGTCCACGAATTTCTTAAACTTAGCCTCGACCCCGGCATTTTGACGACCAGAAAATGGTAGCTTGATCTGAATTGGGGGCGAAGGAGTAGCAACAGGAATACCAGAATTAACACCGGAATCATCTTTCCTCAAGAAGAAGAGTCCAACCCACGGCCGACCGGCCATACGCTTTTTCCTCGGTTCGTCGTAAGACGTACCGCTCCTCAATGTAATGGCACATGCAGTATCGGGAGGAGGGTTAGGAGGATTGCCCTGCGATGGTAAGAAACCTGGTTGACGCGAAGCTTGCGAAGTGGCGAGCTGAGCCACTTGATTCTCCAACATCTTTATTGCAGCGTCCTTTGCTTGATCGCTCTTCTGCATATGTTGCACCATCGTCTCCTGCGACTTCTGCATACTCATCATCATTTGTTGCATT
The DNA here is from genome assembly GCA_023091065.1 of Dianthus caryophyllus. NCBI lineage: Eukaryota > Viridiplantae > Streptophyta > Magnoliopsida > Caryophyllales > Caryophyllaceae > Dianthus > Dianthus caryophyllus. Next base: position 25,884,312 of record CM041519.1, on the reverse strand, counting down.
TGCAACATCATAGCCTTAGTCTCGGCTAGCGGGTCGGGTACCGGGGTAGGAGGTGGTGGAGTATAAGCTGGTTTTTGGTAATTGGGTGGAGGTGGTTGGAAATTTTTGTGAGGAGGGATGTAGGGTTGATTTTGTGGTGGTTGGGTGGTTGGGTTCATCACGTTTTGGTTACGGTAGGACAAGAGAGAACGATCGTAACCCGGCTGGTTTTGATAGGGCAAGTTTTGATTATAAGATTGGTAAGCGTAAACCTGCTCCGGGGGTGCAGCATACCCCGTAGAATAACCCGAATCGTGCCCTGCAACAGCGTTCACATGAGCACCAGAAGAACCACCTCCATTCATCATACTAATCTGCGCAGTTAGCACGGCAACCTGACTAGTGAGCGCACTAATGCTCTCCTTATCACGGTCATTATGCGCAGACCGTGAATTTCCCCTCGGCTTCCCAAATTGTGACGAATGTATCGCCATCTCCTCAATTAATGCCCAAGCTTTATCATCATCGACGTTGTTAGCAAAACGTCCCTCCGCAGCAGAATCAAGAATCGCACGGCTTTCAGCATATAAGCCGTTATAAAAGGTCATAATCACGAGCCATTCGTTCAGCCCATGATGTGGACAGTCCCGGATCAGCTTCTTGTACCTTTCCCACGCTTCAGCAAGCGACTCGTCGTACGTCTGTTTGAAGCCCTGAATCTGACTCCGCATCTGATTGGTGCGCTCTGGAGGATAGAACTTCGAATAGAAAGCTAGAGCCAACCCCCTCCAATCAGTAATACCGGCGGCCTCCTTGTCTAGATCAGTAATCCACTCGCGGGCTCGATCTTTTAATGAAAAAGGGAACAGCATCTCCCTTATCTGATTCTGAGTGATCCCGGCCTGCTTAATAGTCGAACAATAGTCCGTAAAAACCTGCATATGTCGACCAGGATCCTCCGTAGGATAGCCTCCGAACTGATTCCGCTCCACCAAAGTAAGAAAGGCGGGGCGAATCTCAAAGTTGCCCGTAAGAGTAGCGGGCATCGTAAATCCATTAGGAATGGATTCTTGTTTAGGTACCGAGTGACTATAGAGTTTTGGCATAGTCACTAGCTGATGAAAAACCGGAGTAACTGGAGGTATGTCCTCTTCGTAGGACGATTGCGCTGCACTAGACTCCTAATGCGACGCTTCCTCGATGTCAAGATCAACGATTTTAATAGCTTGTTTGCGTAGTCTATGTAACGCTCGTTCAGGTTCAGGCTCAAATGGAACTAAACCTGTAGGTGACCTGCGCATAAACGATACTACAAGCAAACAATGAGAAACGGTCTCAAGGAACTAGGTTCCTTGAGACAAAAGAGAAAAACCTGCGACAACTCACAATAACTAAAACTAACAAAGCCGTTTCCCCGGCAACGGCGCCAAAATTGACAAGGCTAAAGTCGTCACGCCTAAGTCAAAATAACCTAAAGTCAACTAACTAGTAGCTAGCGGCAGTAGGGTCGAGATCCACAGAGAAACAGCGCAGTTATAAGTTAAAGTCGGAGTAAACAGGTCTAACTCAAGTGTGAAAAAGGGTTGTTTGTTTTAAACTATAAACTAAAGCAGTAATAATAAAGATGAATAAAAGTCTATAAGGAGGGAGATTAGGGCATCGGGTTCATTATGACAATGATTCAGGTACTCAACTAAAAAGTAAATAACAATCAATTGAAACTATGCAAGTGACTAGGTTTAGGAATACGCTCTCTCGAGTCAATATTAACCTTAAGCAAATTTAGCGGGCTCTCGCAACTTACTAAACTTAACTTATCATATACGCGTGAGTCTAGTTTCAATTAGGCTTTCGATCTTAAACTGAAACAACCTAGGTTCAATTCAATAAAGGCGTCCCTAAATTCAATTGATAATAAAACGCGTAGGAAGAAGTCAACTTGCACAAGTTCAATCAAAATAAGCAATTAAAACACGTCCTGAATCAATCTCACAAATCACCCTAAACCCTAATTATGAAATTAGCTACGCATGATTGAAATTTAAACAAAACAATAATAAGAAAGAGACATGATGAATAAAACAATAGCAATTGAATAAAAACCTGAAACTTACGGAGTACCGACGATTACAATCAAACCAATCTTCAAAACTAATCTAATTGAGTTCTTCTAAAAGAGAGAAAAGAAGCAGTAAACTCTAACCTAACTTTTGAGCATAAAATAAAGCATAAAACAATGTGTACGACCTAAGGGTCTTATTTATATCCCCCAAATATTAAAACTTGAATTTAATCAAAACCCGATTTAAATAGACAATAGAGGGGCCGGGCCACACGGCTCACTGCAGCCTGGCCGCTTCCCTGGGCCAGCTCTTCTTCAATCTTTGTCTTGGGCTTAGGCCCCTTCTTTTGGGCCTTTATTTCTTTACTTTGGCCCAAATTAGCTCGTGGCCCTTTGGTCTTTTGGCCTTCCTTTGTCTTCCCGACCTCATGCGTGAGCTCGAGCTTGGTCTCGTAGTCTCGGTCTCGTATTAGCTCCTAACGTTTCGGGTTTTGGCTCAAAACCACCAAAACCTGCAAAATGTAAATGAAAGGCAGCAGTATCGAGAAATATAACAAATAGCTCATAGAATCATAATGAATACGAATAAATGCAAGCTAAATGCGACTAAACCGGGGGCATAAAATGTATATAAATAGCACGTATCAAACACCCGCACCATCATCATACACCGTCTTCTTCGTCGCCGGACTTAATGAGGAAGTCCACCTTTTCAAGAGAGCATCAAAATGCTCAACCATTTTTTAGAACACAAAAAAAAAAACTTTTGTAAATATACCTACTATATTTATAAGAACAAAAACTTGTAATAAAAGAAAAGAGAGAAGTGATTTTGAATGAAGAATATGGCACGCACCCCCTCTCCTTATATAGGAAAAACGTATCCGAAATATGGAAATACAGCGTTACCAGCCAAGCCAACAAACCGCATGACCCTATGCGGTTTGCACCCCAAACCGCATAGGCTTATGCGGTTTGCACCCCAAACCGCTAGAGCTATGCGGTTTCAGGGGCAGCTTTTCCTCACAATTTCCTAATTTCGTCTTTCCTAAAGCACGACATTCCACCTTATGCTACGACATCCTTTTGTTGTTCCCCATGCAGCAACCTTACATTTCGTTTTAGCAAATACGACTCCTACCACGAGTCACAGCATAGCATTTTCAACATTCATGCAAGCTCATTTCGCATTTAAAATGAACTTTTCGCAAAACATTTTCACAAACTAATACAATATCAAAGTATCCCACTCGGGAATCACTCGTTTTTCAAACAAGCTTACACAACAGGTTTACGAACGACAATCAAGTTCAAATTCAAAATACAAAGACATGTAAACAAAGGTTCATTCAATCCTTTCTACACAAATTCACTCAGGATGACGACGACGATACTCGTCAAACTCACGTAGAATCTGAACCGTCTCAGCACGACTCTGACACAACTGAGCCGCCTGCTCAGCCCACGCCATCCTCCACCGGTTAGCTGTCCTCCACAGCTTCTTGTGCACCTCCTTCGCCACCTGCCACACATAACAACACAGACACACTTCTCTCCACTTTGCCTTAATTTCACTCAAATTAAGCCAAACTTAGTGGGGAAATTTCAAAAACAACCGCCGTCAACCCCACTTTGCCTTAATTTCACTCAAATTACGACAAACTCGAGGGGGTAACCACAAAACACGCATATCACTAGTTTGATCATCGCTATTTTTTTCATACCTCGATCAAACTGGGGGCTCATACATATACAAAAGCGAAAACACATACCTTCTTCACCTTGCCCGTCCAGCTGTCCATCCCTGCATCAGTAGTCACCGGCAAGTACGTCGGCAAAGAAAAAGTACGACGGACACCCGAGTCATCCCACTCCACGGTAGTCGGAAAGTCGCCAGGCTGCTCCGCCATCTCAGGATCAAACTTCTGCAAAACAAATACAAAACACACACGTCAGGGAAATTTTTCGCAAAATTACCTTACGCACCCCTAAAACGAAGCAAACATACCTCAATCGGCCCACAAGCAAGCCGAGACTGAGCAAACTGGCCATAGTCTTCCCCAAGACAAAGAAGACTCGCCGACTCTCCTTCCCCGTACAGCGTCACCCGATCCTGCGCGGAAACTGCCCGCTCAAAAAGGACTCTCGGCGGGTCCTTAGGCACCACTGGAGCCGGCCACTCCGCCTGATAGACCAAACGCTCTCCAAGGTACCAAACCGGCCCGTACGGCGTCGTCAAGTACAGACGCTGAGTGTCACGCAACGCAAATCGCGCCCCAATGCCCACTGAAATACCCGTGTACTGACCCCACGGGAACGGCACGAACTGCAAAAGAAGAACAAACATTCATTAACCCCAATCATTTTGAGTACACTCTATTTAAAATGGTTCAGACACAAACATCATTAAACTCCATGAGGTTCAGACGCACCCGAACCTCATCATACGACCAGTCGCGACGCTTACATCGCGTTCTGGCACGCACCACGGATATTCCTCGCAATCGCCACGTGCGCAGTAAAGAGAAAGGGGAAGTGGATGAAGATCCACGACTGCACATACAAATACACGTTACAAAGACAACAAAAACAAATAACAATGCATCCAAAACAAAAACAAAATCAATGCATACCTCCATCACGAAGCCGGGCGAGACTAAGGACAGTCTCGATCCTCGTTGCATGACCCGCGGCCTCACCGCGTCCATGCAAAAGCGAATGCACAAGCCCAAGGACGGCGACACCCAGTCAAGCGTCCCGAATGCACCCCAGTCTATGAGATGCATAAGGACCGACGTCGTCGCCCACTAACCCTTATCGCCGAAGTATACGGCGCTGACAAACCACCACAACCACATATGAGCGTTCTGCTCGTCACTCCACTCCGAGGGGCCCCGCTCGGTCATCCCCTCAAAATACTCCAAGATGAAGCTCGTCTTGATCACATAAGATGGGTTACCCTCATACTCCACCTCCAGACCACCGCCAATCGCGTAGTCACCACCTCGTCCACGATGGACAGCGCAAACCCAAAACTCATGTCACGGTCCCCGAACGGAAGCCCCGTCATAACCGCATACCCTGACAAAGTAATGCCGGCCTCAAAGCCGGGCATGTGAAATGTCGTGGTAGTATCCCAATACCTGTCAAGGAAAGCCCTTATCAACATCAGGTTCGCCATCAGCCTCGACCTCGCAATCACTCTCCAGTGCTCAACCAACAGACCAAAAGCACAGCGCAGCACCCAAGCCTTCGCCCCCTCCGAAAGCTTCTCCTCAAAAGCATACATCACGGACGAGACGCCCGAGAAGGTCCTCATCGGACCCTTCGGCCAGCCCATCGTCGCCCGATAGCAAACGACCTGTTCGGACGCGACTTTCGCGGCCTAGCGCTACTCGCCCTAGGCACAGCCTCCTCGGCCTCCTCCTCAACGTCCATCTCAGCCTCTAGCTCGTCTACCAGAGCAAGCGCATCCTCCTCAGGGTCGGGCCTAGGGTCACGCCTCGCGCGACCCTGACCCCTGCCCCGTGACTGACCACGCCTCGTGGGCAAGTCACGCGGGTCAGCCTCCCTCTCACTATACGAACGCCTCATCCGACTACTCGAACTGGGGGCTCCCTTAGTCCTCGAGCCAGTACTTTTACGAGACGATTTTGATCTCGTAACACGACCAGAACCTTCTCCTGCAACAAACATGACCAATACATACAACTATAACACATACAAGTATACAAACTTGGCACACATTATACACATACACGACCCTAATACACAAATAATACACAAATAATACGCACATAATACATAAACATCCCTTTACATTACCCCATACATTTCACAGAGCATTTCTAGGCCTAATTCAAAATTAAGCCGAAAACCGTTCTCTACGCCTCAAAATTACAACTTTATGGTTTCTATGCACCATAATAGTCCCCAACAACAAACCATTACAAGCAATTGCATTTTGGTCACCCCGATCAAAAACCCCCAATTTACGAAGAACACTTATGTTCAACCACGAAGAATCGTCGAATTGAAAGCCTTAACTCGACATTTTCGCAAAATTGAAGCTATAGACATGCTATACACACTATGGGCATCCTACACCGAAGTTTAATTGAAATTCCGGGTCGAAAAATCTGGGCTCGTTTTCGGGCCCGAACCCTAGATTACACGTTTTTGGGCTTAGCATGGTCCAAATCGTAATCAATTCACGCACACATGTTCACATGGCATAATGCAACACAATGGCAACAATTTCAAGCAAAACTAGCTAATTTCAGGCAAAACTCGGGTTTTCAGTCAAAACCCATCTTTTCAACATTTCTAGCTAAAACTAGCTAATTATAATAACAAATAACGAAAAAGCAAGTTAAAATGGAGCATTACCTGGTTCCATAGCAAGGCAACGCAACAAAAACGAGCAAATTTGGTTGAGAAATCGAAATTTGGTGTTTTTAGAGTAAGAAAACCCAAATGAACATAATGAGCCTCACATACGGTGTACTCGTGTTATAAGCAGCACTCCCAGCCAGCAGGGGAAACCGCATAAGCTTATGCGGTTCACCCTGCAAACCGCATAAGTCTATGCGGTTTGCCCCTGTGGTTTTTCTCCGGTTTTTCTCGTTTTACGCCTACTTTTGAATTCCTAGTTCATCTTGGCCCTAATGCAACTCCAAGTACGTCCCGTGCTTGGGTTAAGGCATCACCTACTGTCCGCCATACGCGTATATTATGCATTTAATGTACTGCATGTAAGCGTATACCTAACGCTCTTCACGAGCATTTACATCATTTTCCCCTCAAACGGAAGGCAACCATATGCAATAACGACTACATAAACACTCCTCGGCGAGCCCAAGCATAGACACTCTGCAGTATATCCAATTACAAGCACCCCAGTTCCGCATAGACGCTCCTCGGCGAGTCCAAGCGCAAGTACCTTACAAACACATCCACATCCAAGCATTGCACCCTTACACATGCGCTCCTAGGCGAGATTAGACATTTCCAAGTACACGTGTCCTCCTACTCAATCATACCTTTACACCCTTACACATGCACTCTTGTACGAGACCACGCACTACATGAAGACACTACAAGCAGCGGCACTAGGCATACGACAATACCAAGCATATACAACGGCATTACGCAGCAGCATTACAAGTCCAACGAAGGCACTCAGCAGGCCGGCAGGCCCTTATAGCATGCACAGACCGTCACGTCCTTAAACATGTACGCCCCTCCCTGTTTAGCCCGGTTCGAAGTCCAAACCGAGCCCAAACCTAGCCTTTGGCCCGCACTCCAATGCCCTGAACATCATGAATATCTCAGAAATATCCCAGGTCTTTTCTTGACGTGCAAGCTCGAGATTATACTGTATCTTTTAGAGATATAATCAAACCGGAACTAGGAAACTACGCTAAAAACCACCCCTTCAAACCGCATAGCCTTATGCGGTTTAGGGGTCAAACCGCATAAGCCTATGCGGTTTCCCCCACAAACCGCATAGTGCCATGCGGTTCCTCGGCTTGGTTTTATTCCCTGTTTTCCTAATTTCTCCGAGGTTTTTAGTATATATACCCCCTATACCCGACTTGGATCAAAGCTTTTTCTTATTTTCTATGGACTAACAAAGGGAACTACACTTAAGCGCCCCCCCTCCCCCACCCCCCCCCCCCCCCCCGGCTTTGGCACCCAGCGCGCTTGCACTCCAAGTGTTTTATTTACTTCGGGTACACTTGTAGGTACCGGGATCTGACCATGGGACCACTCGACGTCTTGCTAGGGCCGTAAAGTTAAAAAAGTTTAAATAAGAAAAACCTTTAAAACTGTTTTGGAGCCGCCACTAAATTATGAGGGAAATTTAGAACCCGCCTCCGTGTCCTCATGCTCAAAGACACGTCTTAGAGTTCAAGGCACGTCGACACCTATCCGTCTAAGGTTATTGTGAAACCAGATTCGGATTCGGGTGAGGGTACTTTTCTAAAGCATAAATCAAAATAATGTTTTTATGAAAGATCTTTTGGAAAAGCCTATCAAAAGATAGCCTCTACTAGACTCGAGAACAATGCAAATAATGATACATGAGCCTAAGTAATACGCTACGTACAAGTGCGATAAAGATGTAAAATAATGCAAAAGAAGATTGTTTAAAACCCTCAGTTAAGCATGCTTAACTTGTTAACGAAAACAGTTCAGTTTAATGACGAATTCATTTTAAGTGATTTAGATGCAATAAGAGGATTTGCTAAATGTATGCAATAAAATAAAGTTCAATTAGCCATTGATTTATTTTAGAGAGGTCAGTTGTTTATGCGACTTTGGAATGGTGTTACGAATAGGGTGTGTATTCGAGGTGCATGGCCGCCTTATGAAAAGCAGACTCGCGTACCAAAGTCGGGGTGAGCCTAATGTAGGCCCTTGCTAGTCTAAGAAGTAAAGAAAGACCTTAATCCAGGGTAGGATTAAGTATTACCTGTCTCGAATCAGGAAACTGGCAGCGCTTCGCTTCAAAGGGGAGAATTCTACACTAGAGAAATGAAGAATTCAAAGGTGTTTATGCGTGAGGCTTTGAGGGAGAATTTTGAGGTGTGAATTGTATTCTGAAATTGTGTGTTGAACGAATGAATGAAGGGTTGTATTTATAGTGTAGAGTTCGGCAGATTTTAGGAAATCTAGGGATAAAACCGGACGTAGGAGCCGCAAGGCTCCTTGCGACTGCCTGGGGCAATCGCAACACGTCTTGCGATAGCCCCTACCAATCGCAATGCCCCTTGCGATTGGTAGGGCGGGCAAGATACCCTTTTTTCCGTATATTTCCAAATTATCTTTTAGGATTATACGAAATATCCTTGCTTGAGCTCTAAGCTACGGTTGCTAGGGTTTGTTTTAGGGTTTATCCTGGACCTTGGGAAGCGGGCCAGGCATGGGTTTGGGCTCCGTTCTGGGCCCGAGCCCTGAAAATGTAAAAGGGGTGTATTTTGTAGTATTTTGTGGAATAGGACATTCCTAAGGGTTTGCTAACTGATTGGATTTAGTCGCACTCACCTAATCAAAAATAAACCTGACAAACCTAAGGGGTAGCTAGGGTAAGTCGGGGTCGAAATCCACAGGGAGAAGGTCGCATTTGTAGGTTACCTATGGAGTGTTTCAAGTCTTAGTCGGTTCGAGTGTTGAGGTTTACTAAAGCTAGAGCAAAGAAAGGGGTTTAACTTAAGGGAAGGAAGTCTAGGAAGTCGGGTTAGGCAAGGGTAAGGTTAGGTCTAGGAATGATGATCGGGTTGAGTAGGTAATCGCACTTGCTAAGGATATAGCTCGTCCTCTCGGTCTTAAGCTTCCTCTAGGTCTCAAAAGCGGGCTCTCGCTACTTACAATTGAGGGTCCTAATGATTGTCTCGCGCCTCTCCTCGAACTAGTCTCTCGATCTTAAGTTCAAGGGTGCTAAAAGTTTGCTAAAACGTGATCAAGGATTCAACAAACACATTCAAGCAAAGACAATCAAAGCAAGAGCAAAAACCTAACTCAAAAGATCACAAACATCAACCAAAACAACCACCCATGCTTCACCCTTCTCCCTAGATGATAAAACTACTCAAACATGACAAAAACGATAATCAAAGCAAGGAGAAAGGATGAAAGCATGATCAATAACAATAAGAAATGAAATTGCAAAGAAATAGGGAGAAGAAATTCAATACCAAAAACCAGAAAATCCAAGGAAGGAAAGGATGAATTCAACAATGAAAACCAAATAAACGATTAAACTAGAGCAATCCGAGACGGGAATTGAAATTACAAGATGGAAAATTATTCTAACCCGAAGTTTTTAAGAGAAACAAGTTTAAAGTGTCCTAGGAACTATCTAAAAAGATCCGACGAAATTATAATGTTTTAAGCCTTCAAATAGACGAAACAATTTAAGCACACGAGGCGTCGGGAGGTGGTCCCGTCCGGGACAAGGGTGGTCCCGTCCGGGACAAGGTGGTCCCGTCCGGGATGGTGGCGTCCCGTGGGTTTCAGTCTTTTTCAGCTTTGGAAGCCGATTTTGTAAAGGCCATATCTCACTCGTTTCTTGGCGGAATTAAGCGTGTGACCTGCCGTTGGAAAGCTATCGAGACGAACTATCATCTCCACTTGGTCTTGCATCCATTGGAGGTCTAAAACTTGAGATATAACCATTTGAAGTTGACCTTGCGTCGGCTTTAGTTCACCTTGACTTGACTATGACCTTGATCTTGGTCCTAACTTGTCGTACTTCGCTCCAAGGCCTAGGGACAAGGCGTGGATCACTCCAAAGGGTAGGGACGGGGTCTAAGGTGAATAAATGAGCTCCGTGCTCCGTCCCATGGTCCCGGGACACCTTCAAACGTCAAAACGCGGCTCGTACGCAAGCGAATCGGCATGAAACCAACTCGGATCTTCACGAAACTTTGTGAAACTCCACGAAACCTCTCGATAAGCATCCTATACTCCAAATATGCGCGTGTACCTGCAAAATGGACATAAAAACGCAGCAGGGCCAAAACGGAGAGAAATAGGAGCTGAAATGCATGTAAAAGCACTAGAATCGCAAAGAAACGCTAACGACAGGGGCTATAAATATATATAAATATAGGACACATCAAACGCCCCCAAACCGAACCGTTGCTTGTCCTCAAGCAACAAGCGTGAAATAAAACAGAGGACAAGGCGAGCAAAAAGAAAACTCCCCCAACAATCACCAAACCGCAAGCAGCTCAAGCAAATGGCAATCAATCCCGAAGCAGCATGGGACGCAAGGAAATCGCAAGCTAACGGCTGAGAATTACAAGACGGCGCAGGATGAATAGCATGGCTCAAACATAGGCTCTCTAGCAACCAAATCACGGACCTCTCGCGGTTTCCACTCTAGCACAAATGATGATCAAGGTGATATATGTGATGACACTCACCTACTCGACTAGTGGAAGCACGCCCGCAATCTAATGTGGACCAAATCTCGCATTCCCGTACACAATAATGTCACAAAAACGAAGCAAACATGAGGGCTTACATAGGAAATGAGGGTGTAAAGGCCAAAGAGAGGATAAGGGTGATAAGGTGGATCAAATAGTTATGGAATCGTGGAGCTAAGCCACTAGAAACCACTCGTACTACTCAAGTGCTCATCCAACCAACAAAGAACCCATCTCTCATGGAAAACGGACCGAAAACAGCATATCGGTCTCCTTTACATATCAACGCAACATAGCAACAAATTTCAAGTGCTCACTCATGTAACAACAACAACTGTTGATTTTTGTGCACACATTTTTCTTTTCTTTGATTTTGTTTTCTTTTTTGTGTTGTGTTTATTTTTCTGATTTTTGTGTTTTTTTTCTTTTCTTGAGCAAAAGAGCACACTCAAATGTTGCGGAAATACCTCATCAAGGGGCGGGGAAACAGCAATCCCGACTCATATTCACCAAACTCTCAAAGCACACGACATCAGCAAGTCGTAGCATGATCAAAACCCGAGGACAAGCACAAGAGTAAGCAAAGCGGTCACTAGCAAGGCTAGGGTAGGCTATTTGGCAATGTAGCTAGCAAACTCATGTGAATAAGGGTAATAGGATAAAAAATGAGAGGATAAATCAAAGTAAGACAAGGTGAATCATGTGAAAATCGACTAAAGCCTCATATGCAAAACAAGTGACAAAATCGCGGGGAAAAACGGGATAGGAGCCACACTTATGCGTGTTAATATTACGTACCCCATGAGGAGAACTACTCACAAAATAAGCACGGGGACCGGGTTAGATGAACCGGCCGCAGGAGGCTCAAAACCTCACAATATAAGTAGCTAAAGTCCATGAATGATAAAGCCAACAGTAAAAGCACATGCCAACATCTGCTAACGCGTCTCAACATCCCCGAAAGCGCTAATCCAACAATGTAAATCATGCCAAAGCTCAAAGCAAACAAGGGAAGGGATGTCGGGAAAGAACAAGGTAAAAGGGCTCATGAACAATGTAATCGGGATACGTATTTTTGGATTTTTTGAGAATTTTCTGATTTTTAGGAATTTTCTGAAATTTTCAGATTTTTTCAGATTTTTGTGATGTTTTGGAAAAAGAAAAACGAAAAAGAAAACGCAAAAATAAAAGCAAAGCGAAAAGCAAAGCGTTCCTCCCCCCAAACCAGACGACACATTGTCCCCAATGTGTCCTAAAGCACATCAACACGGGGACCTAAAAACATGGGGAGAAAAACGAGCAAAGTGAAAGGAAAACGTACTTACAATATTTACAAAAGAGGCACCCCCCCAAACCAGCTTCAAAATGGGGGCGCAGCACGGGCCGCCGCAGACGCGAACCTGCTACCATCCTCATCACCTCTAACATGGCTATCGCCAATCGATTGGCGTGCAGCAAAGCCAACCATTATTGCGACCAAAGCTCGTAAAAGTCGATCAAAAACCTGCTCGTGCGCTAAACAAAAGCAAATGTAGCACCAACATGGAATACATGTATATACAAGCACAGCTAATGATCGACTCAACAAATAAAGGAGTCTATGAAAATTGTTCTGGAGCACTTTGGTAACCATTACAATACATCCACTCGCAACAGAGGGACTTAAAAACTCATTAAAGCCAGCAGGAGGGTACAACGGCGTGACATCGAAAATGTGAACCTCGGGAGCATGTGAGGTTTTCCCTTGACTTGTCTCGTCCGTGGGAATGGAAGCCTTGTCTTCATTTGCGTATAGTAGAGCTTCCAATTCATCCACTTCAGCGCTCCACGACTTTGTGTCACCTGCGTCATTCACAATGCACGGTAAGACCGCCAAAGGATCCTCGGACAAGGATCCAATGGAAATAGACTCAATAGACGCATCAATAAGGGGACAAGTCGGTTCAGGTTCAGGAGCGTCATTCACAACTACCTCAAGCGGATTTGACAATTCACAATCATGCACAGGCTCATAACCATCGTCATCAAACAAATCATCATCACACAAGGGTGCATGTGAACTAGTGAAAGCACAAGTTTGAGACGAATAGGTATTATCATAAGGAGCGGGGGAACATGCATAAGACTCATAAGGCGCACAATCATCTTTCATTTCCTCGACTAACTTCATATACGTAACAAGAACCTCGTTAAAGTCAGATTTTAATTCGGAAATAAGAGCTTGACGCGTGATATCCCAAAAGAGGTCCCAAATCGCAAAGTCGGGCATGTAGGGAATTTGACCGTTGCTCACGTAGTGGATGAAGTTGTGAGACTCATAGTTCATACCCGTGCTAATAATATAAACTTTCTCCCAATCACAACAATATAAGCCATACGAACCAATATAGCTGTTAAACCGGACAATGTACTTATGAAATGGTTCATCATGGTATTGCGGAAAATCAAAAATTGTCATGACGTGGGGAAGAAAGAAAATGACATATGGAAAAACAAAAGACTAGAAACAAGTAACAAACAAAAACAAAAGCCGTCTCCCCGGCAACGGCGCCAAAATTTGATAGGATTTAGTCGCACTCACCTAATCAAAAATAAACCTGACAAACCTAAGGGGTAGCTAGGGTAAGTCGGGGTCGAAATCCACAGGGAGAAGGTCGCATTTGTAGGTTACCTATGGAGTGTTTCAAGTCTTAGTCGGTTCGAGTGTTGAGGTTTACTAAAGCTAGAGCAAAGAAAGGGGTTTAACTTAAGGGAAGGAAGTCTAGGAAGTCGGGTTAGGCAAGGGTAAGGTTAGGTCTAGGAATGATGATCGGGTTGAGTAGGTAATCGCACTTGCTAAGGATATAGCTCGTCCTCTCGGTCTTAAGCTTCCTCTAGGTCTCAAAAGCGGGCTCTCGCTACTTACAATTGAGGGTCCTAATGATTGTCTCGCGCCTCTCCTCGAACTAGTCTCTCGATCTTAAGTTCAAGGGTGCTAAAAGTTTGCTAAAACGTGATCAAGGATTCAACAAACACATTCAAGCAAAGACAATCAAAGCAAGAGCAAAAACCTAACTCAAAAGATCACAAACATCAACCAAAACAACCACCCATGCTTCACCCTTCTCCCTAGATGATAAAACTACTCAAACATGACAAAAACGATAATCAAAGCAAGGAGAAAGGATGAAAGCATGATCAATAACAATAAGAAATGAAATTGCAAAGAAATAGGGAGAAGAAATTCAATACCAAAAACCAGAAAATCCAAGGAAGGAAAGGATGAATTCAACAATGAAAACCAAATAAACGATTAAACTAGAGCAATCCGAGACGGGAATTGAAATTACAAGATGGAAAATTATTCTAACCCTAAGTTTTTAAGAGAAACAAGTTTAAAGTGTCCTAGGAACTATCTAAAAAGATCCGACTTAAATTATAATGTTTTAAGCCTTCAAATAGACGAAACAATTTAAGCACCACGAGGCATCGGGTGGTCCCGTCCGGGACAAGGTGGTCCCGTCCGGGATGGTGGCGTCCCGTGGGTTTCGGCTTTTTCAGCTTTGGAAGCCGATTTTGTAAAGGCCATATCTCACTCGTTTCTTGGCGGAATTAAGCGTGTGACCTGCCGTTGGAAAGCTATCGAGACGAACTATCATCTCCACTTGGTCTTGAATCCATTGGAGGTCTAAAACTTGAGATATAACCATTTGAAGTTGACCTTGCGTCGGCTTTAGTTCACCTTGACTTGACTATGACCTTGATCTTGGTCCTAACTTGTCGTACTTCGCTCCAAGGCCTAGGGACAAGGCGTGGATCACTCCAAAGGGTAGGGACGGGGTCTAAGGTGAATAAATGAGCTCCGTGCTCCGTCCCATGGTCCCGGGACACCTTCAAACGTCAAAACGCGGCTCGTACGCAAGCGAATCGGCATGAAACCAACTCGGATCTTCACGAAACTTTGTGAAACTCCACGAAACCTCTCGATAAGCATCCTATACTCCAAATATGCGCGTGTACCTTCAAAATGGACATAAAAACGCAGCAGGGCCAAAACGGAGAGAAATAGGAGCTGAAATGCATGTAAAAGCACTAGAATCGCAAAGAAACGCTAACGACAGGGGCTATAAATATATATAAATATAGGACACATCACTAACGCTAAAGGATGGTTTTAGCGACTGGTCCTAAATTTAGGGATTTTTAGGAGAATCGAATCAAACCTTGTTAATGTAAAAGGATCGATTAGACTTGAGGTGTGTAAAAAGAGTGTACGCATGCCAGTTAGGACCTGAACTCGAAACGAGCTAGACTCTAAACCTAAGGACACTAAAAGTGATGACCCATAAAGAAAACTCAGTTGCATTTTAGAACATTTAACTCGAATTCGTCATAATTAGAACCATTTAAGTCAACATAAAAGCATGCAATAAAAGTCCATTGTTACATCACTGGGTTTTTGGTGGGAGGTGCGGATTTGGGTATCTACAGAGCCCCCAGTTTGACAGAGCTTAGGACTAAAGCGAAAGTCAAACTACACGACAACATCCGGACCGTTACAGTCTCGATGCTATCAGCGGTGCGGAGTATGTGTCCATGGGTGAGACTAGGACTCCGAACCGGGCTTATCCAGGGAGGGACAAACATGTTTAGGGACATGACGGTCCTTGCATACTCGTAAGGGCATGCCTGCCTGCTAATACCTTTGCGTGTTATTGCTGTTGCTTGTCTCGTCAAAGAGCGTGCGTGCTTAATCTCGTAAAAAGAGCGTATATGTTTCATGCTTCGTGCTAGTGCTTTTGATGGTGCTCATCTCGTAAAAGAGTGCTTATGTCCGCCGGGAATTATCGTCCGAGGAAAATGCTCATGTTTAGTGTATACGCAAAGGTTGTGTATAGTGCTTCAAACTCGTTTAAGAGTATGGCGGACTTTAGGTGACGCCTTAACCGAAAAGCTTGCGATTCCGAAGAAAAATACTTAGGCCTGAAAATTAATCGGGCCCAAGGTGGAGAGTAAACGTGGAATAAAACATGCTCTGGAAATTGCCTTGTCGACTAGTGACTCTTCCGGGAAATCTCTTATCAACTGGCGACTTCAAGCTTGAACTCACTCGTACATGTCGCGGTTTCAAATCCGGAAAAATTCGAATCTGCGATTTGCTCTTCTAAAGATCTTCGGACTTCGCTTGCCTCTTGTTGGATTGTTGTACTTCTGTGTCTTCGTCTTGTGTCTTGTAAATGTTCTTGCTTTGGCCATGAAACGCGGTATCATTACGATTCCTTTAGGTTCACTTGATACTCGTCTCTCGGACTTGGGATGTTTGGTGCTTGGACTTATGTTTGGGTGTTTGAATGTTTGTATCTGTGTTCGGGTGTCTGATCTTGGGACTTATGTTTGGGTGTCTGATGCTTTGTGCACACGTGAAAGTATTATGCTTTTAGTGTGCATGCTTGTGTTCATAGCGGTTCTGGAGGTGTCGCTAAACCGTAGATGCGTGATTTCTTCGGGCGTCATGCGAAAAATTACCTTATTTTTCGTTGACGGAAACTTGAGGGCGTGATTTGTTCTTCTTCAGGCGTCATTTCGCGAAAAATTACCTTATTTTTCGTCGACAGAAGCTTGAGGGGTGTATGGTCGACAGAAGCTTGAGGGGTGTATGGTGTGAGCCCCCAGTTTGACCGAGTTATAGTGTATAACGATGGTCAAACTTGGTGATAAGGTTGTCCGAGCGTAAGTGTTTTTGAATTACCCCCTCGAGTTTGACTAAGTTTTGTATGAAAATTGAGTCAAAATGAGGAGCGTGTGTTTGGTATTAGTTGTGTTGGGAGAAGGTGTTTTTGGATTACCCCTTCGAGTTTGTCTTAATTTGGTTGGTATTAAGGCAAAGTGGTGTTTGGCTATTGGCTTTCGTTGACGCGGCTTTAGTGTAAAGCTAAATCAAAGTCTTGTTTGTAATTAGGACTATGCTTTGGTGTAAAAGTAAAGTCAAGATTGTGGCTATGCTTTTAATTTTGCCCCCTTAGTTTGGTTTAGTTTTGGTGTAGAAACTAAGTCAAATTGGAAATGTTACTTCCGTCCTTGAACGAAATGATGTTTTGGTGTCGGGTGTTGGTCGTGCCTTTTGCAAAGCTGTCTACGTATCCACGGTGTGTGGAATCAGACCAGCGTAGTTCGGTAATGCAGTTTAAGGGCATGCCGCCAGAGGTGTTTGAGCTAAGTCGAATTGTGAATTTGACTCGCTTTTGCTTCTGGGGTGTAATTGTCTTGAGGGTGTCTCTTATCAAGGTAGGGTCTTTACTTCGGCTTGTGGGCTTAGTAGGACTTTTGCTTCGACTTTTTCTTTTTTCCTTTTTTTTTTGTAGAGTTTTGGGACGTCCGTGAAGTATATCTATTTTGTTGTATAGGAGTACGATCCTAAAATGGAGTGTCAGCCCCCAGTCTTGGTTGTAGATGTATATCGCACTCATGGTGCATGAGTCGACCATAACGCTTGTGTGGCTTCCTAGTCTAAGGAGGTGAATGTATGGCTTCCTAGTCTGTGGTTTCCTAGTCTAAGGAGGTGAATGTGTTATCTGTAGATCGTAGGAATATCGTAGGTAAGCCCCCAGTCTTGAGGTTTGGTACTTCGGGATGGGTTATTTCCATCGGGTATGGCTGTTGTTGTAACGGGTGAACGACAGTTGTTCATTTGTCGTTTGGCTTGGGTACAATGTATCTTGTACCATCAGGTGAGGGGTACCAACGTCTTTGGATAGGTTGTGTCTTGAACGGGTTGGATCCAGTTTCGTAGAGTGTGGTGTACCCAATGTCGTTGGATAGGCTGTATCCAATGCCGTTGGATAGAGCGTGTCTTGTGTGATTGGACATCTTGGGGTTTAGCGCATCCAGTGTCATCGGGCGTACTCCATGAACGCCTGCTTATGTTGTGTTTGATGTCTCCTTCGTCTCTTATTTGTACCTGCATAGTTAGTACTCAAAGAAAGAAAGTTTTTTTTTTAAAAATGCTCTCGCGTTTTTGGAAATACCTTTTGTTCGAAAGAAGTTTTTGAAAATGTCGTTTTCGTAAAAGAGATTTTGAAAATGCTGTTTTTGAAAATGCTGTTTTTTCAAAAGAAGGTCTTGAAAATGCTGTTTTTGAAAAATGCTTAAAGACGTGTTTTTGTTTGAAAAGTATTGACTCGGGCGTTGAGCTAATTTTTAGAAAGTGCTTCCTAATGTGTACTAACTCGGGAAGTGCTTCCTAAAGTGCATTGACTCGGATGCTAAAGTGCGTTAACTTGAGTACTGAGTTAATTTTTGAAAGGTGCTCTATGAAATGTTTCAAAGACAACGATGAAACGTGTTAAGAAAACGAGTGTTTGAAGACGAGTGTTTCAAAGACGAAGGTGAATCGTATGCGTGACTCGAGACTCGACAATGATAGGGATGTAAGTGACTGTGACACGTGCATCGGTAATGCCCCCGGCTTGGTGACGCATGGTTGCTTCAGTGGCCCGTCGTTGTTCCTGCAAAACGAACAAGGTTAAAAAAAAAAGCAGAGTCCTACTCCTAGGTCTAGCACAACTTTGTCTTGACGTAGTCGTTTTAACGCCTCGATAAAGAAACAGTTTGCCTTTGATTTTTGTGGATTTTTGTGGATTTTTGTGAGGATGTCCTTGACTTTGGAAGCTTTAAACATAAATTTGTAAAAGGGTTGGTTGAGCTCGGGTGAGCGGCCTACGTATCCGTGGGTACGGAATCAAACCTAGCGTAGTTCCAAAGGGTGACTTTTGTGAAATGTGTTTGTTTAGGTGTTTATGTGGAAAGGGGCGTGTTTAAGGACCCGCCGGTCCAAAAGGGTATTTTTGTGGAAAGGTGCGTGTTTAAGGACCCGCCGGTCCAGAGGGGTGTTTATGTAGTTGACCTTGATACATTGCATCTTAAAGGTAGGTTCTCCTTAGTTGATCTTGGCCGCTTGTTTGTCACATCAAAGTCCAATTTGATGGAGAGGGGTTCTATTCCCCAACCTCGATAATTGAATGAACCATCGAAGTATGTTGCTTTTTCATTGATATTGTAAATTCTGTCTTTGGTGTCAAATTCGGCTCAGAGCAATGTCCACCGTGCCATACGTCCTTTTGGCACGGGTTCCTTGAAGAGGTATTAGACTGGGTCCATTTTTGAGTAGACCTTTGTTCACTTAGCCACTTGCTTTATTGACTTTCGGGCTTTTTGATTGTTGTTTGGCCCCTTTCTTAAAGACTTTGAGACTTGTTTCCTTTTTTGATTTCTTGGAAACTTTGAGACTTGTTTCCTTCTTGATTTCTTGGAAACTTTGAGATTTGTTTCCTTTTTTGATTTCTTGGAAACTTTGAGATTTGTTTCCTTTTGACTTCGCTCTTTTTGCCGTTGTTTTCACTTTTGATTGTATTCCCCTTGAGAATTCGTCGGGCCCTTTGTGGTCTGGGCTCGAGCTTCGACTTTGCTAAACCTTGCGGTGGGAAGGTTGCATGTGATCATGTGTCTATCACGCCGGACTCCTCTGACAAGTTCGTTTGCTTATTAGGCACGCGATCGAGTACACGGAGGGCGATCCAGGAGTACTCATGCTTTTGGTCGCGATCAAATTCATGACCACTGTGGAGCCCCAAATCAATGGATCCTCCTCCAAAAGTAGCGGAGTAGTAGACCACAAGCCGACTCACAGAGCCTTAAGTGTCTAGTCGTCGAAAACCTTCTTGTTTTTGTCTTGTACTTGATATTGACTTGGACCTTCGTACCCGGCCTAGACCTCCTTCGGATAGCTACTCCTAGGATGCAATGTATGTCGGTGCAAAATGTTTTTTTTTTGTATATGAAATGTGAGTAAAATGGGTAAAAGGAAACTGGGTTATAGGCAAACTTATTCCCTTATTGATTTGTTAAAATGTCGTACGTCGAAGACTCGATTATCCTAGACTGACGGAGTTTGACTCGATGCTTGAAAACTCGACCCGTATTTAAAAGACTCGAAATGCTTGAGGGGGTCTGCCAGATCGTCGATGGTACTTGAGTGGACGCCTTGTCGGTTGCTTCGTGACGCACGTGTCATGGGTGCACGTTGATGCCCTTAGTGTAGAGACTCGATTAACGCATACTTTGATTCGTTTTGTCTTTGAAATGGTTTTGTTCTGGAGGGTGTTTCGAGTTGAAATGTGTTGTCACATTTCGACTCTGTGTAAGGGATAATTCAAGGTAGTGATGAGCTACTTGAATCAAGGGTGCTTCGAAAATGCGATGGAAACGGTAGTGCCCGTTTTCATGCATTTACCTAAGGGAGAGTTAAACCGACGCGACTAGAACCACTTGGTCTAACACGAGGAAAACCTCGGGATTGAGTTTCCACATTCTCGGGTTCTGTGCTTTCAAAAAGATGGACGCTTAAACCTAAAAGGCTTTGGGCTAGTGATAACCTTTTCTTTTTTATAAAAAAAGTTTATTTTGAAAGAGGTGTAAAAAGGAAAAGGCCTTAAGCCGTTTGATTTGTTTTTGTGAAATTCCTCGAAAAGGGGCTGACATTCTCAGGTTTGAAAAGAGTTTTGCGATAAATGGGTTCTGATGACCGCGAGTTATGCGGCCGATTTTGGGCTAGAAATGTTTTAAAACGTTTCATGCTCGACGATGTTTGGTGATAAAATGCTAGAGGTTTATGTTGAAGGTGTGTCGCTAAGATCCTATTGGTGGGTGTTCGAAATGGCGTTTAAGCTATTTGAGTCGAAGGTGTCAAAATGCGATGAGGACGAGCTTGCTCGTCTACATGGATTTTGTCAGGGAAGAAATGGATCGAGGTGGTTTGAGCCATTCGATCCTTTGCTAGAATCCACAAGATTGGGCTTGGCCATTCTTGGGTTTGGCGAGGGATGCTACTTACTGGGCCGGTTTGACAATAGGTTGTTTGAAAAGATTTTGTTTAGAAAGGTTTGAAAAGGTCAAGGGCCGTGAGTTTGCTTTGAAAAGCTCACCAAGAATGTGTCCTCACTCTTGGGTTATGCTTTGTGAAAAAGCATACGATAAATGGGTTAGGATAACCGTGGGTTATTTAATCCATTTATGTTTTCAAAGGCTTAGGGAATGAGGGGTTGTGTGACTCAAGGAATAAAGTCCACGAGCTTGGGTTCTAATTATTGCTCAGGTTTTTGCTTGTCTTTTAAAAGGAAGTTTTGAAAAATGTTTATTTCAAAAATTTGTGAGAGAAGATCCACGAGCTCGGGTTGTAAACCTTGACTCGGGTTTTGATAGTTGTGTAAAAGGGAATTTGAAAAGTGTTCATCTGAAAAATTCGCGAGAGTTTTGTTTGTAAAAAAGGTTAGATGTCAGTTGTAAAACGTTAAATATTAGTTGTAAAATGTTAGATGTTTAAAAAAACGATCTGAGCCGTGAAACTCAAAGAATAAAAATGCACGAGTCATAAGATCTTGACTCGGGTTTTGCTAGTTTTTTTTTGTAAAAGGAGATTTGAAAAACGTTTGTTTCAAAAATTCGCGATTATTTCGTTTGAAAAGTGTTAGTTGTTAGTTGTTAGATTGATTTATCTTTGAAAAGTTTTTAAGTGAGTTTTCGAAGATATGCAAATTTTGAAAAGACTATATCGTATAGCCTCGCACTTGTACGTATGACTCTTGGTCGTTTGGTCAAGTCTTGTACGCCTCCAACTGATTTGAGTACGCTTTGGCAGGTGCTTTTAGCCCTTTGCCTACATAGTATAACATGTAGGATACAAAGGAAGCCACAGAGGCGGTCAAATCGGTTGCTCTACGGCCCAGTGGAGGGGTGAGAGGAAGGTTAGTCCAGAACGTGCTTTATCGAGTGGACAAGCCTGCGTTTGGAACCACCTCTCAAGGTGTTTGTGTGTGAATCCGACTAGATTCGACTCTAACGGATATGCTTAACTCATGTATGTTGATTGTTCTCAAGTCGTTCAAGTCTCATTTTTATTTTTAAAAAGAAAAAGGCTAGTTTTAGTTTTAAAAATAAAACCTGTCCCCAGCGGAGTCGCCAACTGTAGGTACCGGGATCTGACCATGGGACCACTCGACGTCTTGCTAGGGCCGAAAAGTTAAAAAAGATTAAATAAGAAAAACCTTTAAAACTGTTTTGGAGCCGCCACTAAATTATGAGGGAAATTTAGAACCCGCCTCCGTGTCCTCATGCTCAAAGACACGTCTTAGAGTTCAAGGCACGTCGACACCTATCCGTCTAAGGTTATTGTGAAACCAGATTCGGATTCGGGTGAAGGTACTTTTCTAAAGCATAAATCAAAATAATATTTTTATGAAAGATCTTTTGGAAAAGCCTATCAAAAGATAGCCTCTACTAGACTCGAGAACAATGCAAATAATGATACATGAGCCTAAGTAATACGCTACGTACAAGTGCGATAAAGATGTAAAATAATGCAAAAGAAGATTGTTTAAAACCCTCAGTTAAGCATGCTTAACTTGTTAACGAAAACAGTTCAGTTTAATGACGAATTCATTTTAAGTGATTTAGATGCAATAAGAGGATTTGCTAAATGCATGCAATAAAATAAAGTTCAATTAGCCATTGATTTATTTTAGAGAGGTCAGTTGTTTATGCGACTTTGGAAAGTTGTTACGAATAGGGTGTGTATTCGAGGTGCATGGCCGCCTTATGAAAAGCAGACTCGCGTACCAAAGTCGGGGTGAGCCTAATGTAGGCCCTTGCTAGTCTAAGAAGTAAAGAAAGACCTTAATCCATGGTAGGATTAAGTATTACCTGTCTCGAATCAGGAAACTGGCAGCGCTTCGCTTCAAAGGGGAGAATTCTACACTAGAAAAATGAAGAATTCAAAGGTGTTTATGCGTGAGGCTTTGAGAGAGAATTTTGAGGTGTGAATTGTATTCTGAAATTGTGTGTTGAACGAATGAATGAAGGGTTGTATTTATAGTGTAGAGTTCGGCAGATTTTAGGAAATCTAGGGATAAAACCGGACGTAGGAGCCGCAAGGCTCCTTGCGACTGCCTGGGGCAATCGCAACACGTCTTGCGATAGCCCCTACCAATCGCAATGCCCCTTGCGATTGGTAGGGCGGGCAAGATACCCTTTTTTCCGTATATTTCCAAATTATCTTTTAGGATTATACGAAATATCCTTGCTTGAGCTCTAAGCTACGGTTGCTAGGGTTTGTTTTAGGGTTTATCCTGGACCTTGGGAAGCGGGCCAGGCATGGGTTTGGGCTCGGTTCTGGGCCCGAGCCCTGAAAATGTAAAAGGGGTGTATTTTGTAGTATTTTGTGGAAATTAGGACATTCCTAAGGGTTTGCTAACGCTAAAGGATGGTTTTAACGACTGGTCCTAAATTTAGGGATTTTTAGGAGAATCGAATCAAACCTTGTTAATGTAAAAGGATCGATTAGACTTGAGGTGTGTAAAAAGAGTGTACGCATGCCAGTTAGGACCTGAACTCGAAACGAGCTAGACTCTAAACCTAAGGACACTAAAAGTGATGACCCATAAAGAAAACTCATTTGCATTTTAGAACATTTAACTCGAATTCGTCATAATTAGAACCATTTAAGTCAACATAAAAGCATGCAATAAAAGTCCATTGTTACATCACTGGGTTTTTGGTGGGAGGTGCGGATTTGGGTATCTACAACACTCCATATCCGATGACACGCCAAAGTCGCATAAGCAACTGACCCTTATAAAATAAACTAATGGACAATTGAACTTTATTTTATTCGCATGCATCTTGCACCTTCTTATTTTGCATTAAAATAAACTTAAACAATGAATTCGACCTTTAACTGAACCGTTTTCGTTAACAAGTTAAACATGCTAAACTGAGGGTTTAATCAATCTTTTTGCATCTGCATCTGCATTCTTTTACAACCTTTTTTGCACTTGTACGTAGCGATAACATTAGCTCAATTATCATCTTATATGGATTGTTCTAGGTCAGTAGAGGCTATTTTTACATAGGCTTTTCTAAAAGGTATTCATAAATCATTAATTGAATTACTCTTTTTCTAAAGTACTCTCACCCCGAATCCAATCTGGTTTCACAAGCCTTAGATCGAGGGGTGTCGGCGTGCTCCAAAATCTAGGACATGTCTTTAGGCTTAGGACATGATAGCAGGTTCCTAATTTCCGCGATAATTAGGTGGCGACTCCAAAACAGTTTTTAAAGGTTTTTCTAAATTAGTCTTTTTAACTTAATCCGCCCTTACGCAAGACGCCGAGTTGGGTCCCTCGTCGATTCCCGGGTTCCACAGATAAAATCACCCAGAATAGAATGGTGCCGTCTGTGGGGATATTAGTATAACAATCCTCCAAAAAATCTACGAAGCACACGAAGTTGAGAAATGGCAGATCCAAACGCAAAAGCAATCCTTAAAATCCAGCAAGAACTACAGCAGGCTAGGCTGGCGGCAGAGGACGCCAAGGCAGAAGCAGCGAGGCTGAAGGAAGCAGAGGCTGTCCTGAAGAAACAATTGGAGAATTATGCCAAGAAGAAAGCTGCAACGTCCAGGATTTAGCCAGGTACCCCATTTTCAAATGTGGTCAAACAGATTGACTTTTCTATTTTCTCTGCAGGGTCAGGATCAAGGGGAACGGGAAATCCAGAAGGCAACCCAGAGAATGACACTGTGGTTGGTGATGACCACCCTGAACAACCAGAGGAGATCACTGCTGCCCAGGTCATGCAGTTGCTGGTGCAGGAGGTACAAAAGATCTCAGAATTGGTTCGTAAAGTTTCAGGGCTCCTATCGCCAATAAAGACAGCCACTCCTGAAAGCTATGCAGATTCGTCCTTCGATGACTGCATTGCCATGGTAGAGATGCCAAAGAAGTACACTCATCCCAGTCTGAAGCTCTACGATGAAACAACTGACCCATAGGAGCACGTAGCCCAATACAAGCAACGAATGTTCAATGCCGCAATACCGATGGAGAAAAGAGAGGCTTGTATCTACAAAAGCTTCGGGTCAACCCTGACAGGACCAACGTTGCAGTGGTTCATTAATCTCCCAGTCAGAAGAATTAAAATCTTTGCAGAGCTGATCAACCTCCTCAACGTCCGGTTGCGATGGCGAGGATCTTTGGAGAAGTAGACCCGGTGACACATGCAGATAATCCATAAGGAAGAAGAAACCCTCAGAGACTTCCTGCACCGTTTTAACAAGGAAAAAGTGTCCATCCCCAGAAGTGACATTGGCACGGCAATTGAGGCCTTCAGGCAAGGTTTGGTAAGGGATTCTGAGCTTTATGTTGAACTAACCCGTTATCCTTACTCTACCTTTGAGGATGTGCAGGCAAAAGCTCTAGCCCAGATCAGGGTAGAAGAGGACCAACTATTTAGATCACGCTACCAGGAAAGTGACAGGACATCCCGTAGACCACCAGCTCACCGTGTTAGCAGTAGCAGGCCAGCCCCATACCAGAGGCCACCAAGAAGGGAAGCTAACGCCGTAGATACAGAGGCAGAGGGTCCCAGGGTTCCTCCACCGATTTCAGAGTACTGCTTCTCAGTAGATGTACCAGGGCTTATATGCAAAATGGACAAGCATGGAGCAGCAGTCAGATGGCCAAAGCCAAGTGAAAAGCCAAATCCTAGAAGAGATACAACCAAATGGTGTGAGTATCATGCTGACGTAGGTCATACCACAGAAGATTGCATAGCTCTAAGAAGAGAGATAACCCACCTACTAAAGAATGGATACTTGAAGGACATCCTGCCCAGAGGCAAGAGAACAAAAGATGCATCAGATGAGCCAAAGGAATAACCACCTCCCTTGACACATGAGGTAAGGTTTATTTCTGGTGGTTCTGATATTTGTGGACTGACCTACTCTAGTGCGAAGCGTGTGGCAACAGAGAATAGGCAAAGACCACCAGTAGGACAGCCAGATTTTATCCAGCCAATCATGTTCGACGAAGCAGACCTCCAGGGGGTACACAGGCCACACCACGATGGCCATTTGATCAAGATCCAGATAGGAACTTGTATGGTCAGACGAGCTCTGGTCGATGAAGGAAGCTTAGTAAACATAATCATGATGAGTGCACTAGAAGGGATGGGCCTACAAGAATCCAACATTACAAAGAAGTCCAGTGTATTAGTGGGGTTCAGTGGCGAGACAAAGAACAGTATTGGGGATATCACACTGCCAACATACGTGGAAGGGGTAACCTCTTTCGAGAAGTTCTGCATCATAGACTGCTTGTCCTCATACAACGTGATCATGGGACGACCGTGGATCCACAATCTCAAAGCGGTGCCTTCAACGTATCATCAGTGCATCAAGATCCCTACCAAATGGGGAGTAGCTACGGTAAAGGGCGAGCAACAGACAGCCCAGGAGTGTTACAGGACTTCCCTGAAACCCTCCAGCCCAGGTAAGTCCCTTGCATAGCAATTAAAGCAGTCTCTTAGGACTGTAGGTGAGCCTGTCCCACGCATGGAGACAGAAGAGGTATATTGACAAACGACAGACCTGACAGGAAAGTCCTGATTGGCTCTGATGCTCAAAAGATAATCAGGCCTGCCTTAATTGACTTTTTAAGGAGCAGAGAGCACTGCTTTGCGTGGTCTCATTTTGATATGACTGGTTTTAGTTCTGATGTGATTACGCATAAACTTAATATTAACCCTAATTTCAAGCCTGTAAAGCAAAAGCGCAGGAAATTCGCTCCAGAACGCAATGACGTGATCAACGAAGAAGTCCGTAAATTGCTAAACATGGATATGATCAAAGAAGTCATGTACCCGCTGGCAAATGTGATGGTGGTGCAGAAGAAGAATGGAAAGTGGAGAGTCTGTGTAGACTATACAGACCTGAACAAGGCGTGTCCAAAAGATTCTTTCCCATTACCACATATAGATGCTATGGTAGACGCAACTGCTGGGCACGAAGTGCTGATGTTCATGGATGCAGCGAGCGTATTTAACCAGATAAGGATGTACCCCGCAAACCAGGAGCATACAGCTTTCATGACTAGCAGGGGATATATTGCTACAAGGCCATGCCATTCAGATTAAAGAATGCAGGTGCCACGTACTAGCAGCCGGTGAACATGATGTTTAAGGACCAGATAGGAGAAACAATGGAAGTCTACATTGATGATATGGTTGTCAAGTCCAAGAGAGCTAAGGACCACACACAGGATCTGGCCCGAGCATTCGAGATCCTAGAGAGGTATAATATGAAGTTGAACCCTACTATGTGTACCTTTGGTGTCACTGCAGGAAAGTTCTTAGACTATATGGTGACGAAAAGGGGAATAGAGGCCAACCTTGAGCAGATATCAGCAATTATGAACCTGACTCCCCCTTAGAGTCCAAACGACATTCAAAAGCTTACTGGGAGATGTAGATACCCATATCCATACCCTCCCACACAAAACCATGTGATGTAACACGGACTTTTATTATGCATGTTTTAATGTTGACTTAAACGGTTCTAATAATGTCGAATTCATTTTGAGTCGTTTTAAATGTTAAATGAGTTAGGTCGCTTCACATCACACTTAAATAAACGTTCATTTTGTCCATTTGGAGTCTAGCTTGGACCGCATCCTGCTTCATTTGGCATGAGCTTCGCATTTGCATTACAATTAGCCCTTTTACATTAACAAGGTCTAATTCAGCATTCCTAAATTCCTAAATTTAGGCCCGGTGGCTAATTCCCCCATTTAGCCTCCTCTTACACAAAATATAGCCTCACGGGTTACCTTATTGCACAAAATGCTACAAAATACACCTTTTTCACATTTTCGGGTCTCGGGCCCAGAACCGAGCCCAAACCCATCTTTGGCCCTCACTCCAAAGCCCTGAACTCACAAAATATCTCGGAAATATCCCAGGTGTTTTCTTGACGTGCAAGCTCGAGATTATACTGTATCTTTTCAAGATATAATCAAACTGGAATTAGGAAAACGAACCTAGAACCACACCCTCAAACCGCATAGCCTTATGCGGTTTAGGGGTCAAACCGCATAAGCCTATGCGGTTTACCCTGCAAACCGCATAGAGCTATGCGGTTCCCTAGCCTGGTTTTATCCCGAGATTTCCTAATTTCTCCGAGGTTTTAGTATATATACACCCCTATCCCCGACCTCTTAACACACAATTTCCACACAGAATTTACAGCATGCACAATTCGCAACTCTCTCTCAAAGCCTCACGCACTCAAATCCTTGAGTTCAACACATCATCCCGTGTTGAATTCATCCTCCTTTTAAGTTCAAGAAGCGAAGCTCTGCCCAGATTTGAAGCGCCAGGACCAGGTAGGTACCGATCCACTTGGATCAAAGCTTTTTCTTATTTTCTATGGACTAACAAAGGGGACTACACTTTAGCGCCCCCCCTCCCGGCTTTGGCACCGAGTGCGCTTGCATTCCAAGTGTTCTTATTATTACTTCGGGTACACTCCATATCCGATGACACGCCAAAGTCGCATAAGCAACCGACCCTTCTAAAATAAACCAATGGACAATTGAACGTTTATTTTATTTGCATGCATCTTGCACCTTCTTATTTTGCATTAAATCAACTTAAACAATGAATTCGACCTTTAACTGAACCGTTTTCGTTAACAAGTTAAACATGCTAAACTGAGGGTTTAAATCAATCTTTTTGCATTTGCATCTGCATTCGTTTACAAACTTTTCGCACTTGTACGTAGCGATAACATTAGCTCAAATATCATTTTCCATGGATTGTTCTGGGTCAGTAGAGGCTATTTTTACATAGGCTTTTCTAAAAGGTTTTCATAAATCACTAATTGAACTGATCTTTTTAAAAGTGCCCTCACCCCGAATCCATTCTGGTTTCACAGCCTTAGATCTAGGGGTGTGTGGATACCCAAATCCGTACCTTCCGCCAAACACACAATTTCACACCAGAAAACACCTTCAATTGACAACTCAAACCTCTCAAAGCCTCACGCATAAACACCTTTGAATTCTTCAATTTCCTAGTGTTAAATTCTTCCCTTTGAAGCGAAGCGCTGCCGGTTTCCTAACTCGAGACAGGTAATACTTAATCCTAACATGGATTAAGGTCTTTCTTTACTTCTTAGACTAGCAAGGGCCTACATTAGGCTCACCCCGACTTTGGTACGCGAGTCTGCTTTTCATAAGGCGGCGATGCACCTCGAATACACACCCTATTCGTAACACCTTTTCAAAGTCGCATAAACAACTGACCTCTTTTAAATAAATCAATGGACAATTGAACTTTATTTTATTGTATGCATTTAGCAAATCCTCATCTTGCATCTAAATCACTTAAAATGAATTCGTCATTAAACTGAACTGTTTTCGTTAACAAGTGAAGCATGCTTAACTGAGGGTTTTAAACAATCTCTTTTTGCATTCTTTTTACATTTATATCGCACTTATACGTAGCGAATTACTTAGGCTCATGTATCATTCTTTGCATTGTTCTCAAGTCTAGTAGAGGCTATTTTTTGATAGGCTTTTCCAAAAGATCTTTCACAAAAACATTATTTTGAACTATACTTTAGAAAAGTACCCTCACCCGAATCCGATTCTGATTTCACAATAGCCTTAGACGGATGGGTGTCGACGTGCCTTGAACTCTAAGACGTGTCTTTGAGCATGATGACACAGAGGCGGGTTCTAAATTTCCCTCATAATTTAGTGGCGGCTCCAAAACAGCTTTTAAAGGTTTTTTGTACTTAATCTTTTTAACTTTACGCCCTTAGCAAGACGTCGAGTGGTTCCATGTTAATCCCGGTACCTACAGTTGGCGACTCCGCTGGGGAACAGGTTTTATTTTTAAAACTAAAACTTGCTTTTTCCTTTTAAAAATAAAAATGAGACTTGAACGACTTGAGAACAATCAACATACATGAGCTAAGCATATCTGTTAGAGTCGAATCTAGTCGGATTCACACACGAACACCCCGAGAGGTAGTTCCAAACGCAGGCATCGTCCATTCGACGAGGCACGTACTGGACTAACCTTCCTCTCACCCCTCCACGGCTTGCCGTAGTAAACTGATTTGACCGCCCCAAGGCTTCCTTCGTATCTGATGAGGCGTTATTAGTAGGAGTTTAGAAGTCAGTTTTATATATTTTGAGACACTTGGAGGTTTAATTAGTAGCTATTTTAATATATTTTGCATTGCGGTGAATAATTTGTTAATTGTCACTTTTATAATACTTTTATTGATCAAGACCGTTCGTTGCTGCTTCCGCGACGAATATTCACTTGTACTCGGGAAATAAGAGGACGTGAAGAATAAAGAAGTTCAAGAGGAAGAATAAAGACCGAGTCAAAGAACAGTTTTTGGAAATAAGAAGGCTTGTAATTTTATATTATTTTAATTATTTAGGTTTTAGGAAATTGCATATATATAGGTTTGCTTTATTTTTATTAGGAGAACATCTACATAATCTACTGCTACTTTTATTTTCTCATCTAGACCTAGTTTTCATACTTTTGTATTATCAATTTTTAGTTTTTAAATTATCAAACTTGAGACGATCGATTGAAGCGACGATAATTAATCTGTGAGATTTCAATTTCTCTACTTTCTTTTGAGTATTATTCAATTGCTTGTTTTAATTATTGATTTTAATCTTGGTTAGAATGATCAACTAATTAGGGTTATTATTGATTCATATGCTAGATTTGATTATTGGCTCCGTTTGCTGTATTAATCTTATCGCCGTAGCAATTGTGATTGATTTATCGTACTCAGTTTGTCGTAAGTTAATCATAAAAGTAATTGAATTTGTGACTCGAGTATCAACTGCGTTGTTGGTATTGGTTATCTTTATTGATTCTCATGCTAATTCTTCTATAGACTTGAACTTGATATCGCGTGATTTGGGTTAGTCTTAGAAAGGGTAATTTAGGGCATCCGTTTTGACCTAGTTGCTGACTTAAGAGAGAATACGTTAGTTGATATAATTGAACTGTATTGACTTTCACAATAAAGTGCTCAGGATTAGTAGATTAATTGTTTTCAGTGATCAGTGATTTTATCGTTCGTGGATTTCGTTTCGTGTCAAGTATTTCTCCCTAGATTATTATTTTGTTTATTGCTTTTATGTTTTAGTAGTTAGCTTTTATGTTTTAGTAGTTATTTTATTAATCAATCAAAACCCCCTTTAATTTGGTTACTTTTACTCTGCATTATCATACACATTAATTAGCTTAGTCCTTCTCTGTGGGTTCGACCCTTACTTTCACTATATTGCTATTTTAGTAGTTAGTCGAGTAAGTGATTATAAATTTACTTTGACGGCATACGACTTTAAGCCCGTCAGTATCCTACACGTTATACTGTGTGGGCGAAGGGCTAAAAGCACCTGCCAAAGCGTACTCAAATCAGTTGGAGGCGTACAAGACTTGACCAAACGACCAAGAGTCATACGTACAATTGCGAGGCTATACAATATAGTCTTTTTCAAAAATCATTTGCATATTTTCGAAAAGTCGCTTTAAGTTTTCAAAAATAATCAACCTAACAAATTAACAAGCTAACACTTTTCAAACAAAATAATCACGAGTTTTTGAAATAAACATTTTTCAAATTTCCCTTTTACAAAATTAGCAAAAACCCGAGTTAAGGTTTTTAACCTAAACTCGTGAACTTCATTCCTTGAGCCTCACGGCTCAAATCCTTTTTAACATCCTCGACTTGGCTAGTCTAAGTCGAATCCTTTTTTACGCATCCATCTTTACCCCATGACAGCATACCGTCGCTCGGGCTAAATGGATGCAAAGCAAAATCTTTTAACATCGAGATGAGCTGCGCGCACGCATTCTCATCTCAAAAACACTCCTAGCCTGTTTTCGAAAACTTCCTTCTTTTTCAAAACGTAAAAGAGTCTTTTTCAAACGAAAAGAGCTAAAAACGAACATATAAATGTAGGGATCTCATCCCATTCACTAATCAAATATTAGTGTAAATCAAATTACTCTAATTTGATGATCAAGATCTATGTGATTACAAATATACTTTGTTATAAGTTTATAGAGATTTATACCTTTCTTAAAAGGGAAATATGGGCACAAAACTAGAACTCCTTTCTAGATTTGTTTCTTGAGCTAGTGTTTAGGATGATCCTCCAAAACCCGAGTTTCCAAAATAGGAAACCTCCTTTAGATAGCACCCAAGAACTACACCAAATTTACTAAATGATTTTGATCTAGAAATCACTTAGCAAATACTTGATAATATGTAAAAATATTATTACTAACACTTAGTAATATTATGACTAATAATAATATTAGTTTTAGAGAGAATAGTGAGAGTTAGAGAGTAGAAGAGTTAGGAGATGAATGCATATCACTTTGCTCTTTCTCTTTATGCTCTTATAAGAACAATTAGAAAAGCAAAAGTGTGTTGCATACACTTTGAGGGGGCCGGCCACTTTTCATGGGAGAGGGGGAAAGTGGTTCTCTTGTTTAGAACAATTGCAAGCTAGGTAATTATGATGTTATGCATGCAAAAGTAGAACAAGAGGAAAAGACAAAATGGAATCTTTTCTCTCATCTCCCTTCACTTGGACGGTTTCATGGCCCTATTTATGGGTCCAATTTGTTTTCAATATTTGTCCCACAAATACTTATAATTTACCACTTAATCATCTAATATGATAAAGTACAAATTATCAAATTGAACTCACAACTCTTCTTTAACATATATGTACACTTACACATATTTAAGAATTGTACTTTTACTAATCTCATTAGTAAAATATACATGATTAGTGAATTAACAGTTAATCACTAATTCTCATCTCCTCTGATAATTTTATCAATATAAAATTCAATCATCCGAGTTCACAACTCGATTTCTCTCTAAATTAATTCACTGACTAACCGTTAGTCGATTTATCAAGTTACTAATATAATCGTATCTCATACAATTAATTAGCTTAAATATTTGGAGTATGTTCCTATAGGTGTGACTCAAAGGGATCAATTGATTACCGCCGTTCTCACGACAATAACGTCAAACTCTAGTCAGCCAACCGTTATTGATTTACGTTAATCAATTGACAATAATACAGGATTATCCCCATGTATTCCTTAATTGAGATTTATTAAGTAATCGCACTATTGTGGAGGACACATACTCCAACAATCTCCCACTTGTCCGAGACGAGTTGTGCATTACCAATTCTCATGTCCGTTTCACATCTCCCACTCAATGCAAGGTGTCTTACAGGTCGTACTTGCATTCTAAAGATATATATCTTGAGTGGTTTCCTCGATAAGGAGAGTAGCTGTCTGACCGGGGAATCTACCGTAGATTCTTACCGAGCGTGGCCACGCATTTTCAGCGACTACTCCTCGAGTGGCCCAAAGATGTTTTACCCCGACAAGGGTGGACATTTCCCTTCCACTCGATTGTACTGTATAATGCAGATCACCATGACCCCAAAGATGCCCTTATAACCCCCTTTCACGGCATGGCTTAGGACAAAAATGAAAGTCACTCGGAAACTGCACCGACTCAGACAATCAGTTTCCAGTCAAAGAATCGACTCAAAGGAATACTATAGAAATTCCCACCACGACCAGGTTTCAATCTCATTGAAAAGGAATTCTATAAGCGTCACTGCCCGACAGAGTGTTTTCACAGTCTGTCTATGCAAACGATCAGTCATCACTTATGACCCTACGGTGTTGAACCCACCATCGATCGACTTCCAATCTAGTCTCTTCGAGACGTCACCTCTTATGAGAGACCAGGGACCAAATACTAAGTTTATGCCGTTCACTTGAATATGTTCAAAGTTGTCGCACAACTATTCGGATAAACAAAGTGTGCATTCAAAAAGACTTAAAAGAGTAAATATACTCTAAACAATGAATGTTATTTTCATATATGTAATAGGATACGTTATCCATTACATATCTCATAAACTAAAGGAAATCTGGCATACGCCTCAACCCCATAGAGGCGGTGTGAGCGTCATGCTTAGCCCTCGAAAGAGGCTTGGTTAAAGGATCAGCGGTGTCATCGTCTATCCCAACCTTACAAATATCTATTTCCTTCATTTCCACATTATCTCTTATAACATGGTATTTCCTCAAAACGTGTCTAGACTTATTACTAGACTTGGGCTCCTTTGCCTGAAAGATAGCCCTACTATTATCACAATAAATAGTGATTGGATCTACGGCACTAGGGACTACTTTTAGACAATCCAAGAATTGCCGAATCCATACAGCTTCCTTAGCAGCTTCCGAAGCTGCCAAATATTCAGCTTCTGTTGTAGAATCCGCAGTGACACTTTGCTTGAAACTTTTTCAGCAAATAGCACCCCCATTCAACATAAAGACATAGCCGGATTGAGATTTCAAATCATCCCCATTGGTTTAGACACTTGCATTCGTGTAACCTTTTACACGCAGCTCAAGTTCTTCTCCAAGTACTAGAAACGAATCCTTAGTTCTTCTTAAGTACATAAGGATGTTCTTTACAGCTATCCAGTGACTCTCACCAGGATTGGCTTGATACCGGCTCGTCATGCTCATGGCGAAAGCGACATCGGAACGAGTGCACATCATAGCATACATGATTGATCCTGCAGCGGAAGCATAAGGGATCAATTTCATGCGTTCAATTTCCGCAAGAGTCGTAGGACATTGAGATTTCTTCAACGTTGTTCCTACACTCATCGGAAGAAAGCCTCTTTTGGAGTCTTTCATATTGAACCTATCAAGAATCTTATCGATATAAGCTTCTTGACTTGATGCTAGTATCCTCTTGGGTCTATTTCTATAGATCCAGATACCCAAGATGCGTTGTGCCTCTCCCAAGTCCTTCATTTGGAAATGGTTTCCCAATTCCACCTTTACCGAATTCAAACTTGGAACATCATTTCCAAATTAGTAGTATGTCATCCACATACAAAACAAGGAAGGTTACCTTGCTCCCACTAAACTTCATGTATAAACAAGGTTCCTCGGCACTTCGAGCGAAACCCTTTTGTTTTATAACATGATGGAATCTATAAATCCAACTCCTTGATGCTAGCTTAAGACCATAAATGGATTTCTTAAGCTTGCATACTTTCTTAGGGTTGGATGTATCCACAAAACCTTCAGGTTGTGTCATGTACACTTCCTCTTCTAGAATCTCATTCAAGAAGGCGGTTTTTACATCCATTTGCCATATTTCATAGTCATGAAACGCGGCAACCGCTAAGATTATTCTTATGGATCGAAGCATTGCAACCGGTGCAAAGGTTTCATCATTATGAATACCCCGGACTTGTGTAAAGCCCTTTGCCACCAATCTAGCTTTGTAAACATCTATATGTTTATCTATGCCGAGTTTGATTTTGAATATCCATTTACACTGAAGAGGTCTCACTCCTTCAGGTAAATCTACCAAGTCCCTAACTTGGTTCTCGTGCATAGAATCCATTTCGGATTGCATGGCCTCAAGCCATTGGTCGGAGTTGGGACTACTAATAGCCGCCTTGTAGGTTGAGGGTACAAATCACCCTCATCCTCGATATTACCGAGGTAAGAGTCAGGTTGATGACTAATTCTTCCTGACCTCCTAGGGATTATAACCGTGTCAGAAGACGAGGGAACGGTTTCCTCATTTTCTGCCTCGGTTTGTGGCTCTTGAACTTCATCAAGTTCAAATTTTCTCCCACTCTGTCTATTAGAAATGTATTCATTTTCTAGAAAGACAGCATCACGAGCCACAAACTCTTTGTTCTCGTGAGGGTTGTAGAAGTAATAACCACACGTTTCCTTAGGATAACCTACAAAAAAAAAAAAAAACATTTGTCAGACCTTGGTGTGAGTTTATCGTCAGATTTATTCTTAACGAATGCCTCACAACCCCAAATTCTCATGAATGACAAATAGGGAACCTTTCCCGTCCATATCTCATATGGAGTCTTGTTGACTGCTTTAGTCGAACTTCGATTTAGTGAGAATGCGGCAGACAGTAGCGCAAAGCCCCAAAAAGATCCAGGAAGCTCACTTAGACTCATCATAGACCGAACCATATCTCATAAAGTTCGGTTTCTCCTTTCTGTAACACCATTCATCTGTGGTGTGCCCGGAGGAGTCCATTGTGATATTATACCACAATTCTTAAGATGTGATTCAAAACTCATTACTTAGATATTCGCCACCACGATCCGATCGTAGTGCTTGTATCTTCTTATCAAATTGGTTTTCAACCTCATTTTGAAATTCTTTAAATTTCTCAAAAGCATCACTTTTATACCTTGTTAAGTAGAAATAACCATATCTACTTAAGTCATCGGTAAAAGTAATGAAGTAATGATATCCTCCTCTAGCAGTGATGTTTAATGGACCACACACATCGGTATGTATGAGTCCTCAAACCTCACTAGCTCGTGTCCCTTTACAATTAAAGGGTGCACGAGTCATCTTCCCTAAAAGGCAAGCCTCGCACGTACCATATGATTCGCAATCAAATGATTTGAGAACCTTGGTCTCAACAAGTCTCTTTATGCGTCTATCGTTTATGTGACCTAAACGATAATGCCAAAGGTAGGATTTGTTTGATTCATCAGTTTTGAGCTTCTTGTTCTCTATATGATAAACACCATTGACATTATTCAAAACATAAATACCTCCGATTGAAAAGGTTTCACCACGAAGACGGAGATAATGTTTTTGGTTAGAGTTGGTACAAAATAACAGTTATTCAAGTACAACTCTAAACCACTAGCTAGAGTGAGTACAAAATTTCCCATGGAAACGGCCGCTACTCTAGCTCCATTGCCCATGCGGAGATCTACATCACCCTTGGCTAGTGCTCGCACATTTATCATTCCTTGCAAGTGATTGCAAAGGTGAGATCCACATCCGGTATCCAATACCCTTGTAAGCATGATTTATGTCAATCATATAAAGATTAGAAGGAACAATATCTTTGGATGTCGCACATCAATCATTCTTTTCCTTCAAAAATTTGGGACAATTAAGGCCTAACGACCGGGTTTGGGCTTGCTATTCTCAATAGCATTCCCCTTACCCTTATATTCCTTGAACCGAGCTTCATTAGCTCCCTTCCCTTTCTTGACCCCAAAGTTTATGTTCTTCAATCTCATTGAAAGAACATATTTTCTCTCAATCCTCATTCACTTTCGTGCTATCTAGGTCGAAGCACATCGTCGTCACTCTAGTGAATAACACATATGCACTTTAGTGAGTAACGAAGCGAAGTTTGAGAGAATGTGACATTGACCAAAACAATATATTTTTTAACGTCATTGTCAACCTTTAGGTGCTCATCGTAGGCGGCTCGCGCCGCCGCGGTGGCCCTAAGTCCGGGTTCGGTGGGAGGTGGTTCGGTAAGGTTCTTAAGCACATTGTCGGATTAAGCGGCGCCCCTTAAAGTCGAATCGCATTCGACAAAGTTGTTACCGTCATCCTTTAGGATACACTTATCCATCACGGTTCTCAACCATGAATATTTACCCAAAATGGGTGCGGGAGTTGAGGTAGTCATTGCGATTTCAAATAAATTACTCTACAACAAATATGAGGAAATTTACATTCATTGTACATACATGACAATTGCTAAAACTCCTTTTAAAACAAATGTCCATTTATATAATGATCTCCCACGAAATTATATAAATGATTCCAAGACTCGTTCTCATATAAAATTAGACATCTCATATTCCCTTTTATATAAAAACGATAAGTCAACACTTGACTAATTCTACACTAGAATGCTTGGTTGATGATTTTCTTTAAAATGCATCCTTAAGCCCCAAATAACTCTTATTTGGTTGAGTTCAAACCAAATTAGCATGGGACTTCCTCCCACTACTTACCCATGGTAACGAGGTTCCACGTTGCGGAGGTCCTCACGAACATGGGGTTCATAGTCGCCACATTTGGAAAGGCTTAATCTCAATTCATTTGTTTGATTATGTGGGTGATCTTGTCAATTTTAGTCATAAAAATTCTTTATAAGTGAACTAATTTAGGAATCGTGACTTAAAACGACAATCATAGTGGGATATCGTGGCATGCATGGCGATTTTGGCATGTGTGCGAAAAATAAGCAATCAAACAAGCATAAGCAAGCATAAGCATAAACCTAGTATGGCCACCTAAAAGTAATTAAAATTACAAGGAGTTACAAATT
The DNA here is from genome assembly GCA_023091065.1 of Dianthus caryophyllus. Lineage (NCBI taxonomy): Eukaryota > Viridiplantae > Streptophyta > Magnoliopsida > Caryophyllales > Caryophyllaceae > Dianthus > Dianthus caryophyllus. The sequence goes on along the minus strand of CM041519.1, from coordinate 25,846,226 downwards.
GGAAACCAACTCCTTTGGTCCCTTTTCATAAGGACTTCATCCAAGCTTCTCCTTGCAAGCTTTAGAACACTTCTAAGGCTCCTTGTCGATCTCCATCGCCGGTCTTCGATTTTACAAATAGTTACAAGTATGAATTACAAATGAATACATAGCAAACCTATTATACATTTATAAATGAAATAAACTATTAAATTACAAACCGGCGATACGAGATCGCATTTAATTACAAACCACACGATATTCCCTTTCATTACAGGTAATATCGGTAAAAATATAACAAACTATGGCCATACTAGTAAAAACAAACATTCATTCAACAATAAACATTCATCCAAATATGCATAATGAATAGCTTATAAATAAAAACATGCCAAAATCGCCCTAAACAATAATCGCATTAAATCGTTTCAAACCGATCTCATTTTTAAATCGATTAATCTCATATTAATCAATAATGCTTAAAACACCTTTTAAGCTTGAACTAAAACTTCTAAACTGATTTAGAACACCCAAAATTAGTTTTCACAAATTCATGGTGATTTTAGTTTATAAACTTGGTCATTTGCTAGTTAGTTCTAGCTTTAATCATAACTATTTATGAATAAAGATTTATAAAATCAAAATAAAATAAAATAAAATCATTTTTATTTTGACAAAAATTTGTATATTCTGGAACACTTCCAAAATATCAGAAAAGAAGAGTTTGGTCAGAAAATATTTACGAATTATTTTATATAAAATAACATACTATTTCATCGATTTTATCTCATAAAATCAAGAAAACGTCTACAACAGTGAGGAAAAATCCCAAATTTATACGAGAGCATCCTCATAATGTATAAAAATATTGGTATAAATTTCATGTCCATAAAACAACGTTTACTGTATTTTTGGACATAAAATGCATTATATACCGATTTTAAACAAAAATAAGAATAAATATTCAAAACTCAAAATCTGACTTTGAAAATTTACATGCAAAAAGTATAAATATGAGATATCACTGTGTAAAAATTTCGAGACTAGATTCTAATTATAACTATTTATAGTCATTATTTTAGCCAAAAACTCACTTTTTCACTCGGTTTTGTATAAAAATCATTTTAATTAGCAAACAAATTTCAAAAAATACGAAATTTGACCAGTAACTTCATGAGACTAGAAAATTTGCATGAAATAAAAATCTCGTGTTAAAACCACTTTTAACACCATTTTTGGATTTTATCATATTTATTCTCAATAAATATATAAAACTCCAAAAACAACAAAATAAATTTGTAACCACAAGCCTAAGCTCTGATACCACTTGTAGGGATCTCATCCCATTCACTAATCAAATATTAGTGTAAATCAAATTACTCTAATTTGATGAGCAAGATCTATGTGATTACAAATATACTTTGTTATAAGTTTATAGAGATTTATACCTTTCTTAAAAGGGAAATATGGGCACAAAACTAGAACTCCTTTCTAGATTTGTTTCTTGAGCTAGTGTTTAGGATGATCCTCCAAAACCCGAGTTTCCAAAATAGGAAACCTCCTTTAGATAGCACCCAAGAACTACACCAAATTTACTAAATGATTTTGATCTAGAAATCACTTAGCAAATACTTGATAATATGTAAAAATATTATTACTAACACTTAGTAATATTATGACTAATAATAATATTAGTTTTAGAGAGAATAGTGAGAGTTAGAGAGTAGAAGAGTTAGGAGATGAATGCATATCACTTTGCTCTTTCTCTTTATGCTCTTATAAGAACAATTAGAAAAGCAAAAGTGTGTTGCATACACTTTGAGGGGGCCGGCCACTTTTCATGGGAGAGGGGGAAAGTGGTTCTCTTGTTTAGAACAATTGCAAGCTAGGTAATTATGATGTTATGCATGCAAAAGTAGAACAAGAGGAAAAGAAAAAATGGAATCTTTTCTCTCATCTCCCTTCACTTGGACGGTTTCATGGCCCTATTTATGGGTCCAATTTGTTTTCAATATTTGTCCCACAAATACTTATAATTTATCACTTAATCATCTAATATGATAAAGTACAAATTATCAAATTGAACTCACAACTCTTCTTTAACATATATGTACACTTACACATATTTAAGAATTGTACTTTTACTAATCTCATTAGTAAAATATACATGATTAGTGAATTAACAGTTAATCACTAATTCTCATCTCCTCTGATAATTTTATCAATATAAAATTCAATCATCCGAGTTCACAACTCGATTTCTCTCTAAATTAATTCACTGACTAACCGTTAGTCGATTTATCAAGTTACTAATATAATCGTATCTCATACAATTAATTAGCTTAAATATTTGGAGTATGTTCCTATAGGTGTGACTCAAAGGGATCAATTGATTACCGCCGTTCTCACGACAATAACGTCAAACTCTAGTCAGCCAACCGTTATTGATTTACGTTAATCAATTGACAATAATACAGGATTATCCCCATGTATTCCTTAATTGAGATTTATTAATCGCACTATTGTGGAGGACACATACTCCAACAATAAATAAGTGTGTCAGTCGGGTCTGTCATATAGCTGATGCACTCCATGCAAACATAGGGAACCTCAACTGGATACACGCCGCACCAAGAACCGAGTCGTCGTACCCCGCAAGAAACGAACCTACAAACGAAAAATGGCCGGCAACGAAGACGTTAACGCACTCCGCGAACAAGTTACCAAACTAACCAACGATCTTGAACGCCTACTGACCCACCACGAGACTGAGGTCACTCGAATGGAGCTGAAAATCAAGGACGAGGCGAATAAACACGCCAAGAAGCTCCAAGCTATGGAGGAACGCCTCGGTGCTCCAGGAGGCTACTCTATACACAAGGAGAATGAAAACATTCCCCAGAACATCAAGGACGAACTACCCAGCAAGCTCGCCCTTAGTGACCTTCCAATGTTCCAAGGTCACGAGAGCCCGATTACTCACATTAGGGCCTTCAAATCACAGATGGGTATCAAGGGAGTCAAGCCGGAATACTGGCCATCACTTTTCCCACATTCTCTCGCTGCAATACCCAAGACATGGTTCTACTCTTTGAACCCAGAAAGGGTCTCTTCATTTGAACAGATCACGGTCGAATTCGACCACCAGTACAAGGACAACGACGACACCCAGGTCTCTATCCGCACCTTAGAGGTCCTATCACAAAGGGACAATGAAGGATTCACCGAGTACCTTACTAGGTGGAAGAAGCTCAGTGCACAAATCCCAAATCGTCCGCGAGAGGACGAACTTGTGACTAAATTTGTCAACAACTTGTGACCCGTGTACCAATTTTACATGCGGTATAGCAACATACAAACCTTCAAACAACTCACTAAGGTCGGTACTCAGATTGAAGATGACCTTAGAACTGGAACCATGGCCAAGTACACTGGTCATGCATATCAAGGGAGTTCGTCTAAATCAACACGTACCACCAAAAACGACGAGAACCGTACCGTCGCCAACCTAGAGTCACTTGGTGATCCGGAGTCGTTCGCCACCACTACCTCCCCTCCTTCCAAACCTAGGAGGAGTTTTGACACACTCTACATGTCTTACACAAAGGCGTTTAAAAGGCTCGTCGACAAAAACTATCTGCAACCCATCGGGCCTACCACTGAACCGCCCGAGGACAAGAAGCCCAGGTCGTGGGATGCTAACGCTTACTGTGCATACCACAGGGGCAAAGGCCACGATACTGAGAACTGCTTCAAACTGAAGCACGCTATTCAAGACCTTATCGACCAAGTAAAGCTCGATAAGCCGACGGCCAATGGAAAGCCGTCTAACAAAGACAACCCTTTAGCTAACCATGCAATCTTTGTGGGCTCCATACCCGTCATTGATTGCTCCTACCTCATCACACCTACCGACGACCAGATCAACACTATCTCCCTTGACCAACCGATCATGGAGAGTAATGTTCAAAACGACGGCGAGAGTTTCACCAATTTTCTAGCAAGATGGAAGGAGCTCAACGCACACCTTGTAGGTTTAGTGCACCCCGACGAGCTTGTGCACGACATCATCGAAGATCTACACCCAGTATACCAAACCCACATCCGATATGCTAACATACGCAACTTCAATCACCTCGTCAACATCGCCACGCAAATTGAGGACGATTTGAACGCATGTTATGGCGAGCAAATTAATGGAGTGTGGTACTCTAGTAGCGAGAGTGAAGGCGAATGGCCACCACCTAACAAGGCCATCGCCCAAATCAACAACACCAGCAGTTCATCCTCTTCTAAAAATAACAAAAAGGGCAAAAACAAGAGGGGAAAGAAGAAGGGCAATAAGTCCCAAGTCAAAGTGAACACCATTCAACCCGAAACTAAGGACGAGGTTTCGCACCTCACCCGCTCCGGGCGGCCTTATCAAAATATCTTCACGGATGCCCACGCCGAGGAGGCCGCCGCCCCTGAGAAGGGCAAAGCCGTAGTCCAAGAGGACGACCCCTCCAGAGACACCTGCTACTCCAGTAGTCCTACCACCAAGCACGAGCGAGACGCTCCAAAAGCAACTCGTTCGCACCAAAGCCGACATCTCAATCTGGGCTCTCTTGCGAGATTCCGCCGAACACAGGAAGGCATTCATCCGCTCCCTGCAAATAGCAAGCGCGGATGCAGACATTTCACCTGACCAAATGGTCAGTCATGTTACAAGAGATTGGCTTGTCGGGGCCATTACTTTCTCTAATAACGAATTTTCGACATTTGGCGCTAATCACAACTTAGCTCTATACATTAGTGCCGAATGCAGAAAATGAACTTTACCCGTAGCCTTAATCGACAATGGGTCTGCAGTAAATGTTCTACCCCTATCCACCGCACGTTGTCTAGTGCTCGACGACAAAGATTTTCAACCCAGCAATGAAGGTGTGAAAGCCTTCGATGGGACCAATGATAGGCTTAGTCGCGTCACCTAATCAAAAGTAATCCGAACAAACTCTAACGGGTAGCAAGGCTAAGTCGGGTATCGTATCCACAAGGAGAAGGTTGCAATGTTGGTTATTTTGGGTGATTCTAATCTCGGTTCGAGTGCAGGTTGAGCTACTAAAACTAGAGCGAGGAAATAAGGGGTTTAAGCGATGGAAGAAAGGTCTAGGGAATCGGGTTAGGCATGGGGTATGCTAGGTCAAGGGATGGTGACAGAAATGAGTAGGAAATCGCTCTCGCTAAGGGTAAGCTAGGCCTCTCGGCCTTAAGCTCCTCTAGGTCTCAAATGCGGGCTCTCGCAACTTACAAGTGAGGGTCCTAATGATTGGTCTCGTGTCCTACCCTAAACTAGGCTTTCGATCTTAAGTTTAAGGGTGACAAACGCTCACAAACCCTTGGCCAAAGGATCAACAAACGCATACAAAACGAGACAATCAAAGCGAGCGCGAAAACCTAACTCAAAACATCATCAAAAAACAACCCAAGCATGCACCCATGATTCACCCTTTTCCCTAGATAATAAACTACTCACACATGATAAAATTGACGATCAAAGCAAGGGAGAATAATGAAAACATGATTAAGAACAACAAGAAATGAAATCACAAGCGAAAGGGAGAAGAATTATAATACCAAAATCAGAAAAACCAAAGGAGAAGATGATGAACAAGCCAACAAAAACCAAATAGATGATCAAAACTAGAGCAATCCGAGTCGGGATTTGAAATTACAAAAGATGAAAAGTATCAACCCTAAGTTTTCTTGAGGAACTACCTAAAAGTGTTATAAAAGTGCTGGAAAAAGAATGGGACGAAATAAGATGTATTTGGCCTTGAAATAGGCGAAACAATTTAAGCACACGAGGAGTCGGAGGGCGTCCCAAGCCTCCGGGACAGGTGTCCCGTCCGGGACCACTTCATCCCGACCGGGATGGCTTTCGTCCCGTGTTGTTCAGTTTTTTTCTTGTTTTGCCACTTCTTTGCCTTAGCTTATTTTTGCTCAAATGTCGTCCCAAGGTGTAGGGACGAAGCCTAGGTCGTCCCAAGGCATAGGGACGAGTTCCAAAAAGAGAATATGAGCTTCAAATTCAGTCCCGAGGTCCCGGAACACCTTCAAACATCAAAACGAGGCTCGTGCGCAAGCGAAACGCAACGAAACAAACTCGAAACAACACGAAACTTTACGAAACTTCACGAAACCTCCCGAATAGCATCCTAACCTCCAAATATGCGCTTTTACCTGCAATATAGACACAAAAATGCAGCAGGAACAAAACGGAGAGAAATAGGAGCCGAAATGCATAAAAAAGTACGAGAATCGCAAAGTAAAGCTCGTGAACAAGGGGCTATATATAAGTAAATATATGACACATCAAACTCCCCCAAACCGAACCGTTGCTTGTCCTCAAGCAACAAAGCATGACAGAAAATAGAGGACAAAGCGAGCAAAAGAATACTTCCCCAACAAACGCCAAAACGCAAGTAGCTTAGCAAATGGCAATCAATCCCGAAACAGCGTGGGACGTATGGAAATAGCAAGCTAACGGATGAGAATTACAAGACGGCGCAGAATGAATGGCATGGCTTAGACTTAGGCTCTCTAGCAATCAAATCACGGACCTATCGCGGTTTCCACTCTAGCACAAATGATGATCAAGGTGATAAATGTGATGACACTCACCTACTCGACTTGTGGAAGCACGCCCGCAATTTAATGTGGACCAAATCTCGCATTCCCGTACACGAATAATGTCACAAAAATGAAGCAAACATGAGGGTTTACATAGGAAATGAGGGTGTAAAGGCCAAAGAGAGGATAAGGGTGATAAGGTGGACCAAATAGTTATGGATTCGTGGAGCTACGCCGCTAGAAACCACAAATACTACTCAAGTGCTCATCCAACCAAAACGGAACCCAACTCTCAATATAAACGGACCGAAAACAGCATATCGGTCTCCTTTACACGTCAACGCAACATAACAATCAAATTTCAAGTGCTCACTCATCAACAACAACAACAACTTATCATTTTTGTGCACACATTTTCTTTCTTTTTGTATTTCTTTGTGTTGTGTTTGTTTTTTCAGATTTTTGTTTCTTTTTCTTGAGCAAAAAGAGCACACTTACAAGTTGCGGAAACCCTCATCAAAGGTCGGGGAAACAGCAATCCCGACTCATATTCACCAAACTCTCAAAGCAAACGACGTCAGCAAGTCGTAGCACGATCAAGACCCATCAGACAAGCACAAGAGTAAGCAAAGCGGTCACTAGCAAGGCTAGGGTAGGCTATTTGGGCATGTAGCTAGCAAACTCATGTGTATAGGGGTAAAAAGATCATATATGAGAGGATAAAACAAAGTAAGACAAGGTGAATCATAAGAAATCAACTAAAGCCTCATATGCATAAACAAGTGACAAAATCGTGGGAAACACGGGATAGGGGCCACACTTATGCGTGTTAATATTACGTACCCCACGAGGAGAACTACTCACAAAATAAGCACGGGGACCGGGATAGATGAACCGGCCGCAGGAGGCTCAAAACCTCACAATATAAGTAGCTATAGTCCGTGAATGATAAAGCCAACAAGTAAAAGCACGCCATCATCTACTATGTCAAAACATCCCCGTAGCGCTAATCCAACAATGAAAATCATGCCAAAGCTAAAAGCTAACAAGGGAAGGGATGTCGGGAAAAAAACAAGATAAAAACAAGCTCGCACAACGATTCGGGATATGTATTTTTGGATTTTTGAAAAATTTTCTGAAATTTTCAGAATTTTTTTTTTGTGATTTTTTTTGAAAAAGCGAAAAACGAAAAAGAAAATGCAAAAATAAAGCAAAACGAAAAGCAAAGCCTTCCTCCACCCAAACCAAACGACACATTGTCCCCAATGTGTCCTAAAGCACATCAACCAGGGACCCGTAAAACAAGGGAGAAAAACGATAAAAAGTCTCAAAGAAAACAAAGTACATACAATTTATTTACAATGAAAACGCTCCCCCAAACCAGCGTCAAACGGGGGGCGCAGCAGGGTACGGGAAGTACCACCAACCGTGGGTCTCGTCATAAACGAACCCGCTTCCGTCATCTTCATCATCGTCATAACCATCGTCATCCACACGTCCAACAAGGCCAGCAACACCATCAAAGCCGACACGTCCATCTTCTCGGCCCAAATCAACACTCGCAACAGCATGCTTATCGTCTTTGATTACAGCTCTACCCGCGTCCGTCCTCCCTAGCTCACCTGCATAAGTATCATGACAACAAAGCACGGCCTCAAGAGGGTCCCTCTCGAGGACTTGCGGTAAGTACTTATCCACACAAACATCGATAATATCAATAGAAAAGACCGACTCCTCTAACATGGGACGCTTTAAAGCGTTCGACAGATTAAAAGTTATTTTATCACCTCCGACATCCAAAGTCAATTTGCCGTTCTTGACGTCGATTATTGCACCTGCAGTGTGCAAGAAAGGCCGACCCAAAATGATAGGAATTTGGGAGTCTTCGACCATGTCAAGGACGACAAAATCGACAGGGATGAAAAATTTACCGACTTTGACAGGAACGTCCTCTAGAACACCCAAAGGGCGTTTAACAGAACGATCCGCCATTTGGAGCGTGATGTTGGTAACTTTCAAAGGCCCCATGTTAAGCTTCTCGCATACCGAGTACGGCATGACGCTCACGCTTACACCTAAATCACACAACGCATTATCAATAGAAGTAGTACCAATGGTGCAAGGGATGGAGAAGCTACCCGGATCTTTTAACTTAGGAGGAGACTGGTTTTGTAAAAGTGCACTGCATTCCGCAGTGAAGGCCACAGTCTCGACCTCGTTGAAAGATCTTTTACGAGTAAGGATGTCTTTTAAGAACTTTGCATAAGCGGGAACTTGTGTGACTAGCTCGGTGAAGGAAACCGTTACCATGAGGTCCTTGACGACTTCCATAAACTTACCAAACTGTGAGTCAAGCTTTGATTTTACCACTCGGCTCGGGAATGGCAATTTGATTTGAATTTGCGGCTCGACAGGCTTGACTTTGCTCTGCTGCGTTTCATTGGGCTGCACGTGCACACCACCACCTTGGCCACCACCATCCTCGGCCTCCAAGCTCACGTGGGACCCTCCTCCATGCTTGGCTCCACTCGTGCTCGCTCCATTGCTCTTCGTACCTGCTCCTGCAAAACCATCACTAGAAGCATGCATATCATTAGGAGAAAGAGGAGGGTCTACCTCACTTACCACCGTAGGCATTGGAGGACCATCGTAGCTTGTCCCGCTCCTCAAAGAAATGGCGTTGATCGACTCATGTTGAGGTTGAGACCCTTGCGATGGAAGGTTACCCGGCTTCCTTTGAGAACTTGAGGAAGCAAGTTGAGCCATTTGAGTTTCAAGCATCTTGATGGCGGCGTCCTTCGCTTGATCGCTCTTTTGCATTTGAGCCATCATCGTTTCTTGATTTTTAGCCATTTGCATCATCATGAATTGCATTGCACTCATCGGGTCGGGGACCGGAGCGGCTTGCACGGGTGGTGGAGCGTGTTGTGGTTGAAAATTGGGGCGATTGAAGCCCGGAGTGTTGTAAGGTCGAGGATTATTGTTGTATGAGCTGAAATTTTGTGGAGGATTGTATTGTGGTTGTTGTGGTGAAGGATTCAAGACGTTTTGACTCTTGTAAGACAAGTTTGGATGATTTTTGTAGCCTTCATTGTGAAAGTTAGAGTAGGGGCTGTTTTGTTGAGTTTGATAAGCGTGAACAGGATACATACCTCGGCATTCTAAGGAAAAATGACCGGAAACGCCACATGACCCACAAGTCGGATCATTGGAAGTATGCATAGCCGCTACCGTTTGCCCACTAGCGTTTGAGGAACCCACTTGCATGTGACTCATCATCATAGCGGTCATAGCATCCATTTTTGCGGAAAGCATGGCCACCGCGTCACCATCGGTCTTACCTCCAACTCGAGGGACATTTCTAGAACTTCCGTATTGCGCATTGTGGATAGCCATGGCCTCGATCGTTTCAATGGCCTCCTCCACATCAATGTTGTCAAACCTACCATTCGCCGCTGAATCGAGCACTTGGCGTGACTCGTTGTACAAACCGTTATAAAACTGCATGACAATAAACCACTTGTCCATGCCATGATGAGGGCATTGACGTTGCAAGTCTTTATAACGCTCCCACACATCAAAGAGACTCTCATCTCCTCGTTGTCGGAAGCTCGTGATTTGGCTCCTCAACATTGCGGTCTTCTCCGGAGGGAAGTACTTTTGATAGAAAGCCAAGACCAAAGAGTTCCAATCAACAATTGCAAGAGCCACCCGATTCAAGGAATTAAGCCACAGCTTGGCTTTGTCTCGGAGTGAAAACGGGAAGAGCATCTCCCGAATTTGATCTTGAGTGACCCCCGTTTGTTTGATCGTCGAGCAATAGTCACAAAAATTCTGAATGTGAAGGTTAGGGTCCTCACCGGGACTCCCTCCGAATTGACTACGCTCGATCAAGTTTATAAAAGCGGGTTTCACCTCGAAGTTGTTCGCCGCTATGGTAGGCATAGCATTGCCCCTCGGAACTTGAGCGGCGGTAGGCCTCGAGTGATCCGAAAGCTTCACCATTTTCTTTGCTTCCGGTATGGGTTCAATGTGAGTAGATGAAGTAGAAGGAGAAACAGCTTCCAAGTCTTTAAGCAAGTTCTTGCGCCTATGCAATGTACGCTCCGACTCCGGGTCAAATGGAATTGCCAAGCCTTTTTGAGACGTACGAGTGTTCCTGGGCATGCACAACACTCGAGTAGACGTAAGTAACGGCCTCAAGGAATTGAGGTTCCTTGAGACAAGAGTAACAAATGAGAAAAGAACCAAATAACAACAAAAGCAAAAGCCGTCTCCCCGGCAACGGCGCCAAAATTTGATAGGCTTAGTCGCGTCACCTAATCAAAAGTAATCCGAACAAACTCTAACGGGTAGCAAGGGTAAATCGGGTATCGTATCCACAAGGAGAAGGTTGCAATGTTGGTTATTTTGGGTGATTCTAATCTCGGTTCGAGTGCAGGTTGAGCTACTAAAACTAGAGCGAGGAAATAAGGGGTTTAAACGATGGAAGAAAGGTCTAGGGAATCAGGTTAGGCATGGGGTATGCTAGGTCAAGGGATGGTGACAGAAATGAGTAGGAAATCGCTCTCGCTAAGGGTAAGCTAGGCCTCTCGGTCTTAAGCTCCTCTAGGTCTCAAATGCGGGCTCTCGCAACTTACAAGTGAGGGTCCTAATGATTGGTCTCGTGTCCTACCCTAAACTAGGCTTTCGATCTTAAGTTTAAGGGTGACAAACGCTCACAAACCCTTGGCCAAAGGATCAACAAACGCATACAAAACGAGACAATCAAAGCGAGCGCGAAAACCTAACTCAAAACATCATCAAAAAACAACCCAAGCATGCACCCATGATTCACCCTTCTCCCTAGATAATAAACTACTCACACATGATAAAATTGACGATCAAAGCAAGGGAGAATAATGAAAACATGATTAAGAACAACAAGAAATGAAATCACAAGCAAAAGGGAGAAGAATTATAATACCAAAATCCGAAAAACCAAAGGAGAAGATGATGAACAAGCCAACAAAAACCAAATAGATGATCAAAACTAGAGCAATCCGAGTCGGGAATTGAAATTACAAAAGATGAAAAGTATCAACCCTAAGTTTTCTTGAGGAACTACCTAAAAGTGTTATAAAAGTGCTGGAAAAAGAATGGGACGAAATAAGATGTATTTGGCCTTGAAATAGACGAAACAATTTAAGCACACGAGGAGTCGGAGGGCGTCCCAAGCCTCCGGGACAGGTGTCCCGTCCGGGACCACTTCATCCCGACCGGGATGGCTTTCGTCCCGTGTTGTTCAGTTTTTTTCTTGTTTTGCCACTTCTTTGCCTTAGCTTATTTTTGCTCAAATGTCGTCCCAAGGTGTAGGGACGAGGCCTAGGTCATCCCAAGGCATAGGGACGAGTTCCAAAAAGAGAATATGAGCTTCAAATTCAGTCCCGAGGTCCCGGAACACCTTCAAACATCAAAACGAGGCTCGTGCGCAAGCGAAACGCAACGAAACCAACTCGAAACAACACGAAACTTTACGAAACTTCACGAAACCTCCCGAATAGCATCCTAACCTCCAAATATGCGCTTTTACCTGCAATATAGACACAAAAACGCAGCAGGACCAAAACGGAGAGAAATAGGAGCCGAAATGCATAAAAAAGTACGAGAATCGCAAAGTAAAGCTCGTGAACAAGGGGCTATATATAAGTAAATATATGACACATCAACCAAACGTAGTGTGAAAGGGACAATCTCCCTTCACGTACGCATAGGCCCCATAGAACGAAAGGTCGATTTTCAAGTAATCGACATGACACCGTCCTATAACATGCTTCTAGGACGCCCATGGATTCACGCCGTGAGAGCCGTGACATCCACGCTACACCAAAAGGTGAAGCTACCCCTCAACGACGAGGTCATAACCATTAACGCCTCCAACAACCGTGCTCTTCTTGACTTACCCAAGGAGCGTAACACCGCAGAAATCACGATTGAGGAAAACCAGGAACCCTGCGGTTTTGACTTCGAAATAGGCGCTATCACAACAACACCTATCCGAACCTATAAGCCTTTCGAAACCAAAGATAATCATAGCCTTTGGCCCACCATGGGTCTAGGCTACAAACCAAAGAAAGGCGATTTCGAGCAAATGACTAAGGAAGTTAAAAAGCGCAAGTTTGCGCGCAAGTTCAACCTCCCGAAATACTCACTTGACATGGGTAAATATTTCGTCTCAGGGGGAGGATACAATAAAGACAACTACGCCAGATCTCAAGAACACTGTTTCGCTAGTGAAAGTGGACTACCTTTCACTAACAAAACCAATGAAGATTTGGTCTCATCCATCATTCGAGACCGCTGATTCAACCCCGACAACCTCATCACTGATGTCGCCGAGTAGACTTTAGATGGTTGGTACAAGATTACCAAGTGGACCGACTCTCAGGGCCATAAATATCAACTCGTCACGGGGGAAGGACCCCTCTTTGACAAAATAACCTCGCAAAATGGTGAAGACTCGAGCGAAGATACTTCAAGCAGCAACAACACCGAAGACGACAAAGAGGAGGAAATTCTTTTAGGAACTAATTCTCTAAGTGTCGGGTCATCTGTCGGCCCATCCTCTAGTTTTAGCTTAGACTTTTTATTTTCGGAGGCTAGCTCCAGCTCTTCTCCTAGTTTGTCAAACAATTCTTCTTCTTTAATGAATAATACAGATAAGTTTGCTTACGTCTCGTCTCAAGCTAAAAACAAACAAATAAACAATGAACAACAAACAAGATTTAAACAAATGAACAAAACAACACAACACATAAATCCGTGCGATAAAAATGAACCAACGAATGAACAATCGTTAATCAAATACATTGCAAACATCGTAAACAACCCGACGCAGAACCCGGTTATCGAGGATACCATAACCATTAACATAGGAACCCCCGAGGAACCAAGGGAGGTGCAGCTAGGCGCTTCACTGAGTGAGGACGAGCGCACAAACTTCACCCAACTCTTAACCGAGTTCAAAGACGTCTTTGCATGGTCATATAAGGACATGCCCGGCATCGACAGAAGCATAGTCGAACACCACATCCCTTTCAAACCCGGTTTCAAACCCATCAAACAAAAACTAAGGAGACTACGACCCGAATGGTCCCTTATGGTCAAGGAAGAAATCGAGAAGCAATTACAAGCCCGCTTCATCCAAGTCGTCGAGTACTCAGATTGGGTCTCAAACATGGTCCCAGTTCTAAAGAAAAACGGCAAGATACGAGTATGTGTTGACTTCCGTGATCTAAACAAGGCAAGTCCAAAGGACGACTTCCCACTACCGCACGTAGACGTCCTAGTTGACAACACCGCTGATCACGCCCTTCTATCCTTCATGGACGGGTATGTAGGATACAACCAAATCAAGATGGCCAAGACCACATTCATTACACCATGGGGCACGTACTGCTACACGGTCATGCCCTTTGGTCTAATCAACGCAGGTGCGACCTACCAACGCACCGCAACCACACTTTAACACGACATGATGCACAAGGAGGTCGAAGTATATGTAGACGACATGATCGTCAAATCCAAGGAGAGACGCGATCACATAGCCAACCTCCGCAAGTTCTTCACACGTCTCCGCCAATACAAGATGCGTCTCAATCCCCAAAAATGTACATTTGGAGTAAAATCCGGCAAGCTACTAGGACACATAGTGAGCCAAAGGGGCATCGAGGTCGACCCGTCGAAGATAAAAGCAATTATGGCAATGCAACCACCCAAGAACCTAGACGAAATCCGAAGCTTCCTAGGTCAAATCCAATACATCTCCCGCTTCATAAGCAAACTAACCATGATATGTGAACCGATCTTCAAGAAGCTGAAGAAAACTGACCATGTAGAATGGGACGAAGCATGTCAACAAGCGTTTGATAAGGTTAAGGAGTTGTTATCCAACCCCCCAGTCCTAAGACCACCACAAAAGGACCTACCTTTATCACTCTACCTCACAACAACATCAACCACAATGGGCGCCATGCTCGCCCAGGAAGTCAACGGCGAAGAACATCCAATTTACTACATCAGCAAGAAGTTTCTCGACTATGAAACTCGATATGCGCCCGTCGAGAAAAGCTGCCTAGCATTAGTATGGGCATCCAAAAAGCTCCGTCACTACATGCTGGCACATCAAACAAAGGTCTACTCAAAAATGGACACTGTCAAATACCTTTTCGAGAAACCCGTGCCAAATGGATGCATGGCACGATGGACCCTACTTCTAGCCGAGTTTGACATTGTCTACGTTCCCCTCAAAGCCATCAAAGGACGAGCGGTCTCGGACTTCCTCGCCGATCACGCAATCGACGAAGAACCCATCATCGACACCACATCATTCCCCGACGAAGGGATATACAACATAAACGAAGAACAATGGGAAATGTAATTCGACGGTTCATCAAATTGTAGGGATCGGATCCCATTCACTAATCAAATATTAGTGTAAATCAAATTACTCTAATTTGATTTAGCAAGATCTATGTGGTTACATAAATACTTTGTTATAAGATTATAGAAATTTATTCCTTTCTCTTAAAGGAAATGTGGGCACAAAACTAGAACTCCTTTCTAGATTTGTTTCTTGAGCTTAAGTTTAGGATGATCCTCCAAAAACCTGAGTTTCCAAAATAGGAAACCTCCTTAAAGATGCACACAAGAACTTACTCCAAAATACTAAGGATTTTGATCTAGAAATCACTTAGTATAAACTTGATAATATGTGATATTATTATTACTAACACTTAGTAATATTATGAGTATTATAAGAACTAGTTTCTTATATTAGAGAGAGTTTTGAGAGATGGAGAGATTGTAGAGAAATATGCATGTTCTTTTCTCTTTCTAAGCCCATCTTCCTTTTTAAAAACAAAAGAGAAAAAGATAGTGTATGTGGTACACTAGGGGGCCGACTTTTGTGAGTGAGAGAGGAGAGAAGAGCTTGCTTTTTCTTGTTAAGACAAATTACATGCATTTACATCATTTTGTTTTGCATGCATATAAAACAAACTATGGAAACAAATCACAAGAGGACAAGAAGGAATCTTCATCCCTTCTTCCTTCATTTTGGACGTCCAACATGACCCATATGGGTCTATTTTGTTTTTCAATATTTGTCCCACAAATACTTATAATTTATCACTTAATTATCTAATATAATAAAGTGTACATTAATTAAACTCTTCCTTAATATACATGTACACTTACACATATATTAAAATTGTATTTTTACTAATCTCATAAGTAAAATATACATGATTAGTGAATTAACAGTTAATCACTAATTCTCATCTCCTCAAATAATTTTATCGATATAAAATTCAATCATCCGAGTTCACAACTCGATTTCTCTCTAAATTACTACATTGACTAACCGTTAGTCGATTTATCAAGTTACTAATTCAATCGTATCTTATACAATTAATTAGCTTAAATATTTGGAGTACGTTCCTATAGGTGTGACTTAAAGGGATCAATTGATTACCGCCGTTCTCACGACAATAACGTCAAACTCTAGTCAGCCAACCGTTATTGATTTACGTTAATCAATTGACAATAATACAGGATTATCCCCATGTATTCCTTAATTGAGATTTATTAAGCAATCGCACTATTGTGGAGGACACATACTCCAACAATCTCCCACTTGTCCGAGACAAGTTGTGTTTTACCAATTCTCATGTCCGTTTCACATCTCCTACTCGATGCAAGGTGTCTTACAGGTCGTACTTGCATCCTGAGATATATATCGTGAGTGGTTTTCTCGATATGGAGAGTAGCTGTCTGACCGGGGAATCTACCGTAGATTCTTACCGAGCGTGGCCACGCATTTTCAGCGACTACTCCTAGAGTGGCCCAAAGATGTTTTACCCTGACGAGGGTGGACATTTCCCTTCCACTCGATTGTACTGTATAATGCAGATCACCATGACCCCAAAGATGCCCTTATAACCCCCTTTCACGGCATGGCTTAGGACAAAAATGAAAGTCACTCGGAAACTGCACCGACTAAGACAATCAGTTCCTGTCAAAGAATCGACTCAAAGGAATACTATAGAATTCCCACCACGACCAGGTTTCAATCTCATTGAAAAGGAATTCTATAAGCGTCACTGCCCAACAGAGTGTCTCACAGTCTGTCTATGCAAACGATCAGTCATCACATATGACCCTATGGTGTTGAACCCACCATCGATCGATTTGCAATCTAGTCTCTCCGAGACGTCACCTCATATGAGAGACTAGGGACCAAATACTAAGTTTATACCGTTCACTTGAATACGTTCAAAGTTGTCACACAATTATTCGGATAAACAAAGTATGCATTCATAATGACTTAAGATAAAAAACAATGAATATTATTTTAATAAATGTAATAGGATACATCATTCAATTACATATTACGAAACTAAAGGAAATCTGGCATACGCCGCAACCCCATGGAGACGGTGTGCGCGTCATGCTTAGCCCTCGAAAGAGGCTTGGTTAAAGGATCAGCGATATTATCGTCTGTCCCAACCTTACAAATATCTATTTCCTTCCTTTCCACATTATCTCTAATAACGTGGTATTTCCTCAAAACGTGTCTAGACTTGTTACTAGACTTGGGCTCCTTTGCTTGAAAAATAGCCCCACTGTTATCACAATAAACAGTGACAGGATCCACGGCACTAGGGACTACTCTTAGTCCATCCAAGAATTGCCGAATCCACACAGCTTCTTTAGCAGCTTCAGATGCCGCCAAATATTCAGCTTCCGTTGTAGAATCCGCAGTGACACTCTGTTTGATGGTCTTCCAACAAACAGCTCCTCCATTCAACATAAAGACATAGCCGGATTGGGATTCCAGATCATCCCCATCGGTTTGGAAACTTGCATCCGTGTAACCCTTTACACGTAGCTCAAGTTCTCTTCCAAACACTAGAAACGAATCCTTAGTTCTTCTCAAGTACTTAAGGATGTTCTTTACAGCTATCCAATGACTCTCACCGGGATTAGCTTGATACCGGCTCGTCATGCTCAAAGCGAAAACGACATCGGGACGAGTGCACATCATAGCATACATGATTGATCCTACACCGGAAGCATAAGGGATCAATTTCATGCGTTCAATTTCCGCAGGAGTCGTAGGACATTGAGACTTCTTCAATGTTATTCCTACACTCATCGGAAGAAAGCCTCTCTTGGAGTGTTTCATATTGAACCAATCAAGAATCTTATCGATATAAGCTTCTTGACTCAATGCTAGTATCCTCTTGGATCTATCTCTATAGATCCGGATACCCAAGATGCGTTGTGCCTCTCCCAAGTCCTTCATTTGGAAATGGTTTCCCAATTCCACCTTTAACGAGTTCAAACTTGGAACATCATTTCCAATTAGTAGTATGTCATCCACATACAAAACAAGGAAGGTTAACTTGCTCCCACTAAACTTCATGTATAAACAAGGTTCCTCGGTACTTCGAGCGAACCCCTTTTGTTTTATGACATGATCGAATCTGTGATTCCAACTCCTTGATGCTTGCTTAAGACCATAAATGGATCTCTTAAGCTTGCATACTTTCTTAGGGTTGGATGTATCTACAAAATCTTCAGGTTGTGTCATATACACTTCCTCTTCTAGAATCCCATTCAAGAAGGCGGTTTTAACATCCATTTGCCATATTTCATAGTCATGAAATGCGGCAACCGCTAAGATTATCCTTATGGACCGAAGCATTGCAACTTGTGCAAAGGTTTCATCATAATGAATACCTTGGACTTGTGAAAAACCCTTTGCCACCAGTCTAGCTTTGTAAACATCTATATTTTTATCTATGCCGAGTTTGATTTTGAATATCCATTTACACTGAAGGGGTCTCACTCCTTCAGGTAAATCTACCAAGTCCCAAACTTGGTTCTCGTACATAGAATCTATTTCGGATTTCATGGCCTCAAGCCATTGTTCGGAGTTGGGGCTACTTATAGCCGCCTTGTAGGTTGAGGGTTCGTTGCTTTCGAATAACAACAAATCACCCTCCTCCTCGATGTTACCGAGGTAACGGTCAGGTTGATGACTAACTCTTCCTGACCTCCTAGGGACTATAACCGTGTCAGAAGTCGAGGGAACGGTTTCCTCATCTTCTGCATCGGTTTGTGGATCTTGAACTTCATCAAGTTCAAATTTTCTCCCACTCTGTTTCTTAGAAATAAATTCATTTTCTAGAAAAACAGCATCACGAGCCACAAACACTTTGTTATCGTGAGGGTTGTAGAAGTACTAACCACAGGTTTCCTTAGGATAACCTACAAAAAGACATTTGTCAGACCTTGGAGCGAGTTTATCGTCAGTTTTATTCTTGACGAATGCCTCACATCCCCAAATTCTCATGAATGACAAATAGGGAACTGTTCCCGTCCATATCTCATATGGAGTCTTATTGGCTGCTTTAGTTGGACTTCGATTTAGTGAGAAAACAGCAGATAACAGTGCAAAGCCCCAAAATGATCCAGGAACCTCACTTTGACTCATCATAGACCGAACCATGTCTAGCAAAGTTCGGTTTCTCCTTTCTGCAACACCATTCAACTGAGGTGTGCCCGGAGGAGTCCATTGTGATACTATACCACAATTCTTTAGATGTGAATCAAACTCGTTACTTAGATATTCGCCACCACGATCCGATCGTAGTGCTTTTATCCTTTTGTTCAATTGGTTCTCAACCTCATTTTGAAATTCTTTAAATTTCTCAAAAGCATCACTGTTATGCCTTATTAAGTAGACATAACCATATCTACTTAAGTCATCGGTAAAAGTAATGAAATAATGATATCCTCCTCTAGCGGTGATGTTTAATGGACCACACACATCGGTATGTATGAGTCCTAAAACCTCACATGCTCGTGTCCCTTTACCGCTAAAGGGTTGACGAGTCATCTTGCCTAATAGGCAAGACTCGTATGTACCATATGATTCAAAGTCAAATGGTTCGAGAACCTTGGTCTCAACAAGTCTCTTTATGCGTCTGTCGTTTATGTGACCTAAACGACAATGCCAAAGGTAGGATTTGTTTGATTCATTCGTTTTGAGCCTCTTGTTCTCTATATGATAAACATCATTGACATCATTCAAAACATAAATACCTCCAATTGAAATGGCTTCACCATAAACCATTTCATTAAATGAAAAAGTACAACGGTTGTTCTTAATCATGATACAAAAGCCTTCCGCATCTAACACGGAGACGGAGATAATGTTTTTCGTTAGAGTTGGTACAAAATAACAGTTATTTAAATACAACTCTAAACCACTAGCTAGAGCGAGTACATAGGTTCCCACGGAAACGGCCGCTACTCTAGCTCCATTACCCATGCGGAGATCTACATCACCCTTGGCTAGTGCCCGCACGTTTCTCATCCCTTGCAAGTGATTGTAAAGGTGAGATCCACATCCGGTATCCAATACCCATGTAGAAATGCAAGCATGATTTATGTCAATCATATAAAGACTAGAAGGTACAATATCTTTGGATGTCGCACATCCATCATTCTTTTCCTTCAAGACTTTGGGACAATTGCGCTTCCAACGACCGGGTTTGGGTTTGCTATTCTCAATAGCCTTCCCCTTACCCTTATCTTCCTTGAACCGAGCTTTATAAGCTCCCTTCCCTTTCTTAACCCCAATGTTTATGTTCTTCAATCTCATTGAAAGAACATCTTTTCTCTCAATCTCATTCACTTTCATGCTCTCTTGGTTAAAGCACATCGTCGTCACTCTAGTGAATATCTCATATGCACTTTTGTGAGTAACGAAGCGAAGTTTGAGAGTTGGTGACATTGACCAAATCAACATATTTTTAACGTCATTGTCAACCTTTAGGTGCTCATCGTAGGCGGCTCGTGCCGCCTCGGTGGCCCTAAGTCCGGGTTTGGTGGGAGGTTGTTCGGTAAGGTACTTAAGCACATTGTTGGATTGAGCGGCGCCCCTTATCGTCGAATCCCATTCGACAAAGTTGCTACCGTCATCTTTTAGGATACATTTATCCATCACGGTTCTCAACCATGAAACTTTACCCAAAATGGGTGCGGGAGTTGATGTTGTCATTGCGATTTCAAATAAATAATTCTACAACAAAAATGAGGAAATATATTAACATTCATTGTATATGATGACATTTGCTAAAACACTTTTTAAAACAAATGTCCATTTATATAACGATCTCCCACGAAATTATATAAATGATCCAAGACTCGTTTTTCATAAAAAATTAGACATCTCATGTTTCCTTTTATATAAAAACGATAAGTCAACACTTGACTAATTCTACACTAGAATGCTTGGTTGATGATTTTCAATAAAATGCATCCATTAGCCCCAAATAACTCTTATTTGGTTGAGTCCAAACCAAATTAGCATGGGACTTCCTCCCACTACTTACCCATGGTAACAAGGTTCCACGTTGCGGAGGTCCTCACGAACATGGGGTTCATAGTCGCTACATTTGGAACGGCTTAATCTCAATTCATTTGTTAAAAATGTGGGTGATCTTGTCGATTTTAGTCAAAAAATTCTTTTATAAGTGAACTAATTTAAGAATCGCAATCTAAAACGACAATCGTAGTGGGATATCGATGGCATGCATGGCGATTTTGGCATGTGTGCGGAAAAATAAGCAATCAAACAAGCATAAGCATAAACCTAGTATGGCCACCTAAAGTAATTAAAATACAAGGAGTTACAAATTGGAAACCAACTCCTTTGGTCCTTCTTCATATGGACTCCTTCCAAGGCCCCTCCTTGCAAGCTTTAGAACACTTCTAAAACTCCATCTCGATCCATCGCCGGTCTTTGGTTTACAAATAGTTACAAGTATAAATTTACAAATGAATACATAGCAATCCTATTATACATTTATAAATGAAATTAACTATTAAAAATACAAACCGGCGATACGAGATCGCATTTAATTACAAACCCACACGATATTCCCTTTCATTACGGGTAATATCGGTAAAAATATAACAAACTATGGCCATACTAGTAAGAATAAACATTCATTCAAAAATAAACATTCATCCAAACATGGATAATGAAAAGCTTATAAATAAAAAACATGCCAAAATCGCCTTAAACAATAATCGCATTAATTCGTTTCAAACCGATCTCATATTTAATCGATTAATCTCATATTAATCAATAATGCTTAAAACACCTTTTAAGCTTGAACTAAAACTTCTAAACCGATTTAGAACACCCAAAGTTAGTTTTCACTAATTCATGGTGATTTTAGTTCATAATGGTGGTCATTTGCTAATTACTTTAACTTTAATCATAACTCTTTATAAATAAAGCTTTATAAAATCATTATAAAATAAAATAAAACCATTTTTATTTTGACAAAATTTTGTATATTCTGGAACACTTCCAGAATACCAAAAAATGAAAAGTTTGGTCGGAAAATATTTACGAATTATTTTAGAACAAATAACATACGGTTTCATCGATTTTATCTCATAAAATCAATAAAACGTCCAAAACAGTGATACATGTCATTTATATAGCTTTTATGCCCCCAGTTCAGTCGCATTTAGCTCGCACTTACTTGATTTCATTAGTATATTAGTAGCTATTTGCTTTATAGTGCGATACTGTTGTTCCTCGTGTGTATTTTGCTGGTTTTGGCGGTCCTGAGCTAAAACCTGACTCAAATGGAGCAATATCGAGTATCGTGACGTCATGACGAAGCCCGAGAGTCGATTCGGAAGTCATACTATGTGTTGGGACGTCAAACCTATCGCTTCAGAGTTTAGAACCTATAGGGTCAGAGCAAACCTATCGCTTCAGAGTTCGTGAAACAGGGCTAAACTTGCTGGAAATTCTCTGACCCCCTTAGAACCGATCGGTTTAGAGGTGAACTGATCGGTTTGACCCCTTGAACCGATCGGTTTGTCCTCGAACCGCTCGGTTTTGCTTGCCTGTTTCTCCGGATTTTCGTGGCCTATAAATAGAGCTCGAGTTAGGTTTTTTCATTTATGCTTTTTACAATAGAATTCAGCCTAGGTTTTAGAATAGCTTTTCTCTCTTATACTCCCTAAAAAACCTTAGTTTAGATTGAATTTACTTTGCAAGTTCCGATCTTTTACATTGCGATTATCGAATTTCTCCAGGTTTAATCTATTGTTCTTGTTTTATCATGTCTTCTCTTTATTATTTTAATTGCTTTGTTCTAATTTCAATTATGCATAGCTAATTCTCAATTAGGGTTTAGGGTGATTGTGATTTTGATTCAGAACATGTTTTAATAGCTTATATTGACTGATTTTGTGCAATTGATTTCTTCCTGCGCGTTTTAATCATCAATTGAATTTAGGGACGCCTTTATTGAATTGAATTTAGGTTGTTTCAGTTTAAGATCGAAAGCCTAATTGAAACTAGACTCACGCGTAATTGATAAGTCGAATTTAGTACGTAGCGAGAGCCCACTAAATTTGCTTAAGGTTGAATTTGACTCGAGAGAGCGTTTTCCCAAAACCTAATCATTTGCATGCTTTCAATTGATTGAATTTCCTTCCAAGTTGAGTTCTGAATCGATGTCACATGACCCCGATGCCCTAATCTCCCTCTCTTATACCTTTTCATACCTTTTCACTTATTGTTCTTAGTTTAGTTCCCTAAAACACCGACCTTTGCTATCTTGAGACCGACCTAGATTAGCTAAGCGATCCTTTGACTTCGTCCTTCTCCCTGTGGATTCGACCCTGCTTACCACTAGCTTCTGTTAGTAGGCTGTCTAGGTTTATTTTGATTAGGCGTGACGACTCTAGCCTCATCAATTTTGGCGCCGTTGCCGGGGAGACGGTTAGCTAGTTAGTGTTTTGCTTAGTTTTTGCTTAGGTTTTTCTCTCTTGTCTCAAGGAACCTAGTTCCTTGAGACCGTTTCTCATTGTTTCTTGCAGTCTTGTTTATGCGCAGGTCACCTCGGACTCTAGTGCCTTTTGAGCCCGAACCCGAGCGAGCATTGCATAGGTTACGCAAAGAAGCAATAAAGATCGTTGATTTAGATATCGAGGAAGCGTCGTACGCGGAGTCTAGTACAACGCAATCGTCCTACGAAGAGGACACACCTCCAGTTACTCCTTTCACTCCACCGCCGGTGACAATGCCTAAACTATATAGTCACTCGGTGCCTAAGCCGGAATCCATTCCGAATGGATTCCAGATGCCCGCAACTCTACAGGGCAATTTCGAGATCCGCCCCGCCTTCTTAAATTTGGTGGAGCGGCAACAGTTTGGTGGTTATCCCACCGAGGATCCTGGGCGACACATGCAAGTGTTTACCGACTACTGCTCTACGATCAAGCAGGCCGGGATCACCCAAAACCAGATAAGGGAAATGTTGTTCCCTTTTTCATTGAAAGACCGAGCGCGAGAATGGATCACGGACCTCGACAAGGAGGCTGCGGGTATTACTGATTGGAATGGTCTTGCCCTTGCGTTTTAATCTAAATTTTATCCTCCCGAGCGTACTAACCAAATGAGGAGCCAAATCCAAGGCTTCAAACAAACATTCGATGAGTCACTTGCTGAGGCTTGGGAGCGATATAAGAAGCTCATCCGTGATTGTCTTCACCACTGGTTAAACGATTGGTTGGTGATCATGACATTCTACAATGGGTTGTATGCGGAGAGCCGGGCTATCCTTGATTCAGCTGCAGAGGGACGTTTCGCTAATAACGTCGACGATGACAAGGCTTGGGGTTTGATCGAGGAGATGGCAATGCATTCATCTCAATTTGGGAAGCCAAGGGGAAATTCACGGTCCGCACATAATGACCGTGATAAGGAGAGCATGAGTGCGGTCCATAGTCAGCTTGCTGCGCTGACTGCGAAGATTGATATGCTACAAGGTGTTGGTTCTTCAGGTGCTCACGTTAATGCTGTCGCGGGGCACGACATGGGTTATTCTACGGGGTATGCTGCACCCCAAGAGCACGTTTATGCTTATCAGCCTTATTCTCAAAACCTGCCCTACCAAAACCAGCCAGGTTACGACCGATCACTCCTATCATATCGTAACCAAAACGTGCTAAACCCGACTCTGCCAGCTTCACCAAACCAACCCTACATCCCCCCTCACAAAAACTTCCAATCTCCCCCACCTAACTACCAAAAACCCACCTACACACCCCCTCCAGCTACCCCGGTACCCGATCCTTTGGCCGAGACTAAGGCCATGATGTTGCAAATGCAACAAATGATGATGGGTATGCAGAAGTCACAAGAAATGATGCTGCAACATGTGCAAAAGAGTGATCAAGCCAAGGATGCTGCAATCAAAATGTTGGAGAACCAAGTGGCTCAGCTCGCCGCTTCGCAGGCTTCTCGTCAGCAGGGTACCCTTCCACCCCAAGGTAATCCTCCTAACCCTCGTCCTGATACAGCATGTGCTATTACGTTGCGTAGTGGTACAGTTTATGATGGCCCAAAGCATCCGAAGGAGGAGGAAAAGAATGAGGCAAGTAACACGGTCCAACCGTGTGCTCGGAAGAGCCATGGCGGCAAGACTTGTAGATGATCTTTATTAAGGACAAAGCGCCGGAGATTCAAATAAGGCTTCCTTTTCCGGGCCGCGTACGTCCGGCTAATGTGGACCCCCAGCTCGGTAAGTTCTTTGAGATCCTCAAAGCTCTGCAGGTAAATCTCCCTTTCATTGATTTGGTTAAACAGATTCCTGCGTATGCTAAGTTTCTTAAATAGGTCATATCTAAGAAGCGTTCGATTAACGAGACCGAGACCGTGTCTTTTGTGGGGGAGGGTAGTGCCTTTTTGCAGGGTAGTTCACCCCCGATGCTGAGTGACCCCGGGACCTTTTCTATCCCTTGTTCTATAGGGAAATACGTGGTCCAGAACGCCTTATGTGACTTGGGGGCTAGCGTGAGTATCCTTCCCTACTCCATTTGCAAGAAACTTAATATGACCAAGTTAGGAGTTACCTCCATGACGTTGCAGATGGCTGACCGTAGTGTCCAGAGACCCTTAGGTATCCTAGAGGACGTCCCGGTCAAGATAGGGAAGTTTTATATACCCGTAGATTTTGTGGTCCTAGACATTCCCGAGGACCCCCACATCCCGATCATTCTAGGGAGACCTTTCCTGCATACTGCAGGAGCTGTAATCGATGTGGGGGACAAGACCCTGTCGTTCTCGGTGGGAGGTGAGACGTTGACCTACACTAAGTCTAGTATCCCTCGCTCCCCTATGCAGCCTGAGTCTGTGGCTGCTATTGACCTTGCCCCTCCGTCTCACTCTACTGGAGACACTTTGGAGGTTGTTTCTTCTGTTTTTCCGTGTGCAGGTCCTACGCAGATTGGCCACGATCCTGGTTTGGGGGAACGGAAGCTCACGAGGGCGGATGTATATGATCCTGGTGAGGGTGGTGGAGACCCATGGTTGGCAATACCCGGCGCCCGCAGTTGTTTTGGAGAGCCTTTTCGCGATAGTTTACCATGCGTGATGGACTATGCTGCTCTTCCTCGAGATGGTCGAGTTTTATGGCGAACAGATGCTATTTCGCCAAGTGAAAGTGTTGCTAGTGGCCAACAACCTTGGCCTAACTGGACGTGATTTGAGCCTTGACGACGGTCGTGCGGGACCATTATAAACCAGCGCTTTCCGGGAGGCAACCCGTTGACGTTTTGTAATTTGTTGTACTTTACTTTGCTTTGGTTTGTTTGTTTTGGATGACATTTTAGACTTTTCTTTTGAGCGCGTGAGGACGAGGGTTTTATATTTAATTTAGCACGCAGGTACTTCAGGACTTTTCGTCCTTGGTCATTTTGAGAACAGGCCTCACAGAAGTGCCTTGCTCGGCCCCCATACTCGGCCTCCCCTTCTCTCTCGCGTGCTACTCCGAGGTACTATTAGCTGGACTGAAATGGACGCATATTCGTGGATCCTAAGCCGCACTCCATGCTTCGCTTCGGTTTGGGGGAGCTCCGACTTGATAATGTGAGCTTTCTTTACCCCTTTTCCCTCGTTTCCTCGTTTTTATTTTCCTACCCCCGTCTTTTATGTGTCCTTCTCTGCTTGTGGGTGTGCTGTTTTCCACATTGATGGCAATGTGTGATTCTGGTTTGGGGGAGGAAAGCACTTTCGCGCTTATTCTTTTGCATTTTTCTTTCTGTGTGCATTTCTGAAAATTTTTGAAAAATCAAGCCTATTTTCGGTTTGTATTGCCTAGTTTGGAGAATTGATTAGTGTGCTATTTTGATCTTTAGTATCTCCACGTCGACTTTCTATCGTCGTAGCATGCACTATATGTTTGTTTCCTGTTCATAGATTGCGAGTCTCAAACACTAGCCCACTTGTATTTGCTTAATTCTTATCGCTTTTCGTTTGTTTGCTTTCGATATTGGCATTCGAGTAAGGCAATTGGCTTGTGGAAAGTTTGGAATGTTGGAATGTGGTTGGTTTGGAACGATCATTTAATGATGGAGCAATGCTTCGATGCTCTCGGAGGGGACTCATTGATTTGAGTAACCACAATGGCCATGAATTTGGCTGTGACCGGGAGTATGAGCAATGATGTAACCCTTAAAGAAATATGTGTACCCGAGCTCGATTTTTACCGAGTAAACGTCAAGCTAAACGGTATAACATACGAGGGATGCTCCACATTGCGCGAAAGAGAAAAAAAAAAAAAAAAAAAAAAGAAAAGAAAAAAAAAGAACAAGAGAAAAGAAAAAAAGAATGAAATGATGTGGAAAGAATGGTGGGATGGAAGTGGTATGCGTGGTTGGCCTTGCTTGAATCCAATTGTCGTAAAGTTTAATTTTTGCGAAAGCGTTAGAGGCTAGCAATATGATGTCGGTGTGAATGGTTGAGACTTGTGCTCTATTTTCGGCGAAATAGACTATGGTTTGTCAGTTTATGTGCATAGGTCGTCCACTTCGAGATGCTAACGTGATTAACTAGCTACACTCTGTTTTTCTCCGACGCTATTTGCTTGAGGACAAGCAAAGGTTTGGTTTGGGGGAGTTTGATACATGTCATTTATATAGCTTTTATGCCCCCAGTTCAGTCGCATTTAGCTCGCACTTACTTGATTTCATTAGTATATTAGTAGCTATTTGCCTTATAGTGCGATACTGTTGTTCCTCGTGCGTATTTTGCAGGTTTTGCCGGTCCTGAGCTAAAACCTGAGTCAAATGGAGCAATATCGAGTATCGTGACGTCATGACGAAGCCCGATGAGAGTCGATTCGGAAGTCATACTACGTGTTGGGACGTCAAACCTATCGCTTCAGAGTTTAGAACCTATAGGTTCAGAGCAAACCTATCGCTTCAGAGTTCGTGAAACAGGGCTAAACTTGCTGGAAATTCTCTGACCCCCTTAGAACCGATCGGTTTAGAGGTGAACCGATCGGTTTGACCCCCAGAACCGATCGGTTTGTCCTCGAACCGCTCGGTTTTGCTTGCCTGTTTCTCCGGATTTTCGTGGCCTATAAATAGAGCTCGAGTTAGGTTTTTTCATTTATGCTTTTTACAATAGAATTCAGCCTAGGTTTTAGAATAGCTTTTCTCTCTTATACTCTCTAAAAAACCTTAGTTTAGATTGAATTTACTTTGCAAGTTCCGATCTTTTACATTGCGATTATCGAATTTCTCCAGGTTTAATCTATTGTTCTTGTTTTATCATGTCTTCTCTTTATTATTTTAATTGCTTTGTTCTAATTTCAATTATGCATAGCTAATTCTCAATTAGGGTTTAGGGTGATTGTGATTTTGATTCAGAACATGTTTTAATCGCTTATATTGATTGATTTTGTGCAATCGATTTCTTCCTGCGCGTTTTAATCATCAATTGAATTTAGGGACGCCTTTATTGAATTGAATTTAGGTTGTTTCAGTTTAAGATCGAAAGCCTAATTGAAACTAGACTCACGCGTAATTGATAAGTCGAATTTAGTACGTAGCGAGAGCCCGTTAAATTTGCTTAAGGTTGAATTTGACTCGAGAGAGCGTTTTCCCAAAACCTAATCATTTGCATGCTTTCAATTGATTGAATTTCCTTCTAAGTTGAGTTCTGAATCGATGTCACATGACCCCGATGCCCTAATCTCCCTCTCTTATACCTTTTCATACCTTTTCACTTATTGTTCTTAGTTTAGTTCCCTAAAACACCGACCTTTGCTATCTTGAGACCGACCTAGATTAGCTAAGCGATCCTTTGACTTCGTCCTTCTCCCTGTGGATTCGACCCTGCTTACCACTAGCTTCTGTTAGTAGTCTGTCTAGGTTTATTTTGATTAGGCGTGACGACTCTAGCCTCATCAAACAGTGAGGAAAAAACCCAAATTTATACCTTAGCATCTTTTTAATGTATAAAAACAGTGGTATAAAATTTATGTCCAGAAAACAAATATTACTATATTTTCGACATTAACATTCATTTTATACAGGGTTTTTATCAAATAAATGAATAAATATTCAAAACTCAAGATCTGACTTTGAAAATTTACATGCAGAAAGTATAAATAACAATTTTCACTGTGTAAAACGTTCGTGACCAGATTCCAACTATAACTATTTATAGTTATTATTTTAGCCAAAAACACACTTTTTGACTCGGTTTTGTATAAAAATCATTTTAATTAGCAAACAAATTTCAAAAAATACGAAATTTGACCAGCAGCTTCATGAGACCAGAAAATTTGCATGCTATAAAAATCTCGTGTTAAAACCATTTTTAACACCATTTTCGGATTTTATCATATTTATTCTCAATAAATACATAAAACCCCAAAAACAACAAAATAAATTTGTAACCACAAGCTGTTGGAGTAAGTGTCCTCCACAATAGTGCGATTACTTAATAGATCTCAATTAAGGAATACATGGGGATAATCCAATATTATTGTCAATTGATTAACGTAAATCAATAACGGTTGGCTGACTAGAGTTTGACGTTATTGTCGTGAGAACGGCGGTAATCAATTGATCCCTTTAAGTCACACCTATAGGAACGTACTCCAAATAACTAAGCTAATTAATTGTATGAGATACGATTAGATTAGTAACTTGATAAATTGACTAACGGTTAGTCAGTGAATTAATTTAGAGAGAAATCGAGTTGTGAACTCGGATGATTGAATTTTATATCGATAAAATTATTTGAGGAGATGGGATTAGTGATTAATCGTTAATTCACTAATTGTGTACTAATGACTAATGAGATTAGTAATAGTACAATTTTAATATACATGTAAGTGTACATATATATTAAAGGAGAGTTAAGAGTTTAATTTGATAATTTATACTTTATCATATTAGATGATTAAGTGATAAATTATAAGTATTTGTGGGACAAATATCGAAAACGAAATAGACCCATTTGGGGCCCCAATGGACCGTCCAAAATGGAGCCAAGAGAGAGGAAGATTCCTTTTTTTTTGTCTTGTTCTATTTTATTTTGTCATGCATGCTTTAGAACATCACGTGATTCTAACTAGACGCCCAACATAATAATGAACATGCAAAAGATTGCTCTTAACAAGAAATAAAGCATGCAAACTCTCCACTCCCTCTCCTAAGTGGCCGGCCCCCTTCCCTTAAGTGTGCCCAACACACTTTGTCAATTTACAATAAAAACAAGGGCCAAAGAAAGAGAACATGATACATGCATTTCATTTTACTCATATCTCTCCAAAATCTCTCTAAACTCTTCTACAATGTTAAGTCATACTACTAAGTGTTAGTAGTAATAATATTCACATATTATCAAGTGTTTACTAAGTGATTTCTAGATCAAAATCATTACTAAATTTGGAGTTGTTCTTGGGTGCAACTAAGAGGAGGTTTCCTATTTTGGGAACTCGGGTTTGGAGGATCATCCATATTGTTAGCTCAAGAAACAAAACTAGAAAGGAGTTCTAGTTTTGTGCCCAAATTTCCTTTAAGAGAAAGGTATAAATTTCTAAACTTGTAACAAAGTGAATTTGTAATCACATAGATCTTGCTCATCAAATTAGAGTAATTTGATTTACACTAATATTTGATTAGTGAATGGGATCCGATCCCTACAAGTGGTATCAAAGCTTAGGTATAAATTTGGGATTTTTCCTCACTGTTTTGGACGTTTTATTGATTTTATGAGATAAAATCGATAAAACCGTATGTTATTTGTTCTAAAATAATTCGTAAATATTTTCTGACCAAACTTTTCATTTTTGGTATTCTGGAAGTGTTCCAGAATATACAAAATTTTGTCAAAATAAAATTGGTTTTATTTTATTTTATTTTATAATGATTTTATAAAGCTTTATTCATAAATAGTTATGATTAAACTTAAAGTAATTAGCAAATGACCACTATTATGAACTAAAATCACCATGAATTAGTGAAAACTAATTTTTTGGCGTTCTAAATCAGTTTAGAAGTTTTGGTTCAAGCTTAAAAGTTGTTTTAAGCATTATTGATTAATATGAGATTAATCGATTTAATATGAGATCGGTTTTAAACGAATTAATGCGATTATTGTTTAGGGCGATTTTGGCATATTTTTATTTATAAGCTTTTCATTATGCATGTTTGGATGAATGTTTATTTTTGAATGAATGTTTGTTCTTACTAGTATGGCCATAGTTTGTTATATTTTTTACCGATATTACCCGTAATGAAAGGGAATATCGTGTGGGTATGTAATTTAAATGCGATCTCGTATCGCCGGTTTGTAATTTTAATAGTTAATTTCATTTATAAATGTATAATAGGGTTGCTATGTATTCATTTGTAAATTTATACTTGTAACTAATTGTAAACCGAAGACCGGCGATGGATCGAGATGGAGCCTTAGAAGTGTTCTAAAGCTTGCAAGGAGGAACCTTGGATGAGATCCATATGAAGAGGGACCAAAGGAGTTGGTTTCCAATTTGTAACTCCTTGTATTTTAATTTCTTTAGGTGGCCATACTAGGTTTATGCTTATGCATGTTTGATTGCTTATTTTTCCGCACACATGCCAAAATCGCCATGCATGCCTCGATATCCCACTATGATTGTCGTTTTAGGTCGCCATTCTTAAATTAGTTCACTTATAAAGAATTTTAATGACTAAAATTGACAAGATCACCCACATTATTTAACAAATGAATTGAGATTAAGCCTTTTCAAATGTAGCGACTATGAACCCCATGTTCGTGAGGACCTCCGCAACGTGGAACCTTGTTACCATGGGTAAGTAGTGGGAGGAAGTCCCATGCTAATTTGGTTTGGACTCAACCAAATAAGAGTTATTTGGGGCTAATGGATGCATTTTAAAGAAAATCATCAACCAAGCATTCTAGTGTAGAATTAGTCAAGTGTTGACTTGTCGTTTTTATATAAAAGGAAACATGAGATGTCTAATTTTATATGAAAAACGAGTCTTGGAATCATTTATATAATTTCGTGGGAGATCATTATATAAATGGACGTTTGTTTTAAAAAGTGTTTTAGCAAATGTCATTAATGAACTATGAATGCTTATATATTTCCTCATATTTGTTGTAGAATTATTTGTTTCAAATCGCAATGGCATCATCATCATCAACTCCCGCGCCCATTTTGGGCAAAGATTCATGGTTGCGAACCGTGATGGATAAATGTATCCTCAAGGATGACGGTAGCAACTTTGTCGAATGGGATTCGACGATAAGGGGCGCCGCTCAATCCGACAATGTGCTCAAATACCTTACCGATCGACCACCCGCCGAACCCACTTCTCGATCCGGGGCGGCAAGAGCCGCCTATGATGAGCATGTGAAAGTGGACAATGACGCGAAAAACGTCTTGATTTGGTCCATGGCACCCGCTCTCAAACTCCGATTTGTCACACAAAAGAGTGCATATGAGATATTCACTCGAGTGACGACCATGTTCTCCAAAGCACCGAAAATTAGGCTTTATGAAGCCGCGGTGCGGTTTTTCGATGCAAAGCTTGAGAGGAACCAAAAAGTTGGTCCTCATGTGCTCAAAATGATTGAGTACATAGACACTCTTGAGCGTCAAGAGTGTTCTATACCCAAGGCTCTTGCGATCAACCGCATTCTTCATTCTCTTCCTAACAAGTTTGCTCATTTTCGAGTAAACTATAACATGAATAACATGGATAAGAGTTACCATGAACTTCATGCACTCTTGGTCCAATCCGAGAGGGATATGGAAGTGAATGAGGTGGAGAAGAAAGATGTTCTCTCCATGAAAATGAAGAACATGAATCTAGGAGTCAAGAAGGGGAAGGTGGCCAAGAAGGCGCCATCTTACATAGGCAAGGGAAAGGGAAAGGCTATTGTGGAAGGTGTTCTACATAAGCCTAAGCCCAAGATCAACAAGGGAAGACCCCTCAAAGACACTTGCAAATATTGCAATGAAGTGGGTCATTGGATGCGCAATTGTCCCAAGTATAAGAAGGACTTGAAAAATGGATGTGCGACATCCAAAGCTATTCCTTCTAATCTCTATATGATAGACATCAATCATGCTTGCATTTCTACATGGGTATTGGATACCGGATGTGGATCTCACCTTTGTAATCATTTGCAGGGGATGAGAAACGTGCGAGCTCTAGTCAAGGGTGATGTAGATCTCCGCATGGGCAATGGAGCTAGAGTAGCGGCCGTTTCCGTGGGAACTTTTGTACTCGCTCTTGCTAGTGGATTAGAGTTGCATTTGAATAACTGTTATTTTGTACCAACTCTAACTAAAAACATTATCTCCGTCTCCGTACTAGATGCGGAAGGTTTTTATTTTATGATTAAGAACAACTGTTGTACTTTTTCATTTAATGAAATAGTTTATGGTGAAGCTATTTCAATTGGAGGTATTTATGTTTTAAATGATGTCAATGATGTTTATCATGTGGAGAACAAGAGGCTCAAAACGA
The DNA here is from genome assembly GCA_023091065.1 of Dianthus caryophyllus. Classification (NCBI taxonomy): domain Eukaryota; kingdom Viridiplantae; phylum Streptophyta; class Magnoliopsida; order Caryophyllales; family Caryophyllaceae; genus Dianthus; species Dianthus caryophyllus. The sequence goes on along the minus strand of CM041519.1, from coordinate 25,812,707 downwards.
ATGAATCAAACAAATCCTACCTTTGGCATTGTCGTTTAGGTCACATAAACGATAGACGCATAAAGAGACTTGTTGAGACCAAGGTTCTCAAACCATTTGGCTTTGAATCATATGGTACATGCGAGTCTTTCCTATTAGGCAAGATGACTCGTCAACCCTTTAGCGGTAAAGGGACACGAGCAAGTGAGGTTTTAGGACTCATACATACCGATGTGTGTGGTCCATTAAACATCTCCGCTAGAGGAGGATATCATTACTTCATTACTTTTACCGATGACTTAAGTAGATATGGTTATGTCTACTTAATAAGGCATAAAAGTGATGCTTTTGAGAAATTTAAAGAATTTCAAAATGAGGTTGAGAACCAATTGAACAAAAGGATAAAAGCACTACGATCGGATCGTGGTGGCGAATATCTAAGTAATGAGTTTGATTCACATCTTAAGAATTGTGGTATAGTATCACAATGGACTCCTCCGGGCACACCACAGTTGAATGGTGTAGCAGAAAGGAGAAACCGAACCTTGCTTGACATGGTTCGGTCTATGATGAGTCAAAGTGAGCTTCCTGGATCGTTTTGGGGCTTTGCCCTATTATCTGCTGTATTCTCACTAAATCAAAGTCCGACTAAAGCGGCCAATAAGACTCCATATGAGATATGGACGGGAACAGTTCCCTATTTGTCATTCATGAGAATTTGGGGATGTGAGGCATTCGTTAAGAATAAAACTGACGATAAACTCGCTCCAAGGTCTGACAAATGTCTATTTGTAGGTTATCCTAAGGAAACCTGTGGTTATTACTTCTACAACCCTCACGAGAACAAAGTGTTTGTGGCTCGTGATGCTGTTTTTCTAGAAAGTGAATATATTTCTAAAAAACAGAGTGGGAGAAAATTTGAGCTTGATGAAGTTCAAGAGCCACAAACCGAAGCAGAAGATGAGGAAACCGTTCCTTCGTCTTCTGACACGGTAATAGTCCCTAGGAGGTCAGGAAGAGTTAGTCATCAACCTCGACTGCTACTCCTCAGTAACATCGAGGAGGAGGGTGATTTGTTGTTATTCGAAAGCAACGAACCCTCAACCTACAAGGCGGCTATAAGTAGCCCCAACTCCGAACAATGGCTTGAGGCCATGAAATCCGAAATGGATTCTATGTACGAGAACCAAGTTTGGGACTTGGTAGATTTACCTGAAGGAGTGAAACCTCTTCAGTGTAAATGGATATTCAAAATCAAACTCGGCATAGATAAACATATAGATGTTTACAAAGCTAGATTGGTGGCAAAGGGCTTTTCACAAGTCCAAGGTATTCATTATGATGAAACCTTTGCACCGGTTGCTATGCTTCGATCCATAAGGATAATCTTAGCGGTTGCCGCATTTCATGACTATGAGATATGGCAAATGGATGTAAAAACCGCCTTCTTGAATGGGATTCTAGAAGAGGAAGTGTTTATGACACAACCTGAAGGTTTTGTAGATACATCTAACCCTAAGAAAGTATGCAAGCTTAAGAGATCCATTTATGGTCTTAAGCAAGCATCAAGGAGTTGGAATCATAGATTCGATCATGTTATCAAAAAAAAGGGATTCGCTCATAGTACCGAGGAACCTTGTTAATACATGAAGTTTAGTGGGAGCAGGGTAATTACCTTCCTTGTTTTGTATGTGGATGACATACTACTGATTGGAAATGATATTCCAAGTCTAAATTCCGTAAAGGTGGAATTGGGAAACCATTTCCAAATGAAGGACTTGGGAGAGGCACAACGCATCTTGGGTATCCGGATCTATAGAGATAGATCCAAAAGAATACTAGCATTGAGTCAAGAAACTTATATCGATAAGATTCTTGATAGGTTCAATATGAAAGACTCCAATAGAGGTTTTCTTCCGATAAGTGTAGGAATAACATTGAAGAAATCTCAATGTCCTACGACTCCTGCGGAAATTGAACGCATGAAATTGATCCCTTATGCTTCCGCTGTAGGATCAATCATGTATGCTATGATGTGCACTCGTCCCGATGTCGCTTTCGCTTTGAGCATGACGAGCCGGTATCAAGCTAATCCCGGTGAGAGTCACCGATAACAGAAGAACATCCTTAAGTACTTGAGAAGAACTAAGGATTCGTTTCTAGTGTTTGGAGGAGAACTTGAGCTACGTGTAAAGGGTTACACGGATGCAAGTTTCCAAACCGATGGGAATGATTTGAAATCCCAATCCGGCTATGTCTTTATGTTGAATGGAGGAGCTATTTGTTGGAAGAGCTTCAAACAGAGTGTCACCATGATTCTACAACTAAGGTAATATTTGGCAGCATCTGAAACTGCTAAAGAAGCTGTGTGGATTCGGCAATTCTTGGATGGACTAAAAGTAGTCCCTAGTGCCGCAGATCCGATCATTTTTTATTGTGATAATAGTGGGGCCATCTTTCAAGCAAAGGAGCCCAAGTCTAGTAACAAGTCTAGACACGTTTTGAGGAAATACCACGTTATTAGAGATAATGTGGAGAGGAAGGAAATAGATATTTGTAAGGTTGGGACAGACGATAACATCGCTGATCCTCTAACCAAGCCTCTTTCGAGGGCTAAGCATGACGCGCACACCGCCTCTATGGGGTTGCGGCGTATGCCAGATTTCCTTTAAGTTTCGTGATATGTAATTGAATGATGTATCCTATTACATATATGAAAATAACGTTCATTGTTTTATCTTAAGTCATTTTGAATGCATACTTTGTTTATCCGAATAATTGTGTGACAACTTTGAACATATTCAAGTGAACGGCATAAACTCAGTATTTGGTCCCTGGTCTCTCATAAGAGGTGACGTCTCGAAGAGACTAGATTGCAAGTCGTTCGATGGTGGGTTCAACACCATGGGGTCATAGTGATGACTGCTCGTTCGCATAGACAGACTGTGAGACACTCTGTCGGACAGTGACGCTTATAGAATTCCTTTTCAATGAGATTGAAACCTGGTCGTGGTGGGAATTCTATAGTATTCCTTTGAGTCGATTCTTTGACTGGAACTGATTATGCAGTCGGTGCTTTTAGAGTGACTTTTATTTTTGTCCTAAGCCATGCCGTGAAAGGGGGTTATAAGGGCATCTTTGGGGTCATGGTGATCTGCATTATACAGTACAATCGAGTGGAAGGGAAATGTCCACCCTCGTCAGGGTAAAACATCTTTGGGCCACTCGAGGAGTAGTCGCTGAAAATGCGTGGCCACGCTCGGTAAGAATCTACGGTAGATTCCCCGGTCAGACAGCTACTCTCCATATCGAGGAAACCACTCACAATATATATCTAAGGATGCAAGTACTGTAACACCCCGTGTTAATTTAATTCATTAATTAGCCATCAATTCCTAATTTCAAAGCCTAAATCAAATCCTAATCCTTTTAGCCTTCAAAATCACAATTTTTGTTAAACTTTTGTTTTGTAAATTTTATCGACTTCTTTAAAACTTTTTAAAATTTTTGAATAATGAAATTTATATTTTAGTCTTAGAATTCAAAAGTAGAAATATTTCGAAAAATCGTCAAACGCGCACACATTAACTTATATCGCTTTTGACGCCCGACTTTTTAAAACTGACCAAATTCGTGCAAAACATTTTTAAACACAAAATAAACATTTCCTTACTCAAATAGTGCATTTGCATACTAGTATGCAAATAGTCATTTTGGTTCCCTAATATTCATTAATTAAAACATTATTTTCTAATTAAAAACCAAACTTATCTAACACATAACTTAACCTAATTTCATTACAACTTTTTCATTATTTTCACAAGTGTAAAACTCACCCATTTTCATCCAAGAAGGCCGGCCACTTTGCTCTCTTTTTCTCCCTTTATTTTCTTTCATTTTTCACTTAAAACATCCTAAATTAAAACCCTAAATATTATCCTAATAATTCACTAGTGTTCTTAGTTGTTCCTTGGGTATTTGAAGCTTACTTAATACGGGTTTTTGAAGGTGAAGACGGGTACTTGGGTGAAGCTTTGGACCTAGATAATATAGTCGATCCGGACAACCAATAAACTTACCGATTAAGGTGACTAACTATGTCTTATATTATCTTTTTAGTAAATTAATTTGTTTTGTTATTATAAATTTATAAGTATGATTTTTATGTTAAAATATTTTAAACATCAAATATGTGTGTTTGTATGTTATGTGGAGTATAATAAAATGATAATAAATAAGTAATATTGATAATAGTTAATGTGTAGTAATTTGTTAATATGTTTAGTTAATTTAATTTTGAGCATTTTTAATTTATGTTCATATGATTTTTATGTTTATTTATGTTTTAGATAAGTAGTTAACATATATAAAAATTATGTGAAATATTAACAATGAGTTTAAAGTGATTAAAATCGAAAATAAAAATTATATGTTCATATACATACAACTCGGCGTTTCCCATTTTTTTTAATATATTTCCACTTTTAATTTTTGTAAATAATATATTTAGTTAAGTTAGTTTAATTTAGAAGTTATCATGTAAAAAGAATTAAATTAGGAAAATAAATTATAATTTATTAAAAGTAAAAATAGTGTTCTTGAGTTTATTGTTGATGTTCTTGATGTTCTTATTATCTTCATGTGATGTTCATCATGTTAGTGCACTTTGATTTCCTTTTATTTTATGTTTGTTAATGATTTGTGTTTATGTTTAGTTATTGTTTTATATATTGTTAGTATTATTATATAAATCAACCTAAAACATTATAAATCATTAAGATTAAAAAGTTAGGAATTTAATGTGTTGAAAAACACTATTCATAAATATAAATGAAATTTTTAGTAAATTTCATTTTAGTTTAAACCGTTTTAGTATAATTAGAATAATTAAAATATAAAGACTTTAAGCTAAAAAACCGATAAAATCGAAAAATGAAATTTTTGACATCACCTTAGCTACTCACGGCATTTCCACTTATTTTAGGGTTAAAATTGTTTTTATCACTTTTTAGTTTATTGTTAATATAATTTAATTATTAGTTAATAAGTTAGATTTAAGAAATTAAAAGAAATAAATCAATTTTAACATATATAGTATATCACACGACATATACACTTTAAATTGACTAAATTTGACCAAAATGAAATTTTTCACTAAGTCACTAAAGTTAAATAGTAATTAGAATTGAATTTTTGTATAAATTGTTTTAGTTATAAATGAAATGTTATAAACCGATAAAAATATGTAACCGTTATAAAAATGAACTAAATCGTGTGTTACTGCCTTTGCTATTTGGATTGTTGATCTTGGACTTACGGACTTAAATGAATCTTCCACGATACTATTATTTTTAAAAAATGAAAATCGCTAAATTTAGTTAATAGACGACTAAATTTAACTAAGTCTCATTTTAAAATAAATATCGATATCACTTTTTACAAATTGAACTTAACATTTTTAAAACTAACATTTTAAAATAAATAACGATATCACTTTTTACAAATTGAACTTAACATTTTTAAAACTAATATTTTAAAATGAATATCATTATCACTTTTTACAAACCGAACTTAACGTTTTTAAAACTAGACTTTTAGAATATTTTCAAAACTCACTAAGTACAAAACGAACTTAACGACTTTGAAACTAGAAATTTATACTTAGAAAATAAAAGGGTCTAGTTTATTTTCTAAAATATCTAAAGTATAAATACCTAAAATATCTTAAGTATAAAAATACGTATAAATATAGAAATACGTACAAGTATAAGAATACGTACAAGTATAAGAATACGTATAAGTATAAAAATACATATAAAATACGAAGTATAAAAATACGAATACGTATAAAAATACGTATAGGATACGAAGTATAAAAATACGAAATGCGTATAAAAATACGTATAAAATACGGTGAATAGTGAATAGTGAATAGTGAATTATGAATAGTGAAAAGTGAATAGTGAAATACTGAAAATAACTGAAAATTTTACTAAGTATAGAAAATTTAAAATGAAGAAGTAAATGGCCTAAAGTGTTTGAAAACACATAAATAAAATTGGACATACTATTAAACGTTTCAATTTAAAAACTTGAAAACGTTAATAATTAACAACACTTCAAATAATAAACGAACGTGTTATGTGATCTTATGAAACCTACAAATACTTAAACGTTTGACGCTGAGACTAGGAGAGTCTAGTAACATGTGATATGGAATATCAAATAAATAATGAATATTGAGTAAGTTAAATAAAAGGTCAAGCTTGGGCCTCAGATATGAAAACGTCAATCGTGAGTGAATTGGGGTTAAGATAGTCTTGTAGCGGACGCCACTATCTCGACCTTATTGCGTGTGTCATCTCGAATAGTGTGGTATAGCCGGCAGTATTATGCTTTGTGCATCCTGCCCATGCCGTTACGCCTTAAGTCGTATAGCCTGTTCCGTACAAGATAATGAAAAATTCAACTCTTAGTGGGTCAGCCTTTAGGAAATAGTCGTTTTATCCTGAGTTAAGGTGCTCTATGAATAGCATAGCCTACTCTTAAATTGGATATTAGTGTATGCATACTAGACTAGGGTTTTATTCCCCTATTTCGCTAAAGTTATCAGGGCCACCGTGACCTTATTGCGATTATCATCTCACGGTTACGTCTCCTTGCCGTGTTTCGTTCTTAGTGGCGCGACACTTGCATTCGTTCTTACCACTGCGTAAAGATTACTTGACGAGATTGTATCTGAAGTTCGAATCATTTCGAACACTAGAGGATGAGATGCAAGTATTATAGTATTCGGCGTGGTTTACGAGTCGAGTAAGTCTCTGCACTATGGAAGTGAGATGCAATCGATCAGAGTACAAGGGCCTACTCAGTGGTCAAGCTCGTAAGCAGTATGTGTTGTTTGTTGTTTGAATTAAATGAGAATGAGTGTGTACCATCTTCAAAACTAAAGACCACAAATTTCAAGTGAATCGAGTCCGCATGTTGAGAATGATCTTTGTATGTATGCGTCATTTGCGATCCGATATCGCGTTGTAATCTTGCTTTGAATTATTGTGATACTATGGTTATGATATTTTGTGTTATTTGCTTACATAACAGAATATCATGCTTATATGATTTATCGCTTTAAACCGCATGCTTATTATGACTTATATGTCTTTATATGCTATATGTAATAAGCATGTTTATCTTTTTATCATAAGGTTATGTTTATAAAGCGATAATATTAAACCAAAATAATTGAAATCGAGGGTAAGTATGAGCATAGCTAGTCATCACCGTCAGCTCAATGAGCATCCCCATCGCTTTTTGTGCAGGATGATCGTGGACCAGGGCTGGTTTTGGGCGGGGCCTCGAGACGTTTTTATGCCTTACTTTCAGTTGTTTTGAGAGATTTGTAATATATAACACTATACTCTTTTAATTACCGTATTTAGAGTTGTTTTATTCAACTCTTAAACGATGATGTATGTTTTGGGTTATTTGTATAATTAATAACACTGGTTTAAGACTTAATTAATTTCCGCCTTAGTAATTAAAGTCGACTAAAAACCAGGTTGTTACAGTTGGTATCAGAGCTGACTCGTGACCGTAACATGAATTGCCTAATGCGATTTATGCTTACCTAACGAGAGACACCTGGGCAGTACAAACATATTAATATGTTAAACTGCAAGACTACTAGGATCAAATAATAAATTAGATTTTTCTTTATTAGATCACTTAAATAATAAACTTAAAATCGCTTTAAAGTGTGAGGATGGGTAGAAACCTTAAGGACCGACCATAGGCTAAGGATTTTTAAATAACTAACTACTTCCCTCAAAATAAAATACACTAACTATCGTATGCTTGCTACTTGCTGAAGTGACTGACAAAAAAAAACTAACAACTATCCTCGGATATAAAATCTAAATAATAATTCAATTCCCGAGGATCGAAGCACCGAAGGAGTATCAGACGGCACGGAGTGAAGACATCTGTTAAATTCGTAACCAATTCCACAAAAATACATTCTCCCCCTCTCCTACTTTTATATCCTTCCTAAGAAAATGTACTAGATACATTTTAAAATCCTAAAACCGATGTAACCAAAAAAATTACATCTCAATGAAATAAAATACCTAACTTCTGTGCTTACTTGCATAACTACCGTTATTGCGTTTACTTTCAAGTAAAAGCTATCAATGATAAGCATGTCTTCTAACCTCTCGCAATACTAATAAATTCCTTCACGTCTTAATTCTTTCAGAATGGCTGCACCTCCAATGACAGACGAGGAAAGACACCTCCTGGCAGAAGAATCTTTGATCCGTTTGGCAGAAATAGCCACGGACAACGCAAACCGCCAACATCATCCAAGCGCGTTTGATCGTGTTTCACGTCATCGACCACAAGAATACTCGGGTTCAAGTAACCCTATCGATCTCACGAATTGGCTAGAAGAGATGAAAAAGCTGATGGACCTAGGCAGGACACCTCCAGGAGGATAGGGTAAACATCGCCGCTACTACTTGAAAGGCGAGGCGAATGATTGGTGGAACGTGGTCAGGACCAACGAGCCTGACGCCACGTTCACATGGTACGAGTTCACAACGAAAATCAAGGAGAAGTACTTTGGGTATGAGCTCCGTTGTCAGAAAGAAGAGGAATTCATAGCTCTTAAGATGGGGGACATGACACTCCAAGAGTACACCGCAAAATTTCAACAGCTGGCCAAATTTGGGGCTGCGATCGCTCCCAACGAAAGGGCCATGACCCAGAGGTATCTGCGCAATATGTCCAACACTATGCGTACCCACATGAGTACCAACACCTACAATACCGTTGCTGCAGCGTATGAATGCGCATGTAGCCTATGGGCTTCTCTGGAATTGGAAAGGGCTGAAACTGAAAAGAAGAAGAAGGTGTTCGTGCCTTCCGTAGCACAGTCGAGCTTCATTCAGAAGCCAAACTACCAACGCCCTGTCCATCAGAGGCCCAACTTTCAAAGGTCTGCGTTCCAGAACAGGCTCCCTGCGGGGAATAATGAGAGAGCTATGATTGCAGGAAGGGCTCCTCAACCAAGAGTCTTACCGGGGACTTGTCGTATGTGCCGCAAGGCGTCACACGAAGGGAGACAGTGCAACGGTCTGCCGATTACATGTTACAAGTGTAAAATGGTGGGGCATAAGTCTAATGTGTGTCCCAACAACCAGAACACGGCACCTGTTGCAGGAGTACCACAATCTGTAGTGGTACAGGGTCGAGTATATGTCGTCACCGAAGCTGAGGCAGAGGAGTCACCTGAAGCTGACGTCATCACTGGTATTTTTCTTATAAACTCTGAGAATGCGGTTGTTTTGTTTGACACTGGGGCATCATTGTCCTTTATATCTTCTAAGTTTGTTTCAAAGGCTAATCTCACAAAATCCGAATCAATCAACGCAAATATTTCTTTACCAAACGGAAAAATTTTCAAATGCTCCAAAATTTTCAAAGATACTCCAATCACAATCCATAAAACAATCTTCCCTTCCGACCTTATCCTTTTTTACATGCCGGAGTTCGACGTCATTCTGGGGATCGATTGGTTGACTAAGTATCGTGCGTTGTTCGAGTGCCGAGATCGGAAAATTCGCTTGAAGCATCCTACAGGGACTAGAGTCACGTATCAGAAGACTTCGCCAATTAAGGGGGCAAAAATTATCTCGGTTCTGCAACTACAACGGTTAGAAAGAAAAGGGCATCAAGTGTACCTATGCAGTGTCAATGAAGTAAAGGAAAGCGTGAACATTGAAGATATTCACGTAGTACGGGAGTTCCCTGATGTATTCCCCGACGACTTACCAGGCTTGCCACCTGCACGTGACGTTGAATTCTCTATCGACCTTGTGCCAGGCACGGCCCCAATCTCAAAGGCACCCTATAGGATGGCACCGGTAGAACTACAGGAATTGAAGAAACAACTAGAGGAAATGATTGAAAAGGGTTTCATACGACCAAGTGTCTCGCCTTGGGGAGCACCGGTTCTCTTCGTGAAAAAGAAGGATGGCAGTATGAGACTCTGCATCGACTACAGAGAGTTAAACAAGGTGACCATTAAGAACCGCTACCCTTTACCCAGAATCGACGATCTCTTTGATCAATTGAAGGGCGCGGGGGTGTTTTCTAAGATCGATCTAAGGTCAGGTTACCATCAAATTGCGGTAAGAGAACAGGACATCCAGAAGACTGCTTTCAGAAGCAGATATGGTCACTACGAATTTAAGGTCATGCCTTTCGGTTTAACAAACGCACCAGCAGTGTTCATGGATCAAATGAACAGAACCTTCCACGAGTACTTAGACATATGCGTGGTAGTTTTCATTGACGATATCCTGATTTATTCCAAGACTGGGGCAGAACACGAGGAGCATCTCCGTATCATCTTGGGGATACTAAGGGAATATAAGTGGTATGCTAAATTTTCTAAGTGCGAATTTTGGCTCGAGAAGGTAGCATTTCTGGGTCACGTCATCTCGAAGGACGGAGTGATGGTAGATCCTGCAAAGATCGACGCAGTGAAAGAATGGAAGGCTCCCACAATTATAACTGAAATACGCAGCTTCCTAGGATTGGCAGGATACTACAGGAGGTTCGTTCCAGATTTCTCTAAGGTAGCACGACCAATGACAAAGCTGCTACAAAAAGAATCCAAATTCATATGGAGCGACGAGTGCGAGAATGCGTTCCAGGAACTCAAGACAAGGCTTACCACAAATACCGCCTTAGCTCTCTACAGATGGAGACGAGTATGAAGTCTACAGTGACGCCTCACTGAATGGCCTGGGTTGCGTACTGATGCAACAAGGGAAGGTCATTGCTTATGCGTCAAGGCAGTTAAAGGTTCATGAACGAAACTACCCAACTCATGACCTTGAATTAGCAGCTGTGGTGTTTGCTTTAAAAATCTGGCGTCATTACCTCTACGGGGTGAGTATCAAGTTCTACACGGACCACAAAAGCCTGAAATATATCTTCACGCAGAAGGAACTCAACATGAGGCAACGCCGGTGGTTAGAACTGATCAAGGACTACAAGATTGAACTATTGTACCATGAGGGTAAGGCGAACGTCGTTGCTGACGCTCTGAGTAGAAAGACTACGCATACCCTTAGCAACATTTGGGAAATTCCGGCTAGTATCGTCAGAGATTTCAAAAGAATGAATTTAGAACTGGTTCAGTCTGATGATGCCGACTTAAACGCAATGATCGCAGAGCCGGAGTTATATCACGAGATTAGAGCTCTACAATGGGAGGATGAAGAGCTTGTTAAGATCAGACGGGAAATTCCTTCAGGAAATCGAGAAGGGTTTGAGATTAAACCTGACGGGAGTTTGAGATTCAAAGAAAGGTGGTGTGTGCCTGATGTACCTGTGTTGAAAAGAAAGATCCTCGACGAGGCACATAGTACACGATACTCCATACATCATGGGTCTGATAAAATGTACCAAGACTTAAAACTGAAGTTTTGGTGGGTTAGAATGAAAGCAGAGATTGCAGAGTATGTTGCAAAGTGTCTAATCTGCCAGAAAGTGAAGTTTGAACATCAACGACCCGGGGGACTACTACAACCTTTGGACATTCCAATGGGAAAATGGGATTCCATTTCCATGGACTTCATAACGGGCTTACCAAGGACTCATAAAGGAAATAATGCAATTTGGGTGATAGTGGACCGCTTAACAAAATCGGCCCACTTTCTACCAATCAAGGATACTTGGAGCCTTGAAGAGTTAGCCAAGGCTTATGAGAAAGAGGTGATCCGACTACACGCTGTACCGCTAGACATCATCTCGGACAGGGATCCGAGATTCACCTCTCATTTTTGGGAAAAACTCCAAGCAGCATTGGGAAGCCAACTGAAGATGAGCACCGCTTTCCATCCTGCGACCGACGGTCAAACTGAACGAACTATCCAAACAGTCGAGGACATGCTCAGGGCATGTGCCCTAGAATTCAACGAGAATTGGGAGAAAAGTTTACCTTTGATTGAATTCTCATACAACAATAGCTTTCATGCTAGCCTGGGTTGTGCCCCATTTGAAGCCCTCTACGGGAGAAAGTGTCGTAGCCCAGTCTGTTGGGACGATGCTAGTGACAACGTGGGAACTGGACCACAGGTCATACAAGACCAGATTGATCACATCAAGATCATCCGTGAACGACTACAAGCGGCCCAGGACCGCCAGAAGATGTATGCCAACAAACATCGCCGACCTATTGAGTTCGAAGTCGGCGATCATGTGTTCTTGAAAGTATCACCCATGAAGGGGGTCCGACGTTTCGGTTTGAAAGGAAAATTGAGTCCTAAATACGTGGGACCATATGAGATAACCGACAGAATTGGTGAGGTAGCCTATCGCCTAGCATTACCACCCAATTTGTCGAAGGTTCACAACGTGTTTCACGTTTCCCAACTGAGGCGATACAGGAGTGACCCAAGTCACATCATTACTCCTGACGTGATCGCAGTTGAGCCTAACTTGCTATACTCAGAAAGGCCTGTCAAGATTCTAGCGCGAGAAACCAAGGTGTTGAGGCGGAAGACGGTTCCCTTAGTCAAGGTGCTATGGAGGGGTCAATTGACTGAACAAGCAACTTGGGAGACCGAAGCCTCCATGAAGGAGAAATACCCCGAGCTGTTTATCTCAGGTGAAAATCCTATCCTTCATTCAAGTTTCGGGACGAAACTTTTCTAAGGGGGGAGGTTTGTAACACCCCGTGTTAATTTAATTCATTAATTAGCCATCAATTCCTAATTTCAAAGCCTAAATCAAATCCTAATCCTTTTAGCCTTCAAAATCACAATTTTTGCTAAACTTTTGTTTTGTAAATTTTATCGACTTCTTTAAAACTTTTTAAAATTTTTGAATAATGAAATTTATATTTTAGTCTTAGAATTCAAAAGTAGAAATATTTCGAAAAATCGTCAAACGCGCACACATTAACTTTTATCGCTTTTGACGCCCGACTTTTTAAAACTGACCAAATTCGTGCAAAACATTTTTAAACACAAAATAAACATTTCCTTACTCAAATAGTGCATTTGCATACTAGTATGCAAATAGTCATTTTGGTTCCCTAATATTCATTAATTAAAACATTATTTTCTAATTAAAAACCAAACTTATCTAACACATAACTTAACCTAATTTCATTACAACTTTTTCATTATTTTCACAAGTGTAAAACTCACCCATTTTCATCCAAGAAGGCCGGCCACTTTGCTCTCTTTTTCTCCCTTTATTTTCTTTCATTTTTCACTTAAAACATCCTAAATTAAAACCCTAAATATTATCCTAATAATTCACTAGTGTTCTTAGTTGTTCCTTGGGTATTTGAAGCTTTTTATACGGGTTTTTGAAGGTGAAGACGGGTACTTGGGTGAAGCTTTGGACCTAGATAATATAGTCGATCCGGATAACCAATAAACTTACCGATTAAGGTGACTAACTATGTCTTATATTATCTTTTTAGTAAATTAATTTGTTTTGTTATTATAAATTTATAAGTATGATTTTTATGTTAAAATATGTTAAACATCAAATATGTGTGTTTGTATGTTATGTGGAGTATAATAAAATGATAATAAATAAGTAATATTGATAATTGTTAATGTGTAGTAATTTGTTAATATGTTTAGTTAATTTAATTTTGAGCATTTTTAATTTATGTTCATATGATTTTTATGTTTATTTATGTTTTAGATAAGTAGTTAACATATATAAAAATTATGTGAAATATTAACAATGAGTTTAAAGTGATTAAAATCGAAAATAAAAATTATATGTTCATATACATACAACTCGGCATTTCCCATTTTTTTTAATATATTTCCACTTTTAATTTTTGTAAATAATATGTTTAGTTAAGTTAGGTTAATTTAGAAGTTATCATGTAAAAAGAATTAAATTAGGAAAATAAATTATAATTTATTAAAAGTGAAAATAGTGTTCTTGAGTTTATTCTTGATGTTCTTATTATCTTCATGTGATGTTCATCATGTTAGTGCACTTTGATTTCCTTTTATTTTATGTTTGTTAATGATTTGTGTTTATGTTTAGTTATTGTTTTATATATTGTTAGTATTATTATATAAATCAACCTAAAACATTATAAATCATTAAGATTAAAAAGTTAGGAATTTAAAGTGTTGAAAAACACTATTCATAAATATAAATGAAATTTTTAGTAAATTTCATTTTAGTTTAAACCGTTTTAGTATAATTAGAATAATTAAAATATAAAGACTTTAAGCTAAAAAACCGATAAAATCGAAAAATGAAATTTTGGACATCACCTTAGCTACTCACGGCATTTCCACTTATTTTAGGGTTAAAATTGTTTTTATCACTTTTTAGTTTATTGTTAATATAATTTAATTATTAGTTAATAAGTTAGATTTAAGAAATTAAAAGAAATAAATCAATTTTAACATATATAGTATATCACACGACATATACACTTTAAATTGACTAAATTTGACCAAAATGAAATTTTCACTAAGTCACTAAAGTTAAATAGTAATTAGAATTGAATTTTTGTATAAATTGTTTTAGTTATAAATGAAATGTTATACACCGATAAAAATATGTAACCGTTATAAAAATGAACTAAATCGTGTGTTACTGCCTTTGCTATTTGGACTGTTGATCTTGGACTTACGGACTTAAATGAATCTTCCACGATACTATTATTTTTAAAAAATGAAAATCGCTAAATTTAGTTAATAGACGACTAAATTTAGCTAAGTCTCATTTTAAAATAAATATCGATATCACTTTTTACAAATTGAACTTAACATTTTTAAAACTAACATTTTAAAATAAATATCGATATCACTTTTTACAAATTGAACTTAACATTTTTAAAACTAATATTTTAAAATGAATATCATTATCACTTTTTACAAACCGAACTTAACGTTTTTAAAACTAGACTTTTAGAATATTTTCAAAACTCACTAAGTACAAAACGAACTTAACGACTTTGAAACTAGAAATTTATACTTAGAAAATAAAAGGGTCTAGTTTATTTTCTAAAATATCTTAAGTATAAATACCTAAAATATCTTAAGTATAAAAATACGTATAAATATAGAAATACGTACAAGTATAAGAATACGTACAAGTATAAGAATACGTATAAGTATAAAAATACATATAAAATACGAAGTATAAAAATACGAATACGTATAAAAATACGTATAGGATACGAAGTATAAAAATACGAAATGCGTATAAAAATACGTATAAAATACGGTGAATAGTGAATAGTGAATAGTGAATTATGAATAGTGAAAAGTGAATAGTGAAATACTGAAAATAACTGAAAATTTTACTAAGTATAGAAAATTTAAAATGAAGAAGTAAATGGCCTAAAGTGTTTGAAAACACATAAATAAAATTGGACATACTATTAAACGTTTCAATTTAAAAACTTGAAAACGTTAATAATTAACAACACTTCAAATAATAAACGAACGTGTTATGTGATCTTATGAAACCTACAAATACTTAAACGTTTGACGCTGAGACTAGGAGAGTCTAGTAACATGTGATATGGAATATCAAATAAATAATGAATATTGAGTAAGTTAAATAAAAGGTCAAGCTTGGGCCTCGGGATATGAAAACGTCCAATCGTGAGTGAAGTGGGGTTAAGATAGTCTTGTAGCGGACGCCACTATCTCGACCTTATTAGTGTGTCATCTCGAATAGTGTGGTATAGCCGTGGGATATGCTTTGTGCATCCCGCCCATGCCGTTACGCCTTAAGTCGTATAGCCTGCTCCGTACAAGATAATGAAAAATTCAACTCTTAGTGGGTCAGGCTTTAGGAAATAGTCGTATTATCCTGAGTTAAGGTGCTCTATGAATAGCATAGCCTACTCTTAAATTGGATATTAGTGTATGCATACTAGACTAGGGTTTTATTCCCCTATTTCGCTAAAGTTATCAGGGCCACCGTGACCTTATTGCGATTGTCATCTCACGGTTCTGTCTCCTTGCCGTGTTTCGTTCTTAGTGGGCGCGACACTTGCATTCGTTCTTACCCTGCGTAAAGATTACTTGACGAGATTGTATCTGAAGTTCGAATCATTTCGAACACTAGAGGATGAGATGCAAGTATTATAGTATTCGGCGTGGTTTACGAGTCGAGTAAGTCTCTGCACTATGGAAGTGAGATGCAATCGATCAGAGTACAAGGGCCTACTCAGTGGTCAGGCTCGTAAGCAGTATGTGTTGTTTGTTGTTTGAATTAAATAAGAATGAGTGTGTACCATCTTCGAAAACTAAAGACCACAAATTTCTGAAGTGAATCGAGTCTGCATGTTAAGAATGATACTGTATGTACGTCTGTTTGCGATCTGATATCGCGTTGTAATCTTGCTGAATTATTGTGATACTATGGTTATGATATTATGTGTTATTTGCTTTCATAACTGAATATCATGCTTATATGATTTATCGCTTTAAACCGCATGCTTATTATGACTTATATGTCTTTATATGCTATATGTAATAAGCATGTTTATCTTTTTATCATAAGGTTATGTTTATAAAGCGATAATATTAAACCAAAATAATTGAAATCGAGGGTAAGTATGAGCATAGCTAGTCACTGTCCGCTCAGCGGGCATCCCCCCATCAGTTTTTTGTGCAGGATGATCGTGGACCGGGAGCTGGTTTTTGGACGGGGCCACGAGACGTTTTTATGCCTTACTTTCAGTTGTTTTGAGAGATTTGTAATATATAACACTATACTCTTTTAATTACCGTATTTAGAGTTGTTTTATTCAACTCTTAAACGATGATGTATGTTTTGGGTTATTTGTATAATTAATAACGCTGGTTTAAGACTTAATTAATTTCCGCCTTAGTAATTAAAGTCGACTAAAAACCAGGTTGTTACAAGTACGACCTTTAAGACACCTTGCATCGAGTGGGAGATGTGAGACGGACATGAGAATTGGTAATGCACAACTTGTCTCGGACAAGTGGGAGATTGTTGGAGTAAGTGTCCTCCACAATAGTGCGATTACTTAATAAATCTCAATTAAGGAATACATGGGGATAATCCAATAATATTGTCAATTGATTAACGTAAATCAATCACTACAAAAAAACTGTGTCACTGCGACGGAATTTGCGACGGATTTCTATCCGTCGCAAAATGTTTTTTTGCGACGGGCATTCCGTCGCAAATATAGTAATATCCGTCACAATAAGAGGCGCCAAAAAATTAAAAACCCGCCAGATTGAAAAAAAAAATTGCGACGGATATTCCGTCGCAAAATGTGCACTAACCCGTCACAAACTCTCGCGCCAAAATAAAGTTGTGCCCGCTAAAAAAATTTCCGCTATGACGGAAATTCCGTCAAGAATGTGTGAAAAACCGTCACTTTTTAGGATTTTCCGCGTAGTAAAATTTAACATTAGAATATTTAAATGCGACAGAAAAATAATCATTTTGCGACGGACTTTCCGTCGCAAAAGTTCAAAAGTGCGACGGATAGGATGATTTGCGACGGAAATTCCGTCGCAAAAAAAAAAACAAAAACAACTCTTCACCATTGTTTCATTATTTGGATCGAAAAAAAAAAAAAAGGGATAGCGATTAAAAACCCCAACCGCGTTCGACCACCACCGGCACCACCACTACCCCCACCTTCCCACGCCACGGCAAGCCGCCGTATTTATTTCCGGCCACCACTAGCCCCACCACCGGCATTCTCCAAAATCAAGGTAAAAACACTAATTTTTGTAATTAATTTGGTTTTTTTTCAGTTAAAATTAAATTTAACCTTTAATTAGATATTGTTAGAGTAGAATTATGACCTAGGATAGAAGCTATGTGTGAGATTTGATTTTCGATTGGTATTAATTTGAAGTTTTAGGGTTTTGATTTAATTGTTGTTGTTGTTGTTAGTTGTTGTTGTTGTTGTTGTTGTTGTTGTTGTTGTTGTTGTTAGTTGTTGTTGTTGTTGTTGCATTGTGATTGTTGTTGTTGTTGTTGCATTGTGATTGTTGTTGTTGTTGTTAGTTGTTGTTGTAATTATTACTATTGGACTTCACATGGAGAGTCTTTTACAACATCCAACGAAGAAGAAGAAGATAATGCACCGATTGAGCAAAATCCGTATCGAGAGATGGTAGAGGATGCATTACGTGATAGGATTAATGAGATTCGTGAAGAGGAGTTAAATACTGCTGAAGATGAGGTGATTGAAGAAACCCCAAACCCAGAAGTCAAAGCCTTCTTTGAAATGCTTCAGAATCAGATTGCCGTGTTTGAAGGGTGTGAGATGTCAGTGCTACAAGTTGCGTCGAGATTGTTATCACTTAAGTGTGAGTTTAACTTAGCTCACCAAGTTCTAGACCGTATCACGTCGTTGATTGGGGATCTGATTCCGAAGCATAATGTTATGTCACGCAACTTCTATGAAATTAAGAATGTGCTTAAAGCTCTTCAACTGCCACATGAAAAGATTGACGCTTGTCCCTTTGGATGTATGTTGTTCTGGGAAGAGAATTCAAATCTTGACAAGTGCAGTAAATGTGGTCGAGATAGATATAAGGCTAATCTAAAATCGACCAAAAAGAGAGTGGGCAAAAAAACTTTAACTTACTTTCCGCTTGGACCAAGGTTGCAAAGAATTTTCGCTACCAAAAGTGTTGCTAGGCATATGACATGGCATTTTGACAGTCGGCGTGCAAGTGGGACTATGTCGCATCCTAGTGACGGTGAGGCCTGGAAACATTTTGACAATGAACACCCTGATTTTGCTAGTGAGCCTCGCAATGTTCGCCTTGGTCTATGCAGCGATGGTTTTTCTCCATATGGTCAGTTTGGAAAATCTTATTCCACATGGCCTGTAATGGTCACTCCATATAACCTTCCTCCTTGGTTATGCATGAAGAAACAATTCATCTTTTTATCATTGATAATTCCTGGTCCTAAGAATCCCAAGTCCAAAATGGATGTGTACTTGCAACCGTTAATCAATATTTTCACATTGATTTTCAATATTTAATGATTTTCAACCGTTAATTTCACATTGATTTTCAATATTTAATGATTTTCAATTGATTTTCAGAAAAATTACTTGGAGAGGACGGCCGAGCACGGGGACGATAACTACGACCCGAACGAACTCTACCTACAGTCGGCGGGTGGTTTTGATAGAAAGGGTCGGGTTTATGGTACCTGCGAAGAGGCTCCAAATTTCTTCACACCGCCTAAAGCGCACAACCGCAGCTCGTCAAGAGGGGCTCCAAGTTATACTCCCGGCGTCGTAAGTCAAACCGCAGCCCAAAATAAAGTGCTTATGGCCAAAGTGCAGGAGCTTGACGAGAACCAAAAGATGATGATGGAATTCATGAGAAACCTCGGTTGGCAGAATCCGCCGAATACTTGCAATCCCGGCATGAGCGCTTTTCGTCGTGACGACTTCTCCGACGATCACGGCGACGGTCACGGGTTTAGTTCTTTAGTCCCTCCTACTTAGACATTTTTATCATTTCGGATTTATAATATGTAAATTAAAATTGCGGTTTTATAATTAGTAGGTATTTTGTTAACTTTTTAGCGGATTATGTGTAAGTTACTTACACATATTAATCTATATATCGACTCTATTATCGTTTGTTGGGTCGTGTTTGTGGTTGTGGAAACCGACATTTTCTGAATGCAGGTGTCGTATGACAACAATGGTCGACTGAAAAAAGCAGTAGCAACTGCTGGCCGAGGCAGAAACTACGGCAATATTAAGGTTTGCCCATTTATTTGCGACGGATTTCAGCTATCTTGCGACGGAATTTCCGTCGCAACATGTGTTTTTTTTTTTTTTTTTAATTTTTTTATCGACGGATTTTCCGTCGCAAAATGTGATGTATGCGACGGAACTTCACTTTTTGCGACGGAAGTTCCGTCGCAAAAAGCTTTTTCCGAATTTTTCAGAAGCCCCACCTGTCACCTAATTTGCGACGGATATTGCGACGGACCTCCGTCGCATGTATGTAATTGCGACGGATTTTCCGTCGCAACTTCACTTTTGCGACGAGATATAGCGACGGACCAGTAGCAACGGAATTTCCGTCGCTAAGGTCGTTTTTGCGACGGATATTGCATTTTTGCGACGGAATGTTCCGTCGCTAAACTCCTGTTTTTTTGTAGTGAATAACGGTTGGCTGACTAGAGTTTGACGTTATTGTCGTGAGAACGGCGGTAATCAATTGATCCCTTTAAGTCACACCTATAGGAACGTACTCCAAATAACTAAGCTAATTAATTGTATGAGATACGATTAGATTAGTAACTTGATAAATTGACTAACGGTTAGTCAGTGAATTAATTTAGAGAGAAATCGAGTTGTGAACTCGGATGATTGAATTTTATATCAATAAAATTATTTGAGGAGATGGGATTAGTGATTAATCGTTAATTCACTAATTGTGTACTAATGACTAATGAGATTAGTAATAGTACAATTTTAATATACATGTAAGTGTACATATATATTAAAGGAGAGTTAAGAGTTTAATTTGATAATTTATACTTTATCATATAAGATGATTAAGTGATAAATTATAAGTATTTGTGGGACAAATATCGAAAACGAAATAGACCCATTTGGGGTCCCTATGGACCGTCCAAAATGGAGCCAAGAGAGAGGAAGATTCCTTTTTTTTGTCTTGTTCTATTTTGTTTTGTCATGCATGCTAGGAACATCATGATTACAACTCTAAGCATGCCCAACATAATAATGAACATGCAAAAGATTGCTCTTAACAAGAAATAAAGCATGCAAACTCTCCACTCTCTCTCCTAAGTGGCCGGCCCCCTTCCCTTAAGTGTGCCCAACACACTTTGTCAATTTACAATAAAAACAAGGGCCAAAGAAAGAGAACATGATACATGCATTTCATTTTACTCATATCTCTCCAAAATCTCTCTAAACTCTTCTACAATATTAAGTCATACTACTAAGTGTTAGTAGTAATAATATTCACATATTATCAAGTGTTTACTAAGTGATTTCTAGATCAAAATCATTACTAAATTTGGAGTTGTTCTTGGGTGCAACTAAGAGGAGGTTTCCTATTTTGGGAACTCGGGTTTGGAGGATCATCCATATTGTTAGCTCAAGAAACAAAACTAGAAAGGAGTTCTAGTTTTGTGCCCAAATTTCCTTTAAGAGAAAGGTATAAATTTCTAAACTTGTAACAAAGTGAATTTGTAATCACATAGATCTTGCTCATCAAATTAGAGTAATTTGATTTACACTAATATTTGATTAGTGAATGGGATCCGAATCCTACACAAGCCTAGGCTCTGATACCACTTGTAGGGATCGGATCCCATTCACTAATCAAATATTAGTGTAAATCAAATTACTCTAATTTGATTTAGCAAGATCTATGTGGTTACATAAATACTTTGTTATAAGATTATAGAAATTTATACCTTTCTCTGAAAGGAAATGTGGGCACAAAACTAGAACTCCTTTCTAGATTTGTTTCTTGAGCTTAAGTTTAGGATGATCCTCCAAAAACCCGAGTTTCCAAAATAGGAAACCTCCTTAAAGATGCACCCAAGAACTTACTCCAAAATACTAAGGATTTTGATCTAGAAATCACTTAGTATAAACTTGATAATATGTGATATTATTATTATTAACACTTAGTAATATTATGAGTATTATAAGAACTAGTTTCTTATATTAGAGAGAGTTTTGAGAGATGGAGAGATTGTAGAGAAATATGCATGTTCTTTTCTCTTTCTAAGCCCTTCTTCCTTTTTAAAAACAAAAGAGAAAAAGATAGTGTATGTGGTACACTAGGGGGCCGGCTTTTGTGAGTGAGAGAGGAGAGAAGAGCTTGCTTTTTCTTGTTAAGACAAATTACATGCATTTACATCATTATGTTTTGCATGCATATAAAACAAACTATGGAAACAAATCACAAGAGGACAAGAAGGAATCTTCATCCCTTCTTCCTCCATTTTGGACGTCCAACATGACCCATATGGGTCTATTTTGTTTTTCAAGATTTGTCCCACAAATACTTATAATTTATCACTTAATTATCTAATATAATAAAGTCTAAATTAATTAAACTTTTCCTTAATATACATGTATACTTACACATATATTAAAATTGTATTTTTACTAATCTCATTAGTAAAATATACATGATTAGTGAATTAACAGTTAATCACTAATTCGCATCTCCTCAAATAATTTTATCGATATAAAATTCAATCATCCGAGTTCACAACTCGA
The DNA here is from genome assembly GCA_023091065.1 of Dianthus caryophyllus. NCBI lineage: Eukaryota > Viridiplantae > Streptophyta > Magnoliopsida > Caryophyllales > Caryophyllaceae > Dianthus > Dianthus caryophyllus. The sequence goes on along the minus strand of CM041519.1, from coordinate 25,790,416 downwards.
TTTCTCTCTAAATTACTACATTGACTAACCGTTAGTCGATTTATCAAGTTACTAATTCAATCGTATCGTGTACAATTAATTAGCTTAAATATTTGGAGTACGTTCCTATAGGTGTGACTTAAAGGGATCAATTGATTACCGCCGTTCTCACGACAATAACGTCAAACTCTAGTCAGCCAACCGTAATTGATTTACGTTAATCAATTGACAATAATACAGGATTATCCCCATATATTTCTTAATTGAGATTTATTAAGTAATCGCACTATTGTGGAGGACACATACTCCAACACAAATTACCGAGGCTGTGGAATAGGAATACTACTCATTTCCCCGAACGGTGAACATATTCCCCTCTCCATCAAATTGGACTTTGATGTGACGAACAACGCCGCAGAATATGAGGCATGCCTGCATGGACTACAGACCGCACTCATACTAAACGCAAGGAACCTACGGGTATACGGAGATTCATCGCTAATCATCAACCAAGTGTCTGGAGCATGGAAGATACTTAACGAAAACCTTGCACTATATCAAAGCAAAATCCAAGAACTTATCGCCAAATTCCACCGCGTAGAGTTCTTGCACCTACCCCGCGAAGAAAACCAATTCGCAGATGCATTATCAAAGCTAGCATCACTACTAAACATCCCCCCGGGGATGCAGACCATTCCCATCGTTGTCGAACGAAGCAGCGAACCCTCATACATATGTGACATCGAAGCCGAGGGAGAACAAAACGAACCTTGGTACCAAGCCATAATCAATTTCAAACGAGACGGAGAATATTCGCCAGACACTGACAAACGCGGCAAAAGAGCTCTCCGGCTTCTAGCATCACAATTCGTGTAGTGGACAAACTACTCAAGAAAACGCCCCAAGGTACATTACTTTTGTGCGTTGATCATAACAAAGGACGAAAGATTATATCTCAAGTCCACGACGGCGAGTGCGGACCGCACATGAACGCTCGAGCCCTATGCAAACAAATCCTCAGACTAGGATGGTATTGGACCACCATGGAAGCCGACTGCGCCAGATATGTCAAACATTGCCACAATTGCCAAATCTTCGCAAATGTACAACACGTACCCCCTTCACCCTTATACAGCCTCACCTCACCATGGCCATTCTCGACATGGGGAATCGACGTCATAGGCAAAGTACACCCGGTTGGAGCAGGAGGACACTGCTTCATCCTCGTGGCCATCGACTATTTCACGAAACGGGTCGAAGCCGCGTCATACCGTAAGCTTGACACAAAGGAGGTCGCCTGTTTCTTACAAAACAACATCATATGTAGGTATGGTATACCCCACGAGCTGATCAGCGATCAAGGCTCACATTTCCGAGGAGAAGTCGAACCCATCCTCACCATATACAACATCCAAAGACATAGATCATCACCATACCGACCCCAAACCAACGGAGCGGTAGAAGCTGCGAATTAAACTGTAGTGACCATCCTCAAGAAGATGATTGACACATGCCATGACTGGCCACACAAAATTCCCTTCGCCCTATGGGGATATCGAACCACAATACGCACACCAACAGGGATGACACCCTACTTCCTAACATACGGCATTGAAGCCGTACAACCTGTAGAAATCGAAATGAAATCACTTCGAATTCTAATGGAAGTAGACATACCAGAAGCAGAATGGGCACGAGAACGATATGAGAAACTCATTCTCCTAGACGAAAGGCGCTTACACTCACTAAGCACCGTTCGCACGTACCAGTCAAGGCTACAATGCGCATACAACAAATGCGTCAAGCCACGTAACATCAACGTGGGTGATTTGGTCCTCAAATCAGTAAGGGCACCCTTACCAATCGACCCAAGAGGGAAATTCAAACCTAATTGGGCCGGGCCATATTTGGTTAAAGAAATCCTTCCTGGAGGAGCTGCAAGGCTAACCGACCTCGACGGCGAAGAATTCAATCTACCCACCAACCTCGATCAGCTTAAGAAATATTACCCTTAGGCTTCAAACAACATTGCAATGTATTTCACAACAGACACAAATATAACGCACGGATGAACTACGCTTGGTTTGATTGCATGCAAATGGTTACGTAGGCAGTCTCACAAAAGACTCAACCAAAATCACGAACTACGCCGGTTTGATTCTGTGTAAAACATAGATACGTAGGCAGCTTTTCAAAGCACAACCGAACTTCCTTGCACGCACGCCTGAAGCTTAAAAAGGTCGAGGGCGATGCACACACAAAATGACACGCTCAAAGCTTAAAAAAGTCGAGAGCACACTCAACACAAAACGACACGCTCAAAGCTTAAAAAAGTCAAGATCATAGTCAACACAAAACGCATAAGTCTAAAGCTTAAAAAGGTTGAGGACTTAAACCAAATTTTTTATCCGAAGCTTAAAAAGGTCGAGGATACACAAAATAAAACAGAAGAGACGAGACAATAGGCAAACACTTTCTGTATTAATCATGAATTTTGAAAGTGTTTACATTCTAAGTAGGAGTTTAAAACTAGCTTTCGAACTCATTTTATTCATTGAACGATTAAATAAACAAAAATTCTTTGAATAAAACGTTTATAGTCTAAGTCTAAGTGTCCTTCCTACGACGCTTCGGATGCTCCTCTTCATCTCCATCCTTCGCAGTGTCGGCACGAACAACAACCGAAGCAATCATCGGATTCGGAACAATCCTCTCGAATCCTGGGGGCTCAACAGGGCCCTCTCCAGCTTCATCATCTACCTTCTCGCCCAGACGATCCTGCACGGTCACTCTAGGTCCGAGTCGCTCTCCAAGTGGCCTAGATGAAGACGCTCCCACGCTCGAAGTCGCTAAGTCACTATAGTCCCGTCTTCCGCGTACCGCAGCATGCGCCAACGATGGCCTTGGACCCGTCTGTTCGCGCCTCCGCATATTCTCCCTATCACGAGAATCCAGACTAATGCACCATCTCGTATAGAAGCCCGAGACACGAGTAGTCTCAGAACCAGCCGGTCGAGCCCAAGTCACTCGGCCAGACCATCCGTGCACCCAAGCATCAATCATCCGGTTATTCAGAACAACCGACTCGCACATCCGAGTATCCTGTGCTGGAATAACCTGCGCTAGACAGATCTGCCTCCTCAACCGATGAGGGTGGATCCATACACCTCGCTCGAACCCACACAACATTATCCCACTAGCCGCATCCGCAACCGACGGTGCCGTGATGTGTCGAATGGACCACCACGACACGACACACCTTATCGTCCTCTCCCGAACGAACCCTTGGAAGTAGTTCACTGACCGCTCCCGAGGCATAGCCCAATGAAGAGTACGAGTAGTCAACCCGGCAGGAACATACACATCACCTCCAGGAGGGGCCAACACACGAAGACGCTCCATCAGCCAAATATGCAGAATCCAAGCACATCCACGATACGAGCTTAGACGATTCGCATGGCGGTCGTCCAAGCCTAAAATAGTCTCAGCCAAGATCAACGCTGAAGGATCGTGACCCAGCTCTATCTCCTCCATGACCCGTGCACACCTAGCATGGCCATGCACACCATCCTCCATCGACACAGCAAAGCAGTACCGATGTAGCAAGCAAAATCCGAGGGCTCTCCTCCTAGACCGAGCAGAAATGCTCACATCACTCAAGTTCATGTAACGCTCTCACAAATGTCGCATGTTCACTACGCCTCCCTCAAACAAGCCATCAGCATGAGCATTGGTCATAGAGAGATACTGTCGCAATCTCCCATTATAGCCAAACTCACTCCTAACCGCTACTGGGGTAGTACGGTTAGACCATCCTGCAATAGCCGAAAACTCCTCTAGCAACGGACATATCTCACCTCCCGGGAACCTGAAAACTTGCACCCTAGGATCCCAATAATCAAGACAAGCGTCAAGGAAGTCCACCTCGACGCGCATCTGCCTAAAACCTATGAAGACACCTGCTCCAGTCGAAGACAACGCCCTCTTCTCCGACTCGCTAAGAGAAGACGTCCACCGCTTCAAAAGACCATCAAAATGGTCCGTCTTTCAAAAATACAAAAAATATTCTTAAAAATACTAAGCTATTTAAGAGAATACAAAACAAGCAAAGAAAAGAGTTGAGATTGAATGAGGATTATACCTCGTACCTCCCCTCTTTATATAGGAAAACAAAATCGCGAATTAGGAAAATTCGACGATAAAACCGGCAGTCCAAGCCGCAAGGAGCCTTGCGATTGGAAGTGTCAATCGCAAGACCCCTTGCGATTACCAGTCCCATTCGCAACATGTGTTGCGATTCCTAGGGGCGGCTTTATCCCTAAATTTCCATATTTTCGACTTTCCAAATCCTAGCATGCATGCAATTACGACGTACATCTTAATTGGGCTCCCTGATTCGGACCTAATTAGAACCAATTAAACATGGATCCATCACAAGTCATGATTGATCCGATCATGACACATTTCATTTTATAATTCGTTTTAAAGCTCATTTCGAATTTCAACGTCTAAAATGAACATTTTCAAACACGTTTTCAACAAAGCATTTTCAAAGCAAAGTCTCCCACTCGGGAATCATTTTCAAATTCTTTCTAGCTACTAACTAAACAGGTACATGAAGACATAGAAAGTACAACGACAACAACTACAAGTTCAAGCCACAAGACATGAAGCAACTAAGGATGACGACGACGAAGCTCCTCGATCTCCGCCTGAAGACGAGCCACCTCCGCCCGACTCTAACACAGCTGAGCCGCCTGCTCCGCCCAAGCCATCCTCCAGCGGTGGGCTGTCCACCACAACTTCTTATGGACATCCTTCGCGACCTGCACAAAACGTTTACAAGCACATTTTACTCCATTTTGCCTTAAATATACACTAATTTAAGTCAAACTACGGGGGTAAACCCAAAACACGACCATTTTACTCCATTTTGCCTTAAATATACACTAATTTAAGTCAAACTACGGGGGTAATTTCAAACCTTTCTCTAAAACTAAACCCTTCCTGCTCCATTTTGCCTTAATTTTGTACCAATTAAGACAAACTACGGGGGTAAACCTCAAACTTGCACTCTAATCGCCAATTTGACTACAGTTTCGCTAAACTACAGCCGAACTCAGGGGAATAACACAAAAACATGCCTACACTAAAAGTTTGCCCTTCGTTATCCATAGCTCGGTCAAACTGGGGGCTTACATATATATACCACCAAAGAAGTCATACCTTTTTCACCTTGTCGCCCCAACTATCCATCCCAGCATCCGTAATCACCGGCAGGTACTCAGGCAAGTGTCAGGTCTCCCGCGCCCCGGCGTTATCGTACTCCACAATCGTAGGGAAATCTGCGGGCTGGAACGCCAAGTCCGCGTCAGGCACCTGCAACATGAAACACAAGCAAAATTAGGGAAATTTTTTCACAAATTTTTACCCTACACAAACGAACAAGACATACCTCGATAGGCCCACAAGCAAGCCTACCCCACGCAAACTGCGTGTAATCCAACTGACGAAGGAGGAGATTCTCCGACTCCCCCTCAAGATGCAGCTGCCTCTGCTGCCGAGTCAAGACCCGCGTCTCGAAAAAAACCTTAGGTGGATCAAGCGGCACGACGAAGTCAGGATACCTCGTCTGAACCGCCAGACGCTCACCCATGTATCAAACATACCCATACGGCGTAGCTAAGTACAACCGTTGGGAGTCACGCTCCCGGAAACGCACCCACAACCCCTCAGGAACGCCCGTATACTGCACCCACGGACGCGGGCGGAACTACAACAAGAAGAAACACGTTGATACATGCTATTTATATTCGTTTTATGCCCCCGGTTCAGTCGCATTTAGCTTATATTTACTCGTGATTATTGCTAGTTTACGAGCTATTTGTTATATTTCTCGATACTGCTGCCTTTTATTTACATTTTGCAGGTTTTGGTGGTTTTGAGCCAAAACCCGAGACGTTAGGAGCATTTCGAGAATCGAGCCGAAAAGACCAAGCCCGAGCGCGCACATAAGCTCGAGAACACGAGCCAAAGACCAAGGACATAAAGAAGGCCACGAGTTTAAGGCTCAAAGCAAGGAGTATTAATGGCCCAAGAAGCATAGAAGCCCAAGAGGACGAGCAGGCCCAACCAAGACAGTAGGCCCGATGCTGGGCGTATTCTTGGCCGTGCGACTCTGGTGCCCAGCCCGTCGAGTTTTGTTTTATTTCGTGTTTTAATATTTGGAAACATATATATAGAGCCTTAGGTCGAAAACTAATGACTTATGCTTTAATTTCTTAGTTTTAGTTACTGCTTCTTTTATTTTCCTCTCAAAACTCTAAAGACCTTAGTTTAATTTCAAGATTCATCGCTTTGTAAATCGCTTGCATTCGTAAGATTTCAGGTTTTATTTCAATTGCAATTATTCCTATTATTATGTCTTCTCTTATTGTTTTTATTGCTTTAACTTTTAATATAAGTAGCTAAATTATAATTAGGGTTTGAAGGTGATTTGTGATAGTTGATTCAGGACAATGTTTTAATTGCTATTTTGATTGAAATTGTGCAAGTTGGTTTCTTCCTACGTGTTTTACTATCAATTGAATTTAGGGACACCTTTATTGAATTGAATTTAGGTTGTTTCAGTTTAAGATCGAAAGCCTAATTGAAACTAGACTCACACGTATTTGATAAGTTGAATTTAGTAAGTTGCGAGAGCCCGCTAAATTTGCTTAAGGTTAATATTGACTCGAGAGAGCGTATTCCTAAACCTAGTCACTTGCATAGCTTCAATTGAATGTTATTTACTTTTGAGTTGAGTTCCTGAATCACTGTCATAATGATCCTGATGCCCTAATCTTCCTCTTTATTGATTTTGTTGATCTGCTCTATTTCTGCTTTAGTTTATAGCTATCAACAAACCCATTTTCACACCCTAGAGTTAGACCTGTTTTACCGACTTTAACTTATAACTGCTACGTTTCCCTGTGGATACGATCCTGCTTGCCACTAGCTGCTGTTAGTAGTCCGTCGGGTTATTTTGACTTAGGTGATACGACTTTAGCCTTGTCAATTTTGGCGCCGTTGCCGGGGAAACGGCTTTGCTAGTTTTAGTTTTTGTTAGTTTTACAGGTTTTTCTCCCTTGTCCCAAGGAACCTAGTTCCTTGAGACCGTTTTTAATTGCTTGCTTGTAGTTTTGTTTATGCACAGGTCACCTACAGGTTTAGTTCCATTTGAGCCTGAACCTGAGTGAGCATTTCATAGGCTACGTAAGGAAGCAAGGAAATTAATTGATCTTGATTTTGAGGAAGCTTCACACTCCGAATCTAGTGTTGCGCAATCGTCCTACGAAGAGGACACACCTCCCCATACTCCGTTAACTCCGCCGCCAGTGACTATGCCTAAACTTTCGAGTCACTCGCTCCCTAAAACGGAGTCTATCCCGGATGGATTCACTATGCCCGCAACTCTGCAGGGCAACTTCGAGATTCGCCCCGCCTTTCTCAATTTTGGTGGAGCGGAATCAGTTTGGTGGTTATCCCACCGAAGATCCTGGTCGGCATATGCAGATGTTTACCGACTACTGTTCGACTATTAAGCAGGCCGGGATCACGCAGGAGCAAATAAGGGAGATGCTGTTCCCTTTTTCTTTAAAAGATCGAGCTCGTGAGTGGATCACGGACCTCGACAAGCTTCTTTGGAATTACTGATTGGAGAGGGTTAGCTCTGGCGTTCTATGCAAAGTTTTATCCTCGAGCGCACTAACCAGATCTTGTGATCGGTCAGGGCTTCAAGCGGACATACGATGAGACTTTCTTTGAAGCTTGGGAAAGGTATAAGAAGGCGTCACGGATTGTCCTCATCATGGGCTGAACGATTGGCTCATGATTATGACTTTTTACAATGGTCTTTATGCGGAGAGTAGAGCCATTCTTGATTCTGCTGCGGAGGGACGTTTTGCTAATAACGTCGACGACGATAAGGCTTGGGGGTTGATTGAAGATATGGCTATTCACTCATCTCAGTTCGGGAAGCCTAGGGGGAATTCGCGGTCCGCACATGATGACCGTGATAAGGGGAGCGTCAGCGCGCTCACGAGTCAAGTTGCTGCGCTAACTGCGCAGATTAGCCAAATGAACGGAGGTGGTTCTTCTAGTGCTCACGTCAACGCCGCTGCGAGGCACGATTTGGGTTACTCATGGCATCTTTGCGCCCCAGGAGCAGGTTTATGCGTACCAACCTTATAATCAAAACCTGCCCTACCAAAACCAACCTGGTTATGATCGCTCGCTGCTATCTTATCGTAGCCAGAATGTGCAGAACCCGACTACCCAACCACCCCAAAACACTCCCTACCAACCCCCTCACAAAAACTTCCAACAACAACCACCCACCTACCAAAAGCCACCCTATGTCCCTCCATCACAACATACACCGCCCCTCGACCCATTAGCCGAAATCGCTCCATGATGATGGCCATGCGTAAGATGCAGATGGACACTCAAAAGATGCAAATGGAGACAAATCAGGCTGTTAAGCATCTCGAGACGCAGGTGGCTCAACTTGCTACGTCGCAGCGACCGGCCGTGCGGTCAATTACCTCCGCAGGGCGATCAACCGACTAATATTGAGCATGTTAATGCGATTCAGTTGCGGAGTGGGCGAGCTTATGATGGTCCTAAGGTGCCGGGGTCTGCAGAGCTGAGTGGAGGAGCTGCTGGTGGTGATGGGGGAGCGGATAGCACGTCGATTGCAGCTGAGAAGACGGCACAGACGGCGCAGCCGGTCGATCGGCAGCCGGTCGACCGGCAGCCGGTCCGGGACCGGCCAGCGCAGCAACAGCAAGCTACGGGTGATGTTATGGGTCCGGAGATTCAAATTAGGTTACCCTTCCCACGGAGTGCACGATCCAAAGAGGACTCCAAGTTCAGTAAGTTCTTTGAGATCATCAAGAGCTTGCAGGTAAATGTTCCTTTTATTGATTTAATTCGTGAAATGCCTGCTTATGCTAAGTTCATGAAGGAAGTCTTGCTTAGGAAACGGTCTTTGGGTGAGGTAGAGTCAGTCGCTTTTACGGGGGAATGTAGTCGTTTTCTGCAGGGTAACCCTTCCCCTAAGCTGAAGGATCCGGGTAGGTTTTTTATCCCCTGCGCTATAGGCACCCACACGATTGATAATGCCCTTTGCGATTTAGGAGCTAGTGTGAGTGTGATCCCTTACTCCATCTGTAAGAAGCTTAACATGACATCTTTTAAGTGTACCTCCATGTCTATCTGGATGGCCGAGCCGGATTCGATTCTGCGACCTCTAGGTATTTTAGAAGACGTCCCAGTACGGGTTGGAAAGTTCTTTATCCCCGTAGACTTCGTTGTGCTCGACATACCCGAGGATTCCCATATCCCGGTTATCTTAGGACGACCCTTCTTACATACCGCGGGAGCGCTCATTGATGTGGGTAATGGGACTTTGACCTTCACAGTAGGGGGGGAGAAGTTGGTTTTCACTCAGTAGAGTGTCCCGAGATCGCCGATGCAGTTAAAGTCGATTTGTACTATTGATGCTATACCTCCGTCTCACTCTATTGGAGACACTTTGGAGGTCCTTTCTGTTGTCTCTCCTTGTGCAGTGCGTCGCCCAGAAGCGGTACCGCCCGGTTTGGGGAGAGGAAAGTGTTGAAGGCTGACCTTTATGCTGCTAGTAATGGGAATGAGAGCCCCACGATTGAGTCGCTCGGAGCACAGGGGAGATATGGTGAGCTGATTCGAGGAGGAATCTCGTGCGTGCTGATATTTGACGATGAGCTGCCTCGAGGAGGCATGATTCTGCTGCGTTCTGACCACGTTACGACAAGCGAGGTGGTTGCAAATGGCCAATGTCCTTGGCCTCCGTATACTTGATTTCTAAAGCTGTGAAGAGTCGTACGGGACTATAAACCAGCGCTTCCGGGAGGCAACCCGATGACGTTGTATTATTATTTAGCACTTGTACTTTGTTTGGTTTGATTTTCATGACATTTGGTTTTATTTTCGAGCGCGCGAGGATGAGGGTTTTACGAATGTTTTTAGCGCGCAGGTACTTTTGGACTTTGTCCTTAGTATTTCTGAAGAAAACGCTACGAGTATGCATGCCAGCCGGTTGACCGGCAGCCGGGCTCAGACCGGCACCGTAGCTGAAATTTGAAGCAGAAGAAAAAGACGGAAAAATTTGAAAAATTGCACCAGGGCCGGCCGTACGGCCACGGCCTGGACCGCCCAGCACCGCTTCTTCTTACATTGCTTCTTCTTGCGTGCTATGCCGAAGTACCTCGATGTTGGACTGAATTGGACGCATATACGTGGATTTTAGCCGCACTCCACACTCTACTTCGGTTTGGGGGAGCTCCGACTTTAACAAGTGAGCATTCTTTACCCCATTTTACCCTCTTTTCTCGCTTTCATTTTCCTTACCCCTTTTGATTTATGTCCTCCTCTGTTTTTGTGGTTACGCTGTTTTCCACATTGAGGACAATGTGTGATTTGGTTTGGGGGAGGGAAACACTTTCGCGTTCATTAGTTCATTTGCATTTAATTTAAACAACAAACAAAAAAAATCGAAAAATTCAAAAAAATTACAAAAATACGAGTCTTTTTGGTCTGCTTTGTCCTGCTTTATCTAGTTTGGGGAATTGATTTGTACACTTACTTTGATCTTTAGTATCTCTGAGTCGACTTTCTATCGCCTTAGCTTGCACGATTGGTTTGTTTCCTGCTAATAGATTGCGAGCCTCAAACACTAACCCACTTGTATTTGCTTAATTTTTTTCGCTTTTCGCTTGTTTACTTTCGACTTTGACATTCGAGCTTGGCAATGGTTTGTGGAATGTTGGTTTGTTGGTTTGCGGTTTGATTGGAATGATTCATTTTATGTTGGAGCAATGCTTCGATGCTCTCGGAGGGGACTCATTGATTTGAGTAACCACAGTGGCCATGAATTTGGTTGCGACCGAGAGTATGAGCAATTTGTAACCCTTAAGGAATTATGTGTACCCGAGCGCGATTTTTACCGAGTGAACGTCAAGCTAAACGGTACTACATACGAGGGATGCTCCACATTTGCGAGAAAAGAAAACAGAATACAGAAAAGAATGCAAGAAAGAACAGAAAAAGGAAATGATTTGGAAAGTTTGGTTGATGGAAAGTGGTACGCACGGTTGGCCTTGCTTGAATTGATTTGTCGTTAGTTTTACTTTTGCGTAAGCATTAGAGGCTAGTGATACGATGTGGTGTGAACGGTTGAGACTTGTGCTCTATTTTCGGTGAAATAGTCTATGGTTGTATGTCTATGTGCATAGGTCGTCCACTTTGAGATACTAGCGTGATTAGTTCGTGTCACTTTGTTTTTCTCCGACGCTAGTTGCTTGAGGACAAGCAAATGTTTGGTTTGGGGGAGTTTGACACATGCTATTTATATTCGTTTTATGCCCCCGTTTCAGTCGCATTTAGCTTATATTTACTCGTGATTATTGCAAGTTTACGAGCTATTTGTTATATTTCTCGATACTGCTGCCTTTTATTTACATTTTGCAGGTTTTGGTGGTTTTGAGCCAAAACCCGAGACGTTAGGAGCATTTTGAGAATCGAGCCGAAAAGACCAAGCCCGAGCGCGCACATAAGCTCGAGAACACGAGCCAAAGACCAAGGACATAAAGAAGGCCACGAGTTTAAGGCTCAAAGCAAGGAGTATTAATGGCCCAAGAAGCATAGAAGCCCAAGAGGACGAGCAGGCCCAACCAAGACAAAGCCGGTCTGCCTGGGCCACGCCGTACGCCTCAAAGTCTTGGTCGAGTTTTGTTTTATTTCGTGTTTTAATATTTGGAAACATATATATAGAGCCTTAGGTCGAAAACTAATGACTTATGCTTTAATTTCTTAGTTTTAGTTACTGCTTCTTTTATTTTCCTCTCAAAACTCTAAAGACCTTAGTTTAATTTCAAGATTCATCGCTTTGTAACCGTCGGTACTCCGTAAGATTTCAGGTTTTATTTCAATTGCAATTATTCCTATTATTATGTCTTCTCTTATTGTTTTTATTGCTTTAACTTTTAATATGAGTAACTAAATTATAATTAGGGTTTGAAGGTGATTTGTGATAGTTGATTCAGGACAATGTTTTAATTGCTATTTTGATTGAAATTGTGCAAGTTGGTTTCTTCCTACGTGTTTTACTATCAATTGAATTTAGGGACACCTTTATTGAATTGAATTTAGGTTGTTTCAGTTTAAGATCGAAAGCCTAATTGAAACTAGACTCACACGTATTTGATAAGTTGAATTTAGTAAGTTGCGAGAGCCCGCTAAATTTGCTTAAGGTTAATATTGACTCGAGAGAGCGTATTCCTAAACCTAGTCACTTGCATAGCTTCAATTGAATGTTATTTACTTTTGAGTTGAGTTCCTGAATCACTGTCATAATGATCCTGATGCCCTAATCTTCCTCTTTATTGATTTTGTTGATCTGCTCTATTTCTGCTTTAGTTTATAGCTATCTACAAACCCATTTTCACACCCTAGAGTTAGACCTGTTTTACCGACTTTAACTTATAACTGCTACGTTTCCCTGTGGATACGATCCTGCTTGCCACTAGCTGCTGTTAGTAGTCCGTCGGGTTATTTTGACTTAGGTGATACGACTTTAGCCTTGTCACACGTCAAGACACTTTTTCAAGCAAAATCATTTAAATACATGCTATTTAAAAGGTTTCAAAACATACCTGACCACCTCTCAACTGGTTCAACTGGTCCCGAACGAAGTCATACGACCAGTCGTACCCAATACGGCTGCACGTACCCCAAGTCCGCACCGCAGGGTACTTCTTCTCTATAGTAACCACCTCCTCGGGCAGGAAGAAGGGGAAGTGACAGTAGATCCAACACTACATAAGAAACATAAACAAGTAAGCAAAGTTGTAACACCCGGTGTTGTCCGAGGTTATTCGGGCCGGGTTCCCCGTTGAAGTGGACCATGTGATGAGCTCAAGTGACCTAGTGCTTAAAAGGATTGTAAGTGCTACTCATATCAATAAGATCCATCTTCTTTTCTAGTGGCTCATCTTAATAACTCTTCAGTTAAGCGTGCTTGCTGGAGAGTAGTCTTAGGATGGGTGACCTCCTGGAAAGTTCTCAGGATGCGCACGAGTGAGGACAAAGTGCGCTGGAAAGGGCCCGTGTTGGTCTGTGGGCGATGTACGCAGCCTGGCGAGCTACCGTGAGTGACATTTCGGCCTTTGGTTGGGGCCGAGTGTTACAAAAGTATACAACATTTCAAGACAAATCAAATAAAGAAAAGAACAACGTACCTCTATCAGCAAACCAGGAGATACTAGGGGAACCCTAGATCCCCCATCCATCTTCCGTGGCCTCACAGCATCCATGCAGAAATGGATGCACAAACCCAAGGCTGGGGATACGCAATCGTACGCCCCGATCGCACTCCAGTCCAGAAGATACATCAGCACCGAAGTAGCAGCCCGCTCGCCCTTCTCGCCGAAGTAGGCAGAGCTAACAAACCACCAAAGCCACATACGAGCATTCTCTCCAAGACCTAGGGCCACTGTCAGTCTTCCCCTCGAAGTATTCCATGATGTAGCTCGTCTTAACAGAGTTAGGCGCCTTTGCCTGGTAAGGCACCTCCAAACCAGCACCAACAGCCTCAAGCACCACCTTGTCGTCAATAGGCGGCGCCAAGTCAAAGTCCATATCACGATCGCCGAAGGGCAGACCCGTGATGATGGCATACGAAGACAAGGTAATACCTGCCTCGAACCCCGACAAATGGTACGTCGTGGTCGTGTCCCAATACCGGTCAATGAACGCTCGGATGACCCTCAAGTTCGCCGTCGTCCGACTATCTATAATCTGGATCCAACGCTCGACCAACGGACCCAAAGCACACCTATCAATCAACTCCCTCGCCCGGGGAGACAAGACATTTCGATATGCCCAAATGACAGACGAAATGCCAGAGAACGTCCTCATGTACCCTATCGGAAGCCCAGTCAGGGCCCGATGTGACAAGTGACGCTCACGGTCCGCCAACAGGGAGTGACCATCCCAATTCTTCGCAAAGGGACGGTCAACACGCGGACCATGACTCGCACGACCCCTAGGACGAGACCCTGAAGCCTGTGAAGACTCACCCTCCTCCATGGCCTCTATCTCTCCCTCCTCCTCGCCAATCGCACCACCATGGCGCCCACGAGCGCCCATGCCTCGCCCACGACCCCTCCGGGTCGGAAAGATAACGGATCCAGGAGAAGGATCCCTTGCACTGAAAGCACGACGCAAACGCGAACCACCAGGAGTAGTAGGCTCCTCAGCTCTAGAACCAGTACTCCGACGAGACTGAGACCTCGTCGTAAGAGGTCCAGACCAGTCCTCATCTACGACATTTCAAGAACATGAACATTCACAAGACACAAGACGAAGACACAAGTAACAACAATTCAAAAGAACACCCTATACAGGGCCCTTTCAGGCCTAATTCGCAATTTCGCTGAAAGCCGCTCTATACACATCAAAATTTCAACTTGATGGTTTCTACACCCTACATTGACCTTCAATTGCACCCCAGGACAATTAATTGCATTTTGGACTTGTCAGTCAAAAACCCCTAATTTTGACATAAGTTCTCCGTATTAATCGACTTTAAACCTCAATTTAAGGGACGATTACTAGCATTTTTCAAAAACTAACACCATACACATACTATACTAGTCAAGGGGAACCTATGGCGAAGTTTAATTGCAATTCCGAGACCGAAAATCCGGGTCCGATTTTTGGGTCGGGACCATTTCACACGAAATTGGTCCGAGAACGTCTCAAACGATGAAATTTTCACACATACATTCAAGAATAGCATAATACAAGGGAATGGTACTGTTCTCTAGTAATCAAACGGCAAATTTCAAGACAAAAGACGGTTTTTCACTAAAAACGTCTTTTCTACATTTCAAGAGCGATCTAACAATTTACAACATCAAAATGCATAAAAACAAGTAAAATGGAATGTTACCTTGATCCATTTTGAAGCAAAGCAAGAAAAACGAGCGAAAACGGTCTTGAAAATCGCAAGGGACGATTTTTAGAGAGAAAGAGTCGAAAATGAGAAATGAAGTATTGAACTCGGTATTTCCGTGTTTTATAATGAGCAAAAAGCCCAAGACCCTAATCGCAAGGACGCTTGTGATTTGGGGAAAGAGCCACAAGGACGCTTGCAATTCCAGCATTGGGCATTTTCGTGTTTTTCCTATTTTTAGGTCTAATTTGGATTTATAATCCACTTATAGCCCTTGTAGACACTTTCTCACGTTACGTCGCTCGGTTAAGGCGTCACCTAAAGTCCGCCACACTCTTGAACGCGTTTGAAGCACTATACACAACCTTTGCGTATACACTAAGCATAAGCATTTTCCTCGGACGATAATTCCCGGCGGACGTTAGCACTCTTTACGAGATGAGCACCAACACAAGCGCTAGCACGAAGCATAAAGCACCTACGCTCTTTTACGAGACCAAGCATCTGCGCTCTTTTACGAGACCAAGCAACAGCAATAGCACGCAAAGGTATGCAAGGACCGTCATGTCCCTAAACATGTTTGTCCCTCCCCGGATAAGCCCGGTTCGGAGTCCTAGTCTCACCCATGGACACATACTCCGCGCCGCTGATGATATCGAGACTGTAACGGTCCGGATGTTGTCGTGTAGTTTGACTTTCGCTTTAATCCTAAGCTCGGTCAAACTGGGGGCTCTGTGGATACCCAAATCCGTACCTCCCGCCAAAAACCCAGTGATGTAACAATGGACTTTTATTGCATGCTTTTACGTTGACTTAAATGGTTCTAATTATGACGAATTCAAGTTAAATGTTTTGAAATGCAAATGAGGTTTCTTTATGGGTCATCACTCTTAGTGTCCTTAGGTCTAGAGTCTAGCTTGTCTCAAGTTCAGGTCCTAATCGGCATGCGCACACCCCTTTTCAAACACCTTAAGTCTAATTGATCCTTTTACTTTAACAAGGTTCAATTCGATCCTCCTAAATTCCTAAATTTAGGCCCAGTCTTTAAACCAACTTTTAGGATTGGGAAACACCTAGGATAGTCTCACGGAATGTCCTATTTCACAAAATGCTACAAAATACACCCTTTTTACATTTTCAGGGCTCGGGCCCAGAACCGAGCCCAAACCCATGCCTGGCCCGCTTCCCAAGGTCCAGGATAAACCTAAACAAACCCTAGCACCAGCCACTACAACGAAACTTAGAGCTCAAGCAAGATTATACCGTATATCCTAAAATATAACTTGGAAATATACGGAATAAAAGGATAATGCCCGCCCTACCAATCGCAAGGGGCCTTGCGATTAGGGCAGGCAGCCGCAAGGAGCCTTGCGATTGCCCCAGGCATTCGCAAGGGGCCTTGCGATTCCTAAGTCCGGTTTTATCCCCTGCCTTTCCTAATTCTTGTCGACCTCTACACTATAAATACAGCCCTCCCTTCATTCGTTTCAACACACAATTTCACACCAGAAAACACCTTCAATTCACAACTCAAACCTCTCAAAGCCTCACGCATAAACACCTTTGAATTCTTCATTTTCCTAATGTTGAATTCTTCCCTTTAAAGCGAAGCGCTGCCGGTTTCCTAACTCGAGACAGGTAATACTTAATCCTAACATGGATTAAGGTCTTTCTTTACTTCTTAGACTAGCAAGGGCCTACATTAGGCTCACCCCGACTTTCGTACGCGAGTTTGCTTTTCATAAGGCGGCCATGCACCTCGAATACACACCCTATTCGTAACACCTTTCCAAAGTCGCATAAACAACTGACCTCTTTAAAATAAATCAATGGACAATTGAACTTTATTTTATTGTATGCATTTAGCAAATCCTCATCTTGCATCTAAATCACTTAAAATGAATTCGTCATTAAACTGAACTGTTTTCGTTAACAAGTTAAGCATGCTTAACTGAGGGTTTTAAACAATCTCTTTTTGCATTCTTTTTACATTTATATCGCACTTATACGTAGCGAATTACTTAGGCTCATGTATCATTCTTTGCATTGTTCTCAAGTCTAGTAGAGGCTATCTTTTGATAGGCTTTTCCAAAAGATCTTTCATAAAAACATTATTTTGAACTATACTTTAGAAAAATACCCTCACCCGAATCCGAATCTGGT
Source organism: Dianthus caryophyllus (assembly GCA_023091065.1). Lineage (NCBI taxonomy): Eukaryota > Viridiplantae > Streptophyta > Magnoliopsida > Caryophyllales > Caryophyllaceae > Dianthus > Dianthus caryophyllus. The sequence goes on along the minus strand of CM041519.1, from coordinate 25,773,237 downwards.
TTCACAATAGCCTTAGACGGATGGGTGTCGACGTGCCTTGAACTCTAAGACGTGTCTTCGAGCATGAGGACACGGAGGCGGGTTCTAAATTTCCCTCATAATTTAGTGGCGGCTCCAAAACAGTTTTTAAAGGTTTTTTGTACTTAATCTTTTTAACTTTACGCCCTTAGCAAGACGTCGAGTGGTTCCATGTTAATCCCGGTACCTACAGGGTGTCGGCGTGCTCCAAAATCTAGGACATGTCTTTAGGCTTAGGACATGATAGCAGGTTCCTAATTTAGGGCGACTCCAAAACAGTTTTAAATAAAATTTCCGCGATAATTAGGTGGCGACTCCAAAACAGTTTTAAATTTTTTCTAAATTAGTCTTTTTACGATCCCTGGTTCCACAGTTTGGCGACTCCGCTGGGAAATTTTATTTTTAAAATTTAAAACTAGCATTTTCTTTTAAAAATAAAGAGGTGAAACTTGAAAGCCTTGAACAATCCATGTATACATATTTGAACTATGCACATTCGTTTAGAGTCCATTCTTTTGGAATCTTGGCACCCTTTGCACCCTCGAGAGGTGGTTCCAACACGCAGGCTTGTCCACTCGATAAAGCACGTGCAGGACTAACTTTCCTCTCGCCCCTCCACGGCTTGCCGTAAACGACTATCTTGACCGCCCCAGTGCTCCCTTTAGAAAACCTATCGCTCCGGCGTAAGGAAATTGATACATGTTATTTATATTGATTATATGCCCCCGGTTCAGTCGCATTTAGCTTGCATTTATTCGTATTTGTGGACAAGGGATTTTGATCCACGCGATGTTTTATTTCAAAAACATTTTTAATTTGAAAAGAGTCGCCACTAAATTTTATATGGAATTTAGAAACCAATTTTAGAGAAAATGAGTTCGTGTGAGTTTACGTGTTAGGAAGTTTAAAAGAATTTCATTAATTTTAACGCCTCACCCCGCCCGTCGTAAAGACGGTCTCTACTAAGTAAAACCATGGCTATTACGAGTACACATGTGGATATGCAAACAACGTTTTAATCCTAAACAAAAATACATCCTTTCTATGTCGTTTAATGCACACATAATTTCGTCGAAGTTATTTAACATGGGTTCATTTACTATTCTAGCAAACAAAGAGAAGAAGCAGAAATACTTACCGACAGCATAAGATAGATTAACAAACGTTAGCGGCAGACGAAAATAACAAATAATAAATAATCGAACATAACTAATACGTAAACGAGTGTAAACGACTAACATAACCAAGCTCTGTATACGAATACCAAAAATCGACAGACAAACACAACCACACGTATAAACCAAAAAAAGTACAACTAAATATGCAGACATACAAATTATTAATCCAATACCACTAAAGATGCAGACATACACAAATCATGATAAACAAACAACACAAATACACGTACAGGCTATGGAAACTAAAATGCACGTACATACCATTAATCAACACAACTAATGGACATACACAAGTTACATGGATACAAATGAAAATCAATTAATAATCACCCAACAAACGCCTAACCGACCAAAGATAATTAATAAATACACAAACGGATGTTTAAATGAAAAGACCCAGCTAATACACACTAATAAAAGCAGACGAGGTAAATACAACGTGAGGCATATGCAAGTAACAGCAAACAAACACAAATAAATGTACCAACTAATAATCCTTACTAAAAATCGATTAAGAACATGTACAAGCAAACGCTTAAATAAACAAAACCGACTAATACACATTAATGAACATAAAACACGTAACATGACTAATTAAGCACGACACATGAAATCCTAGGCTATACGAACCCATACAATGGAATATATGATTAAAGATTGATCAAACAAAACAGAAAGGACAACAGATAGAGCCGTGTACGACTCAAGATGAACTACGAGACCAAAACCAATCGACAGAGCGAAATCATCGGAGACTAAATTATTACACAAACATGAATTGCACGAAACATGAACATGAAAGACCAACTTTATACAATCCTACACAACTCACGACTTAATATATGGAGCAGGAAGAACAGCGAACCAAAAACGAGATGAACTACAAGGTTGTTACATGGTTAACGAAAACAAGCTGCTACACAGGGGCTAAACGATGAAGTAAAATGGAAATCACGAAAGCTAATCTAATGAAACATGAATCACGAATCTGAAAGGAAGACATGACAAATCAATGTTCAGGCAAATAACATAATTAAACATGAATAAGACCTACTTGTATAATAAACTAACGAGCAAACTAAAACTGACGAGGAATATCAAATCATACTTCACAAGAAAATCAGGCATACATACTAAGAAAAACGAAGGGTACGACATACTCATACATACATATCGAGATCAGGCCAAAAACATAGTTCAAAGACAAACGAAAATAATAAAATACAATGAGAAAACAACAGAGCGACAGAAAGCGATAAAAAGCGACAGAAGTAATAAAAAAGCGATAAAACAATACTTTAAACAAAGGTAAAGTGAGTATTTTGCACCCTCAACTTACATGTATCGTTGACCAAATATCCGAGTCTTAATCGATTGTAAGATTTTATCCCAAGGGGCCGTCGTCGACGAAAACAATTTGTAAATCCGTAACTTTGAGCATAACTGACAGCGATTTTCAAAAGCTTGTAACTTCTTCGTTTCTCAACGAAATTTCGAACCGAAAGATGTTTTAGAATCGTGACAAAGTGAACTTTGAGATTATGTAAATAAATCAGAGAGACTATGGTGTTTTCAACACGAAAAATAGGGTAGAAGTCGTGATAGTTGCACGAAAATCAGAAAATTTCTGCTCTGTTTTTCATACGACTATCCCGACTCCTTTTTGAGTTTTTTAGGGCTTTCTTGTGACTTGTTATGGTGTATGTATGCTGTATATTTCGTATCCCTTGAAGGCTTGTGGTTAGTGTGTATATATAGGGACAAAAGGTAGGGTTTTTTGAAGGAAAAGAGCAGCTCTTCCTTCTCTTCGAGAGCTGCTATCTACGACCTACTTGGTAGGGTTTTTGAGTGGTATTTCTTGTGGGTTAAGCCAAGGTAAATGGGTCATGAAGGTCAGGTCTGGGCTCTTGTTCATGGGCACGAGTTTGATGGCCAAAAAGTCGGGTCTTGGTCCGAATTTGGGCTGTCCCAAAACAGGGCACGGGATGGGGGTTTGGGACCGTCTTTCTGTGAACTATTTGGGCTGATTATAGTCGTGTTTGGTCAGGTAGGGAAGGAGCATGGCTGGGTAGAAAAGGAGTCAGGTTTTGGGTCGTTTTTTGGGCTTATGAGCTGTTGCGGATCAGCTCCGTCTTTGGCCACGTTTTGGCTGGTTATGGTGGGTATAGGTCATGGTTTTAGGCTGGTTTAGGCTCGGGTATGTGAGGGAGAGTGTGGGTGAAAGTGGCCTCGAAGTTCGTGTTGAAACGGGCTCAAAATCGCTCTTTAAATCGTGCTCAAAACGAGCTTTAAAACTTGCTGTTAAGAAAACGAATTCATCGAAAACGATTTAATAAAATGTTTTAAAGACACGAGAAACGACTTTTCAAGTCAAATATCAAATTTGTAAAGGCGATTTTTCAAATCGAATTACTTAAAATGATTTTTCAAATCGAAATACTTTATTTTCAATAAAATACTTGCGGCAAATAAATTTTGACAGAAATAAATTTACCTTGTTAATCATTAATTTAAATATCATTTAAATTAATAAAATACTATGTCGACAGCGCCCGGCTTACATCGTAAAACGAACTCAGTTAAATGACACGAAATACAAGTTGTCCTATCATCATAGGGTGTTTGTCGGGTTTTCTATAAATTTCCATATCGACGGATACGGGTATCTACAGTATTCATTATGATTCTATGAGCTATTTGTTATATTTCTCGATACTGCTGCTTTTTATCTATATTTTGTAGGTTTTGGTGGTTTTGAGCCAAAACCCGAGACATTGGAGCTAATACGAGATTTGAGACTACGAGACCAAGCTCGAGCTTGATCGGAAGCTCGGGAAGGCGATCACAACACCAAAAGATCAAAAAGGGCCACGAATAATTAAGGCCCAAGTCAAGGATTTCAAGCCCAAGTAATTTGAAGAGTCTTTGGCCCGAGTGAGCAGCCGGTCGAATGGTCAGGGACCCGTGTCACGTGCCATGCACTGATGCCCCGATTTTCCTATTTTCGAGTTTTATTATTTGGGGACTTGTATAAATACCTAATTTCGGAGAAACTCATGTTTATGCTTTATTTTTTACTTAGGTTTTTATTCTCTTGCTCTTTTAGTTCTCTCTTTTTAAAACATTGAAACTTCATTAGTTTTAGCTTCAAGATTGATTCGTTTGTAACCGTCGATACTCCGTAAAACTCCAGGTTTATTCAATTGCGATTATTTCTTTCATTATGTCTTCTTCATATTATTGCTTTGTTTTAGTTTCCATTATGCATAGCTAATTCATAATTAGGGTTTAGGGTGATTGTGATATTTGGTTCAGGAACATGTTTAAATCGCTTATTTTGATTGAACTTGTGCAAGTTGATTTCTTCCCACGCGTTTTATTATCAATTGAATTTAGGGACGCCTTTATTGAATTGAACCTAGGTTGTTTCAGTTTAAGATCGAAAGCCTAATTGAAACTAGACTCACGCGTATTTGATAAGTTAAGTTTAGTAAGTTGCGAGAGCCCGCTAAATTTGCTTAAGGTTAATATTGACTCGAGAAAGCGTATTCCTAAACCTAGTCACTTGCATAGCTTCAATTGATTGTTATTTACTTTTGAGTTGAGTTCCTGAATCATTGTCATAATGAACCCGATGCCCTAATCTCCCTCCTTATAGACTTTTATTCATCTTTATTATTACATTAGTTTATAGTTTAAAACAAACAACCCTTTTCACACCCTAGAGTTAGACCTGTTTTACTCCGACTTTAACTTATAACTGCGCTGTTTCTCTGTGGATCTCGACCCTACTGCCACTAGCTACTAGTTAGTTGACTTTAGGTTATTTTGACTTAGGCGTGACGAATTTAGCCTTGTCAATTTTGGCGCCGTTGCCGGGGAGACGGCTTTGTTAGTTTTAGTTATTGTTAGTTGTCGCAGGTTTTTCTCTTTTGTCTCAAGGAACCTAGCTCTTTGAGACCGTTTCTCATTGTTTGCTTGTAGTATCGTTTATGCGCAGGTCACCTACAGGTTTAGTTCTATTTGAGCCTGAACCTGAACGAGCGTTACATAGACTACGCAAACAAGCAATTAAAATCGTTGATCTTGACATCGAGGAAGCGTCGCATTCGGAGTCTAGTGCAGCGCAATCGTCCTACGAAGAGGACACACCTCTAGTTACTCCGGTTTTTCATCAGCTAGTGACTATGCCAAAACATTATAGTCACTCGGTACCTAAACCAGAATCTATTCCTAATGGATTTACGATGCCCGCTACTCTTACGGGCAACTTTGAGATTCGCCCCGCCTTTCTTACTTTGGTGGAGCGGAATCAGTTCGGAGGCTATCCTACGGAGGATCCTGGTCGACATATGCAGGTTTTTTCGGTCGACTATTAAGCAGGCCGGGATCACTCAGAATCAGATAAGGGAGATGCTGTTCCCTTTTTCATTAAAAGATCGAGCCCGCGAGTGGATTACTGATCTAGACAAGGAGGCCGCCAGATATCTTGATTGAGGGGTTGGCTCTGGCTTTCTATTCGAAGTTCTATCCTCCAGAGCGCACCAATCAGATGCGGAGTCAGATTCAGGGCTTCAAGCAAACTTACGATGAGTCGCTTGCTGAAGCGTGGGAAAGGTATAAAAAGCTGATCCGGGACTGTCCTCATCATGGGCTGAACGAATGGCTCGTGATTATGACCTTTTACAACGGCTTATATGCTGAAAGCCGTGCGATTATTGATTCTGCTGCGGAGGGACGTTTTGCTAACAACGTCGATGATGATAAAGCTTGGGCATTAATTGAGGAGATGGCGATACATTCGTCACAATTTGGGAAGCCGAGGGGAAATTCACGGTCTGCGCATAATGACCGTGATAAGGAGAGCATTAGTGCGCTCACTAGTCAGGTTGCCGCGCTAACTGCGCAGATTAGTATGATGAATGGCGGTGGTTCTTCTAGTGCTCATGTGAACGCTGTTGCAGGGCACGACTCGGGTTATTCTACGGGGTATGTTGCACCCCAGGAGCAGGTTTACGCTTACCAACCTTATAATCAAAACCTGCCGTACCAAAACCAGCCGGGTTACGATCGTTCTCTCTTGTCCTACCGTAACCAAAACGTGCTAAACCCAACTACCCAACCACCACAAAATCAACCCTACATCCCTCCTCACAAAAATTTCCAACCACCTCCACCCAATTACCAAAAACCGGCTTATACTCCGCCACCTCCTACCCCGGTACCCGACCCGCTAGCCGAGACTAAGGCTATGATGTTGCAAATGCAACAAATGATGATGAGTATGCAGAAGTCGCAGGAGACGATGGTGCAACATATGCAGAAGAACGATCAAGCAAAAGACGCTGCAATAAAGATGTTGGAGAATCAAGTGGCTCAGCTCGCCACTTCGCAAGCTTCGCGTCAACCAGGTTTCTTACCATCGCAGGGCAATCCTCCTAACCCTCCTCCCGATACAGCATGTTCCATTACATTGAGGAGCGGAACGTCTTACGATGAACCGAGGAAGCGAGCGAGGCGTGGTCGGCCGGCGTGGTCGTCCAACCATTTGGACTCTGTGGGGAAAGATGATTCGGGTGTTAATTCTGGTATTCCTGTTGCTACTCCTTCGCCCCCAATTCAGATCAAACTACCATTTCCTGGTCGTCAAAATGCCGGGGTCGAGGCTAAGTTTAAGAAGTTCGTGGACGTCGTCAAGGCACTTCAGGTAAATGTTCCCTTCCTTGACCTCGTTACTCAAATTCCCGCATACGCTAAGTTTTTAAAAGAGGTTTTGGCTAGGAAGCGTACGCTTGATGATGTCTCGACTGTAGCTTTTGTGGGGGAGGCTAGCACTAGGTTGCAGGGTAGTAAGCCCCCTAAACATAGTGACCCCGGGACCTTTTCTATCCCCTGCTCTATCGGTAAGTTTGAGGTCAGAAATGCTTTGTGTGACCTCGGAGCGAGTGTGAGTGTCCTACCCTACTCTATGTGTCAAAAGATGAATATGACTGCTCTAGGGCCCACTCACATTACTTTGCAGATGGCTGACCGCTCCGTTAAGCGTCCTTTAGGTATCCTACAAGATGTCCCTGTACAGGTTGGAAAGTTCTTTATCCCTGTCGACTTTGTAGTCCTAGGTATGCCTGAGGATGTCCACATCCCAATTATCTTGGGGAGACCTTTTCTGCACACTGCTGGTGCAGTTATTGACGTGGGTAATAAGACCTTAGCATTCACGGTGGGGGGTGAGAAGCTTACTTTTACCCAATCTAGTACTCCACGGTCTCCTATGCGTCTAGAGTCCGTTTGCTCTACTGATTCTGTACCTCCGTCTCACTCTACTGGAGACACTTTGGAGGTTTTGCATGTCTCTTCTCCGTGTGCAGGTTCTTTACGGGATAGCTGCAAGGATGGTTTGGGGGAGAGAAAGCTGCTGAAAGCCGACTTGTTCGACGCTAGTGACGGAGGAGTCCACCCCACAGTTGAGTCGCCGGGAGCACAAGGGAGATTTGGAGAGCCATTTCGTGATAAAGGACCTACGATGATGGATTATGCTGCGCTGCCTCGAGAGGGAGGAGTTCTATGGCGAACGAATACTGTTTTGCCGAGTGAAGCTGTCGCTAGTGGCCAACGACCTTGGCCTAATTATATATGATTTCTGAAGCTCTGAAGAGTCGTGTGGGACTATAAACCAGCGCTTCCGGGAGGCAACCCGATGACGTTGTAACTTATTGTACTTTGTTTGGTTTGTTTTGGATGACATTTGGTTTTTATTGAGCGCGCGAGAACGAGGGTATTATTTTGTGATTTTATCGCGCAGTTACTTATGGACTTTTGTCCTTAGTATTTTTGAGAAGACACTACGAGGAAGCATCGCAGCCGGCCTACCGGCTGCCGGGCTCAGACCGGGACCGTAGCTCAAATTTGAAGCAGAAGAAAAAGACGCAAAAAAAGTGAAGAATGCACCCCAGCCGGCCGGCCGGCCGCCGGTCTGGACCGGCTGGTGTGCTCCGTTGGTTCGTTTTGTTCCTTCTCGTATGCTGCGCCGAAGTACTACATAGCTAGACTGATTTGGACGCAAATTTGTGGATTTTTAGCCGCACTCCATGCTTCGCTTTGGTTTGGGGGAGCTCCGACTTGATAATGTGAGCTTTCATTACCCTCCTCTCTCGTCTTATTTCTCCTACCCCCGTCTTATTTGTCCTTATCTGCTGTTGTGGTTCTGCTGTTTTCCACATTGAGGACAATGTGCGATTCTGGTTTGGGGGAGGGAAGCACTTTCGCTTTTCATTTGCATTTTCATCTTGTGTGCTTTTATTTGAAAAACCCAAAAAAAATCCAAAAATTTCTAAAAATACAAAAATACGAGTCTTTTTTGTTTGAATTGTCAAGTTTGGAGAGTTAATTAGTGCGCTAATTTTGATCTTTAGTATCTTCGAGTCGAAAATCTATCGTCGTAGCTTGCGCTATATGTTTGTTTCCTATTAATAGATTGCGAGTCTCAAACACTAGCCCACTTGTATTTGCTTAATTCTTATCGCTTTTCGTTTGTTTACTTTCGATGTTGGCATTTGAGTAGGGAAATGGTTTGTGGAATGTATGGAATGTTGGATTGTGTTATGTTTGGAAAGATTTATATATGTTGGAGCAATTCTTCGATGCTCTCGGAGGGGACTCATTGAGTTGACTAACCACAGTGGCCATGAATTTGGTTGCGACCGAGAGTATGAGCAATGATGTAACCCTTAAGGAAATATGTGTACCCGAGCACGATCTTTACCGAGTGAATGTCAAGCTAAACGGTATAACATACGAGGGATGCTCCACATTTGAGGAAAAAAAGAAAGGAAAAGAGAAAGAAAAGAAAAGAGAAAAAATGGATGTGGAAAGAAAGGTGGAACGGAAAGTGGTATGCTTGGTTGGCCTTGCTTGAATTCAATTGTCGTAAGTTTTATTTTTGCGAAAGCGTGAGAGCCCAGTAATATAATGTGGTGTGAATGATTGAGACCTGTGCTCTATTTTCGGTGAAATAGTCAATGGTTTGTAAGTTTATGTGCGTAGGTCGTCAACTTTGAGATACTAGCGTGATAAGTTCGTGTCACTTTGATTTTCTCCGACGCTGTTTGCTTGAGGACAAGCAAAGGTTTGGTTTGGGGGAGTTTGATACATGTCATTTATATTGATTATATGCCCCCGGTTCAGTCGCATTTAGCTTGCATTTATTCGTATTCATTATGATTCTATGAGCTATTTGTTATATTTCTCGATACTGCTGCCTTTTATCTATATTTTGCAGGTTTTGGTGGTTTTGAGCCAAAACCCGAGACATTTGAGCTAATACGAGATTTGAGACTACGAGACCAAGCTCGAGCTTGATCGGAAGCTCGGGAAGGCGATCACAAGACCAAATGATCAAAAAGGGCCACGAATAATTAAGGCCCAAGTCAAGGATTTCAAGCCCAAGTAATTTGAAGAGTCTTTGGCCCGAAGCCGAGCGGCCGGTCAGTGGACCTGGCCCGTACCGCCATGCAATCGATGCCCCGATTTTCCTATTTTCGAGTTTTATTATTTGGGGACTTGTATAAATACCTAATTTCGGAGAAACTCATGTTTATGCTTTATTTTTTACTTAGGTTTTTATTCTACTGCTCTTTTAGTTCTCTCTTTTTAAAACATTGAAACTTCATTAGTTTTAGCTTCAAGATTGATTCGTTTGTAACCGTCGGTACTCCGTAAAACTCCAGGTTTATTCAATTGCGATTATTTCTTTCATTATGTCTTCTTCATATTATTGCTTTGTTTTAGTTTCCATTATGCATAGCTAATTCATAATTAGGGTTTAGGGTGATTGTGATATTTGGTTCAGGAACATGTTTTAATCGCTTATTTTGATTCAACTTGTGCAAGTTGATTTCTTCCTACGCGTTTTATTATCAATTGAATTTAGGGACGCCTTTATTGAATTGAACCTAGGTTGTTTCAGTTTAAGATCGAAAGCCTAATTGAAACTAGACTCACGCGTATTTGATAAGTTAAGTTTAGTAAGTTGCGAGAGCCCGCTAAATTTGCTTAAGGTTAATATTGACTCAAGAGAGCGTATTCCTAAACCTAGTCACTTGCATAGCTTCAGTTGATTGTTATTTACTTTTGAGTTGAGTTCCTGAATCATTGTCATAATGAACCCGATGCCCTAATCTCCCTCCTTATAGACTTTTATTCATCTTTATTATTACTTTAGTTTATAGTTTAAAACAAACAACCCTTTTCACACCCTAGAGTTAGACCTGTTTTACTCCGACTTTAACTTATAACTGCGCTGTTTCTCTGTGGATCTCGACCCTACTGCCACTAGCTACTAGTTAGTTGACTTTAGGTTATTTTGACTTAGGCGTGACGACTTTAGCCTTGTCAGAAATAAAGGGGTTAAGTATCTGCCAAAGCGTACTCAAGATAGTTGGTGGTGTACCCGACTTGACCCTACCCTTTGAGTCGAGTCATACGTACAAGTTCGAGGCTATGCACTCCATGGTCTTTTTCAAAATGAGCATTTGCATTCATATCTTCGAAAACTCGCTTAAACGTTTCAAAGATAAACGAACCTAATATCTAACAAAACTAACACTTTTTCAAACAAAACTATCGCGAATTTTTGAAATAAACGTTTTCAATTTTCCTTTTTACTAACAAGCAAAAACCCGAGCAAGGATTAAAACCCAAGCTCGTGGATTTGATCCTGTAGGTCATACGGCCTAGACTCTTTTTTTTTTTAACATCCTCGACTCGACTTGCTAACCACTCTCGAGTCGAATCCTTTCTCTTTTACACATTCGGACTCGAGCTCACCTCGGCAAATCGCCGACACTAGTTCGACAGGTGCAAACAAAATTCTTTACATCGAGACGAGATGCGCGCACGCATCCTCGCCTCAAAAGCTTTCCTTTAGCTAAAACCTTTTCGAAAATCTCCTCTTTTCAAAACATAAAAGGTCTTTCTAAACAAAGAAATGAGCTAAAAATGAATGCTTAGAATGTTTGTGAGTCTAGTGGGTCGAGTCGTGTCACTAATATACGAAGTGAAATGCAGGTCTCAGCTGGATACTCCTCGTACTAAGAATCGCATAGTAATCCCATACAAGAAACGAACCTACACCCGCAAAATGGCCGGCAATGACGAAGTTAACGCACTCCGTGACCAAGTCACAAAGCTGACCGCTGACCTCGAAGGCCTTTTGACCCACCATGCAACTGAAGTAGAACGTATGGAACAAAAGATCAAGGAAGAGGCTGATAGGCATTCTAAGAAACTCCAAGCCATGGAGGAAAGGCTCTATGTCTCGAGCACTTACTCTATACACAAGGAGAACGAAAACGTACCCACTAGCATTAAGGATGAGCTCCCAACAAGCTCGCCCTTAGTGATCTTCCTATCTTTCAAGGACATGAGAGCCCGATCATTCACATCCGAGCTTTCAAGTCTCATATGGCCATCAAGGGGGTGATTCCAAACACTGGCTTACTCTCTTCCCGCACTCTCTAGCAGCAGTGCCGAAGACATGGTTCTACTCACTAGACCCACAGCGGGTCCCTACTTTCGAAGAACTCACAGTCGAGTTACATCGACAGTATCGAGACAATGAAGACACCCAAGTCTCGATCCGCACCCTAGAAGTCCTAGCTCAGATCCCCAACTGTCCCCGCGAGGACGAGCTCGTACCGAAGTTCATAAATAACATGCGACCCGTGTATCAATTTTACATGAGGTACAGCAACATTCAAAACTTCAAGGAGCTAACTAAGGTCGGCACTCAAATCCAAGACGATCTTAGGACCGGCACGATGGCTAAATACACCGGCCATGCTTATCAAGGGAGTTCCTCTAAGTCCTCCCGCGCGGTCAAGAGCGAAGAAAATCGCACCGTTGGTAATCTCGATGACGATAGCCTTGACGCTTTCGCAACTACCTTCTCACCGCCTCCTAAGGCCAAGAGAAACTTCGACCCTCTCTTCATGCCTTACTCCAAGGCATTTCAAGGGTTGGTCGAAAAGAACTACCTACAACCGATCGGGCCTACTAGCGAGCTGACCGAAGACAAAAAGCCTAAATCTTGGAACCTCAATGCCTTCTGTGCATACCACCGAGGCAAGGGGCATGATACCGAGAATTACTTTAGGCTTAAGAACGCTATCCAGGATCTCATTGATCAGGGAAAGCTCAACAAACCATCTCAACCCACCAAGCCGTCCAACCACGATAACCCACTCGGCAACCACGCCATCTTCGTAGGATCGGTCCCCATTCTAGATTGCTCTTACCTCATCACACCCTCCAATAACCAAATCAATAGTGTTTGGTTCAGTGATGACGAAGACGAGGAATGGCCACCTGCCAACAAAATGGTAGCTCAACTCTCAACTACCCCTTCCTCGAGTAAAACCAAAAAGAACAAAAAGGGGAAGAAGAAGAAGGGCAAACAGCCTGAAAAAAAAAATCAAGACGAGGTCTTACACCTTACACGTTCTGGTCGTCCTTATCAGAATATCTTCACCGATGACTATGCCCAAAAAGCAACCGCGGCCGAAAAGGGCAAGGTCGTAGTCCAAGAATACGTTCCTTCCACAAGCACACCCTCCACATCTACAATAATTCCACCACCAAACACGAGTGAAGTGCTTCTAAAGCAACTCGCTCGCACAAAAGCAGACGTTTCAATCCGGGCTCTTCTACGAGACTCAGCCGAACATAGGAAGGCATTCATCCGCGCCTTGCAAATAGCATCTGCGGATTCGGAGATCTCTCTGGACCAAATGGTTAGCCATGTTACAAGAGATTGGCTACCCGGGGCTATCACCTTCTCAAACGATGACCTCCCTGCATTCGGACCAAACCATAACCTTGCTTTCTACATTAGCATAGAGTGCATGAAGAAAACTTTACCCGTGTCCCTTGTCGACAATGGGTCCGCAGTCAATGTCCTACCATTGGCCAGCGCACATCGCCTCGGCTTATCCGATAAAGACTTCACCCCAAGCACGGATGGAGTCAAAGCTTTTGATGGAACCCGACGTTACGTGAAAGGAACCATTTCCCTTCACATACGCAGTGGTCCTATAGAAAGGAAGGTCGAATTTCAAGTCATCGACATGACTCCTTCCTATAACATACTCTTAGGGCGGCCTTGGATTCATGCCACTAAGGCCGTGACTTCTACTCTCCACCAAAAGGTTAACATCCCTCTTAACGAAGAAATCATAACCCTGAACGCCTCAAACTTTCGAGCTCTCTTCGACACACCAAAGGAGTCCAATGCTGCAGAAATCGTCGTTGAACCTACACAAGACCTGTGTGGTTTCGATCTCGAGATTGACGCCATTACACGTGCACCAATCAGGACCTATAAACCCGTCAAGACAAAAAACAACAATAGCCTTTGGCTCACCATGGGCCTAGGCTGTGAACTCAAACATAACGACCGAGAACGGATGGTCAAAGAGGTCCAGAGACGAAAGTCAACCCACAAGGTCACCCTACGACCTTATATCCTCGACCTAGGTGCATACTTAACCTCTGGAGGAAAGGTCGACGGGAATACCTCTCTTCGAGACATCATCCACTCTTTTGAAGCTTGCTTCTCTAATGAGGCCGAACCCAACACATTCAAGGCCTCTCCGAACGCCAAAAATGAAGAGATTGTCTCCACAATCATGCGAGACCGCCGCTTCGACCACAACTTACTCATAGCCGATGCCACCGACAAAACCCTTAATGGATGGTATAAGACGCTGAAATGGACCGACGCACAAGGCCACCACTTTCGGCTTATCACCGGCGAAGGACCACTTTTCGACCATGTCACCAACCTCAAAGACAAGGACGAAAGCGGCACAAGCTCGAGCAACTCCAGTAACAATAAAGACAACGAAGAGGAAGAAGAGATTCTATTAACTTCTAATGCTCTTAGTGTCGGGTCATCTGTCGACCCACCTATCCTAGATTCTAGCTTTAGCTTAGATTTTCTTTTTACGGAGGCTAGCTCCAAGCAATTTTCTGAGTTGTCGAATAATTCTTTTCAAATTAATGAAATGAACAAGTTTGCTTACGTCTTGTCTCAAGCTAAAACAAACAACAAAGAACAAACAATCAAAAGTCAACAAACAACAATCAAATCACAAAATACAAAAGACACTAACTCATGCGATGAAAATGAACAAACTAATGAATCATTAAACAAATACATTGCAAACTTTCTCTCTCCAAAAACCCAGGACCCTATCATCGAGGAAACCATAACCATAAACGTGGGAACCCCCGAAGAGCCAAGGGAACTATAACTAGGTGCCTCACTGAACGAAGACGAGCGCGCCCAATTCACACAACTTCTAACCAAATTCAAGGATGTATTCGCATGGTCGTACAAGGATTTGCCCAGAATTGAACGAAGCATTGCCGAACATCGCGTCCCCATTAAACCCGGTTACAAATCAATCAAACAAAAACTAAGGAGACTACGTCCCGAATGGTACCTTATGGTGAAGGAAGAAATCGAAAAACAACTACAAGCCGGTTTCATCCAAGTCATCGAATATCCTGAATGGGTCTCAAACATGGTCTCAGTCTTGAAGAAGAATGGCAAAATTCGAGTATGCGTTGACTTTCGCGACTTGAACAAAGCCAGTCCAAAAGTTGACTTCCCATCACCCTATGTGGACGTCCTAGTCGACAATACCGCCGACCACGCCCTCCTATCCTTCATGGACGGCTACGCAGGCTATAATCAAATCAAAATGGCTTGCGAGGACATGGCAAAGACGGTCTTCATTACACCGTGGGGCACATACTGCTACACGGTCATGCCTTTCGGCCTCATCAATGCCGGTGCAACATACCAACGCACCGCCACAACCCTTTTACATGACATGATGCACAAAGAAGTCGAAGTTTACGTCGACGACATGATCGTGAAGTCAAAGGAGAGAAGTGGTCATATCACTAACCTCCGCAAGTTCTTCACTCGCCTACGACAATACAAAATGCGATTGATGTTGGAGTATGTGTCCTCCACAATAGTGCGATTACTTAATAAATCTCAATTAAGGAATACATGGGGATAATCCTGTATTATTGTCAATTGATTAACGTAAATCAATAACGGTTGGCTGACTAGAGTTTGACGTTATTGTCATGAGAACGGCGGTAATCAATTGATCCCTTTAAGTCACACCTATAGGAACGTACTCCAAATATTAAAGCTAATTAATTGTATGAGATACGATTAGATTAGTGACTTGATAATTTGACTAACGGTTAGTCAGTGAATTAATTTAGAGAGAAATCGAGTTGTGAACTCGGATGATTGAATTTTATATCGATAAAATTAATGGAGGAGACGGGAATTAGTGATTAAACGTTAATTCACTAATCATGTATATTTTACTGATGAGATTAGTAAAAGTACATTTTAAATATGTGTATGTGTACACATATTTTAGAGAGGAGATTAATTAATTTATACTTTATCATATTAGATGATTTAAGTGATAAATTATAAGTATTTGTGGGACAAATATTGAAAAACAAATAAGACCCATAATGGGTTGCTTGGACCGACCTAAATAAGGAGAAGGAGGAAGATTCCCCTTTTGTCTTATTTACTTTGGCTTATTTAGTTGGTTGCTTTTGCTTTAGACAAGCATGCATAAAACATCATCATGATAATGCATGACATTGTTCTAACCAACAAAAGCACACTCCTCTCCTCTCCCTCTCCCTAGGCCGGCCCTCCTTGGTGTGTTTCACACACTTTGGTTTGCTTGTTTTTCTACTTAAAAAATACAAGGCATTGAAAGAAAAATAATGTAAGTTTTATCATTCTCTTTCACACATAAACTCTCTCTAATATCATAAGTAGCAAGTACTTATATTTTCTTTCATACTACTAAGTGTTAGTAGTAATAATATTCACATATTATCAAGCTACTATTAGTGGTTTCTAGATCAAAATTACTAGTAGTTTTGGAGTTGTTCTTGGGTGCAACTAAGAGGAGGTTTCCTATTATGGAAACTCGGGTTTTGGAGGATCATCCATATTGTTAGCTCAAGAAACAAAACTAGAAAGGAGTTCTAGTTTTGTGCCCAATATATTTCCTTTGAGAAAGGTATAAATTTCTAATCTTGTTAACAAAGTGAATTTGTACTACATAGATCTTGCTAAATCAAATTAGAGTAATTTGATTTACACTAATATTTGATTAGTGAATGGGATCCGATCCCTACAATTGAACCCCCAAAAATGTACTTTTGGAGTCAAATCCGGCAAACTACTAGGACACGTAGTGAGCCATAGAGGCATCGAGGTCGACCCCTCGAAAGTCAAGGCAATTCTCGAAATGCAACCCCCGAACAACCTCGACGAAATTCGAAGTTTCTTGGGCCAAATCCAATACATCTCACGCTTCATTAGCAAGCTCACCATGATATGTGAACTAGTTTTCAAAAAACTTAAGAAAACCGACCACGTTGAATGGGACGAAGACTGTCAAAAAGCATTTGACAAGGTCAAAGAATTGCTAACCAACCCGCCAGTTCTACGACCACCCCAAAAGGATTTGCCACTATCCTGATACCTAACAACGACCCCTACCGCCATGGGCTCCATGCTCGCTCAAGAAGTAAATGGTGAAGAATATGAAATCTATTACATAAGCAAGAAAATTCTCGATTACGAAACTCGATATTCACCTGTCGACAAAAGTTGTCTAGCTTTAGTGTGGTCATCCAAAAAACTCCGTCACTATATGCTAGCACACCAAACGAAGGTCTACTCCAAAATGGACCCTGTGGAACCCGGGAATCGAGACGAGGGACCCAACTCGGCGTCTTGCTTAAGGGCGGATTAAAGTTAAAAAAAGATTAAGTTAGAAAAACCTTTAAAAACTGTTTTGGAGTCGCCACCTAATTATCGCGGAAATTAGGAACCTGCTATCATGTCCTAAGCCTAAAGACATGTCCTAGATTTTGGAGCACGCCGACACCCCTAGATCTAAGGCTTGTGAAGCCAGAGTGGATTTAGGGTGAGGGTACTTTAGAAAAAGAGTAATTCAATTAATGATTTATGAAAACCTTTTAGAAAAGCCTATGTAAAAATAGCCTCTACTGACCTAGAACAATCC
Source organism: Dianthus caryophyllus (assembly GCA_023091065.1). Classification (NCBI taxonomy): domain Eukaryota; kingdom Viridiplantae; phylum Streptophyta; class Magnoliopsida; order Caryophyllales; family Caryophyllaceae; genus Dianthus; species Dianthus caryophyllus. The sequence continues at coordinate 25,755,893 of CM041519.1, read as the reverse complement.
AAGTAAGATGATATTTGAGCTAATGTTATCGCTACGTACAAGTGCGAAAAAGGTTGTAAAAGAATGCAGATGCAGATACAAAAAGATTGATTAAACCCTCAGTTTAGCATGTTTAACTTGTTAATGAAAACGTTTCAGTTAAAGGTCGAATTCATTGTTTAAGTTAATTTTAATGCAAAATAAGAAGGTGCAAGATGCATGCAAATAAAATAAAGTTCAATTGTCCACTGGTTTATTTTATAAGGGTCGGTTGTTTATGCGACTTTGGCGTGTCATCGGATATGGAGTGTACCCGAAGTAAATAGAACACTTGGAGTGCAAGCGCGCTCGGTGCCAAAGCCGGCGCTAAAGTGTAGTCCCCTTTGTTAGTCCATAGAAAATAAGAAAAAGCTTTGATCCAAGTGGATCGGTACCTACCTTGTCCGGCGCTTCAGATCTGGGCAGAGCTTCGCTTCTTGAACTAGAAATGAGGATGAATTCAACACGGGATGGTGTGTTGAACTCAAGGATTTGAGTGCATGAGGCTTTGAGAGAGTTTTGAAGTGTGTATGCTGTGAATTGTGGTTGTAAATTGGGTGTAAATTGTGAGAAAAGATGTGTCTTTCGAGGTCAGGTATAGGGGAGTATATATACTAAAAACCTCGGAGAAATTAGGAAAACAGGGAATAAAACCAAGCCGAGGAACCGCATAGCACTATGCGGTTTGTGGGGGAAACCGCATAGGCTTATGCGGTTTGTGGGGGAAACCGCATAGGCTTATGCGGTTTGACCCCTAAACCGCATAAGGCTATGCGGTTTGAAGGGGTGGCTTTTAGCGTAGTTTCTTAGTTCCGGTTTAATTATATCTCTAAAAGATACAGTATAATCTCGAGCTTGCACGTCAAGAAAAGACCTAGGATATTTCTGAGATATTTATGATGTTCAGGGCTTTAGAGTGCGGGCCAAAGGCTGGGTTAGGGCTCGGTTTTGGGCCCGAGACCCAAAAAATAAAAGAGGTGTTTTTTGTAGCATTGTGTGAAATAAGGTAAGGCGTGAGGCTGTATTTTGTGTGAGAGGGGGCTAAATGGGGGATTAGCCACCGGGCCTAAATTTATGAATTTAGGAATGCTGAATTAGACCTTGTTAATGTAAAAGGGCTAATTGTAGTGCAAATGCGAAGCTCATGCCAAATGAAGCAGGACAAGGACCTAGCTAGACTCCAAATGGACAAAATGAACGTTTATTTAAGTGCGATGTGAAGTGACCTGACTCATTTAACATTTAAAACGACTCAAAATGAATTCGACATTAGTTAGAACCGTTTAAGTCAACGTTAAAACATGCGTAATAAAAGTCCGTGTTACATCACAGGGTTTTGTTTGGGAGGGTACGGATATGGGTATCCACAGAGCCCCCAGTTTGACTGACACACTTCCGAGGGGAGGTCGAACCACTTCTTCTCAAATACAAGATACAACGGCACAAGTCATCACCATATCGACCACAAACAAACGGCGCGGTCGAGGCAGCAAACAAAACCGTCGTATCAATCCTTAAAAAGATGATCGACACCTGCCACGACTGGCCCAACAAAATCCCATTCCCATTATGGGGGTATCGCACCACTATCCGCACACCCACGGGTATGACACCCTATTTCCTAACCTACGGGATGGAGGCCGTTCAACCTGTAGAAATCGAGATGCAGTCCCTTCGAATTCTCATGGAAGCCGACATTCCCGAAGCCGAATGGGCACGTGAGCGATATGAACAACTCATCCTTTTAGACGAAAGACGATTACATTCACTAAGTGCAGTCCGAATGTACCAATCTCGCCTACAACGCGCCTACAACAAACGGGTCAAGCCACGAAATATCAAAGTGGGTGACCTAATACTCAAATCCGTCCGAGCACCATTACCAGTCGACCCAAGGGGAAAATTCAAACCCAATTGGGCTGGACCGTACTTGGTCAAGGACATCCTTCCTGGAGGAGCCGTAAAGCTAACCGACCTAGACGGTCAGGAATTCAGCCTACCAACAAATCTTGATCAACTCAAGAAGTACTACCCCTAAGCTTGGACAAATTTGCAATGCATTTCAAAAAAAAAAAAAAAAAAACTCACTCACGCATGGGTGAACTACGCTCGGTTTGATTCCACGCACTGTGGATACGTAGGCAGCTTTGCAAGGAGTTCAACCGAATCATACGAACTACGCCGGTTTGATTCTGTGAAACATGGATACGTAGGCAGCTTGTAAAAAGCACAACCGAACTTCTTCGCACGCGCGCCCAAAGCTTAAAAAGGTCGAGGGCGTTGCACTCACAAAAGACACGCTCGAAGCTTAAAAAGGTCGAGAGCACAGTCAACACAAAACATAAATCCAAAGCATAAAAAGGTCGAGGATTTAAGGCAAAACAAATCAAACAAGCGAATCCAAAGCTTAAAAAGGTCGAGGATTTAAGACAAAATACAAATGTTCAAAGCTTAAAAAGGTCGAGAACATTTCAAAACAATACAAAAGAAAGCAATGAGACAAGACAAAAGCAAATTAATTATATTTTATTACTTTAAATTAGGATTTTTCACAACTTAGAAATGAGTTAGGAACAAACCTCCTTAACCCTTTATTCGAAACCAAATACATTTTATTTGAGTAAAGAAAATTTTCTAAGCAAAACACAAACTACTAAGCCTTCTTCTGTCGCTTCGGATTAGCCTCTTCATCTTCAAGAGGCCGATCTGCCACAATCTTTGAGCTAATCACGGGAGCACTCCTCTCAAATCCTGGGGGCTCGATCGGATCCTCGTCCTGCTCGACTGGGGGCTCCTCGATCCTTGGCCCTAGGCTATCTCTGACGGTCACCCTCGGCCCAAGTCTTTCCCGCGCCGTCCTCGAAGTAGAAGCATCCGAACTCGAAGCACCAAGATCACCATAGTACCTCTTTCCGCACACCACCTCATGCGCCAAAGAGGGCCTTGGCCCATTCTTCTCCCTCCTCCTCTGATTCTCTCGCTCTCGAGAATCCTTGGAATGACACCACCGCGTATAGAAATCCGTGACACGAGTAGACTCTATATGCGCTGGAACCGCCCAAGTGAGACGATCCGACCATCCTCGGATCCAAGCATCGATCGCTTGGTTGTTTAAGACAACAACCCCTCCAACCTGAGTATCCAGCTCGGGGATGGTCTGAGCAAGCCCGATTTGCCTCTTCAAGCGAAGAGGATGAATCCACACCCCTCGTTCAAAGCCGCACAACATCAACCCATGAGCCGCATTCGTTACGGACGGCGCCGTAATCGCCGTAATGTGCCACCATGGAACATACCAACGGATAGTGCTTTCCTTCACAAACCCCTGGAAGTAGTTGAGTGAACGCTCCCGAGGATCAACCCAATCCGTCTTCCGCGACGTCGTCACCGCCGCCTTGAAGACACCGTCAAGGGGAAGAGCGGCATACACACTCAGCCTCTCCATGAGCCAAATGTTGAGAATCCTAGCGCAACCACGGTACGAGCTCAGACGATTAACACGACGGTCGTCTAAGCCCAGTATAGTCTCCGCTAGAATCAAAGCAGAAGGATCGTATCCCCGTTCCATCTCTTCGACGACACGAGCATACCTCGCGTTCCCGAACACCCCATCCGGCATCAACCCCGCAAAAGCATAACGGTGAATCAAGCAAAAAGAAAGGGCCCTCCGCCTAGAACGGTCCGAAATGCTAGTGTCGACCCGGTTCATGTATCGTTGACACAAGAGAAGCATGTTCACCTTACCTCCTTCAAACAAACCCGCAGCATGAGCATTTGTCATCCCAAGGAAGTTTCGCAACATCCCGTTGAAGCAAAGCTCACTTCTCACCACTACCGGAGTAGTCCGTTTCGACCATCCTCCAATGGCCGTAAACTCCTCCATCAAAGGGCACACCTCTCCTCCTGGAAATCGAAACACGTGCAAGCTAGGATTCCAGTAGTCCAAGCATGTATCCAAGAAGTCTAGCTCGACCCTCATTTGGCGAAAGCCAATAAAAACGCCCGCTCCATCATCATACACCGCCTTCTTCTTCGCCGGACTTAGCGAAGAAGTCCACCTCTTCAAAAGAGCATCAAAATGCTCAACCATTTTTCTTGAATACAAACACTTTTGTAGATGTACCTACTATATTTATGAGAGCAAAAGAAAGAAGAAAAAAAAAAAAAAAAAAAAAAAAAAAAAAAAAAAAAAAAAAAAAAAAATAAATGTGATTTTGAATGAGGATTATGGCACGCCCCCCCCCCCCCCCCCCCCCCCCCCCCTCCCTCCTTATATAGGAAAACATAATCGAAATATGGAAACACAGCGCTGCCAGCCAGGCCACGAAACTGCATCACCCTATGCGGTTTGCAACCCAAACCTCATAAGCCTATGCGGTTCAGCCCACAAACCGCATAAGGCTATGCGGTTTCTGGGGCAGGCTTTTCCCACAGTTTCCTAAGTTCGTCTTTCTTAAACACGAGATTCCATATCATATTACGACGTTCTTTTGTTGTTCCCCATGCAGCAACATTATATTTCGTTTTTAGCAGACACGATTCAGGCCACGAGTCAAAACATAACAATTTCAGCATTCATTCAAGCTGATTTCAACATTTAAAATGAACTTTTTGCAACCACCACTTTTCACAAGCTATTTCAATCCTAACATCCCAATCGGGAATCATTTCGTTTTTTCAAACCTAGCTTATTAACGCTACAGGTACATAACATACGAAATGTAAACAAGGCTTCATACAATCCTTATTACACAAGCACACTAATACAACTACGGATGCTGACGACGATACTCGTCAAAGTCACGATTTAACCCGAAATGCCTCAAAGACAACTCGACACAACCTGGTCAGCTCGTCACCCCAAGCCATCCTCCACCTGTTAGCTGTCCTCCACAGCTTCTTGTGCACATCCTTCGCTACCTGCAATGGACAATAAACACTTTACATTTTTTTTTTCTCTCTCCATTTTGCCTTAATTTCAATCAAATTAAGCCAAACTTAGGGGGGAAATTTGAAAAGAAAACGCATTTTTCTCCAGTTTGCCTTAATTTCAATCAAATTAAGCCAAACTTAGGGGGGAAATTTCAAAACAAAACGCATTTTTCTCCATTTTGCCTTAATTTCACTCAAATTAATCCAAACTTAGGGGGGAAATTTCAAAACAAAACGCATTTTTCTCCATTTTGCCTTAATTTCACTCAAATTAAGTCAAACTTAGGGGGGAAATTTCAAAACCAACCTCAGACAACCCCACTTTGCCTTAATTTCACTCAAATTAGGACAAACTCGAGGGGGTAAAACAAAAACACGAATCTCACTAGTTTAATCATCGCTATACTCAATACCTCGATCAAACTGGGGGCTCACACATATACAAAGAAAGAGGATACATACCCTTTTCACCTTGCCGCTCCAACTGTCCATGCATGCGTTAGTAATCACCGGCAAGTACGACGGCACCGCAAAAGTACGACGGACACCCGAGTCATCCCACTCAACAGTAGTAGGAAAGTCACTAGGTTGCTCCGCCATCTCAGGATCAAACAGCTACATAACAAATACAATACGTACACGTCAGGGGAATTTTTCGCAAAATTTATCGTACGCATTTTTCAAAACAAAACAAACATACCTCAATCGGCCCACAGGCGAGCCGAGACCAAGCGAACTGGCCGTAGTCTTCCCTAGGACAGAGAAGGCTCCCAGACTCCCCCTCTCCGTACAGCGTCACGCGCTCCTGTGCGGAAACTCCCCTCTCGAAAAGGACCCGCGGCGGGTCCCTAGGCACTACCGGAGCCGGCCACCCTGCCTGGTAAACCAAACGCTCCCCAAGATACCAAACCGGTCCATACGGCGTCGCCAAATACAGACGCTGGGTGTCACGCTCCGCGAACCGAGCCCCAATACCCTCAGGAATACCCGTATACTGAGCCCACGGGAAAGGCACAAACTGCAACAAAGAACAACATTTTCAAGATTAACATACAATTAGTTTAAGTACATACTATTTGAAATGGTTCGAACACAAACCTGATCAAACTCCATGATGTTCAAACGCACCCGAACCTCATCGTACGACCAGTCAAAGGCCGCACGGTTGCACGTGCCCCAAGTACGCACCGCCGGGTACGCCCTCACGATCGTCCTAGCATGCTCGGGCAGCAGAAAGGGGAAGTGGCTGAAGATCCATGACTGCATACACAAAAACACGTTACAAAGACAACGAAATTGAATAAACAATACACCCAAAACAAAAACAAAATCAGTACATACCTCCATCACGAATCCAGGCGAGACTAAGGACAGTCTCGATCCTCGCTCCATGACCCGCGGTCTCACCGCGTCCATGCAAAAGCGAATGCACAAGCCCAAAGACGGCGACACCCAGTCAAGTGTCCCAATTGCACCCCAGTCTATGAGATGCATAAGGACCGACGTCGCCGCCCGCTCACCCTTATCGCCGAAGTACACAGCGCTAACAAACCACCACAACCACAGACGAGCGTTCTGCTCGTCACTCCAATCCGAGGGGCCCGCTCCGTCTTCCCCTCAAAATACTCCAGGATATAGCTCGTCTTAATGACGTAAGGCGGCCTACCCCTGTACTCCACCTCACGACCACCGCCAATCGCGGCAGTCACTACTTCGTCCACGATGGACGGCGCAAAACCGAAACTTATATCACGGTCACCAAACGGCAGTCCCGTCATGACCGCGTACCCAGACAAAGTAATGCCGGCCTCAAAGCTGGGCATATGAAATGTCGTAGTAGTGTCCCAATATCGATCAAGGAAGGCTCGGATCAACACCAGGTTCGCCGTCAGCTGCCTCCTCGCGATATCCCTCCAGTGCTCGACCAAGGGACCAAAAGCACAACTAAGCACCCAAGAATTCACTCCCTGCGAAAGCTTCTCCTCAAAAGCACACATAACAGACGAGATACCAGAGAAAGTCCTCATCGGACCCTTCGGGAAGCCCATCGTCGCCCGGTAGGAAATATGTCTCTCGGGAGCTAGCAAAAGGTTATGGCCGTCCCAACCCTTGGCAAACGACCTACCCACTCGTGATCCGCGCGCCCTGGAGCTACTCGCCCTAGGCATAGCCTCAGCCTCCCGAGGCTCCTCCTCCTCAACACCTAACTCAGCCTCTAGCTCGTCTACCAACTCAAGAGCAAGCTCATCCTCCTCAACAGGGTCAGGCCTAGGGTCATGCCTCGCACTACCCCTACCCCGTGACATACCGCGCCTCGAGGGTAAGTCACGAGGGTCGGCCTCCCTCTCACTATACGAACGCCTCATACGACTCGAACTAGGGACTCCCTCAGTCCTCGAGCCTGTACTCTTACGAGACGATTTCGATCTCGTAACACGCCCAGAACCCTCTCCTACAACAAACATGACAAATATACACAACTATAATACACATAATACATACAACACATGCATACATACATGACAACTATACGCTTGACAGAGCATTTTTAGGCCTAATTCACAATTAAGCCGAAAACCGTTCTCTAAACATCAAAATCCCAACTTGATGGTTTTTATGCGCTACATTAACCTTCAATTGCACCCCCTAGCATTTAATTGCATTTTGGTCACCCCGATCAAAAACCCCCAATTTACGAAGAACACTCATATTCAATTAAGAAGAATCGTCGAATTGAAAGCCTTAACTCGACATTTTCGCAAAATTGAAGCTAGATACGCTATATACACGCTATGGGCATCCTACACCGAAGTTTAATTGAAATTCCGGGTCGGAAAATCCGGGTTCATTTTCGGGCCCGAAACCTAATTTGGACGTTTTTCACACAAAGACGGTCTAAATCACAATCAATTCACACATACATGCTAGCATGGCATAATGCAACACAATGACGTCAATTTCAAGCATTCAAACGGCAAATTTCAAGCAAAAATTGGGTTTTCATCCAAAACCCGTCCTATCAACATTTCTAGCTAAAACTAGCTAATTACAACGACAAATAACGTAAAAGCAAGTTAAAATGGAGCATTTCCTGGTTCCATAGCAAAGCAACGCAAGAAAAACGAGCAAAATCGGTTGAGAAATCGAATTTTAGTGTTTTTAAGTGAAAGAAACCGAAAACATGAAGTATGGCTAACTCACGGTGGTTTCGTGCTTTTATAAGCATTTTACTGCCAACAGGGGAAACCGCATAAGTCTATGCGGTTTGCACCCCAAACCGAATAGGCTTATGCGGTTTACCTCCTTGGTTTTTTCTGTTTTTTCTCGTTTTGGACCTACTTTTGAATTCCTAATTCACCTTGGCCCAAATACAACTCCAAGTACGTCCTGTGCTTGGGTTAAGGTGTCACCTACAGTCCGCCATACGCGTATATTAAGCATTTAATGTACGGTGCAGAAGCAGAAGCACGAACGCTCTTCACGGGCATTTACATTATTTTCCCCTCAACGGAAGGCAATCCTTTACAATGACAACTACATAGACGCTCCTCGGCGAGTTCAAGCATAAATACTCTGCAATATACCCAACTACAAGCATCTACTCTACATAGACGCTCCTCGGCGAGTTCAAGCACAAGTACCTTACAAAACACATCCAAAAACAAGCCTTGCAACCCTTACACATACGCTCCTACGCGAGATTAGACGTTTCCAAATGCAAACACACTCTTACGCAGTCACACATTGCACCATTGCACATGCACTCTTTCACAAGACCACACGGCACACTACAAGCAACAGCGTTAAGCATACGACGACACTAAACGTATACAACGGCATTACACGACAGCACGACAAGCACAACGAAGGCATCCAGCAGGCCGGCAGGCCCTCACAGTATGCACGGACCGTCATGTCCTTAAACATGTACGCCCCTCCCCGTTTAGCCCGGTTCGAAGTCCTCGTCTCACCCATGGAGACATGCTTCGTTCCGCTGACTATATCGAGACTGTAATAGTCCGGATATGGTCGTGGAGTTTGACCACTACTACAATTTGTCACTTGCGCCACGATAAAATTCGTGGCGCAAGTACTAAACTTCCGTGGCTATAACACTTTGCCACGGAAATTCAGGTCGTGGCGCAAGTACCCGTGGCAAATAAATAGCCACGGGAAAAACTAAACCGTGGCTTTATTTCATGTTTTTGCCACGAATTATCCCGTGGCTAAATGTATATTTTTTGCCACGAATTATCACGTGGCGAACCATTTTGTAGCCTACATTTATCTTGCCACGAAATAAAATTTATGTGGCTAAAAATAATGTCCATCAAAGGGATTGAACCCATGACCTCTCACTCAATTGATGAGGTACTAACCATTGTGCCACTTAGGAATTTTTGATTATTTGTGTGCTCAATATTTATTTAAACGTGAAACTGTTTACTTTTTTGCTATTTTAATGTAATATTTCAATTAATAATATTATTTTTTGATATGATTAGACTTAAATTTTATATATTAATAAACTTATAATTATTTTTCTATATTATTTAAATCAAAAAATATTTTAGACAAACGTACAAAGTATAAATTTAGTATATTTAACTTTATTGAGCATGTATTCTGTTGAGACCAGAAAAACTGTGTCGTCCAGACCTCAACAGTCCAGACGAGTTCAGTTCCACAATAATCGAGGCTTACAACAAGACTGCACTGCATGCCAAAACAAAGGTGCAGGTCAGGAGAGGAAAAGTTAAGATGGGCCAAGCCCAACAAAAAGAAGTAGATACGGTGAACAAGCCCAAGGATACAACAGCAACCCTAAAAGGAGACGTTGGAGAGACCCAGTCAAGCATGCAGAAACAAGAGCCATGAAGATAGGAACTGTTGGAGAATCAGAAGGGGGAAGTTACCTACAACCAAGGAAAGAGACGTTGGACCTAAGAACACTATATAAGGAGCAGATTTCAGAAGAAGGGATCATCGGAAGACACACAACTCAAATATACTACACTCCACACAATTCACAAGCAACCAAACACTCATTAATTATTTTACGTTTTTATCGTATTCTGTACCAGTTGGTCCAGATTCTGTATTTCCTGAACCAGAACTACTACAAATCCTCTCTTGGCTTGGTGCCCGTGGTTTTCCCTTAACATTTAAGGGTTTTTCCCACGTAAACATATCGTGTGTCTTGTGTCATTTTTTACTTTTCTACACGTCTAAACTCACTTACAATAATGACCATAAAACAAGTCTAAAGGATAGTACTAGTAGATCCACAAATTACTAAATCGAACCGTGTAAGAAAATCACCCCGAACAGATTGGCGCCGTCTGTGGGGATACTAGTTTATTAATCCTACAAAACATTCCAAGTCAACAAGTTTAACCAGCGTGAAAGATGGAAAACTCGAGAGCAGAAGCCATGCCCAAGCTCCAGGAGGAACTGCAGCAAGCCAAGCAGGCTGTAGAAGAAGCCAAGGCAGAGGCTGCAAGATTGAAAGAGGCTGAGGTTGTCCTGAAGAAACAGCTTGAGACCTCTGCGCAGAAGAAAGCCTCAGGATCCAGGATCCCACCAGGTACACCATTCTCTGATGTAATCAAGCAACTTGACTTCTCTACTTTCTCCTCTGCAGGGTCAAGAGGATCACAAGGCGATCCACTCAATGTGGACGAGGATCAAGAGAACAACGCTGCAGGCGGAGGTGGAGACCCGAAGACACCAGAAGGAGTTAGTGCAGGCCAGGTCATGCAGTACATGAAGATGGAGATGCAGAAGCTCTCAGAATTGGTGCGGAAAGTTCCAGGGCTTCCACCACCCATAGAGGAAGCAACACCAGGGAGCTACGCTGATTCACCCTTCGATGACTGCATTGCGATGGTGGAGATGCCGAAGAAGTACACAGCGCCTAACCTGAAGCTCTATGATGGGACAGCAGACCCTCTGGAACACGTGGCTCAGTACAAGCAGAGGATGTTCAACATAGCTATCCCAACAGAGAAGATGAAGGCTTGCATGTGCAAAAGCTTTGGTTCAACCCTGACTGGTCCAGCGCTGCAGTGGTACATCAATCTGCCAATCAGGAGCATCAAAACCTTTGCGGAGTTGATCAACCTCTTCAACGTCCAGTTCGCCAGTAGCAGATTGTTGGAGAAGCAGCCCAGTGACCTGTACCGGGTCATTCAGAACGAGAATGAATCCTTGAGGGACTTCTTGCACCGCTTCAACAAGGAGAAAGTGTCCATCCCCAGATGTGACATCGGCACGGCCATTGAGGCCTTCAAGCAAGGTTTGGTTAGAGATTCTGATCTTTATGTTGAACTAACTCGCTACCCTTGTTCTACCTTTGAGGATGTACAGGCTAAGGCTCTGGCCCGGTCGAGGTGGAGGAGGACCGGCGCTTCGGCACGATATCGAGGACGTCAAGGTGGTGAACGAAAAGTCACCACCCAGCGGCACAGCAGCAGCAGGCCTGGTCCATATCAGAGGCCAACCAGGAGGAAGGCAAACGCCGTGGATGAGCAGACTGATACACCCAGGGTTTCACCTCCAGTTTCAGAGTATTGCTTCTCCGTAGATATGCCAGGACTGATCCACAAGATGGACAAGCTAGGTTCAGCAGTCAGATGGCCGAAAGCAAGCGAGAAGCCCAACCCAAGGCGAGACACAATCAAGTGGTGTGAGTACCATTCTGATATTGGACACACCACAGAGGATTACATAGCTCTCAGGAGGGAAGTTGCTCACCTGCTAAAGAATGGTCACCTGAAGGACATCCTGCCCAGAAACAGGAGGAACAAAGACGAACGGGATGAGCCCAGAGATCTTCCACCACCACCACCAACCCATGAGGTAAAATTCATTTCCGGTGGTTCAGATATTTGTGGACTAACATATTCTGTTGCGAAGCGTGTGGCTGTGGAGAACAGGCAACGAGCACCAGCAGGACAACCAGGTTCAGCCTAGGAGATTGTGCTCGATGAGTCAGATCTTCAGGGAGTGCATGGGCCTCACCATGATGGATTGGTGATCAAGATTCAGATTGGGACCTGCATGGTCAGACGAGTCCTGGTAGATGGTGGCAGTTCAGTCAACATCATAATTATGGAGGCGCTGGAAGCTATGGGACTGAAAGATTCAGATGTGACGAAGAAGTCCAGCGTTCTGGTAGGGTTCAGTGGAGAGACGAAGCACAGCTTAGGAGAGATCACGCTGCCAACCTACGTGGAAGGGGTCACCTTCTTCGAGAAGTTCTGCGTCATAGACTGCCTGTCCTCATACAACGTGATCCTAGGGCGACCCTGGATCCACAACCTCAAGGTTGTACCTTCAACGTATCACCAATGCATCAAGATTCCTACGAAGTGGGGGACAAGAATAAATGAGGAGAGAAGCGGATCGCACAGAGTGTTCTGGGGCGACCACGAAACCTCCTAGCCCAGGTAAGTCCCTCGCATAGCAATTAAAGCAGCCTGTCAGGTCTGTTGAGAACCCTGTCCCACGCATGGAGACAGATGAAATTATTTTGGCAAAAGAAAGACCTGACAGGAAAGTCCTGGTTGGTTCTGACGCTCCAGAGGTAATCAGACCTGCTCTAATTGACTTTCTGAGGAAGAAAGAGCATTGTTTTGCGTGGTCCCATTTTGATATGACTGGTATTAGTTCAGATGTTATTACGCATAAGTTAAATATTGACCCAAGTTTTAAGCCTGTGAAACAGAAGCGCAGGAAGTTTGCACCTGAACGCAATGAAATCGTGAACCAAGAGGTACAGAAGTTGCTGGACATGGACATGATCAAAGAAGTGATGTACCCAGACTGGTTAGCAAATGTGGTTGTGGTCCAGAAAAAGAATGGCAAGTGGAAAGTATGCGTGGACTACACAGACCTGAACAAGGCATGCCCAAAGGACTCATTCCCACTGCCGCATATAGACGCCATGGTAGATGCCACTGCATGACACGAGGTACTGACATTCATTGATGCAGCAAGTGGATTCAACCATATCAGAATGCACCCCCCAGACCAAGAGAATACAGCATTCATGACCAGCAGAGGGATCTACTGCTACAAAGCAATGCCTTTTGGATTGAAAAACGCAGGTGCAACCTACCAGAGGCTAGTGAATATGATGTTCAAGGACCAGATTGGAGACACAATGGAAGTCTACATTGATGATATGGTGGTGAAGTCAAAGAAAGCTGAGGACCACATCCAGGACCTGGAAAAGGCGTTTGAGATTCTGGAGAAATATAATATGAAATTAAACCCTACTAAATGCACCTTTGGTGTCACTGCAGGAAAGTTCTTAGGCTATATGGTGACAAAAAGAGGCATAGAGGCTAGTCTAGAGCAGATCTCAGCGATAATCAACTTACAGTCGCCCCAGAACTCGAAAGACGTCCAGAAACTGACTGGAAGAGTAGCAGCGCTGAACAGATTCATCTCCAGGTCCTCTGAAAAGTGCAAGCCATTTTATGATCTTCTGAGAAAGAACAAGCAGTTCAACTGGGGGACAGAGCATGAGAAAGCATTCCAGGACCTGAAAGCATATTTGTCATCAGCCCCACTTCTATCCAAGTCAGAACCAGGGGAATCACTGGTCATGTACCTGTCTGTAACAGAAGCCTCTGTAAGTGCAGTCCTGGTGAGAGAACCAGATGGACAGCAAAATCCTGTGTACTACGTAAGTAAGAGTCTTCTGGATGCTGAAACCAGGTATTCTGTGTTGGAGAAATTTGTTTTGGCTTTAACAGTTGCTTGTACCAAGTTACGCCCTTATTTTGAGGCGCATTATATTATCATTCATACTAATGTGCCTGTGAGATCAGTACTGTGTAGACCAGAACTTTCAGGTCGCATGTCAAAATGGTCAGTAAAGTTGAGCACCTATGATCTATCATAGGAGCCCAGAACAGCAATCAAATCTCAAGCTCTAGCAGACTTTGTGGTTGACTTCACTCCCACGCTGGAGGAGCAAGTGACAAAGGAAATCTTCCATCCGACCGAAACAATGCACTGGGAACTCGGGATGATGGTTCACCAATATCGTGGGTATCGACTAGGTGTGGTCCTGAAGTCACCACAGGGGGACAAGATAGTACAGGCTGTATCCTGTGAATTCAGGACTACCAACAATAAAGCTGAGTATGAGGCACTTATAGCAGGACTGAATGTATGCCTGGACATGAGGATTCGAAATCTAAAGGTAAAGATAGACTCTCTGTTGGTAGCCAATCAAATCAACGGTACGTACGCTGCTAAAGATTCTAAGATGATTGCATATCTTGATTTGGTCAAAAATCTTTTTCAAAAGTTTACTAACATTGAGGTTGAGCAAGTCCCTAGAGATCAGAATGTGCAGGCAGATGCTCTGGCCAACGTTGGATCAGCATTTGAACCTCGTGCTCTGGACAGTATACCAATTGTACACATCCTGGAGCCAGCAGTCCAGAAAGTACAGCCAGTCTTGTAGAACACAATCCAAGCAACTCAGACCTGGACCAAACCATACTTTGAGTGGCTGGTCCAGGGCAAACTACCACAGGACAGGATTGAAGCAAGAGCATTCAGAATCAAGGCATCCAGATACACAATCATACAAGGAGTGCTGTTCAGAAGGTCCTACAATGGACTATACCTGCGCTGCCTAGAACCTGACCAGGTCAGGACTGTGTTATCAGAAATACATGATGGACATTGTGGAAACCACACAGGTGGTAGAAGCATGACCAACAAAATTGTACGAATGGGTTATTACTGGCCCACAATGAAAGCAGACTGCATCCAGTATGCCACAAAATGTGACGCTTGCCAAAAGCATGGTCCAGAGATACATCAGCCTTCACAGAATCTACACTCAATATCAGCACCATGGCCATTCATGAAATGGGGCATGGATATAGTTGGTAAACTGCCAGTTGCTCCAGGGCAGAAGGTGTTTATGCTTGCAATGACAGAGTACTTTTCTAAGTGGATAGAGGCAGATGCATACAAAAACGTCACAGAAAAAAAAGTAATTGCCTTCATAAAGAGGAACATCATCAGCAGGTATGGGATCCCCTCAGAAATAGTGTGTGACAATGGACTTCAGTTCGTGGGAAACAAGACCAGAGATTTCTGTACCAAGTGGAACATCAACTTGGTAACATCAGCTCCAAGGTACCCTCAAGCAAATGGACAGGCTGAGTCTAGCAACAAAATTGTGATGAACTGCATCAAGAAAAAGCTGATGGAGAAACAAGGGAGATGGGTTGAGGAGCTACCACTAGTACTGTGGGCAGACAGGACTACGCCAAAGAGAGCAACAGGACAGACACCCTACTCCATGGTCTATGGATGTGAAGCAGTACTCCCAGTAGAAGTACAAGTTCCAACAATCAGGTATGGACTCAACACACTTTCTGAAAATAACGAACTATTCTGTGATAGCCTGGATGCAGCTCAAGAACTCAGAGACCTAGCAGCAGTGAGGTTGGCAGCATACCAACAATCTGTGGCCAGAAGCTACAACAAGAATGTGAAACTACGGATGTTCAGGACTTGAGACCTGGTCCTGAGGAAGGTATTTCAGAACACGAGGGACAAGGCTGCAGGCAAGCTGGCCCCAACATGGGAAGGACCATACCTAATTGACTCAGCAATAGGCAAAGGCTCCTACAGACTTCAAACCCTGTTAGGTGACATGATCCCAAGACCTTGGAATGCACTCCACCTCAAGCTCTATCAAATGTAAAGGATCCTAGACCCAAACATCTTGTAATCCACATAACTCAAAACTTTTCTTTTACAAATTATCCTATACAATTGTACTGACTTGAGCGTCGGAGGGCCGTTGGCTAACGCCAACGGTCAGTCCTGACCCTCTTTCTGTGCAGACAAAGCAGTACAAACATCTGGACCAAACCAGAACCAAAAACAAAAACAAAACCTTGGGCCACAGCCCCAGTACGACTACAACAACGGGACAGGGAGTAATGTCCGTTAAGGGAGCCCCAAAGTGTAAATCGCCTAAATTATCAAACGCATGCATGCTACTTTACAAAATCCACAACAAATTAAATGCGCATCATAATAAAAACATAACATAACATGACATAGCATAATATATAGCAAAAAATTGTCGAGAGTCAGAACCTAGCAGTCAGCCCACGCCTATGCATGGACACAGAATTCAAACACAAAGTCAAAACGAAAAAACAAACTAAGTCTAAATAATTACAGGCCAAATGTTACAGGGGACATCCCCCCCCCCCCCCCCCCCCCGACAAATTCAGAATTGTTCAACAAACCAACTAAACCAATGTTCAGATATTTCCGCCTGACTCACCTGTTTTTTCAGAATTCTCTCCTCCAGGACCAGCAGTGTCAATAGCAAAGATCTTCCCCAAAGATCTGGACCAAGAAGCATTCTCCTCAGACTGGGTCAAAGAACCGGTAACTTCACCGCTTCCAAGATTGGCTCCCCAGGAAACAGCTGCTTAAAGGTGGCAATTTCGGCAGGTAAGTCCCAGGCGGCGCGAGCTTCAGAACTGGCGTTCATCATTTCAATCCGGGTGCGAAGCGTGTAATACACGCTCAGGTCCGCCACGTCTGCATTGTGTTTCTTGGCATCCTCCCGCAGACCCTCAAGCTCCCTGGTCAGCTCACCAATTCGGTTGTCCTGCAGCTGAATCCTCTGGAAGTGGATCCTATCCATGGTAGTCAACTTCTCACAACGATAATTCACGCTCTCAAGCTCCTTCTTAGCAATCTCGAGGGAAGAGCGAAGTACTTCGTTCTCAGCCTCAGCTTTGCTCCTACCACTCTCCAAGACTGGCACGCTGGAGCCAAGGCTAGCAGACATAACTAGCAACTACAACACAAATGACAGAGCAGAAAGTCAAACTCATGTCAAAGGCAACTCAGAACAAATCCAAAGCCATAAAAGGGTACAGACCTGGGCACAACAGCCCACCATCTTATGCGCTAAGAGCATAGGATCCAGGGCCATGGGGGCAGGAGACAAAGCACCAAAGGAATCACTCAAGGACTTTCCCAAGGAGACATACTCAGCCTGGCTCTGAGCACGTAGGGGCACCTGCAGCACAGGACTCACTTGAGGGCTCTTCCCTTTCTTTCTTTTCTTCTGCTCTGGGGTTGGCTCAGAGGACTCAGCAGCCACCTTGCTGGGCCTGGTCAAGACCTCCTCTGACGCCTTCCTTTTGGAAGACTCGGAAATAGGGACAACCAGACCTGCAGCAGGGGTGGAGCTACCACCACTCTTCAAGGCCTCACGGGCCTGGGCAATCACAGCAGCAACAGCATCCATGGTCAAGAAGGTCTTCTTGCTGGATCCAGAAGCTGGGAACATCACAGGGAATGAGTTATAAAAGAATGGCAGGTGTATCAATTCATGAACTGAAGAGAGTGTACCAGTGCTGGGGACGGAACTTGGCCCGCGGCCAGGGACTTTCAAAGGGGTCAGGGTGGAATGGCACCAGCCCCGGAAAGAATAGAACTTAATGGAGTAACGTGAATGGGCGCCTGGTCGAGTGCACCAATACCACTCCCACCAGGAACCTCGGAAACAGACCTCTCGCCTTCTTCAGGCACAGCTTCGCTCACAGACCTATCAACAGCGTCACCTACAACCTCCTCATCCTGAGTTCTCTCCTCATCATCACTCTCACCATCTTCATCACCATCATCTCCTTCCTCCTCAGGGGGAGGAACAACTTCAACAACGTCATCATCATCATCGGGATTCATACATTTGGGCCAGGCCCTCTTATCATCCGACAACCGTAGGAACGCCTCAGTCCTCCTCCTGGACTCAGGGTCATCAGGAGTGGGGACCCAGTCAGAAACTACAAGCCAACCCAAGACAGAACTAAGCAAAGGTCAAAGAGAAACATACAAAAACAAAAGGCACAAAGTTCAGAGTGTATACCAGTCCCTTTCAACGAGAATTCAGGCGCCCAGACGTTGGGGCCCAAGGAGTTGCTTCTGATAAACATGTAGTAGCTGGTCCAGCCTTTCTCATCACCCACGTCCAAACGGGTGATGAGGGGCTGGCACCTATCCCTCAAACGAAATAAAACCCTCTTTTTCTTATGCATACGCAGGTGGTACACATTCCTGATGTCAGCCAACTGAATCTCAACCCCGTATCTCCGACAAAGAGAATCGATTTCGTGGATTAAACACCAAACAGACGGCATAACTTGACAAGGCGGCACTTGAACAGTGCTCAAGAACGAACTCATCAAAGGACAAAGCGGAAAAGTAGCCCCAAATCTAAAAAAGGATTCGAAGATCGAAAACCAACCAGCACTTACCCAGTCCACCCTGACATCTCTAGTGTCTAGGGCCCAAACTTCGGTGCATTCCGGGATCTTCCCCTCAACTTTGAGCCGCGCTTCGACTCCTTGAGCAAGCAGGTTTGGAAATACGTTGACATCTTTAATCAGATCCGTTGCATGGAAGATGGAACCCCCATGGGAGTAAGTGAGAGCGTTAGAAGGACCAACATCATTGCGAGCCATGGTCGAAGTTGCAGAAGAGAGGAAGGAAGCTAAGGGTTTTTTTTTTTTTTTTTTCACAAATTGATTTGGGGATTTTTCGGAAGATTTTGGGGGCAAAACAAATAGAATCAAAGGAAATAGAGTAGAGAGAGAAGGAAACAAAAACTAGGAGTATTTATAATATGAGATCAAAAGGGAAGTTGAGTAGTTTTACAAAAATAAACGCGCGAAGGGATGTGACATGACCCATGACAAGACGTGCGCTGTACATTGAGCGCCAAAATAGGGCGCAATTCCCCGCGTAAAGGCAACTGCCCCATTACTTACAAAGTACAAGTCTCAGGACCAAAGGCACAGCAGAGCAGAAAGAGCCTGGACCAGGCTCAGCCCTGGGCCAGGATAGGGAACAAAAGCATCTCCTTACCCCCCAGTTCAGGACTGAAGGGCAAGGAGATGGGGGACAAACTGTTGGGACCAGAAAACCAGGCTGGTCCAGGACCCTCAGTCGGGTCCAGACGAGTTCAGGTTCTACAGTCGAGCAAGGAGCTTCTGGCCCGATGCAGGGTATGCAGGACAAAACAAAGGTGCAGGTCAGGAGAGGAAAAGTTAAGATGGGCCAAGCCCAACAAAAAGAAGTAGATACGGTGAACAAGCCCAAGGATACAACAGCAACCCTAAAAGGAGACGTTGGAGAGACCCAGTCAAGCATGCAGAAACAAGAGCCATGAAGATAGGAGCTGTTGGAGAATCAGAAGGGGGAAGTTACCTACAACCAAGGAAAGAGACGTTGGACCTAAGAACACTATATAAGGAGCAGATTTCAGAAGAAGGGATCATCGGAAGACACACAACTCAAATATACTACACTCCACGCAATTCACAAGCAACCAAACACTCATTAATTATTTTACGTTTTTATCGTATTCTGTACCAGTTGGTCCAGATTCTGTATTTCCTGAACCAGAACTACTACAAATCCTCTCCTGGCTTGGTGCCCGTGGTTTTCCCTTAACATTTAAGGGTTTTTCCCACGTAAACATATCGTGTGTCTTGTGTCATTTTTTACTTTTCTACACGTCTTAACTCACTTACAATAATCACCATAAAACAAGTCTAAAGGATAGTACTAGTAGATCCACAAATTACTAAATCGAACCGTGTGAGAAAATCACCCCGAACATATTCTACCTTTCTTTTATATCTTTAACTCTTTTTTAGAACTTTCTTTTATGCAATAACTTTGATCAAATTTTTTGAAATGAATGCGCTGAAATATTTAAAAAAAAAAATATTGTGTATCTCAAAATCATATTTCCACTCTACATTTTAAGGATGACGTTGTAACATTGTAGATACCCAAATCCGCACCTCCCACCAAAAACCCAGTGATGTAACAATGGACTTTTATTGCATGCTTTTATGTTGACTTAAATGGATCTAATTATGACGAATTCGAGTTAAATGTTTTAAAATGCAAATGAGTTTTCTTTATGGGTCATCACTTTTAGTGTCCTTAGGTTTAGAGTCTAGCTCGTTTCGAGTTCAGGTCCTAACTGGCATGCGTACACTCTTTTTACACACCTCAAGTCTAATCGATCCTTTTACATTAACAAGGTTTGATTCGATTCTCCTAAAAATCCCTAAATTTAGGACCAGTCGCTAAAACCATCCTTTAGCGTTAGCAAACCCTTAGGATAGCCTCACGGAATGTCCTATTTCACAAAATACTACAAAATACACCCCTTTTACATTTTCAGGGCTCGGGCCCAGAACCGAGCCCAAACCCATGCCTGGCCCGCTTCCCAAGGTCCAGGACAAACCCTAAAACAAACCCTAGCAACCGTAGCTTAGAGCTCAAGCAAGGATATTTCGTATAATCCTAAAAGATAATTTGGAAATATACGGAAAAAAGGGTATCTTGCCCGCCCTACCAATCGCAAGGGGCATTGCGATTGGTAGGGGCTATCGCAAGACGTGTTGCGATTGCCCCAGGCAGTCGCAAGGAGCCTTGCGGCTCCTACGTCCGGTTTTATCCCTAGATTTCCTAAAATCTGCCGAACTCTACACTATATATACAACCCTTCATTCATTCGTTCAACACACAATTTCAGAATACAATTCACACCTCAAAATTCTCTCTCAAAGCCTCACGCATAAACACCTTTGAATTCTTCATTTTTCTAGTGTAGAATTCTCCCCTTTGAAGCGAAGCGCTGCCAGTTTCCTGATTCGAGACAGGTAATACTTAATCCTACCATGGATTAAGGTCTTTCTTTACTTCTTAGACTAGCAAGGGCCTACATTAGGCTCACCCCGGCTTTGGTACGCGAGTCTGCTTTTCATAAGGCGGCCATGCACCTCGAATACACACCCTATTCGTAACACCTTTCCAAAGTCGCATAAACAACTGACCTCTCTAAAATAAATCAATGGCTAATTGAACTTTATTTTATTGCATGCATTTTAGCAAATCCTCTTATTGCATCTAAATCACTTAAAATGAATTCGTCATTAAAGCGAATCAATTTTTCGTTAACAAGTTAAGCATGCTTAACTGAGGGTTTTAAACAATCTCTTTTGCATTATTTTACATCTTTATCGCATTTGTACGTAGCGTATTACTTAGGCTCATGTATCATTCTTTGCATTGTTCTCAAGTCTAGTAGAGGCTATCTTTTGATAGGCTTTTCCAAAAGATCTTTCATAAAAACATTATTTTGATTTATGCTTTAGAAAAGTACCCTCACCCGAATCCGAATCTGGTTTCACAATAACCTTAGACGGATAGGTGTCGACGTGCCTTGAACTCTAAGACGTGTCTTTGAGCATGAGGACACGGAGGCGGGTTCTAAATTTCCCTCATAATTTAGTGGCGGCTCCAAAACAGTTTTAAAAGGTTTTTCTTATTTAGTCTTTTTTAACTTTACGGCCCTAGCAAGACGTCGAGTGGTTCCATGGTCAGATCCCGGTACCTACAGTTGGCGACTCCGCTGGGGACAGGTTTTATTTTTAAAACTAAAACTAGCCTTTTTCTTTTTAAAAATAAAAATGAGACTTGAACGACTTGAGAACAATCAACATACATGAGTTAAGCATATCCGTTAGAGTCGAATCTAGTCGGATTCACACACAAACACCTTGAGAGGTGGTTCCAAACGCAGGCTTGTCCACTCGATAAAGCACGTTCTGGACTAACCTTC
This sequence comes from Dianthus caryophyllus, assembly GCA_023091065.1. Taxonomy (NCBI): domain Eukaryota; kingdom Viridiplantae; phylum Streptophyta; class Magnoliopsida; order Caryophyllales; family Caryophyllaceae; genus Dianthus; species Dianthus caryophyllus. The sequence continues at coordinate 25,734,229 of CM041519.1, read as the reverse complement.
CTCTCACCCCTCCACGGCTTGCCGTAGCAAACTGATTTGACCGCCCCAGGGCTTCCTTTGTATCCTACATGTTATACTATGTAGGCAAAGGGCTAAAAGCACCTGCCAAAGCGTACTCAAATCAGTTGGAGGCGTACGAGACTTGACCAAACGACCAAGAGTCATACGTACAAGTGCGAGGCTATACGATATAGTCTTTTCAAAATTTGCATATCTTCGAAAACTCACTTAAAAACTTTTCAAAGATAAATCAATCTAACAACTAACAACTAACACTTTTCAAACGAAATAATCGCGAATTTTTGAAACAAACGTTTTTCAAATCTCCTTTTACAAAAAAAAACTAGCAAAACCCGAGTCAAGATCTTATGACTCGTGCATTTTTATTCTTTGAGTTTCACGGCTCAGATCGTTTTTTTAAACATCTAACATTTTACAACTAACATTTAACGTTTTACAACTAACATCTAACTTTTTTTTACAAACAAAACTCTCGCGAATTTTTCAGATGAACACTTTTCAAATTCCCTTTTTACACAACTATTAAAACCCGAGTCAAGGTTTACAACCCGAGCTCGTGGATCTTCTCTCACAAATTTTTGAAATAAACATTTTTCAAAACTTCCTTTTAAAAGACAAGCAAAAACCTGAGCAATAATTAGAACCCAAGCTCGTGGACTTTATTCCTTGAGTCACACAACCCCTCATTCCCTAAGCCTTTGAAAACATAAATGGATTAAATAACCCACGGTTATCCTAACCCATTTATCGTATGCTTTTTCACAAAGCATAACCCAAGAGTAAGGACACATTCTTGGTGAGCTTTTCAAAGCAAACTCACGGCCCTTGACCTTTTCAAACCTTTTTAAACAAAATCTTTTCAAACAACCTATTGTCAAACCGGCCCAGTAAGTAGCATCCCTCGCCAAACCCAAGAATGGCCAAGCCCAATCTTGTGGATTCTAGCAAAGGATCGAATGGCTCAAACCACCTCGATCCATTTCTTCCCTGACAAAATCCATGTGGACGAGCAAGCTCGTCCTCATCGCATTTTGACACCTTCGACTCAAATAGCTTAAACGCCATTTCGAGCACCCACCAATAGGATCTTAGCGACACACCTTTAACATAAACCTCTAGCATTTTATCACCAAACATCGTCGAGCATGAAACGTTTTAAAACATTTCTAGCCCAAAATCGGCCGCATAACTCGCGGTCATTAGAACCCATTTATCGCAAAACTCTTTTCAAACCCGAGAATGTCAGCCCCTTTTCGAGGAATTTCGCAAAAACAAATCAAACGGCTTAAGGCCTTTTCCTTTTTACACCTCTTTCAAAATAAACTTTTTTTTAAAAAAAGAAAAGGTTATCACTAGCCCAAAGCCTTTTAGGTTTAAGCGTCCATCTTTTTGAAAGCACAGAACCCGGGAATGTGGAAACTCAATCCCGAGGTTTTCCTCGTGTTAGACCAAGTGGTTCTAGTCGCGTCGGTTTAACTCTCCCTTAGGTAAATGCATGAAAACAGGCACTACCGTTTCCATCGCATTTTCGAAGCACCCTTGATTCAAGTAGCTCATCACTGCCTTGAATTATCCCTTGCACAGAGTCGAAATGTGACAACACATTTCAACTCGAAACACCCTCCAGAACAAAACCATTTCAAAGACAAAACGAATCAAAGTATGCGTTAATCGAGTCTCTACACTAAGGGCATCAACGTGCACCCATGACACGTGCGTCACGAAGCAACCGACAAGGCGTCCACTCAAGTACCATCGACGATCTGGCGGACCTCCTCAAGCATTTCGAGTCTTTTAAATACGGGTCGAGTTCTTAAGCATCGAGTCAAACTCCGTCAGTCTAGGATAATCGAGTCTTCGACGTACGACATTTTAACAAATCAATGAGGGAATAAGTTTGCCTATAACCCAGTTTCCTTTTACCCATTTTACTCACATTTCATATACAAAAAAAAAAAAACATTTTGCACCGACATACATTGCATCCTAGGAGTAGCTATCCGAAGGAGGTCTAGGCCGGGTACGAAGGTCCAAGTCAATATCAAGTACAAGACATAAACAAGAAGGTTTTCGACGACTAGACACTTAAGGTTCGGTAGTCTGCTTGTGGTCTACTACTCCGCTACTTTTGGAGGAGGATCCATTGATTTGGGGCTCCACAGTGGTCATGAATTTGATCGCGACCAAAAGCATGAGTACTCCTGGATCGCCCTCCGTGTACTCGATCGCGTGCCTAATAAGCAAACGAACTTGTCAGAGGAGTCCGGCGTGATAGACACATGATCACATGCAATCTTCCCACCGCAAGGTTTAGCAAAGTCGAAGCTCGAGCCCAGACCACAAAGGGCCCGACGAATTCTCAAGGGGAATACAATCAAAAGTGAAAACAACGGCAAAAAGAGCAAAGTCAAGAAGGAAACAAGTGTCAAAGTTTCCAAGAAATCAAGAAGGAAACAAATCCCAAAATTTCCAAGAAATCAAGAAGGAAACAAATCTCAAAGTTTCCAAGAAATCAAAAAAGAAACAAGTCTCAAAGTCTAAAAGAAAGGGGCAAAACAACAAGAAGAAAGCCCGAAAGTCAAGTGGCTAAGTGAGCAAAGGTCTACTCAAAAATGGACCCATTCTAATACCTCTTCAAGGAACCCGCGCCAAAAGGACGTATGGCCCAGTGGACATTGCTCTGAGCCGAATTTGACACCAAAGACGAAATTTACAATATCAATGAAGAAGCAACATACTTCGATGGTTCATCCGATTATCGAGGTTGGGGAATAGAACCCCTCTCCATCAAATTGGACTTTGATGTGACAAACAAGCGGCCAAGATCAACTAAGGAGAACCTACCTTTAAGATGCAATGTATCAAGGTCAACTACATAAACACCCCTCTGGACCGGCGGGTCCTTAAACACGCACCTTTCCACAAAAATACCCTTTTGGACCGGCGGGTCCTTAAACACGCCCCTTTCCACATAAACACCTAAACAAACACATTTCACAAAAGTCACCCTTTGGAACTACGCTAGGTTTGATTCCGTACCCACGGATACGTAGGCCGCTCACCCGAGCTCAACCAACCCTTTTACAAATTTATGTCTAAAAGCTTCCAAAGTCAAGGACATCCTCACAAAAATCCACAAAAATCCACAAAAATCAAAGGCAAACTGTTTCTTTATTGAGGCGTTAAAACGACTACGTCCAAACAAAGTTTTCCTAGACCTAGGAGTAGGACTCTGCTTTTTTCTAACCTTGTTCGTTTTACAGGAACAACGACGGGCCACTGAAGCAACCATGCGCCACCAAGCCGGAGGCCTTACCGATGCACGTGTCATAATCACTTACATCCCTATCATTGTCGAGTCTCGAGTCACGCATACGATTCACCTTCGTCTTTGAAACACTTCAAACACTAGTTTCATCGTTGTCTTTGAAACATTTCATAGAGCACCTTTCAAAAATTAACTCAGTACTCGAGTTAACGCACCTTAGCACCCGAGTCAATGCACTTTAGGAAGCACTTTCCGAATTAGTACACATTAGGAAGCACTCTCTAAAAATTAGCTCAACACCCGAGTCAATACCTTTCAAACAAAAAAAAAAAACACGTCTTTAAGCATTTTTCGAAAAGCAACATTTTCAAGATCTTCTTTTGAAAAAACAGCATTTTCAAATTCTTCTTTTGCAAAAATAGCATTTTCAAAACCTTCTTTTGTGAGAAAGGCATTTTCAAAATTTTCTTTTACGAAAACGGCATTTTCAAAATCTTCTTTTGCAAAAAACGGTTTTCCCCTTTAAACAAAAGGCATTTCCAAAAACGCGAGAGCATTTTCAAAAAAAAAAAAAAAAAAAAAAAAAAAAAAAAAAAAAAAAACTTTCTTTCTTTGAGTACTAACTATGCAGGTACAAGTAAGAGACGAAGAAGGCATCAAGCACGACATAAGCACGCATTCACGATGCTCAGAATGCAGTCAAGCCCATGGAGTACGCCCGACGACACTGGATGCACGCTACCCCAAGATGTCCAACCACAAAAGATACACTCTATCCAACGGCATTGGATACGACTTATCCAACAACATTGGATACACCACGCTCTACGAATTTGGATCCAACCCGTTCAAGACACAACCCATCCGACGACGTTGGTACCCCTTACCTGACGGTACAAAGATACATTGTACCCAAGCCAAAACACAAATGAACAACCATCGTTCACCCTTTACATCAACAACCATATCCGGTGGAAATGACCCATCCCGAAGCGCCAAACCTCAAGACTGGGGGCTTATCTGCGATATCCCGAATATCGACAGATAACACATTCACCTCCTTAGACTAGGAAGCCACACAAGCGTTATGGTCGACTCATGCACCATGAGTGCGATATACATCTACAACCAAGACTGGGGGCTGACACTCCATTTTAGGATCGTACTCCTATACAACAAAATAGATATCCTTCACGGACGTCCCAAAACTCTACAAAAAAAAAGGAAAAAAGAAAAAGTCGAAGCAAAAGTCCTACTAAGCCCACAAGCCGAAGTAAAGACCCTACCTTGATAAGAGACACCCTCAAGACAATTACACCCCAGAAGCAAAAGCGAGTCAAATTCACAATTCGACTTAGCTCAAACACCCCCCGGGCCGGCATGCCCTTAAACTGCATTACCGAACTACGCTGGTCTGATTCCACACACCGTGGATACGTAGGCAGCTTTGCAAAAGGCACGACCAACACCCGACACCAAAACATCATTTCGTTCAAGGACGGAAGTAACATTTCCAATTTGACTTAGTTTCTACACCAAAACTAAACCAAACTAAGGGGGCAAAATTAAAAGCACAGCCACAATCTTGACTTTACTTTTACACCAAAGCATAGTCCTAATTACAAACAAGACTTTGATTTAGCTTTACACTAAAGCCGCGTCAACGAAAGCCAATAGCCAAACACCACTTTGCCTTAATACCAACCAAATTAAGACAAACTCGAAGGGGTAATCCAAAAACACCTTCTGCCAACACAACTAATACCAAACACAGGCTTCTCATTTTGACTCAATTTTCATACAAAACTTAGTCAAACTCGAGGGGGTAACTCAAAAACCCTTTTCAATCGAACAACCTTATCACCAAGTTTGACCATCATTATACACTTTAACTCGGTCAAACTGGGGGCTCACACCATACACCCCTCAAGCTTCCGTCAACGAAAAATAAGGTAATTTTTCGCGAAATGACGCCTGAAGAAGAACCAATCACGCCCTCAAGTTTCCGTCAACGAAAAATAAGGTAATTTTTCGCATGACGCCCGAAGAAATCACGAATCACGGTTGGCGACACCTCCAGAATCGCCTCAAGAACGAATCACGGTTGGCGACACCTTCAGAATCGCCTCAAGAACGAATCACGGTTGGCGACACCTCCAGAATCGCCTCAAGACACAAGCATGCGCACTAAAAGCATAGTACTTTCACGTGTGCACAAAGCATCAGACACCCAAACACAAGTCCAAAGATCAAACACCCGAACACAGATACAAACATTCAAACACCCAAACATGAGAACGAGCACCAAACATCCCAAGTCCGAGACGAGTATCAAGTGAACCCAAAGGAATCGTAGTGATACCATGTTTCATGGCCAAGGCAAGAACATTTACAAGACACAAGACGAAGACACAGAAGTACAACAATCCAACAAGAGGCAAGCGAAGTCCGAAAATCTTTAGAAGAGCAAATCGCAGATTCGAATTTTTCCGGATTTGAAACCGCGACATGTGCGAGTGAGTTCAAGCTTGAAGTAGCCAGTTGATAAGAGATTTCCCGGAAGAGTCACTAGTCGACAAGGCAATTTCCAGAGCATGTTTTATTCCACGTTTACTCTCCACCTTGGGCTCGATTAATTTTCAGGCCTAGGTATTTTCTTCGGAATCGCAAGCTTTTCGGTTAAGGCGTCACCTAAAGTCCGCCACACTCTTAAACGAGTTTGAAGCACTATACACAACCTTTGCGTATACACTAAACATGAGCATTTTCCTCGGACGATAATTCCCGGCGGACATAAGCACTCTTTTACGAGATGAGCACCAGCAAAAGCACTAGCACGAAGGATGAAGCATATACGCTCTTTTTACGAGATTAAGCACGCACGCTCTTTGACGAGACAAGCAACAGCAATAACACGCAAAGATATTAGCAGGTAGGCATGCCCTTACGAGTGACATGACCCACGACAAGACGTGCGCTGTACATTGAGCGCCAAAATAGGGCGCAATTCCCCGCGTAAAGGCAACTGCCCCATTACTTACAAAGTACAAGTCTCAGGACCAAAGGCACAGCAGAGCAGAAAGAGCCTGGACCAGGCTCAGCCCTGGGCCAGGATAGGGAACAAAAGCATCTCCTTACCCCCCAGTTCGGGACTGAAGGGCAAGGAGATGGGGGACAAACTGTTGGGACCAGAAAACCAGGATGGTCCAGGACCCTCAGTCAGGTCCAGACGAGTTCAGGTTCCACAGTCAGAACCGAGGCTTACAGCCAGTACCAGACTGTACAGACAAAACAAAGGTGCAGGTCAGGAGAGGAAAAGTTAAGATGGGCCAAGCCCAACAAAAAGAAGTAGATACGGTGAACAAGCCCAAGGATACAACAGCAACCCTAAAAGGAGACGTTGGAGAGACCCAGTCAAGCATGCAGAAACAAGAGCCATGAAGATAGGATCTGTTGGAGAATCAGAAGGGGGAAGTTACCTACAACCAAGGAAAGAGACGTTGGACCTAAGAACACTATATAAGGAGCAGATTTCAGAAGAAGGGATCATCGGAAGACACACAACTCAAATATACTACACTCCACGCAATTCACAAGCAACCAAACACTCATTAATTATTTTACGTTTTTATCGTATTCTGTACCAGTTGGTCCAGATTCTGTATTTCCTGAACCAGAACTACTACAAATCCTCTCCTGGCTTGGTGCCCGTGGTTTTCCCTTAACATTTAAGGGTTTTTCCCACGTAAACATATCGTGTGTCTTGTGTCATTTTTTACTTTTCTACACGTCTTAACTCACTTACAATAATCACCATAAAACAAGTCTAAAGGATAGTACTAGTAGATCCACAAATTACTAAATCGAACCGTGTGAGAAAATCACCCCGAACATATTCTACCTTTCTTTTATATCTTTAACTCTTTTTTAGAACTTTCTTTTATGCAATAACTTTGATCAAATTTTTTGAAATGAATGCGCTGAAATATTTAAAAAAAAAATATTGTGTATCTCAAAATCATATTTCCACTCTACATTTTAAGGATGACGTTGTTGTAGGGATCGGATCCCATTCACTAATCAAATATTAGTGTAAATCAAATTACTCTAATTTGATTTAGTAAGATCTATGTAGTACAAATTTACATTGTTAACAAGGTTAGAAATTTATACCTTTCACAAAGGGAAATAAGGGCACAAAATAAGAACTCCTTTCTTATTTTGTTTCTTGAGCTAACAACATGGATGATCCTCCAAACCCGAGTTTCCATAATAGGAAACCTCCTCTTAGTTGCACCCAAGAACTCTCCAAAAATACTAAGTATTTTGATCTAGAAAATAACTTAGTACTAACTTGATAATATGTGATGATATTATTATTACTAACTCTTAGTAAGAATAATGAGAGAAAAGTTTAGAGAGAAAATTAGAGAGAAGAAGGAAAAAGCATAAATTAATATCTCTTTCTTCTCCTTTGTGTTTTTAACAAGAAAAACAAGCAAAAGCCAAGTGTGTTGGACACACCATTAGGCCGGCCACTAGAGGAGAGTATGGGGAAGAGTTTTGCTTCTTGGTTAGAGAAATAAGATGCATGCAAATGATTATGTTTTTACATGCAAAAAGCAAAAAGCAAGAGAACAAACTAATGAGACAAAATGGAAGCTCCTCTTCCTTCATTTGGACGACCAAATGGGGCTATAAGTGTCTCATTTGTTTTCTCAATATTTGTCCCACAAATACTTATAATTTATCACTTAATTATCTAATATAATAAAGTGTAAATTAATTAAACTCTTCCTTAATATACATGTACACTTACACATATATTAAAATGTACTTTTACTAATCTCATTAGTAAATTATACACAATTAGTGAATTAACGCTTAATCACTAATTCCCATCTCCTCTTATAATTTTATCGATATAAAATTAAATCATCCGAGTTCACAACTCGATTTCTCTCTAAATTAATACATTGACTAACCGTTAGTCGATTTACCAAGTTACTAATATAATCGTATCTCATACAATTAATTAGCTTAAATATTTGGAGTACGTTCCTATAGGTGTGACTTAAAGGGATCAATTGATTACCGCCGTTCTCACGACAATAACGTCAAACTCTAGTCAGCCAATCGTTATTGATTTACGTTAATCAATTGACAATAATTCAGGATTATCCCCACGTATTCCTTAATTGAGATTTATTAAGTAATCGCACTATTGTGGAGGACACATACTCCAACAATCTCCCACTTGTCCGAGACAAGTTGTGCTTTACCAATTCTCATGTCCGTTTCACATCTCCCACTCGATGCAAGGTGTCTTACAGGTCGTACTTGCATCCTGAGATATATATCATGAGTGGTTTCCTCGATAAGGAGAGTAGCTGTCTGACCGGGGAATCTACCGTAGATTCTTACCGAGCGTGGCCACGCATTTTCAGCGACTACTCCTCGAGTGGCCCAAAGATGTTTTACCCTGACGAGGGTGGACATTTCCCTTCCACTCGATTGTACTGTATAATGCAGATCACCATGACCCCAAAGATGCCCTTATAACCCCCTTTCACGGCATGGTTTAGGACAAAAATGAAAGTCACTCGGAAACTACCCCGCCTCAGACAATCAGTTCCAGTCAAAGAATCGACTCAAAGGAATACTATAGAATTCCCACCACGACTGTGTTTCAATCTCATTGAAAAGGAATTCTATAAGCGTCCTTTGTCCGACGAGTGTTTCACGATGCTGTCTATGCAAACGCGATCATCACTATGACCCCATGGTGTTGAACCCACCATCGAGCGACTTGCAATCTAGTCTCCGAGGCGTCACCCCATATGAGAGACTAGGGACCAAATACTTAGTTTATACCGTTCACTTGAATATGTTCAATGTTGTCACACAACTATTCGGATAAACAAAGTATGCATTCATAATGACTTAAAAGAGTAAATATATACTCTAAACAATGAATGTTATTTTCATATATGTAATAGGATACTTTATCCATTACATATCTCAAAACTAAAGGAAATCTGGCATACGCCTCAACCCCATAGAGGTGGTGTGAGCGTCATGCTTAGTCCTCGAAAGAGGCTTGGTTAGAGGATCAGCGATCTCATCGTGCATCCCAACCTTACAAATATCCATTTCCTTCATTTCCACATTATCTCTTATAACATGGCATTTCCTCAAAACGTGTCTAGACTTATTACTAGACTTGGGCTCCTTTGCTCGAAAGATAGCCCTACTATTATCTCAATAAATAGTGATTGGATCTACGGCACTAGGGACTACCCTTAGTCCATCCAAGAACTGCCGAATCCATACAGCTTCTTTAGCAGCTTCCGAAGCTGCCAAATATACAACTTCTGTTGTAGAATCCACAGTGACACTTTGCTTGAAACCTTTTCAGCAAACAGCTCCACCATTCAACATAAAGACATAACCGGATTGGGATTTCAGATCATCCCCATCGGTTTGGAAACTTGCATCCGTGTAACCCTTTACACGTAGCTCAAGTTCTCCTCCAAACACTAGAAACGAATCCTTAGTTCTTCTCAAGTACTTAAGGATGTTCTTTACAGCTATCCAAATGATTCTCACCGGATTAGCTTGATACCACTGTCAAGCCCAAAGCGAAAGCGACATCGGGACGAGTGCACATCATAGCATACATGATTGATCTTACAGCGGAAGCATAAGGGATCAATTTCATGCGTTCAATTTCCGCAGGAGTCGTAGGACATTGAGATTTCTTCAATGTTATTCCTACACTCATCGGAATAAAGCCTCTCTTGGAGTCTTTCATATTGAACCTATCAAAAATCTTATCAATATAAGTTTCTTGACTTAATGCTAGTATCCTTTTAGATCTATCTCTATAGATCCGGATACCCAAGATGCGTTGTGCCTCTCCCAAGTCCTTCATTTGGAAATGGTTTCCCAATTCCACCTTTACCGAATTCAGACTTGGAATATCATTTCCAATCAGTAGTATGTCATCCACATACAAAACAAGGAAGGTTACTTTACTCCCACTAAACTTCATGTACAAACAAGGTTCCTCGGCACTTCGAGCGAATCCATGTTGTTTGATAACATGATCGAATCTGTGATTCCAACTCCTCGATGCTTGCTTAAGACCATAAATGGATCTCTTAAGCCTGCATACTTTCTTAGGGTTAGATGTATCTACAAAACCTTCAGGTTGTGTCATTAACACTTCCTCTTCTAGAATCTCATTCAAGAAGGCGGTTTTTACATCCATTTGCCATATTTCATATTCATGAAATGCGGCAACCGCTAAGATTATCCTTATGGATCGAAGCATAGCAACCGGTGCAAAGCCCTTTGCCACCAATCTAGCTTTGTAAACATCAATATGTTTATCTATGCCGAGTTTGATTTTGAATATCCATTTACACTGAAGGGGTCTCACTCCTTCAGGTAAATCTACCAAGTCCCAAACTTGGTTCTCGTACATAGAATCCATTTCGGATTTCATGGCCCCAAGCCATTGTTCGGAGTTAGGACTACTAATAGCCGCCTTGTAGGTTGAGGGTTCGTTGCTTTCGAATAACAACAAATCACCCTCCTCCTCGATGTTACCGAGGTAGCGATCAGGTTGATGACTAATTATTCCTGACCTCCTAGGGATTACAACCGTGTTAGAAGATGAGGGAACCGTTTCCTCATTTTACGCCCGGTTTGTGGCTCTTGAACTCCATTAAGTTCTAATTTTCTCGCCCACTGTCTTCTAGAAATGTACTCATTTTCTAGAAAGACAGCATCACGAGCCACAAACTCTTTGTTCTCGTGAGGGTTGTAGAAGTAAAATCCACACGTTTCCTTAGGAAAACCTACAAATAGGGAACCTTTTCCGTCCATATCTCATATGGAACCGCTTTAGTCGGACTTCGATTTAGTGAGAAAACAGCAAACGATAGCGTAAAGCCCCAAATTGATCCACGAAGCTCACTTTGACTCATCATAGACCGAACCATATCTAGCAAGGTTCGGCTTCTCCTTCTGCAACACCATTCAACAGTGGTGTGCCCGGAGGAGTCAATTTGTGATACTCTATCACAATTCTTAAGATGTGAATCAAACTCATTACTTAGATATTCGCCACCACGATCCGATCGTAGTGCTTCTATCTTCTTATCCAATTGGTTCTCAACCTCATTTTGAAATTCTTTAAATTTCTCAAAAGCATCACTCTTGTACCTTATTAAGTAGACATAACCATATCTACTTAAGTCATCGGTAAAAGTAATGATGTAATGATATCCTCCTTTAGCGGTGATGTTTAATGGATCACACACATCAATATGTATGAGTCCTAAAAACTTCACTTGCTCGTGTCCCTTTACCACTAAAGGGTGCACGAGTCATTTTGCCTTAAAAAAAAAAAAAAAAAAAAAAAAAAGCAAGCCTCGCACGTACCATATGATTCGCAATCAAATGGTTTGAGAACATTGGTCTCAACAAGTCTCTTTGTGCGTCTATCGTTTATGTGACCTAAACGACAATGCCAAGGTAGGATTTGTTTGATTCATTCGTTTTGAGCCTCTTGTTCTCTATATGATCAACATCATTGACATCATTTAAAACATAAATACCTCCAATCGAAATGGTTTCACCATAAACCATTTCATTAAATGAAAAAGTACGTCGATTGTTCTTAATCATAAAAGCCTTCCGTATCAAACACGGAGACGGAGATAATGTTTTTGGTTAGAGTTGGTACAAAATAACGCTTATTCAAGTACAACTCTAAACCACTAGCTAGAGTGAGTACAAAAAATCCCACGGAAATGGCCGCTACTCTAGCTCCATTGCCCATGCGGAGATCTACATCACCCTTGGCTAGTGCTCGCACGTTTCTCATCCCTTGCAAGTGATTGCAAAGGTGAGATCCACATCCGGTATCTCATACCCATGTAGAAATGCAAGCATGATTTTATGTCAATCATATAAAGTCTAGAAGGAACAATATCTTTGGATGTCTCACATCCATCATTCTTTTCCTTCAAGAATTTGGGACAATTGCGCTTTCAACGATCGGGTTTGGGCTTGCTATTCTCAATAGCCTTTCCCTTACCCTTATCTTCCTTGAACCGAGCTTTATAAGCTCCTTTCCCTTTTTAACCCCAAAGTTTATGTTCTTCAATCTCATTGAAAAAACATCTTTTCTCTCAATCTCATTCACTTTCGTGCTATCTAGGTCGAAGCACATCGTCGTCACTCTAGTGAATATCTCATATGCACTTTAGTGAGTAACGAAGCGAAGTTTGAGAGAGTGTGACATTGACCAAATCAATATTTATTTTAACGTCATTGTCAACTTTTAGGTGCTCATCGTAGGCGGCTTGCGCCGCCGTGGTGGCCCTAAGTCCGAGTTCGGTGGGAGGTGGTTCGGTAAAGTTCTTTAAGCACATTGTCGGATTGAGCGGTGCCCCTTAAAGTCGAATCGCATTCGACAAAGTTGCTACCGTCATCCTTTAGGATACACTTATCCATCACGGTTCTCAACCATGATTATTTACCCAAGATGGGTGCGGGAGTTTATGTTGTCATTGCGATTTTTAAATAAAATATTCTACAACAAATATGAGGAAATTAACATTCATTGTACATTAATGACATTTGCTAAAACACCTTTTAAAAAACAAATGTCCATTTATATAATGATCTCCCACGAAATTATATAAATGATTCCAAGACTCGTTTTTCATATAAAATTAGACATCTCATGTTTCCTTTTATATAAAAACGATAAGTCAACACTTGACTAATTCTACACTAGAATGCTTGGTTGATGATTTTCTTTAAAATGCATCGATTAGCCCCAAATAACTCTTATTCGGTTGAGTCCAAACCAAATTAGCACGGGACTTCCTCCCACTACTTACCCATGGTAACAAGGTTCCACGTCGCGGAGGTCCTCACGAACATGGGGTTCATAGTCGCTACATTTGGAAAGGCTTAATCTCAATTCATTTTTGTAAAAATGTGGGTGATCTTGTCAATTTTTAGTCATTTAAATTCTTTATAAGTGAACTAATTTAAGAATGGCGACCTAAAAACGACAATCATAGTGGGATATCGTGGCATGCATGGCGATTTTGGCATGTGTGCGGAAAATAAGCAAACAAACAAGCATGATAAAGCAAACAAGCATAAACCTAGTATGGCCACCTAAAGGTAATTAAAATACAAGGAATTACAAATTGGAAACCAACTCCTTTGGTCCCTCTTCATATGGATCCCATCCAAGCTCCTCCTTGCAAGCTTTAGAACACTTCTAAAGCTCCATCTCGATCCATCGCCGGTCTTCGATTTACAAATAGTTACAAGAATGATTTACAAATGAATACATAGCAATCCTATTATACATTTATAAATGAAATTAACTATTAAAAATTAAAAACCGGCGATACGAGATCGCATTTAATTACAAAACCACACGATACTCCCTTTCATTACGGGTAATATCGGTAAAAATATAACAAACTATGGCCATACTAGTAAGAATAAACATTCATTCAACAATAAACATTCATTCAAACATGCATAATGTAAAGCTTATAAATAAAAACATGCCAAAATCGCCCTAAACTTTAATCGCATTAAATCGTTTCAAACCGATCTCATTTTTAATCGATTAATCTCATATTAATCAATAATGCTTAAAACACCTTTTAAGCTTGAACCAAAACTTCTAAACTGATTTTAGAACACCCAACATTAGTTTATACTAACATATGGTGATTTTAGTTCATAACTTGGTCATTTGCTAATCAGATCTAGCTTTAATCATAACTTTTTATGAATAAAGCTTTATAAAATCAAAATAAAATAAAATAAAATCATTTTTATTTTGACAAAATTTTGTATATTCTGGAACACTTCCAAAATATCAGAAAAGAAAAGTTTGGTCAGAAAACATTTACGAATTATTTTATATAAAATAACATACGATTTCATCGATTTTATCTCATAAAATCAAGAAAACGTCTAAAACAGTGAGGAAAAATCCCAAATTTATACGAGAGCATCCTCATGATGTATAAAAATATTGGTATAAATTTCATGTCCAGAAAACAACGTTTACTATATTTTTGGACATAAAATGCATAACATACCGATTTTAAACAAAAATATGAATAAATATTCAAAACTCAAAATCTGACTTTGAAAATTTACATGCAGAAAGTATAAATATGAAATATCACTGTGTAAATATTTCGTGACCAGATTCAAACTATAACAATTTATAGTAATTATTTTAGCCAAAAACACACTTTTTGACTCGGTTTTGTATAAAAAACATTTAAATTAGCAAACAAATTTCAAAAAATACGAAATTTGACCAGTAACTTCATGAGACCAGAAACTTTGCATGCTATAAAAATCTCGTGTTAAAACCATTTTTAACACTATTTTCGGATTTTATGTCATTTATTCTCAATAAATACATAAAACTCCAAAAATAACAAAATAAATTTGTAACTACAAGCCATGGCTCTGATACCACTTGTAGGGATCGGATCCCATTTACTAATCAAATATTAGTGTAAATCAAATTACTCTAATTTGATTTAGTAAGATCTATGTAGTACAAATTTACATTGTTAACAAGGTTAGAAATTTATACCTTTCACAAAGGGAAATAAGGGCACAAAATAAGAACTCCTTTCTTATTTTGTTTCTTGAGCTAACAACATGGATGATCCTCCAAACCCGAGTTTCCATAATAGGAAACCTCCTCTTAGTTGCACCCAAGAACTCTCCAAAAATACTAAGTATTTTGATCTAGAAAATAACTTAGTACTAACTTGATAATATGTGATGATATTATTATTACTAACTCTTAGTAAGAATAATGAGAGAAAAGTTTAGAGAGAAAATTAGAGAGAAGAAGGAAAAAGCATAAATTAATATCTCTTTCTTCTCCTTTGTGTTTTTAACAAGAAAAACAAGCAAAAGCCAAGTGTGTTGGACACACCATTAGGCCGGCCACTAGAGGAGAGTATGGGGAAGAGTTTTGCTTCTTGGTTAGAGAAATAAGATGCATGCAAATGATTATGTTTTTACATGCAAAAAGCAAAAAGCAAGAGAACAAACTAATGAGACAAAATGGAAGCTCCTCTTCCTTCATTTGGACGACCAAATGGGGCTATAAGTGTCTCATTTGTTTTCTCAATATTTGTCCCACAAATACTTATAATTTATCACTTAATTATCTAATATAATAAAGTGTAAATTAATTAAACTCTTCCTTAATATACATGTACACTTACACATATATTAAAATGTACTTTTACTAATCTCATTAGTAGTATATACACAATTAGTGAATTAACACTTAATCACTAATTCTCGTCTCCTCTAATAATTTTATCGATATAAAATTCAATCGTCCGAGTTCACAACTTGATTTCTCTCTAAATCAATACACTGACTAACCGTTAGTCAATTTATCAAGTTACTAATATAATCGTATCTCATACAATATATTAGCTTAAATATTTGGAGTACGTTCCTTTAGGTGTGACTTAAAGGGATCAATTGATTACCGCCGTTCTCACGACAATAACGTCAAACTCTAGTCAGCCAACCGTTATTGATTTACGTTAATCAATTGACAATAATTCAGGATTATCCCCATGTATTCCTTAATTGAGATTTATTAAGTAATCGCACTATTGTGGAGGACACATACTCCAACAGTTGTAACATTGTAGATACCCAAATCCGCACCTCCCACCAAAAACCCAGTGATGTAACAATGGACTTTTATTGCATGCTTTTATGTTGACTTAAATGGATCTAATTATGACGAATTCGAGTTAAATGTTTTAAAATGCAAATGAGTTTTCTTTATGGGTCATCACTTTTAGTGTCCTTAGGTTTAGAGTCTAGCTCGTTTCGAGTTCAGGTCCTAACTGGCATGCGTACACTCTTTTTACACACCTCAAGTCTAATCGATCCTTTTACATTAACAAAGTTTGATTCGATTCTCCTAAAAATCCCTAAATTTAGGACCAGTCGCTAAAACCATCCTTTAGCGTTAGCAAACCCTTAGGATAGCCTCACGGAATGTCCTATTTCACAAAATACTACAAAATAAACCCCTTTTACATTTTCAGGGCTCGGGCCCAGAACCGAGCCCAAACCCATGCCTGGCCCGCTTCCCAAGGTCCAGGACAAACCCTAAAACAAACCCTAGCAACCGTAGCTTAGAGCTCATGTAACAACCTGGTTTTTAGTCGACTTTAATTACTAAGGCGGAAATTAATTAAGTCTTAAACCAGCGTCATTAAATTTACATAAAACCCAAATATTACAAACATCGTTCAAGAGTTGAATAAAACAACTCTAAGTACGGAATTTAGAAAAGTAAAGTGTTATATATTACAAATCTCTCAAAAGTAACAAAAGCAAAGCGTAAAAACGTCTCGTGGCCCCATCCAAAATCCAGCTCCTGGTCCACGGTCGTCCTGCACAATAAACTATGGGGGGATGCCCGCTGAGCGGACAGTGACTAGCTATGCTCATACTTACCCTCGATTTCAATTACTTTGGTTTAATATTATCGCTTTATAAACATAACATTATGATAAAAATATAAACATGCTTATTACATATAGCATATAAAGACATATAAGTCATAAGAAGCATGCGGTTTAAAGCGATAAATCATATAAGCATGATATTCAGGTATGAAGGCAAATAGCATATAATAGCATAGCAATAGTATCACAATAATTCAATAGCATTACAAGGCGATATCGGATCGCGATTAAACATACACATCGTATCATTCTCCTCATGCAGACTCGATTCAATTCAGAAAGTTGTGGTCTTTAGTTTTCGAAGATGGTACACACTCGTTCTCAAATAATCATACAACAGATAACACATACTGCTTACGAGCCTGACCACTGAGTAGGCCTTTGTACTCTGATCGATTGCATCTCACTTCCATAGTGCAGAGACTTACTCGACTCGTAAACCACGCCGAATACTATAATACTTGCATCTCATCCTCTAGTGTTCGAAATGATTCGAACTTCAGATACAATCTCGTCAAGTAATCTTTACGCAGGGTAAGAACGAATGCAAGTGTCGCGCCCACTAAGAACGAAACACGGCAAGGAGACAGAGCGAGTGAGATGACAATCGCAATAAGGTCACGGTGGCCACGATAACTTTAGCGAAATAGGGGAATAACTCCCTAGTCTTGTATGCATACACTAATATCCAATTTAAGAGTTGGCTATGCTATCCATAGAGCACCTTAACTCGGGATAAGACGACTCTTTCCTAAAGCCTGACCCACTAAGAGTTGAATTTTTCATTATCTTGTGCAGACAGGCTATACGACTTAAGGCGTGCGGCATGGGCGGGATGCACAAAGCATATCTTGCCGGCTATACCACACTATTCGAGATGACACACGCAATAAGGTCGAGATAGTGGCGTCCGCTACAAGACTATCTTAACCCCACTTCACTCACGATTGACGTTTTCATATCTGAGGCCCAAGCTTGACCTTTTATTTAACTTACTCAATATTCATTATTTATTTGATATTCCATATCACATGTTACTAGACTCTCCTAGTCTCAGCGTCAAACGTTTTATTTGAATGGTAGGTTTCATATGATCACATAACACATTCGTTTATTATTTGAAGTGTTGTTAATTATTAACGTTTTCAAGTTTCTAATTTGAAACGTTTATTAGTATGTCCAATTTTATTTAAGTGTTTTTCAAAACACTTTAAGTCATTTACTTATTCATTTTAAATTTTTCTATACTTAGTAAAATTTTCAATTATTTTCAGTATTTCACTATTCATTTTTCACTATTCACTATTCACTATTCACCGTATTTTATACGTATTTTTATACGTATTCGTATTTTTATACTTCGTATTCTATACGTATTTTTATTCGTATTCGTATTTTTATACTTATACGTACTCTTATACTTGTACGTATTTTTATACTTAAGATATTTTAGGTATAATACTAAATCTTTTTATTTCCTAAGTATAAATTCTAGTTTCAAAGTCGTTAAGTTCGTTTTGTACTTAGTGATTTTTGAAAATATTCTAAAAGTCTAGTTTCAAAAACGTTAAGTTCGGTTTGTAAAAAGTGATAATGATATTCATTTTTAAAATACTAGTTTTAAAAATGTTAAGTTCGATTTGTAAAAAGTGATAATGATATTCATTTTAAAATGAGACTCAGTTAAATTTAGTCGTCTATTTACTAAAGTTAGTGATTTTCATTTTAAAACAATAGGATCGTGGATGATTCATTTAAGTCCGTATGTCCAAGTTCAACAGTCCAATATTTGCAAAGGCAGTAGCACACGATTTAGTTCATTTTTATAACGGTTACATATTTTTATCGGTTTATAATATTTCATTTCTAACTAAATCGATTTATACAAAAATTCATTTCTAACTACTATTTAACTTTAGTGAGTTAGTGATAATTTCATTTTAGTCAAATTTAGTCAATTTAAATAGAAATGTCGTGTGGTATGTTTATATGTTACAAAATTGGTTTATTTCTTTTAATTTCTTAAATCAATTTATTAACTACTAATTAAATTATTTTAACAATAAACTAAAAAGTGATAAAAACAAAATTTAACCTAAAAATGGCCTAAATGCCGTGAGCAAGGTAGTAGTGTTCATATTTTTCATTTTTCAATTTTTATCGGTTTTTAGCTTAAAGTCTTTATATTTTAATTATTCTTATTATATTAAAACGATTTAAACTAAAATGAAATTTACTAAAAATTTCATTTACATTTATGAATAGTGTTTTTCAATACTTTAATTTTCTAACTTTTTAATCTTAATGATTTAGCTAGTTTAATTTATATAGTTATTAATATAATTACTTGTTAGTTAAATAAAACAATAAATACAACAACATAAAAATAACAAGAATCAAAATGAGCTAAAATGAAGAACACACATGAAGATACATATGAACACCAAGTATAACCTCAAGAACACAATTTGCATTTTTACTAACATATAATTTATTTTCCTAATTTAATTTTTGATAACATCCATTTTAACCCTAGTTAATCTAACACATTATTTACAAAAATTAAAAGGGAAAATTTATTAAAATATAAGGGTAAAACCGTGGCCATGCTTAACTTGTACACAAATTTTGTTTTTGATTTTTATTCACTTTAAACTCATTTTTAATATATAACATAATTTTTATATATGATTACTACTTAAATAAAACATAACTAAACATAAAAATCATATGAAATAAAATTAAAAATGCTCAAAACAAATTTAACTAAACATGTTAACATATTACTACAATTTAACTATTAGCAAATTTACTTATTTATTGTCATTTTATTATACTTCACATAATCATACAAGTGAACATAAATGATGTTTAACATATTTAACATAAAAATCATACTCTTAAAATTATAATAACAAAACAAATTAATTTACTAAGAGGATAATATAAGACATAGTTAGTCACCTTAATTAGGATGTTAATCGTCGGGGATCTAAAATAAATTTTAGATCGGATTTTCTTCACCCATAATACCCATTATCTTTACCCAAATAATCCAAGTAGTTAGCTACTATATACTCACTAATGAACTTAGAACACTTATGTAACACCCCGGCCCCAACTAAAGGCCGGAATATCCCTCACGGTAGCTCGCCAGGCTGCGTACATTGCCCACAAACCAACACGGGTCCTTTCCAGCACAATGGTATCAGAGCAACCCGGCGACCGTGTGGTCGAATCCTAGGTACGCACCTAGCCGTGTGGTCGAATCCTAGGTACGCACCTAGCTGGGGAGGATTCTGGAATGCTATATTGCAAGTAGCTACCAGGCGCAACGAGGACGTTGCGTTCTTCAAGTGGGGGTGTGTAACACCCGGTGTTGTCCGAGGTTATTCGGGCCGGGTACCCCGTTGAAGAGGTTCATGTGTTGGCTCAAGTGTGTGGAACCCGGGATCGGACCCAACTCGGCGTCTTGCTTAAGGGCGGATTTTAAAGTTAAAAAAGATTAAGTTGGAAAAACCTTTAAGAACTGTTATGGAGTCGCCACCTATTTATCGCGGAAAATAGGAACCTGCTACCATGTTCTAAGCTAAAAACATGTTCTTAGATTTTGGAGCACGCCGACACCCCTAGATCTAAGGCTTGTGAAACCAGATTGGATTCGGGGTGAGGGTACTTTAGAAAAAGAGTTAATTCAAATAATGATTTATGAAAACCTTTTAGAAAAGCCTATGTAAAAATAGCCTCTACTGACCTAGAACAATCCTTGTAAGATGATATTTGAGCTAATGTTATCGCTACGTACAAGTGCGAAAAGGATGTAAAAGAATGCAGATGCAGATGCAAAAAGATTGATTAAAACCCTCAGTTTAGCATGTTTAACTTGTTAACGAATACGGTTCAGTTAAAGGTCGAATTCATTGTTTAAGTTGATTTAATGCAAAACAGAAAGGGTGCAAGATGCATGCAAATAAAATAAAATTCAATTGTCCATTGGTTTATTTTAAAAGGTCGGTTGCTTATGCGACTTTGGCGTGTCATCGGATATGGAGTGTACCCGAAGTAATAAGAACACTTGGAAGGCAAGCGCGCTCGGGTGCCAAAGCCGGGGGGGGCGCTAGAGTGTAGACCCCTTTGTTAGTCCATAGAAAATAAGAAAAAGCTTTGATCCAAGTGGATCGGTACCTACCTTGTCCTGACGCTTCAGATCTGGGCAGAGCTTCGCTTCTTGAACTTGAAAGGAGGGTGAATTCAACACGGGATGGTGTGTTGAACTCAAAGACTTGAGTGCTTGAGGCTTTTGTGGATGTATTTAGGTGTATACCGTGCTAGACTAAGATGTTTTGTGTGACCCATGTGTGGGTGCTAAAACTAGGAAGAGAGGTTGTGAGAAGAGAGGGTTTCTTGTGTGGAAAACTTGTGTAAAAGATGATATTCGAGGTTGGGTATAGGGGTGTATATATACTAAAAACCTCGGAGAAATTAGGAAATCCGGGATAAAAACAGGCCGGGAAACCGCATAGCCTTATGCGGTTGCCTGGGCAAACCGCATAGGCTTATGCGGTTGCCACCCCAAACCGCATAAGGTCATGCGGGTTGGGGGTGTGGTGTTAAAGCTTTCAAGTTTGGTTGCATAAAATCTTTGAAAGATCTGATATAATTTCGTGCGTGTGTGCCAAGAAAAGAGCTGAGATATTTCTGAGATATTTTATGATGTGCAGGGCCTTGGAGTGCGGGCCAAAGGCTTGGGTTTGGGCTCGGTTTTGGGCCCGAAACCCGGAAAAATGAAAAAGGGTGTATTTGCATAGATTTGTGAAATAAGCTAAGACGTGAAGTCAGTATTTTTGTGTGAGAGGGGGCTAAATAGCGGTTTTAGCTACCGGGCCTAAATTTAGGAATTTAGGAATGCTGAATTAGACCTTGTTAATGTAAAAGGGCCAATTGTAGTGCAAATGCGAAGCTCATGCCAAATGAAGCAGGACGAGGACCTAGCTAGACTCCAAATGGACAAAATGAACGTTATTTAAGTGTGATGTGATGCGACCTAAACATTTTAACATTTAAAACGACTCAAAATGAATTCGACATTAGTTAGAACCGTATAAGTCAACGTTAAAGCATGCGTAATAAAAGTCAGTGTTACATCACAGGGTTTTTGTTTGGGAGGGTACGGATATGGGTATCCACAGAGCCCCCAGTTTGACTGAGCTCGGACTAGAGCGCTAGTCAAACTCCACGACCATATCCGGACCATTACAGTCTCAATATGATCAGCGGAACGAAGCTTGTGTCCATGGGTAAGACGAGGACTTCGAACCGGGCTAAACGGGGAGGGGCGTGCGCATTTTAAGGACTTGGCGGTCCGTGCATGCTATAAGGGCCTGCCGGCCTGCTGAATGTCTTCGTCGTGCTTGTTGTACTGTCGTTGGTGGTGCCTTTGTATATGCTTGGTATCGTCGGATGCCTGGGGCTGCTGCTTGTAATGTCTTCGTATTGCATGTGTATGAGGGGCTAAAGTGCAGGGGTGCATGTGCTTGTAAGATGTTTGGGTATGCGTGAGGTGTATAATTGAGTAGGGGTGTTCATGTAGGTGTTTAGTGTAGGTCTCGCGAAAGAGCGCATGTACAAGGGTGCAAAGTGATCGTGTAAGGGTGCATGGATGTAGAGGTGTGTTTCGTGAAGTATTCGTGTTTAAACTCGCCGAGGAGTGTCCATGTAGAGTGGGATGCTTGAAGTTAGGTGTATGTTGCAGAGTGCTTATGCTTAGGCTCGCCGAGGAGTGTCTATGCAGTCGTAAATGCATATGATTGCCTTCCGTTGAGGAGAAGGTGGTGTCGTTGTCGTTCTTTGATGCCTTTCTTGTATTTGTTGCTTATGCCGTCGCTTATGCTGATGCCGTTGTTGATGTTGAACTGGGTCTCGCCGAGGAGCGCAGGTGCTTAGTGTAGTATTTGCTGGAGAAGTACTAGTTTGCTAGGGAAGGGTGTATATGTATGGTCTCGCCGAGGAGCGTAGGTGTAGTTGTGGTTGTTTGGGAGAGTGATGGTGTTTCGTCTTGTAAGGGGTGCAGATGTATGTTCGCCGGGATTATGGTCCGAGGAAGGTGTATGTGCTCAAGTGTACGGCTTTGTGTAATTGCTTGGATGTGCTGAATGTGCTGATGCAGACGCTTGGTGTTTATGTTAGTGATTTGCTGGGGAAGTCGAAGGGTATGTCTTGGACTCCGTAGGAAATGTCTGTATAGGTGTGGACTCCATAGGGAGGAAGCAATACTCCACAGGGACGTGTAAGAGGGTGTAAGGACTCGTGAAGAGTGTTCGTGTTTCTGCTTCTGTACCGTGTATTAAATGCTTAGTACACGCGTATGGCGGACTGTAGGTGACGCCTTAACCAAGGCATAGCACATAATGTATGTGCTAGTGCTTGTGGCGGACTGTAGGTGACGCCTTAACCAAGGCATAGCGCATGATGTATGTGCTAGTGCTTGTGGCGGACTGTAGGTGACGCCTTAACCAAGGAAGCTTGCGTGTATGAAGAAAAATGAGGGGAAAACGTGGAACAAAACATGCTCTGGAAATTGCCTGTAGACTAGTGACTCTTCCGGGGAATCTCTCATCTATTGGCGACTTTAAACGTGAACTCATTCGCACATGTTGCGGTTTCAAATCCGGAAATATTCGAACTCGCGATTTTCCTTTCGAGATCTTCAATTTCGCTTGCTTCGACCATGAGACGTGGTATCATTGCGATTCGTTTGGATTCGTATGATACATGTCTCTTGGACTTGGAATGCATGGTGCTTGGGATGTTTCTTGGATATGTTAGGGTACTTGGTGCTTGGACCTACGTTCGGGTGTTGCTTGTCTGATGCACACATGAAAGTGTTATGCTTTTAGCGTGCATGCTCGTGTTTGTAGCGGTTCTGGAGGTGTCGCTCAACCGTAGATGCTTATGTTGATGTGGGTATTTATGCCAAGGCGAAAAATTATCCCATTTTTCGTTGTGAAGGTTTGAATCTTGATAGGAAGCGTCAGCCCCCAGTTGTCTTGGCCATGGTGCCGGTGTATGTATAAGCCCCCAGTTGTCTTGGCCATGGTGCCGGTGTATGTATAAGCCCCCAGTTTGACTGAGTTATGGTGTATAACGATAGTCAAACTATGTAAAAGGCTATGGGTTGTATTAGGATGAGGGTGTTTTTGGATTACCCCCTCGAGTTTGGCTAAGTTTTGTGTGAAAACTAAGTCAAAGTGTAGGGCGTGTATTAGGAGGAGTTTTTGGATTAACCCCTCGAGTTTGACTAAGTTTTGAATGAAAACTGAGTCAAAGTGAAGGGTATGGTGTTTGGTCTTGAAATTTCCCCGTAGTTTGGCTTAATTTGTGTGAAATTAAGGCTAAGTGGAGAAAAGTGTAGTTGTTCTGTTGTGGGTTGCCGGTGGCCAAAGATGTGCATAAGAAGCTGTTGAAGACGGCTTAACAAGTGGAGGATGGTATGGGCGGGTTCAGCATGACTTTGACGAGTACCGTCGTCGTCCCTAGGCGTTTTGGTGATTTTGTGTAATAAGGATTGTGTGAACCCATCATTACATGATTTGTTTGTTGTAGCTTTGCTTGAACTTGTAATTGCTTTTTGTCGTCTACCACTTCCTTGCTGTGCTGTGCTTCCGTGGACCTGCGTAGTTAGTAGGCTCGGGTTTGAAAGTGAAATGATTCCCGATTGGGATGTTTGGATTAAAATGCTTTTGTTGAAAAATCATTTTGTGAAAGATTCACTTTAGTTGTCGAAATGAACACTTGAAATGTCAGTTGTAAGGCTTCATGCAAGATGAAAGAGTGTTTGACGTTGTGAACTTAAGCTAGAGTTGTGAAGACCGTGAAGGGTCATTTGAGTGCAAAGGTTGAAAAGCCCCCAGTTGTCGAGGATGAGAATTCGGTAGAATCTGATGACAACACGGAGTGGGGTGTAGTGCTAGATTCGGTTGTGCTTTGCGTAAGCTGCCTACGTATCCACGAACGTGGAATCAAACCGGCGTAGTTCGAAAGAGCTTTTGCTTAAAATGTGTTAACTCGAGTGAGTTAAATTCGAAGAATGCTGTTTCTCAAAATGTATTAACTTGAGTGCCGAGTTAAGTTTTTGGAAAAGTTTAGACTTCGAAGATTCGAGATGCATTTCAAGGATTTGAGATGCATTTTCGAAAGGTACATTTTGTTTGCGAAAGGGTGTGTTTGCAAAAAGTGAATTGCAAAGTGCTATCATATTAACTCGAGTATTGGGTTAATTTTGAAAGGTGATTAGCTAATTTGAGGGTGCATTGCCTCGTGTAAGTTTGAAAAAAGCGTGTCGTTCCGTGGGAGCGTTTTGAAGACTGGAGAGTTTTTGAAAGGAGCGGTTTAAATGTCGCTAAATTGTTTGATTGGAAGAGGATTGACTCGTCGTATGACTCGATGCTTAAAATGCCGAAAAGTTTGCAAAATAGAGACGAATCGTGTGCGTGATTTGAGACTCGACGGTTGCATGGTTGCCATATTCGGGAACACGTGCGTTGGTGGAGCCCCCACTGGTGCTTGCTTGTCTGCGGTGGGATGCTGTTGTTCCTGCAAAACAGTGTTAGACCAAAAGGCAGAGTACTACTCCTAAGTCTATGACAACTTTGCCTTGACGAATTCGTTTTAGTCGCCACGATAAAGAAATAGTTTGCCTTTGAGCTTTGTGAATTTTTGTGGACACATCCTTAGCATGGAAAGCTTTGGACGAGGAATATTTTGTGGATTTTTGTAAAAGGTTGGTTGAGCTCGGGAGAGCGGCCTACGTATCCGTGGTTACGGAATCAAACCTAGCGTAGTTCCGAAAGGGGTGTTTAAGGGCGTGCATGAGGTGTTTATGTGGAAAGGTGCGTGTTTAAGGATCCACCGGTCTGGGAGGTGGGTTTGTTTTTGTGGAAGGGTGCGTGTTTAGGGACCCGCCGGTCCAAGGGGTGTTTATGTGTTTGACCTTGATACATTGCATCCTAAGGGTGGGTTCTCCTTAGTTGATCTAGGCTGGTTGCTTGCTACTTCTGTCTTGTCTTTAATTTGGAATTTCAAGGACCTGGCCACTCGTTTCTGGGCTTCGGTACTTCTTGCCTTTGGGGTTTCGGCCCCTCGCTTATTGATTTCTAAGCTTGTTGACTTCTTAAGCTTTTTGACCTCTTAAGCTTTTGACTTCTTAAGCTTTTTACTTAGTTGTTTCGCCCCTTGTTCCGGAGCTTTTGAGACTTTTGCTTTTTGGTGACTTTGGTTTTTGACCTTTGTACCTTATATTCCCGTTTGGTTTGAGAATATCCCACGCCCTGTACGGCTTGGGTTTGAGCTCGGACCTTGTTAAATCCTGTGGCTCGGTGGTCGCTTGTGATCGTGTGTCTATCACGCCAGGCTCCTTGACAAGTTCGTTTGCTTATTAGGCACGCGATCGAGTACGCGGAGAGCGATCCAGGAATACTCGTACTTTTGGTCGCGATCAAATTCATGATCACTGTGGAGCTCCAAATTAATGGATCCTCCTCCGAAAGCAGCGGAGTAGTAGACCACAAGCAGACTAGTGAACCTTAGGTGTTTAGTCGTCGGAACCTTCTTTGTCTTTGTGTTTGTCTTTGATTTTGTTGTTTACTTGGACCTTCGCATCTACTAGACCTTCTTAGGATAAATTGTTCTGGGATGCAATGTATGTCAGTGTATAATTGTGTATTTCATGGGAAAAGTGTGTAAAAAGGAAGCTGGGTTGTAGGCAAACTTATTCCTTTATCGGTTTGTTAAAATTTCGTACGTCGAAGACTCGATTGCCCTAGACTGACAGAGGTTGACTCAATGCTTAAAAACTCGACCCGTATTGAAAAGACTCGAATTTCTTGAGGAGATCCGTGAGATCGTCGGTGGCGCCTTGATGGATTCTTCGCTGGGTGCTCGAGACGCACATGTCTCGGATGGGGTTGATGCTCGCGTCAGGACTCGTTTCATGCATACTTAGATTTGTCTTTAATTTTGCAAAAGTTTTGTTTTCGGCGAAAAGCAGGATGTTTTGTTGAGCAAAATGTGTTGTCACATTTTGGCTCGATGTAAAAGGCGTTTTGAAATCAAATCCGATAAGCTCGTGTTAGCGGCTTGTCGGTGAAAGTGTGAATCGATTCGGAGTGGCGATAGGCCATCCGAATCAAGGATGTTTGAAAATGTGATGAAGACGGTTATACTCGTTTTCATACATTCGGTTTGAAAGAGGGTTAGAATAAAGCGACTATGAGCCACTTGGTCTAACCGTGAAGGATTTGCGGGATGATGCTAGTTCATTCCTAGGTTTTGTTGTCTTGTGAAAAGAGATGTTTGGATTAAAATGGCGGTAGGCCATTTTGAATCATGGATTTCGAAAATGTTTATTTTGCTAGATTTGTTTTCAAGAAAAGGTTCATTCTCGGGTTTGAAAATGTTTGGTAATAAATGGGTTACAATGAGTGCGGGTCATGTAGTTCATTTATGTTTTGGAATGTCACGAGAATAAAGATTATTCTCAGGTGTTTTGAAGAGACTGTTTGTCTAGATCAAACCGTCCTGACTATGGGCCATTCGGTTCGAAGGAAGGATTTTTGAAAAAGGTTATTTCAAAAACGTGATGAGGATTTTGTGAAAGTAGTTTGTAAGAGGATTTGGGCCAAGATGGTTATGAATCATTTGGTCTGATGAAAAGTCCGCGAGATTGGGCTTGGCCATTCTCGGGTTTTGTTTGCTTGAAAAAGACGATTTTTGCTGAAACGAGTCGACTTTGGGCCGTTTGGCCTAAAGAGATTTGTAAAGAGAATGTCGTTATTTGTTTTGCAGAAGTGAGGAGATTTTTGAAAAGAGCTCATTTCAAAAGCGGGTGTGTTTTGCTTGGTTTGTAAAAATAAGAAGATTTTGAAAAGAATTTATTTCAAAAATGAGAGTGTGTTGCTTGTTTTGTAAAAGTGAGGAGATTTTTGAAGAGAGCTTGTTTCAAAAATGAGAGTGTATTGCTTTAGGAGCAATGTTGTGCCTAAGAAGTCTTTGAGGCAAGAACGCGTGTGCGGATCTTGTCTCGACGTTGAAATGTGTTTGATTTGCATTCGTCGAGCCCATGTTAACGGTTCATCGTTAAGGGCTCGAGCCTAGATGCATGGAAAGGATTCGACTCGTGAACGGTTAGCTAGTTGAGTCGAGGATGTTGAGAATGGATTGGTTTGTGTGACATGTATCTAGTTAGTCCTATTAGATTCAACGTTCGTTTTAGGCGTTCATTTTTAGCTCATTTTTGTTTAGGAAGACCTTTTAAGCTTGAAAAAGGAGGTTTTCGAAAAAGTTTTAGCTAAAGGAAAGCTTTTGAGACGAGGATGTGTGCGCACATCTCGTCTCGATGTTAAAAGGTTTTGCTTTGCATCCATAGAGCTGATATCGGTGATTTACCGAGGTGAGCTCGAGTCGGATGTGTAAAAGAGAAAGGATTCGGCTCGAGAGTGATTAGCAAGTCGAACCGAGGATGTTAAATGTAGAACCTAGGCCGTATGACCTAGGGGATTGAAATCCTCGAGCTTGGGTTTTGATCCTTGCTCGGGTTTTTGCTTGTTAGTGAAAATGAAGTTTTGAAAAAGCTTGTTTCAAAAATTCGTGATAGTTTTGTTTGAAAAGGTGTTAGGTGTTAGATGTTAGGTTCATTTATCTTTGAAACGTTTCAAGTGAGTTTTCGAAGATATGAATGCAAGTGCTTGTTTTGAAAAAGACCATGGAGTGCATAGCCTCGAACTCGTACGTATGACTCAAAAGGGGTGAAAATGAGTCAGTCGGGTACACCTCCAACTACCTCGAGTACGCTTTGGCAGATACTTAACCCCTCTATTTCCTTACGCCGGAGCGATAGGTTTTCTAAAGGGAGCACTGGGGCGGTCGAGATAGTCGTTTACGGCAAGCCGTGGAGGGGAGAGAGGAAAGTTAGTCCTGCACGTGCTTTATCGAGTGGACAAGCCTGCGTGTTGGAACCACCTCTCAAGGGTGCAAAGGGTGCCTAGATTCCAAAAGCAATGGACTCTAAACGAATGTGCATAGCTCAAATATGTATACTTGGATTGTTCAAGGCTTTCAAGTTTCACCTCTTTATTTTTAAAAAGAAAAAGCTAGTTTTAAGTTTTAAAAATAAGATCTCCCCAGTGGAGTCGCCAAACTGTGGAGCCCGGGATCGGACCCCACCTCGGCCTTGCTTAAGGGCGGATTTTAAAGTTAAAAAGATTAAGTTGGAAAAACCTTTAAGAAGCTGTTATGGAGTCGCCACCTATTTATCGCGGAAAATAGGAACTCGCTACCATGTTCTAAGCTAAAAACATGTTCTTAGATTTTGGAGCACGCCGACACCCCTAGATCTAAGGCTTGTGAAACCAGTTGGATTCAAGTGAGGTACTTTTGAAAAAGAGTTAATTCAAATAATGATTTATGAAAACCTTTTAGAAAAGCCTATGTAAAAATAGCCTCTCTTGACCTAGAACAATCCTTGTAAGATGATATTTGAGCTAATGTTATCGCTACGCATAAGTGCGAAAAGGATGTAAAAGAATGCAGATGCAGATGCAAAAAGATTGATTAAAACCCTCGCTTTAGCATGTTTAACTTGTTAACGAATACAGTTCGATTAAAGGTCGAATTCATTGTTTAAGTTGATTTAATGCAAAACAGAAAGGGTGCAAGATGCATGCAAATAAAATAAAATTCAATTGTCCATTGGTTTATTTTAAAAGGTCGGTTGCTTATGCGACTTTGGCGTGTCATCGGATATGGAGTGTACCCGAAGTAATAAGAACACTTGGAAGGTAAGCGCGCTCGGGTGCCAAAGCCGGAAGCGCTAGAGTGTAGACCCCTTTGTTAGTCCATAGAAAATAAGAAAAAGCTTTGATCCAAGTGGATCGGTACCTACCTTGTCCTGACGCTTCAGATCTGGGCAGAGCTTCGCTTCTTGAATTTGAAAGGAGGGTGAATTCAACACGGGATGGTGTGTTGAACTCAAAGACTTGAGTGCTTGAGGCTTTTGTGGATGTATTTAGGTGTATACCGTGCTAGACGGTATATTTTGTGTGACCCATGTGTGGGTGCTAAAACTAGGAAGAGAGGTTGTGAGAAGAGAGGGTTTCTTGTGTGGAAAACTTGTGTAAAAGATGATATTCGAGGTTGGGTATAGGGGTGTATATATACTAAAAACCTCGGAGAAATTAGGAAATCCGGGATAAAAACAGGCCGGGAAACCGCATAGCCTTATGCGGTTGCCTGGGCAAACCGCATAGGCTTATGCGGTTGCCACCCCAAACCGCATAAGGTCATGCGGTTTGTGGGTGTGGTTTTAAGGCTGCTTTCCAAGTTTCGGTTGCATAAAATCTTTGAAAGATACAGTATAATTTCGTGCGTGTGTGCCAAGAAAAGAGCTGAGATATTTTATGATGTGCAGGGCCTTGGAGTGCGGGCCAAAGGCTTGGGTTTGGGCTCGGTTTTGGGCCCGAAACCCGGAAAAATGAAAAAGGGTGTATTTGCATAGATTTGTGAAATAAGCTAAGACGTGAAGCTGTATTTTGTGTGAGAGGGGGCTAAATAGCGGTTTTAGCTACCGGGCCTAAATTTAGGAATTTAGGAATGCTGAATTAGACCTTGTTAATGTAAAAGGGCCAATTGTAGTGCAAATGCGAAGCTCATGCCAAATGAAGCAGGACGAGGACCTAGCTAGACTCCAAATGGACAAAATGAACGTTATTTAAGTGTGATGTGATGCGACCTAAACATTTTAACATTTAAAACGACTCAAAATGAATTCGACATTAGTTAGAACCGTATAAGTCAACGTTAAAGCATGCGTAATAAAAGTCCGTGTTACATCACAGGGTTTTTGTTTGGGAGGGTACGGATATGGGTATCCACAAAGTGACATAGAGCTTAAAAGGATTGTAAGTACTACTCATATCAACAAGATGCATCTTCTTTTCTGGTGGCTCATCTTAAGAACTCTTCAGTTAAGCGTGCTTGCTGGAGAGTAGTCTTAGGATGGGTGACCTCCTGGGAAGTTCTCAGGATGCGCACGAGTGAGGACAAATTGTGCTGGAAAGGACCCGTGTTGGTTTGTGGGCAATGTACGCAGCCTGGCGAGCTACCGTGAGGGATATTCCGGCCTTTAGTTGGGGCCGGGGTGTTACAACTTAGGAATTATTAAGATAATATTATAGGTTTTATTTAAGTGATTTAGGAAGAAAAAAATGGAAAAATAAAAGAGAGAAAAAGAGGAGCAACCCCACGACATTTAGGAGAGCAAACAAGGGTGAGTTTTGCATTTGTAAAATAATGGACACAAGTTGTAAAGCATTAGGATGATAAGGTTAAATTAATTAGGTTATGTTTTGTTTTATTTAGTAAATAATGTTTAATTAAATGAATATTAGGGAACATCTAAATTCTCATTGGTTGAAAAAGTCTTTGACACTATTTGGCATTGAAAATGTCTTTTTGATGTTTAAAAATGTTTTTCACGAAATTAGTCAGTTTTAAAAAGTCGGGCGTCAAAAGCGATAAAAGTTAAAAAGAGCTGTTTTGACAATTTTCTGAAAAGTATTCATTTTATAAATTTAAGAATAAAATATTTTATTTACTACTTAAGAAAATATTTAAAAGTGATGGAAAAGAAAATGATAATATTAAAGTAGTAGTATTATATTTTATAAGTATTATTATTATTAAGTATAATCTTTAAATTTTAATTACAAAATTAAAAGTGATGATGACAAATTAAAGGTGTAAGAAAATAAAGACTTGTGTAAGAAAAGAAAAATGGAAGAGGATAAAAATTGGACTAAAGTGTCCAAGTAGGTCGGCTCCAACAAAGAAAATCGGGCTCGATTTTCGTTTTCGAAATTTTCGATTTGAGCGCACGCGAATAGTCTCGAAATAAAAGATATGATCTTAAAATGATGTTTTAAAATAAAATCGGAATTAAAAATAAAAGGAATTTTCAAAAGGTACTAAAAATAAAAATCGGATCATAATCCTCGAAATCTTGAATAAAACTTTCCTAGGTCGAAATATTTATTTTCTTCGTTGAATGTTATAGATTTAAATAATTATAATCAAACGTCAAAATGTTTATCAATTTAAATTAAGTATAACTTCAAATTTAGACAATTTAGGAAAAAACTAGTTTAATAGAAATGAAATAGTAATTAGATATTTAGATTAAATGATTAAATAATAAATAAATAAATAAAAATCAAAATGATTACTTTGTTTTGATGTTAATTTTGCCTCTTCAAAATTAAAAAGAAAATGGAAGAGGATAAGATGTTTGATTTTTGATTTGCGTGTTTGAAATTGTTGACCCGAATTTCAGATACGGGAAAAGTATAAAGGTTCATTTTTATTTAAAAATGAAAAGTGTTTGAAATTGAATTTTATAAATAAAAGGTTTTACATATATTTTTATGAATAGTAATATAACTTAACATTTTTGAAATTTGAAAGGCGATATAAATTTTGTGTTGATTTTTATAAAATTTTGAAATGTGTTTCTTTTTCAATTCTAAACATAATACAACAAACTTTATTTTTCAAAATTTTTAAATTTGTACTTAGGAAAATTTAATATTATTTAGCGAAAAAAAAAAAAATCAGACGCATTTTTATTATAAGGAAAAAGGATGAATTTAATTTAAGGAATTAAATTCTTTAACAATATTGTGTTACAATAACACGGGGTGTTACAGCTCAAGCAAGGATATTTCGTATAATCCTAAAAGATAATTTGGAAATATACGGAAAAAAGGGTATCTTGCCCGCCCTACCAATCGCAAGGGGCATTGCGATTGGTAGGGGCTATCGCAAGACGTGTTGCGATTGCCCCAGGCAGTCGCAAGGAGCCTTGCGGCTCCTACGTCCGGTTTTATCCCTAGATTTCCTAAAATCTGCCGAACTCTACACTATATATACAACCCTTCATTCATTCGTTCAACACACAATTTCAGAATACAATTCACACCTCAAAATTCTCTCTCAAAGCCTCATGCATAAACACCTTTGAATTCTTCATTTTTCTAGTGTAGAATTCTCCCCTTTGAAGCGCGCCAGCTTTCGATTCGAGACAGTAATACTTCATCCTACCATGGATTAAGGTCTTTCTTTACTTCTTAGACTAGCAAGGGCCTACATTAGGCTCACCCCGACTTTGGTACGCGAGTCTGCTTTTCATAAGGCGGCCATGCACCTCGAATACACACCCTATTCGTAACACCTTTCCAAAGTCGCATAAACAACTGACCTCTCTAAAATAAATCAATGGCTAATTGAACTTTATTTTATTGCATGCATTTTAGCAAATCCTCTTATTGCATCTAAATCACTTAAAATGAATTCGTCATTAAAGCTGAATTTTTCGTTAACAAGTTAAGCATGCTTAACTGAGGGTTTTAAACAATCTCTTTTTGCATTATTTTACATCTTTATCGCATTTGTACGTAGCGTATTACTTAGGCTCATGTATCATTCTTTGCATTGTTCTCAAGTCTAGTAGAGGCTATCTTTTGATAGGCTTTTCCAAAAGATCTTTCATAAAAACATTATTTTGATTTATGCTTTAGAAAAGTACCCTCACCCGAATCCGAATCTGGTTTCACAATAACCTTAGACGGATAGGTGTCGACGTGCCTTGAACTCTAAGACGTGTCTTTGAGCATGAGGACACGGAGGCGGGTTCTAAATTTCCCTCATAATTTAGTGGCGGCTCCAAAACAGTTTTAAAACGTTTTTCTTATTTAGTCTTTTTTAACTTTACGGCCCTAGCAAGACGTCGAGTGGTTCCATGGTCAGATCCCGGTACCTACAAACATATACGTCATTAACAAATAAAATTAAATCATACGATGATATTTTGCAAATATTTAAGTATTTGAATAGAAAAAAAGTAGTTTATATGTGTATCATAGAGAATTTAAAAAAACATTTATAGAAAACAACTGAGATTAATGGGTATCTTTGATTAAATATTTAAATAGTGATTTTACCGAAATAGAACACATTTTGAAATTACTTAATAGAACACGTATGATGATAAAATTATCATGTATCAATTTATGTTAACTTTATTATGTGAGATATTAATTTTGATTTAATATGATTATAGAACGATTTTTTGCCATAAGATAAATGAACTTATTATCTTATATTAGTTTCGGTTATCGTTATTCTGTCACATATTAATTTTAATTTAATATATTTAAACAAGAATTTTTTCTTGCCACGGGATAAATGAGTTCGTGGCAGATAATCACTTGCGCCACGGATAAAGTTCTAATCGTGGCTAAATGAATGTTTTTGCCACGTTTATGACTTTTTCCATGGCGCAAGTGATTTTTAGCCACGAAATGTTTCTTCCGTGGCATAAAATTTTCCCGTGGCCATGTAAAATAGTTTTTCCCGTGGCTACATGAAAATTTGCCACGTTTCATGAATTTCCGTGGCATAAATCGTGGCCCAAGTGAACATTTGTTGTAGTGTACTAACGCTCTAGTCCGAGCTCAGTCAAACTGGGGGCTCAGTGGATACCCATATCCGTACCCTCCCACACAAAACCCTGTGATGTAACACGGACTTTTATTATGCATGTTTTAACGTTGACTTAAACGGTTCTAATAATGTCGAATTCATTTTGAGTCGTTTTAAATGTTAAATGAGTTAGGTCGCTTCACATCACACTTAAATAAACGTTCAGTTTGTCCATTTGGAGTCTAGCTTAGTCCGCATCCTGCTTCATTTGGCATGAGCTTCGCATTTGCATTACAATTAGCCCTTTTACATTAACAAGGTCTAATTCAGCATTCCTAAATTCCTAAATTTAGGCCCGGCGGCTAATTCTCCCATTTAGCCTCCTCTTACACAAAATATAGCCTCACGGGTTACCTTATTGCACAAAATGCTACAAAATACACCTTTTTCACATTTTCGGGTCTCGGGCCCAGAACCGAGCCCAAACCCATCTTTGGCCCTCACTCCAAAGCCCTGAACTCACAAAATATCTTAGAAATATCCCTGGTGTTTTCTTGACGTGCAAGCTCGAGATTATACTGTATCTTTTCAAGATATAATCAAACCGGAATTAGGAAAACGAACCTAGAACCACACCCTCAAACCGCATAGCCTTATGCGGTTTAGGGGTAAAACCACATAAGCCTATGCGGTTTACCCTGCAAACCGCATAGAGCAATGCGGTTTACCCTGCAAACCGCATAGAGCTATGCGGTTCCCCAGCCTGGTTTTATCCCGAGATTTCCTAATTTTTCCGAGGTTTTTAGTATATATACACCCCTATACCCGACCTCATAGCACACAATTTTCACACAGAATTTACAGCATACACAATTCACAACTCTCTCTCAAAGCCTCACGCACTCAAATCCTTGAGTTCAACACACCACCCCGTGTTGAATTCATCCTCCTTTTAAGTTCAAGAAGCGAAGCTCTGCCCAGATCTGAAGCGCCAGGACCAGGTAGGTACCGATCCACTTGGATCAAAACTTTTTCTTATTTTCTATGGACTAACAAAGGGGACTACACTTGAGCGCCACCACCCCCCCCCCCCTGGCTTTGGCACCGAGCGCGCTTGCATTCCAAGTGTTCTTATTACTTCTGGTGCACTCCATATCCGATGACACGCCAAAGTCGCATAAGCAACCGGCCCTTCTAAAATAAACCAATGGACAATTGAACGTTTATTTTATTTGCATGCATCTTGCACCTTCTTATTTTGCATTAAATCAACTTAAACAATGAATTCGACCTTTTACTGAACCGTTTTCGTTAACAAGTTAAACATGCTAAACTGAGGGCTTTAATCAATCTTTTTGCATTTGCATCTGCACTATTTTACAAACTTTTCGCACTTCTACGTAGCGATAACATTAGCTCAAATATCATTTTCCATGGATTGTTCTAGGTCAGTAGAGGCTATTTTTAATAGGCTTTTCTAAAAGGTTTTCATAAATCATTAATTGAACAAATCTTTTTTAAAGTACCCTCACCCCGAATCCATTCTGGTTTCACAGCCTTAGATCTAGGGGTGTCAGCGTGTTCCAAAATCTAGGACATGTCTTTAGGCTTAGGACATGATAGCAGGTTCCTAATTTCCGCGATAATTTGGTGGCGACTCCAAAACAGTTTTAAAGGTTTTCTAAATTAGTCTTTTTAACTTAAAGCGCCCTTACGCAAGACGCCGAGTTGGGTCCCTCGCCAATCCCGGGTTCCACAGGAGAGTTGCTGCTCTAAACAGATTCATCTCAAGATCCTCAGAAAGATGCAAACCATTCTATGACCTGCTCAGAAAGAACAAACGGTTCAGTTGGGAAGAGCAACATGATAAAGCATTCCAAGATCTGAAGCAGTACTTATCCTCGGCACCACTTCAGTCCAAGCCGGAAGCAGGAGAACCACTGGTCATATACCTATCTGTCACGGAATCTTCTGTAAGCGCAGTCCTTGTAAGAGAACCTGATGGACAGTAGCATCCTGTGTATTATGTATGTAAGAGCCTATTAGATGCAGAAACCAGGTACTCTGTCCTAGAAAAATTCGTTTTGGCTTTAACAGTGGCTTGTACAAAGTTACGCCGTATTTTGAAGCGCATCATATTATCGTACGTACTAATGTTCCTATCAAGTTAGTCCGGTGTAAGCCAGAACTTTCAGGTCGAATGTCAAAATGATCGGTAAAATTAAGCACGTATGTGTGGAACCCGGGGCGCGGGGGACCTAACTCGATGTCTTGCATAAGGGCGCTTAAAGTTAAAAAGAGTAAGTTAGAAAAACCTTTAAAACTGTTTTGGAGTCGCCACCTAATTATCGCGGTAACTAAGAACCTGCAAACATATCCTAAGCTATAGAACATGTCCTAGATTTTGGAGCACACCGACACCCCTAGATCTAGGTGTATGAAACCAGATGGATTCGGGGTGAGGGTACTTTCCTAAGATTAATTCAATTAATGATTTATGAAAACCTTTTAGAAAAGCCTATTAAAAAATAGCCTCTACTACCCTAGAACAATCCGTGTTTAGTGATATTTGAGCTAATGTAATCGCTACGTACAAGTGCGAAAAAGTTTGTAAAAGAATGCAAATGCATGTGCAAAAAGATTGTTTAAAACCCTCAATTTAGCATGCTTAATTTGTTAATGAAAACGGTTCAGTTAATGTCGAATTCATTGTTTAAGTTGTTTTAATGCATAGATAAGAAGGTGCAAGATGTAGACAATTAAAATAAAGCTCAATTGTCCATTGGTTTATTTTAAGAGGTTGGTTGCTTATGCGACTTTGGCTGTATCATCAAATATGGTGTGTACCCGAAGTAATAAGACCACTTGATCCAAGCTGGCCGGTGCCAAAGCCAGGGGGTACCTTTGTTAGTCCATAGAAAATAAGAAAAGTTTTGATCCAAGTGGATCGGTACCTACCTTGACTCGGCGCTTCAAATCTGGGCAGATTTTCGCTTCTTGAACTAAAAGGAGGAATTCAACACGGGATTGTGTGTTGAACTCAAGAATTTGAGTGCTTGAGGCTTTTGTGGGAGAGCTTGAGAGCTTGTGTATATTGTAATTGTGAATTGTGTGTTATGAGGTCGGATATAAGGGAGTATATATACTAAAAACCTCGAATAAAATAGGAAACTCCAGATAAAACCAGGCAGACAAACCGCATAAGGACATGCGGTTTGACCAGCAAACCGCATAGGGTAATGCGGTTTACCCCACAAACCGCATAGGGCAATGCGGTTTGAAGGGCTGGTTTCAATCCTGCATTTCTTAAATCCGGTTTGACATATTTCGGAAAGATACAGTATACTTGGTGATACTGTGGATACCCAAATCCGTACCTCCCACCAAAAACCCAGTGATGTAACAATGGACTTTTATTGCATGCTTTTACGTTGACTTAAATGGTTCTAATTATGACGAATTCGAGTTAAATGATTTAAAATGCAAATGAGGTTTCTTTATGGGTCATCACTCTTAGTGTCCTTAGGTCTAGAGTCTAGCTTGTCTCAAGTTCAGGTCCAAATCGGCATGCGCACACCCCTTTTAAACACCTTAAAGTCTAATTGATCCTTTTACATTAACAAGGTTCAATTCTATCCTCCTAAATCCCTAAATTTAGGCCCAGTCTCTAAAACCACTTTTTAGGATTGGTAAACGCCTAAGATAGTCTCACGGAATGTCCTATTTCACAAAATGCCACAAAATACACCCTTTTTACATTTTCAGGGCTCGGGCCCAGAACCGAGCCCAAACCCATGCCTGGCACGCTTCCCAAGGTCCAGGGTAACCTAAACAAACCCTAGCATCAGCCACTACAACGTAGCTTAGAGCTCAAGTAAGATTATACCGTATATCCTAAAAGATAATTTGGAAATATACGGAATAAAAGGATAATGCCCGCCCTACCAATCGCAAGAGGCCTTGCGATTAGGGCAGGCAGCCGCAAGGAGCCTTGCGATTGCCCCAAGCATTCGCAAGGAGCCTTGCAATTCCTAAGTCCGGTTTTATCCCTTGGCTTTTCTAATTCTTGCCGAGCTCTACACTATAAATACAACCCTCCATTCATTCGTTTGAGGACACAATTTCACACCAGAAAACGCTCTCAAATCTCTCAAAGCCTCACGCATAAACACCCTTAGAATTCTTCATTTTCCTAGTGTTGAATTCTTCCCTTTGAAGCGAAGCGCTGCCGGTTTCCTAACTCGAGACAGGTAATACTTAATCCTAACATGGATTAAGGTCTTTCTTTACTTCTTAGACTAGCAAGGGCCTACATTAGGCTCACCCCGACTCTGGTACGCAAGTCTGCTTTTCATAAGGCGGCCATGCACCTCGAATACACACCCTATTCGTAACACCTTTCCAAAGTCGCACAAACAACTGACCCCTTTAAAATAAATCAATGGCTAATTGAACTTTATTTTACTGCATGCATTTTAGCAAATCCTCACCATGCATCTAAATCACTTAAAATGAATTCGTCATTAAATCGAATCAAGTTGCTTAATAAGTTAAGTATGCTTAACTGAGGGTTTTAAACAATCTCTTTTTGCATTCTTTTACATTTATATCGCACTTGTACGTAGCGAATTACTTAGGCTCATGTATCATTCTTTGCACTGTTCTCAAGTCTAGTAGAGGCTATCTTTTGATAGGCTTTTCCAAAAGATCTTTCATGAAAACATTATTTTGATTTATACTTTAGAAAAGTACCCTCACCCGAATCCGAATCTGGTTTCACAATAACTGTAACACCCCGTGTTAATTTAAGCTAATTATAATTAGGAAATCAAAAATTAATCATCCTCGCTCACTTATTTTTCTAAAACAATACACTATAACCAATATTGCACCTAAACTAAAACCATTTTGAATTACTTCGAATTTGAACTTTATTCTTTCATATTCAAACTCGATAAATCAAATGAAGCACACACGACAAATTTCTCAACGACAAATTTTGGCACGCAAATCGAGGTCAAACGTTGACTAAATGGCCAAGCCACCTAAATATGATTAAGTCACCTAATCTTTTCTTAAATATACTTACTCATAATCCAAATCTAATCAAAGTAGTTTAAGCTTAATCATTTTGATTAGTACTAACAAAACATACTATAATAATATAAAATTACTATTCCTTTTGATTTAACTAGCACTTTCACTAAAACTCGATATAATGAGCCACACTTATTCAAAACTGATAAACTTTTTGACGTTTGATCATAATGATTTAATTCGATAACATTCAATGAAAAAAATATATATTTCGATCGAATAAAATTTTATTTCAAACTTGCGAGGAATCTAATACCCAATTTTTATATTGATTTCGTTTTGAGGTGTATTTTCATTTTTATTTTCGATCTCACTTCTAAACATTATTTCAAGACTATATATTTCATTTTGAGACTTTTCGCGTACGCGCAAATCGAAAATTTCGAAAAACGAAAAATCGGGACTTGTGTGCTCAAATGGCCGAGATATTTGGCCTCCAAGGGTCAAGTGATCCTCTTCCATTTTCTTCCTACTTTTGCATGTTGTCTAATCCTTCTTACACTCTATATTAGTCATCATCACTTATAGCTTCTTTTTAATTAAAGATTATATGTTATTAGTACTAAATTACATACTACATAATATCAAACTTACAAGATACAAAAAAATAAAACACAACTACTACTACTACTACACATACACGGTCCAACTCACAAACACAAACAAACATTTAACTCTTTTTCTCTCTAAATAAAAACCTAACTCAAGAACAAGTAAGACATGTTCTTATTCAACCTCAAGAACACTAACCTTCCATATTTCTTATTCTTCCTTTAACTCATTTATTTCTTTCCTTAAATCATTTAAGTTCATAAATAAATCCTTCATTAATCATGTTAGTAATCACATCCTCTTTATGCTTATATTTATTTAAGAATATGAATCAAGTTAATTAAAATACAAACATCAACTAAACATAAATACTACAACACTTTAAATTTTAGTTTAACTAGTTTAGTTTTAAAATAAATTACTAACTTGTTTATTTCATTCTTATGTACCTCTCCTAACCAAAGACGAGGAGCAAGGTGGTGGAGTCGATCTTAGCCAATTCGATCATATCGTAGACCCCTAATAACCTGTTGATCTTTCAGCTGATTACCCAAACCTAAGGTGCTTCCTGCACATTTATATGATAAGCGCCTCGAATTTGATTATGTGTTATTGTTTTTGATGCATGTATGATTTATTTTATCACCTAGTATTTCATATGTTAAATTAGGAGACAAAAATCGAAAAATAATATTAGTGTAACAATAACATAACACACGGCCTCCCCTTAATTTTTGGCTCAATTTTTCGTTTTAATTTTTGTAAATTGCATGCTTAAAATACTTATAATAAAATGAACATGAGGATATAATTAGTTTTTGTTTAGGATTTAAAATGAATTTGTTATGAATTTTTAAGTGTTTTGAAGTATTTATGTGTGTTCTTGAGTTTTTATTGATGTTCATGTGTTTGAATGATTTTACTTATGTATGTTAATATTGGTATATGATTTTCATTTATGCTAAACATATAAATGATATAAAGTAAATTAGTTATTGAATTAGAAGTATAAAAATCAAAAATCAAAAATCATATACATATATATATATACACGGCATTTTTGATTTATTTGGACCAATTTTTAGTTTTAATTTTTCTAAATAACATATTATGATTAGTCTAGTTAAATTAGACTTGTAGGAAAAATTTGAGGAAATTATATAAACATATGAAAATTTGACTAAATAATAATCATATGAAAAATAATAGTGTTCTTCATAACTTCATATGTTCTTCATTTTATGACTAAGATTGATTCATAAATTTTTATAAGTTTTAGTATTTAATGTTTTTATTGCTAGTTTAATTCACTTTAGCATAAACTAAATAATTAGTTATATAAAAACTTTAAGTTAAAAACCGATAAAATTCGAAAACGAAAATAAATTGTTATGTATGTATGTCCACGGCATTTGGGGTCTTTTTAGACCTAAAATGATTTTTATCACTTTTTAATTTTATCACTTAAGTAATTAAAATAGTTAAAGTAATGATTTATTAATAAAAACAACAAAAGAAATAAATAGCTAAATAAATAGAGGCTCACGGCATTAGGGTTAATTTTGAGTCAATTTTGGTCAAAATGAATTTATCACTTAGTCACTAAAATTGAATAGTAATTAGATTCATATTTGTTTATGTATTAAATCGTTAATAAAAAGAATCAACGAAACCGATAAGAATAAACGTTACACGTATTAAAATGATTGTTGTCGAGTGTTACTACCTCTGCTTAAATTGGATATGGACATACGGACTATTTTAAAATGAACTACGACAACCTCACTAAAAATGGAAACCGCTAAAATCTTAGTTAAGTATACGACTAAATTTAACCGAGTTTTACTTTTGAAATGTTATTAAAATTGACCAAGTACAAAATGAACTTAACAATTTGAAATTAGATTTTTATACTTAAGTTAAAAATCGAGTTTCACATTTAAAATAAATTCTCAAATCGCTAAATACAAAACGAACCTAACGACTTTAAAACTAGAATTTTGTACTTAGATTATATTAAGTTTTACTTCCGAAATCATTTTTCAAATCACTAAATACAAAACGAACCTAACGACTTTAAAACTAAAATTTTACACTTAGTAAATAAAAAGCTTGGTTTCATTTTCTAAAATATCCTTAGTATAACAAAAATGTATAAGGGTATAAAGATACTAAGTATAAATAAAGTCAAATAATAAATACTAAAGTATAAAGAAAATAAAATAAAAATGCTAAGTATAAAGAAAATAAAATAATAAATACTAAGTATAAGAATACATATACGTATAAAATACGAATAAAATACGAAGTATAAAAATACGTACAAATACGAATACTTAAAATACGAATACGTATAAATACGAGGAATAGTAAATACGAGGAATAGTAAATACGATGAATAGTAAATACGATAAATAGTAAATACGATGAATAGTAAATACGGTGAATAGTAAAATAATGAATAGTGAAAATATTTAAAAATTACGAATGGACTCAAAATAAATAATTAAGTTTTTCTATGTGTTCTGCTTTTACTCAAGAAGCTGCACATTACTAAAATTTCATTAAACAAGTTCGACGTTATATTTATATTACAAGTTCGTCATTATTATTATTTATGAATGAGAGAATGAGAAATTGAGAAAGCAAGTACTTGAATAAAATACTAGGATTGTTCGCCATGTTGCGTCTCTTGAAATTCGAAGTTAACGAGGTAGCTGTCTATGGGGACTTGGGCTCCCTACCTGAGTTGCCCAAGGCTATTCAACGATCTTAAGATTGCTGTTTGACGTGTGGTATCAACCTCAGGGATGGGGCATACTTGATACTTCCGCGGGCCCATAGAATAGTAATTGGAAACGCCAACCCCATCCGGGGGTACCCGTCTCTGGTGATAGTCGAACTTTTTCGTCGGTGATACCTTTTGAATAGCGAATAAGTATGATCCTCGATAGGTAGTGTATGCATACATTAGACAAGGGATTGAATCATCCTTATTACCTTAGATATCTTTAAGCCTGGTAGTCATGTCCAAGTTATGTTGGCCCTACCGGCTACTGCGCGGATTATGTCTGCATGCTTCCGCCTTACTAACGAAGACTCATTTGTTATCACATGTTGAATGTATTTCCTCGTTTGTTTGATGATGATTTGAATGACTTGGTTGAGTGTTGGAATGTGATTTGTTGAGTATGGTTGTTTGTGAGCATGGTATGTTATTGGATTGGTTTATACTCGTTTTGAGTCATCATGATCTCCTTATGTGTTTTAATTGCATACTTGCTATATGTTTTCCTTGTTATTTAATATTTATTTCGCATATTGTTTTAGAATTGCATGTATCGTAAGAATGTGCGGGAGAATGATGAGATGTTAATGCAGGTACCCCGAGACCAACTCTTATGCATGCTGGGGAATGTTTACCATCTTTATTTTGTACTTTTGAGAGGATGTAATCAAACCTATACTCTGTTTTATTTTAAACTCGTACTATGTATTTAGAGTTTTAATACGATAACAGCTGGTTTTGAAATATATAGACTTAATTAATTTTCCGCCTTAGTTTAATTAAAGTCACGAAAAACCAGGTTGTTACAATAACCTTAGACGGATAGGTGTCGACGTGCCTTGAACTCTAAGATGTGTCTTTGAGTATGAGGACACGGAGGCGGGTTCTAAATTTCCCTCATAATTTAGTGGCGGCTCCAAAACAGTTTTAAAAGGTTTTTTGTACTTAATCTTTTTAACTTTACGCCCTTAGCAAGACGTCGAGTGGTTCCATGTTAATCCCGGTACCTACAGATACGTGCTATTTGTATAGATTATCTGTCCCCGGTTTAGTCGCATTTAGCTTGCATTTATTTGTGATTATTATTATTTAACGTGCTATTTGCTTTATTTTGCGGTACTGCTGTTCTCGTTTATATTTTGCAGGTTTTGGCGGTCCTGAGCCAAAACCCGAGTCAAGTTGAACATGCACGAGTACCGAGACCAGAAGACCAAGCTCGAGCTCATACGGGAGTTTAGGATACGAATAAAGACGGATTGGATCAAGGCACAAGTGAACAACAAACAACAAAAGAGAGTTGCCGTCCCACATGGGGTGAGCCGGCCGGTCAAGGCGGACCGGCGGCCCGTCTAGGCCGGCCGGCT
Source organism: Dianthus caryophyllus (assembly GCA_023091065.1). Taxonomy (NCBI): domain Eukaryota; kingdom Viridiplantae; phylum Streptophyta; class Magnoliopsida; order Caryophyllales; family Caryophyllaceae; genus Dianthus; species Dianthus caryophyllus. Next base: position 25,690,024 of record CM041519.1, on the reverse strand, counting down.
CTGGGCCCTGCTCCAAGTATTTCCTAATTTCGAGTTTAATTGTTTTGGTTGTTTTACTATAAATACCTTTGGACGTATTTTGGAAACTGATGTTTTTACCTGTGCTTTATTTTTAGTTTTAGTATTTAGTGAGTTTATCTCTCTAAAACTCGTAGAATAAAATTAGTTTTCAAGATTCAAGATTCGATCTTTATTTCAAGATTTCAAGATTTATTTCAGGTTTTATTCTAATTGTTCTTAATTTATTTACCATGTTTATTATTGATTTCCTTAGTTTAATTTCAATTGCGATTAGCTAAATCCTAATCTAGGGTTTAGGGGAATCGATGTTATGATTGCGTAGTCAGATGATTGTTTGATTGTTGTTAATCATTGCTAGCCTTCCTTGCATGCTTTTATTATGATTGATTGACTGTTCGCCATAATTAGTTAATTAATCTTGGAAACCTGAACCTAAGATCGAAAGCCTGGTTTAGGTTAGACTTGCTTGCAATAGGTAGAGTAACTAATAAGTTGCGAGAGCCCGTTAGTTGAACTCTAGGGTAGATTATCATCCGAGAGGAGTAGTCGTTTCCATAGCATACTTAACTGTGAACTTACATGATTCTGTGCTTGCTACGTTTTCTGACATCATGAACCTGAGACCCTAGAATTTCCTTATTACTGCTTTACACCCTTCTTACTCTTAATTTTTAGTCTTAGTCTTAGTTTTAGTTATTTTAGTTTAGTCTTTAATTCATCTTAAAAGCTCCGTAGTAATCTAGATACCCTTCAGGTTTAGCAGAACTTAACCCTCTCTCTGTGGATACGATACCCTACTACCACTAGCTACCAGTTAGTAGTTTTGTAGGATTATTTTTGATTGAGGTGATACGACTTAGCCCCATCAAATTTTGGCGCCGTTGCCGGGGAGACGGTTTTATTTTCTGCTTTTACTTGCTTTTCTAGGTTGCTTTTCTTTTTTCTCATCATGACAATATTTGATTTTCCTCATTATGATCAAGAACCATTCCATCACTATTTTGAAAGATTTAATGATTATGTTAATTATATTGGTTATTTCGGTTGTTATTGTCTTGATTGGGAGAAAATTTACATCGTTAGTAAGGGTATGAATTTTGAGACTCACGATTTCATTAATTTCATGAGTAACGGAAGAATTTCTTATATGCCCGATAATGAGATTTGGGATTTTTTTGTGATATAACTCGTGATTCTGTTTTATCTGAGATTAAGATTGAATTGAATAGGATGCCTCACTACCCGAAAATTAAGCAAAAAAACGCAAGAAACCCGTTTTATATAAAAAAATCCAATCGTTGTTTCCAGGGCCGTTGTTTATAATCAAAAACAACGCAAAAAAAAATATACGAAACCGTTTTTTATATCAAAAATAACATTTTATAAAAATTTGGCGGATTTTATTAAAAAAAACGGTTTTTTAAAAAAACCGTTTTTTTTAATAATTAAAAAAACGGTTTTTTTAAAAAAACCGTTTTTTTTTAATTATTAAAAAAAACGGGTTTTTTAAAAAACTGTTATAAATAATATTTATTAAAAAAAACGGTTCTTTTAAAAAACCGTTATAAAAAATTCAATTTTTTTTTTTAAAAAAAATAAAATTACGAAATTGCTATAATTACATATTAATTATCAAAAATTTCATAAATTATATAAATTATCAAAATACAATTTATATAAATTATCAAAATACAATTTATATAAATTATCAAAATACAATTTATATAAATTATCAAAAATTTCAAGATACAATTTATACAATTTATATAATTTATATAAATTATCCCCGCATATCTCGTTCCTCGTCGATTTCTTGCGCCGTATATGATGTTCCAGGTGGATTTTTAGCGATATACTACAAAAACAAAAAATATATAATTATCTTAGTGCGTAATAATAAAATAGATACTTGAAAGCTTAATCTAACCATCGTAGTTCAAGCCGTCGGAACCAACGTCATCGAAGGACCCACCGTCCTTTGAACACCTAAGTAAGGTAGTGTGCAGCGGGATCTTTTTGTAGGTGAAAACGGATTTGTATTCCGACTAGCGGTGACCAAGGAATGGGCCGTCAAAGTTGGTAGGAGGTTATCGTTTGTCAAAACTTCAAACGGCCATAACTTCGCGCCAGAGTGTCCGATTGGGGCAATTTTTTTTTTTCAAAATGCTTAACTTTTCGAGATCTACGCAATGGGAATGTTCAACAGGGGCATCGACGTCCGAATAATTTTTCAAAAAAATGCCTCTAAAAGGGTGTTTTGGCCCTTTTAAAGTTTTACGACGCAAACAAACCTCCAATACTAAATATCGTCCTTCAACAAATTGTATACTCCGTATTATTCCATCAACAAATTGTATTACCAAAACAAAGTGATGAAACTACAAGGCGGCAGCTAGACTCGACTCCAGAAGTAAGTATTGTCACAATTAAGTTCACAATTTCGCATGTATTGTCGTAATAAAAACGGTCATTTTCAAATACTCTGTAACTCAAACCAATGAGTACCGTACTGAAACATTATAACAAAAAAATACGTAAACTTCATTAGCTTTTTCATGTCATTTTGATTTATATTATTCGGAAAATTAAATTATAAATTTGATTTATACACTAACCTTTATCTCCTCAAGTTTGTTGTACCCATAGATTGCAATTCTTTGTTCAACTTCTTGAGAAGTTAAACCTTCTCTTGAGCATTTTAGGGTTTGCAATACTTCCTCTAGAGGTACATTTTCCTACATGCAAATTAAAAACAAACATTTTATAATATTAATCGATTACATTTTACTATACAAAATATTTTGAATTAACCCTATAGTTAATTAAGTCATCAAATAATTACATACCAAGTCCACATTATCATGGTCACCGGGTCGATCCATGAATTTGTCGCCCGCCAAATCGCCAATGTCGTCTTTAAGACTGCTCAAACAAAAAAACATACCAAGTCCACATTATCACAAGAAAAGCGATCCATAGATGTCCCACCGTGCCCCACCCCTCTCCTTCTCCCTAACCCTAACCCTAACCCGCCTCAAACAACAACAACAACAACAACAACAACAACAACAACAACAACAACAACCGTAACAACAACAAGAACAACAACAACATACATACATACATACAATAAAATCAAACAAAACAAACGAAATTAGGTCATAAAAAGAATGAAGAATATATAGAACGAATGAAAAACGAACCTCTTATAAGCAATATAAATTAGGGTTTGGCAAATTTTGAACAGAGTAACAAGAACTTAGGAATGAAACGAAAATAATTTAGTTGTAATTGTAGTGTTGATATTTTTTGAATTGAAACGAAAATAATAGAGTTAGAGAATGATTTTTTTTTTAATGAAAGAACAAAAAGCACGAAATAGGTTGAAGATGGAGTATGATAAAAGAAAAAAAAAACGTTTAATCTTCCTTTTAAAAAAAAATTCAGCGCAAACTTAAAATTAATCTAAAATAAACTATTTAAAACGGTTTTTAGCAATTAACCGTTATATTTAATTGCTTTTTTAAAACGGTTATACAAATAAACCGTTTTAAATAGTAAAAATTATTTAAAACGGTTTATATATATAAACCGTTTTATTTTGTGTTTTTTTTTTAATTTTGTGTTTTTTTTTTTATTTTAAACGAATTATATATATTGTAATTTATGTTGTTTTATTATATATATGAATATGATCTTTTTCATTAATTATATATGAATATGATCTTTTTCATTAATTATGTTATTCCAAAATTTACATAGTGTTAATAATGTAATTAGATTTTAGGTAAATATTTAAATTGTAGTGTTAGATTAATTAGGAAATATGAAGTATTTTAAACTTACAAAACCTTTAAAAATATTTTAAATATAGTGATTTCTAATATTGTGATTTCTAATATAGTGATTTTAAAAACAAAGAATTAAAGAATATTATGAGTTTAGTTATTTAAAACGAATTAGTATTGAATTATTTTGTTTTTTTGGTTTTTAATTAAAAGTAACGGTTTTCTTGTTAAAATGTATTTAAAATCCACATTAAAAACAACAAAAAAAATTAACCAACCGTTTTTTATTATAATAAACAAAAAAAACGGTTATTAAGTTGTAAAAACCGTTTTTTATAATAAGCAAAAAAAACGGTTATTAGGAAAAAACCGTTTTTTATAATGTTAATTAAATATAAAGCTTTTTTAATTACGAAACCGTTATTTAAAGTCTAACTAAAAACAACACATTTTTGTTAATAACCATTTTTTTTAGTATAACCGTTGTTTATAATTGTTTTTTCGTTGTTTTTAGTTATGAGTTAGATTTGGCGCCTATAGATTAAACAACGGAAATTTTTTTGTCGTTGTTTATAATATTATAAACAACGGCCTGGCTAATTTGTGTTGTTTTTGCTCCGTTGTTTTTGCTCAGATTTGTAGTAGTGCCTGTTGAGATCCAAAAATTAAAATTTGATGCACGAGTTGATTCTGAGACTAACGAATGTTATAATGCTCCTTGTGATGATTCTTTTCCATCTCAAACTTGTTTGCTAGCTAATTCATACAATTCTTTGTGTGATGATAAATTGTTAGATGATGATGATTCTAGGGTAGATTATCATCCGAGAGGAGTAGTTGTTCCCATAGCATAATTAACTGTGAACTTACATGATTCTGTGCTTGCTACGTTTTCTGACATCGTGAACCTGAGACCCTAGAATTTCCTTATTACTGCTTTACACCCTTTCTTACTCTTAGTTTTTAGTCTTAGTCTTAGTTTTAGTTATTTTAGTTTAGTCTTTAATTCATCTTAAAAACTCCATAGTAATCTAGATACCCTTCAGGTTTAGCAGAACTTAACCCTCTCTCTGTGGATACGATACCCTACTACCACTAGCTACCAGTTAGTAGTTTTGTAGGATTATTTTTTATTGAGGTGATACGACTTAGCCCCATCACTTGGCTTGGACGTCAAGAATACTGATTGGAGGCTCTCCAAGTTATTTTGTGAGGTGCATGTGAGGGCTTAGGGACTTGGAGTGCGGGCCTAAGGCGGGTTTGGGCTCGGTTCTGGGTCCGAGACCCGAAAATGTAAAAAAGGTACATTTTGTAGTGTTTTGTGAAATGAGGTGACCCGTGAGGCCATATTTTGTAAATGAGAATGCTAAATAGCGGTTTTAGCCACCGGGCCTAAATTTAGGAATATAGGAATGCTGAATTGGGCCTTGTTAATGTAAAAGGGCCAATTGTAATGCGATGCGATGTTCATGCCAGATGAAGCGAGACGCGAACCAAGCTAGACTCTAACTGGACAAATGAACATTTATTTAAGCGTGATGTCAAGCGACTCAACTCATTTTAACATTTCAAACGACTTTAATATGAATTCGACATAATTAGAACCGTATAAGTCAACGTTAAAGCATGCGTGATAAAAATTCCGTTGCATCATTGGGTTTGTTTTGGGAGGGTACGGATATGGGTATCCATAGTATGACATATCCTATGAGCCCAAGACAGCAATCAAGTCTCAAGCACTAGCAGATTTTGTGGCTGATTTCACTCCTACACAGAATAAGCAAGTTGCAAAGGAAGTCCTCCAGATAACTGGTGAGCAGGGAACCTGCGAACTCTGGACAGATGGTTCAGCCAATGTCAGGGGGACATGTCTGGGTGTAGTCCTGAAATCGCCACAGGGGGACAAGATAGTCCAAGCCATATCCTGTGAGTTCAGAACGACGAATAATGAAGCTGAGTATGAAGCCTTGATCGGTGGACTGAATGCTTGCCTAGACATTGGGGTGCGTAATGTAAAGGTAGAAATTGATTCTTTATTAGTAGCCAACCAGGTCAACGGTACGTATGCTGTAACACCCCGGCCCCAACTAAAGGCCGAAATGTCACTCACGGTAGCTCGCCAGGCTGCGTACATCGCCCACAAACCAACACGAGTCCTTTCCAGCGCACTTTGTCCTCACTCGTGCGCATCCTGAGAACTTCCCAGGAGGTCACCCATCCCAAGACTACTCTCCAGCAAGCACGCTTAACCAAAGAGTTCTTAAGATGAGCCACCATAAAAGAAGATGCATCTTGTTGATATGAGTAGTACTTACAATCCTTTTAAGCACTATGTCACTTGAGCCAACACATGAACCTTTTCAATGGGGTACCCGGCCCGAATAACCTCGGACAACTCCGGGTGTTACACACCCCCACTTGAAGAACGCAACGTCCTCGTTGCGCCTGGTAGCTAACAACAACATAGCATTCCAGAATCCTCCCCAGCTAGGTGCGTACCTGGCCAACAAGACACAGGATTCGACCACACGGTCGCCGGGTTGCTCTGATACCATTTGTAACACCCCGGCCCCAACTAAAGGCCGAAATGTCACTCACGGTAGCTCGCCAGGCTACGTACATCGCCCACAAACCAACACGAGTCCTTTCCAGCTGATGTGTCATATATTTACTTATATTTAGCCCCTGCTTCACGAGCTTTTCTCTGCGTTTCTTGCGCTTTTACTTGCGTTTCAGCTCCTATTTCTCCCCGTTTTGGCACTGCTGCGTTTTTGTGTCCATTCTGCAGGTACACACGCATATTTGGAGTATAGGATGCTTGTCGAGAGGTTTAGTGAAGTTTCATAAAGTTTCGTGAAGTTCCGAGTTGGTTTCGTGCCGATTCGCTTGCGTACGAGCCGCGTTTTGACGTTTGAAGGTGCCCCGGGACCATGGGACGGAGCACGGAGCTCAATTATTCACTTTAGACCCCGTCCCTACCCTTTGGGATGATCCACGCCTTGTCCCTAGGCCTTGGGTCAACATACGACAAGTTAGGACCAAGATCAAGGTCAAAGTCAAGTCAAGGTGAACTAAAGCCGACGCAAGGTCAACTTCAAATGGTTATATCTCAAGTTTTAGACCTCCAATGGATGCAAGACCAAGTGGAGATGATAGTTCGTCTCGATAGCTTTCCAACGGCAGGTCACACGCTTAATTCCGCCAAGAAACGAGTGAGTTACGGTCGAAAAAGACCGAACCCTCCGGATGACCCTGTCCCGGACGGGATGACTATGTCCCGGACGGGACCACCCTTGTCCCGGTCGGGACGGCCCTGTGACTCCTCGTTGGCTCAAAATACTTCGTCTATTTGAAGGCCTAAACATTATAATTTCGTCCCACACTTTCTACAGCACTTTTACAACACTTTTAAGTTTATTCTCAAGAAAACTTAGGTTTAAATAATTTGATCTCTTGTACTTTCAATTCCCGACTCGGATTGCTCTAGTTTTATCGTCTATTTGGTTTTTGTTATCGAATTCATCCTTTGTTTCATCAAATTTCTGATTGGTATTATCAATTTCTTCTCCTATTTTCATTGTGATTTCATTTTATATTGTTTGTAATCATGTCTTCGTCTTTCTCTATTGCTTTTGTTATCATTTCCGCTATGCTTGAGTAGTTCTTATTCTAGGGAAGAAGGGTGAATCATGGGTGCATGCTTGGGTTGTTTTTGATGATGTTTTGAGTTAGGTTTTCGCGCTCGTTTTGATTGTCTCGTTTTGTATGCGTTTGTTGATCCTTTGGCCAAGGATTTGTGAGCGTTTGTCACCCTTAAACTTAAGACCGAAAGCCTAGTTTAGGGTAGGACACGAGACCAATCATTAGGACCCTCACTTGTAAGTTGCGAGAGCCCGCATTTGAGACCTAAAGGAGCTTAAGACCGAGAGGCCTAGCTTACCCTTAGCGAGAGCGTTTTCCTACTCATTTCTGTCACCATCCTTTGACCTAGCATTCCCCGTGCCTAACCCGATTCCCTAGACCTTTTTCCTCTAAGTTTTAAACCCTTATTCTCCGCTATACCTTTAGTAACCTCGACCCTTCGAACCAAGACTAGAATCACTAAAAATAACCAACTTAAGCGACCATCTCCCTGTGGATATCGACCCGACTTACCCTTGCTACCTATTAGAGTGAGTTTGGACTTATTTTTGATTAGGAGACGCGACTAAATCCTATCAAATTTTGGCGCCGTTGCCGGGGAGACGGCTTTGTTTTTCGTTGTTTATTTGGTTCTTTTCTTATTTGTTACTCTTGTCTCAAGGAGCCTCGCTTCCTTGAGGCCGCTACTTATCGTTACCTCTAGTGTTTTTGTATGCCCGGCAAACGCAGCGTGCGCCTCAAAAAGGTTTGTCAATCGAATTTGACCCGGAACCGGAGCGTACATTTTTGAGGCGCAAGAACTTATTGAAAGACTTGGAGGCTACTTCCTCTTCTCCATCATCCAACAAAGAAGCTCACATTGAACCGACGCCCGAGCTAAAGAAAATGGTTAAGCTATCGGATCACTCGAGGCCTACCGCGGATCAAGTTCCTACGGGCAATGCTATGCCCAACATTGCCGCCAACAATTTTGAAGTCAAGCCCGCGTTTATCAATCTCATTGAGCGCACTCAGTTTGGAGGGAGTCCCGGCGAGGACCCTAACTTGCACATCCAAAACTTTTGTGATTATTGCTCCACTATTAAGCAAACGGGGTCACTCAAGACCAAATTAGGAGATGCTCTTCCCTTTTTCACTCCGAGACAAAGCCAAGTCGTGGCTTAATTCATTGAACCGGTTGCACTAGCCATCACCGATTGGAACTCCTTAGTCTTGGCATTCTATCAAAAATATTTTCCGCTGAAAAAGACCGCCATGCTAAGAAGCCAAATCACGAAGCTCCCGCCAACCAGGGGATGAGACGTTGTATGATGCGTGGGAGCGATACGAAGACCTTCAACGACAATGCCCTCCCCACGGTATGGATAAATGGTTTATTGTCATGCAGTTTTATAACGGTCTTTACAACGAGTCACGCCAAGTGCTTGACTCCGCGGCGAATGGACGCTGACAATATTGATGTGGAGGAGGCCATCGATACGATCGAGGCAATGGCGATTCACAACGCCGCAATATGGGAGCTCTAGGAATGTGCCTAGGATTGGAGGTAAGACCGATGGTGATATGGTAGCCATGCTTTCCGCAAAATGGATGCTATGACCGCGATGATTATGAGTCAAATGCAAGCGGGTAGTAGTTCCTCGAGTGCTAGTGGACAAACGGTAGCGGCTTTGCACACTTCTTATGAAGTACCTTGCAATACATGTGGCGTTTCCGGTCACACTTCAATGGAATGCCGAGGTATGAACACACAATCTCATCATGTGCATGCTTTACATTCTCAAAACAGCCCCTACTCGAACTATTACAACGAGGGCTACAAGAACCATCCGAATTTGTCTTACAAGAGCCAAAATGTCTTGAATCCACCTCCCCAACAACAAAACTTCAGCCCACAACTACCACAATACCAAAACAGTCCACAAAATTTCAGCTACAACAATGCTCCTCGACCTTATAACCCTCCGGGCTTCAATCGCCCTAATTTTCAACAACAAAATGCCCCACCACCCGTTGTTCCCGCTCCGGTTCCCGATCAAATGGATGCCATGCAAGCCATGATGATGCAAATGGCTAAAAATCAAGAAACAATGCTGGCTCAAATGCAAAAGAGCGATCAAGCTAAAGACGCCGCCATCAAGATGCTTGAAACACAAATGGCTCAACTTGCTTCTTCAAGTTCTCAACGGAAACCGGGTAACCTTCCATCGCAAGGCACTCAACCTCAACAACATGAGTCGATCAACGCCATTTCTTTAAGGAGTGGCACGAGCTATGATGGTCCACCCATGCCTACGGTGGTAAGTGAGGTAAACCCTCCTCCTTCTCCTAACGATATGCATGTTTCTAGTGATAGTTTTGCAGGAGCAGGTACGAAGAGCAATGGAGCAAGCACGAGTGGAGCGGGCAAGGGAAATGGGGCAGCCGTGCCCCTAGGAGAACAGGCCGTGGATGGTGGTGGTGTGCAGGTGGCCGAGAACGTGGAGCCCAAGGAAGCGGAGAAAGCTAAGCCTGTCGAGCCGCCAATTCAGATTAAATTACCATTCCCGAGCCGAGTGGTAAAATCTAAGCTCGATAGTCAATTTGGTAAGTTCATGGAGGTCGTCAAGGACTTGAAGGTAACGGTTCCTTTTACTGAACTTGTCACACAAGTTCCCGCATATGCTAAATTTTTGAAAGACATCCTCACCCGTAAGCGGTCGTTCAGTGAGGTCGAGACTGTTGCTTTTACTGCTGAATGCAGCGCACTTTTACAAAACCAGTCTCCTCCTAAATTGAAAGATTCGGGTAGCTTCTCGATCCCTTGCACTATTGGAACTACTTTCATTGATAAAGCCTTGTGTGATTTAGGTGCAAGCGTGAGTGTCATGCCTTACTCGGTGTGCGAGAAGCTCCACATGGGTGAGTTGAAAGTAACTAATATCACTCTTCAGATGGCGGATCGTTCTGTCAAACGCCCACTCGGTGTTTTGGAGGACGTTCCCGTCAAGGTTGGTAAGTTCTTCATTCTCGTCGATTTCATTGTTCTTGACATGGCCGAGGACTCCCAAATTCCAATTATATTGGGTCGGCCTTTCTTGCACACTGCTGGTGCTATCATTGACGTCAAGAACGGGAAATTGACGTTGGATATAGGAGGTGATAAAGTTACTTTCAACCTTTCTAACGCTTTAAAGCGTCCCATGTTAGAGGAGACTGTCTTTTCTGTTGACGTTATAGATGATTGCGTGGATGAGTACTTCACCGCAAGTCCTCGAGAGGACCCTCTTGAGGCCGTGCTTTGTTGTGACATGATTGCGTGCACGCTAGGGAGGTTGGATGCGGGTAGAAGTGTAACCAAAGCCGATGTGCGCGGTGTTGCTGCTGTTGGCGGAATTGATGCTGGTTTTGGCCGAGATGATGGTGCTGTGGATGATGACGTTGGATACGATGATGAAGAAGACGATGGTAGTGGGGTCGTTTATGACGAGGCCCATGGTTGGTGGTACTTCCCGTACCCTGCTGCGCCCCCCGTTTGAAGCTGGTTTGGGGGGGACGATTTCATTTGTATATAAATTGTATGTACTTTGCTTTCTTTTAAGACTTTCTTTGCTCGTTTTTCACCCTTATTTTACGAGTCCCCGTGTTGATGTGCTTTAGGACACATTGGGGACAATGTGTCGTTCGGTTTGGGGGGAGAAACGCTTTGCTTTCCGCTTTGCTTTATTTTTGCGTTTTCTTTTTCGTTTTTCATTTTTCAAAAAATCACAAAAATCAAAAAAATCTGAAAAATCCCAAAAATTACAAAAAAATCAGAAAATTTCACAAAAATACCAAAAATACGTATCCCGTTCCGTTGTTTTGAGCATGTTTTTACCTTTATTCTTTCCCGACATCCCTTCCCTTGTGTGCTTTGAGCTTTGGCATGATTTTTCATTGTTGGATTAGCGCTTTCGGGGATGTTGAGACGTGTTGCAAATGATGGCGTGCTTTTACTGTTGGCTTTATTATTTCATGGACTTGAGCTACTATTTTGTGAGGTTTTTAGCCTCCTGCGGCCGGTACATCTATCCCGGTCCCCGTGCTTTATTGAGAGTAGTTCTCCTCGTGGGGTGCGTAATATCAACGCGCATAAGTGTGGCCCCTATCCCGTGCTTCCCATGATTCTGTCACTTGTTTTTGGTATATGAGGCTTTAGTTGATTGCTTATGATTCACCATGTTCATGCATTGCTTTTATCCTCTCTTATACGATCCCTTTACCCTTTACCCACATGAGTTTGCTAGCCAGCCTAAATAGCCTACCCTAGCCTTGCTAGTTACCGCTTTGCTTACTCTTGTGCTTGTCCGATGGGTTGTGATCTTTGTTTTGCTACGACTTGCTGACGTCGTTGGCTTTGAGAGTGATGGTGAATATGAGTCGGGATTGCCGCTTCCCCGACCTTTTAATGAGGTATTTCCGCAACTTGTGAGTGTGCTCTTTTGCTCAAGAAAGAAAAATTCAAACAAAAATCTGAAAAAAATCAAACACAACACAAAAATTCAAAAAGAAGAAGAAAGTGTGTGCACAAAATGAAGAAGTTGTTGTTGTTTTACATGAGCGAGCACTTGAAATTTGTTGCTATTGTTGCGTTGACGTGTAAAGGAGACCGATATGCTGCTTTCGGTCCATGTTTCATGAGAGTTTGGTTCCGTTTTGGTTGGATGAGCATTTGAGTAGTACGAGTGGTTTCTAGTGGCTTAGCTCCACGATTCCATAATCATTTGTTCCACCTTATCACCCTTAACCTCTCTTTGGCCTTTACACCCTCATTTCCTATGTAAGCCCTCATGTTTGGTTCGTTTTTGTGACATTATTGTGTACGGGAATGCGAGATTTGGTCCACATTAGATTGCGGGCGTGCTTCCACTAGTCGAGTAGGTGAGTGTCATCACATATATCACCCTGTTCATCATTTGTGCTAGAGTGGAAACCGCGAGAGGTCCGTGATTTGATTGCTAGAGAGCCTTTGTTTAAGCCATGCTATTCATTCTGCGCCGTCTTGTAATTCTCAGCCGTTAGCTTGCTATTTCCTTGCGTCCCATGCTGCTTCGGGATTGATTGCCATTTGCTCAAGCTGCTTGCGGTTTGGCGATTGTTTGGGGAAGTATTCTTTTGCTCGCTTTGTCCTCTATTTTCTGTCATGCTTGGTTGCTTGAGGACAAGCACCAGCGCACTTTGTCCTCACTCGTGCGCATCCTGAGAACTTCCCAGGAGGTCACCCATCCCAAGACTACTCTCCAGCAAGCACGCTTAACCAAAGAGTTCTTAAGATGAGCCACCAGAAAAGAAGATGCATCTTGTTGATATGAGTAGTACTTACAATCCTTTTAAGCACTATGTCACTTGAGCCAACACATGAACCTCTTCAACGGGGTACCCGGCCCGAATAACCTCGGACAACACCGGGTGTTACATATTGTAACACCCCGACTTTTCCCCTTTTATTTAAATAATTAATTTCGTTAAATTCGTATTTCATTCCTCTTAATTTTTTTATTTTTGGCTCGTGGAATAAGCGAGACTGTAGTCAGAACTTAAAAACGGAGTAATTAGCTTGAAAACGGTGTAATTTCCTCATACGGACTCCGATTCAGACGATTCAAAAGGCTAAACTGCGTATTTTTTCGACGCCGTCGCAACTGCCAAACTTTCAACAGACAAAAACTGCGGACGACCCGCGAACGACCCGCGAGCGACCCGCGGGCAACACTGCTTTATGCGGGCTGTTTAGTTTTCGATCCGTAACTTGTCCTAACCTATATTATACGTATTATAACTTCTCCTAAACCCTAATTACCTCATTATTTTCATCATTCAACATTCTAAACATCAAAACCCTCTCTTCTCTCTCCTTGTTCCTCATCAATTCTCACACACAACTTGATTCATGGAAACTCATCAAGATTCATCCTTTTCAACCCTAATTCAATTCCTATCATTCTTCCTTCGGTAATCTTTCGTTCTTTCTTTGTTCTTAGTATAATTTTGATAGTTTAGTGATCATCCCTTATTGTTAGGGTTTAATTTCTTATATTTTGTGTATGAATTATGTGTGTGGTCAAAGGAGGAGGTGAATTCATGGAGGAAGCCACCATCCACATCGAGGAGGAAGGCTATGCTTGATTTTTTTGTGCTTCAATAAGGTAACTAGGTGTAGCCCTAGTGATATTTTGACATGTATGAGGCCCTAGATGTTGTCTAGGATGTTTTGAATGATTGTATGATGATAAAGTTGCATGCTTTGGTTGTTTGGTTGTGCCCTAATCAATATACTTGAACTTGTGAGTCGGCCTCATACTTGTGTGAGTCTAGAAGCATATTTAGGCTTATTTGATCACATAGTTTTGTCGAGTATGTTGTTAAAATGAATAAAGATGCTATCTTGTAATGTTGAATGGCTTGGTTATGAGTTTATGTTGATCACCTTGATTATTACTCCGTTTATAACTATGTTAAGGATGCTAAATTGTATTGTAATGAGTTTGAGTATGGAAATGGCTTGCTATGATAATGTTTGATATTGAGATGATTGTTTTGACATTGAATTTGAGTTGGTTTGATTGGGCTTGAGTTGAGTGTGCGTACGTGCACTGTTGGGCACGTGCGTGAGGAGATACAACGTCCTAGTTTGGACGGATACCGCCCTTAGGGGTTCCTATCCGCTTTTGTCACGGATAGGGACTATGGTTTGATTATATGTCGACACCGTTTTTGTCGCGGTGACACCGTCTTTGTTCACGGTGGGTTTGGCCAAATTTAGACAGTTTGAGGAGCTTTTGTCGTTCCGCCATAGGGTTGGGACTTTTGTCGTTCCGGGGTGATTCTTGTTGCTTCACCCAGTCCTCCGTACTTACTCTTGCTTTGGTTTGATTGATGATCGGATTGACTATTGATTATTTGACTTGATTGTTATATTAATACTAATGTTTATGTTTGAGCACGCTATTGTTGTTGCATTTGTTGTTGTACTTGAACATAGGCCGTAGGCCAGGTAAGGTACTTGTTGGGTTGTCGGTTATGTTTTATATGTTGAAATATGACTGGGGAGCACCTAGTTACTCCCCACTGATTGTGGCTGTTACTTTCTTTGTGGCAGGTTTGCATGCGGGGACGGGTTTGTGTGAGAAGCCGTGAGGATTGTTGACCCCGTAGCTAGTTTGAGGAGAACTTTGATTAGACTTTGGATTTAGACTTGTCGTTATTTATCTTTTTCTATACTTTTGTTGTCTTTTGGAGTTGGATTGTAAGGGGTATTTATTCCCCATTTGTTAGGCTCAAGGCCTACTTTCTTTTGTTATTTGTTTGAGTAGGGAGTAATAACTCGGATTCACGGTGTTTCCGCCACCGTGGCTTTCATTTTTTATTCATTTTCTTACTTAAAACCTTTTTAAAACGTATTTTATTTTATTTGGAAAATCCGGGTTGTTACATATGCGGCCAAGGACTATAAGATGATAGCATATCTTGATTTGGTAAAATTTCTTTTCAAAAAGTTTCCTAATGTTCATGTTAAGCAAGTCCCTAGGGATCAGAATGTGCAGGCTGACGCTTTGGCTAACATCGGTTCAGCATTTGAGCCTTGTGCAATGGACAACATACCAATTGTGCACATCCTGGAACCAGCAATACAAAAGGCGCAACCAGTATGCCAAAACATAGTCCAGACAGCTCAGAGCTGGACAAAGCCATACTACGAGTGGTTACTCCATGATAAACTTCCTGATGACAAAATTGAAGCAAGGGCATTCAAGATCAAAGCCTCCAGATACACGCTGATACAGGGCATATTATTTAAAAGATCCTTCAATGGACTCTACCTACGCTGCTTAAAGCCTGACCAGGCTCGGGGTGTCATGTCAGAAATCCACGATGGGCAATGCGGAAATCACATAGGTGGAAGAAGCTTGGCAAACAAAATATTACGGATGGGTTACTATTGGCCCACCTTGAAGTCGACAGTGCACAAGATGCCCGTAAATGCAATGCCGCTGTACACTGGCCCGTAAATCCACCAGCCTTCCCAGGAACTACACTCAATATCAGCACCATGGCCATTCATGAAAATGAATGAATATAATTGTTGCTATTAAATACGTACACGGGCGTTATAACTAATTTGTTTAATATAATATAGAGTATACACCTTTTTATTGTTATATGGATATAAAAATTTTGTGGTTGAATTATGAATATGAATCTCATGAATTCTTAGATTTAGTTCAATACCCATGACGAGTCTGTAGCTTCTAGATTTTAACCTCAACAAAAAAATCAGCAAACAGATAATATTATAGTCATATATATAAAGTTTAAAATCAGCAAGACAAATACATCATCGCATGGCATAGTTTTCATAATATGTAGTACTATACATCGTCTTGCTTTTATTTAACAATATCATAATATTAGTAGTAGTAGGAGTAGTAATATAGATATGGTAAACTTAGATGAGGAGTCCGAAATTTGCGTTGAGAGCAACAGCGGTTCCTGGTGGGACGGGAATTATTTTATCGACGATCAGCGCATCCACCTTGGTAATTGAAATTGGGTCAGCGGCCATCGACTTTTCTGACGAAAGTTCCAACCTCTTCTGGATTTCTTCATCGGTCAGGCTATCAATTTTGCTTTTCAACCCACAGGTAACATACACCTACAAAACATACGACGTGTACATTTAAACCGTCAAAAACTAAATGAAACAACTGATATGAATCAATTGAGGAGTTACCTTGTTGTGTCCAGGCATAATTACTTGAGGTGCATCCCAAGCTAAGACCCATGAAACTGGGCATTTCACCGCGTTGTGTCCAGTATAGATCACCGCGCCCTTACTCACTAAGTCGTTAAACTTTTCGACTTCACCGGGTTGGATGGAAGGTGGGGCTGGGGCTGGAGCTGGCGTTTTAGACCAGTTGACATAACGCTCAACATCCATCTTTGCTACGCCATCGTTTTTCAACGTGGCGAAAATCTGTTTTTTTTGCGGAAGTTCCATTTTCTCGGTAGCCATGTTTTTCAAATCCTATATTACAGATTGGGAAAGTAGACACAAAATTTTTAAATCATATAATATTACAACATCATCTAATATTATATCACTTACAAAACCTATTCTAGTTTAGTCAACTTTTATCAGTTTTTATATTAATACGAGTAATTTTTTTTTATCATATCGTTTGTCTAGGTAAACCTATGATTCATAAAACTCAAATAAAAAGTGAATTATATTACTTACATACACTATTCTAAGCATTGTGCCAAAAAAACATATTATAAGACATTACTACATCGAGGGAATACCTGAATTTTTTTGAGATTACTAGTTGCTCAAAATGCTTTGTTGTGGTGTGCTAATCACTAGTCCATTGTTTGCTCTTATATACTATTCTTAGATTGTATTATTCTGCCAAATCCAATTTATAAAAAAATAAAAAAATACTAATAAAACAAACTTTTCACTATACATGCGAGAATCCTTATCATTTTGCCTTTTTATCTTTCTTTTTAACCAATGGAGAATAATATTTATCTCCTAGAAAATTTGATACTCCACTTGTTACAAAGAAAAGTAAAAATAGAAAATTAGTACATTAAAAGAATACCTAATTTTTTTTGAGATTTCTAATTGGTCAAAAGGCTTTGCTGTTGTGTACGGAGTACTAATCACTACTCATAGTTTGTTTTTATAGTACTCCCTCCATTCCACTATCTTCTTTTCACTTTCATAAAAAAAGCCAATTTCATCATCTTCCCATATCTATTTTTGTCAATTTTTACCTAATCTCATCCACACAATCTACTTTATTATTTTTTCTACTTTAATATCACCCACAAAATCTACCTTAATTTTTGATCCAAATTAAAATGGCAAGAACAATGTGGAACGGAGGGAATACTATTCTTGATTACTAACATTATTTTGCCAAATCCAATTTTATTTTTTATTTTCAAAAACATCTTTAAAATTGATTGCTTTTAAAATAATTTATTTGTTAAGCACTCGAGAATCCTTATCATTTTGCCTTTATATCTTTCTTTTTAACCCATGAAAAATAAATGAATAATAATGTTTATCTCTTGGAAAATTTGATACTTGTATTCTATGCACACAAAAATTAAAAATCAAATATATATATATATATATAGGGATAAGATCAATCAAGCCCAAGTTATGAGGGAAAGTCGTTAAGCCCAAAATTTCAGGTTTGAGATTTTAACCAAAAAATTTGAGATTTTAACCAAAAAAATGAGATTTTAACAAAAAAAAAAAGATTATATTTTTTCCGGCCGGTTGACCGGCTGCCGGTCCATTGACCGGCCTTCCCACCTCCTTTTGAGATTTAATCTCAGCCGTTGATTTTGATGATCCAATGGCTTAGATTACGACTCAATGGCTTTCTCTAGGTTTTGGGCTTGAAAGATCTTATCTCTCTCTCTGTATATATATATATATATATATATATATATATATATATATATATATATATAGGGATAAGATCAATCAAGCCCAAGTTACGAGGGAAAGTCGTTAAGCCCAAAATTCCAGGTTTGAGATTTTAACCAAAAAATTCGAGATTTTAACCCAAAAAAATGAGATTTTAACAACAAAAAAGATTATAAGTTTTCCTACTTGCTGATTCTTGGTCCGCTGACCTACTTTCCCACCTCCTTTTGAGATTTAATCCCAGCCGTTGATTTTGATAATCCAATGGCTTAGATTACGACTCAATGGCTTTCTCTAGGCTTTGGGCTTGAAAGATCTTATATCTCTCTCTCTCTCTCTCTCTCTCTCTCTCTATATATATATATATATATATATATATATATATATAGAATACGGATCCCGTGCGCACCCTCCTTATGGTGCGCACTGTACGCACTAAATACAATCCAACACACAAACACAACATAAAGCCCAACTCCCCTCACAAACCCTAAACATCTCCCTCATCATTTTCCCTAAATCAAAACTAACAGTAAATCATGTCTTCCATCAAGCTCACTACAGTCACCACCGACGACCACCACCGACCACCACCACCGATGGCCACCATCATTTCCCCTCTCTCTTCTTCTCTTATGCACTTCTAACAATCAATCATATCCATAAAATATCCTTTCATTATCATCACAATCAAGCACAAATCATCATCATCATCATCATCAATCATGGCTTTCATCGAATCATTGATGGCACCACTAAGGTCGATGCCTTGTACCTGCGTTCCTTTTCATTGTCTTCTCTCCACCGGGGGTCCGACGACTCCATTGTTGTAACACCCCGTGTTATTTTAACACAATTTGATAAAAGAATTTAATTCCTTAAATTAAATTCATCCTTTTTCTTTATTATAAAAATGCGTCTGAATTTTTTTCGCCAAATGATATTAAATTTTCCTAAGTACAAATTTAAAAATTTTGAAAAATAAAGTTTGTTCTATTATCTTCAGAATTGAAAAAGAAACACATTTCAAAATTTTATAAAACTGAACACTTATACTTTTCCCGTCTCTGAAATTCGGGTCAACAATTTCAAACACGCAAATCAAAAATCAAATATCTTATCCTCTTCCATTTTGGAAAAGCAAACTTCACATCTAACTTTTAATAAAAATATAATCATTTTGATTAATTTTAATAAATCATATTATATTAAAATCTAATTACTATTTCATTTTCATTAAACTAGCTTTTTCTAAATTGTCGATATTTGAAGTTATACTTAATCTAAACTGATAAACTTTTTGACGTTTGATTCTAATTATTTAAATCTTTAACTTTCATCCAAAAAAATATATATTTCGGACTTGTAAATTTTTAATCAAAATTCGAGGAGCCAAAGCCCAATTTTTATTTTAATCACACTTCGAGTTTTATTTTCATTTTTATTTTCAATCTTACTTCTAAACATTATTTTAGAATCATATATTTTATTTCAAGACTTTTCACAGACGTCTGCAGAAATCGAAAATTCAACGAAAATCGAGCCCACATGGGCTCACATGTAGCCGGCCACCCATGGTCATGCATGACCAAAATTCAACCCTTCACTTCTCTTACACAAGCCACCCTATTTTTGCATGCCTACTTAATCCATCATCACATACTTTAACTTAATTAAATTTAAAGGTTATACAACCTAAATACAAATACAATACATACATTACTTAATCTAATTACACTACTACTCTTTTTCATCTCCACACAACACTTACAATATTTCATAAAATCGTTTTTAAAATGTAAATCTAAAATAAAATAAAATTTAATAGTATAATTAAATTCTTATAGTAATTACATTTCTTATGATCATTTAAAATCATTTTTTAACTAAAACTTTTATTTTGAAAATTCATCGACTTCCTCAACTTTTAAATATTTTCTTCAATAGTAAATAAAATATTTTAGTCTTAAAATATTAAAGTAGAGATATTTCGAAAATTTGTCAAACGCGCAACCTTTAACTTTTATCGCTTTTGACGCCCGACTTTTTAAAACTGACCAAATTCGTGAAAAACATTTTAAAACACAGATTAAACATTTTCTTACCTAAATAGTGTTTTATGACACTAGTATACTAGTTGATTTATTTGGTTCCCTAATTTAGTTTTAATTAAACATTATTTTCTAATTAAAACCAAACTTATTCAACACTTTTCTTTAACCTAAAATGCATACTACCTTTCATTAGTTTTCTAAGTGTAAAAATTCACCTCATTTGCTCTCTCTTTGCCGCCCCTCCTTGCTCCCTTTTCTCTCTTTTGTTTTCTTTCATTTTCCTCCCAAAATCATTAAAATAAAACCCAATATTATTTCTAATAAATTCCTAAGTGTTATAGTATTATTAGTGGGTGTTTAGAACTAACTTGCAAGGATTTTTGGGTGAAGATTCTTGGGTAATATGGGTGAAGAAAAATCCGATCTAAAATTTATTTTAGATCCCGACGTTTAACATCCTAATTAAGGTGACTAACTATGTCTTATATTATCTTTTTAGTAAATTAATTTGTTTTGTTATTATAAGTTTTATGAGTATGATTTTTATGTTAAATATGTTAAACATCAATTATTTTCACTTGTATGATTATGTGAAGTATAATCAAATGATAATAAATAAGTAATAATGATAATAGTTAAGTTGTAGTATTATGTTCATATATTTAGTTTAATTAGTTTTGAGCATTTTTAATTTTTGTTCATATGATTTTCATGCTTAGTTATGTTTTAGTTATGATATAATCATTTATGAAAATTATGTGAGATATTAACAATGAGTTTAAAGTGATTAAAATCGAAAATGAAAATTTATACACATATACACTAACTCACGGTTTTGCCTCTATTTTTAATTAAATTTTCACTTTTAATTTTTGTAAATAATATGTTGGTTTAAGTTAGTATAAAATGGAGGTATTCATGTAAAAAAAATTAAATTAGAAAAATATTTTATCAAATGAAAATTATGCACATATGTGTTCTTGAGCTAGTTTATGTGTTCTTGGAATCTTCAAGTTGATGTTCATGTGTGTTCTTCATTTTTACTCTCTTTGATTTTGTTTTAGTTTATGTTTGTTATTATTTTGTGTTTATGTTTGGTTATTGTTTTTATACATTGTTAGTATTATGTTATAAATAACTTAAAACATTATAAATCATTTGGATTAAAAAGTTAGAAAATTAAAGTGTTGAAAAACACTATTCATAAATATAAATGAAATTTTTAGTAAATTTCATTTTAGTTTAAATCGTTTTAGTATAATTAGAATAATTAAAATATAAAGACTTTAAGCTAAAAACCGATAAAATCGAAAAATGAAATTTTAGAACATACTAGTGCATGCTCACGGCATTTTGGCCATTTTAGGGTTAATTTTTGTTTTTATCACTTTTTAGTTTATTGTTAATATAATTTAATTATTAGTTAATAAGTTAGAATTAAGAAATTAAAAGAAATAAATCAATTTTGTACATATATAATATCACACGGCATTTTCACTTTTTATTGACTAAATTTGACCAAAATGAAATTATCACTAAGTCACTAAAGTTAAATAGTAATTAGAATTGAATTTTTGTATAAATCGTTTTGATTATAAATGAATTATGTTAAACCGATTAAAAATGAGTAACCGTATAAAAATGAATTAAATCGTGTGTTACTGCCTTTGCTATTTGGACTGTTGATCTTGGACTTACGGACTATAAATGAATCATCCACGATACTATTATCTTTTAAAATGAAAATCGCTAAATTTAGTTAATAGACGACTAAATTTGACTAAGTCTCAATTTAAAATGAATACCATTATCACTTTTTACAAATTGAACTTAACATTTTTAAAACTAATATTTTAAAATGAAAATCATTATCACTTTATACAAAATGAACTTAACGTTTTTGAAACTAGATTTTTAGATATTTTCATAAAATGACTAAATACAAACCGAACTTAACATTTTTAAAACTAGACTTTAGAATATTTTCAAAAATCGCCTAAGTACAAAACGAACCTAACGACTTTGAAACTAAAAATTTGTACTTAGAAAATAAACAAGTTTAGTATTATACTTGAAATATCTTAAGTATAAAAATACGTATAAATATAAAAATACGTACAAGTATAGGAATACGTATAAGTATAAAAATACGTATAGAATACGAAGTATAGAAATACGAATACGTATAAAAATACGTATAAAATACGAAGTATAAAAATACGGATACATATAAAAATACGTATAAAATACGATGAATAGTGACCAATGAATAGTGTCAAGTGAATAGTGATTTATGAATAGTGAAAAGTGAATAGTGAAATACTGAAAATAATTGAAAATTTTACTAAGTATAGAAAATTTAAATTGAAGAAGTAAATGACCTAAAGTGTTTGAAAAACACATAAATAAAATTGGACATACTAATAAACATTTCAATTTAGAAACTTGAAAACATTAATAATTAACAACACTCCAAATAATAAACGAATGTGTTATGTGATCATATGAAACCTACAATTCAAATAAAACGTTTGACGATGAAACTAGGAGAGTCTAGTAACATGTGATATGTAATATCAAATAAATAATAAATCATGAGTATGTTTAAATAAAAGGTCAAGCTTGGGCCTCAGATAAGGGAACGTCAATCGTGAGTGAAGTGGGGTTTAAGATAGTCTTGTCGCGGTCGCCATTGCCGGACAAGATAATTGAATATGCCATGGTTTTTGCCACAGGCTTTAGGAAATGGTCGTTTTATCTGGAGTTAAGGTGCTCTACGAATAGCGTGGCCCATTCTTAACGTGGATACTAATGTACATGTACTAGACTAGGGTTTAATTCACTCTTTTTCGCTAAAGTTATCAGGGCCACCGTAACATTATGTGCATATGCGCTTTACGGTTCTGTCTCCTTGCCGTGTTTCGTGTTTATTGCACGCGACACTAGCATTCGTTCTTGCCACATGTAAAGATCACTTGACGAGATTGTATCTGAAGTTCGAATCATTTCGAACACTAGAGGATGAGATGCAAGTATTATAGTATTCGGCGTGGTTTACGAGTCGAGTAAGTCTCTGCACTATGGAAGTGAGATGCAATCGATCAGAGTACAAAGGCCTACTCAGTGGTCAGGCTCGTAAGCAGTATGTGTTGTGTGTTGTATGATTTAAATGAGAACGAGTGTGTACCATTTTCGAAAATTAAAGACCACAGTTTTCTGAATTGAATCGAGTCTGCATGATGAGTATGATACGATATGTATGTTTGTATGCGATCTGATATCGCTTTGTAATCCTGTTGATATGCTGTGACAATATTGCTATGCTATTATCTGTTAACTGCTTTCATAATTGAATATCATGCTTATATGATTTATCGCTTTAAACCGCATGCTTATTATGACTTATATGTCTTTAAATGCTATATGTAATAAGCATGTCTACATTTTTATCATAATGTTATAGTTATAAAGCGATAGTAATAAACCAAAGTAATTGAAACCGAGGGTAAGTATGAGCATAGCTAGTCACTGTCCGCTCAGCGGGCATCCCCCCATAGTTTATTGTGCAGGACGATCGTGGACCAGGAGCTGGATTTTGGATGGGGCCACGAGACGTTTTTACGCTTTACTTTTGTTGCTTTTGAGAGATATGTAATATATATAACGCTACTCCTTTTAATCCCCGTATTTAGAGTTGTTCTATTCAACTCTTAAACGATGATGTAATATTTTGGGTTATTTGTATAATTAATAACGCTGGTTTAAGACTTAATTAATTTCCGCCTTAGTAATTAAAGTCGACTAAAAACCAGGTTGTTACAATTGTCACCGCAAACTTACCGTAAGTTTTTAAAATTACACTTCTTTTTATTGTAGATCTACTTCTTTTTATTGTAGATCTACAATTTAATTTTGAAAGATTGTAGATCTACGGAGTTATGGGCTGTTTCAAGGTGGTGGAGGTAGTGGAGGTGGTGGTACATGAACACGGAGTTGGTCGAGTTTCAGGTTGTGTCAAGGTTGTAGATCTGTAATTTAATTGTACATCTTGTGTACCTAAATTGTAATATTGTGTACCTAAGTCAAAATTTTGTATACCTAGTATTATTTAAATTTCAGATTTAGATCTACTATTATTTAAATCTCAGTTTTATATCTACGTATACGTATTGTGTACCAAAACTCATTTTTTGTGTATTCGAGTTATAGTTTTGTGTATCCAATTTGTCGTCATTATAAATAACTATGAGAGAAACATAAATAAAAACACAGGATTTATTAGTAATTTGTGTGTATTTTACCTGTTTTTCTGTGTACCTAATGCTTAAATTTGTGTATCCAATATATATATATATTTGTACCTAATATACAGATTTGTGTACCTAATGCACATACTTGCGTATCTAGTAGTGTGCAGTGCATATAAGTAAGATAGATGGTGCATAGGATCTTAATATATATATATATATATATATATATATATATATATATATATATATATATATATATATATATATATATATATATATATATATATATATATAAATTAGGATCATTAGAGTCCACAAAAAATTAGAGTCCTAGAGTCCAAATTTAGTCCATCGAAAAAATGAAATTCCAACCACAAAAATGAAATTCCAACTAAAAATGAAATTGTTGATTTTGCTTGGCGGTTGACCATCACTTGGTCTGACCTACTGTCCCACACCTTTTTTGAGATTTAATCTCAGCCGTTGATCATCACAATCTAATGGCTTAGATTAGGACTCTAGGACTCTATTCTATATGTGGACTCTATATAACCTACCTCTATATATGTAACACCCCGTGTTATTTTAACACAATTTGATAAAAGAATTTAATTCCTTAAATTAAATTCATCCTTTTTCCATATAATAAAAATGCGACTGAAACTTTTTCGCCAAATAATATTAAATTTTTCTAAGTACAAATTTTAAAAATTTTGAAAAATAAAGTGTAACAACCCGGTTTTTCGTGACTTAATTAAACTAAGGCGGAAAATTAATTAAGTCTAATACATGCCGGATGTTAATTAAATTACATTCAAATGGCATAGGATACAAATATAAATTACAACCTCTCAAAGAAAACAAACGAAACATCCTAATCATCCCGATAATCCTGAGTCTCGAGAATTGCCTGCAACAGAGACAAAAACACAAAAAGGGAGGATCTCCCGCTCAGAGGCGGGAAGTGACTGTTCTAACCAACAACCTCTAAACCAAAGTTTTGGTTTATTTAACCTATGATTAAAAGTAACTTGGCAGCACTAAACGCGTATAACTACCGTAGTCACCTTATGTTAATAAAATTGGACAAATAGCATATAATATCAGTTCTCACATATAGATATTTAAATCTCATACAACATGATAAACAAAACTTAAAACATTTTAATTTATAGAATCACAATAAATAAGCATGACTATCATCTCAATTAATATAATATATATATAAAACCTAAATTATGGAAATCAAGATATATGCAAATGTCGTAATCAATACAATAAACACATAGTCGTGAACAATCATGCAATTCTAAACATATGTAATATAGAAATAAATAAATAAAACACATTGCAAGTAGACAAGCAAAAACATATAAGGAATCATGATAATTCAAATATGAGTATACATCCAATCACATAACCTACAACACTCATAGATAATCATTCTCAATAGATCGTACTTCAATACCCAGGAAGATCAAGTCATTCGGACAATAATCAAACAAAACAAGGAAATGCATTCAACATACGTTAACTAATGAATGTTCGTTAGCGAGGCGGAATCATGCAGACCTCATAAGCATCCGCGCAATAGCCATCGGGCCAACATAACTTGGACATGTCGACAAGCTGTAGATATCTAAGGTAGTAAGGCGGCCATATCCCAAGTCTAATGTATGCATACCCTACTATAGATAGGATCGTAGCATACTCGCTATTCAAGTATGTACTCACCTAATAATTCGACTACCACCAGAGACGGGTACCCCCGGTTGGGGCTGGATTTTCCAATTCTGCCGTAGTATGGGCTCACGGAGATATCAATGATGCCCCATCCCTGAGGTTGTATATCCCGCACCGAAATAATACTTTGGAAAAATATTAGATCGCCTTTAGCAACACAGGGAGGGAGCTAAAGTCCCCATAGACAGCTACCTCATTAACTTCGAATTCAAAAGTCGCGACATGACGAACAATCCAGGTATTTTATCAAGTACTTCATTTTCTCAATTTCTTATTTCTTCGTTTATTCAAATCAAGTGACAATTCTGAAACTTAAATAATATCGTCGAACTTTGTAAATGAAATATTAGTTCTAGCAGTTCTTCAGATAAAAGGAAGCACATAGGAAACTTAAATATTTATTTTGAGTCCGTTCGTAAGTTTTAAATATTTTTCACTATTCATTATTTTGTACGTATTTTTATACGTATGCGTATTCTTATACTTTGTACGTATTTTTATAGTTTATATTTTAGTAAATAATAATAGTTCATTTTATTTGTAAGCTTGATTAAGTTTCATTTAAACTTTAAGTACTTAAGATAGATTAGTGATTAGTATTATAAATAATTGAATTTCATTATAAGGCACATTTATTTCTTCCTTTTTATTTAAATTGTAAAGTGTTTAGCGATTTAGTAGTTTTAACATTTATTTTAACTCGTAAAAGTATCTTGATGATACTTAGCAAAATTTAGTATTTTTAATAAAATCTAATATAATGACATTTAGGAACTATTCGTTTAGGTGGCCTAATTTCTGAATTGATTTTATTTATGTAACTTTTACGTAGTCGTATTAGGTGATTTAATAATTCGATCGTGAGATTATTAATATTTAAATTTTAGTAATATTCACTTAATTTTAATTCACTTAATTATTTATAACTTGTTAAAAATGTCAAAAACTTTATAACTCAAAATCTTAGTTAGGTTTTGTATTTATATATATAAATATATTATTCATAATTTTTATATAACTATACTTAGTAAATTCTTAGTCGACCTTTATATATTACTATGATATTAACAATTTACCTTTTAGTTAATTTTTATTTGTGATTCTAATTTTTAGCTTTATTTAGTAATAGTTTTACTTAGATTCATTTTAAATATTAAAGTACCCAATTTCTTTTTATTATTTTAATTACATACTTGTTTCATATCTTTTGAGTTCATTGTAAATTCTATAGTTTTAATAAAGTAATCTTCATATTAAAAGTGATATATGACTTTTTATATAATTATTTATTTTAGAAACTTTAATATGAGTAACTTAATTTATATTTTTTTTTTACTTTTAGTATGATTTAATATTAATTTAAACTTAATATTCTTTTAACTTAATTCTTTATTTTTAGTTATATTTTGATTTAACATTTTAGTGACGATAGATAAGTTATATTAATTCAATTTATTTACTTAAGTTATTTAATAATATTTTAAGTTTTATTTTAAACTTGTGATACATAAACTTTATATATTTTAATTTACACATAACAAATAATTTTAACACGATAATATTACAATTAAAATCAACATTAATTCAACAACACATTTTTCACTCAAAACATATTATCACAAAATCAGGTAAATATCATATTTCACAAATCAATTCAACATTATATTATAACCAAAATTAACACCCAATTTCATACTATAGCGATTCATACAAAGTTATTAAATAAAATGGTACGGGAGGTATAAGTGCCTAATGCATACTAAATTTCACTTTTAATAACAGATTAATTATAATAAAACCAAAAGCGTTAATGTTAGAGATTTTGAGGAAGAAATCGAGTCACCTAAATTTGGCCACTAACAGTATCCAAATAAAACCCGATTGAATTGATTCCCAAGTATGAAAATAGGTGACGACTAAATAAATGAAGTGGAAAGGAGGAGAACCATGATGATCAACAAGGGTCACGGTTGTCAGGTAAACAAGGCCAAGCCGAGTAGGGGCAGCCATCACGGCTCATCGACGGTCAAGTTGAGGCTAAACAAGGGCGGTGTGAGTGGTGATCAAGCCCGACTCCGGCGAGGGGCTGAGTCACGCAGGACTCATGTGGTGGCTCCGGCAAGACGAGAAAAAGAGTGTGAGTGAGAAAAACAATCAATTAAAATAGGCCAAATCAAATGTCGAGAATTTAATGAATAAAAACGATTTAATCGACGACACTTACCGACGATAAAAATACGACGGGAAGCAGAGCAAGGCCACGGTGGTGGCTCACGGTGGCAGCCGAGGAAGAGAGCAGAGGAAGGAGAGGAGGAAAAACAGGGGCGAGAGAGGGAGAGAGCAGGGAGCTCGAGGAAGGAGGAGGCAGCCATGGCAGGTGGCTCACGGTGGTGACATGGCGGTGGTGCTGGTGGTCTGAGCATGGCCATGGTGGTGGCGTACGGTGGTGGTCTTGGCCGAGAAAGAAGAACAGAAAACAGGGGAGAAAGAGGGAGACGGTGAGGCGGCAGAGGAGGTTCGTGGTGGCGGTCATGGCGGCGGTGAGGCTGGGCATGACGGTGAGGGAGACGGTGGTTCGTGGTGGTTCGAAAATGGAGGGAGGAAGGAGAGAGAGCAGAGGAAGGGGACGGCCGACGTGGTGGCTCGAGGCGGCAGCAGACAGGGCGGCCGTGGTGGTTGCCGTCGGTTTGCTGGCTGCGTAGTTGTATGTCGTTGTTTTGTTCGTGTGTATGTTATGTTATGTTGTACGTAGTATTTGTAGTATTATTATTATTATTATTATATTATTATTATTATTATAATATTATTATTAATATTTTATTGTTAGTTGTAGACTGCTTTCGGCTGTAGGTTGTTTGTAGTACTGCGCTATTGTTGTGCTTTTGCTTTAGTTGTTGGTTTATTTGGGTCTGTTTCATTTTGTTTGCTCCGTTTTATTTACTCTTATTTATAAACGTTAATAATTTATTAACTTTTACTATACTTTAAATTATTTGTTTAAAATTTTAATACCATTTTTCATATTATAAAATTTATAGTTCGGAAATATAAATGTATAAAAATTGTCAGTTACAAATTATATTACGGTCTCACAATTTTTCAAACGGCTTGTTTATTCGAAAGGATGTTTTTATACAGACTAAATTTTATGAAAGTGAGGATTTTTAAAATGTAGCGTAAATTTATAAAGTTTAATAATGGTAACAAAAGTAACGTTTTAGTCTGACAAGTATTTTAGAAATAAAAATATAATATAGGTGAATATAAAAATAGGGAAAGTTTAATTAGAAATATCTTGAAAAAGTTTATTTAATCGAAATTTTTCAGCCGCGTTTTTAAAGTAATTGAATAAAAGTTAAATTATAAAAATTTTAATTTACTAATTTAGTCAATTTAATTAATTAGTCTTTAATAAAAACACGGGGTGTTACAATCCTACCCCCTTAAGAAAAGTTTCGTCCCCGAAACTTGAATAGGATGGATAATTGCTCGAGTTTAAAAAATAGTTGGAGAAAACATTGATGTTTTTGGAATTGGAATATTAACATTACTCTTGATTGAGTATGAATTTGCTAAAAAGGAATGATTTATGAATTTAATAATTTTAAAATATAAATAATTCTTTTTGAATTAATTACTAAATGTTGCTGCATTGTCGTTTTCCAAAATCAGCGAGAAGGAGGTTTTCAAAAAGGTAGGGCCTAGAAGTTTTGTACGGAATTAAATAAAATAAAAATAATAAGCATTTTAAGAATTAAAACAATTAATTTAAATTTGGAAATAAATGTTAACCTTAAAATAGGTTGAGATAAGGAATTTTAATATTTAATTAGGGTTGTGATAAAATCAAATCATTGTCCTACCCTCTTAAGAAATTTTAAACGTATATATATAATATTCTTATTGTTACTTTTAATGATCACCTACATAAGATTTATAGCCTTAGGAAAATCGGCATTTAGGAAAATAGGTAAAAGTTGTAGTGATCGTGAGAAAATATGAGCTTTAGTGAAAATAAGGGAATATAGGTTATCGTTGAATTATTAGATGGAATTTTACAGAATTATGAATAACCTTGTTGATATAGCTCATTTTCCTAAAATTATTAATATAATGTTATTAGGTGAAACAAGAATGTTACAAATCATACTTAGGATAAGATTCGAAATTGATAATAAGGGGTTATATAAAAGAAAAAAAAATAATAATATATGTATATCAACCTCGAAGAGAGATAATTGTAATAGGTAGGACAAGTTTTTAAAAGGTATTTAAAATTTAAAGACAAGGAGGTCGAAGTAAGTAAGTTTCAAAATTATCTAAAATTTAGAGATAAGGAATTTATGAAGGGAAGTGGAAATACGAAATCCAATTTAGTGTTTTAAAAACGTAGAAAACCATAAGTTTAAAAAGGGGATGAAAATTTCAAGAAGGTAATAATAAGTTTAAATAAGCTGAAAAATTATAAAGTTTAAAAGGTATGAAATAAAGAATAAGCAATTTAAAACAAACAGTTATCAAAGTTATTTAAAACTACGAAATAAAAATCTTGCGAAACAAAGGAATAATTTTCGAAGATGTTTTAAAGACAAAATACGAAGGTAAATTTTCGAAGGAAGTTAGAAATTTATAATGTTAAAAACTTAAAATGAGATAGTAAGGCTAAGAATTTGAAAAGTAATCAAGTTAAAAATATTTAAAATTATAGGGCGAAGAATTTATAACACTTTCGTTTATGTGTTCTAAGGTATTTAATAAGAAGGTACAGAGTTATACAAAATTCGGGAAGTAGATAAAGCTTCATCGTATGAGATTATTAAGTATTCCGTAGAAATTAAAATTTGAGAGTTCAAAATTTCAGACAAGGTAAAAAGTTTTAGAGATTGAATAAAAAGTTAACGAAATTATAAAGGAAAGATAAAAATCATTTTTCGAGATTAAATAGAACAAATGAGAATTATCTTTACGAAAGCAATTAGTAGGTATTATAGATTTCAAGATAAGAAATTTTTGAAGATAATAATAATTGTAAAAGGTCAAAAGTACGAAGTAAAGTTTGACTATAAAAATTAAAGAGTTTACGAAATTCAAAAGTAAGGATGATGAGATTTTATGAGATTAAGGAGAAGAGATGAAAATCAATTTAAGATGGTAATTATTTGGAATTATTGATTTAGGGAATCAACCATTTCAAAGGAGTTAAAATGCTTACGAGGTTGAAAAATCATCGAGTGAATTCTTTTTACGTAAGGAATTTAAAATATAAGAGTAAACATTTTTTTTTTTTTTTTTTTTAAATTTAATATTAGGAATCATTTGATTAAGATATCTGAAAATGAAAAGCGTTGAGATGATGTGATCATTAGAGATCGATTTTGATATAGCTTTAGAAATCTTCAATACTAAAGAAATCTTCGACGTCTCGTCTTCGATTTATACGTCTCGATTTTTGGTAACGTTAGTAAAGAAGACTTGTTAGTCAAAAAGATTAGTCATAGAGCACTTAGCAGGCAAGAAAAGAGAAATAAAAATCTAACGAGGTTGGATGACGGTCGAAAATTCTAATATCTAGGTCAGTCGGTCAATCCTTAATATTTCTACCCATTCTCACATTTAAAGCGTTCTAGGATTATTATTTTAGCGATCTAGGATTCCTAATTTATTATTTGATCCTATAAGTCTATGCCTGACATACGATATGAATGTCTGGCCCAGGTGTCTTCTCGCTAGATGAGATAACTTTAAGTTATTCACGGTCGCAAGACAGCTTTGATACCAACTGTAACAACCCGGTTTTTCGTGACTTAATTAAACTAAGGCGGAAAATTAATTAAGTCTAATACATGCCGGATGTTAATTAAATTACATTCAAATGGCATAGGATACAAATATAAATTACAACCTCTCAAAGAAAACAAACGAAACATCCTAATCATCCCGATAATCCTGAGTCTCGAGAATTGCCTGCAACAGAGACAAAAACACAAAAAGGGAGGATCTCCCGCTCAGAGGCGGGAAGTGACTGTTCTAACCAACAACCTCTAAACCAAAGTTTTGGTTTATTTAACCTATGATTAAAAGTAACTTACAAAGACTAAACGCGTATAACTACCGTAGTCACCTTATGTTAATAAAATTGGACAAATAGCATATAATATCAGTTCTCACATATAGATATTTAAATCTCATACAACATGATAAACAAAACTTAAAACATTTTAATTTATAGAATCACAATAAATAAGCATGACTATCATCTCAATTAATATAATATATATATAAAACCTAAATTATGGAAATCAAGATATATGCATAAGCGTAATCAATTCAATAAACACATAGTCGTGAACAATCATGCAATCCTAAACATATGTAATATAGAAATAAATAAATAAAACACATTGCAAGTAGACAAGCAAAAACATATAAGGAATCATGATAATTCAAATATGAGTATACATCCAATCACATAACGCATAACACTCATAGATAATCATTCTCAATAGATCGTACTTGATACCCAGGAAGATCAAGTCATTAGGACAATAATCAAACAAAACAAGGAAATGCATTCAACATCGTTAACTAATGAATGTTAGTTAGCGGCGAATCATGCAGACCTCATAAGCATCCGCGCAATAGCCATCGGGCCAACATAACTTGGACATGTCGACAAGCTAGAGATATCTAAGGTAGTAAGGGCGGCCATATCCCAAGTCTAATGTATGCATACACTACTATAGATACGATCGTAGCATACTCCCTATTCAAGTATGTACTCACCTAATAATTCGACTACCACCAGAGACGGGTACCCCCGGTTGGGGCTGGATTTTCCAATTACCGTAGTATGGGCTCACGGAGATATCAATGATGCCCCATCCCTGAGGTTGTATATCCCGCACCGAAATAATACTTTGGAAAAATATTAGATCGCCTTTAGCAACACAGGGAGGGAGCTAAAGTCCCCATAGACAGCTACCTCATTAACTTCGAATTCAAAAGTCGCGACATGACGAACAATCCAGGTATTTTATCAAGTACTTCATTTTCTCAATTTCTTATTTCTTCGTTTATTCAAATCAAGTGACAATTCTGAAACTTAAATAATATCGTCGAACTTTGTAAATGAAATATTAGTTCTAGCAGTTCTTCAGATAAAAGGAAGCACATAGGAAACTTAAATATTTATTTTGAGTCCGTTCGTAAGTTTTAAATATTTTTCACTATTCATTATTTTGTACGTATTTTTATACGTATGCGTATTCTTATACTTTGTACGTATTTTTATAGTTTATATTTTAGTAAATAATAATAGTTCATTTTATTTGTAAGCTTGATTAAGTTTCATTTAAACTTTAAGTACTTAAGATAGATTAGTGATTAGTATTATAAATAATTGAATTTCATTATAAGGCACATTTATTTCTTCCTTTTTATTTAAATTGTAAAGTGTTTAGCGATTTAGTAGTTTTAACATTTATTTTAACTCGTAAAAGTATCTTGATGATACTTAGCAAAATTTAGTATTTTTAATAAAATCTAATATAATGACATTTAGGAACTATTCGTTTAGGTGGCCTAATTTCTGAATTGATTTTATTTATGTAACTTTTACGTAGTCGTATTAGGTGATTTAATAATTCGATCGTGAGATTATTAATATTTAAATTTTAGTAATATTCACTTAATTTTAATTCACTTAATTATTTATAACTTGTTAAAAATGTCAAAAACTTTATAACTCAAAATCTTAGTTAGGTTTTGTATTTATATATATAAATATATTATTCATAATTTTTATATAACTATACTTAGTAAATTCTTAGTAAACCTTTATATATTACTATGATATTAACAATTTACCTTTTAGTTAATTTTTATTTGTGATTCTAATTTTTAGCTTTATTTAGTAATAGTTTTACTTAGATTCATTTTAAATATTAAAGTACCCAATTTCTTTTTATTATTTTAATTACATACTTGTTTCATATCTTTTGAGTTCATTGTAAATTCTATAGTTTTAATAAAGTAATCTTCATATTAAAAGTGATATATGACTTTTTATATAATTATTTATTTTAGAAACTTTAATATGAGTAACTTAATTTATATTTTTTTTTTTACTTTTAGTATGATTTAATATTAATTTAAACTTAATATTCTTTTAACTTAATTCTTTATTTTTAGTTATATTTTGATTTAACATTTTAGTGACGATAGATAAGTTATATTAATTCAATTTATTTACTTAAGTTATTTAATAATATTTTAAGTTTTATTTTAAACTTGTGATACATAAACTTTATATATTTTAATTTACACATAACAAATAATTTTAACACGATAATATTACAATTAAAATCAACATTAATTCAACAACACATTTTTCACTCAAAACATATTATCACAAAATCAGGTAAATATCATATTTCACAAATCAATTCAACATTATATTATAACCAAAATTAACACCCAATTTCATACTATAGCGATTCATACAAAGTTATTAAATAAAATGGTACGGGAGGTATAAGTGCCTAATGCATACTAGCTCACTTTTAATAACAGATTAATTATAATAAAACCAAAACGTTAATGTTAGAGATTTTGAGGAAGAAATCGAGTCACCTAAATTTGGCTCACGAACAGAGGCCTCCAAATAAAACCCGATTGAATTGATTCCCAAGTATGAAAATAGGTGACGACTAAATAAATGAAGTGGAAAGGAGGAGAACCATGATGATCAACAAGGGTCACGGTTGTCAGGAAAACAAGGCCAAGCCGAGTAGGGGCAGCCATCACGGCTCATCGACGGTCAAGTTGAGGCTAAACAAGGGCGGTGTGAGTGGTGATCAAGCCCGACTCCGGCGAGGGGCTGAGTCACGCAGGACTCATGTGGTGGCTCCGGCAAGACGAGAAAAAGAGTGTGAGTGAGAAAAACAATCAATTAAAATAGGCCAAATCAAATGTCGAGAATTTAATGAATAAAAACGATTTAATCGACGACACTTACCGACGATAAAAATACGACGGGAAGCAGAGCAAGGCCACGGTGGTGGCTCACGGTGGCAGCCGAGGAAGAGAGCAGAGGAAGGAGAGGAGGAAAAACAGGGGCGAGAGAGGGAGAGAGCAGGGAGCTCGAGGAAGGAGGAGGCAGCCATGGCAGGTGGCTCACGGTGGTGACATGGCGGTGGTGCTGGTGGTCTGAGCATGGCCATGGTGGTGGCGTACGGTGGTGGTCTTGGCCGAGAAAGAAGAACAGAAAACAGGGGAGAAAGAGGGAGACGGTGAGGCGGCAGAGGAGGTTCGTGGTGGCGGTCATGGCGGCGGTGAGGCTGGGCATGACGGTGAGGGAGACGGTGGTTCGTGGTGGTTCGAAAATGGAGGGAGGAAGGAGAGAGAGCAGAGGAAGGGGACGGCCGACGTGGTGGCTCGAGGCGGCAGCAGACAGGGCGGCCGTGGTGGTTGCCGTCGGTTTGCTGGCTGCGTAGTTGTATGTCGTTGTTTTGTTCGTGTGTATGTTATGTTATGTTGTACGTAGTATTTGTAGTATTATTATTATTATTATTATATTATTATTATTATTATAATATTATTATTAATATTTTATTGTTAGTTGTAGACTGCTTTCGGCTGTAGGTTGTTTGTAGTACTGCGCTATTGTTGTGCTTTTGCTTTAGTTGTTGGTTTATTTGGGTCTGTTCCATTTTGTTTCTTTCCGTTTTATTTGCTCTTATTTATAAACGTTAATAATTTATTAACTTTTACTATACTTTAAATTATTTGTTTAAAATTTTAATACCATTTTTCATATTATAAAATTTATAGTTCGGAAATATAAATGTATAAAAATTGTCAGTTACAAATTATATTACGGTCTCACAATTTTTCAAACGGCTTGTTTATTCGAAAGGATGTTTTTATACAGACTAAATTTTATGAAAGTGAGGATTTTTAAAATGTAGCGTAAATTTATAAAGTTTAATAATGGTAACAAAAGTAACGTTTTAGTCTGACAAGTATTTTAGAAATAAAAATATAATATAGGTGAATATAAAAATAGGGAAAGTTTAATTAGAAATATCTTGAAAAAGTTTATTTAATCGAAATTTTTCAGCCGCGTTTTTAAAGTAATTGAATAAAAGTTAAATTATAAAAATTTTAATTTACTAATTTAGTCAATTTAATTAATTAGTCTTTAATAAAAACACGGGGTGTTACATAAAGTTTGTTCTATTATCTTCAGAATTGAAAAAGAAACACATTTCAAAATTTTATAAAAATGGACCCTTATTCTTTTTCCGTCTCTGAAAATTCGGGTCAACAATTTCAAACACGCAAATCAAAAATCAAACCACCTTATCCTCTTCCACTTTCTTTTTATTTTTCAAAAAGTAAACTTAACATCAAAAATATAATCATTTTGATTATTTTTAATAAATCATATTATATTAAAAATCTAATTACTATTTCATTTCTATTAAACTAGCTTTTTCCTAAATTGTCGATATTTGAAGTTATACTTAATCTAAACTGATAAACTTTTTGACGTTTGATTCTAATTATTTAAATCATTAACTTTCATCCAAAAAAATATATATTTCGGACTAGTAAATTTTTAATCAAAATTCGAGGAGCCAAAACCCAATTTTATTCTAATCACACTTCAAGTTTTATTTTCATTTTTATTTTCAATCTTACTTCTAAACATTATTTTAGAATCATATATTTTATTTCGAAACTTTTCACGCGCGCGTAAATCGAAATTTCCGAAAACGAAAACCGAGCCCAAGTTGCCCACATTAGGCCGGCTCTCCTTAGACCTCACATGGTCAAGTTTAGCCCTTCCACTACTCTTACACAAGCCACCCTATTTTTTTGCATGCCTACTTAATCCATCATCACATACTTTAACTTAATTAAATTTAAAGTTTATACAACCTAAATACAAATACAATACATACATTACTTAATCTAACTACACTACTACTCTTTTTCATTTCCACACAACACTTACAATATTTCATAAAATCGTTTTTAAAATGTAAATCTAAAATAAAATAAAATTTGATTGTATAATTAAATTTCTATAGTAATTATATATTTTGCGATCATTTAAAATCACTTTTAGCGAAAACCCTTGTTTTGAAAATTTTATCGACTTCCTCAACTTTTAAATAATTTCTTGAATAGTAAAATAAATATTTTAGTCTTAAAATTTAAAAGTAGAAATATTTAAAAATTGTCAAACGCAAGACACTTTAACTTTTATCGCTTTTGACGCCTTGACTTTTTAAACTGACCAAATTAAGTGAAAAACATTTTAAAACACAAATTAGACATTTTCTTAATCAAATAGTGTAGGAGACTTTTTCCAACCAATTAGAATTTAGGTGTTTCCTAATTTCTTTTAAAATTAAACTTTAATTACTAACTTTAATATCTAATCCTTTTAACCTATTTTCATTACAACTTTTCCATTATTTTCTAAGAGCAAAACATACCCATTTTCTCTCCATTTTGGCCGGCCACTTCCTCTCCTTTTCTCCCATTTATTTTCTTTCATTTTATCCAAAAAAACACTTAAATTAAAACCTTAATAATATTTCTAATAAATCATAAGTGTTCTAAGTTCATTAATGGGTATATTAGGAGCTAATTACTTGGATTATTTGGGTGAATAACTTGGGTAATATGGGTGAAGAAAATCCGATCTAAAATTTATTTTAGATCCCGACGTTTAACATCCTAATTAAGGTGACTAGCCTTGTCTTATATTATTCTTTTAGTAAATTAATTTGTTTTGTTATTATAATTTTATGAGTATGATCTTTGTGCTAAAATATGTTAAACATGATTTGTGTGTGTTAGTAGGTTATGTGAAATATAATAAAATGATAATAACTAAATAATATGTTAAATAGATTATTGTAGTAAATATTCACATGTTTAGTTTAATTCATTTTTGAGCATTTTTAAATTATGTTCATGTGATTTTTATGTTTATTTATGTTTTAGTGAAGTAGTAGTGTTATATAAAAATTATGTGAAAAATTAGAAATGAGTTTAAAGTGATTAAAATCGAAAATAGAAATTGTATGTTCATGTTTATTTATCTCGGCATTTCCCATTTTTTTTACTAAATATTCACTTTTAATTTTTGTAAATAATATGTTAGAATAAGTTAGTTAAAAAGGATGCTACCATGCAAAAATAATTAAATTAGGAAAATAAATTATAAGTTGTTAAAATCAAAAATGGTGTTCTTGAGCTTGTTTATGTGTTCTTGAAATCTTCAAGTTGATGTTCATGTGTGTTCTTCATTTTAGCTTATTTTGATTTTTGATTATTTTATGTTTGTTGTTATTTATTGTTTTTATTAACTAATAAGTTATTATATTAACAACTATATAAATTAAACTAACTAAATCTTTAAAAATAAAAAGTTAGAAATTTAAAGTGTTGAAAAACACTATTCATAAAAATAAATGAAATTTTTTAATAAATTTCATTTTAGTTTAAATCGTTTTAGTATAATTAGAATAATTAAAATATAAAGACTTTAAGCTAAAAACCGATAAAAATCGAAAACTGAATTTTTGACCACCATAACACTTGGCCACGGCATTTGGCTATATTTAGGGTCAAATTTTACTTTTATCACATTTTAGTTTAATTGTTAAAATAATTTGATTAGTAGTTAATAAATTGATTTAAGAAATTAAAAGAAATAAATCAATTTTTGTATTATATATGTTGTACACGGCATTTTCATTTTTAATTGACTAAATTTGACTAAAATAAAATTATCACTAAGTCACTAAAGTTAAATAGTAATTAGAATTGAATTTTTATATAAATCGTTTTGATTATAAATGAATTATGTTAAACCGATAAAAAAATGAGTAACCGTATAAAAATGAATTAAATCGTGTGATACTGCCTTTGCTATTTGGACTGTTGATTTTGGACATACGGACTATAAATGAATCATCCACGATACTATCACTAATTTAAATGAATAGACGACTAAATTTAACCGAGTTTTACATTTTAAAATATTTTCAAAAATCACTAAATACAAACCGAACTTAACGTTTTTAAAACTAGACTTTTGAAATATTTTCAAAAATCACTAAGTACAAAACGAACCTAACGACTTTGAAACTAGAATTTTTGTACTTAGCAAATAAAATGAAATTTTAGTTATACTTAGGAAATATATTAATGCATACGTATAAAAATACGTATAAATATAAAATACGTACAAGTATAGGAATACGTATAAGTATAAAAATACGTATAGAATACGAAGTATAAAAAAATACGAATACGTATAGGAATACGTATAAAATACGATGAATAGTGACCAATGAATAGTAAAAAGTGAATAGTGAAATACTGAAAATAATTGAAAATTTTACTAAGTATAGAAAATTTAAAATGAAGAAGTAAATAACCTAAAGTGTTTGAAAAACACTTAAATAAAATTTGGACATACTAATCAACGTTTCAATTTAAAATCTTAAAAATGTTAATAATTAACAACACTTCAAATAATAAACGAATGTGTTATGTGATCATATGAAACCTACCATTCAAATAAAACGTTTGTGATGAGACTAGGAGAGTCTAGAAACATGTGATATGTAATATCAAATAAATAATAAATCATGAGTATGTTTAAATAAAAGGTCAAGCTTGGGCCTCAGATAAGGGAACGTCAATCGTGAGTGAAGTGGGGTTAAGATAGTCTTGTGGCGGTCGCCATTCTTGGGACAAGATAATGAATATGCCAAGGCTTTTGTCTCAGGCTTTAGGAAATAGTCGTTTTATCCTGAGTTAAGGTGCTCTATGATTAGCATAGCCCATTCTTAAATTGGATACTAGTGTACATGTACTAGACTAGGGTTTTATTCCCCTATTTCGCTAAAGTTACCAGGGCACCGTGGCGATTAATGCCGATTATAGCGGTTCAAGTCTCCTTGCCGTGTTTCGTTCTTAGTGGGCGCGACACTAGCATTCGTTCTTGCCACATGTACAGATCACTTGACGAGATTGTATCTGAAGTTCGAATCATTTCGAACACTAGACGATGAGATGCAAATATTATAGTATTCGGCGTGGTTTACGAGTCGAGTAAGCCTCTGCACTATGGAAGTGAGATGCAATCGATCAGAGTACAAGGGCCTACTCAGTGGTCAGGCTCGTAAGCAGTATGTGTTGTCTGTTATATGTTTAAATGAGAATGAGTGTGTACCATCTTCGAAAATTAAAGACCACAACTTTCTGAATTGAATCGAGTCTGCATAACGAGAATGTTACAATACGTATGTTTGTTGCGATCCGATATCGCTTTGTAATCCTGCTGTGTATCTATGATACAAATGATATGATATTACCTGTTATCTGCTTTCCTAATTGAATAGCATGCCTATATGATTTATCGTTTTAAATCGCATGTTTATTATGACTAATATGTCCTTACATGCTATATGTTTTAAGCATGTTTATCGTTTTATCATACTATTATAGTTATAAAGCGATAGTAATAAACCAAAGTAATTGAAATCGAGGGTAAGTATGAGCATAGCTAGTCACATCGCTCAATGCATCCCCATAGTTTATTGTGCGGGACGTTGTTGGCCCAGCAGCTGGATTTTGGATGGGGCCACGAGACGCTTTTATGCTTTACTTTTATTGTTTTCTGAGAGATATGTAATATATAACGCTACTCTTTTAACTACTGTATTTAGAGTTGTATTATTCAACTCTCGAACGAGGATGTAACATTTTGGGTTTATGTATAATTAATGACTCTGGTTTAAGACTTAATTAATTTCCGCCTTAGTAATTAAAGTCGACTAAAAACCAGGTTGTTACAGTTGGTATCAGAGCTGTCTTGCGACCGTGAGTAACTTAATAGTTATTTCATCTAGCGAGAGACACCTGGGCCGGACATTCATATCGTATGTCAGGCAAGACTACTAGGATCAAATAATAAATTAGATTTTTCTTTTAATTAGATCACTTAAATTAATAACATAGATCGCTTTAAAGTGTGAGGATGGGTAGAAACCTTAAGGACCGACCATAGGCTAAGGACTTTTAAATAACGAACTACTTCCCTCAAAATAAAATACACTAACTATCGTATGCTTGCTACTTGCTGATGTGACTAACAAAAAAACTAACAACTATCCTCGGATATAAAATCTAAGTAATAAATTTAATTCTCGAAGAACGAAGCCATTAATCGGATACATGACGACAAGACCTCAAACGCAGCAACTGGACGTATCAAGGACCTTACAACTGATGAGACGTTGGAGATCTAGAAAGGTTTACATCATGAAAGGATTTCTACAACTTCATCTAATTATTCTCTCTAACCAAAATTTTTATTTCGTTCTATTTTAAAAATTTTAACATTCCTAACCTTTTCTTCTAACTCTCTAATTTCCTAAATCTATAATTTCTAATAACTATTTCTCAAATGAACTTTCATTCTTCTTCCTTAATCTCGCAAAATGATTTTATTTTTGCATGTCAATTCCTTAAACTTCTTTTGATTAATTCTCAAAAACCTTCAAATTTTATTACATTTTAAACCTCTTAAACTTACCAGCTCTTTTAAAATTTATAAGATCTTGAAAATTTATAAATTCTAATTATACTCTAAAATGAACTTTCATGTTTTCCCTTCTAACACATATTTGAAACTTATTCAATTGGTTCTTAAAATTTATTTCTCAATTTTCAGTATCTTTGAAAATGTTTTGTTTTTAATTGTATATTCTTTACCTTATACTATCGAATTTGATTATTTCCAAATTTTGCAACTTATCAATACCTTTTCCAAATTTCTAACCTCTGAAATGAATTTTTATCTTTTCTACTTAAACTGCGTAAATATATGTTTAAAACTTTCTTAAGGGGGTAGGACAAAATATGATGATTTAAAATCATTGATTAAAATTATTTAAAATCTTTATTTCAACCAACTTTAAATTATATATTTAATTTCAAATAAACTTATAACTTGTTTTATTTTAAAACCCTTATAATTTTAAGTTAAATTAATTCCGTACAAAACTTCTAGGCCCCACCTTTTTGAAAG
Organism: Dianthus caryophyllus; assembly: GCA_023091065.1. Classification (NCBI taxonomy): domain Eukaryota; kingdom Viridiplantae; phylum Streptophyta; class Magnoliopsida; order Caryophyllales; family Caryophyllaceae; genus Dianthus; species Dianthus caryophyllus. The sequence continues at coordinate 25,647,938 of CM041519.1, read as the reverse complement.
TCCCTTTGAAGTCGATTTTGGAAAATAACAATCTAGCAACATTTCTATATTGATTCAAAATATTCCATTTGTAAATATAAAGCGACTATAGCTTTCAATCTTCCCGCTCTATCTAACACCTTCATAAGTAATTGAGAAATTCAAACTTTTTGAAAAGTCTTATTCTACCAAGATAAAATATCATTATCAAAACTTGTAAAATCTTGATATTCTCTCTAACTGCATTGCTCAACTGCAAGTAGTTATCCACTCTAATCAAGTTTCGGGACGAAACTTTTCTTAAGGGGGTAGGTTTGTAACACCCCGTGTTATTTTAACACAATTTGATAAAAGAATTTAATTCCTTAAATTAAATTCATCCTTTTTCCATATAATAAAAATGCGACTGAAACTTTTTCGCCAAATAATATTAAATTTTTCTAAGTACAAATTTTAAAAATTTTGAAAAATAAAGTTTGTTCTATTATCTTCAGAATTGAAAAAGAAACACATTTCAAAATTTTATAAAAATGGACCCTTATTCTTTTTCCGTCTCTGAAAATTCGGGTCAACAATTTCAAACACGCAAATCAAAAATCAAACCACCTTATCCTCTTCCACTTTCTTTTTATTTTTCAAAAAGTAAACTTAACATCAAAAATATAATCATTTTGATTATTTTTAATAAATCATATTATATTAAAAATCTAATTACTATTTCATTTCTATTAAACTAGCTTTTTCCTAAATTGTCGATATTTGAAGTTATACTTAATCTAAACTGATAAACTTTTTGACGTTTGATTCTAATTATTTAAATCATTAACTTTCATCCAAAAAAATATATATTTCGGACTAGTAAATTTTTAATCAAAATTCGAGGAGCCAAAACCCAATTTTTATTTTAATCACACTTCAAGTTTTATTTTCATTTTTATTTTCAATCTTACTTCTAAACATTATTTTAGAATCATATATTTTATTTCGAAACTTTTCACGCGCGCGTAAATCGAAATTTCCGAAAACGAAAACCGAGCCCAAGTTGCCCACATTAGGCCGGCTCTCCTTAGACCTCACATGGTCAAGTTTAGCCCTTCCACTACTCTTACACAAGCCACCCTATTTTTTTGCATGCCTACTTAATCCATCATCACATACTTTAACTTAATTAAATTTAAAGTTTATACAACCTAAATACAAATACAATACATACATTACTTAATCTAACTACACTACTACTCTTTTTCATTTCCACACAACACTTACAATATTTCATAAAATCGTTTTTAAAATGTAAATCTAAAATAAAATAAAATTTGATTGTATAATTAAATTTCTATAGTAATTATATATTTTGCGATCATTTAAAATCACTTTTAGCGAAAACCCTTGTTTTGAAAATTTTATCGACTTCCTCAACTTTTAAATAATTTCTTGAATAGTAAAATAAATATTTTAGTCTTAAAATTTAAAAGTAGAAATATTTCGAAAAATTGTCAAACGCGCACACTTTAACTTTTATCGCTTTTGACGCCCGACTTTTTAAAACTGACCAAATTCGTGAAAAACATTTTAAAACACAAATTAGACATTTTCTTAATCAAATAGTGTAGGAGACTTTTTCCAACCAATTAGAATTTAGGTGTTTCCTAATTTCTTTTAAAATTAAACTTTAATTACTAACTTTAATATCTAATCCTTTTAACCTATTTTCATTACAACTTTTCCATTATTTTCTAAGAGCAAAACATACCCATTTTCTCTCCATTTTGGCCGGCCACTTCCTCTCCTTTTCTCCCATTTATTTTCTTTCATTTTATCCAAAAAAACACTTAAATTAAAACCTTAATAATATTTCTAATAAATCATAAGTGTTCTAAGTTCATTAATGGGTATATTAGGAGCTAATTACTTGGATTATTTGGGTGAATAACTTGGGTAATATGGGTGAAGAAAATCCGATCTAAAATTAATTATAGATCCGACGTTTAACATCCTAATTAAGGTGACTAGCCTTGTCTTATATTATTCTTTTAGTAAATTAATTTGTTTTGTTATTATAATTTTATGAGTATGATCTTTGTGCTAAAATATGTTAAACATGATTTGTGTGTGTTAGTAGGTTATGTGAAATATAATAAAATGATAATAACTAAATAATATGTTAAATAGATTATTGTAGTAAATATTCACATGTTTAGTTTAATTCATTTTTGAGCATTTTTAAATTATGTTCATGTGATTTTTATGTTTATTTATGTTTTAGTGAAGTAGTAGTGTTATATAAAAATTATGTGAAAAATTAGAAATGAGTTTAAAGTGATTAAAATCGAAAATAGAAATTGTATGTTCATGTTTATTTATCTCGGCATTTCCCATTTTTTTTACTAAATATTCACTTTTAATTTTTGTAAATAATATGTTAGAATAAGTTAGTTAAAAAGGATGCTACCATGCAAAAATAATTAAATTAGGAAAATAAATTATAAGTTGTTAAAATCAAAAATGGTGTTCTTGAGCTTGTTTATGTGTTCTTGAAATCTTCAAGTTGATGTTCATGTGTGTTCTTCATTTTAGCTTATTTTGATTTTTGATTATTTTATGTTTGTTGTTATTTATTGTTTTTATTAACTAATAAGTTATTATATTAACAACTATATAAATTAAACTAACTAAATCTTTAAAAATAAAAAGTTAGAAATTTAAAGTGTTGAAAAACACTATTCATAAAAATAAATGAAATTTTTTAATAAATTTCATTTTAGTTTAAATCGTTTTAGTATAATTAGAATAATTAAAATATAAAGACTTTAAGCTAAACCGATAAAAATCGAAATCAATTTTTGACCACCATAACACTTGGCCACGGCATTTGGCTATATTTAGGGTCAAATTTTACTTTTATCACATTTTAGTTTAATTGTTAAAATAATTTGATTAGTAGTTAATAAATTGATTTAAGAAATTAAAAGAAATAAATCAATTTTTGTATTATATATGTTGTACACGGCATTTTCATTTTTAATTGACTAAATTTGACTAAAATGAAATTATCACTAAGTCACTAAAGTTAAATAGTAATTAGAATTGAATTTTTATATAAATCGTTTTGATTATAAATGAATTATGTTAAACCGATAAAAAAATGAGTAACCGTATAAAAATGAATTAAATCGTGTGATACTGCCTTTGCTATTTGGACTGTTGATTTTGGACATACGGACTATAAATGAATCATCCACGATACTATCACTAATTTAAATGAATAGACGACTAAATTTAACCGAGTTTTACATTTTAAAATATTTTCAAAAATCACTAAATACAAACCGAACTTAACGTTTTTAAAACTAGACTTTTGAAATATTTTCAAAAATCACTAAGTACAAAACGAACCTAACGACTTTGAAACTAGAATTTTTGTACTTAGCAAATAAAATGAAATTTTAGTTATACTTAGGAAATATATTAATGCATACGTATAAAAATACGTATAAATATAAAATACGTACAAGTATAGGAATACGTATAAGTATAAAAATACGTATAGAATACGAAGTATAAAAAAATACGAATACGTATAGGAATACGTATAAAATACGATGAATAGTGACCAATGAATAGTAAAAAGTGAATAGTGAAATACTGAAAATAATTGAAAATTTTACTAAGTATAGAAAATTTAAAATGAAGAAGTAAATAACCTAAAGTGTTTGAAAAACACTTAAATAAAATTTGGACATACTAATCAACGTTTCAATTTAAAATCTTAAAAATGTTAATAATTAACAACACTTCAAATAATAAACGAATGTGTTATGTGATCATATGAAACCTACCATTCAAATAAAACGTTTGACGATGAGACTAGGAGAGTCTAGAAACATGTGATATGTAATATCAAATAAATAATAAATCATGAGTATGTTTAAATAAAAGGTCAAGCTTGGGCCTCAGATAAGGGAACGCGTCGATCGTGAGTGAAGTGGGGTTAAGATAGTCTTGTGGCGGTCGCCATCTGACAAGATAATGAATATGCCAAGGCTTTTGTCTCGTGCTTTAGGAAATAGTCGTTTTATCCCGAGTTAAGGTCTTCATGATTAGCATAGCCCATTCTTAAATTGGATACTAGTGTACATGTACTAGACTAGGGTTTTATTCCCTATTTCGCTAAAGTTACCAGGGCACCGTGGCGATTAATGCCGATTATAGCGGTTCAAGTCTCCTTGCCGTGTTTCGTTCTTAGTGGGCGCGACACTAGCATTCGTTCTTGCCACATGAACAGATCACTTGACGAGATTGTATCTCAAGTTGAATCATTTCGAACACTAGACGATGAGATGCAAATATTATAGTATTCGGCGTGGTTTACGAGTCGAGTAAGCCTCTGCACTATGGAAGTGAGATCTGATCGATCAGTACAAGGGCCTACTCGGTGGTCGGGCTCGTAGCGGTATGTGTTATGCATTATATGTTTAAATGAGAATGAGTGTGTACCATCTTCGAAAATTAAAGACCACAACTTTCAATTGAATCAGTGCATAACTAATGTTACAATACGTATGTTTGTTGCGATCCGATATCGCTTTGTAATCCCGCCATGTATCTATGATACAAATGATATGATATTACCCGTTATCCGCTTCCTAATTGAATAAGATGCCTATATGATTTATCGTTTTAAATCGCATGTTTATTATGACTAATATGTCCTTACATGCTATATGTTTTAAGCATGTTTATCGTTTTATCATACTATTATAGTTATAAAGCGATAGTAATAAACCAAAGTAATTGAAATCGAGGGTAAGCATGAGCATAGCTAGTCCTTTGTCCATCAAATGAGCATCCCCATAGTTTATTGTGCGGGACGTTAGTGGGCCAAGGTGGATTTTGGATGGAAGCGCGAGACGCTTTTATGCTTTACTTTTATTGTTTTCTGAGAGATATGTAATATATAACGCTACTCTTTTAACTACTGTATTTAGAGTTGTATTATTCAACTCTCGAACGAGGATGTAACATTTTGGGTTTATGTATAATTAATGACTCTGGTTTAAGACTTAATTAATTTCCGCCTTAGTAATTAAAGTCGACTAAAAACCAGGTTGTTACAATATATATATATATATATATATATATATATATATAGATTTAGGATCATGTGAGAACCTATAACTCAGTGAGAACCGTGAGAACCATTATTAACCCTTAGATCACAACTAAATCAAAGGCAGAGGATAAACCCAAAAAAGTAACTCACGAATACACACCCTTTTATCCTCATCTCCTTCATCTGCACTTCACCTACATCATGATTAACACCTACTTTATCGTCAATACCAACAAATTCATTGGGCCAACGAAATCTACTTGAATGCATTATACGCCCCGACACCCTTTCGACGCCAGTATGTTCTTTCTCCGTAAATACCTTCTCTTTCTTCATGTGTCGATTTTTTCTTCGGCGAACACCGTACTCCATCGCAGAAATTTAACTTTTGGGTTATTTTGTAGTCTGACACTTGGGTCAAATTTTAATTATAGTGCCAAACTTTGACAATATCACCAGTTAATCAATAATCATCCGTAACAGGTGGTAATTTCTTGTTTTTTTAGTTGGTATCAAAAACTTGATTATTGTTTAGGTTACAAATTAAACTCAACTATGCTATATTCTGTACAATCTTTCACTATAATTAATTTCTTTGTCCTTTTTAAAAGTCTTAAGTATCTTAAAACTGAAAGATGAGGTCTTTGTTTTCAACAATAGATACACTTAAATCAACAACAGATACACTTAAATCAACAATAGATACACTTAATAAAAAATAATAGATACACTTAAATCAACAACAGATACACTTAAATCAACAATAGATACACTTAAATCAACAACAGATACACTTAAATCAACAATAGATACACTTAATAAAAAATAATAGATACACTTAAATCAACAACAGATACACTTAAATCAACAACACTTAAATCAACAACAGATACACTTAAATCAACAATAGATACACTTAATAAAAAATAATAGATACACTTAAATCAACAACAGATACACTTAAATCAACAACAGATACACTTACATCAACAATAGATACACTTAAATGTTCAATACTACTGTCATCCCATTTAATTCCTCAAATGAGTTATTTTAATTACTAGAACAATAGTCACTGAATTGTACCGATAATTTAATATCGTGTAACAATTATAGCGACAATCATCAACTTTAATAGTAGAACAAATCAAAAATGAATTGATATTCAATTTCTAACAAAAAAGGTGATGAAAAATCGTTGTCAACTAATCAATTTAATAAGGAACAGTTCAAGAGCACCTTAGCTGCATCAACATATTCACAGAAAATTAAGTAGCAATCTCCAGGTTGCCTATAACATGCAAAATTAAGGATTTAGGGAGGCATATGTCAAATCCACAAAATAAATTTTATTGAATCACACAAACATGAAGATATCAATTAAATATCAACAAGCAATTAAACAACAAGATCTCAATAACATAAGTTTTCGTATAACAAAAATATAATTATAATATGATTATTAATTTAAACAGATAATCAAAGCTTGAATGAAATTAATTGATCTGCAAATGAAGAACATATTTCACAAATCAAGAAATTTATATGGGTTTTGACCAATAAATAAGGAGTAGAGTTGTGTCTCCAACGATTTTGGGAGAAAAGGCAGATGCAGGGGAATAAGAATGCAAGAAAGAGAAATCACAATTTGAGTTTAGGGGTTAAATTTAAATCACGGCTGTTGTTTAATGTCTAATCTAAGGGTTGTGAGTGGTTCTCACAGTTCTCACTGAGTTAGTGGTTCTCACCGGATCTTAACTCTATAAATATATATATATATATATATATATATATATATATATATATAAAATAAGTCTAGAAGTCTGTCTAGCCTTAGATTGTGATGATCAACTACTGAGATTAAATCTCAAAAAGGTGTGGACTACTAGGTCAGGCAAGCGGCCAACCTACTAAGAAAATCAACAATTTCATTTTTTTCGTTGGATTTTCATTTTTTGTGGGTGGAATTTCATTTTTTAGGATGGCCGAAATTTGGATGCTAGGACTCTATTTTTTTTGTGGACTCTAGTGTACCTTTTTCTATATATATATATATATATATAGAGGTAGGTTATATAAGTCACATATGTAATAAGTCTGTAGTCTAATCTAAGCCATTAGATTGTGATGATCAACTACTGAGATTAAATCTCAAAAAGGTGTGGGACGGTAGGTCAGACCAGATGGCCAACCTACAAGAAATCAACAATTTCATTTTTTGTGGTAGGAATTTCATTTTTTTCGATGGCCGAAATTTGGACTCTAGGACTCTAATTTTTTGTGAACTCTAATAATCCTAATTCTATATATATAGGGGTAGGTTATATAGAGTCCACATATAGAATAGAGTCCTAGAGTCCTAATCTAAGCCATTAGATTGTGATGATCAACGGCTGAGATTAAATCTCAAAAAAGGTGTATATATATATATATATATATATATATATATATATATATATATATATATATATATATATATATATAGAGTCAAGTTCAATTAAGTTGACAAATATTGAGTATTCATTCTGTTACAACTGTTATTAATATTTTGTAAAACTGTAGTTCTTTGTAAATGAAACTGTAAATTTACAAAGGACAACAGTTTCACAAAATTTTGTGAAATACAGTTTCATTTACAAAGAACAACAGTTTCACAAAATATTAATACTTGATTTACAAATGTAGTGAGCGTACCAATATTTGTCAACTTAATTGATCTTGTTTCTATATATATATATATATATATATATCTTTAGAGTCCTAGGTTGGTGTTAGAGTCCTAGAGTCCTAATGTGAGCCCTTGGATCATATTAGATCAATGGCTTAGATTAATCTTACATTAAATACAATGTCCCCTCTAAAAAAAAGAAAAAATAAAAAAAAAAATAAAAACTTGCTGAAAACGAGAAAAGGAAAAAAAAAAAAAAAAAAAAAAAAAAATCAGAATTCATTAGTGGACTTTATTTGTTTGTTTGTTCCCCAAAAACTCAAAATCAAAAAAAAATCAAAAAAAAAAAAAGACTCTCAAACTTTCTCTGATTCAAAAAAAATTCAAAATCAGAATTCATTAATCTTCTTCATCTTCTTCAATTCGTCTTCATCTTCTTCGTGATTAAACAAATTCATCGTTATTTTTCCTGCACTGCAACTTCATTCCGATTCTTCATATTTTTCGTCCACTGCAACTTTAGTCCGATTCTTCATTGAACTATTAAAGGTGATTTTTTTTTATTTTTAATTTAACTCAATTTTTAATTTTTCAATTAATTTCTAGTTCTTCATCTTTTTTGCTTAATTAAAGTGAGTTTTACTTCTAATGGAACTCAATTTTGCATGCGAGTCCTTTGTTTAATTTTCAACAAGTTTCGATTTTTTGGTTTAAATTTTGTTTTTTATGTTTTATTCTTCATCTATTTTGTGTATTTTGATATTTTTCAGTTCTTATGAGAATTTGATACAGAAATTGGTATATTTCATCTTTTTCTGTTGAATTTCATTAAAAAAAATTGGAAACCCTAAAAATTGATTGTTTTTAGTGATTTAAATTTCGTCCCATTTTTGCTGATATAAATTTTGTCCCATGTTTGTAGGTGGTTCGTTAATTATGTTTATAATTCTGTTCCGAAAATTGGAATTTCGTATTTTGTGTTTATAATTCGTTTTTTTGGTGTTGGAATTTCATTTTTCTTGTATTTGTAAGAGAAACAGACATGCTGTAATTTTAGGTTAATGTGTCATTTTTTTTTTCTATCTTAGAATTCCTGATTATACTCTTAGAATTCTTTTTTTGGGAACTGATTGTCAGATTATGTGAATATGATTCTTTTTTTTTTTTTTTTACTGGAATTTCAGTTTTTTTAGTTACAATAGAAACTGATTGTGTATATAATTATGTTCATTAATTGTGTTTATAATTTTATTTCTGAAATTGGAATTTCATATTATGTGTTATAATTTGTTTTTCGTCTGTAAGAATTTCATTTTTTGTGTTTATAAGAGATACTGATTATCTGTTATAAATTCTCTTTTTACATACTGGAATTTCATATTATGTGATTACAATTCTTTTTTTTTTCTTAAATTTCTTAAATTACTGTAATTTAGTTGTCTTACTGGAATTCTCTTTTTACATACTGGAATTCTCTTTTTATATTCTGGAATTCTCTTTTTAAATTATTGTAATTTGTTTGTCTTACGTTTATGTTTGTAGGAGGTTCATGAGTTGTATATGCGGATGCTTGCCACTCTTGGTACACAACGCTGCTTCAAGGATGAAGAAGCTAACAACCCCCCGTGCTGTTGACCTATCCTATACTTCTACTCAGTCAACTTGAAGCGTGACGTTTTACTTGAAAACGTCTCCCAATTTCTGAAGAAGAAGCCTGACCTTATAAAGTTGCTTAAAGCGCAGCGGAAGATGTACAAGTACTCTAAATGTAGCGCTGTCACCATTTAACTACTCATCGAACTCCTCGCTTCGTTTTGCTTTGTACTATCGTTTTCAAACACCGACTTTATTAAACTATGTCAATATTGAACCGCTTAATTTATATTCATTTTTACATTCGTTTGTACTTTGGTTTTAGATGACCAATTTCCAATTATGTATCTATTATTTATATTTTTCAATTTTAACATTTACGCTTCTTTATTCTACTTTACTTCCTCAATTTAAATATTCTACTTTACTTCCTCAATTCAAATATTCTACTTTACTTCCTCAATTCAAATATACTATCACCTGTTACTACTAATTTTTGGAAACTAAACACTTAGTGACTAATTTTTTGTAACTTCTACTGTAAAAAAAAACATCTTACAATAAATGAAATTTCAACAATAAAAAAAAGAATTATAACAAACTATTCTAGAATTCCAATCTGAAGTAAAAATACTATCACCTGTTACTACTAATTTTTTAACTTTACACACTTACTGAGTAATTTTTGATAACTTATTCTGTGTAAAAAAACATCTTACAGTAATTTCGACGTAAACTACCATCAGCATCAACATCGTAATCAAAGAAAAAACCAGATCTGTTCTCCGCCATACTTTTAAACCGATCAATGAACAACTGCACATCTTTCTTGTGAATGAAACATTTCATGTTCCGCTGGAAATTTTTAAACTAGTTAAGGGTTGCCCCTATGTTTTCGAATCCGTTAACATTGGTCTTTAGAGTCCATTAAATGTAATGTCTTTAGGACTCTAACCAGACCAATTGACTCTATTTTTTTTTTTTAATTGTATGATTTTTTCAGCATCAACCATCGTTCACAACATCAAACAGTACAAAAGTCTAATTATTATACAACTCTAGCGATAAAACAACATTCGAATTCTGAAATTTCTATACGAAAATTTATTATTTCAGTCTATTTAAATCGAATTATAATTTCAATGCACTACCACTAATACAAAGAACATATTTCAATTCTGAAATTTCAACAACAATATTTAGAATTTCATGCCTGTAGAATAAAATTTCAATTTCATAACACTGTCAGACAAACAACATATACCAATTATGAAATTTCAGCACCAAAATTTAGAATTTCAAGTCTAGTAAAAGAAATTCCAATTTATTAACCTAAAATTAGAGACAATGAACGACTTGTGAGCTTGATTTAATAATCTTCCATTAATCTTTTTACGATGTAACTGGACTGCTCGACACCTTTAATCGTTGCTTCGGAAGTCTCAACATCATCAACCATGTTATCTTCCGACATCTCAACATCATCAACCTCGCTCTGAAATTGTTTACGGAAATGAAAAGTATTAAATCCGAAAAAAAACTATCAAATCAATTTTTAAAGTTAATTAAACATTAAATCTCAATCTTTAACTGATTGATATTTGAAACATGAAAAATATTTGATTTAAAAACGATATTACAAAGTGAATAACTGTAATTATTAAAAAAAGAATTTCAGCAGAAATTTTTAAAATTTTAACACAAAAAATTGAAATTTCAACACACTGACCTTAAAATTACACCACGCCCTCTTGAATTCCCACCACCATCTTCCATAGATTGATGCTTGAAATGGGTAACAAACTTCCATTAATCACACCTACCAAATATATGAAAACACATACAAACACAAATAAATTTAAAAGTTAAATTCAAACTAGATCTAAAAACACTTACCGTCATTAATTAAAACAACCAACTTACCATCAATCAAATTACAATTTGTAAGTTCTCCATCTTTTAAACAAACTCGGGCTTTAATTTTTTCAATTTTAACAAGTAACGTCGAAGATCTTGTTAAGAAATTGAGGATTTTTGCAGGTTGTAAACTTTTTTTGAAAAAAAATTAAACGAAAAAGAAGAGGAAGAAAATGAGGAAGAAGAAGGGATGCATTTTTTGTTTAATGGATGAAGAAGAAGAAACTGAAATTGAATTAAGAAACAGAAAAACAAAATGGGAGACAAGAAGTTTAATTCGTTCTTGGAACTCCAAATTGCTGCCCAAAAAAAGATGTAGGAGGCTTATTTTTTCTATTGGTTGTTTTTTATTTTTTTTTAATCTTTTTTTTAATTAATCAAAAGCAAATCTCAGCCATCCATCTTAGTTTAATCCAAGGGCTATAAATAGGACTCTAGGACTCTTTAGAGAACTAGGACTCTATATAACTTTACTCTATATATATATATATATATATATATATATATATATATAGGTGGGATCCGGTGAGACCCCCTAACTCGGTGAGACCTCGTGAGACCCCATGAAAATCACATAGTATGATTAAACCGAAAGCATAGGCTCGTCACTATCCATTATTTTAATTTGTTTTCACCATTAGTTGGGTTAAAAATATAAATTACATATTAAAAATTTTAAAAAAATATTTATGTCTCGGGTGAATAATATACTAGATACTTAAAATTGATACTGCAGATACATTAAATGACGTAGTAGATACACCAAAAAAAATTAGATACACAAATAGATGTTGTAGGTACACCAAAGTTATAAAATGTATTTAACGACGATATATCGTGACATGATAAGGTAGTTATGAACCCCAAATATGTTCTTTAGACCATAAATTAGATAATAAAGACAACTATGCCGAATTTTCGAAATAAAAACTTTTTTAAGAAGGGGTCTCACGGGGTCTCACCGAGTTGAGGGGTCTCACCGGATCCTAGATCTATATATATATATATATATATATAGTTAGGATCCGGTACATCCTAACATCTTTTTACATCCTACATCCAAATAAGCACCGTTGGATTAAAATCTAATGGACACTAGAGATTAAGCCACGTCATCAAACAAAATTAGAACTTACTTCCTTCATTGTTTTCACTTCTGCTCATTGAAAATCAATATTTTCTTTCACCTCCTTTATCCAAATTCCAAAATCTGTAAAACGAAACAAAATCCATCGCTAGATTGTTAATATTTTTAAACAAAATTACCTATCATTAAATTCAAAAACAAAAATTTGGTTCAATATTCGTTTATGAGGTATAATTAATTATTACTCAATTTGATATTTTTCACAATATTTTAAAATTTTTAATGATTTTTATGCGAAATTTGTTAAATATTCAGTTTGGAAATGCATAACGTGTGCTATTTTTGAAATATCACGGTTGAAATTGTTGTCTTGATGGATTAAGTTGTTATATTTTCTGTTTTCGTATGTTGCCCACAAGGTGTTTGACAAAATGTCTCAATGAATTTTTTTTGTAGTTATTGTATCTTCAGTTAAGCTTTTATGTCATTGTATGTTGATACTTTTGATATATGATTGTGATACTTTCAAAATAAATATATGATACTTACATTGAGAAAGTTGTGTCTAATATATGTTGTGATTAGTAATAAAATGTTGTGATACTTTATGTAGAAACAAGTGAAACTTTTCGTTATAAATGGTGATACTTTTGAGTGATTGCTCTGATACTTTTAATAAAAGATTGTGATACTTTTTATAGGTTGTTGTGATACTTTTTATAAATTGTTGCAATAATTTTTTTTTTTTCTTGAGAAAGAATTGTTGCAATACTTTTAATAATGAATGATGACACTTTTGATAGGGTGGTAATACTTTTATAGAATGTTATGACACTTATAGTTTCATATGGCGACACTTTTTACGATTAGTATGATACGTTTAATATAAGGTTGTGATATATTCATGCCTAAAGTTATGTGTCATTATGTTTTGTGTGGTGTATTTTACAGGATATTATTTTATTGACTATCACGGGAAGACGGTGAAATTATTAATGACTATCATTGGAAGATTTATTGTAGTAATTCGAAGCAGCCAACATTTGCAAAAAACAATGAGGCAAAATACAAGAAAATGGTAGAGGTAGAGGTAGGACTTAGTACAAATAAAATTAGTATGATAATCTGTAATAGAGTACGACAATCAATTAATATTATACAAAATAATCATACCTTTTTAATTTTGATAAAGGTTTGATACTTTACATAGAACATTGTGATACTTTATTTTAAATGTTGTGATACTTTTGATATAATGTTGTGATACTTTATATCATACAATGTATTAATACAATTTTTTTTTGATGAAAAAGCAAATGATAAGAAAACGGTGGAATGAAAGGTGTCTATTTTAAACACCCACAAAGCAACATAAATGATGTTATATGAAAATGACATTTCCTCGTCCATCTTCAACTCGACGCCAAAATATTAATCAGATTTCAAAGTATACTGCAAACACAAAACAATTATTATTTTATAATTATTATGATAACACAATAATCTCAAATTTTGAAAAATATAACATAGTTGAAGTAAACTAACCGAAATGTTATGATAACATAAATACTTCTCGATAAAGCTAGATGAAACATCAACGAAACACGATAATATAAAAAAACATAAAGTCATAAACAATATCCAATGTGACTCTATGATACTTATTGTCTACCATTGTGATACTTATTATATGAACATGTGATATTCTTCAAAACATTGTGACAAAACTCCTTATATATATCGTTTTGATACTAATAAATATCTACTATAATTATGTAATACTTCTTATATAACATTGTGATATTTCTTATATTAACATGTGATACTTCCTTACATGAAATTCATATATTGAGTAATGAAACATTGTAAAAAGAAAATCGTAATGAATTCAACAGCATCGTGATACTTCTAGTGTAACATTGTGATACTTACAGTGTAAATTAGTGATACTTCTGTTTAAAACAATTACAAACACTTCATTGAGACATTTCACCAAACACCTAGTGTGCAACACACAAGAACACAAAATATAATAACAAAACTGAGCAGAGTAGTTCTACCACACCACATATACCTGATGAATTCAACAACAAATTAACAACAAAATCATGATACATTCTCAAATAAACAATTTCACAATAACTATGAACTAACACATAAATCGTTGCTAAACTCGAGAACTATAGAAATAAGATGAATCAATGATTTCCTCAATCTAAACTAACACAAATAACGGAAAATAAAAATTATACCTGAAACGACGATGAACAAAAACTTAATTGACGAAATTGAATTTTAATTCGGCCAAAATAGATCGTCAATTGCAATAATTGATTGAAATAAGTTGTAGGTAAGTGTTTTATTGTTGCACAGAGAAGTTACAGAAGGAAAAGGAAAAATATGAATGAACGAATAAGTTATGTAAGGGCTAAATAATTCATTGAGTTACCAAATTACAATTGATTAGTTGGATTAGATTTAAGCCATTGGATCAATAAGATCTAACGGTTGTAGTTTGGATGTAGGATTTAAAAAGAATGGGTGGATTTACATGATCCTATTTCTCTCTCTATATATATATATATATATATATATATATATATATATATATATATATATATATATATATATATATATAGGAATAAGATCAAATAAGAACAATCCTTTAGGTAAGAACGGTAAGAACATTGTAAATACATGATATATACACATCATGTACATTTTAAATTTTTCATTTATATTAGTAATGAAAATTATGTGACAGGTAATTTAAATTTATATTGTATAATCTCTTTATTTTGTAGATATATGACAAAATTTTAAGGTACATTTATGCTATACCAAAAGTACATTTTATTTTTAAACTTCGAATATACGTATAAATTTTGAATATATCTCATTATTTTGAAAAGTACATAACATATATTAACATATATTTATAATGTACCTTAGGAAATGTACTTTTTGTGTGTTAATTAAATGTACCTTACGTGTAATTATTATGTACTTTGATTGTTCTTACCGTTCTTACCAAAGCTAGTGTTCTTACCGGATCTTAACCCTATATATATATATATATATATATATATATATATATATATATATATATTATCCTTAGAATTAAAAAAGAAACACATTTCAAATTTTTATGAAAATCAACCCGAGACTAATGTCACCTTTCAAATTTCGAAAACGTTAAGTAAAGTTAACTATTCATAAAATAAAAGTCAAACTTTTTTATTCATAGAATTCAATTTAGAACATTTTTAATTTTCGAATAAAAATGGACCCTTATACTTTTTTCGTCTTTGAAATTCAAGTCAACGATTTCAAACACGCAAACCAAGGTAAAGTATGTTGAGGAAGACTCCACTACTTTATGTGTAACAACCTGGTTTTTCGTGACTTTAATTAAACTAAGGCGGAAAATTAATTAAGTCTATTTATTACAAAACCAGCTGTCATCGTATTACAACTCATTATACATAATAAGAGTCATAGATAAAGCAGAGTTTAATCGATTACATTCTCTCAAAATATAAAAATAAGGCCTTCAATCCCCTTGTATAGGTCAACAATCAAGTCTCGGGGTACCTGAGACTGTTCCCAAAAATTAGCTTTTTCAGCCCCGCACCTAATAAGCAACACATATATATATATATAGCAATGCAGTTCATAAAGCATAACATAAAACAGTTCATTTAACATGGCAATTAAATCATCAGATCATCTCAATTCATAATCATGTAGGCAAATCATCATCACATCATTCATATTCGGGGTAGTCGACCCTTTTCAATTATATTCATATAGTAACATATACTCGCGAGTCTTGACTACAGAGCGGCTTTTGTACTCTCATAGATAATTACCCATATAATTTCCTATCAAAGTACACTAGTTACTCAGACTCGTACACCAGATCAAACACTAAGTAGCGTACGTGATAGCTACCTAACATCCAACACAACATGGATAATCTAAGATGAAACCCACTATGAATCACTGATAAGTAAGGATGGAAACATGCGGCCTAATAAGCGTCCGCGCAATAGTCAAGGGCCTAAACATTCAACGGACAAGTCATTCAAGCTAAAGATATCAAGCGTAATAAGGAGGATCAGCCTTGTCTTTTGTATGCATACACCACCCTATTAGTGCGACTATTACACTACGGCTGCATTCCCCTAAAGGAATGGTCATTTTCCAATTACCTCATATGGGCCCGTGAACGAATCGATACATAGGGCGAAAATCACGTTAAATAATGACTAGGAGAGTCATTAAATCACCACTGGCAATACTAAGGTACGTGTCCCCATATATATGCGGCTACCTTACAAATCCTGACTCTAATAATGTTTAACATCGCAGACACCCGAGTATTTAACACTTAACTTCTTTTCTTAATTTCTCATTCTTACAATACTCAAGTGATAGATCATATTAATTATTATCGTCGAACTTGTATAATGAAATTTTAGTTCTAACAGTTCTTCAGGTAAGCAGAAAACATAGAAAAACTTAATTACTTATTTTGAGACCGTTCGTAAATTTTAAATAATTTCGCTATTCATTATTTTAATATTCATGTATTTACTATTCATCGTATTTACTATTCATCATATTTACTATTCACCGTATTGTACTATTCATCGTATTTACTATTCCTCGTATTTTTATACGTATTCGTATTTTCGTATTTCGTATTTGTACGTATTTTTATACGTATGCGTATTTTTATACTCCGTATTTTATTCGTATTTTTATACGTATCTGTATTTTTATACTTAGTATCTTTTTCTATACTTAGTTACTTATTATTATATTATCTTTATACTTTAGTATTTTTATACTTTATACAAATTTTATACTTAGGATATTTTTATACTTTATACAAATTTTATACTTAGGATATTTTATTTAGTTATAAAACCAACTTTTATTTTCTAAGTACAAAATTCGAGTTTTAAAGTCGTTAAGTTCGTTTTGTATTTAGTGATTTGAAAAATTATTTTAAAAGTAAAACTCGGTTATATTTAGTCATATACTTAGCTAAATTTCTTTAACGGTTTCCATTTTTAGCGAGGTTGTCGTAGTTCATTTTAAATAGTCCGTATGTCCAAATCCAAATTTAAGCAAAGGTAGTAGCACTTGAAAAGGTTCATTTTAATACGTGTAACGTTTATTTTTATCAGTTTCGTTGATTCTTTTTATTAACGATTTATGATACAATCTAATATAATCCTAAATACTATTTAACTTTAGTGACTAAGTGAAAAATTCATTTTGACCAAAATTGACCCATTTTAAATAGGAAACCGTGCCCCTTTATTTAGTTTAGCTATTTATTTCTTTTTATGTTTTTATTAATAATTCATTTATAACAACCTGGTTTTTCGTGACTTTAATTAAACTAAGGCGGAATATTAATTAAGTCTATTTATTACAAAACCAGCTGTCATCGTATTACAACTCATTATATATAATAAGAGTCATAGATAAAACAGAGTTCAATCGATTACATCCTCTCAAAATATAAAATTAAGGCCTTCAATCCCCTTGTGTAGATCAACGATCAAGTCTCGGGGTACCTAGGACTGTTACCAAAATTAGCTTTTTCAAATTTCAAGACCTAATAAGCAACACATATACATATAGCAATGCAGATCATAAAGCATAACATGAAATAGTTCATTTAGCATGGCAATTAAATCATCAGATCATCTCAATTCATAATCATGTAGGCAAATCATCATCACATCATTCATATTCGGGGTAGTCGACCCTTTTCAATTATATTCATATAGTAACATAACTCGCGAGTCTTGACTACAGAGCGGCTTGTGTACTTTCATAGCAAACCACCCATATGATTCTCTATCGAAGTGCACTAGTTACTCAGACTCGTACATTAGGTCAAACACTAAGTAGCGTACGTGATAACTACCTAATATCCAACACAACATGGATAATCTATCATACGTTGTCCTATGAGCCACAACAAGTTAGGATGGAAGCATGCAAAACCCTACAAAAGCAAGGCCTGCGCAATAGCGGTAGGGTACATCAACGGACTTTAATGCTACGGATACCAATAGGTAAGAAGGGCGATTCAATCCCTTATCTAATGTATGCATACACCTCTATTTAGAGTCAACATACCCTCGCTATTCTGAGAGCAAGCTTTCCTAAATAAAGCGATTAATACCTATCGACAAGGTCCCTGATGGGATGGTCATCTTCCGTTACCTCGTATGGACCGCAGTCGCAACATTTATGCCCATTCAAGGGATGTATCTGCTTGCCTAAAGACTATGAGAGTCATTAGGGCGCCTCGATCGAGAGTGAAAGAGTCCCCATACGCGCTACCTTTCTAACGATGGCACAATAGATTCGCAACATATGACAGATAATCAGAGTATTCACACTTACTTTCTTTATCATTTTCTCGTTCCTTTATTTCTCCAGTGACAGTTCATAATAACTAATAACGTCGAACTTGTATAATGAAAATCTAGTTCTAGCAGTTCTTCAGGTAAACAGAAGCACATAGAAAAACTTAAATATTTATTTTGAGTCTGTTCGTAAATTTTAAATATTTTCACTATTCATTATTTTACTATTCACCGTATTTTACTATTCATCGTATTTACTATTCATCGTATTTACTATTCATCGTATTTTTATACGTATTCGTATTCTCGTATTTCGTATTCGTACGTATTTTTATACGTATGCGTATTTTTATACTTTGTATTTTATTCGTATCTTTATACGTACATGTATTCTTATACTTCGTATTTATACGTATTTTTATACTTAGTATTTTATTATTATATTTTATACTTAGTATTTTTATATCTTATACATTTCCTTATACTTAGGATATTTTACAAAACACCCTTTTTATTTACTAAGTATAAAATTCTAGTTTTAAAGTCGTTAGGTTCGTTTTGTATTTAGTGATTTGAAAAATCATTTCGGAAGTAAAACTCGTTTTAAATTTAAGTACAAAATCTAGTTTCAAAGTTGTTAAGTTCATTTTGTACTTAGTGATTTTAAATAATATTTCAGAAATAAAAACTCGGTTAAATTTAGTCATATATTTAACTAAATTTTTAGCTGTTTCCATTTTTAGCGAGGTTGTCGTAGTTCATTTTAAATAGTCCGTATGTCCAAATCCAATTTGTAGCAAAGGTAATAATACTCGACATAGTTCATTTTAATACGTGTAACGTTCATTTTTTATCGGTTTCGTTGATTCTTTTTATTAACGATTCATTTTACAATCTAATATAATCCTAAATACAAATCAAATTTAGTGACTAAGTGACAAATTTATTTTGATCAAAATTGGTTCATTTTAAATGAGAAAAACCGTGGCCCTTATATTAGTTATCTATTTATTCCCTTTTTTTTTGTTTTTATTATTAATTCATTACTTTAACTAATTTAATTACTTAAGTGATAAAAATAAAAAGTGACAAAATCAATTTTGGTCCAAAAACATAGCTAAGGCCGTGGCCTTCTATACTTAGCCATTTATTTTCGTTTTCTAATTTTATCGGTTTTTGACTTAAAGTTTTTATATACTAATCATTTAAATTATACTAAAGTGATTTAACTAGTTTACGATTTTCACTAATTATTTTATTTCGATTATGAATAGTGATTTTACTCCCTTTAATTTTCTAACTTTTTCATTATAAAGATTTAGCTTATTTAACTTGTATAATTAGTATTGTATTTATTCATTAGTGGATTAAAACAACATTTAAGTAAAACTTTATAAAAATTATGAATCAAATTAGTCATCTAAATGAAGAACACTTGAATATTTGAAGAACTCTAATATTTTTCATATGAACATTAATTAGTCAAATTTTATATGTTTATATAATTTTCTCAAGTTTTTCATACAAGTCTAATTTACCTAAACTAATCATAATATGTTATTTAGAAAAAATAAAACTAAAAATTGGTCCATTTTATTTAATAAAACCGTGTATAATTATATATGTTCACAAATTTTTATTTTTGATTTTTATACTTGTAATTCAATAACTAATTTCCTTTATATTATTTATGTATTTAACATGAGTGAAAATCATATACAACATTAACACACAAGAGTAAAATCATTATAACACAAGAATAACAACCATACTTCAAGAACACATAAGCTTTAAAAACATGTAAATTTCATAACAATTTCATTTTTAGTCCTAAACATAAACTAATCATATTTTCATATACATCTTATACCTAGTATTTTAAGCATGCAATTAACAAAAATTAAAACGAAAAATTAAACCAAAAATGGAGGTTAGGCCGTGTGGTGTACAAGTGTTACACTAATGTTATTTTTCGATTTTTGTCTCCTAATTTAACATGTGAAGCTAGGTGATCATAAACACAATAAATATAACACATAACATTTAAAGCATGCGATTTACAAAAATGAAAACAAGTGTGCGGGGACACCTTAATTAGGTTAGTGAAATTGTTTAGCAATTGTCGGGGTCTATGATATGGTCAAACTGGCTCAAGTCGACGCCTCCACCTTGCTCCTCGTCTTTGGTTAAGATGGTACATAAAAATGTAAATGCACAAGTTAGTAATTTATTTTAAAACTAAACTAACTATATGTAACACCCCGTGTTTTTGAAACACATTTTTATAAAAGAATTTAATTCCTTAGATTAAATTCATCCTTTTTCCTTATAATAAAAATGCGACTGAATTTTTTTTTCGCTAAACATGTAACCCTCCATGTTAAGTTAAGCCTTTTATAATTGCGCAAGTCTTTAATTTAACAATCTCGCTCAATATTTTTCTAACACAATGCGCTACAACTTTGCTCGCACCTGAATTAAAACTATTTTGATATACTTCAAATTTGAACTTTATTTTTACATATTCAAACTCGATAAATCAAATGAAACACCTACGACAAATTTCTCAACGACAAATTTTGGCACGCAAATCGAGGTCAAACATTGACTAAAAGACCAAGCCACCTAATTGTGATTAAGTCACCTAATCTTTTCTTAAATATACTTACTCATAATCCAAATCTAATTAAAGTAGTTTAAGCTTAATCATTTTGATTATTACTAACAAAACATTTTATATTATTATCAAATTACTATTTCACTTTGATTTAACTAACACTTTCACTAAAACTCGATATATGGAGTTACACTAAGCCTAAACTGATAAAATTTTTGACGTCTGAGCATAATGATTTAATTCAATAACATTCAACGAAAAAAAATAAGTATTTCGATCAAATAAGATTTTATTTCAAAATTTCGAGGATCCTAGACCAAATTTTTGTTTGATCACCCTTCAACGTTTTTCTTCATTTTTATTTTTGATCTTACTTCAAACCATTATTTTAAGACTATATATTTTATTTGGGACTTTTCACGCAAGCAAGAAATCGAAAATTTCAAAAACGAAAAATCGGACCAACTTAGCCCATGTGGGCCGAGATTTTGGAGCATGCCCTAGCATGCACTTGTCTCCTCTTTTCTTCCTTTCTCTTACACACACCTTACATGTCTTACACCCATGCTTGTTCCCTTGTCTCAAGCATGCCTTACTCATTCTTACAAGCATGCTTCCACTCTTACAAGCATGCTTCCTTTCTTCTTACACATATACTACATTCACTACTACTACTACTACTACACTTTACATACAACACACAAACACAAATAAAGACATACTACTTTTCTCTCTAATAAAACCAAGAACACTAGTAAGCAAAACTCATCCTCATCCTCCACATTCTTATGATCTTCATCCTCTTCATTTCATTTCTTCCTTAAACTTTCATTCTTGTCTTTAAATTTTCTTAAGCACTTAAGTCATTTCTCCACCATTTTAATTAGTAATCACTTCCTCTTTTACTTGTAATTATTTTGGAACACAAAACAAATTAATTAAAATCTACTCACCACATAAAAATAAAAATGATACTACACTTGAAATTGTAGTATAGCTTACTTTAAATAATTACTAACTTAGTTTATGTTTCATTTGTATGTACTAATCCTTCCAAAGAAGAGGAGCAAGGTGGAGCCATCGATCTTAGTATCTTTGACCATATTATCGATCCCGATAATTGCTAGAAAAATCATACCGAGTAATTAAGGTGCCCCCGCACACTAGGTTTTATTTTGTAAATTGCATGCCGTAAATGTTATGTGTTATAATTATTGTGCTTGTGATCACTTAGCATCATATGTTAAATTAGGAGACAAAAATCGAAAAATGAAATTTATTGATCACTTATATAACTCACGGCCTCCCCCTTATTTTTCACTTAATTTTTCGTTTTAATTTTTGTAAATTGCATGTTTAAAATACTTGTAATAATATGAACATGAAAATATAATTAGTTTATGCTTTAGACTAAAAAGGAACTTGTTATGAAATTTAAATGTTTTAAAGTATTCATGTGTGTGCTTGAAATATTGTTATTATTTTTATATGAAATGATTTACTTTTGTTTGTTAATGTTTGTATATAATTATCACCCATGTTAAATGCTTAAATGATATTAAGTAAATTAGTTAATGAATTAGAAGTATAAAAATCAAAAAAATAAAAATAGTGAACATATATGATATACACGGTTTTCTTATTATTTTTGGACCAATTTTTAGTTTTAATTTTTCTAAATTACATATTATGATTAGTCTAGTTAAATTAGACTTGTATGGAAAATTTGAGAAAATTATATAAACATATGAAAATTTGACTAAATTATGTTCATATGAAAAATATTAAGGATCTTCACAAACTCATGTGTTCTTCAAGTAGATGACTAATTTGATTCATAAAATTTATAAGTTTTATTTTATTGTTGTTTAATTTCATTAGTGAAAGATTTAAATAATAAATATATAAGTTATATAAACTAATTCCTTAAAATATAAAAGTTAGAAATTTAAAGTGAGTAAAAACACTATTCATAAATGAAATAAAAAGTTTAGTGAAAATTACAAACTTGATAAATCACTTTAGTAATTTAAATAATTAGTATATAAAAACTTTAAGTCAAAACCGATAAAATTAGAAAACTAAAATAAAAAGCTAAATAAATAGAAGGCCACGGCCTTAGGCTTAATTTTGGACCAAAAATGAATTTGTCACTTTTTATTTTTATCACTTTAGTAATTTAATTAGTTAAAGTAATGAATTATTAATAAAAACAAAAAAAGAAATAAATAGCTAAATATAATAGAGGCCACGGTTTTCTACTTTAAATGTGTCAATTTTGATCAAAATGATTTTGTCACTTAGTCACTAAATTTGATTTGTAATTAGAATTGTTTTAGTTTGTAAAATGAATCGTTAATAAAAAGAATCAACGAAACCGATAAAAATAAACGTTACATATATTAAAATGAATCATATCGTGTGTTACTACCTATGCTTAGTTGTGGATATGGAGATATGGACTATTTAAAATGAACTACGACAACCTCGCTAAAATTTGAAACCGCTTAAATTTTAGCTAAGTATACGACTAAATTTAACTGAGTTTTACTTTTGAAATGTTATTTAAAATGACCAAGTACAAAATGAACTTAACAACTTTGAAATTAGAATATGTACTTAAGTTTAAATCGAGTTTTTCATTTAAAATAATATTTCAAAATCACTAAATACAAAACGAACCTAACGACTTTAAAACTAGAATTTTACACTTAGTAAATAAAAAGCTTAGTTTTATTTTCTAAAATATCCTTAGTAATAAAAAAATGTATAAGAGTACTAAGTATAAATAAAGTCAAATAATAAATACTAAGTATAAAGAAAATAAAATAATAAAATACAAAGTATAAAAATACGAATAAAATACAAAGTATAAAAATACGAATAAAATACGAAGTATAAGAATACGAATACGTATAAAAATACGATGAATAGTAAATACGATGAATAGTAAATACGATGAATAGTAAATACAATGAATAGTAAAATAATGAATAGTGAAAATATTTAAAACTTACGAACGGACTCAAAACAAATATTTAAGTTTTCTATGTGCTTCCGTTTACCTGAAGAACTGCTAGAACTAAATTTTCATTATACAAGTTCGCCGATAATAATTAGTATGAGTTGTCACTTGAGTAATATAAGAATGAGAAAATGATAAAGAAAGTAAGTGTGAATTACTCGGGTGTCTGCGATGTTAAACGCTATAGGGTCAGGATTGGTAAGGTAGCCGCATATGGGGACACTATCACGCTTATTAGGTGCTAGTGGTGCATTTAATGACTCTCCCAGTCGTTATTTAACGTGATTTTCGCCCTGGGTATCGATTCGCTCACTGCCCATATGAGGTAACGGAAAATAGCCATTCCCATCCGGGGAATCTGTCGTAGTGTAATAGTCGTACCAATAGGGTAGTGTATGCATGCAAAAGACAAGGGACTGATCCTCCTTATTACCTGCTTGATATCGTTAGCATTTAAAGTCCGTTGATGTGACCGGCACGCTAATGCGCGGACGCTTATTAGGTCTGCATGTTTCCATCCTTGCTAGTTTGTTGGCTTATGGTCGTGTTTCATCTTAGATTATCCATGTTGTGTTGGATGTTAGGTAGCTGTATCTTATGCTACTTAGTGTTTGATCTGATGTACGAGTCTGAGTAACTAGTGCACTTTGATAGAAGATTATATGGGTAATTATCTATGAGAGTACACAAGCCACTCTGTAGTCAAGACTCGCGAGTATATGTTACTATATGAATAATTGAAAAGGGTCGACTACCCCGAATATGAATGAAATAATAATGATTTGCCTATATGATTATGAATTGAGATAATTTGATGATTCAATTGCTACGTTATATGATTTATGATATGTTATGTTTTATAAATTGCATTATTGTATGTTTTAATTGCGCTGATTTAATTACATGCGCATATGTTAATTATTATGTGTTTACCGCTATGGGTTTTATGTGGCTTAGCGTGTGCGGGGTCATAATCGAGTTTGAACGGCATTTTCCCGTAGGTACCCCGAGGCTACATTGACGAATTATATCAGGGGATTGAAGGCCTTATTTTATATTTTGAGAGAATGTAATCAATTAAACTCTGCTTTATCTATGACTCTTATTATGTATAATGAGTTGTAATACGATGACAGCTGGTTTTGAAATAAATAGACTTAATTAATATTCCGCCTTAGTTTAATTAAAGTCACGAAAAACCAGGTTGTTACAGTTGGTATCAGAGCTGTCTTGCGACCGTGAATGACTTAAAGTTATTTCATCTAGCGAGACGACACCTGGGCCAGACATTCATATCGTATGTCAGGCATAGACTTATAGGATCAAATAATGAATTAGAAATACTAGACGGCTAAAATAATAATCTTAGAACGCGTTAAAAGAGAGATTGGGTAGAAACATTAAGGACGGACCTACTAATCTTTTTGACTAACAAGTCCCTTATACTAACTTCACAAGAATCAAGACGGAAGAATCGGAGGCAAGACTGAAGCGCATGCAGAGAGACGTATCAAGAATCACGCTATCTGAGGCAGCTTCCAAGACGTCGGAGACTTCTTTAGCTTTAAAAATTCCTACAACCATCTATAACCGTTCTTTAATTATCCCCATCATTGCAACGCTTTTCAACTTTCGGACTTTCTAGACTATAAAATCTCTTGACATTTAATCTCTCCATGATTTTAGGATTTCCTTTTTACATTCTAAAATCCCTACTAATAAGGAGTCAATCTCGAAAAATTTTAACTTCTCCGAGACTTTTGATTTTCTGAATCAATAATCCTTTATAAATGACTCAGAACTAATTTTCTTTTCTCTCAACTTCGTGAGAATGTGTTCAACCTTACTCTACGAATTCATAAACTTCTTTCTCTTTATTTCAAACCTTCTAACCTTATTCGTACTATTCATAGTACCGAAGGCTAACCTTTATCAATCCTCAGACTCAACTCCATACCCCTTGAACATATATCTGAACTCTTATGTTATTTTCTGAGCTTGGTTTCTAACCCTCTGTCATAGTTCACTTCATTGAGAAGGAGTTAGGAAGCTTTGTAACTTTTGATTTTAATATCTTTTACAGAATGGTCATAAACGGTATCCCAGGATAATGACCTTAACCAACAATTCCTCAAGAAGAGGCAAGGAGGAGAGGTTTCGAGGATGCAATAATGAAAATCGCTCGTAATGTCCATCAATATCAGGGTGGCAGTAATAACCAATCCGCGTTTGAGAGGTTCTCAAAACATAGACCTCAACCATATTCAGGCTCGGTCAACCCTACCGTTCTGACAGAATGGATTGAAGAAATGGAGAAGCTGTTGGAGCTCAGTAAGACACCGCCTACAGAGAAGGTGAATGTGGTAGCTTACTACCTGAAGGGAGAGGCCAACAGCTGGTGGCGCTTAATCCGATCCACTTTTCCTCTGAGGATTTACAATTGGAGTGAATTCAAGTTACTCCTCGAGACCAAATACTTCGGAGAAGAGCTAAGATGGGAGATGGAAGAGAAATTCAGGAACTTAGATCAAGGTGATATGTCTCTGCAGGCATACACCGAGAAATATCAGGAACTATCTAAGTTTGCTCCTAGAATATTAACGAACGAGGAGGAACTCGCAACCCGTTATGTAAGGGGCATGACTAACGACCTGAGGATAAACATGAGCGGGTTCAACTGTAAGAATTTTGCTGAAGCTTATGAGAAAGCAACGAGCATCTGGGCATCCATCCGTAAGGAGTGGTCGAGGAGAGAAAGAAGAATAGGACTCTTCGCCTCCTGTGGCAAGTTCTAGCTTCATCCGTGGCCAACCTTCCAACCGAGGAATTTTCAGAGTCCAAACTTTCAAAGCAGAGGTTTCAACAAGCCGGTTTATAACCGCAACGACAACAACTCGAACCAGGGAAGGCTGACTACAAGAGGTGGGAGGACTCCGCCGCTATTGTGCGTTCGGACGATTGTCGCTTTCGGCTACAAGGCTCTACACCTGGGAAGCGATTACAACGGGTCACCATTTGTCCTGCTTCTTCGCAAGGTAGGGACACAAGGCTAACGTGTGCCCACGTAAAGAGGCGATGGGAAGGATGAACACGGACCGCTACCCGCAGCTAAAGTACAAGGACGTGTTTACGCCTTGTCGAGGTTGACGAAGACACCGAGGATTGCCCGACGTGAGACGTCATCACTGTAAATTTCTGGTTAACTCAATACCTATCTTGATTTTATTCAATACCGAGTAACTCGTTCTTTAAATTTTAAGTACCTTTCGGACTGTCATACCCATTACAATCTTCCTCTCACAAAACACTCTTGCATATATCGTATCTAAACCCTTATTATAAATTCTAATCATATCCAAAATACGGCTTATAACATTTCCGTTCCATCTAGTAACATTATAATAACAATTTTAAGAAAATGAGCTATATCAACTAGGTTATCCGTAATTCCCTAAAAGTTTATTTAACCATTCAACGATAACCTAAATTTCCTTAATTTCATTTAGTCTCATATTTTCCTTATGATCACTACGACTTTTACCTATTTTTCCCGAAATGCCATTTTTCATAAGGCTATATATCTTATGCATGTGGTCAATAAAAACAATAATATTATGTATATACGTTTAAAAATTCTTAAGGGGGTAGGACTATAATTTGACTATATTTAAGTCCTACTAAAATCTGAAATTTCTTATTTTCAAACTATTTTATGGTTAACATGTATTCTCGTAACTAAATAAGTTATTTTTATTCTTAAAACGCTTATTATTTTAATTTCATTTAATTCCGTACAAAACTTCTAGGCCCTACCTTTTTGTGAATCTCTTTCGCGTCATTTTCAAAAATAACATTCTAGTAACTTTCCCTGTTTATTTAAAAATCTCTTTTATAAATCAAACGCGATTTTGTTCTCCAATATTTTCACTCTATCCGACGTTTCTATAGTAATTAGAAAACTCAAACTTTTCAAAAGTCTTATTCCAACAAAATCAAATGTTAGTATCCAAATTTGTAAAATCGCAATATTCTCTCTAACTGCCTTGTTTTAACCTTGAACAGTTATTCACTCTTTTCAAGTTTCGGGGACGAAACTTTTCTTAAGGGGGTAGGATTGTAACACCCCGTGTTTTTGAAACACATTTTTATAAAAGAATTTAATTCCTTAGATTAAATTCATCCTTTTTCCTTATAATAAAAATGCGACTGAATTTTTTTCGCTAAACATGTAACCCTCCATGTTAAGTTAAGCCTTTTATAATTATGCAAGTCTTTAATTTCACAATCTCGCTCAATATTTTTCTAACACAATGCGCTACAACTTTGCTCGCACCTGAATTAAAACTATTTTGATATACTTCAAATTTGAACTTTATTTTTACATATTCAAACTCGATAAATCAAATGAAACACCTACGACAAATTTCTCAACGACAAATTTTGGCACGCAAATCGAGGTCAAACATTGACTAAAAGACCAAGCCACCTAATTGTGATTAAGTCACCTAATCTTTTCTTAAATATACTTACTCATAATCCAAATCTAATTAAAGTAGTTTAAGCTTAATCATTTTGATTATTACTAACAAAACATTTTATATTATTATCAAATTACTATTTCACTTTGATTTAACTAACACTTTCACTAAAACTCGATATATGGAGTTACACTAAGCCTAAACTGATAAAATTTTTGACGTCTGAGCATAATGATTTAATTCAATAACATTCAACGAAAAAAAATAAGTATTTCGATCAAATAAGATTTTATTTCAAAATTTCGAGGATCCTAGACCAAATTTTTGTTTGATCACCCTTCAACGTTTTTCTTCATTTTTATTTTTGATCTTACTTCAAACCATTATTTTAAGACTATATATTTTATTTCGGGACTTTTCACGTGCGCGCAAATCGAAAATTTCAAAAACGAAAAATCGGACCAACTTAGCCCATGTGGGCCGAGATTTTGGAGCATGCCCTAGCATGCACTTGTCTCCTCTTTTCTTCCTTTCTCTTACACACACCTTACATGTCTTACACCCATGCTTGTTCCCTTGTCTCAAGCATGCCTTACTCATTCTTACAAGCATGCTTCCACTCTTACAAGCATGCTTCCTTTCTTCTTACACATATACTACATTCACTACTACTACTACTACTACACTTTACATACAACACACAAACACAAATAAAGACATACTACTTTTCTCTCTAATAAAACCAAGAACACTAGTAAGCAAAACTCATCCTCATCCTCCACATTCTTATGATCTTCATCCTCTTCATTTCATTTCTTCCTTAAACTTTCATTCTTGTCTTTAAATTTTCTTAAGCACTTAAGTCATTTCTCCACCATTTTAATTAGTAATCACTTCCTCTTTTACTTGTAATTATTTTGGAACACAAAACAAATTAATTAAAATCTACTCACCACATAAAAATAAAAATGATACTACACTTGAAATTGTAGTATAGCTTACTTTAAATAATTACTAACTTAGTTTATGTTTCATTTGTATGTACTAATCCTTCCAAAGAAGAGGAGCAAGGTGGAGCCATCGATCTTAGTATCTTTGACCATATTATCGATCCCGATAATTGCTAGAAAAATCATACCGAGTAATTAAGGTGCCCCCGCACACTAGGTTTTATTTTGTAAATTGCATGCCGTAAATGTTATGTGTTATAATTATTGTGCTTGTGATCACTTAGCATCATATGTTAAATTAGGAGACAAAAATCGAAAAATGAAATTTATTGATCACTTATATAACTCACGGCCTCCCCCTTATTTTTCACTTAATTTTTCGTTTTAATTTTTGTAAATTGCATGTTTAAAATACTTGTAATAATATGAACATGAAAATATAATTAGTTTATGCTTTAGACTAAAAAGGAACTTGTTATGAAATTTAAATGTTTTAAAGTATTCATGTGTGTGCTTGAAATATTGTTATTATTTTTATATGAAATGATTTACTTTTGTTTGTTAATGTTTGTATATAATTATCACCCATGTTAAATGCTTAAATGATATTAAGTAAATTAGTTAATGAATTAGAAGTATAAAAATCAAAAATAAAAATAGTGAACATATATGATATACACGGTTTTCTTATTATTTTTGGACCAATTTTTAGTTTTAATTTTTCTAAATTACATATTATGATTAGTCTAGTTAAATTAGACTTGTATGGAAAATTTGAGAAAATTATATAAACATATGAAAATTTGACTAAATTATGTTCATATGAAAAATATTAAGGATCTTCACAAACTCATGTGTTCTTCAAGTAGATGACTAATTTGATTCATAAAATTTATAAGTTTTATTTTATTGTTGTTTAATTTCATTAGTGAAAGATTTAAATAATAAATATATAAGTTATATAAACTAATTCCTTAAAATATAAAAGTTAGAAATTTAAAGTGAGTAAAAACACTATTCATAAATGAAATAAAAAGTTTAGTGAAAATTACAAACTTGATAAATCACTTTAGTAATTTAAATAATTAGTATATAAAAACTTTAAGTCAAAAACCGATAAAATTAGAAAACGAAAATAAAAAGCTAAATAAATAGAAGGCCACTACCTTAGGCTTAATTTTGGACCAAAATGAATTTGTCACTTTTTATTTTTATCACTTTAGTAATTTAATTAGTTAAAGTAATGAATTATTAATAAAAACAAAAAAAGAAATAAATAGCTAAATATAATAGAGGCCACGGTTTTTCTACTTTAAATGTGTCAATTTTGATCAAAATGATTTTGTCACTTAGTCACTAAATTTGATTTGTAATTAGAATTGTTTTAGTTTGTAAAATGAATCGTTAATAAAAAGAATCAACGAAACCGATAAAAATAAACGTTACATATATTAAAATGAATCATATCGTGTGTTACTACCTATGCTTAGTTGTGGATATGGAGATATGGACTATTTAAAATGAACTACGACAACCTCGCTAAAATTTGAAACCGCTTAAATTTTAGCTAAGTATACGACTAAATTTAACCGAGTTTTACTTTTGAAATGTTATTTAAAATGACCAAGTACAAAATGAACTTAACAACTTTGAAATTAGAATATGTACTTAAGTTTAAATCGAGTTTTTCATTTAAAATAATATTTCAAAATCACTAAATACAAAACGAACCTAACGACTTTAAAACTAGAATTTTACACTTAGTAAATAAAAAGCTTAGTTTTATTTTCTAAAATATCCTTAGTAATAAAAAAAATGTATAAGAGTACTAAGTATAAATAAAGTCAAATAATAAATACTAAGTATAAAGAAAATAAAATAATAAAATACAAAGTATAAAAATACGAATAAAATACAAAGTATAAAAATACGAATAAAATACGAAGTATAAGAATACGAATACGTATAAAAATACGATGAATAGTAAATACGATGAATAGTAAATACGATGAATAGTAAATACAATGAATAGTAAAATAATGAATAGTGAAAATATTTAAAACTTACGAACGGACTCAAAACAAATATTTAAGTTTTCTATGTGCTTCCGTTTACCTGAAGAACTGCTAGAACTAAATTTTCATTATACAAGTTCGCCGATAATAATTAGTATGAGTTGTCACTTGAGTAATATAAGAATGAGAAAATGATAAAGGAAGTAAGTGTGAATTACTCGGGTGTCTGCGATGTTAAACGCTATAGGGTCAGGATTGGTAAGGTAGCCGCATATGGGGACACTATCACGCTTATTAGGTGCTAGTGGTGCATTTAATGACTCTCCCAGTCGTTTTTTAACGTGATTTTCGCCCTGGGTATCGATTCGTTCACGGGCCCATATGAGGTAACGGAAAATAGCCATTCCCATCCGGGGAATCTGTCGTAGTGTAATAGTCGTACCAATAGGGTAGTGTATGCATGCAAAAGATGTAACAACCTGGTTTTTCGTGACTTTAATTAAACTAAGGCGGAAAATTAATTAAGTCTATATATTACAAAACCAGCTGTTATCGTTTAACAAACTCAGTATACATAATACGAGTTTATAGATAAAACAGAGTATTTAGATTTACAAGTCCTCTCAAAATAGATTACAAAATAAGGCCTTCAAATCCCCTGATAGATCAACGGTCAATACTCGGGGTACCTGCATTAAACTCTCATCATTTTCCCGCACACTCCTTCGAGTTTCGACACATGCAATTTCTAAAGCAATATGCGATATGAATAATAAATAAACAAGGGAAAACAAATAGCAAGTATGCAAGCAGAAACACATAAGGAAATCATGATGATTTAACACGAGTATAAACCAATCAAATAACCAACCACGCTCACAAATAATCATACTCAACAAATCACATTCCAATGCTCCACCAAGTCATTCCGATAATCATCAAACAAACAAGGAAATACATTCAACATGTGATGACAAATGAGTCTTCGTTAGTAAAGGCGGAAGCATGCGGACATAATCCGCTGCGATAGCGATCGTACCAACATAACTTGGACATGGTCGATGGCTAAAGATATCTAAGGTAATAAGGGCGATTCAATCCATTGTCTAATGTATGCATACACTACCTATCGAGGATCATACGTATTCGCTATTCAAAAGGTATCACCGACTTAAAAAGTTCGACTATCACCAGAGACTCGCACTCTGGATGGGGTCAAGGCGTTCCAATTACTAATATATGGGCCCACGGAGATATCAAGGATGCCCCATCTCCGAGGTTGTATATCTGGTGTCGAGTAGCGATCTTAAGATCGCTATTTCGCCAAGCAACTCCGATAGGGAGCCCAAGTCCCCATATCTGACTACCTCGTTAACTTCGAATTTCAAGAGTCGCGACATGGCGAACAATCCTAATATTTTATTCAAGTACTTGCTTTCTCAATTTCTCATTCCCTCGCTCATAAATAATAATAATGGCGAACTTGTAATATAACGTCGAACTTGTATAATGAAATTTTAGTACAATGCGTTCTTGAGTAAAGCAGAACACATAGAAAAACTTAATTATTTATTTGAGTCCTGCTCGTAATTTTTAAATATTTTTCACTATTCATTATTTTACTATTCAACCGTATTTACTATTCAATCGTATTTACTATTCATCGTATTTACTATTCATCGATTTACTATTCCTCGTATTTATACGTATTCGTATTTTCGTATTCAGTATTTGTACGTATTTTTATACTTCGTATTTTATTCAGATTTCATACGATATGTATTCTTATACTTAGTATTTATTATTTTATTTTCTTTATACTTAGTATTTTTATTTTATTTTCTTTATACTTTAGTATTTATTAATTGACCTTATTTATACTTAGTATTTTTGTACTCTTATACATTTTGATATACTAAGGATATTTTGGAAAATAAAAATAAGCTTTTATTTACTAAGTGTAAAATTCTAGTTTTAAAGTCGTTAGGTTCGCTTTGTATTTAGTGATTAAAAAAATGATTACGGAAGTAAAATTTAATATAATCTAAGTACAAAATTCTAAAGTCAAAGTTGTTAAGTTCATTTTGTACTTGGTGATTTTAAATAACATTTTAGAAGTGAAACTCGATTTTATTTAGTCATATACTTAACAAATCTTTTAGCGGTTTCCATTTTTAGCGAGGTTGTCGTAGTTCATTTTAAATAGTCCGTATGTCCACATCCAAATTTAAGCATAGGTAGTAGCACTCGACAAGATTCATTTTAATACGGTAACGTTTATTTTTATCGGTTTAGTTGATTCTTTTTATTAATCTGCTCATTTTACAATCTAATATAATCCTAATTATAAATCAATTTTAGTAACTAAGTGATAAATTCATTTTGACCAAAATTGACCCAAATATAATACAAAAGCCGTGAGTCTCCATTTATTTAGCTAATTATTTCTTTTGTTGTTTTTATTAATAAATCATTACTTTAACTATTTTAATTACTTAAGTGATAAAAATAAAAAGTGACAAATTCATTTTTGGTCCAAAAATAACCCCTAAACCGTGGCCATTCTATACTTAGCATTCTATTTTCGACTTCTAATTTTATCGCTTTAATTTAAAGTTTTTATATACTAATTATTTAGTTTATGCTAAAATGATTTAAATTAGTACTTAAAACAATAAATAACTAAAACTTATAAAATTTATGAATCAAACTAATCACCTAAGTGAAGAACACATGAATGTGTGATGAATTTTAATATTTTTCATATGAACATTATTTAGTCAAATTTCTATATGTTTATATAATTTTCTCAAATTTTTCATACAAGTCTAATTTAACTATACTAATCATAATATGTTATTTAGAAAAATTAAAACTAAAAATTGGTCCATGAAATTAAATTTGGCCGTGTATATTTATACATGTTCATAAATTTTGATTTTTGATTTTTATACTTCTAATTCAACAACTAATTTATCTTATATTATTTATATATTTAGCATAAATGAAAATCACATACAAACATCAACATACATAAGTAAAATCATTCAAACACATGAACATCAATAAAAATTCAAGAACACACACAATACATTAAAACACTTAAAAATTCATAACAAATTCATTTTAAATCCTAAACAAAAACTAATTATATTTTCATGTACATATTAGTCTTAGTATTTTAAGCATGCAATTTACAAAAATTAAAACGAAAAATTAGGCAAAAATAAAGGGGATTGCCGTGGGTTTTTAGGTGAGCAACAAATTTCATTTTTCGATTTTTGTCTTCTAATTTAACATATGAATACTAGGTGATATAATAAAACATACATGCATCAAAAATAATAACACATAATCAAATTCGAGGCGCTTATCATATAAATGTGCGGGAAGCACCTTAGTTAGGTTATGAGTGAAATAGATTAGCAATTGCCTGGATCAATGATATGATCGAATTGGCTAAGATCGACTCCACCACCTTGCTCCTCGTCTTTGGTTAGGAGAGGTACATAAGAATGAAATAAACAAGTTAGTAATTTATTTTAAAACTAAACTAACTATACTAAAATTTTCAAGTGTAGTAGTATTTAGTTTAGGTGATGTTTTAACTTTTCACTAATTCGATTTTATGTTCATGCTCATTTATAAGATTAAAAGGAGAAATGAGTACTAAAATATAATGGTGAGGAATAAATTAAAATGTTCAAGTGAATTTAAGACAATAAAAGAAAGTATAAGGGAAGAAAATGAGGAGGAAGAAGATGGAGTTCATGTGTTCATGAGGATGAACTAGCTTACTAAGTTTCTTGAGGATGAGTTTTGATTTAGAGAGAAAAGGAATTTAAGACTTAGAAAAATTTTATGTGTTTTGTGTTGTTGTTGTTTGGACCGTATGGAGTAGTAGTAGTAGGAGTTTGTTTGTGTTTTGTTTATCAAGTAGTTTAGTGTGTGAATGCATGTGTATGTGTAAGGAAAATGCATGCATGCTTGAGACAAGGAGACCAAGGGTGTAAGAGAAGAAGCATGGGTGTAAGAGGAAGAAGAGCATGCTTGAGACAAGGGAGCACTTGTGTAGGAAAAGCAAAAAGGAAAAAGGAAGACAATGTAGAGCTTGCATGCTCCAAATTCTCGGCCAACATGGGTTACTTGGCCCGATTTTTCGTTTTTGAAATTTTCGATTTGCGCGTACGTGAAAAGTCTCGAAATGAAATATATAGTCTTGAAATAATGTTTAGAAGTGAGATCGAAATTAAAAATGAAAATAAACCTCAAAACGAATTCAAACAAAAATTTGGGTACTAGTTTGCCTCATGACTTTGAAATAAAATTTTATTCGATCGAAATATATATTTTTTTCGTGGAAGGTTATTGAAATAAATCATTATCCTCAAACGTCAAAAAGTTTATCAGTTTAGGCTTAGTGTAACTCAATATATCGAGTCTGGGTGAAAGTGTTAGTTAAATCAAAGTGTAATAGTAATTTGATATTATTATTATAAGTTGTGTTAGTAATAATCAATATGATTAAGCTTAAGCTACTTTAATTAGGTTTGGATTATGAGTAATGATATTTAAGAAAGGATTAGGTGACTTAATCACCTTTAGGTGGCTTGGTCATTTAGTCAATGTTTGACCTCGATTTGCGTGCCAAAATTTGCCGTTGAGAAAATTGTCGAGGATTCTCCATTTGATTTAACGAGATTGAAAATGTAAACATAAAGTTCAAATTCAAAGTAATTCAAAATGGTTTTAGTTTAGGTGCAAAAATGATTGTAGTGTATTGTTTTAGGAAATTCAGTGAGCGAGGATGATTAATTATTGATTTCTATTTATAATTAGCTTAAATTAACACTGGTGTTCTGATCCTCCCCCTTAAAGAAGTTTCGTCCCCGAAACTTAAAGTAATCTGGGTGGTTAAGGTTACCTGTGCTAAACAGCTCCGGATACTTTTCCTTCATCGACGCCTCGGTCTCCCACGTTGCTTGTTCGCCTTCTCCGTCCCTCCGCAGAACCTTGACTAAGGGTATCGACTTGCGTCGTAAGAACTTGGTCTCTCTGGCGAGAATCTCCACTGGTTTCTCCGAGTAAAGCATGTTGGGCTCGATGGCGATCACATCGGGCGTAACTATGTGACTCGGATCAGACCGATACCTTCGCAGTTGAGATACGTGAAAAACGTTGTGTACCCTTGACAAGTTAGGGGGTAGAGCAAGTCGATATGCCACTTCTCCGATTCGCTCAAGTACCTCGTAGGGTCCAATATACTTAGGGCTCAGTTTCCCTTTTAAGCCGAATCGTCGGACTCCCTTCATGGGTGATACTTTCAAGAAGACCTTATCTCCACTGTTGAACTCAATAGGTCGACGGTGCTCGTTTGCATATTTCTTTTGGCGATCTTGAGCTGCTTGTAGTCGTTCTCGAATAATCTTTATGTGTTCAATCTGGTCCTGTATAACTTGGGGTCCAGTACCCACATTATCACTAGCGTCGTCCCAACAAACCGGACTGCGACACTTTCTGCCATACAGTGCCTCAAAAGGAGCACACCCTAGACTAGCATGATGGCTATTGTTGTATGAGAATTCAACGAGAGGTAAGCTCTTTTCCCAGTTCACGTTGAATTCCATCGTGCATGCCCTCAACATGTCTTCTAGTGTCTGGATAGTTCGCTCTGTCTGACCGTCAGTTGCTGGATGAAAAGCCGTACTCATTTTCAATTTACTACCCAAAGCCTCTTGCAATTTCTTCCAGAAATGCGATGTAAACCTTGCGTCCCTATCTGATATGATGTCGAGGGGAACGCCATGGAGTCGTATTATTTCCTTTTCGTAGGCTTTGGCCAGTTCTTCCAATCCCCAAGTCTCTTTGATCGGGACGAAGTGAGCTGATTTCGTTAGACGGTCCACAATAACCCATATAGCATCCTTGCCACCTGCTGTCCTCGGTAACCCCATGATAAAATCCATGGATATGGAATCCCATTTCCCTTGAGGAATTTCCAACGGTTGGAGTAGTCCTCCTGGTCTCTGGTGTTCAAATTTTACCTTCTGGCAAATCATGCATCTAGCCACGTACTCGGCGATCTCTGCCTTCATCCTTATCCACCAGAAACGTAATTTCAGGTCCTTGTACATCTTGTCTGAGCCAGGATGTACCGAGTAGCGGGTACTATGTGCTTCGTCAAGGATTTTGCGTTTCAAAACTTCATTGTTAGGTATGCACCACCTGCCGTTGAAGCGTAGACTACCATCAGTGTAGATCTCAAACCCTTCTGTTCCCTCTGATGGAACCCTTTCTCTGATTTCTAACAAGGCTGGGTCTTCCCACTGTAGTGCTCGTATATCATGGAATAAATCTGGTTCTACCACCATTGCATTTAGGTCAACGCCATCCGACCGTACTGCATCCAAGCTCGACCTTTTTCGTGTCTTGGGTAATGTCCGAGGGTATTTCCCAAATGTTGTTCAGAGTATGTATTGCCTTACGACTCAGTGCGTCAGCAACTACGTTGGCCTTTCCTTCGTGATATAATAACTCGATTTTGTAATCCTTGATCAATTCCAACCACCTCTGTTGCCTCATGTTCAATTCCTCCGGGTAAAGATGTACTTTAAGCTCTTGTGGTCGGTGTAGAATTTGATGTCGACTCCATAGAGATAGTGGACGCCAAATCTTGATTGCAAACACGATCGCAGCAAGTTCTAGGTCGTGAGTTGGGTAGTTTCTTTCATGCACCTTAAGTTGCCTGGATGCGTATGCTATTACTTTCCCTTGTTGCATAAGCACACATCCCAAACCATTTAATGACGCGTCACTATACACTTCAGATTCATCCCCGCCTGCTGGTAAGGTTAAACCGGAGCGATAGTAAGCCTTTTCTTAAGTTCTTGGAACGCCTTTTCACAATCGCCGCTCCATAAGAACTTTGATTCCTTTTGTAGCGCTTAGTCATTGGGCGGGCTATTTTTGAGAAGTCGTGAACAAATCTCCTATAATAGCCGCCAATCCTGAAGCTCGACTTTGGTGGATCGCTTTTGGTGCTACCCACTCCTTGACAAATTCAATCTTGGTTGGATCCACCATTACTCCGTCTTTGGATATTACGTGGCCTAGGAATGCCACTTGGTCTAGCCAAAATTGCACTTTGAAAATTTAGCATACCACTTATGATCTCTCAAGATGCTCGAGGATAATGTGTAGGTGTTCTGCGTGTTCCTCTTTATCCTTGGAGTAGATTAGTATGTCGTCAATGAACACGACAACACAGATGTCGAGATATTCGTGAAAGGTCCTGTTCATTTGGTCCATAAATACTGCTGGAGCGTTGGTGAGGCCGAACGGCATTACTTTGAACTCGTAATGTCCGTACCTTGATCTAAAGGCAGTCTTTTGTATATCTTCCTTACGAACCGCGATTTGATGATATCCTGACCGCAGGTCAATTTTGGAGAAGACTCCTGCTCCTTTGAGCTGGTCAAAGAGATCGTCTATCCTAGGTAGAGGATAGCGATTCTTGATTGTCACCTTGTTCAGTTCTCTATAGTCAATGCAGAGCCTCATACTTCCATCCTTTTTCTTTACAAAGAGTACTGGTGCACCCCAAGGCGAAACACTCGGTCTTATAAATCCCAATTCAATCATCTCCTCCAACTGTTTCTTAAGTTCTTGGAGTTCGACAGGAGCCATCCTGTATGGTGCTTTCGATATAGGTGAGGTGCCTGGTACGAGGTCGATCGAGAATTCAACATCTCGTGCAGGAGGCATACCTGGTAACACGTCTGGGAAAACATCGGGGTATTCATTCACGATTGGGATATCTTCTATGCGTAGGTTGTCCTCGACCTTGGTGATGCTGCAAAAATACACCTGGTGCCCCTTTTTCTCCATACTTCGAAGCTTCAGTACAGACACTAGTTTCACTCCCCCTTTCCTCTTCAAACTTTGATATGATACCTCCTTCCCTCGATTAGTTTTCAAAGTGATCTTCTGGTCGTGGCACTTAAATGTCGCATTATGACGAGCTAGCCAATTCATTCCCAGAATTACATCGAACTCGGGAAGGTCAAACAATACCAGATCTGACAGGAACTCTGTGTTGTGAATCGTGATTTTTACATTATTGTATTTTGAGGAACAAGGAATGTTTTTACCATCTGGTAGTGATATGTTAGTTCTGATTTGTGCAGGGTTTGTGAGTTTGGATTGTTTGTTAAATTTTGAGGATATAAAAGATAAAGATGCTCCTGTGATCAAACAAAATGAAAGCAGTACGTAATTCACCAAACATTTCCCGGTGACGACGTCGACATCGATAATATCATCAGACCCTTCTTCAGACTCAGTCAGGACGTAGACACGCCCCTGAACTCTGACGGCTGGCGGTGGTCCCGCATTTGCCTTATTACCAGCATTCCTCTTAGGGCATTCATTAGCTTTGTGCCCTACAACTTTGCATAGGAAACACACCACAGGTTCTCCATTACAGCGTTTCCCTGGGTGATTCGGCTGACGGCAAAAGCGACATTGATTTGCCTGAGCCTGGCTCAGGAGGTTGTTGGTTGTTCCTTGCCACAAATGCGGTAGGGTTTCGGTTATGGTACAAGGGTCTGCCCTGGCCTTTATTACGGTTGTCTTGATTTTGGAACCCTGGGCGACCAAACATTGGCTTGTGGATGAAGCTAGCACTCGCCACAGGGGGCGTGAACGTCTTCTTCTTCTTCTTCTCCTCAGCTTCCCTCTTCTGGATGGGTGCCCAGATACACGTTGCCTTTCGTGAGGCTTTCAAAGTTCTTACAAATTAACCCGCTCATGTTTATCCTCAGGTTATTGTCCATGCCTCGTACGTAACGAGTTGCGAGTTCCTCCTCGCTAGTCAATATCTTAGGAGCA
Source organism: Dianthus caryophyllus (assembly GCA_023091065.1). Classification (NCBI taxonomy): domain Eukaryota; kingdom Viridiplantae; phylum Streptophyta; class Magnoliopsida; order Caryophyllales; family Caryophyllaceae; genus Dianthus; species Dianthus caryophyllus. Next base: position 25,607,209 of record CM041519.1, on the reverse strand, counting down.
AACTTGGACAGCTCCTGATATTTTTCCGTGTAAGCTTGTAGGGACATTTCACCCTGGGTTAGATTCTGAACTCTTCTTCTTTATCCCACTTCAACTCTTCCCCAAAGTACTTGTTTTCCAACAAGGTCTTAAACTCACTCCAGTTATAGAGCCTTAGGGGAAATTGGGCTTTGATCAGGCGCCACCAACTATTTGCCTCTCCTTTCAGGTAGTATGCTACCACCTTCACCCTTTCGCTCGGTGGTGTCTTGCTCAGTTCGCCCAAAGAACTTTTCCATCTCTTGATCCACTCTGGCCAAGACTGTGGGGTCGACAGAGCCGTAATATGTTTGGGGTCGGTGTTTGGAGAATTTCTCAAATGCATCGATTGTTTCACGCCTTGATGTTGATACATATTTTGAGCAATTTTTGTAATTGCATCCTCGAACCCTTTTCTCCTTGCTTCTTCTTCAAAGAAATGTTGGGCGAAGTTCTTAGCCATGTTGTTTAAGTTGTTTGCATCCATTCTGAAAATAAAATAAAATAACGACAAGGCTGTATAAATTTTGAGTGGTTCAAAGATAGACATCACATAACATGCAAGGTAAAAGACATTTCATTGATAATGTAAAAGGTTTACATCAAAACGTTACAAGCCTCCTAATACATTCTCTATGAAATGAACTAAGGTGAAAACTTAGACATAAGTTCAGCAAAATAACATAAAAGTTTAGATACATTCTCAAGAGATATGAAATTGAATCGAGAATGACAAAAGATTAGCCCTAAATCCTAGGCAAATTTTGAGTAGCGATGCTCCTCCTCCATGAAGCTATGCTTATACTTAACAGCATAAGTCATGTCGCTCAAACCAAGCTTGAAATCCTCCCAGCTTAGGTAGTACTCACCTCAAGTATAGCCGGGAGCGTTGTCGCCTCCACCATGCTTTGGCCTCCTCGTCAAGGCACGCAGCTGCTAGGGAGGTTTTCCATTCCTCTCTAACGGAGTGTTCCAGGAACCTCGTATTCATGCTCCTGATCCATGGGTATAGTGTCCCACTGATCCCCTCAAATGTCTCAGGTTTTCCCTGCATGAACGCTTCGATCACATCTGTATATTCTGAGGATCGGCGGAGATGATCAGGAATTCGATGTTCCATATACGGAGTCTTAAGTGCCCTAGTCTTCCAGTCGACTTCCGCATTGCTCGCGTCCTGCGATCTCTTCCAGGACTTCAATTGTTGACGTCGCGCGTAGGCCTCGATGGCTTTCTTGCGGGCCTTCTCTTTTGGTGTCCATTCAGAGTACTTCTTACCGCACGGTAGTCTCATCTGAAATCAATTTAGATAAGGTAATTTAAATGAGATTTGGAAGTACAACATGTATGTAAAATTTTAAAATAATGAATTAAGAAAAACACATGACTAGGTAGTAACATAACGTCTCCATATATATAAACATATACATGGGTAAAATATTACATTTCAAGGAATATAATACATAAGTTCACACAACGTTACATCCGAAAGGAAAATCCATAGCCGTTAAGAAAAAGTGACGACATTAAGGTCGTTCTTAAGATAGTTTAAAGTCGGTTACATATATTTTACAAACCTGAGTCGCATGACCTGAATTATTATTTGCGTGCTGAAGAGTCTCCACATCGGCATCTTTCCCAGGCTGGAAGTAATTCCACTGGTATTGGAGGATAGAGGTGCTTATATTCTTGATCCATCAGGTTCTCGAGTAGTTCCTCGTGCTCCATCCACCCTGGTGGTTGCATCTCCCTCAGAAGTGGATCTGGGTGACACATGCGATCCATGTGAAGCTCGTAATCCAGGAGTAGTTGCCAACCTAGTGGAGTCCAGAACTCGTCGTACGGGTGGAAGCTCTCGATCGATGTCGTGCCTAAGCCAATGCCCCTAGTGTGATAGGAATCCGGTCGTCGTGATCCCATTGGCTTCCACGTGTTGCTCTATGACGTGGGATGGTTACTTATATATGCATCCGGTGGCATCATCGGTGGACGCCGTGGTAAGTTGTTCACGGGAGTAATCGAAAGACGTCATCCTAAGGGCCTTTGTCAAACTAGAGTTAGCCATAGAGCAAATAGCAAGTAAAGAATCGTAAAGTTAAGATTCTAACGCTCATCTAACTAGTTCATTATTATTTGGTGGGTCCTTAAGATTCTACCCTTTCACATTTTAAAGCGATCTAAGTTATTATTTTAGCGATCTAGAGATTCCTAGTTTATTATTAGATTCTATAAGTCTATGCACGACATACGATATGAATGTTCGGCCCGGTGTCGTCTCGCTATGTGAGATAACTTTAAGTCATTCACGGTCATGAAGACACTCGATACCAATCAGAATAACCTGGTTTTTCGTGACTTTAATTAAACTAAGGCGGAAAATTAATTAAGTCTATATATTACAAAACCAAATGTTATCGCTTAACAAACTCAAGATACATAATACGAGTTTATAGATAAAAGCAGTATTTAGATTTACAAGTCCTCTCAAAATAGATTACAAAATAAGGCCTTCAAATCCCCTGATAGATCAACGGTCAATACTCGGGGTACCTGCATTAAACTCTCATCATTTTCCCGCACACTCCTTCGAGTTTCGACACATGCAATTTCTAAAGCAATATGCGATATGAATAATAAATAAACAAGGGAAAACAAATAGCAAGTATGCAAGCAGAAACACATAAGGAAATCATGATGATTTAACACGAGTATAAACCAATCAAATAACCAACCACGCTCACAAATAATCATACTCAACAAATCACATTCCAATGCTCCACCAAGTCATTCCGATAATCATCAAACAAACAAGGAAATACATTCAACATGTGATGACAAATGAGTCTTCGTTAGTAAGGCGGAAGCATGCAGACATAATCCGGGCGATAGCGACCAGGGCCAACATAACTTGGACATGGCTGACAGGCTAAAGATATCTAAGGTAATAAGGACGATTCAATCCATTGTCTAATGTATGCATACACTACCTATCGAGGATCATACGTATTCGCTATTCAAAAGGTATCACCGACGAGAAAGTACGACTATCACCAGAGACTCGTACTCCCGGATGGGGCTGGCGTTTCCAATTACTAATATATGGGCCCACGGAGATATCAAGGATGCCCCATCTCTGAGGTTGTATATACCGTGTCGAGTAGCGATCTTAAGATCGCTATTTCGCCTTGGGCAACTCAGATAGGAGCCCAAGTCCCCATATCTGACTACCTCGTTAACTTCGAATTCCAAGAGTCGCGACATGGCGAACAATCCTTATATTTTACTCAAGTACTTGCTTCCTCAATTTCTCATTCCCTCGTACATAAATAATAATAATGGCGAACTTGTAATATAACGTCGAACTTGTATAATGAAATTTTAGTACAAAGCTTCTTCAGTAAAGCAGAACACATAGAAAAACTTAATTATTTATTTGAGTCCTGTTCGTAATTTTTAAATATTTTTCACTATTCATTATTTTACTATTCAATCGTATTTACTATTCAATCGTATTTACTATTCATCGTATTTACTATTCATCGTATTTACTATTCCTCGTATTTATACGTATTCGTATTTTCATATTCCGTATTTGTACGTATTTTTATACTTCGTATTTTATTCGTATTTCATACGTATATGTATTCTTATACTTAGTATTTATTATTTTATTTTCTTTATACTTAGTATTTTTATTTTATTTTCTTTATACTTTAGTATTTATTAATTGACCTTATTTATACTTAGTATTTTTGTACTCTTATACATTTTGATATACTAAGGATATTTTGGAAAATAAAACTAAGCTTTTTATTTACTAAGTGTAAAATTCTAGTTTTAAAGTCGTTAGGTCGGTTTTGTATTTAGTGATTAAAAAAATGATTTCGGAAGTAAAATTTAATATAATCTAAGTACAAAATTCTAAAGTCAAAGTTGTTAAGTTCATTTTGTACTTGGTGATTTTAAATAACATTTTAGAAGTGAAACTCGATTTTATTTAGTCATATACTTAACAAATCTTTTAGCGGTTTCCATTTTTAGCGAGGTTGTCGTAGTTCATTTTAAATAGTCCGTATGTCCACATCCAAATTTAAGCATAGGTAGTAGCACTCGACAAGATTCATTTTAATACGGTAACGTTTATTTTTATCGGTTTAGTTGATTCTTTTTATTAATCTGCTCATTTTACAATCTAATATAATCCTAATTATAAATCAATTTTAGTAACTAAGTGATAAATTCATTTTGACCAAAATTGACCCAAAAATAATACAAAAGCCGTGAGTCTCCATTTATTTAGCTAATTATTTCTTTTGTTGTTTTTATTAATAAATCATTACTTTAACTATTTTAATTACTTAAGTGATAAAAATAAAAAGTGACAAATTCATTTTTGGTCCAAAAATAACCCCTAAACTGTGGGCCATTCTATACTTAGCTTTTTATTTTCGTTTTCTAATTTTATCGCTTTAATTTAAAGTTTTTATATACTAATTATTTAGTTTATGCTAAAATGATTTAAATTAGTACTTAAAACAATAAATAACTAAAACTTATAAAATTTATGAATCAAACTAATCACCTAAGTGAAGAACACATGAATGTGTGATGAATTTTAATATTTTTCATATGAACATTATTTAGTCAAATTTCTATATGTTTATATAATTTTCTCAAATTTTTCATACAAGTCTAATTTAACTATACTAATCATAATATGTTATTTAGAAAAATTAAAACAAAAAATTCGTCCATGAAATTAAATTTGGCTGTGTATATTTATACATGTTCATAAATTTTGATTTTTGATTTTTATACTTCTAATTCAACAACTAATTTATCTTATATTATTTATATATTTAGCATAAATGAAAATCACATACAAACATCAACATACATAAGTAAAATCATTCAAACACATGAACATCAATAAAAATTCAAGAACACACACAATACATTAAAACACTTAAAAATTCATAACAAATTCATTTTAAATCCTAAACAAAAACTAATTATATTTTCATGTACATATTAGTCTTAGTATTTTAAGCATGCAATTTACAAAAATTAAAACGAAAAATTAGGCAAAAATAAAGGGGATTGCCGTGGGTTTTTAGGTGAGCAACAAATTTCATTTTTCGATTTTTGTCTTCTAATTTAACATATGAATACTAGGTGATATAATAAAACATACATGCATCAAAAATAATAACACATAATCAAATTCGAGGCGCTTATCATATAAATGTGCGGGAAGCACCTTAGTTAGGTTATGAGTGAAATAGATTAGCAATTGTCGGGATCAATGATATGATCGAATTGGCTAAGATCGACTCCACCACCTTGCTCCTCGTCTTTGGTTAGGAGAGGTACATAAGAATGAAATAAACAAGTTAGTAATTTATTTTAAAACTAAACTAACTATACTAAAATTTTCAAGTGTAGTAGTATTTAGTTTAGGTGATGTTTTAACTTTTCACTAATTCGATTTTATGTTCATGCTCATTTATAAGATTAAAAGGAGAAATGAGTACTAAAATATAATGGTGAGGAATAAATTAAAATGTTCAAGTGAATTTAAGACAATAAAAGAAAGTATAAGGGAAGAAAATGAGGAGGAAGAAGATGGAGTTCATGTGTTCATGAGGATGAACTAGCTTACTAAGTTTCTTGAGGATGAGTTTTGATTTAGAGAGAAAAGGAATTTAAGACTTAGAAAAATTTTATGTGTTTTGTGTTGTTGTTGTTTGGACCGTATGGAGTAGTAGTAGTAGGAGTTTGTTTGTGTTTTGTTTATCAAGTAGTTTAGTGTGTGAATGCATGTGTATGTGTAAGGAAAATGCATGCATGCTTGAGACAAGGAGACCAAGGGTGTAAGAGAAGAAGCATGGGTGTAAGAGGAAGAAGAGCATGCTTGAGACAAGGGAGCACTTGTGTAGGAAAAGCAAAAAGGAAAAAGGAAGACAATGTAGAGCTTGCATGCTCCAAATTCTCGGCCAACATGGGTTACTTGGCCCGATTTTTCGTTTTTGAAATTTTCGATTTGCGCGTACGTGAAAAGTCTCGAAATGAAATATATAGTCTTGAAATAATGTTTAGAAGTGAGATCGAAATTAAAAATGAAAATAAACCTCAAAACGAATTCAAACAAAAATTTGGGTACTAGTTTGCCTCGCAACTTTGAAATAAAATTTTATTCGATCGAAATATATATTTTTTTCGTGGAAGGTTATTGAAATAAATCATTATCCTCAAACGTCAAAAAGTTTATCAGTTTAGGCTTAGTGTAACTCAATATATCGAGTCTGGGTGAAAGTGTTAGTTAAATCAAAGTGTAATAGTAATTTGATATTATTATTATAAGTTGTGTTAGTAATAATCAATATGATTAAGCTTAAGCTACTTTAATTAGGTTTGGATTATGAGTAATGATATTTAAGAAAGGATTAGGTGACTTAATCACCTTTAGGTGGCTTGGTCATTTAGTCAATGTTTGACCTCGATTTGCGTGCCAAAATTTGCCGTTGAGAAAATTGTCGAGGATTCTCCATTTGATTTAACGAGATTGAAAATGTAAACATAAAGTTCAAATTCAAAGTAATTCAAAATGGTTTTAATTTAGGTGCAAAAATGATTGTAGTGTATTGTTTTAGGAAATTCAGTGAGCGAGGATGATTAATTATTGATTTCCTATTTATAATTAGCTTAAATTAACACGGGGTGTTACAAAAGACAAGGGACTGATCCTCCTTATTACCTGCTTGATATCGTTAGCATTTAAAGTCCGTTGATGTGACCGGCACGCTAATGCGCGGACGCTTATTAGGTCTGCATGTTTCCATCCTTGCTAGTTTGTTGGCTTATGGTCGTGTTTCATCTTAGATTATCCATGTTGTGTTGGATGTTAGGTAGCTGTATCTTATGCTACTTAGTGTTTGATCTGATGTACGAGTCTGAGTAACTAGTGCACTTTGATAGAAGATTATATGGGTAATTATCTATGAGAGTACACAAGCCACTCTGTAGTCAAGACTCGCGAGTATATGTTACTATATGAATAATTGAAAAGGGTCGACTACCCCGAATATTAATGAAATAATAATGATTTGCCTATATGATTATGAATTGAGATAATTTGATGATTCAATTGCTACGTTATATGATTTATGATATGTTATGTTTTATAAATTGCATTATTGTATGTTTTAATTGCGCTGATTTAATTACATGCGCATATGTTAATTATTATGTGTTTACCGCTATGGGTTTTATGTGGCTTAGCGTGTGCGGGGTCATAATCGAGTTTGAACGGCATTTTCCCGTAGGTACCCCGAGGCTACATTGACGAATTATATCAGGGGATTGAAGGCCTTATTTTATATTTTGAGAGAATGTAATCAATTAAACTCTGCTTTATCTATGACTCTTATTATGTATAATGAGTTGTAATACGATGACAGCTGGTTTTGAAATAAATAGACTTAATTAATATTCCGCCTTAGTTTAATTAAAGTCACGAAAAACCAGGTTGTTACACTATACTAATAATTTTAAACTGTTGTAGTATTTTAGGTTTAGGTGTTGTTTTAAATTTTTTATAAGTACGATTTATGTTCTTATTTATTTACAAGTTTAAAAGAGGTTGTGATTTCTAAACTATTTAGTGGAGAATTAAAACAAGTGTTGTAGTGAATTTAAATCAAGAAAGTAAATGTTTAAGAAGAAAATAAGGAGGAAGAAGATGAAGATCATGGAAAGCTTGAGAATGAGGATGGAGTTTGTCTTACAAGTGTTCTTGAATATGAGTTTTATTAGAGAGAAAAATTTAGAGTGTTTGTTGTGTGTGTTTTGGTGTTGTACGTGTAGTAGTAATAATGTAGTAGTAGTTGTTGTTTTGTATTATGTAGTGTGTAATTGTGTAGTAATAATGTTTAATCTTTAAGTTAAATTAAGCTAAGAAGTGATGATGATTTAGTAGGGTGTAAGGGATTGGACTTGTTGCTAAAGTATAGACAAAATGGAAGAGGATAAGTTGGAGTAAGGTAGTCCATTTTCTCGGCCAAACAACAAGACCAAGTCTCGATTTCTCGTTTTTGAAATTTTCGATTTACGTGCACGTTAAAAGTCTCGAAATGAAATATATAGTCTTAATATAATGGTTTGAAGTAAGATCGAAAATAAAAATGAAGAAAAACGTTGAAGGGTGATCAAAACAAAAATTGAGTCTAGAATCCTCGAAACTTTGAAATAAAATCTTATTTGATCGAAACACTTATTTTTTTCGTTGAATGTTATCGAATTAAATCATTATAACTAAACGTCAAAAAGTTTATCAGTTTAGGCTTAGTGTGATTCATTATTTTGATTTTTAGTGAAAGTGCTAGTTAAATCAAATTGAAATAGTAATTTGATAATAATATAATATGATTTATTTATAATAATCAAAATGATTACATTTTTTTGATGTTAAGAGTTTTTGTACGTGAATCTTGGAAAAAAAAATATGGTGGCTTGACTTTGACTTGCGTGTTTGAAATCGTTGACTTGAATTTCAAAGCCGAGAAAAGTATAAGTGTCCACTTTTATTTTAAAAACGAAAGGTGTTCGAAATTGAATTTTATGAACAAAAGGTTTTACTTTTATCTTTATGAATAGTTAACTAGGCTTGACCATTTTGAAATTTGAAAGACGATATACGTTTTGTGTTGACTTTTATAAAATTTTGAAATGTGTTTCTTTTTGAATTCTGAATATAATACAACATACTTTATTTTTCAAAATTTTTATATTTGGACTTAAGAAATTTAGTATTGTTTAGCGAAAAAAATTCAGTCGCATTTTTATTATAAGGAAAAAGGATGAATTTAATCTAAGGAATTAAATTCTTTTATAAAAATGTGTTTCAAAAAGACGGGGTGTTACAATCCTACCCCCTTAAGAAAAGTTTCGTCCCCGAAACTTGAATAGGATGGATAACTGTCGAGATGGAACTATACAGTTAGTGAAAACATCGAGATTTTTGGAATTAGGATACTAACATTGCTCTTGATTGGGTATGAATTTTCTAACAAGGAAAGATTGATGAATTTAATAATTTTAGAATATAAGTAATTCTTTTTCGAATTAATATCTAAATGTTGCTGCATTGTCATTTTCAAAATCAGCGAGAAAGGGGTTTTCAAAAGAGTAGAGCCTAGAAGTTTTGTACGGAATTAAATTTAAATAGAAATAATAAGCATTTTAAGAATTAAAACAATTTATTTAAATTTGAAAATAAATGTTAACCTTAAAATAAATTGAAATAAGGAATTTTAAGATTTGATTAGGATTTTAATTTAATTAAATTATTGTCCTACCCCCTTAAGAAGTTTTAAACGTATATACCTAATATTATTATTGTTATTTTTATGGATCACATGCATAAGGTATATAGCCTTAGAAAAGATGGCATTTAGGGAAATTATGTAAAAGTCATCGTGATCATAATTAAAATATGAGCTTTAATGAAATTACGAGAATATAGGCTATCGTTGAATGATTAAGTAAAATTTTAGAGAATTATGGATAACCTTGTTGATATAGCTCATTTTCTCAAAATTACTATTATAATGTTATTAGGTGAAACGGAAATGTTATAGATCATATTTAGGATATGATTCGAAATTCATAATAAGGGGTTATATAAAAAGAAAATATGATATACGTAAGTATATTTTGACGCGAGACAATTATAATTGATAGGACAAGTTTAAAAAAGGTATTTAAAATATAAAGGAAAGGAGCTCGAAACAAAGAAGTTTTAAAAGTATCTAAATTTAAGGAACAAGGATTTTATGAAGAGAAGTTAAAATAAGAAAATCAATTTTAGTGTTTAATACGTAGAAAACTATAAGTTTTTTTTTTTTAAAACATATGAAAATTCACGAGAAGGTAACAATAAAATTTTTTTGAAGATAACAAAAGTAAGGTTCGAAAGTGGAGGAATTAAGAATCAACAATTTAAGAAAATTTAATATCAAAGATATTTCAAATGACGAAATAAAAGTTTTACGAAGTAAATAAATAATTTTCGAAGATGTTTTTAAGACGAAATACGAAGGTAAATTTTCGAAGGTAGTTAGGAATTTATGATGTTAAAAATTTAAAATGAGATCGTAAGGGTAAGATTTTGAAAACTAATGAAGTAAAAAAAAATATTTAAATTTAAAGGATGATTTTAAATCTTCAATGCTTCAGGAGTATTCGACGTCTTAGATGTTGTCTTAGATAGCACGATCCTTGATACGTCTCTCTGTACGCGCTTTCGGTCTTGTCTTCAGGTCTTATATTTGCGAGAAATGAAAAGAGTTAATTTCAAAAGGAAGATTTCATTATAAGAGTATAAGATAGGAAGATTTTATTTTAAAAGAAGAACATAGTTAAATAGATCGATTAAAATTTTATTTTTGAATAAGTTAGGAAGAGATGAATATGGATGTTTGAGAATGTTATAGAGGTCTTCAAAGCAGTAGTATTCTTCAAGGTCTAGAGCGTCGCTTCGGAATTGTTCGTCTCTTGATGCGTCCATTTGCAAGTGCTTGAGTCCTTGTCGTCTTTGTCCTCGATTTATACGTCCCGATTTTTAGGTAACGTTAGTATAAAGGGTTAGTTAGTCAAACAGGTTAGCCATAGAGCAATTAGCAGGTAAAAGAATTATAAAAAGTTAAGATTCTAACGCTCATCTAACTAGTTTATTATTATTTGGTCGGTCCTTAAGATTCTATCCTTTCTCTCAATTTAAAGTGATCTAAGTTATTATTTTAGCGATCTAAGATTTCTAATTCATTATTTGATCCTATAAGTCTATGCCTGACATATATATCAATATGTATGTCTGGCCCAGGTGTCTTCTCGCTAGATGAGATAACTTTAAGTTATTCACGGTCGCAAGACAGCTCTGATACCAACTATAACAACCTGGTTTTTCGTGACTTTAATTAAACTAAGGCGGAATATTAATTAAGTCTATTTATTACAAAACCAGCTGTCATCGTATTACAACTCATTATATATAATAAGAGTCATAGATAAAACAGAGTTCAATCGATTACATCCTCTCAAAATATAAAATTAAGGCCTTCAATCCCCTTGTGTAGATCAACGATCAAGTCTCGGGGTACCTAGGACTGTTACCAAAATTAGCTTTTTCAGCCCCGCACCTAATAAGCAACACATATACATATAGCAATGTAGATCATAAAGCATAACATGAAATAGTTCATTTAGCATGGCAATTAAATCATCAGATCATCTCAATTCATAATCATGTAGGCAAATCATCATCACATCATTCATATTCGGGGTAGTCGACCCTTTTCAATTATATTCATATAGTAACATAACTCGCGAGTCTTGACTACAGAGCGGCTTGTGTACTTTCATAGCAAACCACCCATATGATTCTCTATCGAAGTGCACTAGTTACTCAGACTCGTACATCAGGTCAAACACTAAGTAGCGTACGTGATAACTACCTAATATCCAACACAACATGGATAATCTATCATACGTTGTCCTATGAGCCACAACAAGTTAGGATGGAAGCATGCAAAACCCTACAAAAGCAAGGCCTGCGCAATAGCTGCCGGGTACATCAACGGACTTTAATGCTACAGATACCAATAGGTAAGAACGACGATTCAATCCCTTATCTAATATATGCATACACCTCTATTTAGAGTCAACATACCCCTCGCTATTCGGGAGAGCAAGCTTTCCTAAATAAAACGATTAATACCTATCGACAAGGTCCCCGGATGGGATGGTCATCTTCCATTACCTCGTATGGACCGCAGGTCGCAACATTTATGCCCATTCAAGGGATGTATACGGCCGCTTGCCTAAAGACTATGAGAGTCATTAGGACGCCTCAGTCAGCACTGAGAGTGAAAGAGTCCCCATACGCGGCTACCTTTCTAACGATGGCACAATAGATTCGCAACATGACAGCATAATCTAGTATTCACACTTACTTTCTTTATCATTTTCGTTCCTTTATTTCTCCGGTGTGATTCATAATAACTAATAACGTCGAACTTGTATAATGAAAATCTAGTTCTAGCAGTTCTTCAGGTAAACAGAAGCACATAGAAAAACTTAAATATTTATTTTGAGTCTGTTCGTAAATTTTAAATATTTTCACTATTCATTATTTTACTATTCACCGTATTTTACTATTCATCGTATTTACTATTCATCGTATTTTTATACGTATTCGTATTCTCGTATTTCGTATTCGTACGTATTTTTATACGTATGCGTATTTTTATACTTTGTATTTTATTCGTATCTTTATACGTACATGTATTCTTATACTTCGTATTTATACGTATTTTTATACTTAGTATTTTATTATTATATTTTATACTTAGTATTTTTATATCTTATACATTTCCTTATACTTAGGATATTTTACAAAACACCCTTTTTATTTACTAAGTATAAAATTCTAGTTTTAAAGTCGTTAGGTTCGCTTTTGTATTTAGTGATTTGAAAAATCATTTCGGAAGTAAAACTCGTTTTAAATTTAAGTACAAAATCTAGTTTCAAAGTTGTTAAGTTCATTTTGTACTTAGTGATTTTAAATAATATTTCAGAAATAAAAACTCGGTTAAATTTAGTCATATATTTAACTAAATTTTTAGCGGTTTCCATTTTTAGCGAGGTTGTCGTAGTTCATTTTAAATAGTCCGTATGTCCAAATCCAATTTGTAGCAAAGGTAATAATACTCGACATAGTTCATTTTAATACGTGTAACGTTCATTTTTTATCGGTTTCGTTGATTCTTTTTATTAACGATTCATTTTACAATCTAATATAATCCTAAATACAAATCAAATTTAGTGACTAAGTGACAAATTTATTTTGATCAAAATTGGTTCATTTTAAATGAGAAAAACCGTGGCCCTTATATTAGTTATCTATTTATTCCCTTTTTTTTTGTTTTTATTATTAATTCATTACTTTAACTAATTTAATTACTTAAGTGATAAAAATAAAAAGTGACAAAATCAATTTTGGTCCAAAAACATAGCTAAGGCCGTGGCCTTCTATACTTAGCCATTTATTTTCGTTTTCTAATTTTATCGGTTTTTGACTTAAAGTTTTTATATATTAATCCTTTAAATTATACTAAAGTGATTTAACTAGTTTACGATTTTCACTAATTATTTTATTTCGATTATGAATAGTGATTTTACTCCCTTTAATTTTCTAACTTTTTCATTATAAAGATTTAGCTTATTTAACTTGTATAATTAGTATTGTATTTATTCATTAGTGGATTAAAACAACATTTAAGTAAAACTTTATAAAAATTATGAATCAAATTAGTCATCTAAATGAAGAACACTTGAATATTTGAAGAACTCTAATATTTTTCATATGAACATTAATTAGTCAAATTTTATATGTTTATATAATTTTCTCAAGTTTTTCATACAAGTCTAATTTACCTAAACTAATCATAATATGTTATTTAGAAAAAATAAAACTAAAAATTGGTCCATTTTATTTAATAAAACCGTGTATAATTATATATGTTCACAAATTTTTATTTTTGATTTTTATACTTGTAATTCAATAACTAATTTCCTTTATATTATTTTATGTATTTAACATGAGTGAAAATCATATACAACATTAACACACAAGAGTAAAATCATTATAACACAAGAATAACAACCATACTTCAAGAACACATAAGCTTTAAAAACATGTAAATTTCATAACAATTTCATTTTTAGTCCTAAACATAAACTAATCATATTTTCATATACATCTTATACCTAGTATTTTAAGCATGCAATTAACAAAAATTAAAACGAAAAATTAAACCAAAAATGGAGGTTAGGCCGTGTGGTTTACAAGTGTTACACTAATGTTATTTTTCGATTTTTGTCTCCTAATTTAACATGTGAAGCTAGGTGATCATAAACACAATAAATATAACACATAACATTTAAAGCATGCGATTTACAAAAATAAAAACTAGTGTGCGGGGACACCTTAATTAGATTAGTGAAATTGTTTAGCAATTGTCGGGGTCTATGATATGGTCAAACTGGCTCAAGTCGACGCCTCCACCTTGCTCCTCGTCTTTGGTTAAGATGGTACATAAAAATGTAAATGCACAAGTTAGTAATTTATTTTAAAACTAAACTAACTATACTAATAATTTTAAACTGTTGTAGTATTTTAGGTTTAGGTGTTGTTTTAAATTTTTTATAAGTACGATTTATGTTCTTATTTATTTACAAGTTTAAAAGAGGTTGTGATTTCTAAACTATTTAGTGGAGAATTAAAACAAGTGTTGTAGTGAATTTAAATCAAGAAAGTAAATGTTTAAGAAGAAAATAAGGAGGAAGAAGATGAAGATCATGGAAAGCTTGAGAATGAGGATGGAGTTTGTCTTACAAGTGTTCTTGAATATGAGTTTTATTAGAGAGAAAAATTTAGAGTGTTTGTTGTGTGTGTTTTGGTGTTGTACGTGTAGTAGTAATAATGTAGTAGTAGTTGTTGTTTTGTATTATGTAGTGTGTAATTGTGTAGTAATAATGTTTAATCTTTAAGTTAAATTAAGCTAAGAAGTGATGATGATTTAGTAGGGTGTAAGGGATTGGACTTGTTGCTAAAGTATAGACAAAATGGAAGAGGATAAGTTGGAGTAAGGTAGTCCATTTTCTCGGCCAAACAACAAGACCAAGTCTCGATTTCTCGTTTTTGAAATTTTCGATTTACGTGCACGTTAAAAGTCTCGAAATGAAATATATAGTCTTAATATAATGGTTTGAAGTAAGATCGAAAATAAAAATGAAGAAAAACGTTGAAGGGTGATCAAAACAAAAATTGAGTCTAGAATCCTCGAAACTTTGAAATAAAATCTTATTTGATCGAAACACTTATTTTTTTCGTTGAATGTTATCGAATTAAATCATTATAACTAAACGTCAAAAAAATTTATCAGTTTAGGCTTAGTGTGATTCATTATTTTGATTTTTAGTGAAAGTGCTAGTTAAATCAAATTGAAATAGTAATTTGATAATAATATAATATGATTTATTTATAATAATCAAAATGATTACATTTTTTTGATGTTAAGAGTTTTTGTACGTGAATCTTGGAAAAAAAAATATGGTGGCTTGACTTTGACTTGCGTGTTTGAAATCGTTGACTTGAATTTCAAAGCCGAGAAAAGTATAAGTGTCCACTTTTATTTTAAAAACGAAAGGTGTTCGAAATTGAATTTTATGAACAAAAGGTTTTACTTTTATCTTTATGAATAGTTAACTAGGCTTGACCATTTTGAAATTTGAAAGACGATATACGTTTTGTGTTGACTTTTATAAAATTTTGAAATGTGTTTTTTTTTGAATTCTGAATATAATACAACATACTTTATTTTTCAAAATTTTTATATTTGGACTTAAGAAATTTAGTATTGTTTAGCGAAAAAAAATTCAGTCGCATTTTTATTATAAGGAAAAAGGATGAATTTAATCTAAGGAATTAAATTCTTTTATAAAAATGTGTTTCAAAAAGACGGAGTGTTCTGATCCTACCCTTAAGAAAAGTTTCGTCCCCGAAACTTGAATAGGATGGATAACTGTCGAGATGGAACTATACAGTTAGTGAAAACATCGAGATTTTTGGAATTAGGATACTAACATTGCTCTTGATTGGGTATGAATTTTCTAACAAGGAAAGATTGATGAATTTAATAATTTTAGAATATAAGTAATTCTTTTTCGAATTAATATCTAAATGTTGCTGCATTGTCATTTTCAAAATCAGCGAGAAAGGGGTTTTCAAAAGAGTAGGGCCTAGAAGTTTTGTACGGAATTAAATTTAAATAGAAATAATAAGCATTTTAAGAATTAAAACAATTTATTTAAATTTGAAAATAAATGTTAACCTTAAAATAAATTGAAATAAGGAATTTTAAGATTTGATTAGGATTTTAATTTAATTAAATTATTGTCCTACCCCCTTAAGAAGTTTTAAACGTATATACCTAATATTATTATTGTTATTTTTATGGATCACATGCATAAGGTATATAGCCTTAGAAAAGATGGCATTTAGGGAAATTATGTAAAAGTCATCGTGATCATAATTAAAATATGAGCTTTAATGAAATTACGAGAATATAGGCTATCGTTGAATGATTAAGTAAAATTTTAGAGAATTATGGATAACCTTGTTGATATAGCTCATTTTCTCAAAATTACTATTATAATGTTATTAGGTGAAACGGAAATGTTATAGATCATATTTAGGATATGATTCGAAATTCATAATAAGGGGTTATATAAAAAGAAAATATGATATACGTAAGTATATTTTGACGCGAGACAATTATAATTGATAGGACAAGTTTAAAAAAGGTATTTAAAATATAAAGGAAAGGAGCTCGAAACAAAGAAGTTTTAAAAGTATCTAAATTTAAGGAACAAGGATTTTATGAAGAGAAGTTAAAATAAGAAAATCAATTTTAGTGTTTAATACGTAGAAAACTATAAGTTTTTTTTTTTTAAAACATATGAAAATTCACGAGAAGGTAACAATAAAATTTTTTTGAAGATAACAAAAGTAAGGTTCGAAAGTGGAGGAATTAAGAATCAACAATTTAAGAAAATTTAATATCAAAGATATTTCAAATGACGAAATAAAAGTTTTACGAAGTAAATAAATAATTTTCAAGATGTTTTTAAGACTAAATACTGAAGGTAAATTTTCGAAGCCAGTTAGGAATTTATGATGTTAAAAATTTAAAATGAGATCGTAAGGGTAAGATTTTGAAAACTAATGAAGTAAAAAAATATTTAAATTTAAAGGATGATTTTAAATCTTCAATGCTTGAGAGTATTCGACGTCTTAGATGTTGTCTTAGATAGCACGATCCTTGATAAATCTCTGCATGCGCTTTCGGTCTTGTCTTGAGTCTTATATTTGCGAGAAATGAAAAGAGTTAATTTCAAAGGAAGATTTCATTATAAGAGTATAAGATAGGAAGATTTTATTTTAAAAGAAGAACATAGTTAAATAGATCGATTAAAATTTTATTTTTGAATAAGTTAGGAAGAGATGAATATGGATGTTTGAGAATGTTATAGAGGTCTTCAAAGCAGTAGTATTCTTCAAGGTCTAGAGCGTCGCTTCGGAATTGTTCGTCTCTTGATGCGTCCATTTGCAAGTGCTTGAGTCCTTGTCGTCTTTGTCCTCGATTTATACGTCCCGATTTTTAGGTAACGTTAGTATAAAGGGTTAGTTAGTCAAACAGGTTAGCCATAGAGCAATTAGCAGGTAAAAGAATTATAAAAAGTTAAGATTCTAACGCTCATCTAACTAGTTTATTATTATTTGGTCGGTCCTTAAGATTCTATCCTTTCTCTCAATTTAAAGTGATCTAAGTTATTATTTTAGCGATCTAAGATTTCTAATTCATTATTTGATCCTATAAGTCTATGCCTGACATATATATCAATATGTATGTCTGGCCCAGGTGTCTTCTCGCTAGATGAGATAACTTTAAGTTATTCACGGTCGCAAGACAGCTCTGATACCAACTATAACAACCTGGTTTTTCGTGACTTTAATTAAACTAAGGCGGAATATTAATTAAGTCTATTTATTACAAAACCAGCTGTCATCGTATTACAACTCATTATATATAATAAGAGTCATAGATAAAACAGAGTTCAATCGATTACATCCTCTCAAAATATAAAATTAAGGCCTTCAATCCCCTTGTGTAGATCAACGATCAAGTCTCGGGGTACCTAGGACTGTTACCAAAATTAGCTTTTTCAGCCCCGCACCTAATAAGCAACACATATACATATAGCAATGTAGATCATAAAGCATAACATGAAATAGTTCATTTAGCATGGCAATTAAATCATCAGATCATCTCAATTCATAATCATGTAGGCAAATCATCATCACTGTAACAACCTGGTTTTTCGTGACTTTAATTAAACTAAGGCGGAAAATTAATTAAGTCTATATATTACAAAACCAGCTGTTAATCGTAATAAAACTCTAAGTACATAGTACGAGTTTAGAATAACAGAGTATAAGTTTGATTACATCCTCTCAAAATAGATTACAAAAATAAGGCCTTGATCCTCGATAGACCAACGGTCAAGATTCGGGGTACCTGCATTAAATTCTCATCATTTTCCCGCACACTCTTTCGATACATGCAATTTCTAAAGCAATAAGCAGTATAATTAATGAATAATAAATAAACAAGGAAAACAATTAGCAAGTATGCAATTAAAACACATAAGGAGATCATGATGATTCAATACGAGTATAAACCAATCAAATAACATACCACGCTCACAAATAATCATACTCAACAAATCGTACTCCAATACTCAGTCAAGTCATTCAAATCATCATCAAACAAACGAGGAAATACATTCAACATGTGATAACAAATGAGTCTTCGTTAGTAAGGCGGAAGCATGCAGACATAATCCGCGATGGCGGCCAGGGCGAGCGAAGTCGGACGTGTCCTGGATTATCTACTAAAGATATCTAAGGCAATAAGGGCGGCCTAATCCTTTGTCTAATGTATGCATACACTACCTATCGAGGATCATACTTATTCGCTATTCAAAAGGTATCACCGACGAAAAAGTTCGACTATCACCAGAGGCGGGTACCGGATGGGGTTGGCGTTTCCAATTACTATTCTATGGGCCCGCGGAAGTATCAAGTATGCCCCATCCCGAGGTTGATACCACACGTCAAACAAAGAATCTCAAGATCGTTGAATAGCCTTGAAGCAACTCGGGTAGGAGCCCAAGTCCCCATAGACAGCTACCTCGTTAACTTCGAATTTCAAGAGTCGCAACATGGCGAACAATCCTAGTATTTTATTCAAGTACTTGCTTTCTCAATTTCTCATTCTCTCGTTCATAAATAATAATAATGACGAACTTGTAATATAAATATAACGTCGAACTTGTATAATGAAATTTTTGTAACAGCAGTTCTTCAGGTAAAACAGAGCACATAGAAAAACTTAATTATTTATTTTGAGTCCGTTCGTAAATTTTTAAATATTTTCCACTATTCACCGTATTTACTATTCACCGTATTTACTATTCACCGTATTTACTATTCATCGTATTTACTATTCATCATATTTACTATTCCTCGTATTTACTATTCCTCGTATTTATACGTATTCGTATTTTCGTATTCCGTATTTGTACGTATTTTTATACTTCGTATTTTATTCGTATTTTATACGTATATGTATTCTTATACTTAGTATTTATTATTTTATTTTCTTTATACTTAGTATTCTTATTTTACTTTCTTTATACTTTAGTATTTATTATTTGACTTTATTTATACTTAGTATCTTTATACTCTTATACACTTTTTTATTACTAAGGATATTTTAGAAAATAAAACTAAGCTTTTTATTTACTAAGTGTAAAATTCTAGTTTTAAAGTCGTTAGGTTCGTTTTGTATTTAGTGATTTGAAAAATGATTTCGGAAGTAAAACTTAATATAATCTAAGTACAAAATTCTAGTTTTAAAGTCGTTAGGTTCGTTTTGTACTTAGTTAATTTTAATAACATTTCAAAAGTAAAACTCGGTTAAATTTAGTCGTATACTTAACTACGATTTTAGCGGTTTCCATTTTTAGTGAGGTTGTCGTAGTTCATTTTAAATAGTCCGTATGTCCATATCCAATTTAAGCAAAGGTAGTAACACTCGATTTCATTCATTTTAATACGTGTAACGTTTATTTTTATCGGTTTAGTTGATTCTTTTTATTAACAGTTTAACACATAAACAAATATAAATTTAATTACTATTCAATTTTAGTGACTAAGTGATAAATTCATTTTGACCAAAATTGACCCAAAAACATCCTAATTGCCGTGAGCCTTTATTTATTAAGCTATTTATTTCTTTTGTTGTTTTTATTAATAAATCACTACTTTAACTATTTTAATTTCTTAAGTGATAAAAATAAAAAGTGACAAATTCATTTTAGGTCTAAAATGGACTCCAAAACCGTGGCCTATTATACTTACACCATTTATTTTCGTTTTCTAATTTTATCGGTTTTTGATTTAAAGTTTTTATATACTAATTAATCAAATTAATCTAAGGTGATTTAAACTAGTAAACAAAAACGATAAATACTAAAACTTATAAAATTTATAAATCAAAACTTAGTCATATGATGAAGAACACAATGAAGATGTGATGAACTCTAATGTTTTTAATATGAACATTATTTAGTCAAATTTTTATATGTTTATATAATTTTCTCAAATTTTTCATACAAGTCTAATTTAACTATACTAATCATAATATGTTATTTAGAAAAATTAAAACTAAAAATTGGTCCATATAAATCAATTTGGCCGTGTATATATATATATGTTCATAAATTTTGATTTTTGATTTTTATACTTCTAATTCAATAACTAATTTATCTTATATTATTTATGCATTTAATCATAAGTAGAAAACATAACAAAAACATTAACACACAAAAATAAAATCATTCAAACACAAGAATAATAACCAATATTCAAGAACACACATAACACCTTAAAACACTTAAAAATTCATAGCAATTTCATTTTAAATCCTAAACAAAAACTAATTATATCCTCATGTTCATTTCATTATAAGTATTTTAAGCATGCAATTTACAAAAATTAAAACGAAAAAATTAGACAAAAATTAAGGGGGATGCCGTGTGGTGTTTAAATGTTACTCAAATATTATTTTTCGATTTTTGTCTCCTAATTTAACATATGAATACTAGGTGATATAATAAAACAATACATGCATCAAAAACAATAACACATAATCAAATTCGAGGCGCTTATCATATAAGTGTGCGGGAAGCACCTTAGTTAGGTTATGAGTGAAAAAGATTAGCAGCTTAATAGGGATCAATGATATGATCGAATTGGCTAAGATCGACTCCACCACCTTGCTCCTCGTCTTTGATTAGGAGAGTACATAAAAATGAAATACACAAGTTAGTAATTTATTTAAGCTAGTTAAACTATACTAAAAGTTTTATGTGTAGTATTTTTTTTTAGTTTAGGTGATGTTTGTATTTTAAGTGATTTTGATTTAGTTTCATTTTTAATTGCATGTAAAGATAAAGAGTGAGTACTAAATATAAATGGTGAGGATTTATTTAGGTATGCTAATGAATTTAAGCAAATGAAATGAAAGTTTTAAGGAAGAAATGAATTAAAGAGGATGAAGATTCAAGAGGTGTTCTTGAGGTTGGAGATGAGTTTAAGCTTACAAGTTCTTTGAGTATGAATTATTTAGAGAGAAAATAAGTTAAGTGTTTATTTGTTTTTGTGTTTGTGTGTGCCGTGTATGTGTAGTAATGTAGTAGTAGTTGTTGTCTTTTGTTTTTGTAATGAAATAAGTTGTATGAATGCATACTAGTAACTTGTAGTAGGTTTAATATTTAGAAAGTATAATGTTTAATTTAATTAAAATAGAGTGTGATGATGAAGTAATGTAGGATGGTAAGTGTTGGTAATGTGTAAGAGAAAAGTATGACCAAAGCATGCTCATGTGTAAGAGCAAAGGATGGAAGAGGATAGTATTGACCCATGGGTCAAAAATCTCGGCCACCATGCCAAGTGAAGACCCGATTTTTACGTTTTTGAAATTTTCGACTTACGCGTACGTGAAAAGTCTCGAAATGAAATATATAGTCTTGAAATAATGTTTAGAAGTGAGATCGAAAATAAAAATGAAAATACACCTCAAAACGAAATCAATATAAAAATTGGGTATTAGATTCCTCGCAAGTTTGAAATAAAATTTTATTTGATCGAAATATATATTTTTTTTGTTGAATGCTATCGAATTAAATCATTATGTTCAGACGTCAAAAAGTTTATCAGTTTAGGCTTAGTGTAACTCAATACATCGAGTTTTAGTGAATGTGTTAGTTAAATCAAGGTGGAATAGTAATTTGATATTATTATTATATGTTGTGTTAGTAATAATCAATATGATTAGGCTTAAGCTACTTTAATTAGGTTTGGATTATGAGTAATCATATTTAAGAAAAGGTTAGGTGACTTAATCACATTTAGGTGGCTTGGCCATTTAGTCAACGTTTGACCTCGATTTGCGTGCCAAAATTTGTCGTTGAGAAATTTGTCGTGTGTGCTTCATTTGATTTATCGAGTTTGAATATGAAGGAATAAAGTTCAAATTCTAAGTAATCCAAAATGGTTTTGATTTAGGTGCAAAAATAATTGTAGTGTAATGTTTTAGGAATATGATGAGCGAGGATGATTATTTATTGATTTCCTAATTATAATTAGCTTAAATTAACACGGGGTGTTACAATCCTCCCCCCTTAAAGAAGTTTCGTCCCCGAAACTTAAAGTAATCTGGGTGGTTAAGGTTACCTGTGCTAAACAGTTCCGGGTACTTTTCCTTCATCGACGCCTCGGTCTCCCATGTTGCTTGTTCAGTCTTCTGTCCTCTCCAGAGAACCTTGACTAAGGGTATCGACTTGCGTCGTAAGAACTTGGTCTCTCTGGCTAGAATTTCCACTGGTTTTTCAGAGTAAAGCATGTTAGGCTCGATGGCGATCACATCGGGCGTAACAATGTGACTCGGGTCGCTTCTGTATCTCCTGAGCTGAGATACATGAAATACATCGTGCACTTTGGATAAGTTTGGCGGTAAGGCGAGTCGGTATGCCACCTCGCCAATTCGTTCAAGTATTTCGTAGGGTCCGATGTACTTTGGACTAAGCTTCCCCTTTAGTCCGAAACGTCTTACCCCTTTCATGGGTGAGACCTTTAAGAAGACCTTATCTCCACTGTTGAACTCAATAGGTCGACGGTGCTCGTTTGCATATTTCTTTTGGCGATCTTGAGCTGCTTGTAGTCGTTCTCGAATAATCTTTATGTGTTCAATCTGATCCTGTATAACCTGGGGTCCAGTACCCACATTATCACTAGCGTCATCCCAACAAACCGGACTGCGACACTTCCTGCCATACAGTGCCTCAAAAGGAGCACACCCTAGACTAGCGTGATGGCTATTGTTGTATGAGAATTCAACGAGAGGTAAGCTCTTTTCCCAGTTCACGTTGAATTCCATCGTGCATGCCCTCAACATGTCTTCTAGTGTCTGGATAGTTCGCTCTGTCTGACCGTCAGTTGCTGGATGAAAAGCCGTACTCATTTTCAATTTACTACCCAAAGCCTCTTGCAATTTCTTCCAGAAATGCGATGTAAATCTTGCGTCCCTATCTGATATGATGTCGAGGGGAACGCCATGGAGTCGTATTATTTCCTTTTAAGTAGCTTTGGCCAGCTCTTCCACTCCCCAAGTCTCCTTGATCGGAACGAAGTGAGCTGCTTTAGTTAGACGATCCACAATAACCCATATAGCATCCTTGCCACCTGCTGTCCTTGGTAACCCCATGATAAAATCCATGGATATGGAATCCCACTTCCCTTGAGGAATTTCCAACGGTTGGAGTAGTCCTCCTGGTCTCTGGTGTTCAAATTTTACCTTCTGGCAAATCATACATCTAGCCACGTACTCGGCGATCTCTGCCTTCATCCTTATCCACCAGAAACGTAATTTCAGGTCCTTGTACATCTTGTCTGAGCCAGGATGTACCGAGTAGCGGGTACTATGTGCTTCGTCAAGGATTTTGCGTTTCAAGTTCTCATTATCAGGTATGCACCACCTGCCATTGAAGCGTAGACTCCCGTCAGTGTAAACTTCAAACCCTTCTGTTCCTTCTGATGGAATTCTTTCCCTAATTTCCAACAATGCCGGGTCTTCCCATTGTAGCACTCGGATGTCATGATACAACTCTGGTTCAACCACCATTGCATTTAGGTCTGTGTCGTCTGATTGTACCAGGTCTAAGCTCAGCCTTTTTAGATCCTGGACGATGCCTGAGGGAATCTCCCAAATGTTGTTCAGAGTGTGTATTGTCTTACGACTTAGTGCATCGGCAACTACATTAGCCTTTCCCTCGTGGTAAAGTAACTCAATCTTGTAATCTTTTATCAATTCTAACCATCTTCGTTGCCTCATGTTCAAATCTCTTTGGGTGAAGATGTACTTCAAGCTCTTGTGATCAGTGTAGAACTTAATGCTGACCCCGTAGAGATAATGATGCCAAATCTTTAGTGCAAACACAACCGCGGCAAGTTCTAGGTCGTGAATTGGGTAATTCTTTTCATGCACTTTAAGTTGTCTGGATGCGTATGCTATTACCTTCCCCTGTTGCATCAAGACGCAACCCAAACCATTTAGTGATGCGTCACTGTACACCTCATATTCATCCCCATCGGTTGGCAAGGTTAAAACTGGGGCCGTAGTAAGCCTTGTCTTTAGTTCTTGAAACGCTTTCTCACAGTCGTCGCTCCATAGGAACTTTGATTCCTTTTGTAGCAGTTTGGTCATTGGGCGGGCTACCTTCGAGAAATCAGGAACAAACCTTCGATAATAGCCAGCCAACCCTAGGAAGCTTCGACTTAGTGGATCGCTTTTGGTGCTATCCATTCCTTGACAGCTTCAATCTTTGCTGGATCTACCATTACTCCCTCCTTGGAGATTACGTGGCCTAGGAACGCCACTTGGCCTAACCAAAATTCACACTTTGAAAATTTGGCATACCATTTATGGTCTCTCAAGATACTTAGGATAATGTGTAGGTGCTCTGCGTGTTCTTCTTTGTTCTTGGAGTAGATCAGGATGTCGTCAATGAACACGACCACGCAGATGTCGAGATATTCATGAAAGGTCCTGTTCATTTGGTCCATAAATACTGCTGGGGCGTTGGTAAGGCCAAACGGCATTACTTTGAACTCGTAATGTCCGTACCTTGATCTAAAAGCGGTCTTTTGTATATCTTCTTTACGAACCGCGATCTGATGGTATCCTGATCTCAGGTCAATCTTGGAGAAAACTCCTGCTCCCTTAAGCTGGTCAAAGAGATCGTCTATCCTAGGCAGAGGATAACGATTCTTGATCGTTACTTTGTTCAATTCCCTGTAATCGATGCAGAGCCTCATGCTCCCATCCTTCTTCTTTACAAAGAGTACCGGTGCACCCCAAGGTGAAACACTCGGTCTTATAAATCCCAATTCAATCATCTCCTCCAACTGTTTCTTGAGTTCCTGGAGTTCGACAGGTGCCATTCTGTATGGTGCCTTTGATATAGGTGCCGTGCCCGGTATGAGGTCAATCGAGAATTCAACATCTCGTGCAGGAGGCATACCTGGTAATACGTCGGGAAAAACATCGGGGTATTCATTCACGATTGGGATGTCTTCTATGCGTAGGTTGTCCTCGACCTTAGTAATGCTGCAAAAATACACCTGGTGTCCCTTTCTCTCCATACTTCGAAGTTTCAGTACAGACACTAGTTTCACTCCCCCTTTCCTCTTCAAACTCTGATATGATACCTCCTTCCCTTGGTTAGTTTTCAAAGTGATCTTCTGGTCGTGGCATTTAAATGTTGCATTATGACGAGCTAGCCGCTTCATCCCTGCATTACATCGAACTCGGGAAGGTCAAACAATACAAGGTCCGACAGAAATCGTATTTGTGAATCGAGATTTTTACGTTATTGTATTTTGAAGAACAAGGAATGTTTTTACCATCTGGTAGTGATATGTTAGTTCTGATTTGTTCAGGGTTTGTGAGTTTGGATTGTTTGATAAATTTTGAGGATATAAAAGATAGAGATGCTCCGGTATCAAATAGAATAAAAGCAGGTATTGAATTAACTAGAAATTTACCGGTGATGACGTCGACATCGATAATATCATCCGTACCCTCTTCTGACTCGGTCAGGACATACACACGTCCCTGAACCCTGACAGCTGGCGGTGGTCCCGCGTTTGCCTTAGCAGCATTACCCCGCTTTGGGCATTCATTCGACTTGTGTCCCACTACTTTACAGAAGTAGCATACTACCGGCTCTCCGTTGCAACGCTTCCCCGGGTGGTGTGGCTGTCGACAAAAACGACATTGACCTGCTTGAAAGGCCGGAGCTGCGGGAGGTGGTTGGTTATTCTTTGCGACGTAAGGAGTGGTACTGCGGTTGGAGAACTGAGACCTGCCCTGGTTCCTATTGCGGTTGTCTTGATTCTGATAACCGGGGCGACCGAACATTGGCTTATGGATAAAGCTAGCACTCGCCACAGAAGGCGTAAAGGTCTTCTTCTTCTTTTTCTCCTCAGCTTCTCCTTTTTGAATGGAGGCCCAGATACGCGTTGCCTTTTCGTAGGCTTAGCGAAGTTCTTGCGATTGAACCCGCACATATTGTTCCTCAGGCCGTTTTCCATGCCTCTTACGTAGCAGTCGCAAGTTCCTCCTCGTTAGTTATAATCCTAGGAGCGAACTTGGGCGAGTTCTTGATATTTTTCCGTGTATGCACAGCAGGGACATATCGCCCTGTCTTAGGTTCCTGAACTCCTCTTCCTTATCCCATTTCAATTCCTCCCCAAAATACTAGTTCTCTAATAGAGTCTTGAATTCACTCCAGGTATAGATTCTCAAGGGAAAGGGGGACCTGATTAAACGCCACCAACCGTTGGCCTCTCCTTTGAGGTAGTAGGCCACTACGTTTACCTCTCGTTAGTGGAGTCTTGCTAAGTTCTAGCAATTTCTCCATCTCTTCAATCCACTCTGTCAAAGCGTGGGGTTGTGAGCCGTAATATGGTTGAGGTCGATGTTTGGAGAATCTCTCAAATGCGGTGGTTATTTCGCCACCACGATGTTGGTGTACATTTTGTGCAATTTTGTGATTGCATCCTCAAGCCTCTTCTTCTCGCCTCTTCTTCTAAGAATGCATGGTTGAGGTCATCGTCTTGAATATCGTTAGCGACCATTACGAAAATATTAAAGCTGTATGAATTTTGAGTAGTTCCAAAGATAGACATAATATAAAATGCAAGGTAAAAGACATTTCATTGATAATGTAAAAGGTTTACATCAAAAAGTTACAAGCCTCCTAATACATTCTCTATGAAATGAACTAAGGTGAAAACTTAGATAAAAGTTCAGCAAAATAACATAAAAGTTTAGATACATTCTCAAGAGATATGAAATTGAATCGAGAATGACAAAAGATTTGCTCTAGCTCCTAAGCAAATTTTGAGTAGCGATGCTCCTCCTCCGCGAAGCTATGCTTATACTTAACAGCATAAGTCATGTCGCTCAAGCCAAGTTTGAAATCCTCCCAGCTCAGGTAGTACTCACCCTCAAGTATAGCTGGGGAGCGTAGTCGCCTCCACCATGCTTTGGCCTCCTCGTCAAGGCACGCAGCTGCTAGGGAGGTTTTCCATTCCTCTCTAACGGAGTGTTCCAGGAATCTCGCATTCATACTCCTGATCCACGGGTATAGTGTCCCACTGATCCCCTCAAATGTCTCAGGTTTTCCCTGCGTGACCGCTTTGAACACATCTGTATATTCTGAGGATCGGCGGAGATGATCAGGAATTCGATGTTCCATATACGGAGTCTTAAGTGCCCTGGTCTTCCAGTCGACTTCCGCATTGCTCGAGTCCTGTGATCTCTTCCATGACTTCAATTGTTGACGTCGTGCGTAGGCCTCGATGGCTTTCTTGCGGGCCTTCTCTTTTGGTGTCCATTCGTAGTACTTACCGCACGGTAGTCTCATCTGAAATCAATTTAGATAAGGTAATTTAAATGAGATTTGGAAGTACAACATGTATGTAAAATTTTAAAATAATGAATTAAGAAAAGCACATGACTAGGTAGTAACATAACGTCTCCATATATATAAACATATACATGGGTAAAATATTACATTTCAAGGAATATAATACATAAGTTCACCAAACGTCACATCCGAATATAACATCCATAGCCGTAGGAAAAGGAGACGATATTAAGATCGTTCTTAGGATGGTTAAAAGTCGGTACATATATTTTACAAGCTGGAGTCCAAAGACCCTAAATATGATTTGCGACCCTGAAGAGTCTCCCTGATAGGAGATCCCTCTCCCAGACTGGGAGTAGTTCAACTGGCAATGGAGGATAGTCGTGCCTTAATTCTTGATACATCAAGTTCTCAAGTAGTTCCTCGTGCTCCATCCACCCTGGTGGTTGCATCTCCCTCAGAAGTGGGTCGGGGTGACACATGCGATCCATATATCGATCGTAATCCAGGAGGAGTTGCCATCCTAGTGGTGTCCAAAACTCGTCGTACGGATGGAAGCTCTCAATCAGCGTCAGGCCTAAGCCAATGCCCCTGGTGTGGTAGGGTCTGGTCGTCGTGATCCCATTAGCTTCCACGTATTGCTCTATGACGTGGGAATGGCTACATATATATGCATCTCGTGGCATCATCGGTGGGCGTTGTGGTAGATTATTACGGAGAAACTGTAGTACGTCATCCTAAGGGCCTTTGTCAAACTAGAGTTAGCCATAGAGCAAATAGCAAGTAAAGAATCGTAAAGTTAAGATTCTAACGCTCATCTAACTAGTTCATTATTATTTGGTCGGTCCTTAAGATTCTACCCTTCTCACATTTTAAAACTGATCTAAGTTAATATTTTAGCGATCTAGAGATACCTAGTTTATTATTTTATCCTATAAGTCTATGCCTGACATACGATATGGATGTCTGGCCCAGGTGTCGTCTCGCTATGTGAGATAACTTTAAGTCATTCACGGTCGCAAGACAGCTTTGATACCAACTGTAACAACCTGGTTTTTCGTGACTTTAATTAAACTAAGGCGGAAAATTAATTAAGTCTATATATTACAAAACCAGCTGTTAATCGTAATAAAACTCTAAGTACATAGTACGAGTTTAGAATAACAGAGTATAAGTTTGATTACATCCTCTCAAAATAGATTACAAAAATAAGGCCTTCAATCCCCTGATAGATCAACGGTCAAGATTCGGGGTACCTGCATTAAATTCTCATCATTTTCCCGCACACTCTTTCGATACATGCAATTTCTAAAGCAATAAGCAGTATAATTAATGAATAATAAATAAACAAGGAAAACAATTAGCAAGTATGCAATTAAAACACATAAGGAGATCATGATGATTCAATACGAGTATAAACCAATCAAATAACATACCACGCTCACAAATAATCATACTCAACAAATCGTACTCCAATACTCAGTCAAGTCATTCAAATCATCATCAAACAAACGAGGAAATACATTCAACATGTGATAACAAATGAGTCTTCGTTAGTAAGGCGGAAGCATGCAGACATAATCCGCGCAGTAGCAGCCAGGGCCGAACGAAGTCGGACGTGTCTGGATTATCTACTAAAGATATCTAAGGCAATAAGGACGGCCTAATCCTTTGTCTAATGTATGCATACACTACCTATCGAGGATCATACTTATTCGCTATTCAAAAGGTATCACCGACGAAAAAGTTCGACTATCACCAGAGACGGGTACCCCCGGATGGGGTTGGCGTTTCCAATTACTATTCTATGGGCCCGCGGAAGTATCAAGTATGCCCCATCCCTGAGGTTGATACCACACGTCAAACAGCAATCTCAAGATCGTTGAATAGCCTTGGGCAACTCAGGTAGGGAGCCCAAGTCCCCATAGACAGCTACCTCGTTAACTTCGAATTTCAAGAGTCGCAACATGGCGAACAATCCTAGTATTTTATTCAAGTACTTGCTTTCTCAATTTCTCATTCTCTCGTTCATAAATAATAATAATGACGAACTTGTAATATAAATATAACGTCGAACTTGTATAATGAAATTTTTGTAACAGCAGTTCTTCAGGTAAAACAGAGCACATAGAAAAACTTAATTATTTATTTTGAGTCCGTTCGTAAATTTTTAAATATTTTCCACTATTCACCGTATTTACTATTCACCGTATTTACTATTCACCGTATTTACTATTCACCGTATTTACTATTCATCATATTTACTATTCCTCGTATTTACTATTCCTCGTATTTATACGTATTCGTATTTTCGTATTCCGTATTTGTACGTATTTTTATACTTCGTATTTTATTCGTATTTTATACGTATATGTATTCTTATACTTAGTATTTATTATTTTATTTTCTTTATACTTAGTATTCTTATTTTACTTTCTTTATACTTTAGTATTTATTATTTGACTTTATTTATACTTAGTATCTTTATACTCTTATACACTTTTTTATTACTAAGGATATTTTAGAAAATAAAACTAAGCTTTTTATTTACTAAGTGTAAAATTCTAGTTTTAAAGTCGTTAGGTTCGTTTTGTATTTAGTGATTTGAAAAATGATTTCGGAAGTAAAACTTAATATAATCTAAGTACAAAATTCTAGTTTTAAAGTCGTTAGGTTCGTTTTGTACTTAGTTAATTTTAATAACATTTCAAAAGTAAAACTCGGTTAAATTTAGTCGTATACTTAACTACGATTTTAGCGGTTTCCATTTTTAGTGAGGTTGTCGTAGTTCATTTTAAATAGTCCGTATGTCCATATCCAATTTAAGCAAAGGTAGTAACACTCGATTTCATTCATTTTAATACGTGTAACGTTTATTTTTATCGGTTTAGTTGATTCTTTTTATTAACAGTTTAACACATAAACAAATATAAATTTAATTACTATTCAATTTTAGTGACTAAGTGATAAATTCATTTTGACCAAAATTGACCCAAAAACATCCTAATTGCCGTGAGCCTTTATTTATTAAGCTATTTATTTCTTTTGTTGTTTTTATTAATAAATCACTACTTTAACTATTTTAATTTCTTAAGTGATAAAAATAAAAAGTGACAAATTCATTTTAGGTCTAAAATGGACTCCAAAACCGTGGCCTATTATACTTACACCATTTATTTTCGTTTTCTAATTTTATCGGTTTTTGATTTAAAGTTTTTATATACTAATTAATCAAATTAATCTAAGGTGATTTAAACTAGTAAACAAAAACGATAAATACTAAAACTTATAAAATTTATAAATCAAAACTTAGTCATATGATGAAGAACACAATGAAGATGTGATGAACTCTAATGTTTTTAATATGAACATTATTTAGTCAAATTTTTATATGTTTATATAATTTTCTCAAATTTTTCATACAAGTCTAATTTAACTATACTAATCATAATATGTTATTTAGAAAAATTAAAACTAAAAATTGGTCCATATAAATCAATTTGGCCGTGTATATATATATATGTTCATAAATTTTGATTTTTGATTTTTATACTTCTAATTCAATAACTAATTTATCTTATATTATTTATGCATTTAATCATAAGTAGAAAACATAACAAAAACATTAACACACAAAAATAAAATCATTCAAACACAAGAATAATAACCAATATTCAAGAACACACATAACACCTTAAAACACTTAAAAATTCATAGCAATTTCATTTTAAATCCTAAACAAAAACTAATTATATCCTCATGTTCATTTCATTATAAGTATTTTAAGCATGCAATTTACAAAAATTAAAACGAAAAAATTAGACAAAAATTAAGGGGGATGCCGTGTGGTGTTTAAATGTTACTCAAATATTATTTTTCGATTTTTGTCTCCTAATTTAACATATGAATACTAGGTGATATAATAAAACAATACATGCATCAAAAACAATAACACATAATCAAATTCGAGGCGCTTATCATATAAGTGTGCGGGAAGCACCTTAGTTAGGTTATGAGTGAAAAAGATTAGCAGTTGTCGGGATCAATGATATGATCGAATTGGCTAAGATCGACTCCACCACCTTGCTCCTCGTCTTTGATTAGGAGAGTACATAAAAATGAAATACACAAGTTAGTAATTTATTTAAGCTAGTTAAACTATACTAAAAGTTTTATGTGTAGTATTTTTTTTTAGTTTAGGTGATGTTTGTATTTTAAGTGATTTTGATTTAGTTTCATTTTTAATTGCATGTAAAGATAAAGAGTGAGTACTAAATATAAATGGTGAGGATTTATTTAGGTATGCTAATGAATTTAAGCAAATGAAATGAAAGTTTTAAGGAAGAAATGAATTAAAGAGGATGAAGATTCAAGAGGTGTTCTTGAGGTTGGAGATGAGTTTAAGCTTACAAGTTCTTTGAGTATGAATTATTTAGAGAGAAAATAAGTTAAGTGTTTATTTGTTTTTGTGTTTGTGTGTGCCGTGTATGTGTAGTAATGTAGTAGTAGTTGTTGTCTTTTGTTTTGTAATGAAATAAGTTGTATGAATGCATACTAGTAACTTGTAGTAGGTTTAATATTTAGAAAGTATAATGTTTAATTTAATTAAAATAGAGTGTGATGATGAAGTAATGTAGGATGGTAAGTGTTGGTAATGTGTAAGAGAAAAGTATGACCAAAGCATGCTCATGTGTAAGAGCAAAGGATGGAAGAGGATAGTATTGACCCATGGGTCAAAAATCTCGGCCACCATGCCAAGTGAAGACCCGATTTTTACGTTTTTGAAAATTTTCGACTTACGCGTACGTGAAAAGTCTCGAAATGAAATATATAGTCTTGAAATAATGTTTAGAAGTGAGATCGAAAATAAAAATGAAAATACACCTCAAAACGAAATCAATATAAAAATTGGGTATTAGATTCCTCGCAAGTTTGAAATAAAATTTTATTTGATCGAAATATATATTTTTTTTGTTGAATGCTATCGAATTAAATCATTATGTTCAGACGTCAAAAAAGTTTATCAGTTTAGGCTTAGTGTAACTCAATACATCGAGTTTTAGTGAATGTGTTAGTTAAATCAAGGTGGAATAGTAATTTGATATTATTATTATATGTTGTGTTAGTAATAATCAATATGATTAGGCTTAAGCTACTTTAATTAGGTTTGGATTATGAGTAATCATATTTAAGAAAAGGTTAGGTGACTTAATCACATTTAGGTGGCTTGGCCATTTAGTCAACGTTTGACCTCGATTTGCGTGCCAAAATTTGTCATTGAGAAATTTGTCGTGTGTGCTTCATTTGATTTATCGAGTTTGAATATGAAGGAATAAAGTTCAAATTCTAAGTAATCCAAAATGGTTTTGATTTAGGTGCAAAAATAATTGTAGTGTAATGTTTTAGGAATATGATGAGCGAGGATGATTATTTATTGATTTCCTAATTATAATTAGCTTAAATTAACACGGGGTGTTACAATCACATCATTCATATTCGGGGTAGTCGACCCTTTTCAATTATATTCATATAGTAACATAACTCGCGAGTCTTGACTACAGAGCGGCTTGTGTACTTTCATAGCAAACCACCCATATGATTCTCTATCGAAGTGCACTAGTTACTCAGACTCGTACATCTGGTCAAACACTAAGTAG
Organism: Dianthus caryophyllus; assembly: GCA_023091065.1. Taxonomy (NCBI): domain Eukaryota; kingdom Viridiplantae; phylum Streptophyta; class Magnoliopsida; order Caryophyllales; family Caryophyllaceae; genus Dianthus; species Dianthus caryophyllus. The sequence continues at coordinate 25,573,796 of CM041519.1, read as the reverse complement.
CGTACGTGATAACTACCTAATATCCAACACAACATGGATAATCTATCATACGTTGTCCTATGAGCCACAACAAGTTAGGATGGAAGCATGCAAAACCCTACAAAAGCAAGGCCTGCGCAATAGTCACGGTACATCAACGGACTTTAATGCTACAGATACCAATAGGTAAGAACGACGATTCAATCCCTTATCTAATATATGCATACACCTCTATTTAGAGTCAACATACCCCTCGCTATTCGGGAGAGCAAGCTTTCCTAAATAAAACGATTAATACCTATCGACAAGGTCCCCGGATGGGATGGTCATCTTCCGTTACCTCGTATGGACCGCAGGTCGCAACATTTATGCCCATTCAAGGCATGTATCGACGCTTGCCTAAAGACTATGAGAGTCATTAGGGCGCCTCGGATCGGCAAGAGTGAAAGAGTCCCCATACGCGGCTACCTTTCTAACGATGGCACAATAGATTCGCAACATGACAGACACCCGAGTATTCACACTTACTTTCTTTATCATTTTCTCGTTCCTTTATTTCTCCAGTGACAGTTCATAATAACTAATAACGTCGAACTTGTATAATGAAAATCTAGTTCTAGCAGTTCTTCAGGTAAACAGAAGCACATAGAAAAACTTAAATATTTATTTTGAGTCTGTTCGTAAATTTTAAATATTTTCACTATTCATTATTTTACTATTCACCGTATTTTACTATTCATCGTATTTACTATTCATCGTATTTTTATACGTATTCGTATTCTCGTATTTCGTATTCGTACGTATTTTTATACGTATGCGTATTTTTATACTTTGTATTTTATTCGTATCTTTATACGTACATGTATTCTTATACTTCGTATTTATACGTATTTTTATACTTAGTATTTTATTATTATATTTTATACTTAGTATTTTTATATCTTATACATTTCCTTATACTTAGGATATTTTACAAAACACCCTTTTTATTTACTAAGTATAAAATTCTAGTTTTAAAGTCGTTAGGTTCGTTTTGTATTTAGTGATTTGAAAAATCATTTCGGAAGTAAAACTCGTTTTAAATTTAAGTACAAAATCTAGTTTCAAAGTTGTTAAGTTCATTTTGTACTTAGTGATTTTAAATAATATTTCAGAAATAAAAACTCGGTTAAATTTAGTCATATATTTAACTAAATTTTTAGCGGTTTCCATTTTTAGCGAGGTTGTCGTAGTTCATTTTAAATAGTCCGTATGTCCAAATCCAATTTGTAGCAAAGGTAATAATACTCGACATAGTTCATTTTAATACGTGTAACGTTCATTTTTTATCGGTTTCGTTGATTCTTTTTATTAACGATTCATTTTACAATCTAATATAATCCTAAATACAAATCAAATTTAGTGACTAAGTGACAAATTTATTTTGATCAAAATTGGTTCATTTTAAATGAGAAAAACCGTGGCCCTTATATTAGTTATCTATTTATTCCCTTTTTTTTGGTTTTTATTATTAATTCATTACTTTAACTAATTTAATTACTTAAGTGATAAAAATAAAAAGTGACAAAATCAATTTTGGTCCAAAAACATAGCTAAGGCCGTGGCCTTCTATACTTAGCCATTTATTTTCATTTTCTAATTTTATCGGTTTTTGACTTAAAGTTTTTATATACTAATCATTTAAATTATACTAAAGTGATTTAACTAGTTTACGATTTTCACTAATTATTTTATTTCGATTATGAATAGTGATTTTACTCACTTTAATTTTCTAACTTTTTCATTATAAAGATTTAGCTTATTTAACTTGTATAATTAGTATTGTATTTATTCATTAGTGGATTAAAACAACATTTAAGTAAAACTTTATAAAAATTATGAATCAAATTAGTCATCTAAATGAAGAACACTTGAATATTTGAAGAACTCTAATATTTTTCATATGAACATTAATTAGTCAAATTTTATATGTTTATATAATTTTCTCAAGTTTTTCATACAAGTCTAATTTACCTAAACTAATCATAATATGTTATTTAGAAAAATTAAAACTAAAAATTGGTCCATTTTATTTAATAAAACCGTGTATAATTATATATGTTCACAAATTTTTATTTTTGATTTTTATACTTCTAATTCAATAACTAATTTCCTTTATATTATTTATGTATTTAACATGAGTGAAAATCATATACAACATTAACACACAAGAGTAAAATCATTATAACACAAGAATAACAACCATACTTCAAGAACACATAAGCTTTAAAAACATGTAAATTTCATAACAATTTCATTTTTAGTCCTAAACATAAACTAATCATATTTTCATATACATCTTATACCTAGTATTTTAAGCATGCAATTAACAAAAATTAAAACGAAAAATTAAACCAAAAATGGAGGTTAGGCCGTGTGGTTTACAAGTGTTACACTAATGTTATTTTTCGATTTTTGTCTCCTAATTTAACATGTGAAGCTAGGTGATCATAAACACAATAAATATAACACATAACATTTAAAGCATGCGATTTACAAAAATGAAAACTAGTGTGCGGGGACACCTTAATTAGGTTAGTGAAATTGTTTAGCAATTGTCGGGGTCTATGATATGGTCAAACTGGCTCAAGTCGACGCCTCCACCTTGCTCCTCGTCTTTGGTTAAGATGGTACATAAAAATGTAAATGCACAAGTTAGTAATTTATTTTAAAACTAAACTAACTATACTAATAATTTTAAACTGTTGTAGTATTTTAGGTTTAGGTGTTGTTTTAAATTTTTTATAAGTACGATTTATGTTCTTATTTATTTACAAGTTTAAAAGAGGTTGTGATTTCTAAACTATTTAGTGGAGAATTAAAACAAGTGTTGTAGTGAATTTAAATCAAGAAAGTAAATGTTTAAGAAGAAAATAAGGAGGAAGAAGATGAAGATCACTGTAACAACCCGGTTTTTCGTGACTTAATTAAACTAAGGCGGAAAATTAATTAAGTCTAATACATGCCGGATGTTAATTAAATTACATTCAAATGGCATAGGATACAAATATACATTACAATCTCTCAACGAATACAAATGAAACATCCTAATCGTCCCGATAATCCTGAGTCTCGAGAATTGCCTGCAACGGAGACAAAAACAAAAATAGGAGGATCTCCCGCTCAGAGGCGGGAAGTGACTGTTCTAACCAACAACCTCTAAACCAAAGTTTTGGTTTATTTAACCTATGATTAAAAGTAACTTGGCAGCACTAAACGCGTATAACTCCAGCAGCCGCATATTTCAATAAAATTGGACAATTAGCATATAATATCAGTTCTCACATATAGATGTTTAAATCTCATACAACATGCAATTCATAAAACGTAACGTAGAATATAGAAAATAAATAATTAAAACACGTCTTGAATTACAAGACACGAGTCTTAGAATTCAAGGCGCGTCGATACCTTTCCTTCTAAGGTTATTTGTGAAACCAGAGAGGATTCGGGACAAGGTTACTTTTCGAAAGTTTTATCAAAATGTTTAATGAAAAACTGAAATCAAAAAGCCTACGTAAAGTAGTCTTTACTAATTCGAAAACAAATATTTAATTTCGATGTTTGAGCTAAATAAAACGCTACGTACAAGTGCGAATAATGACTCGATAATAATGCGAAAAATAATGAATGTGAATCGTCAAGTCATGACGTTTTGCTATAGGAAATATACGTAAAATAATTAATTCATTGATTTGAATTAATATAAAACGTTATTTTCCGACTTTTGTCTAATTCTAGTATTTTGAAAACCCTCAGTTTTGCATGTTTAAAAGACTAGTTGAAACGGTACAAGTTTATGTCGAATCCGTGTTTAGTCAATGTTTAATGCATGAATGAGAATTTGCATAAATGTAAAATGTAACGTCGGTTTGCTTTAGTGACAGTGAGTCGTTTGTTTATGCGATATTGGCGGGGTTTAGACGGATTAGGAATCCGAATTACTACAACCGTATTGCGAATACGGATTCGTTATGCCAATATCGGGTTGGGTTAATGTAACCCTTGTCCGAGTCTAATCCGAAGGTAAAGTGTTTACCTTAAAATGCAAAGACGACAATTCGAAAATGCATAAGAGTTAGAGAGAGAGTAGAGAGTTTGTTGTGTTGTAAGTTGTGTTTATGAGGGGGTATATATAGAGATAGGTTGAGTTGCAACGAGGTTTAGCGAGCAAATAAGCAAAATCACCGCTTTGTTGACAAAGCGGCACAATTCGGCCGCCTGTTGACAGGCGGCCTCAAATCCAGCCGCCTGTTGACAGGCGGCCTCAATTCCAGCCGCTAGTCAACTGGCGGCTGGTTTGGGTCTGCTTTTCGGGCCGCTCTTTATTTGTGACGTCTTGATTGCTTTGGGCTGTGTTTTGTCGTGGATATAGGCTATTATCCAAGGGTTATTAACCCCTTTTTGGGCTGCTTTTGTTCTTCGTGTTTCGTGTTTTGGTTTTCGTGTTTCGTGCTTCGGTTTTTGTCGTGTTTTTCGATTTTGGCTTGAAATAAAATCGTCTTGTTTTGTATTATTTTGTAATATCGTAAAATTTGGTTTTACGAAAATGTGACTTGTGAGGTGAGTTGGCCCGTTTTGAGTGCGTATTTTTGTAGTTGCGGGTTGGTTTTTGTGAGGCCGTTTTTGTAGGTTGCTTTTTGTGGGCTGTTTTGGGATTGTTTTTGTGAGTGAAAAATCGTGTCGTGTTCTCTATAACGACAAAATCAAACGTTCATTTTACGAAATATGCAAATTTAAATTAATACGTTAAAAACGACTAAAATGTTTTAGACACTTTGTACCGTTTCGTCTATTTATAAAACATGCATAAAAGTCCTTTTTCGTCATCGGGCTTGTTTTTGGGGGGTACGGATACGGGTATCTACAGTAAGGCGGAAGCATGCAGATATAATCCGCGCAGAAGCGGTCAGGGCCGAACGAAATCGGACGTGTCTGACAGGCAAAAGATATCTAAGGTAATAAGGACGGCCTAATCCCTTGTCTAATGTATGCATACACTACCTATCGAGGATCATACGTATTCGCTATTCAAAAGGTATCACCGACGAAAATTTCGACTATCACCAAAGACGGGTACCCCCGGATGGGGCTGGCGTTTCCAATTACTGATATGTGGGCCCACGGAAATATCAAGAATGCCCCATCTCTGAGGTTGTATATACCGTGCCGAATAGCAATCTTAAGATCGTTATAAGCCTTGGGCAACTCTGGTAGGGAGCCCAAGTCCCCATAGACAGCTACCTCGTTAACTTCAAATTTCAAGAGTCGCAACATGGCAAACAATCCTAGTATTTTATTCAAGTAGCTTGCTTTCTCAAAATCTTACTTTCTCGATCACATGTAACAAAAATGACAATTCAGAATTTAAATATATCGTCGAACTTGTATAATGAAATTTTAGTTCTAGCAGTTCTTCAGGTAAACATAACACATAGAAAAGCTTAATTAATTATTTTGAGTCCGTTCGTAAATTTTAAATATTTTCACTATTCATTATTTTACTATTCATTGTATTTACTATTCATCGTATTTGTATTTTCGTATTTCGTATTTGTACGTATTTTTATACGTATGCGTATTTTTATATTTCGTATTTGTACGTATTTTTATACGTATGCGTATTTTTATATTTGTACGTATTTTTATACTTATATGTATTAGTATTTCATATTTTAGTAAATAATAATAGTTCATTTTATTTATAAGTTTGATTAAGTTTCATTTAAATTTTAAGTAATTTAAAGTAGATTAGTGATTAGTGATTAGTGATATAAATGGTTGAATTTTATTATAACCCACACTTATTTCTTCCTTTTATTTAAATCGTAAAGTGTTAAGTGATTTAGTATTCATAACATTTATTTTAACTTAGAAATATTACCTAACTGATATTCGACAATTTTTAGTATTCTTGATAAAATATGATTAAGTGACATTTAGTTAAATTTCTTTTAGGTGGTTTATTTCTTAATACAACTTCGTATTATAATTTTTCTTTAGTTATTTGATTTAGGTGAAAAGATAATTTGATCGTAGAATCTAATTTAAGTTTTTATAACTTAGAATTCTTCCTACATTATTTTTATGGAATAACCATTAGTGTCCTTTTTATAATGTCTTACTTTTTATATGTTTATTTTTATTTGTTTTATACGACTCACATTGATTTAGTGAGTTGTCGAATTTAAGACGAATCCCTAATTTTAAAGATATTGTATATATTTGTGAGCTTTGCTTTAAGTTAATCTTTTCATATAAAATGTTATACTCACTAAGTTATTTATATGAATCGATAATCTTTTAAATCCTTACATTTTTATACTTAGTAAATTCTTGACACTTTATTTTTGTCCTAATTTATATTTGTGACGTTAGTTTCTAAAAATTCTTTTTACGCGACTTCGCCTAACTTCTTTTTATTTTCAAAAGTCTTGTTAGTGATACTAATTTTAACTATATTCAATAATAACTTTACTTAGGTTTACTTTAAATTTCAAGTTCTTTATTTCCTTTTTACTATTTTAACTAATTGCTTATTTAGTATATTTTAAGTCTATTATAAACTTTAAAATTTTAATAAAGTATTTGTTATATTAATTTTGATATGACTTTCTACATAACTATTTATCTTAGAAATTTTATAAGGATAACTTAATTTATATTTTTACTTTTAAATTGATTTAATACAATTTAAACTTAATACTCTTTTTATTTAACTCTCAATTTTTAGTTGTGTTTTATTTAAACCTTTTTAGTGACGATAAATATTTTATTTCCATAAATATTTTATATTAGTTTAATTTATTTACTTTTGTTATTTTAGTAATATTTTTAGTCTTATTTTATAATTGTGATACTTATTCTTTATATATTTTAATATACACATAACAAGTAATTTTAACATGACAATATTACAATTAAATTCAACAATAATTCAACAACGCATTTTTCACCCAAAACATATTATCACCAAATCATATAAATATCATATTTCACAATTCAATTCAACATTATATTATAACTAAAATTAACACCCAATTTCATACTATAGCGAATCATACAAAGTTATCAAATTAAACTGAAACGGGACTCATACGTGTCTAATGCATACTAGCTCACTTTTAATAACAGATTAATTAAAATAAAACCAAAACGTTATTGTTAGAGATTTTGAGGAAGAATCGAGTCACCTAAATTTGGCTCACGAACAGAGGCCTCCAAATAAAACCCGACTTAATAAGTTTCCAAGCACGACAACAAATCAGGCAGACTACGAAAGTGGCAATGACACCAAGCACATCGAAACAGAGGAAAGCGAGTTGGATTATAATCGAATACGATTCAATTTATGGAATAAATATTGGATAAATTCAAAATGAAATTGAAATAAGGCTCACCGAAATAAATGGAGGTGAAAGTGAAGACGACAACCATAGTGACCAATATTGGTCACGGTGGTCAGAAACACGAGGTCAGGCCGAGGAGACAGCCCCTCGGTGGTGAGCAAAACAGAGGAGAGCGAGGGAGAGGGAAAACAGGGGCGAGAGTGGAAGCTCCGGTGAGCGGTCGTCGGTGCTCCGGCGAGATGAATTTGAACCGAGGGTGAGAGTGGAGGGAGCGGCGGTGTTTCGGTGGCAGAACAAGGCGTCGATGGTGGCTCCGGGGACACAATGGTCGAAAAGTCTGAGTCCGTGAAGGTGACGAAAAACAGGGACACAAGGGAGGAAAAGAAGGAGCTCGAGTTCGCCATCGATGGCGGTCTCGATGGACGGTGGTCGAGGTGGCTCAGAAGGTGGTGTACGGTCAATGATGGTGGTCCATGGGCAACCGACGAGCAGGGGACCATGGTGACAGTTGATGGAGGTGATGACCGAAGCAGAGGCGCCGGTGATGGTGATGCAGGGCCACGGTGGCCTGCTATCATCACGGTGGTCGGTGGTGGTTGATAACGGTGGTGACCACCGTGTTGTTTGTTGTTGGATTTGTCGATTTTGTTGTTGTTGCCATTGTCGGCTGTTTTTGTTGTTGTTGAGTGTTGATTTTAATGGAGGTGCTAAAGAGAGAAGAAGAGGAGTATGAAGAAGAAGATAGAAAAGAGGGAGTTATAAGGGGAGTGTTGTTGTGGTCTGTTGTTGTTGTCGTTGCTTTGTTTTTGTTGTTGATTTGTGCTTCTTTTAGGGGAACAAAGTAATGGGGAAGAAGAATAAGGGGAAATGAGATGAATGGATGATAATCAAAGAGAACAAAAATATCTAAAAAGTAAGGAGTAATGTCGACATGAGGATAGGATTTTATTTTGGTTTCCGATTTGCTCTGTTTCATTCGCTCTTATTTATAAACTTTTATATTTTATAAAGTATACTATACTTTAAATTATTCGTTTTAAATTTTAGTTCTATGATTAGTATTATAAGATTTATATTTTGAGATATAGAATGTATAAAAATTGTCAACTATAAATTTTATTACAGTCTCACATATTTTCAAACGGTTAGTTTATTTGCAAGATATATTTTGATAAAATTATATTTCGTTCCATTAATAATAATTTTTAAGATGAAATGCAAATACATTAATTTTAATAAAAGCAATTGAATCGAAGTTTTAGTTTAACAAGTATTTTAGAAATAAAAATATAATACAAGTTAATATAAAATCAAGAAAGTTTAATTAGAAATGTATTTGAGAAAGTTTATTCAATCGAAATTTTTCAGCCGCGTTTTTAAAGTAATTGAATAAGAGTTAAACTATACAAAATTTAAGTTAATAATTTAGTCAAAGTAATTAATTAGTATTAATAAAACACGGGGTGTTACAATCCTACCCCCTTAAGAAAAGTTTCGTCCCCGAAACTTGTATAGGATGGAGAACTGATCAAGATAGAACGAGACAGTCAGAGGGAAAGTCGAGAATTTTGGAGATTGAATATAAGCATTGCTTTTATTTGAGCAAGATTTTATCAAAATGAATTATTGAATCTATTGAGTAATTTTAAAGTATAAATAATTCTTTTTCGAATTAATATCTAAATGTTGCTGCATTCTTGTTTTCAAAATCAACGAGAAAGAGGTTTTCAAAAAGGTAGGGCCTAGAAGTTTTGTACGGAATTAAATTAAATAAAAATAATAAGCGTTTTAAGAATTAAAACAATTTATTTAAATTTGAAAATAAATGTTAACCTTAAAATAGGTTGAAATAAAGAATTTTAATATTTAATTAGGATTGTGATATAATCAAATTATTGTCCTACCCCCTTAAGAAGTTTTAAGCGTATCTATATAATATTATTATTGTTACTTTTAATGATCACATACATAAGATATATAGCCTTAGGGAAAACAACATTTAGGGAAAATATGTAAAAGTCGTAGTGATCATAAGGAAAATATGAGTCTTAATGAAATTAAGGAAATTCAGGTTATCGTTGAATGATTAAATAAAATTTTAGAGAATTATGGATAACCTCGTTGATATAGCTCATTTTCTAAAAATTATTACTATAATGTTATTAGGTGAAATGGAAATGTTATAATTCATATTTAGGATAAAATTTGAAATTTATAATAAGGGGTTATATAAAAGAAAAAGAAAACAATATATGTATATAAACATCAAAGAGAGATAATTGTAATAGATAGGACAAGTTCAAAAGATATTTAATAAAAAGATAAAGAGTTTACCAAAAATGAAGAAAACGGACAAAATTTCATCGTATGAGGTTAATACGTATTTCGTAGAAGTTATAATTTAAGAGTTCACAATTTTAGAACAATATAACAAGTTTTTTTGAGGTTGAATAAAAAGTTAACGAAATTATAAAGGAAAGATAAAAATCATTTTTTTTGAGATTAAATAGAACAAATGAGAATTATCTTTACGAAATCAATTAGTAGGTATTATAGATTTCAAGATAAGAAATTTTTGAAGATAACAATAATTGAAAAAGGTCAAAAGTACGAAGTAAAGCTTGACTATAAAAATTAAAGAGTTTACGAAATTCAAAAGTAAGGATGATGAAATTTTATGAGATTAAGGAGAAGAGATGAAAATCAATTTAAGGTGGTAATTATTTGGAATTATTGATTTAGGAAATCAACAATTTCAAAGGAGTTAAAATGCTTACGAGGTTGAAAAATCATCAAGTGAATTCTTTTTTCGTAAGGAATTTAAAATGTAAGAGTAAACATTTTTTTTTTTTTTTTAAATTTAATATTAGGAATCATTTGATTAAGATATCTGAAAATGAAAAGCGTTGAGATGATGGTGATCATTAGAGATCGATTTTGATATAGCTTTAGAAATCTTCAATGCTAAAGAAATCTTCGACGTCTTGAAAATTGTCTTGGATAGCGTGATTCTTGATACGTCTCTTCGCATGCGCTTCTGGTCTTGTCTTCAAGTCTTACATTTGCGAGAAAATGAAGAGAGGTAAAAATCCATTTTATGAAGTCATTATAGAAGTATAAATTAGGAAAGCTATATTTTTGAAGAAGAAGATAAGTTAAATAGATTTAAAAATTTGGAGGAAATGGATAATAATTTAGTTAATAAGGATGTTTGAGAAAGTTATAGAGGTCTTCAAGGCAATAGAATTCTTCGAGGTCTAGAACGTCTTTTCAGATCGTTCGACTCTTGATGCGTCCATTTGTATGTGCTTGAGTTCTTGACGTCTCGTCTTCGATTTATACGTCTCGATTTTTGGTAACGTTAGTAAAGAAGACTTGTTAGTCAAAAAGATTAGTCATAGAGCACTTAGCAGGCAAGAAAAGAGAAATAAAAATCTATCGAGGTTGAATGACGGTCGAAAATTCTAAAATTTAGGTCAGTCGGTCAATCCTTAATATTTCTACCCATTCTCACATTTAAAGCGTTCTAAGATTATTATTTTAGCGATCTAGGATTTCTAATTCATTATTTGATCCTATAAGTCTATGCCAAACATATATATTAACATGTATGTCTGGCCCAGGTGTCTTCTCGCTAGATGAGATAACTTTATGTTACTCACTACATGAAGACACTCGATACCAATCAGAACAACCCGGTTTTTCGTGACTTAATTAAACTAAGGCGGAAAATTAATTAAGTCTAATACATGCCGGATGTTAATTAAATTACATTCAAATGGCATAGGATACAAATATACATTACAATCTCTCAACGAATACAAATGAAACATCCTAATCGTCCCGATAATCCTGAGTCTCGAGAATTGCCTGCAACGGAGACAAAAACAAAAATAGGAGGATCTCCCGCTCAGAGGCGGGAAGTGACTGTTCTAACCAACAACCTCTAAACCAAAGTTTTGGTTTATTTAACCTATGATTAAAAGTAACTTGGCAGCACTAAACGCGTATAACTCCAGCAGCCGCATATTTCAATAAAATTGGACAATTAGCATATAATATCAGTTCTCACATATAGATGTTTAAATCTCATACAACATGCAATTCATAAAACGTAACGTAGAATATAGAAAATAAATAATTAAAACACATTGCAAACAGGCAAGCAAAAACATATAAGGAAATGTGATGATTCAACATGAGTATAATCCAATCAAATAACGTGCCACGCTCACAAATAATCATACTCGGTAAATCGTATTCCAATACTCACAACCAAGTCATTCAGACAATCATCAAACAAACAAGACAAGGAAATACATTCAACATGTGATAACAAATGAATCTTCGTTAGTAAGTGAAGGTACCCGGATCGGACCCATCTCGACGCCTCGCGCGAGCTCGCCCGAATAGGGGCAAGGTGCTACGCGAGAAAATTTGCGTAAGTGCAAATGTGTGCGAATATTGCTATGGGGGATATCATTGCTTGAAATACTTGAAAAATCGTTTTGAAATTGTATTCGGAGTCGCCACCAAATATTTAAAGGAATTTGGAACCTTTTAACGCGTCTTGAATTACAAGACACGAGTCTTAGAATTCAAGGCGCGTCGATACCTTTCCTTCTAAGGTTATTTGTGAAACCAGAGAGGATTCGGGACAAGGTTACTTTTCGAAAGTTTTATCAAAATGTTTAATGAAAATCGAAATCAAGAAGCCTACGTAAAGTAGTCTTTACTAATTCGAAAACAAATATTTAATTTCGATGTTTGAGCTAAATAAAACGCTACGTACAAGTGCGAATAATGACTCGATAATAATGCGAAAAATAATGAATGTGAATCGTCAAGTCATGACGTTTTGCTATAGGAAATATACGTAAAATAATTAATTCATTGATTTGAATTAATATAAAACGTTATTTTCCGACTTTTGTCTAATTCTAGTATTTTGAAAACCCTCAGTTTTGCATGTTTAAAAGACTAGTTGAAACGGTACAAGTTTATGTCGAATCCGTGTTTAGTCAATGTTTAATGCATGAATGAGAATTTGCATAAATGTAAAATGTAACGTCGGTTTGCTTTAGTGACAGTGAGTCGTTTGTTTATGCGATATTGGCGGGGTTTAGACGGATTAGGAATCCGAATTACTACAACCGTATTGCGAATACGGGTTCGTTATGCCAATATCGGGTTGGGTTAATGTAACCCTTGTCCGAGTCTAATCCGAAGGTAAAGTGTTTACCTTAAAATGCAAAGACGACAATTCGAAAATGCATAAGAGTTAGAGAGAGAGTAGAGAGTTTGTTGTGTTGTAAGTTGTGTTTATGAGGGGGTATATATAGAGATAGGTTGAGTTGCAACGAGGTTTAGCGAGCAAATAAGCAAAATCAGCCGCCTGTTGCTGACGGCATTCGGCCGCTGTTGTTGACAAAGCGGCTCAAATCGGCCGCTGTTGACAAAGTGACCTCAATTCCACCGCTAGTCAAGCTGGCCGGTGGTTTAAATCTTTTGGGCCGCTCTTTATTTGTGACGTCTTGATTGCTTTGGGCTGTGTTTTGTCGTGGATATAGGCTATTATCCAAGGGTTATTAACCCCTTTTTGGGCTGCTTTTGTTCTTCGTGTTTCGTGTTTTGGTTTTCGTGTTTCGTGCTTCGGTTTTTGTCGTGTTTTTCGATTTTGGCTTGAAATAAAATCGTCTTGTTTTGTATTATTTTGTAATATCGTAAAATTTGGTTTTACGAAAATGTGACTTGTGAGGTGAGTTGGCCCGTTTTGAGTGCGTATTTTTGTAGTTGCGGGTTGGTTTTTGTGAGGCCGTTTTTGTAGGTTGCTTTTTGTGGGCTGTTTTGGGATTGTTTTTGTGAGTGAAAAATCGTGTCGTGTTCTCTATAACGACAAAATCAAACGTTCATTTTACGAAATATGCAAATTTAAATTAATACGTTAAAAACGACTAAAATGTTTTAGACACTTTGTACCGTTTCGTCTATTTATAAAACATGCATAAAAGTCCTTTTTCGTCATCGGGCTTGTTTTTGGGGGGTACGGATACGGGTATCTACAGAGCCCTCAGTTTGACTGAGCTTGGACTAAAGCGCTAGTCAAACTTAAAGAGATAGTATCCGGACCACTACAGTCTCGATACTACCTGGCGGCGCTAAGTATGTGTCTCGGGGAGAGACGAGGACTTAGTGCCGGGAAACGCGGGGAGGGACAACATGTTTAGGGACATGACTGTCCTGCATTTTTAGGGGCATGCCAGCCTGCTGGATTCGTGACAGAGGTTTAAGATGTTTTTGTATGACTCGTAAGAGAGGTTTAAAATATTTTTGTGAGACTCGTAAAAGAGGTTTAGGTGTTTTTGTGTGACTCGTAAAAAAAGGTTTAGGTGTTTTTGTGTGACTCGTAAAAGAGGTTTAAAATGTTTTTGTGAGACTCGTAAAAGAGGTTTAAAATGTTTTTGTGAGACTCGTAAAAGAGGTTTAGGTGTTTTTGTGTGACTCGTAAAAGAGGTTTAAAATGTTTTTGTGAGACTCGTAAAAGAGGTTTAGGTGTTTTTGTGTGACTCGTAAAAGAGGTTTAAAATGTTTTTGTGAGACTCGTAAAAGAGGTTTAAAATGTTTTTGTGAGACTCGTAAAAGAGGTTTAGGTGTTTTTGTGTGACTCGTAAAAGAGGTCTAAAATGTTTTTGTGAGACTCGTAAAAGAGGTTTAGGTGTTTTTGTGTGACTCGTAAAAGAGGTTTAAAATGTTTTTGTGAGACTCGTAAAAGAGGTTTAAAATGTTTTTGTGAGACTCGTTAAAGTGGTTTAAAATGCTTTTGTGTGGCTCGTAAAAGAGGTTTATGTATTTTGTAAGCGGGTTTGTAAGATCGGACGGGCCGGGAAATTTTGAAGTGAAAATAATAAGAAGGTGAAGTGGGCTAGGCCCAATGCTTTGAAAACAAAAAAAACAAAAAGGAGAGATATACTCCCTTTGTATTACACTCCAAAGCTCATTGAAAGCAGTAGACACCAAACATCACCGAAAAACCAAGGAGAAAGAAGAGCACATCCCCTTTTGCTCGATTTTGCTGATTTTCGGGTCGATTTTCTTTGTTCCGCTTCCTACATTTCATCATGGATCAAGGTAAGCACATAATCCCCCTGTTAATTTGCCTTTTGAAGTTGATTTGGGTCGTTTTCTGTTCGAAAATCGATTTCTAGGGTTTGTAGAAATCGTCTTGAATTTTCGAATTTTGGGCTCATTGCTGCTTGAAAGTGATAATGAAGTCTTGTAAAGTGCTTATATTGTCGTTGTTCGTCGATTTTGAGTAAAACCGGGGCTGTTTGCCTCGGTTTTCGTGTACTTGGTATAGGGGCGTTTCGGTCAGTTTTGAATTTCGTCTCGAAACTTGCTCAAAATTTCCGGGTGTATTGCTTTTGAGTAGGATGATGCTTGTGTAAACTTGTCTTGTTGGAAGTGTGCATAAAGACGGTGTTTTGTAGGTGAAAAACGTGTAGTGTATGTGTGATTGTTTTTGGGCCGAGATTTTCAGCCTTTGAAATTGGCTGAAAATTTGCAAATTTAAGTTGTGATGGCTAGTGTAGGTGATGAATGGTTGCATTTCGTAAAGAAAATATCTTTTGAGGGTATTCTGAAGCATTTTTGTGGAGTTAAAAACGGAGTTGGTCTTGGTCGCTTCTGTTGTTCTTGCTGTCGTTTGCTGTTATCTTGCTTTGCTTGCTTTGAAATCTTACATAGAGTCTTCAACTGAGTAGTGTGATGGATGGCAAGCTTGCTTGGATGATTTGACGTGAAAAACGAGGCCGAAAAAGCTGATTTTCGTATGAGTACGTATACGGGCCAGAAAAAGTTGAAAAATTTTCGGTCTCAGAATAGACTAGAAACTTCAAACTTGAGCTATTATGACTAGTATAGTGCATATCTAGCCTTGTTTTGTTGGGAACATGTCATTTTGTGGTGTTTTGGATTGTTTTTAAAGTGGCGTTCTTTGAGTGGTTCCCTTGCTTTATATGTTCTAATCTTTGAGTAGCCTGTTGCATGGAGGATTTAGTTTGCTTGGCGGGTGATTTTGTGGTGAGTCGGGGATGTCTTGGTTAGGAGAAAGCTGTTTTTGCGAGTTGTAAGTGTATGATAAAATTTGTTTAGAGATTTGTTTTTGCTAGAAATTTCTCGTGGGTGATTGTTATAACCCCTATATCGTATTAGGATTATAATATGTGGATTTTTTCGCTCCTGCAATGCTTTTATGTTATCTGTTAAGATAGGCTCAAGATCGCTTCTCTCGTTGCTTTCTGTTGCTTTTATTGCACTGTGGTTGCTTTCTGCTGCTATTGTCGACTTGCTGTTGCTTTTTGTTGCGCTCGTTGACTCGCCGTCGTTTTTATTTCCCCTGACTAATTATGAATTAGCTTTTGAAAATACGTTTTTGGTTGTGACCTGATTGTGATTTTTGTTACCTTGAATACAGATGATATTCCACGTATACCGATGACTTCGAATACGCAAGAATGGTGTGATAGGCTCAGCTTTGGAGTCGGGACGGGGGATGAGCATACTCCCACGTCCGGGTTTTTTCCGCAAATGGAGATTTCTGAGGATATCTCTCAGACTGCTTTGTTCGAGATGGCTTCTCCGTTTGAGTCTTCTGATCAGCAGGTGCCTGCTCAGACGTATGGGCGTGACGCTGGTCGCCGGAATCCCAGGCCCAGGAAGCGTCCGAGTGCAGAGAATGATGGTCGTGGGGGAGGCAGGTCTCGTAGTGGTGACGTGGCTGGTGACAGCGGGGCTGGCACTTCTAGTGGGGCTCCCGACGTTAGCGGTAGTGCTGTGCGTGGCGGCAGAGCCGATTCTGGTGGTGCTAGGGGTGCTCGTGGAGTCAGAGGCTCGGGTGGAGCCAGAGGCAGAGGTAGAGGTAGAGGCTCAGGTGCGGGTAGAGGTAGAGGCTCAGGGGGAGCTGGAGGCTCGGGGAGAGCTGATGACGCTGAGGATGACGAGGAGGCTGATGGTGCTGAGGAGGGCGCAGTTGAGGGAGCTCCTGTAGATGCGGAGGCTGCCAGGCTAGCGGCTGTTAGGAAGGGTTGTTTTCTGGGGATGGCGGAGGAGTTCGACATGAGGCGTTCCTACCCACATGGACCGCGCTTGTGGGCGGGAATAGCCAAGGACTGGGACGGTCGGCGCCTAGTCTGGAGGCCGCTGGAGCACTTATCGACGCGGGTGCGGGTTGGATATAAGCTAGGGGAAATGAGGACCTTCTCGGGGTACCAGACGGCCTTTAAGGCCTTTAACTTGTACCTGCCTCCTGAGTCGCAGGAAATCATCTTTCGTTCGCCTTTTGGTCCACTTGTTAGGAAGTGGAAGGAGGTTAGCGACAAACGGGTAATTTCACATTTGTCTTTGCTGCGGGCGTTGATGGATCGTTACTGGGATACCACCAACACGTTCCACATGCCCGGTTATGAGGTTGGCATTACCTTTACCGACCTTGCTGTTGTCTCTGGTCTCCCGCATGGGGACACGCCTATTCTCTGGGATCTGGAGCGTCCTACCATGGCTAGTGAGATAGTCTTGGATTTGGTAGGCGACGGTATCCCGTGTCCGGCGGACGAGGAGTATTCCTTCCAGCCTCATACTAAATGGTTTAATGAATTTTTCAAAGGCAATGGGAGGAAGCAGGTTAGTGAAGTCAGCCACGAGCAGAGCGCTCGCTTGTGGCTTTGGTGGTTCCTGTGCACTACGCATTTTGGGGACAAGGGTGCGCGGGCTTCGACGGCTGTGTTGCTGGCACTGGGTGACTTATCTCGGCTTGGGGAGTACGATTGGGTTACTCCAGCGCTGAGTGTGTTGACTAGGTTTTGCCGGGACGCTGTTCGTCCTGACAAGATCGATTCTGGGTCGCGTCTGTCCTTAGTGGGCCCTGGCTTGTTGATGGAGGTATGTTTTGTTTTGCTTGCGTGATTCTGCGTTTTGTTATAGTTGTATTTCTGTGAGTTTTGCGACTAATTGTTGTCCTGTCTGCAGGCCTGGTGTTACGCGCATTTCCCTTCGCTTCTGCCGGCTAGTCGGAACGTGGCTCTGACGTATCCGGCGTTCCACTGTTATGCGATGATGGAGCGCCAGGGTACCGGTTTGCGCTACGAGACGGCCCGGAAGGCGTTCAATGCGATGACTGATGACAAGGTAACGGAAATACTTTCTTTGTGCACTTGGGCCTTGGCCTGGTGTATTTCGTATTTCTCACCGGTTTCTGGCTTCTGTAGTTTGTTGCGCAGCCCTGGGATGCTTTTGCGGATGTTCCTCCGACAATTGCAGCTCGTTTTGGAGTCTTGGACCGCCAGCGGCTATACATAGAGTCGCAGTTCGACTCTTACTGGTTTTTGGGGGAGCGGATGGTGAGGCAGACGGGCGATCGGTTCGTGGTACCAGCTGACCCGCCGCAGGTTTTGTTCGTACAGACGCCAGATGCGGACGTTCGTCGAGATGCGTACCGCGAGGGTGAGTCGGACTCTCTGTTGCGGCCGGAGGAGGACTACGAGTCGTGGGCGCGCCGTTCGTTGGCTCCTGCTGTTGTCGAGGTATGTTGTGATTGCTTTTGCCTTTGGTTTTGATCATATTCAAAAAGCAAAAATTGATCCTGATTTTTGTGAATTGCAGCCTCGTGATCCGGATATGGAGTTCCAGCCGCCGTCGTTTCCTGAGGTCTTGGAGTTTGAGCACAGCGGCTGCTACCATAAGTTTCCGCTGTCGGAGTGTAGCTCGTCGGCGGCAGATGGAGGGTTGCAGCAGTGGGGTTCGAAAGTGAAAAAGGTGATATTTGTGATTATGTAGTATGCGTATTATTATATGGTATAGCCCCCAGTTTGACTTAGGTTTTAATGTAAAACTTGAGTCAAACTAGCTGCATTTGTTTCTGATTTTAGCCCCCAGTTTGACCTAAGTTTTAGTGTAAAACTTGAGTCAAACTAGTTGTATCTGTTTTTGGTTTGAGCCCCCAGTTTGACCTAAGTTTTAGTGTAAAACTTGAGTCAAACTAGTTGTATCTGTTTTTGATTTTAGCCCCCAGTTTGACCTAAGTTTTAGTGTAAAACTTGAGTCAAACTAGTTGTATCTGTTTTTGATTTTAGCCCCCAGTTTGACCTAAGTTTTAGTGTAAAACTTGAGTCAAACTAGTTGTATCTGTTTTTGATTTTAGCCCCCAGTTTGACCTAAGTTTTAGTGTAAAACTTGAGTCAAACTAGTTGTATTTGCTTTTGATTTTAGCCCCCAGCTTGATTGATATTTCGTTTGACAGGTGGCGGCTGCCGTCCATCGGAGGCTGTGGCAGACGGCGGTTAGGTGGCGGACCGCGTTCAATGATCAAGCCGTTGAGCTGTGTACGAGTCGACGCGAGATTGAGCAGATGCAGGTTGACCGGATCTGGCGTGGCCAGGAGTGATACAGCGATCGAGATCGCTTCGATTTGTGAGGAGTTACGTCGTAGAGACGAGCCGCAGGCGTAGGGAGTTGCGTATGGTTATGTATGTATTGTGCATGTGGTTGTGCGTAGATATGTATTGGAAGGAGTATGTTTGTATATGATTGTATTTAGGTATTTAGGAGTATTATTTTGTAATCGGCGTATTAGACGTATTATTGTGGTAGTGTATAGTTAGACGTAGATATATTATTGTGTATAGTCGGACGTAGATATATTATTGTATTGGATGTATGGCCTCGTATGGCTGCGTATGCGATTGCTGCGCATTTTTGAATAAAAACAGGTGATTAGGGGCCTCGAATGGCTTTATATTTGGTTGTATGATGTGGTTTTGACGAGCTAGGGAAAGGTAATGCCTGCTATGAGCGTCCTTGAGCGCGTGTAACCTGCAATGTTTCGTTAGTGATGCGAAATCGCGAATCTCGATTGAGATTTAAATGCTTGGAAATGCGTGAAAAAGTAATGTAGTATAAAAGAAGATGCATGAAAGTCGTGATTAAAACATGTATGAAACGTGTTTTGACGAACGTAAAATGCAAAATTTGCGAAAATTGTTTTAACGAAAAGAATAAAAGAATTATTGTTCGAAAGTTGCGAACTGCGAGAAACGTAATTTGCGTAGAGCTGAAAGTGTGTTTGAAGATGACAGGTTTTTTGAATGTGAAAAACAAAAAACGTAAAGTAGGGGTGTAAAACGAGGTGGTGTGATACATGGCTGCGTTCTGTTGAGTAGGGTAAGGTGTTTTAGGTGTAAAAATGAGGGTGTAATTGCCGTAGTGGCGAGGGTTTGCGGTCGGACGATGCGTTGCCTGGGAGGGTGGTGTTTGGTGTTTTGATGTCGAACAGTTGTTGTTTAAACGTGATCCGTGATCAGGAAATCGAGGAAATACGTCTGATTGATGAAAATGGTGCCGACGGAATCCTGTCGTGGTTTGCTGTCAATCTTAACTGTTGATGGTGCTGTCGTGTAGTTTGCTTCGTTATTCCTAAGACCTAAAGAGACGTTAGACGTTGTAGTTTTGTCTTTTGCTCTAGAGACGGAAAATCCAAAATGTAACTACTTTTGACTATCGCTAATGAAAATGAACGTTTTCGTTTACGTTTGCCTCGTTTGCTGTTTTAAAAAGAGTTATATCCTCGACTTTTTTAAGCTTCGGATCATGATCTTGTTTTTGTGTTGACTGTGCCTGCGACCTTTTTAAGCTTTAGGCGTGCCATTTTTGTGTCGACTGTGCCCTCGACCTTTTTAAGCTTTGGGCGCGTCGGATGTTTTGTGTTGACTATGTTCTCAGCTTTTTTAAGCGTTGAACGCGTCGTTTTTGTGTTGAATGGTGGTCGCGCTTCTTGCAAAGCTGCCTACGTATCCACGTTAGTGGAATCAGACAGCGTAGTTCGAGTTGTGTTTTGTGTTGAATGTGCATGTTTAGGGCATGCCGCCCGTAATTTTTGTTTTTGATTTTTGCAGGGTGCACGCGTTTAAGGGCATGCCGCCCGATGAGTCATGATTTTTAACATTTTGATTGTTTGCATTTTATAAATACATTGCAGTATGTTTCGTGGGTGTTGGTTGTTTTGTAGTTGGGATGGTTTGATACCAGGGTTTCGGATGTTCAGCCCCCAGGGTGGTTGGAAGCATGAGTATATGCTGGTTTGTTGCGCTGTTTTGCGCTAATGGGCAGTATCTGGGTATGAAGGTTTGTTTGGCAGGGGTAACAGGCAATGTAACGTGTTCGTGGACCCTTGTGGGTCGCGGACGGGTGTTTTGTATACTGTGGTGTTGAAGTCTTTACAGGGAGAGGGGTGCGTGGTTGTCATTAGGGGTAAGTAGGGGTATTCCTACGCTGCAATTGTGATGGTTGGACACTTGTCTGGTTGTGGAGTCCTTTCTGTTTTCTTGTGGCGTTATCGACGAGGATGTCAATGTATAAAAGGTTGTCTTTTGGATATGCTTTGCTTGGGTTGCTGGAGTCAGCGTATACTAGGATTTTGCCGTTTTTCTTCGTGGTTGGGATTGTGTTTGATGTCCAGGTAACGTTTTTGTTGGCTTGGACGATGTGTTGTGACTTTTTTACTTGATAGGCTTGATACCCTGCTTTTGCTGTTGTAGGGTGTTTGGTCGAAGGCGAGTATGTCTTTGCGAGACCAGATGAGGGTGTTGTTGATTTTTGTAAGTAGCTTGGAGGTTGCAAATGTTTTTTTTTTTTTTTTTTTTTTTTTTTTTTTGCTTGGGGAAGGCCACAGTAGTAATTCCCTGGGTTCCTGGGGTGTTTTGGTATTGATGGCTATTATACGTTCAGGGACGGAAGGCTGCTTGGGTCTGGAAACGGTGCCTGCAATGTATTTACAAAATGCAATGTTGAATTGTTTTGTTAATGTTATCGCAAATGTTAGAATGTGCAAAAGTAAATGTGCAAAAGTAAAGAGGCAAAACGAGGCAAAGAGTAAACGAAAACATTCTTGTCATTAATGTTGTTAAAAGCAGTTACATTTGAAGGATTGCTCAGACTATAGAGCTTTAGACAACCTTACAAGTTCTAATTCCTCAGCTAGGTCTACTACTTCAGGAATATAGTTACTTGGCTTGGTCGGTTTAAGAGACTTTGCGTTAGGATGACGCGGAGCCCTAAACTCTAAGACAAACTCATTGCTAGTGTTGCTGTTCGTGCTTTTGTCGTTCTCAGGATTCTCAAAGGCATAGCCTTTCCCTGTGGTGAATTCGAACTTGCGACCTTCGTCATCAGTCCACTTTAGGGTTTTGCTCCAGCCATCTACCGTTTTGTCATTGTAGTGGATGATTAGGCTAGTGGGGTCAAAATGATTGTCACAGATCATGTCAGAGACGAGCTTGATGCTTGCGGCGGTGTAGGATGGTGTATTCTTGGATGCTTGATCAGTCCCTTTGTCGACGAAGTATTTGCAAAGGCGGAGATAGTATGGTTGCATGGTAACGTCGTTGGTATGTCGACGGTTTTTGGTTTCTCTGATCATGCGCATGGATTCATGATACCAGGGCACATAGCCTAGACCCATTGTGGGCCATTGACTTTTGTTGTCCTTTGTATAGAGTGCCCTTATTTTTTCTTCAGAGGTAAAGGCGCGGATGTATGGGTTGGGACCACATACGTTATTGAAGGGTTTGGTGGTGCCTTCTGCGGTCTTTTGTTGTCGGAGGGTGGCGCGGAAGTTCGAGGCCTCTATGGTGATGATTTTGTCGCCCAGAGGTAGTTTAACCTTCTGGTGCAGAGTTGATGTAATGGCTCTGGTGGCGTGAATCCAAGGTCTGCCCAGCAACATATTGTATGTCGAGGGAATGTCTATGACCTTGAATTTGGTTTTCGTCACGACGTATTCTGTCATGATGGATAGTAAGATGACCCCCTTTACGCTACGACGTGTACCGTCGTATGCTCTTATGCCGCCGGAGCAAGGGGTGAAGTCACTCTCCTTTAGTCCCAGTTTGATGGCGGTTGCTAAAGGTAGAATGTTGATTGCAGAACCGTTATCGACAAGGGTAACGGGTAACGTCATGCCACGACAGTCTGCGTTTATGTAGAGTGCTGTATTGTGCCTATCTCTAAAGGGTGGTAGGTCCGCGTCAGAGAAAGTTATAGCACCCGTGCTTGATCTCAGATGATGTGGCTGACAAGCTGTGCCGGAGATGTCTTTGTTGCAATTGGAGTGACTTGTAGGGCTCGCTGAAGGGCCTTGAGATGTCCTGGCGAGTCTTGCAAGAGTTGCCATACCGAAGTGCTTGATTTTGTTTTGGGGAGTTGTCTGAGTGGCGTACCCTTGATTTTGTGCACAGTTGTGCTGGGTGAAGGAATATCTGCTACGGGTGAGGTAGGCGGAGCAATCTCATCCGTGAGTATGCTTTTGCCCTTGTTTTTGTTTTTGAGTGTTGAAGGGAACCCCGGTGGTTCTAGCTGCTTGAAAGGAGCTTGGTACGGGCGTCGGGGGTATGAAACATCACGGGTGCTGTCGGATGGCCCGACGGGATATTGATAAGGGATCTGCACGAAGACCCTTTTCTTGCCTGCATGTTTTGCTTTCGTTTTTGCTTTAGTTTTGGTTTTGCGAATGCGCCTGGGGCTGTCGTCGTAGTCGTTGGTAATGTCGTAAACGACATTGACTTCATGGTCGTCTGTGGGCACCAAGTGAGAGCGGTCGAGGATGGGATGGGTCCCCACGAAGATAGTGCGACTATGCTGGTTCAATGGCTTAAGAGCTGCGTTTGGTTTGTCGATTGTTTTGTTGTCGATCAAATCTTGGATTGCATTCCTCAGACCGAAGCAATTTTCAGTGTCATGCCCCATTCCCCTGTGGAATTCACAATAGGCGTTTTGGTTCCATGACTGTGGTCGCTTACTCTCAGGTGGTATGCTGGTGGGGCTCGGAAGCTGCAGAATATTCTTCTTCACGAGCTTTTTCAATGCCTTGGAGTAAGACATGTAAAGGGGGTCGAAGTTTCGTCGTTGTTTTGACGAAGACGGCCCGGCAGATGATGACTTGGGTGTAGCGGGCGTGGGCTGCGTTGTGAACACAGGTGATGCCGCTAGTGCTTTTGAGTTGACAAAGTTGACTGGTTCGGTTGTTGCTGCAGTTCGAGATGTGTTGCCTTGGTGACCATGGCTTGTAGTTTTGGCCAGCTTGTACTTGCGGATTTCACCTTCCATGGACCGGATTCTTTTAGCATTTTGCGTAGATTCTTTCGCGAAACGCCTTGCAGTTTCCTCGGCTTCGAGCTTTTGCATTATCGCCAAATGTTCGACATGATTGGCGAGATTGGTGATCTTGTCGTTGAGTAGTTGAAGATGTTCAGCGATCGTCATTGGCGGCGGAGGGGTAACTTCGTTGTTCACAGGGTTGAAGTGGAAATTCATCTTGCGTCTACGAGCCGTGTATCTGGGGTTTTAGTGGGTAAACCTGCAAAGCGTTAGACTTTAGTGACTCGAAAAGGAAAGGAAAAGACTCAAATCTCGCATTCGCAACTGACATAATGTGTGTAAAAGAAAAAGTGCAGGACTCGACTCGTGTTTTTAGCTGAAAAGACACGGGAGGCTTTTGAGGTAGAGACAGGTCAACATATCTCTAGTCTCGATGTAATAAAATGTTTTGTATGATCAAATCTGATTAGCCCAGATTAGCTGTATGTCGCTTAGGGGCTAATCGTTAGATTGTGATATGAAAAGGAGTCAAAACGAAATAGCGATAGGCTAGTCGATTTGAGGATGTTAAAACGAGTAAAAAGCAAATATTGTTTGCCTTTTACGTGTAGTAGAGAAAGTCGAATCAAAATGACGATGAGTCAGCTGATTTGACATGTAAAATGACGGGTTCGTGCTTGAACGATCCCGTGTTTTGTTTGTTTTATTTTGAAAAGATGTTTGTTTAGGTCGAGATGACTAGGGAGTCATTCGGCCTAGAGTTGTTTCAAATGCATAGTGTAAAATGTGTAGCGTAAAAGTGGTTGTTTTAATGAAACGCCCAAAATGAGTTGACATTTTGGGTTTTGCTTTGTGAAATGCCTTGCGATAAATGAGCTATGACGATACGTCAGTCGTATAACTCATTTATGTTTTGTAAAGGATCGGAAATGTAGTGATTATTTCCGATCGAGTTTGAATGTCGTAACGTGTTGTTTGTCTGGTTCGTTTGACGATAGGTCAATAAACCTGACGTTAGTGTTTTTTGAAAGCTTGACTTTTCAAAAATGTTTGAAAATGTATTTTGAAAAGACGTCTATGAATGCATATGCTTTGAAAATGTTTTGCATGATTTTGTTTTGAAAGACGACTATAGTGAGGGTACTATAGCTTCGCATTTGTACGTATAGACACGGGGTTTTTGGCTTTTGGGTAAGGTTCCCTCCGGTCATTCCCGCAACGTTTGTGTAGGGTTATCCGCAAGATCACACACGTCAAAGTGTGGATTCAATACGGGTCCTAGAGCGTCCAAGTTTGACTGTTACGATCGTTTGTACGGATGCCGTACTTGTAATCGTGGAGAGGTGAGAATTCGGTTTGTCCGGAATAGTCTCGCTTATGAAGCGAACGCTATTGGGGGCCGATTCTCGAGGGGTGTGGCTTGAAAATCCCGAGGGATTTGACTTAACGTTAAATTGCTCAAACATCGAAAGCGTAGTTGTTCTCAAATTTTCAAGTTTTGCCTCTTTGTGTTTTTAAAATAAAAGAAAAAGTTTTTCTTAAAAATAAAAACAGCTAGTCCCCAGCGGAGTCGCCACGGACCCATCTCGACGCCTCGCGCGAGCTCGCCCGAATAGGGGCAAGGTGCTACGCGAGAAAATTTGCGTAAGTGCAAATGTGTGCGAATATTGCTATGGGGGATATCATTGCTTGAAATACTTGAAAAATCGTTTTGAAATTGTATTCGGAGTCGCCACCAAATATTTAAAGGAATTTGGAACCTTTTAACGCGTCTTGAATTACAAGACACGAGTCTTAGAATTCAAGGCGCGTCGATACCTTTCCTTCTAAGGTTATTTGTGAAACCAGAGAGGATTCGGGACAAGGTTACTTTTCGAAAGTTTTATCAAAATGTTTAATGAAAAACTGAAATCAAAAAGCCTACGTAAAGTAGTCTTTACTAATTCGAAAACAAATATTTAATTTCGATGTTTGAGCTAAATAAAACGCTACGTACAAGTGCGAATAATGACTCGATAATAATGCGAAAAATAATGAATGTGAATCGTCAAGTCATGACGTTTTGCTATAGGAAATATACGTAAAATAATTAATTCATTGATTTGAATTAATATAAAACGTTATTTTTCGACTTTTGTCTAATTCTAGTATTTTGAAAACCCTCAGTTTTGCATGTTTAAAAGACTAGTTGAAACGGTACAAGTTTATGTCGAATCCGTGTTTAGTCAATGTTTAATGCATGAATGAGAATTTGCATAAATGTAAAATGTAACGTCGGTTTGCTTTAGTGACAGTGAGTCGTTTGTTTATGCGATATTGGCGGGGTTTAGACGGATTAGGAATCCGAATTACTACAACCGTATTGCGAATACGGATTCGTTATGCCAATATCGGGTTGGGTTAATGTAACCCTTGTCCGAGTCTAATCCAAGGTAAAGTGTTTACCTTAAAATGCAAAGACGACAATTCGAAAATGCATAAGAGTTAGAGAGAGAGTAGAGAGTTTGTTGTGTTGTAAGTTGTGTTTATGAGGGGGTATATATAGAGATAGGTTGAGTTGCAACGAGGTTTAGCGAGCAAATAAGCAAAATCAGCCGCTGTTGTTGGCCGGCACAATTCCGCCGCTGTTGACGGCGGCCTCAAATCGGCCGCTTTGTTGGCGAGCGGCCTCAATCCGACGCTAGTCAACTGGCGTGTGGTTTGCGTTTGCTTTTCGGGCCGCTCTTTATATGTGACGACGTGATTGCTTTGGGCTGTGTTTTGTCGTGGATATAGGCTATTATCCAAGGGTTATTAACCCCTTTTTGGGGTGCTTTTGTTCTTCGTGTTTCGTGTTTTGGTTTTCGTGTTTAGTGCTTGGTTTTGTCGTGTTTTTCGATTTTGGCTTGAAATAAAATCGTCTTGTTTTGTATTATTTTGTAATATCGTAAAATTTGGTTTCTGAAAATGTGACTTGTGAGGTGAGTTGGCCCGTTTTGAGTGCGTATTTTTGTAGTTGCGGGTTGGTTTTTGTGAGGCCGTTTTTGTAGGTTGCTTTTTGTGGGCTGTTTTGGGATTGTTTTTGTGAGTGAAAAATCGTGTCGTGTTCTCTATAACGACAAAATCAAACGTTCATTTTACGAAATATGCAAATTTAAATTAATACGTTAAAAACGACTAAAATGTTTTAGACACTTTGTACCGTTTCGTCTATTTATAAAACATGCATAAAAGTCCTTTTTCGTCATCGGGCTTGTTTTTGGGGGGTACGGATACGGGTATCTACAGTAAGGCGGAAGCATGCAGATATAATCCGCGCAGAAGCGGTCAGGGCCGAACGAAATCGGACGTGTCTGACAGGCAAAAGATATCTAAGGTAATAAGGACGGCCTAATCCCTTGTCTAATGTATGCATACACTACCTATCGAGGATCATACGTATTCGCTATTCAAAAGGTATCACCGACGAAAAGTTCGACTATCACCAAAGACGGGTACCCCCGGATGGGGCTGGCGTTTCCAATTACTGATATATGGGCCCACGGAAATATCAAGAATGCCCCATCTTTGAGGTTGTATATACCGTGCCGAATAGCAATCTTAAGATCGTTATAAGCCTTGGGCAACTCCGGTAGGGAGCCCAAGTCCCCATAGACAGCTACCTCGTTAACTTCAAATTTCAAGAGTCGCAACATGGCAAACAATCCTAGTATTTTATTCAAGTAGCTTGCTTTCTCAAAATCTTACTTTCTCGATCACATGTAACAAAAATGACAATTCGGTAACTTAAATATATCGTCGAACTTGTATAATGAAATTTTAGTTCTAGCAGTTCTTCAGGTAAACATAACACATAGAAAAGCTTAATTAATTATTTTGAGTCCGTTCGTAAATTTTAAATATTTTCACTATTCATTATTTTACTATTCATTGTATTTACTATTCATCGTATTTGTATTTTCGTATTTCGTATTTGTACGTATTTTTATACGTATGCGTATTTTTATATTTCGTATTTGTACGTATTTTTATACGTATGCGTATTTTTATATTTGTACGTATTTTTATACTTATATGTATTAGTATTTCATATTTTAGTAAATAATAATAGTTCATTTTATTTATAAGTTTGATTAAGTTTCATTTAAATTTTAAGTAATTTAAAGTAGATTAGTGATTAGTGATTAGTGATATAAATGGTTGAATTTTATTATAACCCACACTTATTTCTTCCTTTTATTTAAATCGTAAAGTGTTAAGTGATTTAGTATTCATAACATTTATTTTAACTTAGAAATATTACCTAACTGATATTCGACAATTTTTAGTATTCTTGATAAAATATGATTAAGTGACATTTAGTTAAATTTCTTTTAGGTGGTTTATTTCTTAATACAACTTCGTATTATAATTTTTCTTTAGTTATTTGATTTAGGTGAAAAGATAATTTGATCGTAGAATCTAATTTAAGTTTTTATAACTTAGAATTCTTCCTACATTATTTTTATGGAATAACCATTAGTGTCCTTTTTATAATGTCTTACTTTTTATTGTTTATTTTTATTTGTTTTATACGACTTACATTGATTTAGTGAGTTGTCGAATTTAAGACGAATCCCTAATTTTAAAGATATTGTATATATTTGTGAGCTTTGCTTTAAGTTAATCTTTTCATATAAAATGTTATACTCACTAAGTTATTTATATGAATCGATAATCTTTTAAATCCTTACATTTTTATACTTAGTAAATTCTTGACACTTTATTTTTGTCCTAATTTATATTTGTGACGTTAGTTTCTAAAAATTCTTTTTACGCGACTTCGCCTAACTTCTTTTTATTTTCAAAAGTCTTGTTAGTGATACTAATTTTAACTATATTCAATAATAACTTTACTTAGGTTTACTTTAAATTTCAAGTTCTTTATTTCCTTTTTACTATTTTAACTAATTGCTTATTTAGTATATTTTAAGTCTATTATAAACTTTAAAATTTTAATAAAGTATTTGTTATATTAATTTTGATATGACTTTCTACATAACTATTTATCTTAGAAATTTTATAAGGATAACTTAATTTATATTTTTACTTTTAAATTGATTTAATACAATTTAAACTTAATACTCTTTTTATTTAACTCTCAATTTTTAGTTGTGTTTTATTTAAACCTTTTTAGTGACGATAAATATTTTATTTCCATAAATATTTTATATTAGTTTAATTTATTTACTTTTGTTATTTTAGTAATATTTTTAGTCTTATTTTATAATTGTGATACTTATTCTTTATATATTTTAATATACACATAACAAGTAATTTTAACATGACAATATTACAATTAAATTCAACAATAATTCAACAACGCATTTTTCACCCAAAACATATTATCACCAAATCATATAAATATCATATTTCACAATTCAATTCAACATTATATTATAACTAAAATTAACACCCAATTTCATACTATAGCGAATCATACAAAGTTATCAAATTAAACTGAAACGGGACTCATACGTGTCTAATGCATACTAGCTCACTTTTAATAACAGATTAATTAAAATAAAACCAAAACGTTATTGTTAGAGATTTTGAGGAAGAATCGAGTCACCTAAATTTGGCTCACGACGAGGCCTCCAAATAAAACCGACTTAATAAGTTTCCAAGCACGACAACAAATCTCAATTCGACTACTTAAAGTGGCAATGACACCAAACATCGAAAAACAGAGGAAAGCGAGTTGGATTATAATCGAATACGATTCAATTTATGGAATAAATATTGGATAAATTCAAAATGAAATTGAAATAAGGCTCACCGAAATAAATGGAGGTGAAAGTGAAGACGACAACCATAGTGACCAATATTGGTCACGGTGGTCAGAAACACGAGGTCAGGCCGAGGAGACAGCCCCTCGGTGGTGAGCAAAACAGAGGAGAGCGAGGGAGAGGGAAAACAGGGGCGAGAGTGGAAGCTCCGGTGAGCGGTCGTCGGTGCTCCGGCGAGATGAATTTGAACCGAGGGTGAGAGTGGAGGGAGCGGCGGTGTTTGATTGGCGAGAACAAAGGCGTCGATGGTGGCTCGGGGACACAATGGTCGAAAGTCGGAGCTCGTGAAGGTGGCCAACGAGGGGACACAAGGGAGGAAAAGAAGGAGCTCGAGTTCGCCATCGATGGCGGTCTCGATGGCGGTGGTCGAGGGTAGCTCAGAAGGTGGTGTCACGGTCAATGATGGTGGTCCATGGAACCGCGAGGGGACCATGGTGACAATGATGGAGGTGATGGCCAAAGCGAGCGCCGGTGATGGTGATGCAGGCCACGGTGGCTCTTTATCATCACGGTGGTCGGTGGTGGTTGATAACGGTGGTGACCACCGTGTTGTTTGTTGTTGGATTTGTCGATTTTGTTGTTGTTGCCATTGTCGGCTGTTTTTGTTGTTGTTGAGTGTTGATTTTAATGGAGGTGCTAAAGAGAGAAGAAGAGGAGTATGAAGAAGAAGATAGAAAAGAGGGAGTTATAAGGGGAGTGTTGTTGTGGTCTGTTGTTGTTGTCGTTGCTTTGTTTTTGTTGTTGATTTGTGCTTCTTTTAGGGGAACAAAGTAATGGGGAAGAAGAATAAGGGGAAATGAGATGAATGGATGATAATCAAAGAGAACAAAAATATCTAAAAAGTAAGGAGTAATGTCGACATGAGGATAGGATTTTATTTTGGTTTAGATTTCTCTGTTTCATTCATTTCTTATTTATAAACTTTTATATTTTATAAAGTATACTATACTTTAAATTATTCGTTTTAAATTTTAGTTCTATGATTAGTATTATAAGATTTATATTTTGAGATATAGAATGTATAAAAATTGTCAACTATAAATTTTATTACAGTCTCACATATTTTCAAACGGTTAGTTTATTTGCAAGATATATTTTGATAAAATTATATTTCGTTCCATTAATAATAATTTTTAAGATGAAATGCAAATACATTAATTTTAATAAAAGCAATTGAATCGAAGTTTTAGTTTAACAAGTATTTTAGAAATAAAAATATAATACAAGTTAATATAAAATCAAGAAAGTTTAATTAGAAATGTATTTGAGAAAGTTTATTCAATCGAAATTTTTCAGCCGCGTTTTTAAAGTAATTGAATAAGAGTTAAACTATACAAAATTTAAGTTAATAATTTAGTCAAAGTAATTAATTAGTATTAATAAAACACGGGGTGTTACAATGGAAAGCTTGAGAATGAGGATGGAGTTTGTCTTACAAGTGTTCTTGAATATGAGTTTTATTAGAGAGAAAAATTTAGAGTGTTTGTTGTGTGTGTTTTGGTGTTGTACGTGTAGTAGTAATAATGTAGTAGTAGTTGTTGTTTTGTATTATGTAGTGTGTAATTGTGTAGTAATAATGTTTAATCTTTAAGTTAAATTAAGCTAAGAAGTGATGATGATTTAGTAGGGTGTAAGGGATTGGACTTGTTGCTAAAGTATAGACAAAATGGAAGAGGATAAGTTGGAGTAAGGTAGTCCATTTTCTCGGCCAAACAACAAGACCAAGTCTCGATTTCTCGTTTTTGAAATTTTCGATTTACGTGCACGTTAAAAGTCTCGAAATGAAATATATAGTCTTAATATAATGGTTTGAAGTAAGATCGAAAATAAAAATGAAGAAAAACGTTGAAGGGTGATCAAAACAAAAATTGAGTCTAGAATCCTCGAAACTTTGAAATAAAATCTTATTTGATCGAAACACTTATTTTTTTCGTTGAATGTTATCGAATTAAATCATTATAACTAAACGTCAAAAAGTTTATCAGTTTAGGCTTAGTGTGATTCATTATTTTGATTTTTAGTGAAAGTGCTAGTTAAATCAAATTGAAATAGTAATTTGATAATAATATAATATGATTTATTTATAATAATCAAAATGATTACATTTTTTTGATGTTAAGAGTTTTTGTACGTGAATCTTGGAAAAAAAAATAAGGTGGCTTGACTTTGACTTGCGTGTTTGAAATCGTTGACTTGAATTTCAAAGCCGAGAAAAGTATAAGTGTCCACTTTTATTTTAAAAACGAAAGGTGTTCGAAATTGAATTTTATGAACAAAAGGTTTTACTTTTATCTTTATGAATAGTTAACTAGGCTTGACCATTTTGAAATTTGAAAGACGATATACGTTTTGTGTTGACTTTTATAAAATTTTGAAATGTGTTTCTTTTTGAATTCTGAATATAATACAACATACTTTATTTTTATATTTGGACTTAAGAAATTTAGTATTGTTTAGCGAAAAAAAATTCAGTCGCATTTTTATTATAAGGAAAAAGGATGAATTTAATCTAAGGAATTAAATTCTTTTATAAAAATGTGTTTCAAAAAGACGGGGTGTTACACATTACTTTAACTAATTTAATTACTTAAGTGATAAAAATAAAAAGTGACAAATCATTTTTGGTCCAAAATTTGACCTAAGGCCGTGGCCCTCTTCACTAGCACCATTTGTTTTCGTTTTCTAATTTTATCGGTTTTTGACTTAAAGTTTTTATATACCAATTATTTAAAGTATACTAAAGTGATTAAACTAGTTTACGATTTTCACTAAATATTTTATTTCATTTATGAATAGTGTTTTTTACTCACTTTAAATTTCTAACTTTTTCATTTTTAAGATTTAGCTTATTTGACTTATATAATTAGTATTGCATTTATTCACTAGTGGATTTAAACAACAATTAACTAAAAACTTATAAATATCATAAATCAAAACTAGCCTAAAATGAAGAACACTTATGAATTTTTCAAGAACACTTATTATTTTCTAAAGAACACTTTTAACTCAACTTTTCATATTATCGTTTTATTTACTCAAATTTTTATAGCAAGTCTAATTTACCTAAACTAATCATAATATGATATTTAGAAAAATTAAAACTAAAAATTTGTCCATTTTATTCAATATTGCCGTGTATATGTATATATATGTTCAAAATTTTATTTTTGATTTTTATACTTCTAATTCAACAACTAACTTACTTTATATTATTTATGTATTTAACATATGTGAAAATCATATACAATTATTAACAATTAAAAGTAAATCATATCATACAAGAATAACAACAATAAATTTCAAGCACAAAAATACTTTAAAACATTTCAATTTCATAACAACTTCATTTTTAGTCCAAAACACAAACTAGTTATATTTTCATGTTCATCTTATTACAAGTATTTTAATCATGCAATTTACAAAAATTAAAACGAAAAATTAAGCAAATAAAAGGGGTAATGCCGTGTGATATTTATGGGTTACACAAATGTTATTTTTCGATTTTTGTCTCCTAATTTATCATGTGATGCTAGGTGATCATAAACACAATGAATATAACACATAACATTTAAGCATGCGGTTTACAAAATTAAAACCTAGTGTGCGGGGACACCTTAATTTACTCGGTATGATTTTTCTAGCAATTATCCGGATCCACTATATTGTCGAATATGCTTAAATCCACCCCGTCACTTGGCTCTTCGTCTTTAGGTTTCAAGTACATACAAGAAATTAACTAAGTTAGTAACAAGTTTCTACTAAAATAAACTAAGACTATAGTTTTAGAATTTAATTTATTTTAGGTGAAGTATAGTTTTATTTTATTTTATGATTTATGTTCATTTAAATTTAGTAGGAAAAGAGGAAGTGATTTAATTCAACTTACGAAGAATTTTCATTTTAATGAATAGTGAAAATTTAAGTGGAAAACTTAAATAAAGAAGATGAAGATCATGAGTATTTTCTTTTAAAACACATACTTTAATTTTCTAAAACTCATTTAACAAGTGTAGTGATAATATAATTTCTGTAGAAATGATCTAAATGGAGTAGTGAACTAAGTGGAGTAATTTATAAAATAAACAGAAGTGAAATAAATTTAGGAATTAAAAATAAAGAAGAGTGGAAGATGAAGTTGCTCATGAAAATGAAGAACACCAAGGTTGTGTTCTTACTTAGAAATAAATTGGTTTTGTTTTAGAGAGGTTTTTGTGAGTGCATGTTATGTGTTTTTGTGGAAAATGTAACGTGTAGTAGTAGTAGTAATGTATGTGTAATGCATTTAGTATATTAGTATGTTTAAGCTTTATTTTCAATTAACTAAAAGATGTGATGATGAATTAAGTAGGCATGCAAAAATAGAGTGGCTTGTGTAAGTGAATTGATGTGTGTAAGTAAAGGAGGAATGGAAGAAGATAAGCTAAGACCAAGGATGGTCCAATATTTCGGCCATCACACAAAACAAGTAGCCCGATTTTTGTTTTTGAAATTTTCGATTTGCGCGCACGCGAAAAGTCTCGAAATGAAATATATGATCTTAAAATAATGTTTAGAAGTAAGATCGAAAATAAAAACGAAAATAAGCTTTGAAGGGTGATCAAAATAAAAATTGGGTTTAGAACCCTCGAAACTTTGAATAAAAATTCGTTTGATCGAAATATATATTTTTTTTTCGTTGATGTTATCGATTTAAATCATTATACTCAAACGTCAAAAATTTTATCAGTTTAGACTTAGTGTGATTCATTATTTCGATATTTAGCGCAAGTGTTAGTTAAATCAAAATGAAATAGTATTTTGATATTAATATAATATGATTTATTAAATAATAATCAAAATGATTATTATTTTGATGTGTAAGTGTTGTGTACGTGACTTTTGAAGAAAATAAAGTGGCTTGACTTTGATTTGCGTGTTTGAAATCGTTGACTTGAATTTCAAAGACGGGAAAAATATACGGGTCCATTTTTTATTCAAAAATCAAAAAGGTACAAAAATAGATTCTATGAATAAAAGGTTTTGCTTTTATTCTTATGAATAGTAACATGACTTAGCTACTTTGAAATTTGAAAGGCGATATAAATTTTATGGTTGACTTTTATAAAATTTTGAATTGTGTTTCTTTTTGAATTCTGAATATAATACAACCTACTTTATTTTTCAAAATTTTTATATTTGGACTTAGGAAATTTAGTACTTCGTATTATTTGGCGAAAAAAAATTCAGTCGCATTTTTAATATAATGAAAAAGGATGAATTTAATTTAAGGAATTAAGTTCTTTTATAAAATTGTGTTACAAAAACACGGGGTGTTACATTATGTCATTCCAACATAATGAATTTTCATCATTATGTTTACTTCATTAAAAATAAAGTTTAATCTTTATTAATTCAATTATCAAATTTCTCAATATTTGTCCATTTAGTTTTCTTATCTTTCTCGAGTTTCTTTTCTCTTTAAATAATTTCGAAATACAATATGTTCCAACTATTAAGTTTAATAAACCTTTATCAAATTTGAAATCAAATAATTTCATTAACTATTCCGTTTTAAAAATCGTTATCATATTCTTTATTATAATAAAATTTTATTAAAATATCCCCACCTTTACACTTATGATTATTTCATAAAATCATTTTTTAACTTCATATCTAAAATAAAATAAAATTAAATAGTACTCCCTCCTCATCACAATGTTTATCACATTTGTGTTTTGGAAAGTCAAATTTTTAAAAGTTTGACCGTCATTAGTTTAAAACGTATAAATAATGAAAGTATAATAATAAGATATTCACATTCGTCATCAAAACATCTTTCCTAAAATTATATTTTCAACAAAAAAACGTAATGTATAGCCAAAGAAAAAGACGGTCAAAGGTCGACATTGGAGACCGCGCATAAAGTAAAGGTGATAAACATAGTGATGAGGAGGGAGTATAATACAATTTTTATACTATTAAACTTTAATTGTATCTTACGATCATTTAAAATCGCTTTTAGCCAAAACGTTCGTTTCAAAAAGTTTATCGCTTTTCCGTCAATTTCCAAAACTTTTAAAGTTATAAATAAAATATTTTAGTCTTAAAATTCTAAAATGAGTATTTTTCAGAAAATCGTCAAAACCTCACACTTAAACATTTACCGTTTTTAATACCCGAACATTTTTGTAACACACAAATCAAGAATGAGCATCCAAAATATCGGGGGGACAAGGTGACAACATTTTTCTACACCTAAATAGTATATGGCCATTCCTAATTAATGGATCCTTGATCTTGCGGGTTTTGATTTAATATAATAACCTACTTCGTTATAACTAATTTGTTTAATATGATATAGAGTATTTTACTTCGTAGTATTTTACCGTGTGTTCAAAAAGATAAATTATAAATCAGTGGTTT
Organism: Dianthus caryophyllus; assembly: GCA_023091065.1. Taxonomy (NCBI): domain Eukaryota; kingdom Viridiplantae; phylum Streptophyta; class Magnoliopsida; order Caryophyllales; family Caryophyllaceae; genus Dianthus; species Dianthus caryophyllus. The sequence goes on along the minus strand of CM041519.1, from coordinate 25,538,077 downwards.
ATTATTAAAATTTCTCTACTTCGTTGAAAATGAATGAATATAATTGTTGCTATTAAATACGTACACAGGCGTTATAACTAATTTGTTTAATATGATATAGAGTATACACCTTTTTATTGTCATATGGATATAAAAATTTTGTGGTTGAATTATGGATATGAATCTCATGAATTCTTAGATTTAGTTCAATACCCATGACGAGTCTGTAGCTTCTAGATTTTAACCTCAACAAAAAAATCAGCAAACATATAATAATATAGTCATATACGAGTATATAAAGTTTAAAATCAGCAAGACAAATACATCATTGCATGGCATAGTTTTCATAGTAAGTAGTACTATACATCGTCTTGCTTTTATTTAACAATATCATAATATTAGTAGTAGTAGGAGTAGTAATATCGATATGATAAACTTAGTTGAGGAGTCCGAAATTTGCGTCGAGAGCAACAGCGGTTCCTGGTGGGACGGAAATTTTATCAACCATCTGCGCATCCACCTTGGTCTTTGAAATTAGGTCAGCGAACATCGACTTGTCCGACGAAAATTCCAACTTCGCCCGGATTACGTCATCGGTCAGCCTATCAATGTTGCTCTTCGACCCACAGATAACATACACCTACAAAACATACGACGTGTACATTTAAACCGTCAAAAACTAAATGAAACAACTGATATGAATCAATTGAGGAGATACCTTGTTTCTAGCTCTAGGCATAATTACTTCAGGTGCATCCCTAGCTTCAGGTGCTTCCCAAGCTAAGACCCATGAAACTGGGCTATTCTCCGCGTTGTGTCCAGTATAGATCACCGCGCCCTTACTCACTAAGTCGTTAAACTTTACGACGCCACCGGGTGGGATGGAAGGTGGGGCTGGGGCTGGACCTGGCGTTTTAGACCAGTTGACATAACGCTCAACATCCATCTTTGCTACGCCATCGTTTCTCAATGTGGCGAAAATCTGTTTTTTTTGCGGAAGTTCCATTTTCTCGGTAGCCATGTTTTTCAAATCCTATATTACAGATTGGGAAAGTAGACACAAAATTTTTAAATCATATAATATTACAACATCATCTAATATTATATCACTTACAAAACCTATTCTAGTTTAGTCAACTTTTATCACTTTTTATATTAATACGATTAATTTATTTTTTTATCATATGGTTTGTCTAGTAAAATCTATGATTCATAAAACTCAAATAAAAAGTGAATTATATTACTTACATACACTATTCTAAACATTGTGCCAAAAAACATATTATAAGAAATTACTACATCGAGGGAATACCTGAATTTTTTTGAGATTACTAGTTGCTCAAAATGCTTTGTTGTGGTGTGCTAATCACTACTCCATTGTTTGCTCTTATATACTATTCTTGGATTGTATTATTCTGCCAAATCCAATTTATAAAAAAAATTAAAAAAATACTAATAAAATAAACTTTTAACTATATATGCGAGAATCCTTATCATTTTGCCTTTTTATCTTTCTTTTTAACCAATGGAGAATAATACTTATCTCCTAGAAAATTTGATACTCCACTTGTTACAAACAAAAGTAAAAATAGAAAATTAGTACGGAGTACATTAAAAGAATACCTAATTTTTTTTAGATTACTAATTGGTCAAAAGGCTTTGTTGTTGTGTACTAATTACTACTCCATAGTTTGGTTTTATAGTACTCCCTCCATTCCACTATCTTCTTTTCACTTTCGCAAAAAAAAAAGCAAATTTCATGATCTTTCCATTTCTATTTTTGTCAATTTTTAACTAATCTCATCCACACAATCTACATTATTATTTAATTTTTTCTACTTTGATCTCACCCACAAAATCTACCTTCCTTAATTTTTGATCCAAATTAAAATGGCAAGAACAATGTGGAACGGACGGAGTACCATTCTTGATTACTAACATTATTCTGCCAAATCCAATTTTTTTTTTTATTTTCGAAAACATCTTTAAAATTGATTCCTTTTAAAGTAATTTATTTGTTAAGCATGCGAGATTCCTTATCATTTTGCCTTTATATCTTTCTTTTTAACCCATGAAAAATAAATGAATAATAATGTTTATCTCTTTGAAAATTTGATACTTGTATTCTATGCACAAAAAAATTTAAAATCAAATATATATATATATATATATATAGAAACAAGTTCAAACGAGACACCTAAATATTGCGAGACACAAACGAGACACAGCATTTTAGCCTTTTTGGTGAAACTTTAACATAGTTTCATGAAACTTCAAAAATTGTGAAACTTTAATGTCTTAAAGTTTCACAATTTTGTTAAAGTTTCACAATTTTTGAAGTTTCATAAAACTATGTTAAAGTTTCACAAAAAAGGCTAAATTGCTGTGTCTCGTTTGTGTCTCGCAATATTTGCTGTCCTGATATAACTTTACTCTATATATATATATATATATATATATATATATATATATATATATATATATATATATATATATATATATATATATATATATATATATAGAAATAGGATCTTGTAAATCCACTCTAACTTTGTAAATCCTACATCCAAATCTCAGCCCTAGGATCTTGATGATCCAATGGCTCAAATTAAATCACACTAATTAATTTATAATTCATGCTTATATAACCCTCCCCCAAACTCTTCCCTTTCATTACGACATATTTCTTTCTCTCTCTACCTTTCTCTAAATATTTTGTCCAAATTCATCATCAAATTCTTCGTCAAATTCATCATCAAATTCATCCAAATTCATCAATTTCTTCAATCAATTTCATCACGATATTGTTTTTTTAGGTATTGAAATCATTTTCATATAGATTTTGTATTAATTACAAGTTTATTTGAGATTTCATCATGATTATGAAATTTCAATGTTTCATTACTCGTTGCTGTGAATTTGTTGTTAAATTCATCATATATATGGGGATGAACATATGTTGTGGTAGAACTACTCTATTCAACTAAGTTATTGTTGTGTTCTTGTGTGTCGCACACTAGGTGTTTGAAGGAATGCCTCAAAGAAGTGTTTGTAGTCGTTTTGAACAAAAGTATCAGTAATTTACACTGGAAGTATCACATTATTAAACTAAAAGTATCACGATGCTGTACATCCATAGCAAATATTTATGTCTTAATACGTCCTACAAAAAGTATCATTTACTATAACTAAAAGTATCACTGCGTAGAACTAAAAGTATCAAAAAAAAATCGTAGTAACTGTATAACTATAAGTATCACTGAGTATAACTAAAAGTATCATTGCGTAGAACTAAAAGTATCAAAAAAAATCATAGTAACTGTATAACTAAAAGTATCACTGAGTATAACTAAAAGTATCACTGCGTAGAACTAAAAGTATCAAAAAAAATCATAGTAACAGTATAACTAAAAGTATCATTGAGTATAACTAAAAGTATCAGTGACAAGCTGAGCAGGCCGCGCGCCGTTTTTTTTATTCTATTTGTTTGGGTGAATCTTGGCCCTCCATTGTTTTGATCTAATGGCTTAAATTAGGATGTAGGATTTAAATATATATATATATATATATATATATATATATATATATATATATATATATATATATATATATATATATATATATATATATATATATATATAGGAATAAGTTCAGTAAGAACAGTCCTTTTGGTAAGAACGGTAAGAACAGTCAAAATACATTATTAATACACATAAGGTACATTTTAAATTTAACGTGCGGGTTAGTCATGAATAATAGTTGATACGCATTTTAAAATTTAGAAGGTAAATTGTCATTAAATTGAAGCTTTCTTTCAAATTTTAAGGTACATTTTCACTATAATAAAAGTACATTTTAGTTTTAAACTTGAAATGTACCCAAAAATTTCAAAAATAACTCTTAATTTTTAAATGTACCTAATATATATTTATAATGTACCTCAAAAAATGTACTTTATGTGTTAAACGAATGTATTTTACGTATATTAATAATGTACCTTAACTGTTCTTACCGTTCTTACCAAAGGTAGTGTTCTTACCGGAACTCAACCCTATATATATATATATATATATATATATATATATAGAGAGAGAGAGAGAGAGAGATAAGATCTTTCAAGCCCTAAGTTTTGGGAAAGTCATTGAGTCCAGACATCCGCTTTGAGATTTTAACACAAAAATTTGAGATTTTGACACAAAAATTTAGAACTGCAAAAACCAGAATATTTGAGATTTTAACAATTGTTAAAATCTCAAATATTCTGGAATTTTGCAGTTCCAAATTTTTGTGTTAAAATCTCAAAGCGGATTCAGGACTCAATGACTTTCTCTAATAAGTTGGGCTTAAAAGATCTTATCCCTATATATATATATATATATATATATATATATATATATATATATATATAAGATCTTTCAAGCCCTAAGTTTTGGGAAAGTCATTGAGTCCAGAATCCGCTTTGAGATTCTAACACAAAAATTTGATATTTTAACACAAAAATTTAGAACTGTAAAATTCCAGAATATTTGACATTTTAACAATGTTAAAATCTCAAATATTCTGGAATTTTGCAGTTCCAAATTTTTGGGTTAAAATCTCAAATTTTTGTGTTAAAATCTCAAAGCGGATTCTGGACTCAATGACTTTCCCTCATTACTTGGGCTTAAAAGATTTTATCTAACCCTATATATATATATATATATATATATATATATATATATAGAAATAGGATCTTATACATCCTCCCAACAATTATACATCCTACCTCCTAATATCAACCCTAGGATCTTAGAGATCCAATGGCCCAGATTAAATCCCACTAATTAAGTTATAATCCAAGCCTATATAAACCCTTCCCCCAAACTCACCCCCTTCCTTTCGACTTTTTTCTTTCTCTCTCTACGTTTTCTCATCAAATCAAATTCGTTATATTCAACAGCTTCATCAGCAAATTCATCGTTAAATTCATCACCGAATTCATCATCAAATTCATCCGAATTATATAATTTCATCAACTCCTGCAATTCATCATCAAATTCAACATCAAATTCATCGTCAAAATACATTATGTCAGGTCTGTTGAGTTCAATTTGAGTTTTAAAATTCGTGATTATAATGTAATTTCCCTTCATATTTGCGTTCATATTTGTTTAATTTGTTGTGAAATCATTGAAATCAACTGAAATCATTGACTTATAATTTGCGTTCATATTTTCGTTAATTTTTTCAGTTGAATTCAATTTATCAATGTTTAATTTGTTGATTTTTCATGAAAACGCTTATTTATGAATGTTTATTTTGTGAAATCATTGATTTTAATCGATTTAATTTGTTGTGTTCAATATTACATTTGAGCGATGATTTAAAAGCGAAATTAGGTTTTAATTTCTTTTCGATTATGATGTAATTAGGTCTTCAAATTCTGTTCAACGATGATTTTCATCAAAATCATTGATTATGATGTAATTTCGATCTTAATTTCATTTCGATTTTCATCAGTTGATTTAGTAATTCTCCTCTTTTCGAAGCATGTTTGCCATGTTATTAATAAAGTATCATTACTTATTAAAGTAAGTTTCAAATTGTTACTAAGAAAGTATCATTATGTATTGCAGAAGCTGATGTGGTTTTATGTTCAATCGAAGCACTTAGTTCCTTATACTCCAGTTGTTCAGCAACCTGTCATTGTTGATAAGGAACACACACTTTTGTTAAATATTACACCTGGTGGTAGTGAGGATTGGAGAAGGATTGTTTCAAGTGATTCAAAACCTTATATCGGGCAAGCTTTTCCAACTTTAGAGGAAGGTATCGAGTTTTATTACTCTTATGCTTACGCTTGTGGTTTTGTTCCTAGATTAGAGAGCGGCTAAAATGTTTCATGATGGCGTAATATATCCGAAGCTCATCGTTTGTAATAGGGAAGGATTTAAACCTACTAAGAAGAATGTTTCTCTTATTGGTGATGAAGAAAAGGAGGAAATATCAACCAAACCTTACGAACCTAAGAAAACTAAAATAACCGAGGTGGATGTAAAGCTAAGATTAAGTTTCAATTTAAGGATCATTTCTATGTTGTTGTTGTGTTCCATGAGGGCCATAACCATCGGCTTTGTTCTTTAAAAACAAAGAATTCGGAAAAACTCTAGAAATCTTTCCCTTTTCCATAAACAAACTATAATAGATCATTGTAAGGTTAACATTGGTTCAACCAGAGTTTGAGAATTTGTAAGGAATATGCTAATGGTTATTCCAACATCGGCAACGCGTTGGTGATTTTAAGAATTTTGGAAGAGACATCAAGTGCTTTATAGGAGATAAAGATGCGCAGATGTTTATAAATCGTTCGGGAGCTTCGTGAGACTCAAAAAGGCTTCTATTTTGCGTTTGAGGTGGGCGATGAGTCAAAACTTGTGTCGTGCATTTTGGTCGGTCAGCGATCACGTAGGGCTTACTCCTTATTTGGTGATGTGATGAGTTTTGACCCTACTTACTCTACTAATAGATATAGTATGGTCTTCACTCCTTTTCTGGTGTGGATCATCATAAGAAATCGATCACTTTCTTCTTTGCACTCTTGTCAAAGCGAGGATGAACAATCATTTACTTGGGTTTTTAAGCAGTTTTTAGAGGCTATGGGGAATAAAGAACCTCATTGTGTACTAACTGACCAGGATCCTGCCATTAAAAATGCATTCCCTAATGTGTTTAAGACTGCTATTCATCGTTTTTGTATGTGGCATATTATGCAGAAGCTGCCTGACAAAGTAGGACAGACTGTGTCAAAGGAGACTGACTTTGTCAGTCGTTTGTGTTCGGTTGTGTGGAATACGGAGTTAGAACCTTTGGAATTTGAAGAAAAGTGGAATGAGGTGATCGCTGAATTCAATATGGAGGATCATTCTTGGTTGTCATATTTGTTTTCAATCAGGAGAAATTTGGATTAGGCTTATTATCGTGATATCCCTTTTGGTTGTCTTTTAAGAACCACGCAAAGCGCTCGTAAAGCTTAAAACAGCTTTTTCAAGCGTTTGAAAACCACCATGGAACACTTGTTGAGTTACGGATGCGTTTTGAAAGTGCTATGGACCAACAACGATATACTCGTAAAACACTTGATCGAGGCGGCGATTACTCATTACCACACACTTCTACCCCTCTGAAATTAGAGTCTCATGCTGCTAGAGTTTACACCCACACGATATTCTATGAGTTCCAAAAAGAGGAATCAGCCTCCATGTGTTCATGAACTGTTGGGGCTTACACCAAGAATACATGTTACGAGACTATTAATGTAAATCGATCTTTGATTACGAATAAAGTATACCTTTGTTGAGTATACGGTGGCGATTGTCACATAACTTTGCTCTTGCAAATTATTTGAGAGGAAAGGATTTATTTGTCGCCATATTATATGGGTACTCTCTGGGAAGCAAGTCCATAAAATCCCCGAGAAATATGTTTTGAGCAGGTGGTTGAAGAATTCTGTGAGAATCCCAATCGTCTATGATGCACATGGGCAGTTAATTGATGATTTTGATGCAAAAGATCTAACTAATATGGAGATTTCTAAAGTTTGGTCAGAGTTTTATGCGACTATTGGTGTCTTGAAAAGCATGCCGAAGAATCATATTTCGGAACTGGCTGATTTGTTGAAGATTTTTAGAGGTAAACTGAAGCCTCTAAATTTGACAAAAGAGCAAGAGTTAGAGACTCTTCTTGGTTGTAGTTCTTCCACAAATGTCACCATTCGACCACCTGTACAATCCAAAAATAAAGGCAGTGGGAAAAGGTTGATTTCGAATAAGCGACAGTGCATTGTCAAAGAAAAACCAAAGCGGCTTTGTAATAATTGCAAACAAATGGCAAATCACGACAAGCGTAATTGCCCTCATCGTGGAGATGTGTTAGGAAGTACAACTACTGAGGTTTGTATTTTTTACACCTTGTGTATTTGAAGTTTCGTTTTCCTTTTCTTGATATCATCGTCTTTTTAAAATGGGGTTTTGTTGTTTCCGTGTGTATTCTGTTGCCTCGGATTGATCCTGCTTGGACTTTTGATTAATTTTAGGTGTTTGCATATCTCTGTGAAGATCAAGTTTTACGAACCAACATTACATAGTTTTAATCAAGTTTTCTGTGTTTTTATTTGCTAATACAAAGTACCATTGAATCATGCAGAAAGTATCACTTTAATACAAATGAAGTTTGAGCTAGAAAGCACAACTCCCGAGGTTTGTATTTTTATGCCTTATGTATTTGAAGTTTCGTTTTCCTTGTTTCATATCATTGTCTTTTAAAAATGGGGTTTTGTTGTTTCAGGTGTGTTCAGTGCCTCGGATTACGATCCTCCTTGAATTTTGATCAATTTTAGGTGTTCAATCGTAAGGCCATATCTCTGTGAAGATCTACTTTTCAGTTTAGCATTACATAGTTTTAATCAAGTTTTCTGTGTTTTTATTTGCCAATACAAAGTACCATTGAATTGTATGAAAGTATCACTTTAATACAAATGAAGTTTGAGTACTATACTATAATTGATGTGGCAATATTTTTGGGTTCTATTGGGTCGGATTTAGCTCGACCTCGGGGTGAGCTTAGATGTCGGCTCTATGTTGGGACTGGGTATGGGTTCCACTTATGCTATAATTCATGACCCAACCACGACGATTAAATTGGACTAAAATGGAACTAAGTGACCATTATAGTCCACTCATACGATTATATAGAGTACTCCGTATATACAACGGTTTTATTTTAAAATTTACTACGGATTTACGTCGGTGTCGACATAAACTTGGAACATTTTGGAGTTTATGGTCAGAAAGTGAAAGGTAGACCGACCAAATAATGCCACATTTCATCCATTTGGAATACAATTAAGTATCACAAGACTTTAACAAAAGTATCAATGACAACTAAAGTACCACAGATTAGAATATAAAGTATCACTTGAGATACAAATAAGTACCACAGATTAGTATCACTTGATAAGATTAGTATATAAAGCATGAAGTATCATTTTAGATACTTATAAGTATCATTGACTACTTAACAAAGTACCACATGACTTTAACAAAAGTATCATTTCTGTACGTTAATTTTTTACAATGACTACCAGAGTACTTTTTTAGCATTAAACCTAGTTCTTTTCTTCCCTTACATTGCTTCTCTGCAGCTGTACGTAAAATCGGTTCCTCTGTACTTATCTCCTTTCTTTTGGAAGTTCCCTTTTTGGGCTTCACCAGTCTTTTCTCCTTCAATTGCTCCCAAACTTTCTCCTTTTTCTTTTCAAACTCAAACTTTATCAAGCAACTTATCCCGCCATCCATTAATGTCGCTAGGAGCAATGCCGACAATTTACGCTTGATAGTAGCGTCGGTAGACTTTACGTTTCGATTCTTGACAAACAATTCACCTTCATACCTTATCATGTGAATCATAAGAAAACAAACAGATTCTTCATTGTTTGCCTCCTCTTCTTGCCATTCCAAAGGTAAGTTTACCAAATCAATGACCTCAAGTTCTTTCGCAGTTGGCACACCCTTTTCATTTAAGTACAATGACATGCATTTAACCTATAAAATAACAGGCAAAAAATTAGTTTACTATCGATATTATCTATTCAAAATTATCACAGTTTTAGAAGAATTCTAACATACAATAATTTCTGCAATCTTGTAAACTGGTGTGCTTTCCCAATTTTTATAGCGTGTGTTTTCAAGGACTTCAACCTTTCCCTTCTTGAAGTTGAGGCACACGCAAAAATAATGATCTTCGTATACCATTGGTACAAAGACCAATTGTGCCTTCAAGTTGCAAGGGGTACTGTTGAGTTTCACAAATCTATCCCAAACAAGACAAACACTCTTGTACTTTGAATCAAAAACTTGATTTCCTTCTAATTCATTCTGATAAATTGAATAAATTGTATCCTGTGACATAAACAACACAACATAATTTATTTGACATCATAATTTAGGCTTCATGTATATCACATAAAATGTATCACTAAGCAAAACTAAAAGTATCAAAGTGCAATCAATAAAGTATCAAATTATTATCATAATGAAAAGTAACAGCATTATCAATGGAAATAGAAAATATAGTTTAGAACATACCGCATGACGAATACCAAAAAACATTAGTGAGGTTTCCCCTGGCTCACTGTGATCAATTTGATTCATCAGGTGTGCCCAACATTCAATTACTCGGCTTGTAACACTCACTGTTGATCTTAATGACATTATATCCTCCCGTTCCAGGAAGTCTTCAGTGTTATAGAATGCTACAGTCTAGCTGAAATATAGTTTTCAGAAATTGCATACATGTATAAATAAATTAAAACATTTTCAATTTAAACATAAATATTGTAATCATCCAACAAATAAAAGTAAAAAAATATAGAAATACCTGGGTGGCAAATCACAATCATCTACTAAACAGTAATCAACCACTCTTTTCCGTAGGGGCATCATTTTCGAAAACATTGGTTGATTCGATCTCAAAAATCTCGAAATAAGTAGCACGGTTTTGATAGGGTTCCCAAAATCCAATGTCTTTGCCAAGCCCATCCGATTTCAGTTTTGGGCTTCCCAAGACGGTTACACATCTTTGCTTTTTCCCATCCGATTTGAAGTTGTTGGTGTTTTGGATTTTTGCTATGTTGTTTCTTCTCAGAGAATAGTGCAGTACTTGCCAACATCTCTGGTCTGCACTCATTGTAGTCACTCAAAACCAGCCTGCCTGCTATTTCTGCTCTATACAGTATTCTTTTCCTCTTATCATGAAGCTCAGAATCAAACACTTTCCCATCATAAAACAACATGTGGAACATCATAAATACTCCACAGTCCAGGTTCCCTTCATTTGAGGTCCAATTGAAGTTTTGAATCCTCATTGGCTTTGATTCAAGCAACATTCTACCAGTTTCAACATTCTTCGAAATCAAAAACTTTCCAAATTTTACAACCTAAAAAATACTAAAAGTATCAGTAAAAAGTACTAAAAGTATCACTAAAATGTACTGAAAGTATCACTAAAAATATAAAAAAGTATCAGTAAAAAGTACTAAAAGTTTCACTAAACAATACTATAAGTATCAGTAAAAAGTTCTAAAAGTTTCACTACAAAATACTGAAAGTATCACTCATACTATAGTGTAATACTTACTGTGAGTTTAGCAAGGTGGGCATAAATTTGTGACTTCAAAATCAACATACGTTCTATTGTCAAGGTAATCAACAGTGTTGTTGATGAAGTTGATGCACACACAAAAGTAGTGCTCACCAATAAATAACGGCAAGAACACCTAATGAAAAAAATTTGTTAGAGCACAGCATTACAAAAAATAATATTTTTCAAAATGATGTTGATTTTCATATCTTACCAAGTCTGGCATTGCATCCGCTTCATCATTGTCTTTCTCAAACCAGTCATCAATATTCTTGTTACAAACACCTAACCATTCTTTCCATGAACTGTCAATTTCATCTGTAAGCGCGTTCAGCTTCTCCATTTTAAGTGCATCAGCTCCAGCTTCAGCTTCATTCATTAAGTCCATGTACTTCTCCAAAGGTGACTATTTTAACATGTAAAGTATCAGTATAAACTACAAAAAGTATCACATTGTAAGACATTAAGTATCAGAAGAATACAGCAGAAGTATCAAAATTACATACCGAATGGCTTAAGCGAAGAAAAGTCGTCTTGGTCTTGGTGCGTCTTTTCGCAACGAAGTTAACTTGTTCAATAATATTGCCCAACAATCTATCACCGCCGAGTCAATCTTGACATCTGGCAATAGTGTTTCTATTTCTTCAACTCCTATAAAGTACACCAAACCATATGACGCAAGTCTTTCTCTGCAATTTTAAAAAAAGTTAAATAAACTTCAGTCTGAAATGTAAAGTATCACAAATTACTAATCTGAGATACGGTTTGAAATGTAACATTAAACATATGAATACTTACGGTTTCACAAGTTTGGCATTCGTAAAAAAACAATAATCCATAACTTGCTTTGAAGTTTCAAACTGGATCAAGCAGATTTTGTTGGACTTCAATGACCCGAAACAAGTGGCATCCCGACATCAGTGCCCACGTCTATCGTGCACCCAAGCTCCTCGTGTATCAAATGTACACGGAAGGAACAATGTTAGAGTCACGACAAATAGTTACTGATCATTCCTGGCGCAGGTGCTACCGCAACAACTTGATCTAGATTTACAGAATCAACAACTCTTGTTATAACGCACTGAAGGTTCACGTCCTCATCCTCTTTATCAGAACCAATATTCACAGCCTCGTTATATTCGATGGTTTGCTCACACTCTGTTTCGCCATACTTTCTACTCAAAGTTGAGTATTGTGCATCTAACATTTCAGAAAGAATGTCGAAGCTAGGCATCCCTTGAGCAAAGTCTTTAGTTGCCTTTGCCCTTTCAACTAAACCATCAATATAGCTATGGAATAATCCATCTTTGAATATTGGTTGAGTTGGTGAGAGGATAGGACTTTTTGACTTGGCTTCAGTTGGTTTCTCCTGAGGTTGAGCACGGTCAGCCTTCAGTTTTTCCATTTTCAGCTTAAATTCTTCCATATTCTCCGCATATCTTGCGTAGAATATCTCAGCATCATTCTTCATTCTCAACACAATTTCATGAAGATCCTATTCAAGAAAATTGTAACAATTCAATACAGATAAAGTATCAAATAAAACAACATGAAGTATCAGACCAAACAACATAAAGTATCAAAAAAATATGTCCAAAGTTTCATTTGGAACAACATAAAGTATCAGAAAAAATCAACATGAAGTATCAGACCAAACAACATGAAGTATCAGACCAAACAACATGAAGTATCAGAAAAATATATCTAAAGTATCAGAATAAATCAACATGTACTTACATCAACCGCTTGTTCCTTAATTTCTTGTTCAGATAAAGTTCCAGCTGGTAACTTTATCAGCATGTATCCTTCTGGAACTTGTGGTTCTGGTTGTGTGTGTGGCTGTTTTTGTGGTTGTTGTTGTTGTTTTTGTGGTGGTTGTTTTTGTGGTTCTGGTTGTTGTTGTTGTTTTTGTGGTGGTTGTTGTTGTTGTTTCTGTACTGCTTCAGCCTCATAATTGACACAAATAGGGTATGAAATCTTCGTCACAGGACCACACCCCAATGAACCACAGTTCAATTCCTCAGCCACTCTTTCTTTAAAAGTCTCAGCATCCCAATACTGAAGAAGAGGGATAGAGTGTGGTGATTCAATCCCTTTGAAAGCAATACGATGAAAGTAGGCTATAATTAGTGCCATGATGCACCCAGAAACCCCTTTTGTTTTGTTTGTTTTAAACTTCTCCAGACTATGGATCAACCTCTGGAAGATATAAGAACTCCAGTCATAGTTCTTAATGGCATCAACATTTTCAACAGCCCTCAGAATCTTTATATCCATTGTGTAATTCGATGTTGGTGCCAAAAAACATGACATGGAAACAAGAACGAAGAGTCTCTTGAACTCTTCCCCCGACTCCCCAGACTCCTTGAAGGTTTTCAGTCGACTGTACAGATGTTGCAGTCTGACAGGTTCCTTTTTGTCCGTCACCTGAAACATATTCCGCCATTTCGAACGCACAGCTTCAAATTCTTCTTCATCAATATGATTCATTGATTTTTTCTCAACAGGTTCACCACCTCTTGGTACTCCAAAAATGTCATGGATGTCTTCTTTTGTGAGTAAGAACTCCAGCTTTTTAGCGACAAACAAATGGCTTGAAGGGTTAAAAGCATCAAGAATCCATTCAATAATTGTGGTAGGTATTGTTCTCACATTCAAATGCAACATCCCACCAAAACCAGTTTCTCTGATAGCCGCCTTCTGGGCGACGTTAAGATCTTTCATAATGTCAACTAGTTGACCTGGCCGACATTTAGAAACCAATTGCTCCTTCTGCTGCTTCACAGCCTCCTTCTTCACAGCCTCCATCTTCACATTTTTCTGTTTTTTCTGTGTTTGCTCAGATGAATCTTTGCTTTGTCTTTTCTTAGGATTTTCCTTGCTTTTCGGTGCCATGTTTAATTACAACTGTACAACAAACAAGTTCACATATTAATTTCTGTGATTATAACAAAAATAAAACATACAATTACAAAAACAATTCAATTAATACATACTGTTGAACAACATACAAGTTCACATATTTGAATATAAAGTACCATTAAAGACATAAATAAGTACCACTTACTATTACTTGAAGTATCAAAATAATACAATAGAAGTATCACTTTAATTATTACAACTGAACAACATACAAGTTCACATATTAGATTATAAAGTATCATATATATGTATATAAAGTACCATAACAGACATAAATAAGTACCACTTAATATTACTTGAAGTATCAAAATAATAAGAACCCTAGATTATAAAGTATCATATATGTATGTGTATAAAGTACCATTACAGACATAAATAAGTACCACTTAATATTACTTGAAGTATCAAAAAATAAGAACCCTAGATTAGTGCATGCAAATAACCAAATTTAGACTTCGTTGAAGCATTTAAATCAAACACTTGGTGTCCAACAGGACAAAAATTCAAAACATAACAACATAATTAACTAAAACTAATCTTAACCCTAATTTTAACACAATAAATATCAAAAACATCAAGAAAGCGTGCTAAAAGTAAATTTCGCACTTCGTTGAAGCATTTAGTCAAACAATTGGTGTCCAACAGGACAAAAATTCACAATAAATATCAAAAACATCGATCAAAGCGTGCTAAAAGTAAATGATTGAAAAATCGCTTGAATGAACGAAAATATCAGTAAAACGCTTGAATTAACGAAAATTACCATACCTAGTAAACGAAGATAGAAGGATTTTTGTGATGAATGTTTCAGTAAATCGAAAAAAACGATGAATGATGAAGGTATCGCTTGAAACGCTTGAATGATGAATGTTTCAGTAAATGATTATACTCGATTAATGATGAATGTTTCAGTAAATGATTGAAAAAAACGCTTGAAAATCGATGAAAGTATCGCTAAATTCTTGAGGATTGAAGGTTTTAGGGTTTGAAATTAGAGAGAAAGAGAGTCAAAGAGGAGAGAGGGAGTGAAAATTGGAAATGAAACGTTTGTTTGGCGGAAAGAGTGAGGGTTTTGTTATTGTCGACGTGGCTCAATCTCAAGCGCCCAATCTAATCTAATCCAATGGCTGTAATTAGGATGTAGGATGTAAATATATATAAGGATGTACCGGATCCTATCTCTATATATATATATATATATATATATATATATATATATATATATATATATAAGATCTTTTAAGCCCAACTTATTAGAGAAAGTCATTGAGTCCTGAATCCGCTTTGAGATTTTAACACAAAAATTTGAGATTTTAACACAAAAATTTGAAACAGCAAAATTTCAGAATATTTGAGATTTTAACATTGTTAAAATCTCAAATATTCTGGAATTTTACAGTTCTAAATTTTTGTGTTAAAATCTCAAAGCGGATATCTGGACTCAATGACTTTCCCAAAACTTAGGGCTTGAAAGATATCTATATATATATATATATATATATATATATACATATATATATATATATATATATATATATATATATATATATATATATATATATATATATATATATATACATATATATATACATACATATAGAGGTGGTATCTGGTGCGAACTCCTATTCATTACGAACCGTACGAACTAAACTTACAGGGGCTAGTTACACTAAAATAAGCTGCAGATACACTAAATGATGGTCCAAATACATTTTTTGTTTATTATATCTAATATTATATTTGATGTATCTATATGCATATATCTAATGTATATAATATTGTTTTAATACTTATTACTTTTGTTGGGGGTCGAATACCCAACTACGCTCACGAGTACGTAACGACTAATACAAGACTGTTAAAGCCCAAAAATGGCCCAAAGGCCCAAAAGGCCCAAAAGGCCCAAGAGCTCTATAAATACCCCCAAGGGGGGCAAAGGTAAAGAGGATTTCATTCTCTCCCACTCCTCATTCACTTTACTCTCTCCACATACATACACCATACATATATACTTTTTGTATCGGTACTAACTTGGGCGTCGGAGGCTCTCCCCGGGGGCAAACCCTCGGGCTTGGAGTTATTTTGTAGGTCCACCCATGGAGCTAGCTCAGTCGGCCTAGGCTACTACTACTACGTCATCCGAAGACCCCAAGTTTACACCCGGAACAATTGGCGCCGTCTGTGGGGAAGACGATCAATAATACCCACTGACAACCACAAAAAAGCCGACCAAGGTGCAAGCAAGCAAAGAACATTAGCTTGCACGTACAGTTGTTTTATCACTACAAAGCTTAGTCGAGTGAAAACAGTAAGGGCAGGAGTTGGAAGAAGACCGAGAAATCACCCACTTCCATTCCCGACCTTACAAAAAAGAAGAGCTGAAAGAGTAAAGAAGGAGAAAATGGAAATTTGAAGTCAAAGTCAAAATCAAAATTTGACCCAGACAAGGGTAGAAATGCCTTATGGCCGACAACCATACCCAAACTTCAATGCATACTTATTTAAATTGCGAGCCTAAAGCAGGCAGCAGAGCAAAAAAAAAAGAGGAATACCTATTTAATACGGAGTATAATAATAGTACTCTATAATATACGGAGTAATACAACAAAGGAAAAGAAAGGAAAAGAGCACAAGTTGCACAACCCCATGTGCAGGCGTGCAGCTTCACAATAATGAAAATAAGAGGAGTGAAAAAACAGAAGGGGAAGTAGCAAAGAAAACAATTGTGAAACACTTTGGAAAAAGACAAAAAAGGAGAAAAAGACAAGCAGTAGGTGGGTGAGGGAAGCTGTACCCAAAACAAAGAAAACGAAAAAGGTAGCAATAATAATAATGTAAAAATAAAATACATGTTGGAGGAAGGAATGAGAAAAGATCAGAAGGAAAAGCCACAACATGAAGAGAACATGGAATTTCAAGGAGAAGTGTCGTAAAAAAAAAAAAAAAAAAAAAAAAAAAAATAGGGCCTTGGCCACCATGGGCTCACCGCGACCAAGTGAGGCCCATGGTGGCGGCGTCTAAGTCGAGCTAGCTCCATGGGTGGACCTACAAAATAACTCAAGCAGGGTTTGCCCAGGGAGAACCTCAAGCCTTGAGTTAGTCTGGATACAAAAAGTATATATGTATGGTGTATGTATGTGGAGAGAGTAAAGTGAATGAGGAGTGGGAGAGAATGAAATCCTCTTTACCTTTGCCCCCCTTGGGGGTATTTATAGAGCTCTTGGGCCTTTTGGGCCTTTTGGGCCTTTGGGCCATTTTTGGGCTTTAACAGTCTTGTATTAGTCGTTACGTACTCGTGAGCGTAGTTGGGTATTCGACCCCCAACAATTGCCCCCACCGGATGGGCATACGAGTATGCGCATTCGGTGTCTAAAGTCGATGCCGAATGGGATGTGCGAAACCGCTGACTGTGGACGCTGTATGTAAATAAAATCATGGAAGACAAGTCTATTGTAAAAAATATACATCGTGCAACTGGTTAGGGAGCAACAAGCAACCTAAAACATCTTTCTTACCCCGGATGGGCCGCCCGACTACAGCCGGGATCGGTCCTACTCTGGTAAGGCCGTCCGACAACGGCCGGGATCGGTCCTATTCTGGAGGAGCCGTCCGACAACGGCCGGGATCGGTCCTATTCTGGAGGAGCCGTCCCTCAACGTTGACTACGGACGTTGTATGTAAATAAGGTCACGTAAGATTAACCTGTTTATGAAAGGTGCACCGTGAAACATGATTACCTGTTGATTTAACCTGGAGGAGCCGTCCGACCACAGCCGAGATCTTACCTGTTGATCTCGGTACGTGGTCTGACGCCCTCCAGGTTAAATCAACAGGTAATCATGTTTCACTTCTGCACCTTTCATAAACAAAGTTAATCTTACGTGACCTTATTTACATACAACGTCCGTAGTCAACGCTGAGGGACGGCTCCTCCGCACAGGACCGATCCCGCCGTTGCTCTGACGGCTCCTCCGCATTAGGACCGATCCCTACCGTTGTTTGACGGCCTCACCGTAGTAGGACCGATCCCTATCAGAGCCTGGCAAGCTCCGGTAAGAGAGATGTTTTAGGTTGCTTGTTGCTCCCTAACCAGTTGCACGATGTATATTTTTTACAATAGACTTGTCTTCCATGATTTTATTTACATACAAATGGCCCACAAATGGCTTTCGCACATCCCATTCTAAGATCGATTTTTAGACACCGACGCGTGATACTCAGATGCCCATCCTGGGGGCAATTGTCGTGGGGGTCGAATACCCAACTACGCCACGAAGCACGTGAACGACTAATACAAGACCTGCAGCTCAAAATGGGCCCAAAGGCCCAAAAGGCCCAAAAGGCCCAAGAGTTTCTATAAATACCCTCAAGGGGGCAAAGGTAAAGAGGATTTCATTCTCTCCCACTCCTCATTCACTTTACTCTTCCACATACATACACCATACATATATACTTTTGTATCTGCATTAACTCAAGGCCGGAGGCTCTCCCCGGGGGCAAACCCTCGGGCTTGGAGTTATTTTGTAGGTCCACCCATGGAGCTAGCTCAGTCGGCCTAGGCTACTACTACTACGTCATCCGAAGACCCCAAGTTTACACCCGGAACAACTTTGATTATTTTAAATGTATTTGACTCGTATTTCGTGTATTCGGACAAATATTTTGTGTATCCGGACTCGTATTTCGTGTATTCGGACTTGTATTTCGTGTATCCGGACTTGTATTTCGTGTAACCGGACTCGTATGTCGTGTAACCGGACTCGTATTTCGCGTATCCGGACTCGTATTTCTTGTATCCACTCGTATTTCGTGAATCCGGACTCATATTTCGTGTATCCGGACTCGTATTTCGTGTATCCGGACTCGTATTTCGTGTATCCGCTCGTATTTCGCGTATCCGGACTCGTATTTCGCTTATCCGGACTCGTACATCGCGTATTTCACATATCCGGACTCGTATTTCGCGTATTCGAACTCGTATTTCGCGTATCCGGACTCGTATTTCGCGTATCCGGACTCGTATTTCATGTATCCACTCGTATTTCGTGTATCCGGACTCGTATTTCGTGTATCCGGACTCGTATTTCGTGTATTCGAACTCGTATTTCGTGTATCCACTCGTATTTCGCGTATTCGGACTCGTATTAGATAATAACTAATTTATTGTCTTAGATTTTTTTATTACGACATTTTACGTATCCGGACTGACATTTTACGTATCCGTATCCAGACTAGCATTTTACGTATCCGTATCCAGACTAGTATTTTACGTATCCAGACAGATATTTTACGTATCCGGACTAACATTTTACGTATCTGGACTAGAGTTTTACGTATCCAGACAGATATTTTACGTAACCGGACTGACATTTTACGTATTTCACGGATCCCCACCAAATCACAACCAACAACCACCGTAAACAACCAACTATGATTAATTCATGTGTATGTGGACTGATATTTAGTGTATCCGTGGATCATGATGCACGAATCGCACCACCTCATCAACACCTAACCACCACTGTGACTCCGCCGACATCCACCGCCTTACTCGTCGACCTACGCGCCACTGACGACCTCACCATCACCACCGCGTGTAACTCCGACATCACCTTCTACACCGACGCCCACAACACCGTCGCCGTCCACCGCTCTATCCATTTCAGATCTTCTTTATAACTCCTTCCATTAACGTAAAATTCAAACACCGCAATAACCACTGGTGAACCATCAAACTCATCGGAGCCACCCACGCCGACTTTAGTTATCCCTCCATTTCTAGATCTGAAACACGGTGGAGGTGCGTGGGTCGTGCTGGTCACCCGTGGTGGTGGAGACGGTAAAGCTGAGAGTGAAAGTGATGGTGATGGTGGTTTAAGTGGTGATGGTGATCACCACCACTTCGACGCACGTCACCGATACCTTGAACACCACCGACTCACTTTGGTCACACCGTCAGCGCCGCCGTCGTCGCCGCCACCGCCGTCACCGTCAATGATAAGATTAACTCATAATATAAAGAATCACTCAAAATATCCAATTATGTGATTAAATTTTCAAAATTTGTTGAATACTTTTGTAGATCTAAGATCTTTAAAATGAATACTAAATCTTGAAAATAGACACCGATGAAACAAAATAATTTGCTTGTTGCCGACGATACGCTTCGGTGACTTGACTCATGTGGCGGTGTTGAACCGACAATGGTGGCCCATCAACGTTTTCTAAACGGAGTAAGTGTCGACATTTGGTGGAGAGACTACATGGAGTGATGGAATGTCGGACGACCAACGACTTTCTCCACCAAAAAGTGAGAAAAGTCAGGATATGAGTGGTGTAATGTGAAGGTTCAAAGAGGGTCGTGTTTCAATTGAAGTTTGCTTTGCCGGCGCCGGCGCCGGCGTCATAATGTCAAACCACCGGCGGCACTTGATGTTGATTGTTGATAAATGGGTATCACGAGTGAATGCAAAGTTTTAGGGGTTGGTTTTATAATTTGGGTTGGTTATGATTAGTTGGGCTTTCTGTTGGATTTGGAGTGACTTGGGCTTCATATAAATACATAGAATTCAGTCCAACTACATGGTTCGTACAGTTCGTATTAAATTAAATCACAAGTTCGCACGAGATCCCAAATCTATATATATACATATATATATATATATATATATACACATATATATATATATATATATATATATATATATATATATATATATACACAGATATAGGATCCTATGAGACCCCTCAACTCAATGAGACCCGTGAGACCCCTTTATCAACCATCAGATCTAAGCCCCAATCTACGGTCCACTTTAAACCTAAGTGAAAAACATTCCTTTGCCTTTACTTTCTATTTCCTCGACATTCCTTGACATCCTCTCTATGTAAAACATATAATAATTTACACTTCACTCATTGATATTTCTAATTCCCTCAATTTCTTCATTTCGACAACCCTAATTTCAATTTTGTTCTTCTCCAATCAATATCTCCCGTCGATTCATGCAAAATTAGGTATGATAAAATGAATTTTTTTGAATTTTTATGTCATTTTGATTCAATTTTATGGTTTTATTGTTTGCCTTTCATTTTTATTTGTCATTTTTCTATTATAATTGTCATTAAGTTGTCATTTTTTATTCGATTTTATTATTTTTTATTTGTCGCGATCTTTGGGTCTGTTTTAGGATCATGTCCATGGTCAGCTTTCGCCTTGGCGGTTCTGCGATCTTTGATTACGTGGATCACCATACTTGTTTTGCTTGCTTTTTTGGAAAAGTTGGAGAGATCTTGTGGTTGAAGGCGTGAAATCGTGGTGAGATTATCGGGATTGTGATCAAGATCTTGATTAAAGAAGGCAATTTTGTTCTTCTTTGTTTGTCTTTGCTTTGGGTTACTTTATGCTTGTTAGAAAGTCCTCTTATGAAAGTTCTGATCTTTATTAGAGAGACTTTTTCGACACGGTGTCGTGTTTGACCGGGTGATGATGTAACACGGTAGTAGCTAAGTGAAGTGTCGGGGGTGTAATGTAGCTTTAGCTCATCGGATTGTGTTTTTTCTGTTTAAGCTGCTCTGGAGTCGAGTCGAGTCTAGTTTTGACTCAATTGTGCAGGGGCAAGGCTGCGTGCATCTGATAGCGTTGTAACGATTGTAACAAAGTAATGTACAGTTTTGCAGCTAATTTAATTTAATCACGTTTTTGGTTATGCTCTTGGATTAAGTTAAGTTTTGTTAGTTGATTCGTAACGTGTAGTGGTGGAGTTTGGTGAGTGTATTAAAAAGCTATACGCGTAGAACCAAGAGAACAATACATCATGTGTAATTTGGAGTACAAAACAATGACAGCAAATGAGCAAAGTAATGCCTTTTGATGAGGTTAAGTGTAGTTATTTAGTCAAGGTTAACTGTTTGTTACTTTGTTTTCATGTCTGTTAAATTGTTGGTGATATCAAGGATTTCGTGTAATAATTGAGTATTTGGATTTGGAAGAATGCAATAGAAATAGAAATATAGAACAATTGAGGTGGTTCCATTCCATTTAAAGTTACTTTAGGAATCGTCGACTTAAGTCTACCATTTTGACTTTTGAGTGACAATAGAACACCGGTGAGTTCAACAAAAAGAGACCTTGTTTAATGCTTACTATTGTCTATTGTCATTAAGTTGTCATTTTTTTATTCGATTTTATTATACTCGTACGAAGAGTATTTTGTAGGCTATATGGGATTTGAACCCATACCTTTGTGCAGTGCACATTGCTCTATCGTTGAGCTAATAGCCTTTGCTAGACCTAATCATTCCGTTTTTACAAAATCAGCTAAAATTGTATCTGTTGGTTAATTAAATGCATCTACAGAGTATTGATTGTGTATCTACTAAGTACTCATTCTGTGTCTTACATAATAAGCCAAATTTGTATCTGTTGGTTAATTAAATGTATCTATAGAGTATTGATCGTGTATCTACAGAGTACTCATTCAATTTTTTTACAAAATCAGCTAAAATTGTATCTATTGGTTAATTAAATGTATCTACAGAGTACTGATTGTGTATCTACAGTACTCATTCTGTATCTTACATAATAAGCCAAATTTGCATCTGTTGGTTAAGTAAATGTATCTACAGACTATTGATTGTGTATCTCTATAGAGTACTCATTTTGTATCTTACAAAATCAGCTAAAATTGTATCTTTTGGTTAATTAAATGTATCTACAGTGTATTGAATGTGTATCTGGTCAACCATATGCGAATACACTCTAAAAACAAATGAAAACCTTAGCTTACAATAATCCTTTTACATAATAAGCTATAATTGTATCTGTTGGTGAATTAAATGTATCTAAAGTGTATTAATTGTGTATCTACAAAGTACTGATTCAATATCTTACATAATCAGTCAATATTGTATCTGTTGGGGAATTAAACGTATCTACAGAGTATTGATTGTGTATCTAGTCAAACATACGCGAATACACTCTAAAAATAAATGAAAACCCAGCCTACAAAAAATATTTTACATAATAAGCTAAAATTGTATCTGTTGGTGAATAAATGTATCTACAAAGTATAAATTGTGTATCTACAGAGTACTGATTCTGTATCTTACATAATTAGCTAAAATTGTATCCATTGGTAAAATAAATGTATCTACAGAGTATTGATTGTGTATCTTGTCAACCATATGCGAATACACTCTAAAAACAAATAAAAACCTTAGCGTACAAAACAAATTTTCATCTTATTTTCATCACCAAACAACCACCAATTTTTCCCGAACAATCTTTCAAAACTTTGCTTAAAACACATTATACATGCGTCACACCTAACAATTACTCAACAAATAACACACCAAATTTATTAACTCATCAAATTTATTTGTGTGAATTGTGATCAACAATATAATCAATAGTATAATTTTCAATGGCAAGGAAGAAGATCAGAGAGTATGATTCTAAGAGACTTCTTAAACAACACCTCAAAAGAATTTCCAACATTGATTTGCCCATTTCTTCTGCTCAAGTATTTCCCTCTAATTTTATCTTTATAATTCATATTTTGGGACGATGAATTTGTTGTTGTTTTTGCTGTATTTGATTCAACAATCATTTTTGATATTTAAAATTTGATTTTCAATTTTTAGGGGTTTTTGTTTGGGTGTTTTTAGGGAAATTGATGAACCAGGAAAGAAGAAAGAGAGGGGAATGTGCATGCGTGTGTTTTACACGTGTTTTTAGTTTGTGTGTGTGTGTGTTTTGTTTCCAGCCCTTAAAATTTCGATTTATTTGGTTAAAATCTCAAATCCAAAACTGGACTCTAGGACTCTAAAAAATATGTGGACTCTAAAGAACCTAATATATATATATATATATATATATATATATATATATATATATATATATATATATATATATATATATATATATATATATATGGAAAAATTCACAAGAATAATCCCAACTATTACCCATCTTCCAAAAATAATCCCAACTCAAAATAATCCCAAAATAATCCCAACTATTCAAAATCTATTCCAATAACATACTTTCGTCAATTTTAACCGGCTCAAATATGTATAAAAGAAAGTCAAACCGATTTTACTTTTAGCTAGAATAAGAGTGAATAAAATTTTAAACCGGTTTAACCTTTTTTTGTATCTATTTGAGTCGCTTAAAATTGACAAAAGTATGTTATTGGAATAGACTTTGAATAGTTGGGATTATTTTGGAATTATTTTGAGTTGGGATTATTTTTGGAAGATGGGTAATAGTTGGGATTATTCTTGTGAAATTTTCCTATATATTTATATCTATGTATATATGTGTATAGAAACAAGTTCAATTAAGTTACACTATATTTGCTAAGTTTAAATCTGTTGAGCTGGAAAAACTTGAAATCATGTATCTTGTCATTTAATGAAATCATATGTATAAAAAGCATTGGCTGTTGTCGAAAAAGGCCAAAAACAGTAGGCCGGCCAGTCTGGCCTGGACCACTACCCGCACTTTTTCGTGAGATTTAATCTCAACCATTGATCTTGTTAATCCAAAGGCTAAGATTGAAACTTACCAACTTAAAATATTTAAGCAACTTAATTGAACTTTACTCTATGTGTATATATATATTTAATCCAACTTAATTCCAATTTTTTCTGGAATTCCTGGAATTTTTGGAATTTCAAATTTTTGGGTTAAAATTTCAATTATTTTGGTTAAAATTTCAAATCGTAAAAGTGGACTCTAGGACTCTAAAAAATATGTGGACTCTATATAACCTACCTCTATATATATATATATATATATATATATATATATATATATATATATATAGGGGTGGGATCCGGTGAGACCCCCTAACTCGGTGAGACCTCGTGAGACCCCATGAAAATCACATTGTACGACTAAGCCGAAAGCATAGGCCAGTCACAATCCTTTATTTTAATTAGTTTTCACCATTAGTTGGGTTAAAAATATAAATTACATATTAAAAATTTTAATAAAATATTTATGTGTCGGGTGAATAATATGCTAGATACACAAAATTGATGTTGTAGATACATTAAATGACGTATTAGATACACTAAAAATTATTAGGTACACAAATTATTGTCGTAGGTACATCAAAGTTATAAAATGCGTTTAACGAAGATATAAAGTGACATGTTAAGGTAGTTATGAACCCCAAATATGTTACTTAGACCATAAATTAGATAACAAAGACATCTATGCCGAAATTTTGAACTAAAAACTATTTTAAGAGGGGGTCTCATGAGGTCTCACCGAGTTGAAGGATCTCACCGGATCCTAAATCTATATATATATATATATATATATATATATATATATATATATATATATATATATATATATATATATATATTTATATATAGGGTTGAGATCCGATAAGAACACTAACTTTGGTAAGAACGGTAAGAACAGTTACAGTACAATATAAATATGCAAGTGTTACATTAGATTAACACAAAAAGTACATTTTGTATGGTACATTATAATTATATGTAAAATACATTTCCTAATTATGAGTTATATTTGAAATTTTTAGGTAATTTTAAGGTTCAAAAATAAAATGTACGTACAGTTTAATTAAAATGTACCTCAATAATTTGAAATATATCTTCAATAAAATGAGATTGTACATTATAAATGTAAAACTCGTGTCAAATACTATTTATGACTAACACATATGATAAATTTAAAATGTATCTTATGCATATTTATTATGTATTTTGACTGTTCTTACCGTTCTTACCAAACTGACTGTTTTTACCTGATCTTATTCCTATATATATGTATATATATATATATATATATATATATATATATATATATATATATATATATATATATATATATATATATATATATATATATATATATATATATATATATATATATATATATATATATATATTTAGGATCCCTTGCGAACTCCCTATTTGATACGAACTGTGCGAACTAAACATACACCGTCAGATTACAGTCAATCTAAGGGCTCAAATTAAAATCCCCAAATTTCACCTCCCCTCAATTACTAACCCTAATAATACAAACCAATACTCTGACCACCATCACACGCTCCGACGCCGGCGAATAACTCCAGCCACAAACTCCGGACGCCTTACGTCGGCCACCTAGCGACTACCTGACGTCAGCCACCTTCCGGCGTACGGCGTACGGTGCGAGGCATACCCACCGTGGCAGTCTTTCTCATACCTCTCGTCGATTTGTTCCTCTCGCCTGAGCACCGATAATCACGCCACCGCCAAGACTCGCCGTAAATCTTCTCTCCTCATTGTAATCGACATCCATTTTTGATACTTTATTGTTCATTTTCTCTTTGTGGTCTTGGTCACCTCAACCGGCCAACACCACTATCAATATCGTTGATGTAACCTCCAGTAAGCAACATTTTCGACGTTGAAATTTATGTTACATGATCTAAGATGAATTTACAGTTGTAAATCTGTCATTTTTTGGATCTATTCTTTTAACAATGAAATAAGTAGTTTAATGTTGGTGTAGTATGGGTCTACGGAGTCAAACTATTGTCGGTGCTAAAGTGGCGAGTGTTTTTCAAGCGTTCCTAGTTTAACTTTGGGGTAGAAAATATGTCAATTGTGTGAATTCACGAAAGGTTGAGTCGTGGTGGTAATATAGGTTCTCAATTCAGGTGGTGGTTATGAGGTGGTCGATGTTGGTCAGTGGTGGGCAGTGTTGGGCTGTGATGGTTCACGATTTACTGGTGTATACATTAAATATGATACTAGATACATAGATTAGTCTTCTAGTTACAGAAATTTACTTGTATGCGGGGGTAGAAAAATGAAGTATAAGTGCAGATACATAAATTAGTAGTTTGAGTACATAAATCTATTTGTGTATCTCGAGCACTTATTTACGTCTCAGGTTAACTGATTTACGTATCTAGAGTACTTTTATGTGTATCCATGTAGCTATTGTTTTCCAAAACCTTTGCGTGTTGTATCGTTGTGACTGATCGTTTTCTTCTATCAAGGTTTGCTTATCCACTCTAGAATACCATGATAACTACATAGATTAATCGTTAACGATAAAAGGCATCAGCCTTTAACATAAACTGAGGTACTGCAAAATGGCAAAATGATTCTATTTTTTACTCTATTGTCTAGACATACTTCACACTGTACTACTTTTTTATAAGTCTGATATCAAGTGCTGCTTCAAAATATATCGATTGGGTTTTGTAACATTACCTAAATCTTTTACTTGGATGTAGGCGCATACTACCAGTCATTGCACGATATGATTACAATTATCACTTGCTGATTGGTAATTGTGCGCAAATTAATAGGCGGTGGTTAGAGTGCTGTAGTGGCGGTGGTATTGGTGGATGGTCTTTGGTGGTGGATACATGGATTATGAGTCTAGATACATTAATTACTTGTCTAGATACATAAATTGATTCATGCTTTCCGTCGCACTCTTTATCACAAAACCAAAACGCGATCGAGGTTCTCTCAAATTCATTGCATGAATCCTCCACTTTTGGTCGTATTTCAAGTAAGTTACCTTGATTTTGTAGTTGTTTTCATAGGTTCTCTCAAATTCATCGCTTCAGAGTTGGCGATTCTCTTTGTAAGTTGTCCTCTCCTTTTCTTCATGTGTTTTGATCGATGTACTTTACAATGCTAGTTACTTTGTATTGTATTACAACAAAGCTGAGTGTTGGTGAATGAAATCGACAGTGTTTTTATACCCAACAAGCAATGACTCGATGATTCAAGAGACGCCAAAAGCATACAAGACATGCAAGTTGGACGATCCAATCCTGAAAATGAACGACGGGAACTCATGTTCAACATAACACAGCCAGGTGAATTCTACTTCACAAGCGGAGAAGCGGGGCACTGCGAAAAGGGAGAGAAGCTTCAGGTATCTATAGCGGGTAAAGGCGGGATCGTCTGCCCACCTGGTGTACTCTCGGACACCGCTGCAGGCCCCTCATACACACCTGCCTTCGGCAGTATCCCCACTGCTTTGTCTTCGTCTTCCTCTCAAGTCTTCACATTTTCACCATTTTTGCCATCTATGATCACGTCTGTCTTTTGGGCCTTGCTCTCATATATAGTTGCTACATTCTGCTGCGTTATACATATGAGAATTGAGATCCTTCCATCAATGGGCTTTCTTTTTCTTTTTTTGAGAGTAATGGTTTTTACTGCTTTGCTTTTGGGTCTGACTGTCGGTGGTGTTTATTTTGTTATTTTGGCCAGCTATATTTATGCATTTGGAGACTTGGATTGGAAGTTTTTGATACCCCTCGCAATGGTTCACAGGTTTGTGTACTTCGCGTCCTATGTCCGCCTTCTTATTTGACATGTAAATTCAGTCTTTTTTAGGTGTGCAAGAGATCTAATAGTGGTTCGTCACCGATTAATTAAGCTAGGTCGTCTCTCAACTAGAAAATTTAACTGCTCTGTAGCACTTAAAGTTTCTTCTCATTATATGTTTTCGATTACATGAACTGCGGCTTGCTACGAACGGTCATTGTGAGCAAGAACATATGGGACTTTTAACTGAGCCAATTCCTATCGTTGTTGACTGCAAAAGGTGTTGATGGAGATTACGCATTGTATAGGTGTCGTTTGATCTCGTGTGCTTCTAGGTAAGTAAAACTCTCAGCAATTTCATAATTTTAAAGTTTTTTTACACCCGACATTTCCTGAAGTTTCATATTGTCAGTGACTGCTACCAATAATGCTGAGATGTGGCGTTCCAAGCCATTTTGAGAAGGATACATTACGGTAAGTATGTGCCTGAGACGAAGTTCAAAGGTGATACGGAAGGTTACAGTGCAGCGATTCGTGCAAATGTTAGTGTTTCTTCCAATTCGGTATTTTTCGAGTAGTCCGTTTTTATTTTCAAAAATCGTGGGTAAGCTTGGTTATGAGGTGGACGTTGGAGTAATTGATTGTGAGTGGTATTTTGACTGCTTGGTCGTGGATACGTATTATATGACGTTGGGTACATGAACTTTTACCCCAGATACGTGATTATGTTTGTGTATATGATTGTTTTATTGACGTATCTGGATCACTGATTCATCTATCTAGAAAACAAATCACATTGTGTGCTACACGCAACAATCTGTTACAGCGTGCTGCTTTCCTCTACTGCGTGCTGATTTCCGCTGCTTTGTGATGCTGTCTGCAGTGCTATTTTTCGCCACCATAAGTTGCTTTCTGACGATGTGTGTTGTTGTCTGCTGTGTGCCGTCGTTTCCTCTGAACTGCTGTCCCCTTGTATGTACCTGTTTGCTTCGGGATGATTTACATGACACATATGGTTTGCAGAGTATTGTCAGTGCTCGGGGACTTCAACATTCATGATGTTTTGTAGTGGGAGAGGAAGAGGAAGAGGAGGACCAATTGGACATCAACGTGGTGGACGTGGTGTTGGCAGAGGGCGTGGTCGTGGACGTGGAAGAAGCCGTGATGAGAAGATATCTGCAGAGGACTTGGATGCTGAGTTGGATAAGTACCACTCCGCTGCAGCAAAAAGTGATGAACCTATGAAGACGGATGAGTGAGGACTGAAGAAGAATCATGTCATGCTATCTCTTTCGTACATTCGCCATATGGTTTTGCTGTTGCGCTTTGATGGAAGCATGGACTATTTTGTTGATCCCAGTCTATATCATCTCTGAAGGCAAAGCAGATAGATCATAGATGACAGTAGTTTAATACTTTAATCTTCGTTATATGCCTTGAGTATAGGGTGATCCGATGATCTACCTATTGTCGGTATGATTAAATGCATTAGTCGAACGATTATCTTCATTGTTCAGGTGTAGAGCCTTTTGTACTTGGATTGTTTGACATTTGTAGTGCAGTACTCTGTAATGGAAATCTTGGCGTGTTGAATGTGTTATGGTGCCCTAGAGATGATGAACTTTACATCCTGTGCATGTAGTTGAATATGTTACCCTTCTCACGAGTATATCCTCTATGGTTATCATGTTGCATTCTACCGAAAGTGGCCTCTATATTATGCAAAGCCATTGTGTTGATGTTTAATTGTTTATAATTATCCAATTGACCCCTTGCTCAATCTGTGCTTTGATAATGCTTCATGTATTTGCATAAGCCTTCTAATTGATGTCCGTTACATCTTTAATAATGAAGGCAAGTATACATTTCTGAGAAGTGAGAAGTTAACCATGAATTGAAAGTGCGAAATCGAGTGGAGTACAGAGAGCACCCGAAGATTTAAGGTATGAGAATGCAACATAATCAAAGTTTCATCGTAATATCTGAAGATAATCTTAAAACTAGAGGGGAGATTATTTTTATTATGTTTGAATAGGATTTGAGTCAAATTTAAATTCAAATTTTCACTTTCCCAAACAAGAATTTTGAAGCAAATTTAAATTTATAATGAAATGATGGTTGTTAAAATGAAAATTACGAAGTAATAAAAGAAATTTTAACTAGAAGGGAAATTAATGTAACTAGAAGGGAAATTAATGTAACTAGGTGTACAAACTACAACCATAAAAAATGTAACTAGTAACTACAGGGGTAATTAATGTAACTAGAAGGGAAATTAATGTAACTAGAAGGGAAATTAGTGTAACTATGGGCGTAAACAATTATTGTAACTAGAGAGGAAATTCATGTAACTAGAGGGGAAATTCATGTAACTAGAGGGGTAATTAATGTAACTAGAGGGTTGTTAAAATGAAAATTACGAAGTAATAAAAGAAATTTTAACTAGAAGGGAAATTAATGTAACTAGATTAATGTAACTAGAAGGGAAATTAATGTAACTATGGGCGTAAACAATTATTGTAACTAGAAGGGAAATTCATGTAACTAGAGGGGTAATTAATGTAACTAGAGGTGAAATTGTTGTAACTAGAGGGTAAATTCATGTAACTAGAAGGGAAATTCATGTAACTAGAAGCGAAATTCATGTAACTAGAGGGGAAATTAATGTAACTAGAGGGGAAATTCATGTAACTAGAGGGAAATTAATGAATAATTGTTCCTACTAGTTTCAACAACGTTTACAAAGCTATTTACATTTTTTCCAAAAATTGTATGATTATTCGTACTACTTTTCGAAAAATAATGTATGTTATTATATAAGAGACAAAATGATATTATTATTTTTTTGTACACATGGGAAAACAATGTAACTATGCGCGTAAACAATTATTGTAACTAGAGGGAAAATTCATGTAACTAGAGGGAAAATTCATGTAACTAGAGGGGAAATTATTTTTATTATGTTTGAATAGGATTTAAGTCAAATTTAAATTCAAATTTTCACTTTCCCAAACAAGAATTTTGAAGCAAATTTAAATTTATAATGAAATGATGGTTGTTAAAATGAAAATTACGAAGTAATAAAAGAAATTTTAACTAGAAGGGAAATTAATGTAACTAGAAGAGAAATTAATGTAACTAGAAGGGAAATTAATGTAACTATGGGCGTAAACAATTATTGTAACTAGAGGGGAAATTCATGTAACTAGAGGGGTAATTAATGTAACTAGAGGGTTGTTAAAATGAAAATTACGAAGTAATAAAAGAAATTTTAACTAGAAGAGAAATTAATGTAACTAGAAGGGAAATTAATGTAACTAGGTGTACAAACTACAACCATAAAAAATGTAACTAGTAACTACAGGGGTAATTAATGTAACTAGAAGGGAAATTCATGTAACTAGAAGGGAAATTAATGTAACTAGAAGGGAAATTAATGTAACTAGGTG
The DNA here is from genome assembly GCA_023091065.1 of Dianthus caryophyllus. Lineage (NCBI taxonomy): Eukaryota > Viridiplantae > Streptophyta > Magnoliopsida > Caryophyllales > Caryophyllaceae > Dianthus > Dianthus caryophyllus. The sequence continues at coordinate 25,506,221 of CM041519.1, read as the reverse complement.
TACAAACTACAACCATAAAAAATGTAACTAGTAACTACAGGGGTAATTAATGTAACTAGAAGGGAAATTAATGTAACTAGAAGGGAAATTAATGTAACTATGGGCGTAAACAATTATTGTAACTAGAGGGGAAATTCATGTAACTAGAGGGGAAATTCATGTAACTAGAGGGGTAATTAATGTAACTAGAGGGTTGTTAAAATGAAAATTACGAAGTAATAAAAGAAATTCTAACTAGAAGGGAAATTAATGTAACTAGAAGGGAAATTAATGTAACTAGAAGGGAAATTAATGTAACTATGGGCGTAAACAATTATTGTAACTAGAGGGTAAATTACTGTTACTAGAGGGAAAATTCATGTAACTAGAGGGGTAATTAATGTAACTAGAGGTGAAATTGTTGTAACTAGAGGGTAAATTCATGTAACTAGAAGCGAAATTCATGTAACTAGAAGGGAAATTAATGTAACTAGAGGGGAAATTAATGTAACTAGAAGGGAAATTCATGTAACTAGAGGGAAATTAATGAATAATTGTTCCTACTAGTTTCAACAACGTTTACAAAGCTATTTACATTTTTTCCAAAAATTGTATGATTATTCGTATTACTTTTCGAAAAATAATATATGTTATTATATAAGAGACAAAATGATATTATTATTTTTTTGTACACATGGGAAAACAATGTAACTATGCGCGTAAACAATTATTGTATCTAGAGGGGAAATTCATGTAACTAGAGGGGAAATTCATGTAACTAGAGGGGAAATTATTTTTATTATGTTTGAATAGGATTTGAGTCAAATTTAAATTCAAATTTTCACTTTCCCAAACAAGAATTTTGAAGCAAATTTAAATTTATAATGAAATGATGGTTGTTAAAATGAAAATTACGAAGTAATAAAAGAAATTTTAACTAGAAGGGAAATTAATGTAACTAGAAGAGAAATTAATGTAACTAGGGGTACAAATTACAACCATAAAAAATGTAACTAGTAACTACAGGGGTAATTAATGTAACTAGAGGGGAAATTATTGTAACTAAATCCCAATTTGTTATTTCGTGATTTTTGGTCAACTAGGCCGCTGTTGTTCGTGTATTTCGCGCGAATGACATATGCGAGTAAGGCTATAACTAATTCAAAATCCCAATTTCAATTTAATAAATAAAATAAAAAAATATACACCTATAATAAAAGTTAATTGAGTAAGGGGGAATGTAATTTAGGGGTAATTAATGTAACTAGAGGGGAAATTCATGTAACTAGAGGGAAAATTCATGTAACTAGAGGGAAAATAACTGTAACTAGAGGGGAAATTTATATAACTAGAACAAAATAACTGTAACTAGAGGGGAAATTCATGTAACTAGAGGGAAAATAACTGTAACTAGAGGGAAAATTCATGTAACTAGAGGGAAAATAACTGTAACTGGAGGGGAAATTCATGTAACTAGAGGGAAAATTCATGTAACTAGAGGGAAAATTCATGTAACTAGAACGATTGAATTTTGGTTTATATAAGATGCTTATTAATTAGGTATAGAAATTGTAACTAGGGGGAAAAATCGTGTACCTAAAGCCAAAATTACTGTAACTAGGGAGAAAAATCGTGTAACTAAAGACAAAATTACTGTAACCATAAAATGAATCAACTGAAGCCAAAATGAATTAGGTAAAGAAAACTGTAACTAGCGGGAAAAATTGTGTAACCACAGCCAAAATTACTGTAACCAGAAATTAATTGAATAATAAAAGTTTTTAATTAGGTAAAATAATTGTAACTTGGGGGGAAAATCGTAAATTGAGAGCAACTAAATTATCATAAATTGATTTTTACACGCATAAAAGGCATACCACATACTGAGCACATAAAACTATTCAAGAAGAAGATTGCTATATACGTCTTTTACCTTTCTAGATACACAGAAATAGGCTATATGGGATTTGAACCCACATCGATGTGTAATATTACTCATCCACTTTTCCATTAAGTTAATAGCCTTTATAAACTAACCATTGTTCTAATCACCAAGTTTACGATGACATTAAGGGACCTTGATACACAAAATAAGCTTTATGTACATAAGAAAGATTTGAGTACAATAGTAACATGTAAAAACAAAGACGTCCAGTAGATGTTGAGATCGTAAGTAGAACCAAATGTTCCTTAATTGTATCAACATACTCAAAAAATGGATATGTGTTCCTATTCAATTATGAACACTAATACACCGAATCAGCCAACAAAGGCAGACAATTTCGTTAAATAAAAATATTACCAAACTCAATTTAGGATCTTATATATTCTACAACATAATTTACTATATGGATAATACACAAATCCACACCATGATAAAATTTGAACTTACCAGCAAACAATTCACTTTCATACTTGAATCTCTATATCCATTATGAAATACTTGAAATCGGTGACTGTCGCTGCGACGATATTCAAAAGTATGATGAGCAGTTAAAGAAAAAGAACCAGTATGTAAAACTATCCAAAATGTTAGCAAAATAATACTATAGCACTTCTAAATAATCACCCTCAATTCAGACCCAATTTAGCTAGCATCAACGCAAGACGAGGAAAGCAGCGAGTCAGGAGAAACAGACATGGCACTTACCAATAGAACATAGATGAAAAAGCTACTGAAGATACACTAAACTGTAGTCCGGGTACATTTTTTATCTCTCATATGTTTGATGTAACTAACATTATATTTAATGTATCTACACACACAATTAATGTATCTAAAACCTCGAAGGTGATATTAATTTCATTGGTACACTTGCAAACTAAAGCAGAATGGAAAGCCTACAATTGGAAGCTAACAAGTTAACTGGAACTTTACCTAAGTCTGTAGCAAATCTCTCCAAAACACTAAACTTGTTCGATATAAAACAAAATCAAATAAGTGGAGAGGTTCCAGCATGTATTGGCAATTTCACAATCCTTGCTCTCCTATATATGAGTCTCAACCAACTGACAGGGAATATCCCCGACGATATTGGAAATCTCCATAAAGTTGAGCAAATTGATTTTAGCTCAAACTAATTAACTGGTAGAATTCCAAATTTCTTCGAAAATTTATAACGGTTGACTGCACTTCATTTAGAAAACAACAACCACAAGTTGCTATACTAGTGATGAAAAATACAACTATACTAGTGATTCGGATACACAAAAGTGAACCCCAGATACGGTAAATTGTAATCCAGATACATTTTTTCATCTCAAATGTTTAATGTATTCGACAATATAAATAGTGTATCTACTTATGAAGTTAATGTACCACTTTAACACAGCTTCGTCTCAACAATGTGCAGATAGAACAAAAACATACGGTCACGTAATGCACTTCAACACAATTCTAACCTAAAATGAATGCCACGTATTGCCTATCATTTCTAGATCAGTAATATTGTCTGAAAAACCTGTGCTGATATTGCTGATACTATGGTTGTTGCCTATATGAGTAACTTCACAGTAGACATTTCATCAAGATACACCAAATTGCACTTCACATACATTCAATTGTAATCTGGAAACAATTTTTTTCTCTCAAATGTTTGATGTAACTCACTTTATTAATGATGTATCTACATATAAAATTGATGGAACTAAATTGTTTATAAACCTAATTCCTTTATTATTGGAAATAAAGAGTAATTAATAGATAATATATCATTCAGAAAAAAAGAGTATTTAATTTCGAACATCACCAAATCACGGGCAGGGCAGCATCATGGTGGTCGACGAACGGTTCCGACGAGGTTAGAGTGACGGGGTCAGGGCGAAAAAGGAGAGATTGCAAGGCAGCATCAGCTCCGACTATGAATTTGGCGAGGCTCGAGGGGATAGAAAACGCAAGGGCCGATGAGAGAGGCAAAGACGTTGAGGTACACTCCGGTGAGTGGTTCTTGGGCTCGATCTCCGGTTCCGGTTCCGGCGAGAGGACGTTTTTTGCAAGACAAAGCGAGATTTTAAGCGAGTGATCGGGAGGAAAAAATAGAAATTCAAAATTCAAAACGAAAGAGAAAGAGAGATGAGGGGTTTACAGGTGGTGGTTGAAGGTGATGTGATCTGACGCGGTGGCCACGGTCATCTGAACTCCGGTGGTTTCAGGTGGCCCTGGTAGTGGTGGTGGTGGTGAATACGTGGGTGGGGTCGGGGTTTGGGGTAATTTATGATGACGGTTGTGATTTAGGGTTTGGGGTAATTCGAAGGGGAAGTGTTGATTATACTTGAGGTAGGTAGTTCGTACGGTTCGTAGTGAATAGGAGTTCGCACCAGATCCCACCTCTATATATATAGATATATATATATATATATATATATATATATATATATATATATATATATATATATATATATATATATATATATATATATATATATATATATATATATAGGGTTAAGATCCTAGTAAGAACACTAACTTTGGTAAGACAGTAGAAACAGTCAAAGTACATAATAAATATACATAAGGTACATTTAACTAACACACAAAAAGTACATTTCGTAAGGTACATTAGAAATATATGTTATGTACATTTGGAAATAATGAGTTATATTCAAAATTATATGTATATTCGAAGTTTAAAAAAAAAATGTACTTTTGGTATAGTATAAATGTACCTTAAAATTTTGACATATACCTACAATATAAAGAGATTATATGTTATAAATTTAAAATTCGTGTCTTCTATTTTCCATTACTAATATGAATGATTAATTTAAAATGTACATCATTTGTATTCATCATGTATTTTGAATGTTCTTACCGTTCTTACCTAAGGCCATGTTCTTATTTGATCTTAATCCTATATATATATATATATATATCAAGACAGCAAATATTGCGAGACACAGCATTTTAGTCTTTTTTGTGAAACTTTAACATAGTTTTATGAAATTTCAAAAATTGTGAAACATTAACAAAATTGTGAAACTTTAAGACATTAAAGTTTCACAATTTTTGAAGTTTCATGAAACTATGTTAAAGTTTCACCAAAAAGGCTAAAATGCTGTGACTCGTTTGTGTCTCGCAATAGTTAGGTGTCTCGTTTAAACTTGTTATATATATATATAACAAGTTTCAAACTCGCAATAGTTTCATTTTTTGTTCGTTACAGTTTCGTTTTTTCAGTACAGTAGTTTCGAATTTTTTATGTGGGACTCACGGACTCAAATTTTTTGAGGGACTTAGTTTAACCTAATTCTATATATATATATATATATATATATATATATATATATATATATATATATATATATATATATATATATAATTAGGATCACGTGAGTCCACTTATCTTTTTGAGTTCGTGAGTCCAGATTACAATATCACACACTATAACTAACAATATCACATACTATAACTAACAATATCACAAAAATCTGAGATTTTTTACAACTGTACACATACTACAACTAACAATATCACATACTATAACTAACAATATCACACACTATGTCAGGCCGCACAAATTTTTTAAACCCTTTATTTTTCTTTTTTTTTTTCGTGATATTGTTTCCTATATGTTGTGATATTCTTCCTTAAAACTAGTGATATTGTAACTGGACTCACGGACTCAAATATTTAGGTGGACTCACCGGATCTTGCCTATATATATATATATATATATATATATATATATATATATATATATATATATATATATATATATATATATATATATATAGAATTAGGTTCTTTAGAGTCCACATATTTTTTAGAGTCCTAGAGTCCAGTTTTTGATTTGAGATTTTAACCAAATAAATCGAAATTCTAACAAAAATAATGGAATTCCAAAAATTCAAAAAATTTGAAATTCCAAAAACATTGGAATTCCAAATTTTTCTGGAATTCCTGGAATTTTTGGAATTTCAAATTTTTGGGTTAAAATTTCAATTATTTTGGTTAAAATTTCAAATCGTAAAAGTGGACTCTAGGACTCTAAAAAATATGTGGACTCTATATAACTTACCTCTATATATATATATATATATAGAATTAGGTTCTTTAGAGTCCACATATTTTTTAGAGTCCTAGAGTCCAGTTTTTGATTTGAAATTTTAACCAAATAATTCGAAATTTTAACAAAAAAAATGGAATTCCAAAAATTCCAAAAATTTGAAATTCCAAAAACATTGGAATTCCAAATTTTTCTGGAATTCCTGGGATTTTTGGAATTTCAAATTTTTGGTTTAAAATTTCAATTATTTTGGTTAAAATTTCAAATCGTAAAAGTGGACTCTAGGACTCTAAAAAATATGTGGACTCTATATAACCTACCTCTATATATATATATATATATATATATATATATATAGAAATTGAATCAGGTGAGACCACTCCCTTAAAATGAGGCTACCCCTTAAAATGAGACCACTCTGTTATAATAACATAATATCTTATTACTGTAACAAAAACCAGGTAACAGAGAACATACATTAAAGTAACATTGAACATATATTAAAGTAACAGAGAACATACATTAAAGTAACATTGAACATATATTAAAGTAACAGAGAACATACATTAAAGTAACAATACTAAAGTGCTACAGTAACAAGGCTTGAAAACTAAAGTTGGCGTTCGCATTACAAAGTAATATGGTAACTTTTCAACATTATTCATTATCAGAAGACAAATTTGCTTTTGCTTCTACTATGTTTAACACACAAAGCTTGTTCGTCTTTTTCTGCTAATTTGATACAGTATATCAATTCGTCTTCTCCACTGAATTTTAGATATTGTCTTCGCTAAGAATCAGGCTTATCAGCAGAGCCGTGTGTATATGCATTAAAAGAACAACCAACATCAAATATATTAGAAAACACAAACATCAAATGTTACAGTTTTTGATTAAAAATTTGAAATACAAATGACACAACAATATGATTGAAATCACTAAAAATCGCATAATAGAGTAAAATATTCAAAATCACAACGAATAAAATAGTGACTACAAATTGCAACATCAATTCAGAGTAACAACATTGAAATCCCTAATTTGAAATTATAAACATCAGTACATGGTAGCAAAAAACCCTAGATTGAAATTACAATCTTAAAAATAACAAAATCTGGCGAAAAGATCAAATCATAGCTCAAAAAAGAACTTTAAAACAATGAAAAATTGGTTAAGAAACAAAAATTAAGCAAAAATATTCTTTAAAAACGAAAAACGAATGTTGAAACGATAAATCTAAGAATCGAACGACAAAGAAAACTCCAGCAAATAAAACTTACCATAGAAGTCGTTCAACACCGTGGAATAGATAAGATCGAAAATAAATCAAAGAGCACAAATTAGGATTAATTCGATGATCAATTTGTATGAGAAATGAAATTGCAGAAAAAAATTTAGAGGAAAATTTGTAAGAGAGAGAAAGAGGTGTTTGATTTATGAACTAAATTGAAAAGTTGGGGGTAGAGGAGCAGCAAGTCAACGTGGCAACATCTCATGCATCCAAATAATTTAGATCCAAGGGCTAATATTTGGATGCATGACTCACCAAATTTGAGGGGATTCATGTGATCCTATTTATATATATATATATATATATATATATATATATATATATATATATATATATATATATATATGAGATCATTTAAGCCCATAGGCTTAAGAAAGTCATTAAGTCCTATTGTGAGCCATAGGATGTTAAACTAATCTAGGGCTGAGATTAAAACTGTCGTTAATGACTGAATTTAAAAAAAAATAAAAAATGAAATGGTTAATTTGGATTGAGATAAACGAGAAATATGTTGGATGATAAATTATTTTTTCAATGCATTATTATTAGCCTTTCCATTTTCCTTTTCCATTGAAAAAATATTCAACCAAAACATATCTAGCTCTTCTTCTTCTTCCACCGAGAAACTCATCCACTTTTTTCCATTTTTTTATTTTAGATTTGAAGCTTTTAATTCTCTTATTTTGTAAACATATTCTTCATTTTGACATCTTGAAATAGTGCAAGTGGTACTTGTTGAAGGTGGTTATGATGGTAAGTATTAAATTAATGTCGGAATTTGTATGTAATTTCTTTTAAGAAATTTAAGTGATGTTGGATATTTTTTAAATGGTAAAATTGCAGTAATTCGTTTTTTTCTCAATTTATTATGTGAAAATTAAGAATTCTTGATGAAGTCTAAAACGTATAATTTAAATTTGTAGAATTAATTAATTAATTTTTTATTTTTTTTTATTATTGTGCTATTGCAGTAGGAAATGGTGTGTGTAACACCCCGTGTTTTTATTAATACTAATTAATTATTTTAACAAAATTCTTAAATTAAAATTTATATAAATTAACTTTTATTCAATTACTTCAAAACGCGGCTGAAAAATTTCGATTAAATAAACTTTCTCAAGATATTTCTAGTTAAACTTTCTCGATTTTTATATTAATCTGTATTATATTTTTATTCTTAAAATACTTGTCAACTAAAACCTTGATTCAATTGGTTTTATTAAACTTAATAAATTTGCGTTTTACTTTAAAAATTATTATTACTTGAATAAAAATAATTTTATTGAAATGTATCTTGCGAATAAACTAGCCATTTGAAAATCTGTGAGACCGTAATAAAATTTATGGTTAACAACTTTTATACATTTTATATCTCAAAATATAAATTTTGTAATACTAATCATAGAACTAAAATTTAAAACCAATAATTTAAAGTATAGTATATTTTATAAAATATAAAAGTTTATAAATAAGAGTAAATGAAACGGAGCAAACAAAATGAAACAGACCCAATTATCTCCCAAGTATGTCGACACACTCACCTTCTCTCATTCTGATATTATATTTTGTGCTTACTTAACACACCACTCAAATAGTAAAACCTAATAACTCCCTCACTTGTTTCACTGCCTCCTTCCTCCTTTCTTTATCTTCTTCCTCACTCTCTTTATAAATAAAATAAAAAAAAGAATCAAGAAGCAACAACAAGACCACAATGACGACGGTAACAACAAGCTCAACAACATTAATAATAATAATAATAATAATAATAATAATAATAATAATAATAATAATAATAAAAAAAAAACAAGAGCAGCAAAACAACGGACAACACTAGTAGCTCGTTGGTCACCACCATTCACAACCACCCATGCCGCCACCGTGCACCACCACCCCGACGTCACAGCCACCACCGTCACCTTCTCTCCCTTCTCGGCCCTGCCCTTTTCTCTTCTCTTTCTCCCCCCGTTTCTACCGCTCTCCCCTTCTCTTTTCCCCTGTTCTCGGCCCCACCGTGAGCCACACCACCGTGACCACCGTCTCACCACCTCAGGCCGCCTCCTTCCTCGGCCAACACCACCACCGTGGGCCTCCTTCTCTTCTCCCCTGCTTTTCGTCCTCCCCTGCCCTGCTATTTCGAGGTGGTCGACCACCACCGTGTGCCACCACCACCGTGCCCTGCTCACAGTGGCCTAGATATGCTTGCCGTCGTATTCTTATCGTCGGTAAGTGTCGTCGATTAAATCGTTTTTATCCATTGAATTATCGACATTTAATTTCGCCGACTCTAATTCACTTCACCTCTCACCTGCGTGTTCTGTTCATTTGCCGAGGACGGTCTCGACGCGAGCTTGACGCCCCTGCTCTTCCCGGCCCTGGTCTGCCGTGGTCTTTCTTCCCCTGCTCACCACCGTCCTTCTTCATTTTTTTGGGTGAGCCTCATTCTATTAAAATTTCCCAATTTTAGTTCATCCTAATTCTATTTTATTTCGTCGATTAATTAATTATTGACTTGCGTTTGTATCACTTCTCATTTTTCCCGTCTTTTGTGGGTGAAATGTCGCTGTCACTTTCGAGTTGGGTCGGACCAGAATTGTCGTGCCTTGGAAATCATTTAAATCGGGTTTATTTGGAGGCCTCTGTTCGTGAGCCAAATTTAGGTGACTCGATTTCTTCCTCAAAATCTCTAACAATTAACGTTTTGGTTTTATTTAAATTAATCTGTTATTAAAAGTGAGCTAGTATGCATTAGGCACGTATACCTCTCGTTTCAGTTTATTTAATAACTTTGTATGAATCGCTATAGTATGAAATTGGGTGTTAATTTTGGTTATAATATAATGTTGAATTGATTTGTGAAATATGATATTTATCGATTTTGTGATAATATGTTTTGAGTGAAAAATGTGTTATTGAATTAATGTTGAATGTATTTCCTTGTTTGTTTGATGATTATCTAATGACTTGGTGGAGCATTGGAATGTGATTTGTTGAGTATGATTATTTGTGGCGTGGTTGGTTATTTGATTGGTTTATACTGTGTTAAATCATCATGATTTCCTTATGTGTTTCGCTGCATACTTGCTATTTGTTTTCCCTTGTTTATTTATTATTCATATCGCATATTGCTTTAGAAATTGCATGTGTCGAAACTTCGAAGGAGTGTGCGGGAAAATGATGAGAGTTTAATGCACAGTACCCAGTATTGACCGTTGATCTATCGTGATTTGAAGGCCTTATTTTGTAATCTATTTTGAGAGGACTTGTAAATCTAAATACTGCTTTTATCTATAAACTCGTATTATGTATCTTGAGTTTGTTAAACGATAACATTTGGTTTTGTAATATATAGACTTAATTAATTTTCCGCCTTAGTTTAATTAAAGTCACGAAAAACCAGGTTATTCTGATTAATTATCGAGTCGCTCTTGACCGTGAATAACTTAAAGTTATCTCATCTAGCGAGACGACACAGGCCGTATATACATATTAATATATATGTCCGGCATAGACTTATAGGATCAAATAATGAATTAGAAATCTTAGATCGCTAAAATAATAATCTTAGAACGCTTTAAAGGTGAGAATGGGTAGAAATATTAAGGATTGACCGACTGACCTAGATTTTAGAATTTTCGACCGTCATTCAACCTCGATAGATTTTTATTTCTCTTTTCTTGCCTGCTAAGTGCTCTGTGACTAATCTTTTTGACTAACCAGTCAATTATACTAACATTGTGAAAATCGAGACGTATAAATCGAAGACATGACGACAAGAAGTCAAGCGCAACAAATGGACGCACCATTTACACTTTGAGAAGACATTCAAGATTTGGAGAGCCTATTGAATTGAAGACTTCTACAACGATATCAAAATCGTTCTTCCAATATCATCATCGAAACTCTTTTCGACTTTCAAATCTCCTCATAGTAAAATTCCTAATATTTTCTTCCTTAAAAATAAAATAAAAGGATACTACTATTTTTAAACTACTTAAAATTTTGATTCCTTCTAAACATCTAATTTCTTTCTCAATAATTCCTACAAATTGACTTCATAAAATGAAGTTTCATTTTTCCATTAATTTTGTTAAATAACTCAATCCTGTTATTTTTCATTTTCATAAAACACCTAATCCTTTATTTTCAATATACTTTCGAGCTTGATTTCTTCATACTTTTTATCTCTTACACATTTTATCATCATCAAAAATCTTTTGAATTTTCTAAATATATAATTTTACCAATTGACTTCCTAAAGTTAATTTTCATCAATTTTATGTAATCTCAAGAAAATGGCGTTATCTTTTCTTTTATATTTTATGAACTTTTTATTTCTTACTTTTTGAGAATTAGTCGTTTCTTTCGTAAAATCTTTATGATGATATTAGAAATACCTTTGAAAATTCTTGGTTTCAAACTTCTTATTTCTTTATTTAAAAATCTTTGAAATTGTCTGCCTTCATCTTCTATTTCTTTCCATCTAAATATACATGTAACAATATTATTTATGTAATTATCATAAATTTTCAATCTTACTAGAGATATGATCTATAACATTTTCATTTCACCTAATAATAGTATAATAATAATTTTTAAGAAAAAGAGCTATATTAAAAAGGTTATCCGTAATTCTCTAAAATTTTATTTATCATTCAACGATAACATGTATTTCCTTAATTTCATTAAAGCTCATATTTTTCTTATGGTCACTACGATTTTTACATATTTTCCCTAAATGCCGTTTTTCCTAAGGCTATATATCATGTACACGTGATCATTAAAAGTAACAATAATAATATTATGTATATCCGTTTAAAACTTCTTAAGGGGGTAGGACAATAATTTGATATTATCAAAATCCTAATTAAATATTAAAAAAATTCTTTAATTCAACCTATTTTAAGGTTAACATTTTATTTTTAAATTTAAATGATTCGTTTTGATTCTTAAAACGCTTATTATTTCTATTTAATTTAATTCCGTACAAAACTTCTAGGCCCTACCTTTTTGAAAACCTCTTTCTCGCAGATTTTGAAAATGACAATGCAGCAACATTTAGATATTAATTCGAAAAAGAATTATTTGTATTTTGAAACTATTAAATTCATCAATCTTTCCTTTGTAGAAAATTCATACCCAATCAAGAGCAATGTTAATATCCTAATTCCAAAAATCTCAATGTTTTCACTAACTGTCTAGTTCTATCTCGACAGTTATCCATCCTATTCAAGTTTCGGGGACGAAACTTTTCTTAAGGGGGTAGGATTGTAACACCCCGTGTTTTTATTAATACTAATTAATTATTTTAACAAAATTCTTAAATTAAAATTTATATAAATTAACTTTTATTCAATTACTTCAAAACGCGGCTGAAAAATTTCGATTAAATAAACTTTCTCAAGATATTTCTAGTTAAACTTTCTCGATTTTTATATTAATCTGTATTATATTTTTATTCTTAAAATACTTGTCAACTAAAACCTTGATTCAATTGGTTTTATTAAACTTAATAAATTTGCGTTTTACTTTAAAAATTATTATTACTTGAATAAAAATAATTTTATTGAAATGTATCTTGCGAATAAACTAGCCATTTGAAAATCTGTGAGACCGTAATAAAATTTATGGTTAACAACTTTTATACATTTTATATCTCAAAATATAAATTTTGTAATACTAATCATAGAACTAAAATTTAAAACCAATAATTTAAAGTATAGTATATTTTATAAAATATAAAAGTTTATAAATAAGAGTAAATGAAACGGAGCAAACAAAATGAAACAGACCCAATTATCTCCCAAGTATGTCGACACACTCACCTTCTCTCATTCTGATATTATATTTTGTGCTTACTTAACACACCACTCAAATAGTAAAACCTAATAACTCCCTCACTTGTTTCACTGCCTCCTTCCTCCTTTCTTTATCTTCTTCCTCACTCTCTTTATAAATAAAATAAAAAAAAGAATCAAGAAGCAACAACAAGACCACAATGACGACGGTAACAACAAGCTCAACAACATTAATAATAATAATAATAATAATAATAATAATAATAATAATAATAAAAAAAAAACAAGTGCAGCAAAACAACGGACAACACTGGTAGCTCGTTGGTCACCACCATTCACAACCACCCATGCCGCCACCGTGCACCACCACCCCGACGTCACAGCCACCACCGTCACCTTCTCTCTCCCTTCTCGGCCCTGCCCTCTTCTCTTCTCTTTCTCCCCGTTTCTACCGCTTCTCCCTTCTCTTTTCCCCCTGTTCTCGGCCCCCAGTGAGCCACACCACCGTGACCACCGTCTCACCACCTCAGGTCCTCCTTCCTCGGCCAACACCACCACCGTGGGCCTCCTTCTCTTCTCCTCCCCTCGCTGGTCCTCCCCGCTCGCTATTCCGAGGTGGTCGACCCCCACCGTGTGCCACCACCACCGTGCCCTGCTCACAGTGGCCTAGATATGCTTGCCGTCGTATTCTTATCGCTTCGTAAGTGTCGCCGACAAATCGCTTTTATCCATTGAATTATCGACATTTAATTTCGCCGACTCTAATTCACTTCACCTCTCACCGCGTGTTCTGTTCATTTGCCGAGGATCTCGCCTCGACGCGAGCTTGACGCCCCTGCTCTTCCCGGCCCTGGTCTGCCGTGGTCTTTCTTCCCCTGCTCACCACCGTCCTTCTTCATTTTTTGGGTGAGCCTCATTCTATTAAAATTTCCCAATTTTAGTTCATCCTAATTCTATTTTATTTCGTCGATTAATTAATTATTGACTTGCGTTTGTATCACTTCTCATTTTTCCCGTCTTTTGTGGGTGAAATGTCGCTGTCACTTTCGAGTTGGGTCGGACCAGAATTGTCGTGCCTTGGAAATCATTTAAATCGGGTTTATTTGGAGGCCTCTGTTCGTGAGCCAAATTTAGGTGACTCGATTTCTTCCTCAAAATCTCTAACAATTAACGTTTTGGTTTTATTTAAATTAATCTGTTATTAAAAGTGAGCTAGTATGCATTAGGCACGTATACCTCTCGTTTCAGTTTATTTAATAACTTTGTATGAATCGCTATAGTATGAAATTGGGTGTTAATTTTGGTTATAATATAATGTTGAATTGATTTGTGAAATATGATATTTATCTGATTTTGTGATAATATGTTTTGAGTGAAAAATGTGTTATTGAATTAATGTTGAATGTATTTCCTTGTTTGTTTGATGATTATCGGAATGACTTGGTGGAGCATTGGAATGTGATTTGTTGAGTATGATTATTTGTGAGCGTGGTTGGTTATTTGATTGGTTTATACTCGTGTTAAATCATCATGATTTCCTTATGTGTTTCTGCTTGCATACTTGCTATTTGTTTTCCCTTGTTTATTTATTATTCATATCGCATATTGCTTTAGAAATTGCATGTGTCGAAACTCGAAGGAGTGTGCGGGAAAATGATGAGAGTTTAATGCAGGTACCCCGAGTATTGACCGTTGATCTATCAGGGGATTTGAAGGCCTTATTTTGTAATCTATTTTGAGAGGACTTGTAAATCTAAATACTCTGTTTTATCTATAAACTCGTATTATGTATACTGAGTTTGTTAAACGATAACAGCTGGTTTTGTAATATATAGACTTAATTAATTTTCCGCCTTAGTTTAATTAAAGTCACGAAAAACCAGGTTGTTACAGTGTGGAAGTAAGGGATGGTGAATTTTGCAAGGATGAGGTTATTTGCAAAAAACAGAGTTGTAATAGTCGATAAATTTCAACTACGGCACAATCAAGAACTCGTAACATTTGAGAATAGGGATGGTCAGAGTACCAGAAGTCGTTCATTTTGTCTAATATCAGAGTAAGTTGTCGCAGTTTTCTTTTTCGGGGTTAAAATTCTTTTTTTCGTGGTTAAAATCTTTTTTTTTTTTTTTTGTGTAATCTCTTTTACAACATTGAAATCCGATTTTTCTTCACTAGAATCTTCTTTTTTAGTTATGTTATTTGTGGGTAGTTAAAAATAATTTTTAGAACATTGAAATTCGTTTTTTCGGTTAGAATCTTCTTTTTTATTGATGTTATTTGTGGGTAGTTAAAATCAATTTTTAGAACATTAAAATTCGTTTTTCCTCTGTTAGAATCTTCTTTTTTGATGACGTTTGAGCATTCGTGATTAATCGTATTTTTTGATATGTTAGGTGAATATTGGAGCACAAAGACATAGAGGATGCTAAAGTCCAAACCCATATGTCGAAATGGCTTCGATATCAATTGAGTCAACTGACGGCTATTTTGACAGAGGCGGTGAAGTGTAGTTCTAGTGTAATATTATTTAAGCATTTTGTAAACTTAATTAGTTTAATTAGATAATTCATTTGTAGTTTATACTTGTTCTAATTTGATATAACATTGTTAATGGTATTTGTTTTTTCTTGAAATCTCAGATAAGTAACTCAAAGTTTTAAATTTATTGAGATTTGATATAACCATGTTAATGGTATTAATTTTTTTTCCTCTTGAAATCTTATATAAGTAACTTAGAATTTCAATTTTTTTTGAGGTTTGCTATAACTTTATTAATGATATTCTTTTTTTTGGCTTGAAATCTCAGATAAAACACATAAAGTTTCAAATTTTACTGATACCGATTTGAGCTAAATAGTAACCCAATAAAATGGTAACATATAACCACAGTTCAAAGATAGTACTGCTATTACATTCTAACAATCGGTGATTGAATAACAAAATGTCACTACAAAATGTCATTATAAAACGTCATTAATAAATAATGTTCAAGGTACGATAAAATGGTCAAAAAAAGATTCCAACAGTTCAGCGATATTATTGAGTCTAAAAAGTACATATATTTCAAATGTTTGGATACGATTTTAACTTATTATCATGTCAAAACCTTAAACGTACAAATGTTTAACAAGTAAACTCTTTTTGTGCAATATGAAACTTCAACGACCTAAAATGTGATTTTAACGTATATTTATAAAACTCCGAAGAAGAAGACACTTTATGGTGCACTCAGTTGTTCTGGACTGCTCGGGCTTGACAACAACTCCCCTAACAGCGAAAATCTGTGAACACAAAAACACATTGTCAGAGAAACAATAAAATCAAACACACAAAAAATATATTACGGTGAAAAAAATTAAACTGTCAACAAAATAAACACTCATAATTCACTATCAATTATCAATTATGATAAAAAAATTTAATTCTGATAAAAAAAAAAAAAAAAACAAACAAACTGAAAACTCGAAAAACCATTATCATTTTCAAAAATAGAAACTTGAAAATACATTAACTTGCTAAAATTAAAATTAAACTACCACCAAAAAAACTCTCAAAAATCATTATCAATTATTATGAACACATGCAAAATGAAATTCAAAATATAACAAACGAAAAAATTCAAAATATAACAAACGAAATTACCTTTAAGTTGTACAGAAGAGACTAATTTTGGGCAGTTAACTGATGAAATTAAGGAAGAATGAAGAAAAAATTAGGAAAAAATATGAAGAAGAGATGTTGAGGAGGAAGATGAACGAACAAAATGTAAAGAGTAATTCAAAATAGTCAATGAATGTAAGCTTAGGGAAAAGGGGGGGAACACTGATTGAAATTATGAATGTTTAGGGGACCGTGTAATTGTCTCGAGTTTGCAAGTATTCTCATTTTTTTTCTTTTTTTGTTTTTTTTTTTTAATGAAATTGTATTAAATGCTAGCTTTAATCTTGACCATTGATTGAAACTAATCTAAGGGCTGAGATTATAACTCAATGGCTTTCTATACTATGTTGGGCTTAAAAGATCCTATCCCTATATATATATATATATATATATATATATATATAGAGGTGGGATCTGGTACGAACTCTCACTCATTACGAACCGTACGAACTCCTCACTCAGCTACCTCACTTAATTAAACCTTCCCCTTCCCTCAGCAATACTCGCTCGACATAACTAAAAAAAAACAAAAAACAAAACACCTTCCCCTTCCCCTTCACTCATTCAACACCACTCTATTTCACCAAGATCGGTCAACCACCGCTGCCAATCAGCCAACCACCACCGCTGCCAAGAATAACCACCGCCGTCAAGAAATCAACCGCCGGTAAGTAGGACGATAAAACTTGTAGCTACACTCATACTAAGCGTAACTAGAAAATGTGATGCTTATTTCAACAATGTAACTAGGACGATAAAACTTGTAGCTACACTCATACTAAGCGTAACCACAAAGGGGAAACAATTAGGGGAAATTACTAGAGCGAAAATAACTGTAACTAGAGGGGAAATTTATGTAACTAGGGGGGAAATTAATGTAACTAGAGGGAAAATAACCGTAACTAGAGGGGAAATTCGTGTAACTAGAGGGGAAATTCATGAAACTAGAACAAAATAAAGTGTAACTAGATGGGATATTCATGTAACTAGAGGGAAAACTTATGTAACTAGAGGGGAAATTCATGTAACTAGAGGGGAAATTACTGTAACTAGAACAAAATAAAGTGTAACTAGAAAATGTGATGCTTATTTCAACAATGTAACTAGGACGATAAAACTTGTAGCTACACTCATACTAAGCGTAACCACAAAGGGGAAACAATTCATAATTACTAGAGCGAAAATAACTGTAACTAGAGGGGAAATTTATGTAACTAGGGGGGAAATTAATGTAACTAGAGGGAAAATAACCGTAACTAGAGGGAAAATTCATGTAACTAGAGGGGAAATTCATGAAACTAGAACAAAATGGAAAACAATGGAACTAAGATGAAAAACAATGGAACTAAGATGAAAAACAATGCAACTAGAATGAAAAATAATGCAACTAAGATGAATAACAATGTAACCAGAAAAACGAACAATGCGACTAGGATGAAATATCTTGTAACTAGAGGGGAAATTCATGTAACTCGAGGGGAAAGTCATGTAACTAGAGGGGAAATTCATGAAACTAGATGGGAAATTCATGTAACTAGAGGGGAAATTACTGTAACTAGAATGGAAATTCATGTAACTAGAGGGGAAATTCATGTAACTAGAGGAGAAATTACTGTAACTAGAAGGGAAATTCATGTAATTAGAGGGGAAATTCATGCAACTATAGGGAAATTAATAAATAATTGTTCCTACTAGTTTCAACAACGTTTACAAAGTATTTACATTTTTTCCAAAAATTGTATGATTATTCGTACTACTTTTCGAAAAATAATGTATGTTATTATATAAGAGACAAAATGATATTATTATTTTTTTGTACACGTGGGAAAACAATGTAACTAAATTATTGTAACTAGAGGGGAAATTATCACATTAGAGGAAATTCATGTAACTAGAGGGGAAATTCATGTAACTAGAGGGGAAATTACTGTAACTAGAAGGGAAATTCATGTAACTAGAGGGAAAATTCATGTAACTAGAGGTGAAATTGTTGTAACTAGAGGGAAAATTCATGTAATTAGAAGGGAAATTCATGTAACTAGAAAGGAAATTAATGTAACTAGGGGGGAATTTACAATTCTACGCTATTGTCTGCTTTTTTCTTTCTTTTTTTCTTTTTGTTTTTTTTTTTTTTTAAAGTTGTCTCACAAAAGCCCACCATAGAAAATTAGAAAAGCCCAACATAGAAAATTAGAAATATATCTCACAAAAGCCCACCATAGAAAATTAGAAATATGAAATGAACGAACCATAAAATTTTTAATCAAAATATTATTAATTTATTATTGAACGCTGTAACTATTCCAAAATTGTAACTAGGTGTACAAACTACAACCGTAAAAAATGTAACTAAACCAAAATAGGTGTACAAATAAGAAAATGTGGAGTTAAGAACAAAATAGCTTTGAATGTAACTAGAGGAGAAATTCATGTAACTAGAGGGGAGAAATTCATGTAACTAGAGGGGAAATTCATTTTCTAGTTACACTTTATTTTGTTCTAGTTACTAGAGTGGAAATTCATGTAACTAGAACAAAATAAAGTGTAACTAGAAAATGTGATGCTTATTTCAACATACTACAAAATAAGTAGAAAGTGTAACTAGAACAAAATAACTGTAACTAGAGGGGAAATTCATGTAACTAGATGGGAAATTCAAGTAACTAGAGGGGAAATTATTATAACTAGAAGGGAAATTATAAAACCATCCTTCACAAGCTTCCTAATGTTTTGGCCTTCAAACAACAAACCAATTTACATCACAAATCACGTTAATAACACACCAAATACTCACTAACCAAACACAGACGATTATTGGCTTTCACCCGAACTGATGATCCCTTCAAATATTATATCGAGACGATTGTTCTCTAACTTCCGTTAGATTTGTTTTCAATTTTAACTATTTGTGGTAAGTGTCATTTGACGTTTCATTAACGAAATAGTTTTACGTAAATTATTGCAATGATTTCGAACATATTATCACTGTTGTAGTAGAACTATGAACTACATGTATCAATTACGCAGCCAAAACTAAATCATTTTAGCTCCATTTACGGTGTATTACACATGAATTCACCACGACCAAACGACGTATACGAAAATTATACGGAGAATCAAGTTAAATGATAGAGGTAAATAGTGAAAGCAGACCTTCCTATAGACCGAAACAAATGTATTCGTATTCTAAATACGTCTTTGCATTTATTAAAAAAATGATAAACTTTGTTAAATAAAATTAATCATAACATAAATAATCAACTCCAAAAACAATAGAGCAACAAAAATATGAAAATCAACACAAATCTAGTAACCCAAAACACTAATCATTTCCCAGAAAAATTACAGACCTAATTACAAAAACCATGATGAACATCAAAAAAGAATGAAACCCAAAACACTAAACATGTAGCGACACTCATTATAAGCGTAACCACATGTAACTAGGACGATCATCATATACGTTCTTTGCCAGTGCTGATTTCCCAACTCCAGGCAATCCCGTGATGCAAATAACTGATACGTACAGCGGAAAAGAATGAAACTAAAGTGGAAAACAATGAAACTAAAAGATCATGTTGAATCTCAAAATTGTTTACGATGATGTTCCAACATTGTCCTACATATTACGATGATGTTCCAACATTGTCCTACATATTAGATGATGATATTCCTCGAGTTAGATTATGCTTCATGCCAAATCCAAAAACTATTTACGAAAAATCCTGCATGAAAAAAAAAAAAAACTGTAAGTAGATGAATTTATCAGACACAAAATTGCAAAAGGTAACTATGGTGGAACAAAATGTAACTATACGGGGAAAAAATTTACCTACAGTGAAAAACAATGTAACTACAGAGAAAATTATTGTAACCGGAAAATATAAAAGATCATGCTTGAGAATTAGGGTGCGGACAATGGATACTATCCACCACGAGCACCACCGATCACCATTGTTGTCGTTCAGCACCTACTGATCACCACCCAACACCAAACAATACGACTACCATCCACCACGAGATCCACCAACAAACACCATACCCATAATATACGGGCAGCCCACTTACTCTGACAACCGTCCCACCACTAACTCGCGGCACCGGTGACACAAGCAGACTCAACTCGACCAAGAAAAACAAGCAGACTCAACTCCACAGTTTTAGAACTCATCATTTTGGGTATACTACTCATATGTGCAGTTGTTAGTCATATCAAATAGCCACTGAATCAGACGCCTAATATATGAAAATAATCTTAAAATTCCAAGAGCCATTCCAAACCCTTATATAATTGAGAACAACTCACAACATTTCACAGCATGTACACCACAGGCAAGGTAAGAAAGACGGACCAAAGGCAAGAAACAGAAAATAGTCAAGCAGGATTTCGAATGTATTCCAAAGGAGGATTTCAGATGGTATACCAAATCATCAGATAGAGTTCATATCTAATTAACACATGTATAGACAAAATGTATTGATAATACCTTTCTCAAATTCTTATCCCACTTCAGCAATTGAAGAAGCACACGTTGACGATATCCACCTAAATCCTAAACACAACATTGTAAAAATATAAGACAAGATTTAAAAATAGTCACATGCATATTGTATTTTGATTAAAGAAAAAAATTTAAAAACCTTATAATAATTCTTGTCAGTCCACAATGCTACATCATGTCCAGCATCCAAGTATTTCATTACATAGACACCACAATCATACCAATAAAGAAAAGTTTTAAAAAAAAAACATTTAAAAGGTAATAAAACAATTACAGATTTTACCTTACAGAAGAACTGATATAAGTGAAGAAAAAAACATAGATACAAAAAACTTACACATTTGTTTGTTGTGGCACTTCCACTTTCTCCAAATCAAAAAAACCGATGCCCGACAACGACTCATAACCTTTCATTTTCTCTAACACTTTTTCATTATTAAAGACCTTGAGAAACAAAAACCAATAATGAACTATTTAGATTACAAAATATAATACTAAAACTTAAATTCATATGAGCAAAGTATTATAGAACAATACATACTTGATCACCGCTGAATTCCGTCCGTTCGATTTCCAGTGTAGATTTAGGAGTTGGTGTGCAAGAATCAAGAACGTAAGTTTTCTGTCTTTCCAAGTCACTTACACAAGCGTACCAATGACCTTCATGAAGAAGGGGAAAGAAAACCTAAAACAAAAACAGAAAGCAAAAATACAATGACTATAACAAATAGAATTATGTTAACCAATCTAGTAATTTGTCAATGTTTCACTACTACGTTTTACATGTACAACAAGTACCCAGTAAAAGGAATTTCCAGGAGGTCTAAAAAGGCAGTCCACTAACATAAACTCAAAAAAGGACCAAAAAAAAAGAAAAAGCATACCTTCTTAATCAGTTTCCCATCTTTCGGGATGTAATCTTTCTTCACGTAACCACTCCATATGTATTTCCTTTTGTCATCGTCAACAAACTGCAAAAATGTTAAACCTATTATCAATAAAACAAAAATCACTGTAACCAAGAAATAACAGCATAAAAAAAGGCTCATAAACTCATTTTTCGAAATATTTAACTTTTGTACAAAAAAATGTAACTATGGGAAAAAGTAGTGTAATTGAAGGCAAAATAATCAGAATTAAAAGCTGTAATAACAAGAAATGTAATTTTACCCGACATGTGGTGGGAAGAAATGTAATATCGTGTTTGTTGTAATGCAGTGAGATACCGAAAATGTCAATAACCTAAAACACAAAATAATAATCAAATATAAAATCATAAAAATAGGAATTGTGTAAATAAAGGGTAAAATCGGAGAAAAGCAAACCACTACCATATCCATGATGCGAGAACGCCTTTTAAGAGAGAGAGCAATCCGCCTCTTGAAACTTCCATCCATTCTGCATTTAACAAATACTTTCTAGAAAATATAAAGAAACAAACGTAAGAATGCAAAATTAAAAAAGAGAATGATAATAGGTTAAAACTAACAAGGAAAGGCAAAGTCTACAAATACAATAAAAACATATAAAACTTACTTGACATCTCCACCTTTCTTCATAACAAGATTTAGCAAGAATTTATCATCAACAAGCGGTTGTTCACACAAATCTTCCATACTAAAATCAAATTTGAAAATTAATAAACTTCAAAATAAAGCATGTTGAAACGAAAAAAAGTAATACCAAAACAAGGTAAATCAAACTCACGGAATAGAAGAAGATGTCGCATGTGAAGCTTGGAAGACTTGACTTTTCACGCACTTTCATCAAAAAACAAGATGCGATGCAGCAATTTTGAACTATAACGCCTTATATTCTTAAGCTAAAAAAAAATAAAAAAATTAAACTTGTAAGATAAGAATAACAACTAACAAAACTAATACGTTTATCAGTAAAAAATTTTACTTACATCATTAAGGTTGTAACCTTGTTTCACTCCCTTATATGTCTCTAAAATACGAAGCAAATGGATGCCAGAATCAACACCATCAGCAATACCAGACTTTGGAGTAAAAGGTTTAACAGGCATCCAATTCACATTGTTGACAGATGCAAACTTGTTCTTCAAAACACTGATAAGATGTTTCCTCTATTGAAAAAGTACAAGAAAAAATAATAAATACAAAACAATAATATTACATATATGAAAATGAAAATCAGAAAAAGGACTGAAAACATACAACAGAATGAACAGAATTAGCATGTTTGATATATGCAGCATTCATAGGATGAATTATTTGAATTTCCATGGTCTTAAAATTGGCACAGACTATAAAAGGAGGATTACAGAGGTCGGTGATTGGGACAAAAATCTGTAAAACAACACAAACAATAAGAACAAAAAGAAAACGGTTTCAATAAAAATAAAAAGTAGTAAATTTATAAATCAGTGAATCTTACCAACGACAAAGAAGGGTAATCAATTTCAACATTGTCAATAGACTACATTAAAAAAAAAAAAAAAAAAAAGAAAAAAAAAAAAAAGAGTTAGATACAATAACATGGTAACCGAAAGAGATCAATAAAGGAAAAAGAAACTAACATGGTATTGAGGAAACGGTAAGCATAAGCGAGAAGGTGACTCCCGAGCTCTGAATTTTTCATTTCGGTTCAAAATATGACACCAACACATAATAACACTATTTGAAATTCTGTCTCCAACAAAAAGACTCTTAAAATCTCCCCGATTGATTGTGAAGTTATCACATCTAAACAGAATTTCCCTGTAAAAAAAGGGGAAAAAAGTTGAAATTAATTACACAGGCAAAACTGTAGGTAGAGGCGAAAACAATGCAACTAGAGCTAAAAATATTGTTAAAAGAAAATAACAGAGCAATAAAAAATTCAAGATGGAATTTAATACAATTTTTGAGCCTAGTATTATGAAAGTTGTATTCAAAAACAGATAAAATATTAAATCATCAGAATATACTACTTTCAATAAATAGTCTTATCCAATTTGGGGTAAAACATTGTAACTAGGCTGAAAAACAAAGTAGCTAGGAGGAAACATCATGTAACTAAGCCCATAATTACCGTAACCAGAAAACATATTAATTAAAGGCAAAATTAATTACAAAGGAAAAATGTAACTACAGTAGAAAACAATGGAAGTAAGATGAAAAAATTTCAAAACGACATCTAATTCAATTTTTAACTGAAAAACGAACAATGGAACTAAGATGAAAAACAATGCAACTAGAATGAAAAATAATGCAACTAAGATGAAAAACAATATAACTACAAAAACGACCAATGCAACTAGGATGAAATATCCTGTAACTAAACCCATAATTACTGTAACAGTAGCGACAGGGATAAAAATTGTAACTAGGTGCACAAACAGTGTAACTACAACCGTAAAAAAATGTAACTAAACCAAAATAGGTGTACAAATAAGAAAATGTGGAGTTAAGGACAAAATTGATTTGAATGTCAATTCTTATGCAACTGTGAAAAAGCTGTAACTAGAGAGAGAATTCATATAACTAGAAGGGTAAATCCGTTAACTGAACTCAATATTACTGTAACCACAAGATGAATTTAAAGAGGGTACCTGTCATCAAGTGACTCACAGAGAACAAAATCTACTAGTTTCTTCTCGGAAGGAGTTATATCCATGTGAATATTTATAGCTCTCTCCATATATGGTGATTTAAACACCTCGGAAATATGAATATTTCTCTTGACCTGACCAACTTGTGCATCTGGAGAAATAATGCACGAAACAGGTTGAGCACCAACCAAACTATCAACCGCTCTCAAGCGTGGAGAAGACCGTGTTCGGACACGCTGTTGCACAAGAGACGAATTGCTCCTTTCGCCCACTTGTTCAACAGAAGCACAAACTAAATTGACAACATTGTCAATCATCTTCTGCACCTCCTTTTGACTCAAGATATCACCTCCTCACGCTTGTTGTCGCGCTCTACAGATAAATCAGGTATCACTTGCCCACAAACAACATGATCACTTCCTTGAGAATTAGGCATAGGAAAGAGGTTGAATGAAGGTGGGGTAAAACAGCCAGGACTTAATCTTGGTGATCGCCGAATTTGAGGAGCTCCTTGACTGGCAGAAAAAGTTCTCTTTTTCCGCGATTGACGAATGACAGGTGAAACACCAGCTAAATCAATGACATCAGTTTAATGACCATCTGCTGTTCATTTGGTCTTGTTCTTTGATACATTGTTCTTTGGTCTTTGTTCTTTGGTCTGCTCTTCAGAACACCCTTTTTCAGGGACAACTTGAGCACAGTTTAGATTATCAAACTCTTGAGACTCAGTGTCAACGAAAACGAGCGGGACAGCAGTGGGAACACCAGATTCGTGTTGTGTAGTTTGCGACCCAGAAACCGGACGCTTTCCAAGCGCAGTTTCTAACTTAACTAGAGCGGCAATCAGTTCGTCTTCACTACCGAAGCTCTTATGTGACGCAAACGCTCGAAAAGCTTCGGTACGTTTGACATTGACATCTTTGGACGACTGCTCAACAGTGTTGTCCTCCTGAGCTTCAACTTGAGTATCATTCTTTTGAGAACTCTTAACATCAACATCATCAAATTTGTCCTTTTCTTGTTGAGCAGTAGAAAACCCTTGAAATAATGACTCGGCTAGAGAAGCCATCTGACGAACGACGTCAGAATCAGGGCTCTTAGCCCGTGCTTCTCTTAGCACAACATAGAA
Source organism: Dianthus caryophyllus (assembly GCA_023091065.1). Classification (NCBI taxonomy): domain Eukaryota; kingdom Viridiplantae; phylum Streptophyta; class Magnoliopsida; order Caryophyllales; family Caryophyllaceae; genus Dianthus; species Dianthus caryophyllus. The sequence goes on along the minus strand of CM041519.1, from coordinate 25,480,301 downwards.
GTTGTCGTATGATTCAGCGAATTTAATTGCAGCGTCGGCTAGCTGATTAACGAGATTAGACGATTCGACAACATTACTCTTTCTTTCGACTTGCCTAACAGTCGATGGTTCCGTAACAGCTTTTCTAAGCCGTGGTTCAACAGCACCTTGACCAAACCCAGAAGCTTTTTCAGCTGAAACACGGGCTGATATCGCATCCTTTGTCCATGTTGACAACGTCGGAAATACTCGAGGAATGTCGTTAAACTTATATGAGACTCGATCTAAATATATAAACACTAAGACCATAATAGGACCTCCAAAGGTGGCATTTGGATTTTTTGATTGTTTCCAACTATCGACGCTTTCAATTAATTGCTTTCGGACAAACCCACACCAATTCAAATGACTGATATTATCGACATTATAGAGTGATTTCAGAATTCTGAGACTACAAACAGAACCCTTAACCCCCATTAAGAATACTGACACAACATAAACAATAAAAATACGCTTAAAGTCAGCACCACCATCAACTAACTGAACCATTTTCTCGTAAACCTCTTTCAACGAAACTGTGTCAGAACCACCAAATTGCAGCAACCAGGTTTTTTTGGCCTCTAGAAACAACTTACATTTATCACCCGTAGTTGCAATTTTAACCGGTATTTGACTCATTGGAAGACCTAGCGTTAGATGGATATCTTCATCAACGATGCGTAATGCACCGTTTAATAAAGAACATGACTCAGTACTAAAATTAGATACTAGCCAATAAGCTAGATGTCCAGGCACTTTGTCAGTTTTTAGTTCGAGGAGACCTCCAAAACCCATTGACTTTATATCATTAATTTGTTGAACACTAGGACCGTGTTTTATGAATCTTTCTAAATGACTAGGTGACATACGGGTTATTAAAGCAGGTAGTTGATTAGGAGACAAACCATCCCTCTTTCGCTTTTTAGGAACAACTTGCTTGTGTCGGGGACTGCTGTTAGTGGCCAATGCAAGGGTTGTTTTCTCCTTTGGAGATGACATAACTGAAAATGCGACAACAAATTCAATAAGCTTTCACAAGTTAATTGAAAGTAAAATACATGAGCAACAAACTACAATAAAAACAATCTTAAGACTTGTACTACATCACTGAACATCAAACATGAAGACGAGAGCACGAAGTGTAGAAACAAGCAGTGATACAGCAATACATGTTTCCTGCACAACAATAATACAAAAGCGTGTTGTACTATATTCTATTGTTCTTCCTCATCACTTACTTAAGTAAAAGGGCATCAAATGTATCCTATGACATCAAAGGACGATGCATAAGCGACAAGTCCATATCTAGGTTACTGAGGGCACAAACAAATGGAGTAATTCAACAAGAATAACAACAAGGAAGGTAAACAAATGACAAGAAATACAAAAATAAACTGAAAAGTTGTAATCTTGGAAACAAAGAAGAAGTGAAACAAAAATGGAGTGAATTTGGGGAACAAAGTAGACATGATGAATGTAACAGGACATCTAAAAAACGTAAGTAGGGCCAGATGGCTGATGGCGAGCGAAAAAATCATTGGTGTAGCGACATGGTAAACAATGTAACCACAATGGGAAACAATGTAACTATAGGGAAAAATCATGTGAGTGAAGGGGAAAACACTGAAAACAAAAATTAAGGGTTCAGATACAGAAATTAGTGTTGCAAATACATTAGCTAAACAACTATGAGTACATTAGACAATAAGTAAATGGAGATAATTTGGAAAACAACTGAAGAATATAAATTAAAGTGGAGAGAAAAGATACCTAATTCAGAAAAGAAATACGGTGGGCGTGGTTCTCCGACGGCGTTAATATCAGATCTCCGGCGAAAGTAGTGGTGGTGGTGGTGGTGGTGGTGGTGCTGGTGGTGGTGGTGGTGGTGAGTATAGGAGTGCTGGTTGTCGTGATTGTAGGAATGAAGGGGAAGTAAGAATAGGGAGGGTGTAATGCAGTTTGGGGGTTTTGTTGTAGGCCGTTAGATGAAGATCTAATGGTGGATGATGAGTTCGGAGGGTTCGTACCGAATAGGGAGTTCGTACCAGATCCCAAATCTATATATATATATATATATATATATATATATATATATTTATAATACTGAATAGTTTCATAGACATGGATAAAGCCAAGATTAAATAACTACAGGGCTGGAAAAAATGCGATGGCTGGAGAACGTAAGACTGTTGGGGTCTCAAGGGTCATAGATACCCCTTATTCTTCGAGATTGAAGTTATCAAAGGAGGATGTTTCTGGGGAGATTGAGTTTTGAAAGAGTGCGATTGTAATAACCTGAGTTATTTTAAGACAAGTATAATATTATAATTTACTTCCTTATATTAAATTCATCATTTTGCCTTATAATAAAAACAGTAATTCTCTTATAAGCCTGAAGTTACACTAAGTTAGTGTGAGACCAAAGTACAAATTACAGTTAAAGAGGTACAAAAACATGAAACAAATCTACTAAAGTCACTAACTGAGGTACTAAAAAAAATTTAGTAACAATTAATCATAATTATCATTTAAATAGTACAAAAGCTATATAATCGGGTACAAATGAGGCGGACTTACAATAATTTATTGTAAGTCCTGACTTACACAAGAAGTAGTATAATAAAAATGTGACTAAATTTTTTTCGTCAAATAATATTGTCTTTCTTATGTTCAGATTTTAAAATTTTCGAAATATAAAAAAAAATATATTATCCTTAGAATTAAATAAGAAACACGTTTCAAATTTTTATGAAAATCAACCCCAGACTAATGTCACCTTTCAAATTTTGAAAAGGTTAAGTAAAGTTAACTATTCATAAAATAAAAGTAAAACCTTTTATTCATAGAATTCAATTTAGAACATTTTTAATTTTCGAATATAAATGGACTCTTATACTTTTCTCGTCTTATGAAATTCAGGTCAACGATTTCAAACACACAAACCAAGGTGAAGTATGTTGAGGAAGACTCCACTACTTTACGTTATTCCAACATAATGAATTTTCATCAATATGTTTACTTCATTAAAAATAAAGTTTAATCTTTATTATTTCAATTATCAATTGCTCAATATTTGTCCATTTATTTTTCTTATCTTTCTCGAGTTTCTTTTCTCTTTAAATAATTTCAAAATACAATATGTTCCAACTATTAAGTTTAATAAACCTTTATGAAATTTGAAATCAACTAATTTCATTAACTATTCCGTTTTATAAATCGTTATCATATTCTTCATTATAATAAAATTTTATTAAAATATCCCCACCTTTACACTTATTATTATTTCATAAAATCATTTTTTAACTTCATATCTAAAATAAACTAAAATTAAATTGTATAATTCAATTTTTATACTATTAAACATTAATTGTATCATACGATCATTTAAAATCGCTTTTAGCCAAAACGTTCGTTTCGAATAGTTTATCGCTTTTTCTTCAGTTTCCAAAACTTTCAAAGTTATAAATAAAATATTTTAGTCTTAGAATTCTAAAATGAGTATTTTTCTGAAAATCGTCAAAACCTCACACTTAAACATTTACCTTTTTAATACCCTAACATTTTTGTAACACGCAAATCAAGAATGAGCATCCAAAATATCGGGGGGACAAGGTGACAACATTTTCTACACCTAAATAGTATATGGTCATTCCTAATTAAGGGTAATTCTCCTGAAAGACCGGACTCACACTAAATTAGTGTGAGTCACAAGCAAGAAAAGAAAAAAAAGTAACTAGTAACTACCCTTGTGTGAGAGGACTTACGATAAACTTATTGTAAGTCCCGTCTCACACAAGTATTTGCCCCTAATTAAAGGATAATGATTTTGTTTTAATTATTTTCAATCCTAAATTTATTTAACTAAAAACCTATACTAGTAAACATTTTTTTTTACAGCTTCTTCCAGAAGTTAGAAGGACCAAAATGAGCACCTAAGTACTTCATTTTGGACGTGGCTTCTTCTCCTATTTTCTCTCTTTTATTTGTTCCATTTTTCTTACAATAACAATTCAAATAAAAACTATAATATTATTGTAATAATTCATAAGTGTTTTTAATTAATTAGTGGGTTTTTGGAGCTAACTTTCTTCGGGTTATTTCTAGTAATATATGGGTTTTTGGGTGAAGAATTTTCCGAATCTAAAATTTATTTTAGATTCTCCGACGATAATCATCTGATTCAAGGTGCCCCCACACACTAGTTTACTTTCGTTGTATTATGAATTATATTGTGTGTGAAAAATAAGTAATTTCATATAATATGTGTATTTTGATTATGTGATAAGTTATGATAATTGTTCTTATGTGTTTATGTGAAGTATAATAAAATGATAATAATTAATAATATTGTAAGTAGATTTGTAATTGTTAATATGAAAAATTATTGTATATCATTTTTATTATGCACTTTAAATTTTTGTTTATATGTATTTAGTTATGTTTTTATGAGTTTTAATTACATTATAAGTATATGTAAAAATATGTGAATATATTAACAATAAGTTTAAAACGAAAAAAAAAAATATTTTTATGTATATAATTTCCCACGTTATTATTTATTATTTTGGACTTATTTTTAATTTTAATTTTTGTAAATAATATATTATGTTAGTTTAGATTAATTTGACTTATTAGTATTTTTTGTGAAATTTAAATGATAATATGAATTTTTGATGTTCCTAAGAAATTCATGTGTATTCTTGAGTGTTCTTCATGCGTGCTTCATTTTTACGCATGTTTTGATTCTTAATTTTTATAAGTTTATATGTAACACCCCGACTTTTCCTAATATTAATTGTTCGTCTCAATAATATTCGTAATTCATTTCTCTTGATTTTCTCATTTTTAGCTCGAGAAAATCAGTTCACTTGTCGCGTGGATTAAGCTACACTGTAGTCAGAACTTAAAAACGGTGTAATTAACTTATAAACGGTGTACTTTCCTCATACGGACTCCGATTCAGGTGATTCAAAAGGCTAAATCACAGATTTTTCGACTGTCATAATCGCCAAACTTTCAGGAGTCAGAACGAACCGCTCCACCCTGGGCCGAGCCGATCCCTCAACTCGGGTTGGGTTTTAGGGTTTCATGTGGTTGCTTTTTGCTCAAGTCATTAAATAGCTTGTTCACTCCTAGCCCTAGCAACCTTAAGATCAGATTTTCATCTCCCTAATCTCATTCCTCATCTCACCTCATAATTCTCTCTCAAAACTCTCTCTAAATCTCATCCAAACACCATTGTTGATCATCCTTTCCTTCATCTTTTGAGCTCTAATCCTTCCCTTGTCAATTCCCTTGGTATAAGGTCCCTTTTTAGCTCTTTTATTTTTCTGATTTTGTATTATTTTATGTGTTCTTATGTTGTATGCTTTTGCTTGTGTGATTTGGCTTGGTTATGCAAAGGAGAAGGAGATCTAGAAGAAGGTGATACCATTCTTGTGGAGGAGGAAGAGGATTAGCAAGGATTTGATCTCAACTAAGGTAACTAGGTGTGATCTAGTTGTATTTTAACTTGTATGAGGCTGTGGATACCCATATCCGTACCCTCCCAAACAAAACCCTGTGATGTATCACGGACTTTTATTACGCATGCTTTAACGTTGACTTTTACGGTTCTAACTAATGTCGAATTCATTTTGAGTCGTTTTGAAATGTTAAAATGATTTAGGTCGCATCACATCACACTTAAATAACGTTCATTTTGTCCATTTGGAGTCTAGCTTGGTCCTCGTCCTGCTTCATTTGGCATGAGCTTCGCATTTGCACTACAATTGGCCCTTTTACATTAACAAGGTCTAATTCGGCATTCCTAAATTCCTAAATTTAGGCCCGGTAGCTAAAACCGCTATTTAGCATCCTCTTACACAAAATACAACCTCACGTCTTAGCTTATTTCACAAATCTATGCAAATACACCCCTCTTCATTTTTCCGGGTCTCGGGCCCAAAACCGAGCCCAAACCCAAGCCTTTGGCCCGCACTCCAAGGCCCTGCACATCATAAAATATCTCAGAAATATCTCAGCTCTTTTTTTGGCACACACGCACGAAATTATACTGTATCTTTCAAAGATTTTATGCAACCGAAACTTGGAAAGCAGCCTTGAAACCACACCCACAAACCGCATGACCTTATGCGGTTTGGGGTGGCAACCGCATAAGCCTATGCGGTTTGCCCAGGCAACCGCATAAGGCTATGCGGTTTCCTACTGTTTTTATACCCCGGTTTCCTAATTTCTCCGAGGTTTTTAGTATATATACACCCCTATACCCAACCTCGAAGATCATCTTTTACACACACAATTCACATCTTCTCATACTTTCACATCACAATTTCGTACACAATTCACAACACACAAATCCTCTCTCACAAAAGCCTCAAGCACTCAAATCTTTGAGTTCAACACACCATCCCGTGTTGAATTCATCCTCCTTTTTAGTTCAAGAAGCGAAGCTCTGCCCAGATCTGAAGCGTCAGGACAAGGTAGGTACCGATCCACTTGGATCAAAGCTTTTTCTTATTTCCTATGGACTAACAAAGGGGACTACACTCTAGCGCCCCCCCCGGCTTTGGCACCCGAGCGCGCTTGCCTTCCAAGTGTTCTTATTACTTCGGGTACACTCCATATCCGATGACACGCCAAAGTCGCATAAGCAACCGACCTTTTAAAATAAACCAATGGACAATTGAACTTTATTTTAATTGTATGCATTTTGCACCCTTTCTGTCTTGCATTAAAATCAACTTAAACAATGAATTCGACCTTTAACTGAACCGTATTCGTTAACAAGTTAAACATGCTAAACTGAGGGTTTTAATCAATCTTTTTGCATCTGCATCTGCATTCTTTTACAAACTTATCGCACTTGTACGTAGCGATAACATTAGCTCAAATATCATCTTACATGGATTGTTCTAGGTCAGTAGAGGCTATTTTTACATAGGCTTTTCTAAAAGGTTTTCATAAATCATTATTTGAATTAACTCTTTTTCTAAAGTACCCTCACCCCGAATCCAATCTGGTTTCACAAGCCTTAGATCTAGGGGTGTCGGCGTGCTCCAAAATCTAAGAACATGTTTTTAACTTAGAACATGGTAGCAGGTTCCTATTTTCCGCGATAAATAGGTGGCGACTCCATAACAGTTCTTAAAGGTTTTTCCAACTTAATCTTTTTTAACTTTAAAATCCGCCCTTAAGCAAGACGCCGAGTTGGGTCCGATCCCGGGTTCCACAGTTTGGCGACTCCGCTGGGGAGATCTTATTTTTAAAACTTAAAACTAGCTTTTTCTTTTTAAAAATAAAGAGGTGAAACTTGAAAGCTTTGAACAATCCTTGTATACATATTTGAGCTATGCACATTCGTTTAGAGTCCATTCCTTTTGGAATCTAGGCACCCTTTACACCCTTGAGAGGTGGTTCCAACACGCAGGCTTGTCCACTCGATAAAGCACGTGCAGGACTAACTTTCCTCTCTCCCCTCCACGGCTTGTCAGAACGATTATCTCGACCGCCCAAAGGTTCTCTAGAAACCCTATCGCTCCGGCGTAAGGAAATAGAGGGGTTAAGTATCTGCCAAAGCGTACTCGAGGTAGTTGGAGGTGTACCCGACTGACTCATTTTCACCCCTTTTGAGTCATACGTACGAGTTCGAGGCTATGCACTCCATGGTCTTTTTCAAAACAAGCACTTGCATTCATATCTTCGAAAACTCACTTGAAACGTTTCAAAGATAAATGAACCTAACATCTAACATCTAACACCTTTTCAAACAAAACTATCACGAATTTTTTGAAACAAGCTTTTTCAAAACTTCATTTTCACTAACAAGCAAAAACCTGAGCAAGGATTAAAACCCAAGCTCGAGGATTTCAATCCCCTAGGTCATACGGCCTAGGTTCTACATTTAACATCCTCGGTTCGACTTGCTAATCACTCTCGAGCCGAATCCTTTCTCTTTTACACATCCGACTCGAGCTCACCTCGGTAAATCACCGACATCAGTTCGACGGGTGCAAAGCAAAACGTTTTAACATCGAGACGAGACGCGCGCACGCATCCTCGCCTCAAAAGCTTCCTCTAGCAAAACCTTTTTCGAAAATCTCCTCTTTTCAAACATAAAAGGTCTTTCTAAACAAAGAAATGAGCTAAAATGAATGCCTAAGATGAATGTGAGTCTAGTGGGTCGAGTCGTGTCGCTAATATACAAAGTGAAATGCAGGCCTCAGCTGACTACTCACCATGAATCGCATCATCACCCCTTCCTTCAAACGCTCCTCAAAGATAGCTAACCTCAACAAGCTGAAAACCCTCCGTCACCGCATTGATCAGCTCACCAAAAACATTGACAACTTGAAGGCCTTGCATCAATTCGAAGTTGCACGCTTGGAACAACGCTCCAAGGCCGACAAGCATGTCTCCCTCCACACTCTCGTCACCAAACTCCAAAAGGACGAAGAAGATTTTACCCAATATCTCGTCCGTTGGAGAGGATTACTTGCTCGGGTTCCGAATCCTCCGCACGAAGACGAACTCATGTACACATTTCTCGGTAGCCTACGACCCGAGTGGCGAAAACATTTTGATTACGGCGACGCCGAGAATTTCGAAGAACTCATTGAAATTGCCCTCGGAGCCCAAAGCAACCCCACAATCTATGACAATCCGGCAATCTTCCTCGGATCAGCACCCGTCATGGATTGCTCCTACTTGGTCACACCCACCAACAACCAAATCAATGGGGTCTGGTTCAGTGATGACGAAGACGAAGAGTGGCCACCCACTAACAAAACGGTAGCTCAACTCTCGACTACTCCTTCCTCGAATAAAAACAAAAGCAACAAGAAGGGAAAGAAAAAGAAGGGCAAGCAGCGAAAGCAAAGATCAAAAAGAAAAGGCGGCGGTCAAAGTAAAGATCAAGAAGAAAAGGGCAAGCGGCGAGAAGGAAAACCAAGACGAGGTTTCACATCTCACACGCCTGGTCGCCCTTATCAAAATATTTTCCGCAGATGAACATGCCGTAAAAGCAATCATGCCGAGAAAGGCAAGGCCGTAGCCCAAGAAGAGAATACCTCTACAAGTACGCCCTCCACAGTGATCCCACCACCTAACACGAATGAGGTGCTTGAATAACTCGCCGCACAAAGCCGATGTTTCCATCTGGGCCCTTTTACGAGACTCAGCTGAACATAGGAATGCATTCATTCGCGCTCTACAAATAGCATGTGCAGACGCTGAGATCTCCCCAGATCAAATGGTCAGCCATGTCACTAGGGATTGGTTACCGGGGGCTATCACCTTCTCAAACGATGATCTCCCCGCATTTGGATCAAACCACAACCTCGCCCTATACATCAGCGTTGAATGTATGAAGAAAACTTTGCCCGTGTCCCTTGTTGATAACGGCTCTGCAGTCAATGTTCTACCATTGGCCACCGCACATCGCCTCGGCCTATCCGATAAAGACTTCACCCCAAGCATGGACGGAGTCAAGGCTTTCGACGGAACCCGACGTCACGTGAAAGGAACCATTTCTCTTCACATACGCAGTGGTCCCATAGAAAGAAAAGTCGAGTTTCAAGTCATCGACATGACCCCTTCCTATAACATACTCCTGGGACGGCCGTGGATTCACTCCACCAAGGCCATAACTTCTACTCTACATCAAAAGGTTAAGATCCCTCTCAACGAGGAAATCATAACCTTGAATGCCTCAAACTTCCGAGCCCTTTTCGATACACCAAAAGAGCCCAATTCTGCCGAAATTGTGGCTGAACCCGCAGAAGACTTATGTGGTTTCGACTTCGAAGTTGGCGCCATCACGCGTACACCAATCAAAACCTACAAACCTTTCAAAACAACAAACAACAATAGCCTTTGGCTCACCATGGGCCTAGGCTACAAACCCAAGGACGGTGACCAAGAGCGAATGGTCAAAGAAGTCCAAAAACGAAAGTCAACCCACAAGGTCACCCTGCGACCTTACATCCTCGACCTGAAGGCATATTTCACCCCCGGAAGAATGGTCGACGGGAATACCTCCCTTCGAGACATCATCCATTCACCCGAAGCTTGTTTCTCTAGTGAGGCCGAGCCTAATACACTCAAGGCCTCATCGAGCACCAGAAACGAAGAAATTGTCTCCACGATCATGCGAGACCGTCACTTCGATCCTAACTTACTCATAGCCGACGCCACAGACAAAACCCTCAACGGATGGTATAAAACGCTGAAGTGGACTGACGCACAAGGTCATCACTTCCAGCTTATCACCGGTGAAGGACCACTTTTCGACCATGTCACTAATCTCAAGAACAAGGACGAGAGTGATTCCAACTCAAGCACCCCAAGCAACTCAAGCACCTCAAGCAACTCAAGCAGCTCGAGCAGCCCCTCAAACAGCGAAGACGATGAAGAAGAAGAAGAAATTCTCTTAACTTCTAATGCTCTAAGTGTCGGGTCATCTGTCGACCCATCTATCCTAGACTCTAGCTTTAGTTTAGACTTTCTTTTTACGGAGGCTAGCTCCAAGCAATTTTCTGAATTGTCGAATAATTCTTCTCAAAATAATAAAATGAATAAATTTGCTTACGCCTTGTCTCAAACTAAAACAAACAACAAAGCACAAACATCTAACAATCAACAAACAACAAACAAATCAAAAGGCACTAACTCATGCGATAAAAACGAACAATCTCTAAACAAATACATTGCAAACATTGTCTCTCCCAAAACACAGGACCCTATCATCGAGGAAACCATAACCATAAACGTGGGAACCCCCGAAGAACCAAGGGAACTACAACTAGGAGCCTCACTAGACGAACACGAGCGCACCCAATTTACACAACTCCTAAGCGAATTCAAGGACGTATTCGCTTGGTCATACAAAGACATGCCCGGCATCGAACGAAGCATCGCCAAACACCGCATCCCCATTAAACCCGGTTACAAACCCATCAAGCAAAAGCTAAGAAGACTACGTCCCGAATGGTCTGTAGGGATCGGATCCCATTCACTAATCAAGTATTAGTGTAAATCAAATTACTCTAATTTGATTTAGCAAGATCTATGTAGTTAACAAAAGTATTTTGTTACAAGATTAGAAATTTATACCTTTCTCTTAAAGGATATTAGGGCACTAAACTAGAACTCCTTTCTAGTTTAGTTTCTTGAGTATGAGCTTAGGATGATCCTCCTTAATAACCCAAGTTTTCAATGTAGAAAACCTCCTTCAATTAGCACCCAAGAACTACTACCAAAATACTAAGTATTTTGATCTAGAAATACTTAATATTAACTTGATAATATGAGAAATATTACTACTAACACTTAGTATAATATTAGTATAAGTTTAGAGAGAATATGGTGAGAATATGGTGAGAGATAAGTAAAACAATGCATGAATGCCTTTTATCTCTCATGGCCTTATGTTTTATAACAAAATAAAACAAATGAAGTGTGCTAAGCACACCAAGGTGGCCGGCCAAGTGAGGGTGAGGAGAGGAAGAGTTTTTGTCTTGGGTAGAAAAAACTCATGCATTGTAATGATTATGTTACACATGCATTTCCAAATATAATAAAACAAAACAAATAAAAACAAATGGAAGCTTCTCCCATTTGCTCTATTTGGACGGTCCAAGAGGCCTTAATTGGGTCCATTTTGTTTTTCAATATTTGTCCCACAAAAAGATATAATTTATCACTTAATTATCTAATATAATAAAGTGTAAATCAATTAAACTCTTCCTTAATATATATGTACTCTACACATATATTAAAAATATACTTTCACTAATCTCATTAGTAAAATATATACACAATCAGTGAATTAACGCTTAATCACTAATTCCCATCTCCTCTTATAATTTTATCGATATAAAATTAAATCATTCGAGTTCACAACTCGATTTCTCTCTAAATTTATACACTGACTAACCGTTAGTCAAATTATCAAGTCACTAATATAATCGTATCTCATACAATTAATTAGCTTTAATATTTGGAGTACGTTCCTATAGGTGTGACTTAAAGGGATCAATTGATCACCGCCGTTCTCACGACAATAACGTCAAACTCTAGTCAGCCAACCGTTATTGATTTACGTTAATCAATTGACAATAATTCAGGATTATCCCCATGTATTCCTTAATTGAGATTTATTAAGTAATCGCACTATTGTGGAGGACACATACTCCAACAATCTCCCACTTGTCCGAGACAAGTTGTGCATTACCAATTCTCATGTCCGTTTCACATCTCCCACTCGATGCAAGGTGTCTTACAGGTCGTACTTGCATCCCGAGATATATATATCGTGAGTGGTTTCCTCGATAAGGAGAGTAGCTGTCTGACCGGGGAATCTACCGTAGATTCTTACCGAGCGTGGCCACGCATTTTCAGCGACTACTCCTCGAGTGGCCCAAAGATGTTTTACCCTGACGAGGGTGGACATTTCCCTTCCACTCGATTGTACTGTATAATGCAGATCACCATGACCCCAAAGATGCCCTTATAACCCCTTTTCACGGCATGGCTTAGGACAAAAATGAAAGTCACTCGGAAACTGCACCGACTGCATAATCACTCCAACAAAGAATCGACACAAAAGGAATACTATAGAATTCCCACCACGACCAGGTTACAATCACATTGAAAAGGAATTCTATAAGCGTCACTGTCCGACAAAGTGTTCTTCACGATGCCGTCTATGCAAACGATCACCATCACATATGACCCTATGGTGTTGAACCCACCATCGATCGACTTGCAATCTAGTCTCTGAGACGCCACCTCATATGAGAGCCTAGGGACCAAATACTTAGTTTATTCCGCTCACTTGAATATGTTCAAAGTTGTCACACAAATATTCTGATAAACAAAGTATGCATTCAATAATGACTTTAAGATAAAACAATGAATGTTATTTTCATATATGTAATAAGATACATCGCTCAATTACATATTACGAAACTAAAGGAAATCGGCATACGCCGCAACCCCATAGAGGCGGTGTGCGCGTCATGCTTAGCCCTCGAAAGAGGCTTGGTTAAAGGATCGGCGATATTATCGTCATCCCAACCTTACAAATATCTATTTCCTTCCTTTCCACATTATCTCTAATAACGTGGTATTTCCTCAAAACGTGTCTAGACTTGTTGCTAGACTTGGGCTCCTTCGCTTGGAAAATAGCCCCACCATATCGCAATAAACAAAGGATGATCCGCGCACTAGGGACTACTCTTAGTCCATCCAAGAATTGCCAAATCCACACAGCCTTCTTTAGCGACTTCAGATGTCGCCAAATACTCGACTTCCGTCGTAGAATCCGCAAAGGACACTGCTTGAAGCTCTTCCAACAAACAGCTCCTCCATTCAACATAAAGACATAGCCGGATTGGGATTTCAGATCATCCCCATCGCTTGGAAACTTGCATCCGTGTAACCCTTTACACGTAGCTCAAGTTCTCCTCCAAACACAAGAAACGAATCCTTAGTTCTTCTCAAGTACTTAAGGATGTTCTTCACAGTATCCAGGTGACTCTCACCGGATTAGCTTGATACCGCTCGTCATGCTCAAAGCGAAAGCGACATCGGACGAGTGCACATCATAGCATACATGATTGATCCTACAAATGAAGCATAAGGGATCAATTTCATGCGTTCAATTTCCGCAGGAGTCGTAGGACATTGAGATTTCTTCAATGTTATTCCTACACTCATCGGAAGAAAGCCTCTCTTGGAGTCTTTCATATTGAACCTATCAAGAATCTTATCGATATAAGTTTCTTGACTTAATGCTAGTATCCTTTTGGATCTATCTCTATAGATCCGGATACCCAAGATGCGTTGTGCCTCTCCCAAGTCCTTCATTTGGAAATGGTTTCCCAATTCCACCTTTACCGAGTTTAGACTTGGAACATCATTTCCAATCAGTAGTATGTCATCCACATACAAAACAAGGAAGGTTACCTTGCTCCCACTAAACTTCATGTACAAACAAGGTTCCTCGGCACTACGAGCGAAACCATGTTGTTTGTTAACATGATCGAATCTATGGTTCCAACTCCTCGATGCTTGCTTAAGACCATAAATGGATCTCTTAAGCTTGCATACTTTCTTAGAGTTGGATGTATCTATAAAACCTTCAGGTTGTGTCATAAACACTTCCTCTTCTAGAATCCCATTCAAGAAGGCGGTTTTTACATCCATTTGCCATATCTCATAGTCATGAAATGCGGCAACCGCTAAGATTATCCTTATGGATCGAAGCATAGCAACCGGTGCAAAGGTTTCATCATAATGAATACCTTGGACTTGTGAAAAGCCCTTTGCCACCAATCTAGCTTTGTAAACATCAATATGTTTATCTATGCCGAGTTTGATTTTGAATATCAATTTACACTGAAGGGGTCGCACTCCTTCAGGTAAATCTACCAAGTCCCAAACTTGGTTCTCGTACATAGAATCCATTTCGGATTTCATGGCCTCAAGCCATTTTTCGGAGTTGGGGCTACTAATAGCCGCCTTGTAGGTTGAGGGTTCGTTGCTTTCGAATAACAACAAATCACCCTCCTCCTCGATGTTACCGAGGTAACGGTCAGGTTGTTGACTAACTCTTCCTGACCTCCTAGGGATTATAACCGTGTCAGACGACGAGGGAACGGTTTCCTCATTTTCTGTCTCGGTTTGTGGCTCTTGAACTTCATCAAGTTCAAATTTTCTCCCACTCTGTTTCTTAGAAATAAATTCATTTTCTAGGAAAACAGCATCACGAGCCACAAACACTTTGTTCTCGTGAGGGTTGTAGAAGTAATAACCACAGGTTTCCTTAGGATAACCTACAAATAGACATTTGTCAGACCTTGGAGCGAGTTTATCGTCAGTTTTATTCTTGACGAATGCCTCACAACCCCAGATTCTCATGAATGACAAATAGGGAACCGTTCCCGTCCATATCTCATATGGAGTCTTATTGGCCGCTTTAGTCGGACTTCGATTTAGTGAAAATACAGCAGATAATAGCGCAAAGCCCCAAAATGATCCAGGAAGCTCAGTTTGACTCATCATAGACCGAACCATGTCAAGCAAAGTTCGGTTTCTCCTTTCTGCAACACCATTTAATTGTGGTGTGCCCGGAGGAGTCCATTGTGATATTATACCACAATTCTTAAGATGTGAATCAAACTCATTACTTAGATATTCGCCACCACGATCCGATCGTAGTGCTTTTATCCTTTTGTTTAATTGGTTCTCAACCTCATTTTGAAATTCTTTAAATTTCTCAAAAGCATCACTTTTATGCCTTATTAAGTAGACATAACCATATCTACTTAAATCATCGGTAAAAGTAATGAAGTAATGATATCCTCCTCTAGCGGTGATGTTTAATGGACCACACACATCGGTATGTATGAGTCCTAAAACCTCACTTGCTCGTGTCCCTTTACCGCTAAAGGGTTGACGAGTCATCTTGCCTAAAAGGCAAGATTCGCATGTACCATATGATTCGCAATCAAATGGTTTGAGAACCTTGGTCTCAACAAGTCTCCTTATCGCCTTCCGCTTATGTGACCTAAACGACAATGCCAAAGGTAGGATTTGTTTGATTCATTCGTTTTGAGCCTCTTGTTCTCAACATGATAGACATCATTAACATCATTTAAAACATAAATACCTCCAATTGAAATAGCTTCACCATAAACCATTTCATTAAAAGAAAAAGTACAACGGTTGTTCTTAATCTCAAAACAAAAGCCTTCCGCATCTAGTATGGAGACGGAGATAATGTTTTTAGTTAGAGTTGGTACAAAATAACAGTTATTTAAATGCAACTCTAAACCACTAGCAAGAGAGAGTACAAAAGTTCCCACTTTAAACTACCGCTACTCTAGCTCCATTGCCCATGCGGAGATCTACATCACCCTTGGCTAGGGCCCGCACGTTTCTCATCCCCTGCAAATGATTACAAAGGTGAGATCCACATCCGGTATCCAATACCCATGTAGAAATGCAAGCATGATTGATGTCAATCATATAGAGATTAGAAGGAATACCTTTGGATGTCGCACATCCATTCTTGAGATCCTTCTTATACTTGAGACAATTGCGCATCCAATGACCCACCTCATTACAATATTTGCAAGTGTCTTTGAGGGGTCTTCCCTTGTTGATCTTGGGCTTAGGCTTATGTGGAACACCTTCCACAATAGCCTTTCCCTTACCCTTGCCAATGTTAGATGGCCCCTTCTTGGCCACCTTCCCCTTCTTCACTCCCAAGTTCATGTTCTTCATTTTCATGGAGAGAACATCTTTCTTTCTCCACCTCATTCACTTCCATATCCCTCTCGGCTTGGACCAAGAGTGCATGAAGTTCATGGTAACTCTTATCCATGTTGTTCATGTTATAGTTTACTCTAAAGTGAGCAAACTTGTTAGGAAGAGAATGGAGGATGCGGTTGATCGCAAGAGCCTTGGGTATAGCACACTCTTGACGCTCAAGAGTGTCTATTTGCTCAATCATTTTGAGCACATGAGGACCAACTTTTGGTTCCTCTCAAGCTTTGCATCGAAAAACCGCACCGCGCTTCATAAAGCCTAATTTGCGGTGCTTTGGAGAACATGGTTGTCACTCAGTGAATATCGCATATGCACTTTTTGAGTAACCATTCGAGTTTGAGAGCGGGTGACATGGACCAAATTAAGACGTTTTCACGCCATTGTCCACTTTCACATACTCATCATAGGCGGCACGAGCCGCCACGGATCGAAGTGGGTTCGGCGTGGTTGATCTGTAAGGTGCTTGAGCACATTGTCGGATGTAAGCGCCCTTCATTGTCGAATCCCATTCGACGAAGTTGCTACCGTCATCCTTGAGGATACACTTATCCATCACGGTTCGCAACCATGAATCTTTGCCCAAAATGGGCGCGGGAGTTGTTGATGATGATGCCATTGCGATAAACGATTCTACAATAAATATGAGGAAATATATAAGCATTCATTGTTCATTTATAACATTTGCTAAAACTCAAATGTCCATTTATATAATGATCTCCCACGAAATTATATAAATGATTCCAAGACTCGTTTTCCATATAAAATTAGACATCTCATGTTTCCTTTTATATAAAAACGATAAGTCAACACTTGACTAATTCTACACTAGAATGCTTGGTTGATGATTTTCTTTAAAATGCATCTTTTAGCCCCAAATAACTCTTATTCGGTTGAGTCCAAACCAAATTAGCACGGGACTTCCTCCCACTACTTACCCATGGTAACAAGGTTCCACGTCGCGGAGGTCCTCACGAACATGGGGTTCATAGTCGCTACATTTGGAAAGGCTTAATCTCAATTCATTTTTGTTAAAATGTGGGTGATCTTGTCAATTTTTAGTCATTTAAATTCTTTATAAGTGAACTAATTTAGGAATCGTGACTTAAATCGACAATCATAGTGGGATATCGTGGCATGCATGGCGATTTTGGCATGTGTGCGGAAAATAAGCAAACAAACAAGCAAAACCAAGCAAGCAAGCATAAACCTAGTATGGCCACCTAAAGTAATTAAAATACAAGGAGTTACAAATTGGAAACCAACTCCTTTGGTCCCTCTTCAAAATGGATCTCATCCAAGGCTCCTCCTTGCAAGCTTTAGAACTCTTCTAAGGCTCCAAGTCGATCTCCATCACCGGTCTTCGATTTACAAATAGTTACAAGTATGATTTACAAATGAATACATAGCAATCCTATTATACATTTATAAATGAAATAAACTATTAAAAAATTACAAACCGGCGATACGAGATCGCATTTAATTACAAACCACACGATATTCCCTTTCATTACGGGCAATATCGGTAAAAATATAACAAACTATGGCCATACTAGTAAGAATAAACATTCATTCAAATAATAAACATTCATCCAAACATGCATAATATAAAGCTTATAAATAAAAACATGCCAAAATCGCCTTAAACAATAATCGCATTTAATCGTTTCAAACCGATCTCATTTTTTAACCGATTAATCTTATATTAATCAATAATGCTTAAAACACCTTTTAAGCTTGAACTAAACTTCTAAACTGATTTTAGAACACCCAACATTAGTTTATACTAACTTATGGTGATTTTAGTTCATAAACATGGTCATTTGCTAATTAGAAGTACTTTAATCATAACCCTTTTATGAATAAAGCTTTATAAAATCAAAATAAAATAAAATAAAATTTTTTTTATTTTGAAAAAATTTTGTATATTCTGGAACACTTCCAAAATATCAGAAAAGAAAAGTTTGGCCAGAAAATATTTACGAATTATTTTATATAAAATAACATACGATTTCATCGATTTTAACTCATAAAATCAAGAAAACGTCTAAAACAGTGAGGTAAAATCCCAAATTTATACGAGAGCATCCTCATAATGTGTAAAAATATTGGTATAAATTTCATGTCCAGAAAACAAAATTTACTATATTTTTGGACATAAAATGCAAACCATACCGATTTTAAACAAAAATATGAATAAATATCCAAAACTGAAAATCTGACTTTGAAAATTTACATGCAGAATGTATAAATATGAAATATCACTGTGTAAAAATTTCGTGACCAGATTCGAACTATAACTATTTATAGTAATTATTTTAGCCAAAAACACACTTTTTGACTCGGTTTTGTATAAAAATCATTTAAATTAGCAAACAAATTCCAAAAATTACGAAATTTGACCAGAAATTTCATGAGAGCAGAAACTTTGCATGCAAGAAAAATCTCGTGTTAAAACCATTTTTAACACTATTTTCGGATTTTATGTTATTTATTCTCAATAAATACATAAAACTCCAAAAACAACAAAATAAATTTGTAACTACAAGCCTTGGCTTTGATACCACTTGTAGGGATCGGATCCCATTCACTAATCAAGTATTAGTGTAAATCAAATTACTCTAATTTGATTTAGCAAGATCTATGTAGTTAACAAAAGTATTTTGTTACAAGATTAGAAATTTATACCTTTCTCTTAAAGGATATTAGGGCACTAAACTAGAACTCCTTTCTAGTTTAGTTTCTTGAGTATGAGCTTAGGATGATCCTCCTTAATAACCCAAGTTTTCAATGTAGAAAACCTCCTTCAATTAGCACCCAAGAACTACTACCAAAATACTAAGTATTTTGATCTAGAAATACTTAATATTAACTTGATAATATGAGAAATATTACTACTAACACTTAGTATAATATTAGTATAAGTTTAGAGAGAATATGGTGAGAATATGGTGAGAGATAAGTAAAACAATGCATGAATGCCTTTTATCTCTCATGGCCTTATGTTTTATAACAAAATAAAACAAATGAAGTGTGCTAAGCACACCAAGGTGGCCGGCCAAGTGAGGGTGAGGAGAGGAAGAGTTTTTGTCTTGGGTAGAAAAAACTCATGCATTGTAATGATTATGTTACACATGCATTTCCAAATATAATAAAACAAAACAAATAAAAACAAATGGAAGCTTCTCCCATTTGCTCTATTTGGACGGTCCAAGAGGCCTTAATTGGGTCCATTTTGTTTTTCAATATTTGTCCCACAAAAAGATATAATTTATCATTTAATTATCTAATATAATAAAGTGTAAATCAATTAAACTCTTCCTTAATATATATGTACTCTACACATATATTAAAAAATATACTTTCACTAATCTCATTAGTAAAATATATACACAATCAGTGAATTAACGCTTAATCACTAATTCCCATCTCCTCTTATAATTTTATCGATATAAAATTAAATCATTCGAGTTCACAACTCGATTTCTCTCTAAATTTATACACTGACTAACCGTTAGTCAAATTATCAAGTCACTAATATAATCGTATCTCATACAATTAATTAGCTTTAATATTTGGAGTACGTTCCTATAGGTGTGACTTAAAGGGATCAATTGATCACCGCCGTTCTCACGACAATAACGTCAAACTCTAGTCAGCCAACCGTTATTAATTTACGTTAATCAATTGACAATAATTCAGGATTATCCCCATGTATTCCTTAATTGAGATTTATTAAGTAATCGCACTATTGTGGAGGACACATACTCCAACATGGTCCCTTATGGTCAAGGAAGAAATCGAAAAACAACTACAACCCGGTTCCATCCAAGTCATCGAGTATCCTGAATGGGTCTCAAACATGGTCCCAGTCTTGAAAAAGAATGGCAAAATTCGAGTATGCGTTGACTTTCGCGACTTGAACAAAGCAAGTGCTAAAGATGACTTTCCATTACCCCATGTGGACGTCCTAGTCGACAACACCGCCGACCACGCCCTCCTATCCTTCATGGACGGCTACGCAGGCTACAATCAAATCAAAATGTCACTGGAAGACATGGCAAAGACGGCCTTCATTACACCGTGGAGGACATACTGCTACACAGTTTTGCCCTTCGGCCTAATCAATGCTGGCGCTACATACCAACGCACCGCTACAACCCTTTTACACGACATGATGCACAAAGAAGTCGAAGTTTACGTCGACGATATGATCGTAAAATCAAAAGAGAGAAGTGGTCACATCACTAACCTCCGCAAGTTCTTCATTCGCCTACGACAATACAAAATGCGCCTCAACCCCCAAAAATGTACTTTTGGAGTTAAATCCGGTAAACTACTAGGACACGTAGTGAGCCAAAGAGGCATCGAGGTCGACCCCTCGAAAGTCAAAGCAATCCTCGAAATGCAACCCCCGAAGAACCTCGACGAGATTCGAAGTTTCTTAGGCCAAATCCAATACATCTCACGCTTCATCAGCAAACTCACCATGATATGTGAACCAGTTTTCAAGAAGCTCAAGAAAACCGACCACGTTGAATGGGACGAGGAATGTCAAAAAGCATTTGACAAGGTCAAGGAATTGCTAACTAACCCACCAGTTCTGCAACCACCCCAAGAAGGTTTACCCTTATCCTTATACCTTACAACAACACCCACCGCCATGGGCGCCATGCTCGCTCAAGAAATAAACGGTGAAGAACACGCAATCTACTACATCAGTAAAAGTTTTCTCGATTACGAAACTCGATATTCACCCGTCGAAAAGAGTTGTCTAGCCTTAGTGTGGTCATCCAAAAAACTCCGTCACTATATGCTAGCACACCAAACAAGGGTATATTCCACAATGGATCCCGTAAAATACCTCTTCGAGAAACCTGTACCTAACGGACGAATGGCCAGATGGACATTGCTCCTAGCCGAATTCGACCTTAAGTACGTACCCCTCAAAGCAATTAAGGGACGAGCAGTCTCCGATTTCCTAGCCGAAAATGCAATCACCGAGCAACCAATCATTGACACCACATCCCTTCCAGGCATTTACTCGGATTTACAACATCGACCAAGAACAATGGGAATTATACTTGATGGTTCATCCAACTATCGAGGTTGCGGGTAGAATACTTCTCATATCCCCAAATGGCGAACACACACCCTTATCCATTAAACCGGACTTCGACGTAACAAACAATGCAGAATCACGAAGCATGCTTGCACGGTCTCAAGCGGCGCTTGTACTCAACGCCCGCAACATAAGAGTCTATGGGGCTCCTCCTCATAATCAACCAAGTGTCCTGAGCATGGAAGATACTTAACGAAAACCTAGCATTATACCAAAACAAAATACAAGAGCTCATAAACGAATTCTACCACGTAGAATTCATACACCTCCCACGCCGAAGAAAACCAATTCGCCGACGCCGCTATCCAAACTCGCGTCCTAATCAACATACCCCCGGGGATGGAAACTCTACCCATTGTCGTGGAAAGACGAAACGAACCCGCATACATCTGTGACATCGAAACCGAGGAAGAACAAACCGACCCTTGGTACCAAGCAATCATCCACTACAAAACAAACGGCGAATACCCGCCAAACACCGACAAACGGGCCAAGCGAGCCCTACGCCTATTATCGTCACAATTCGTGCTGGAAATGGGGAAATTACTCAAAAAGACGCCTCAAGGTACACTCCTCTTGTGCGTCGACCACAAAAAAGGACACGAAATCATGTCCCAAGTACACGATGGCGAGTGTGGACCACACATGAACGCACGAGCCATGTGCAAACAAATCATAAGGCTAGGATGGTATTGGACTACCATGGAAGCCGATTGCGCAAAGTATGTCAAACATTGTCATAATTGCCAAATCTTCGCGAACATACAACACATACCACCTTCACCGCTATACAGTTTAACATCACCATGGCCCTTCTCCACGTGGGGCATCGACGTCATCGGCAAAGTACAACCCGTAGGAGCAGGAGGACACTGCTTCATCCTCCTGGCCATCGACTATTTCACCAAATGGGTCGAAGCCGCATCGTACCGCAAGCTAGGCACAAAAGAAGTCGCAAAATTCATACAAAACAACATCATTTGTCGCTATGGCATACCACACGAGTTCATTAGTGACCAAGGCACGCACTTTCAAGGAGAAGTCGAGCCGCTTCTTCTCAAATACAAAATACAACGACACAAGTCATCACCCTATCGACCGCAAACCAACGGCGCAGTTGAGGCAGCAAACAAAACCGTCGTATCAATCCTTAAAAAGATGATCGACACCTGCCACGACCGCCCCACAAAATCCCATTTGCATTATGGGGATATCGCACCACAATCCGCGACACCCACAGGCATGACACCTATTTCCTAACCTACGGAATGGAATCCGCTCAACCCGTAGAAATCGAAATGCAATCGCCGGATCCTCATGGAAGCGTACATTCCTGGCCGAATGGGCACGCGAACGCTACGAACAACTCATTCTCTTAGGCGAAAAGCGACTACATTCACTAAATGCGGTCCGAATGTATCAATCTCGCCTACAACGCGCCTACAACAAACGGGTCAAACCACGAAACATTAAAGTGGGTGACCTAGTACTTAAATCAGTCCGAGCACCATTACCAGTCGACCCAAGAGGGAAATTCAAACCCAATTGGGCCGGGCCGTACTTGGTCAAAGACATCCTTCCCGGAGGAGCAGTAACGTTAACTGACCTTGACGGTCAAGACTTCCGACTACCAACAAATCTTGATCAACTCAAGAAATACTACCCTTAAACAAATTTGCAATGTACTTCACAAAAAGGACAAAACTCGCTCTCGCATGAGTGAACTACGCTCGGTTTGATTCCACGCACTGTGGATACGTAGGCAGCTTTGCAAAGAGCTCAACCGAATCACACGAACTACGCCGGTTTGATTCTGTATTCAAAACGCAGATACGTAGGCAGCTTATCAAAAGCGCAACCGAACCTTCTTAGCACCCACACCCGAAGCTTAAAAAGGACAAGGGCGTCGCACTCACAAAAAGACACGCTCAAAGCTTAAAAAGGTCAAGAGCACAGTCAACACAAAAACAAAACACAAATTCAAGTCCAAAGCTTAAAAAGGTCAAGGACTTTAAAAACGGAACAAATCAAACAGGCGAATCCAAAGCTTAAAAAGGTCGAGGATTTAAGACAAAACAATTCAAAACGCACAAGTCCAAAGCTTAAAAAGGTAGAGGATTTGAGACAAAATACAAGTGTTCGAAGCTTAAAAAGGTCGAGAACATTTCAAAACAAACCAAAGAAAGCAGCGAGACAAGGCAAAAGCAAATAAATTCTATTTTATTACTTTATTTAGAATTCTTCAAAGCTCAGAGATGAGTTAGGAACAAGCCTCCTTAACCCTTTATTCGAATTAAAAAACGTGCGTTTGAATAAAGAAATTTTCTAAAGCAAAACAAAAGCAAACTACTAAGACGTCTTCCGTCGTTTCGGGCTAGCCTCTTCATCTTCAAGAGGCCGATCCGCTACAATCTTCGAGCTCGTAGCGAGAATGCAGACCTCTCAAAACCTGGGGGCTCCATCGGATCCTCATCCTGCTCGACTGGGGGCCCCACGATCCTTGGTCCTAGGCGACCTTTAACAGTCTCTTGCGGTCCAAGACTCTGCCGCACCGGTCTCGAAGTAGAAGCACCTGCATCAACAACACAGAGATCACCATAATCCCTCCTGTCACGCACTACTTCATGCAACAAGGAGGGCTTTGGCCCATTCTTCTCTCTCCTCCTCTGATTCTCCCGTTCACGAGAATCCTTGGAATGACACCAACGCGTATAGAAATCCGTGACACGAGTAGACTCTATATGCTCCGGCACAACCCAAGTAACACGATCCGACCACCCTCGGATCCAAGCATCAATCATCTGGTTGTTTAGGACAACAACCCCTCCAACCTGCGTGATCCCGATCCTAATAGTCTGCGCAGACGGTTGCCTCTTCAAGCGAAGAGGATGAATCCATACACCCCGTTCAAACCCGCACAACATCAACCCGCGAGCCGCGTTCGCTACCGACGGTGCCGTTACCTCCGTAATACCCCACCACGAAACATACCAACGAATGCTGCTCTCCCTCACAAGCCCCCGGTAGTAGTTGAGTGAACGCTCCCGAGGGTTAGCCCAATCCATCTTCCGAGACGTCGTCCCTGCAGCCTTGAAGGCACCACCAAGGGGAAGAGCCTTATACACGCTCAACCTCTCCATGAGCCACACGTTGAGAATCCTAGCGCAACCCCTGTACGAGCTCAGACGATTAGCATAACGGTCGTCTAAGCCCAGTATGGTCTCCGCTAGGATCAACGCAGAAGGATCATGTCCTCGCTCCATCTCTTCGACAACACGAGCATACCTCGCGTTCCCGAACACACTATCTGGCATGGACCCTGCAAAGGCATAGCGATGAACCAAACAAAAAGCAAGGGCCCTCCGCCTCGAGCGGTCCGAAATACTAGTGTCAGTTCTATTCATATAACGTTGACACAACAGAAGCATATTCTGTTGGAGTATGTGTCCTCCACAATAGTGCGATTACTTAATAAATCTCAATTAAGGAATACGTGGGGATAATCCTGAATTATTGTCAATTGATTAACGTAAATCAATAACGATTGGCTGACTAGAGTTTGACGTTATTGTCGTGAGAACGGCGGTAATCAATTGATCCCTTTAAGTCACACCTATAGGAACGTACTCCAAATATTTAAGCTAATTAATTGTATGAGATACGATTATATTAGTAACTTGGTAAATCGACTAACGGTTAGTCAATGTATTAATTTAGAGAGAAATCGAGTTGTGAACTCGGATGATTTAATTTTATATCGATAAAATTATAAGAGGAGATGGGAATTAGTGATTAAGCGTTAATTCACTAATTGTGTATAATTTACTAATGAGATTAGTAAAAGCACATTTTTAATATATGTGCAAAGTACATGTATATTAAGGAAGAGTTTAATTAATTTACACTTTATTATATTAGATGATTTAAGTGATAAATTATAAGTATTTGTGGGACAAATATTGAAAAAAAAATTGGACCCATAATTGATGGGTGGACCGTCCAAATGGGACTAGGAGAAGCATCTTTTGCTTCTTGTCTTATTTGTTTGGTTCTTCTAATTGTTTGATGCATGCATGTGATAAAAACACACTCATTGCAATGCATGAGATTTGTCTAAACAAGAAAAGACTTCTCCTCTCCTCTCCCTTTTGTCTTGGCCGAAAATATGGGTCTCCCAAGACCCATTTTGGCTTTTGAATTTTATTCATTAAAAAGGCTAAGTGTATGTGAGAGATATTCATTCATGCATTCATCCTCTCATCTCACTAATAATTCTCTCTAAACAAATACTCTCAAGATAATACTTGTACTAAGAGTTAGTATTAATATTATCTCATATTATTATATATTCACTTGTGATTTCTAGATCAAAATCACTTGTGAGTTTGGAGTGTTCTTGGGTGCTTATTAAAGGAGGTTTTCTACATTGAAAACTTGGGTTTTTAAGGAGGATCATCCTAAGTTCATTCTCAAGAAACTAAACTAGAAAGGAGTTCTAGATTAGTGCCCTAATATCCTTTAAGAGAAAGGTATAAATTTCTAAACTTGTTAACAATGTAAATTTGTACTACATAGATCTTGCTAAATCAAATTAGAGTAATTTGATTTACACTAATACTTGATTAGTGAATGGGATCCGATCCCTACAAGTGGTATCAGAGCCAAGGCTTGTAGTTACAAATTTATTTTGTTGTTTTTGGAGTTTTATGTATTTATTGAGAATAAATAACATAAAATCCGAAAATAGTGTTAAAAATGGTTTTAACACGAGATTTTTATAGCATGCATAGTTTCTGGTCTCATGAAGCTACTGGTCAAATTTCGTAATTTTTGGAATTTTTTTGCTAATTAAAATGATTTTTATACAAAACCGAGTCAAAAAGTGTGTTTTTGGCTAAAATAATTACTATAAATAGTTATAGTTCGAATCTGGTCACGAAATTTTTACACAGTGATTTTTCATATTTATACTTTCTGCATGTAAATTCTCAAAGTCAGATTTTGAGTTTTGAATATTTATTCATTTTGTTGTTTAAAATCGGTATATAATGAGTTTTATGTCCAAAATATAGTAAATGTTGTTTTCTGGACATGAAATTTATACCAATATTTTTATACATTATGAGGATGCTTTCGTATAAATTTGGGATTTTTCCTCACTGTTTTAGACGTTTTCTTGATTTTATGAGATAAAATCGATGAAATCGTATGTTATTTATTATAAAATAATTTCGTAAATTTTTCTGGCCAAACTTTTCTTTTCTGATATTTTGGAAGTGTTCCAGAATATACAAAATTTTTTCAAAATAAAAATAATTTTATTTTATTTTATTTTGATTTTATAAAGCTTTATTCATAAAAGGGTTATGATTAAAGTAGATCTAATTAGCAAATGACCAAGTTATGAACTAAAATCACCATATGTTAGTACAAACTAATGTTGGGTGCTCTAAAATCAGTTTAGAAGTTTTAGTTCAAGCTTAAAAGGTGTTTTAAGCATTGTTGATTAATATAAGATTAATCGATTAAAATGAGATCGGTTTGAAACAATTTAATGCGATTATTGTTTAGGGCGTTTTTGGCATGTATTTATTTATAAGCTTTACATTATGCATGTTTGGATGAATGTTTATTGTTGAATGAATGTTTATTCTTACTAGTATGGCCATAGTTTGTTATATTTTTACCGATATTGCCCGTAATGAAAGGGAATATCGTGTGGTTTGTAATTAAATGCGATCTCGTATCGCCGGTTTGTAATTTAATAGTTTATTTCATTTAAAAATGTATAATAGGATTGCTATGTATTCATTTGTAAATCATATTTGTAACTATTTGTAAATCGAAGACCGGTGATGGAGATCGACATGGAGCCTTAGAAATGTTCTAAAGCTAGCAAGGAGGTGCCTTTGGATGAAGTCCATTAGAAGAGGGACCAAAGGAGTTGGTTTCCAATTTGTAACTCCTTGTATTTTAATTACTTTTAGGTGGCCATACTAGGTTTATGCTTGTTTGCTTGCTTAATTTCCGCACACATGCCAAAATCGCCATGCATGCCACGATATCCCACTCCGATTGTCTTTTTTAGGTCGCCATTCTTAAATTAGTTCACTTATAAAGAATTTAAATGACTAAAAATGGACAAGATCACCCACATTTTAACAAAAATGAATTGAGATTAAGCCTTTCCAAATGTAGCGACTATGAACCCCATGTTCGTGAGGACCTCCGCGACGTGGAACCTTGTTACCATGGGTAAGTAGTGGGAGGAAGTCCCGTGCTAATTTGGTTTGAACTCAACCAAATAAGAGTTATTTGGGGCTAATCGATGCATTTTATAAGAAAATCATCAACCAAGCATTCTAGTGTAGAATTAGTCAAGTGTTGACTTATCGTTTTTGTATAAAAGGAAACATGAGATGTCTAATTTTATAAGGAAAACGAGTCTTGGAATCATTTATATAATTTCGTGGGAGATCATTATATAAATGGACATTTGTTTTAAAAATGAGTTTTAGCAAATGTTATAAAAATTGAACAATGAATGCTTATATATTTCCTCATATTTATTGTAGAATCGTTAATCGCAATGGCATCATCATCATCAACTCCCGCGCCCATTTTGGGCAAAGATTCATGGTTGCGAACCGTGATGGATAAGTGTATCCTTAAGGATGACGGTAGCAACTTCGTCGAATGGGATTCGACTATGAGGGGCGCCGCTACATCCGACAATGTGCTCAAGCACCTTACCGATCAACCACCCGCCGAACCCACTTCTCGATCCGGCGCGGCTCGTGCCGCTTATGATGAGTATGTGAAAGTGGACAATGACGTGAAAAACGTCTTGATTTGGTCCATGTCACCCGCTCTCAAACTCCGAATGGTTACTCAAAAGAGTGCATATGCGATATTCACTCGAGTGACAACCATGTTCTCCAAAGCACCGCAAATAAGGCTTTATGGAGCGCGGTGCGGTTTTTCGACATAAAGCTTGAGAGGAACCAAAAAGTTGGTCCTCATGTGCTCAAAATGATTGAGCAAATAGACACTCTTGAGCGTCAAGAGTGTGCTATACCCAAGGCTCTTGCGATCAACCGCATCCTCCATTCTCTTCCTAACAAGTTTGCTCAATTTCGAGTAAACTATAACATGAACAACATGGATAAGAGTTACCATGAACTTCATGCACTCTTGGTCCAAGCCGAGAGGGATATGGAAGTGAATGAGGTGGAGAAGAAAGATGTTCTCTCCATCAAAATGAAGAACATGAACTTGGGAGTGAAGAAGGGGAAGGTGGCCAAGAAAGGGCCATCTAACATAGGCAAGGGTAAGGGTAAGGCCATTGTGGAAGGTGTTCCACATAAGTCTAAGCCCAAGATCAACAAGGGAAGACCCCTCAAAGACACATGCAAATATTGTAATGAGGTGGGTCATTGGATGCGCAATTGTCTCAAGTATAAGAAGGATCTCAAGAATGGATGTGCGACATCCAAAGGTATTCCTTCTAATCTCTATATGATTGACATCAATCATGCTTGCATTTCTACATGGGTATTGGATACCGGATGTGGATCTCACCTTTGTAATCATTTGCAGGGGATGAGAAACGTGCGAGCTCTAGCCAAGGGTGATGTAGATCTCCGCATGGGCAATGGAGCTAGAGTAGCGGCCGTTTCCGTGGGAACTTTTGTACTCGCTCTTGCTAGTGGTTTAGAGTTGCATTTGAATAACTGTTATTTTGTACCAACTCTAACCAAAAACATTATCTCCGTCTCCGTGTTAGATGCGGAAGGCTTTTGTTTTGAGATTAAGAACGACCGTTGTATTTTTTCTTTTAATGAAATGGTTTATGGTGAAGCTATTTCAATTGGAGGTATTTATGTTTTAAATGATGTTAATGATGTTTATCATGTCGAGAACAAGAGGCTCAAAACGAATGAATCAAACAAATTCTACCTTTAGCATTGTCGTTTAGGTCACATAAACGAAAGACGCATAAAGAGACTTGTTGAGACCAAGGTTCTCAAACCATTTGATTGCGAATCATATGGTACATGCGAGTCTTGCCTCTTAGGCAAGATGACTCGCCAACCCTTTAGCGGTAAAGGGTCACGAGCAAGTGAGGTTTTAGGACTCATACATACCGATGTGTGTGGTCCATTAAACATCACCGCTAGAGGAGGATATCATTTCTTCATTACTTTTACCGATGACTTAAGTAGATATGGTTATGTCTACTTAATAAGGCATAAAAGTGATGCTTTTGAGAAATTTAAAGAATTTCAAAATGAGGTTGAGAACCAATTAAACAAAAGGATAAAAGCACTACGATCGGATCGTGGTGGCGAATATCTAAGTAATGAGTTTGATTCACATCTTAAGAATTGTGGTATTATATCACAGTGGACTCCTCCGGGCACACCACAATTGAATGGTGTTGCAGAAAGGAGAAACCGAACCTTGCTTGACATGGTTCGGTCTATGATGAGTCAAACTGAGCTTCCTGGATCATTTTGGGGCTTTGCGCTATTATCTGCTGTATTCTCACTAAATCGAAGTCCAACTAAAGCGGCCAATAAGACTCCATATGAGATATGGACGGGAACGGTTCCCTATTTGTCATTCATGAGAATTTGGGGATGTGAGGCATTCGTCAAGAATAAAACTGACGATAAACTCGCTCCAAGGTCTGACAAATGTCTATTTGTAGGTTATCCTAAGGAAACCTGTGGTTATTACTTTTACAACCCTCACGAGAACAAAGTGTTTGTGGCTCGTGATCTTTGTTTCCTAGAAAATGAATTTATTTCTAAGAAAGCAGTGGGAGAAAATTTGAACTTGATGAAGTTCAAGAGCCACAAACCGAGACAGAAAATGAGGAAACCGTTCCCTCATCGTCTGACACGGTTATAATCCCTAAGAGGTCAGGTAGAGTTAGACAACAACCTGACCGTAACCTCGGTGAACATCGAGGAGGAGGGTGATTTGTTGTTATTCAAAGCAACGAACCCTCAACCTACAAGCGGCTATTAGTAGCCCCAACTCCGAACAATGGCTTGAGGCCATGAAATCGAAATGGATTCTATGTGCGAGAACCAAGTTTGGGACTTGGTTGATTTACCTGAAGGAGTGAGACCACTTCAGTGTAAATGGATATTCAAAATCAAACTCGGCATAGATAAACATATTGATGTTTACAAAGCTAGACTGGTGGCAAAAGGGCTTTCACAAGTCCAAGGTATTCATTTAGATGAAACCTTTGCACCTTGCTATGCTTCGATCCATAAGGATAATCTTAGCGGTTCTTGCATTTCATGACTATGAAATATGGCAAATGGATGTAAAACCGCTTACGGAATGGGATTCTAGAAGAGGAAGTGTTCATGACACAACCTGAAGGTTTTGTAGACACATCCAACCCTAAGAAAGTATGCAAGCTTAAGAGATCCATTTATGGTCTTAAGCAAGCATCGAGGAGTTGGAATCACAGATTCGATCATGTTATCAAACAACATGGATTTGCTCGAAGTACCGAGGAACCTTGTTTGTACATGAAGTTTAGTGGGAGTAAAGTAACCTTCCTTGTTTTGTATGTGGATGACATACTATTGATTGGAAATGATATTCCAAGTCTGAACTCGGTAAAGGTGGAATTGGGAAACCATTTCCAAATGAAGGACTTGGGAGAGGCACAACGCATCTTGGGTATCCGGATCTATAGAGATAGATCCAAGAGGATACTAGCATTAAGTCAAGAAACTTATATTGATAAGATTCTTGATAGGTTCAATATGAAAGACTCCAAGAGAGGCTTTCTCCCGATGAGTGTAGGAATAACATTGAAGAAATCTCAATGTCCTACGACTCCTGCGGAAATTGAACGCATGAAATTGATCCCTTATGCTTCCGCTGTTGGATCAATCATGTATGCTATGATGTGCACTCGTCCGATGTCGTCGCCGCCTTGAGCATGACGAGCCGGTATCAAGCTAATCCCGGTGAGAGTCACTGGATAGCTGTGAAGAACATCCTTAAGTACTTGAGAAGAACTAAGGATTCGTTTCTAGTGTTTGGAGGAGAACTTGAGCTACGTGTAAAGGGTTACACGGATGCGAGTTTCCAAACCGATGGGGATGATCTCAAATCCCAATCCGGCTATGTCTTTATGTTGAATGGAGGAGCTGTTTGTTGGAAGAGCTTCAAACAGAGTGTCACTGCGGATTCTACGACTAAGTCGAGTATTTGGCAAAGATCTCAAGTCTGCTAAAGAAGGCCGTGTGGATTCGGCAATTCTTGGATGGACTAAGAGTAGTCCCTAGTGCCGCGGATCACATCCTTTGTTTATTGCGATAACAGTGGGGCTATTTTCCAAGCGAAAGAGCCCAAGTCTAGCAACAAGTCTAGACACGTTTTGAGGAAATACCACGTTATTAGAGATAATGTGGAAAGGAAGGAAATAGACATTTGTAAGGTTGGGACAGACGATAATATCGCTGATCCTTTAACCAAGCCTCTTTCGAGGGCTAAGCATGACGCGCACACCGCCTCCATGGGGTTGCGGCGTATGCCAGATTTCCTTTAGTTTCGTAATATGTAATTGAACGATGTATCTTTTTACATATATGAAAATAACATTCATTGTTTTTATATTAAGTCATTATTGAATGCATACTTTGTTTATCCGAATATTTGTGTGACAAGTTTGAACATATTCAAGTGAACGGAATAAACTAAGTATTTGGTCCCTGGTCTCTCATATGAGGTGACGTCTCGGAGAGACTAGATTGCAAGTCGATCGATGGTGAGGTTCAACACCATAGGGTCATATGTGATGACTGATCGTTTGCATAGACAGACTGTGAAGAACACTCTGTCGGGCAGTGACGCTTATAGAATTCCTTTTCAATGAGATTGAAACCTGGTCGTGGTGGGAATTCTATAGTATTCCTTTGAGTCGATTCTTTGACTGGAGCTGATTGTCTGAGTCGGTGCAGTTTCCGAGTGACTTTCATTTTTGTCCTAAACCATGCCGTGAAAGGGGGTTATAAGGGCATCTTTGGGGTCATGGTGATCTGCATTATACAGTACAATCGAGTGGAAGGGAAATGTCCACCCTCGTCAGGGTAAAACATCTTTGGGCCACTCGAGGAGTAGTCGCTGAAAATGCGTGGCCACGCTCGGTAAGAATCTACGGTAGATTCCCCGGTCAGACAGCTACTCTCCTTATCGAGGAAACCACTCATGATATATATCTCAGGATGCAAGTACGACCTGTAAGACACCTTGCATCGAGTGGGAGATGTAAAACGGACATGAGAATTGGTAAAGCACAACTTGTCTCGGACAAGTGGGAGATTGTTGGAGTATGTGTCCTCCACAATAGTGCGATTACTTAATAAATCTCAATTAAGGAATACGTGGGGATAATCCTGAATTATTGTCAATTGATTAACGTAAATCAATAACGATTGGCTGACTAGAGTTTGACGTTATTGTCGTGAGAACGGCGGTAACCAATTGATCCCTTTAAGTCACACCTATAGGAACGTACTCCAAATATTTAAGCTAATTAATTGTATGAGATACGATTATATTAGTAACTTGGTAAATCGACTAACGGTTAGTCAATGTATTAATTTAGAGAGAAATCGAGTTGTGAACTCGGATGATTTAATTTTATATCGATAAAATTATAAGAGGAGATGGGAATTAGTGATTAAGCGTTAATTCACTAATTGTGTATAATTTACTAATGAGATTAGTAAAAGCACATTTTTAATATATGTGCAAAGTACATGTATATTAAGGAAGAGTTTAATTAATTTACACTTTATTATATTAGATGATTTAAGTGATAAATTATAAGTATTTGTGGGACAAATATTGAAAAACAAATTGGACCCATAATTGATGGGTGGACCGTCCAAATGGGACTAGGAGAAGCATCTTTTGCTTCTTGTCTTATTTGTTTGGTTCTTCTAATTGTTTGATGCATGCATGTGATAAAAACACACTCATTGCAATGCATGAGATTTGTCTAAACAAGAAAAGACTTCTCCTCTCCTCTCCCTTTTGTCTTGGTTTAAAATATGGGTCTCCCAAGACCCATTTTGGCATTTGAATTTTATTCATTAAAAAGGCTAAGTGTATGTGAGAGATATTCATTCATGCATTCATCCTCTCATCTCACTAATAATTCTCTCTAAACAAATACTCTCAAGATAATACTTGTACTAAGAGTTAGTATTAATATTATCTCATATTATTATATATTCACTTGTGATTTCTAGATCAAAATCACTTGTGAGTTTGGAGTGTTCTTGGGTGCTTATTAAAGGAGGTTTTCTACATTGAAAACTTGGGTTTTTAAGGAGGATCATCCTAAGTTCATTCTCAAGAAACTAAACTAGAAAGGAGTTCTAGATTAGTGCCCTAATATCCTTTAAGAGAAAGGTATAAATTTCTAAACTTGTTAACAATGTAAATTTGTACTACATAGATCTTGCTAAATCAAATTAGAGTAATTTGATTTACACTAATACTTGATTAGTGAATGGGATCCGATCCCTACATATTCACCCTACCTCCCTCGAACAAACCTGCAGCATAAGCATCTGTCATCCCAAGGAAGTTTCGCAACATCCCGTTATAACAAAGCTCGCTCCTCACAACCACAGGAGTCGTCCGTTTCGACCACCCCGCAATGGCCGCAAACTCCTCCATCAAAGGACACACCTCCCCCCCGGGAAACCTAAACACATGCAAATTAGGATCCCAATAATCCAAACACGAGTCAAGGAAGTCTAAATCAACTTTCATTTGACGAAAGCCAATAAAAACACCCGCACCATCATCATACACCGCCTTCTTCATCCCCGGACTTAATGAGGAAGTCCACCTCTTCAAAAGAGCATCAAAATGCTCCTCCATTTTTTTAGAACACAAAAACTTTTATAAATATACCTAATATATTTATGAGAGCAAAAACCTAAAGCAAAAGCAAAGAAGAGAAGTGATTGTGAATGAAAATTATGGCACGCACCCCCTCTCCTTATATAGGAAAACAATATCCGAAATATGGAAATACAATAGCTAGCGACCAGAAGAAACCGCATGGCTCTATGCGGTTTGCACCCCAAACCGCATAAGCCTATGCGGTTTTCCCTTGCAACCGCATAAGCCTATGCGGTTTCAGGGGTTGGTTTTCCTCAAATTTTCCTAATTTCGTCTGGCCTAAAACACTACGACCTACATTGGGCTACGACATTCTTTTGTTGTTCCCACGCACCCGCATTACATTTCGCTTTGGCAAATACGATTCTTACCACGAGTCAAAACACAAACATTTTCGACATTCATGCAAGCTCATTTCGCATCTAAAATGAACTTTTCACAAGAACGTTTTCACAATCTAAAACAAAACATCAAATGCATCCCACTCGGGAATCATATCATCTTTCAAACAAGACTACCAAACAGGTTTATCGATGACAATCAAGTTCAAGCTACTGCAACAAGTCCAAAGTTCAAGCTGCAACGGCATGTACATAAAGGTTCATACAATCTTTATTACACAAAGTCACTCGGGATGACGACGACGATACTCGTCAAACTCACGCTGACCGAGCCGCCTCACCGGCTCGACATTAATCACAAGAACTGCCAAATTTCAGGCCATCCTCCACCGGTTGGCCACCCTCCGCAACTCCTTATGCACCCCCTTCGCCACCTACAAACACAAAAGCACGTTACAATTTTCTCCATTTTGCCTTAATTTCACACAAATTAAGTCAAACTTAGGGGGAAATTCCAAAACAAGACCCAGCATTCTCCATTTTGACTTAATTTCACCCAAATCAAGTCAACCTTAGGGGGGAAATTTCAAATTAACAGCGCTCATCTCCATTTTGCCTTAATTTCACTCAAATTAAGCCAAACTCGAGGGTAACACAAAACACGCATTCACTAGTTTGATCATCGCTATATTCTATACCTCGATCAAACCGGGGCTCACTCACATACACAACAAACATACATACCTTCTTCACCTCGCTCATTCACCGCCCATGCCCGCTGGTCACCGCAAGTACGCTTCAAGAAGCGAAAGTACGACGACACCCGACTCGTCAGACTCAACGGTAGGAAGTCACCAGGTTGCTCCGCCATCTCCGGATCAAATTCCTACAAAACAAGTACAAAACGCACACGTCAGGGAAATTTTTCGCAAAATTACCTTACGCACCCTCAACAGCATCAAACATACCTCAATCGGCCCACAAGCAAGCCGAGACTCCGCAAAGTGGCTGTAGTCCTCCCCAGGACAGAGAAGACTCACCGACTCTCCTTCCCCGTACAACGCCACCCGATCCTGAGCGGAAACCCCTCGCTCGAATAGGACCCTCGGCGGATCCCTAGGCACCACCGGAGTTGGCCACCCTGCCTGAAAGGCCAAGCGCTCTCCAAGGTACCAAACCGGCCCATACGGCGTCGCCAAGTACAAGCGCTGGGTCTCTCGCACTGCAAACCTAGCTCCAATGCCCTCAGGAATATCCCTGTACTGGCCCCACGGGAACGGCACGAACTACAAACAAAGACAAGACAAACACTCATAAATACCAATACAATCATTTTAAATACACTCTATTTAAAATGGTTCAAGCACAAACCTGATCAAACTGCATCTGGTTCAGAAGCACCCGAACATCATCATACGACCAGTTAAACGCAGCACGGTTACACGTACCCCAAGTACGTACCGCCGGGTACTCCCTCACGATCCTCACAGCATGCGGGGGGAGCAGAAAAGGGAAGTGGCTAAGAATCCACGACTGCGCACACAAGAAACAAAAACACGTTACAAAGGCAAAGACAACAAAAATGAACAACAATGCACCCGAAACAAAAACAGAATTAATACGTACCTCCATCAAGAACCCAGGCGAGACTAAGGACAGTCTCGACCCTCGATCCATAACCCGCGGTCTCACGGCATCCATGCAGAAACGAATGCACAAACCCAAGGACGGCGTCACCCAGTCGAACGTCCCAATTGCATCCCAATCCAGGAGATGCATAAGGACCGACGTCGACGCCCGCTCGCCTTTATCGCCGGCACACGGCTACCGACGAACCACCACAGCCACATACGAGCATTCTGCTCGTCACTCCACTCCGAGGGGCCATACTCGGTCTTCCCCTCAAAGTACTCCAAGATATAACTCGTCTTGAAAGTATAGGGTGGAGCACCCTCACAAATCACCTCCAAACCACCGCCGATCGCATCAGTCACAACCTCGTCCACAACGGACGGCGCAAACTCAAAGCTCATGTCACGATCTCCGAACGGCAGCCCCGTTATGATCGCATACTCAGACAAGGTAATGCCGGCCTCAAAGCCGGGCATATGGAACGTCGTCGTGGTGTCCCAATACCTGTCTAGGAAGGCCCTGATTAACATCAGGTTCGCCGTCTGCT
The DNA here is from genome assembly GCA_023091065.1 of Dianthus caryophyllus. Taxonomy (NCBI): domain Eukaryota; kingdom Viridiplantae; phylum Streptophyta; class Magnoliopsida; order Caryophyllales; family Caryophyllaceae; genus Dianthus; species Dianthus caryophyllus. Next base: position 25,443,352 of record CM041519.1, on the reverse strand, counting down.
TCTTCCTTGCAATCTCCCTCCAATGGCCGACCAACGGGCCAAAAGCACTACGCAGCACCCAAGCCTGCGCTCCCGGCGCAAGCTTCTCCTCAAAAACACACATTACGGACGACACGCCCGAGAAAGTCCTCATCGGACCTTTCTGCCAGCCCATCGTCGCTCGATAGGAAACGTGTCTCTCCGGGGCAAGTAGAAGATTATGACCATCCCAGCCCTTAGCGAACGCCCTGTTCGCACGTGATTTTCGCGGCCTAGAGCTACTCGCTCTAGGCGCAACCTCCTCAACCTCCTCCTCAGCAACCTCCATCTCGGCTTCCAGCTCATCCACCAGCTCTTGAGCAAGCTCGTCCTCAGGATCAGGCACAGGGACATGCCTCCCACGACCCCTACCTCGTGACTGCCCACGTCTCGTGGACAAATCACGAGGGTCGGCTTCCCTCTCACTACGTGTACGCCTCAAACCACTCGAGCTAGAGGCTCCCTCGGTCCTCGAGCTAGCACTCCTATGGGATTTCGACCTCGTAACACGACTAGAACTCTCCCCTGCAACCAAACACAACCAATACATACAGCTATAATACACGCAAGCATACAAACTTGGCATACTTATACACAAATACACACAAATAATACACGCATAATACATATACATTCTTTGACACATTACACTATACGCCTCACAGAGCATTTTTAGGCCTAATTCACAATTAAGCCGAAAACCGTTCTCTACACTTCAAAATCACAACTTTATGGTTTCTACGCGCCATAATAGTCCCTAACAACAACCCATTACAAGCAATTGCATTTTGGTCATCCCGATCAAAAACCCCTAATTCGCCTTAATTACTCCGTAAAACTACGACTTAAGACGGCGATTTAAAGGCCCTAACTCGAATTTTTCGCAAAACTAACGTTATAGGCATGCTATACACACTATGGGCATCCTACACCGAAGTTTAATTGAAATTCCGGGTCGGAAAATCCGGGTTCGTTTTCGGGCCCGAAACCTAATTTGGACGTTTTTCACACAAAGACGGTCTAAATCACAATCAATTCACACATACACGCTAGCATGGCATGATGCAACACAATGACGTCAATTTCAAACATTCAAACGGCAAATTTCAAGCAAAACTCGGGTTTTCATTCAAAACCCGTCTTTTCAACATTTCAAGGCAAAACTAGCTAATTACAACAACAAACAACGTAAAAGCAAGTCAAAATGGAGCAATACCTCGTTCCATAGCAGGACAACACAACGAAAATGAGCAAAAACGGTTGAGAAATCGAAAAATGGCGTTTTTTGAGTTGAAAAACCGTAAATGATGAATGAGCTTCACTCACGGTTTACTCGAGCCTTATATAGCCCCAGCAGCCAACAGGGGAAACCGCATAAGCTTTTGCGGTTTGTCCCCTGAACCGCATAAGCTTATGCGGTTTGGTCCCTTGGTTTTTTCCGGTTTTTCTCGTTTTTCACCTACTTTCGAATTCCTAATTCAGCCTAGCTCAAATGCAACTTCAAGTACAATCCATGCTTAGGTCAAGGCGTCACCTACAGTCCGCCATACGCGTATATTAAGCATTTAATGTACGGTACAGAAACAGAAGCACGAACGCTCTTAACGAGCATTTACATCGTTTCCTTCCCAAACGGAAGGCAATCATATGCAATCACGACTACACCCACGCTCCTCGGCGAACCCAAACATAAACACTCTACAACAAGCATTTAACTACAAGTATAAAACGCTCCTCGGCGAGTTTAAGCACAAGCGTCCTACAAAGCACATCCAAGCATGAACCCATGGCACAAGAACACCCCCGTACAAGCATTACAACCTTTACAAATGCGCTCCTACAAGACCATACATCCTACGAATGCACTCTTCACGAGGTCATACATCCAGCCCAGATACACTCACACCCTTGCACTTTAGCCCCCACGCATTTCAGCACATGCGCTCTTTCACGAGACCATACGAAGACGCTACAAGCAGCAGCACTATACGATACCCAACATATACAAGACGACGACATCAACATCAGCAAAGGCATTAGCAACAAGCACGACGAAGACATTCAGCAGGCCGGCAGGCCCTTATAGCATGCACGGACCGCCAAGTCCTTAAAATGCGCACGTCCCGCCCCGTTTAGCCCGGTTCGAAGTCCTTGTCTTACCCATGGACGCATGCTTCGTTCCGCTGATCATATCGAGACTGTAATGGTCCGGATATGGTCGTGGAGTTTGACTAGCGCTCTAGTCCGAGCTCAGTCAAACTGGGGGCTCTGTGGATACCCATATCCGTACCCTCCCAAACAAAACCCTGTGATGTATCACGGACTTTTATTACGCATGCTTTAACGTTGACTTTTACGGTTCTAACTAATGTCGAATTCATTTTGAGTCGTTTTGAAATGTTAAAATGATTTAGGTCGCATCACATCACACTTAAATAACGTTCATTTTGTCCATTTGGAGTCTAGCTTGGTCCTCGTCCTGCTTCATTTGGCATGAGCTTCGCATTTGCACTACAATTGGCCCTTTTATATTAACAAGGTCTAATTCAGCATTCCTAAATTCCTAAATTTAGGCCCGGTAGCTAAAACCGCTATTTAGCATCCTCTTACACAAAATACAACCTCACGTCTTAGCTTATTTCACAAATCTATGCAAATACACCCCTTTTCATTTTTCCGGGTCTCGGGCCCAAAACCGAGCCCAAACCCAAGCCTTTGGCCCGCACTCCAAGGCCCTGCACATCATAAAATATCTCAGAAATATCTCAGCTCTTTTCTTGGCACACACGCACGAAATTATACTGTATCTTTCAAAGATTTTATGCAACCGAAACTTGGAAAGCAGCCTTGAAACCACACCCACAAACCGCATGACCTTATGCGGTTTGGGGTGGCAACCGCATAAGCCTATGCGGTTTGCCCAGGCAACCGCATAAGGCTATGCGGTTTCCCGGCCTGTTTTTATACCCCGGTTTCCTAATTTCTCCGAGGTTTTTAGTATATATACACCCCTATACCCAACCTCGAAGATCATCTTTTACACACACAATTCACATCTTCTCATACTTTCACATCACAATTTCGCACACAATTCACAACACACAAATCCTCTCTCACAAAAGCCTCAAGCACTCAAATCTTTGAGTTCAACACACCATCCCGTGTTGAATTCATCCTCCTTTTTAGTTCAAGAAGCGAAGCTCTGCCCAGATCTGAAGCGTCAGGACAAGGTAGGTACCGATCCACTTGGATCAAAGCTTTTTCTTATTTTCTATGGACTAACAAAGGGGACTACACTCTAGCGCCCCCCCCCCGGCTTTGGCACCCGAGCGCGCTTGCCTTCCAAGTGTTCTTATTACTTCGGGTGCACTCCATATCCGATGACACGCCAAAGTCGCATAAGCAACCGACCTTTTAAAATAAACCAATGGACAATTGAACTTTATTTTAATTGTATGCATCTTGCACCCTTTCTGTCTTGCATTAAAATCAACTTAAACAATGAATTCGACCTTTAACTGAACCGTATTCGTTGACAAGTTAAACATGCTAAACTGAGGGTTTTAATCAATTTTTTTGCATCTGCATCTGCATTCTTTTTCAAACATCTCGCCCTTGTGCGTAGCGATAACATTAGCTCAAATATCATCTTACATGGATTCTTCTAGCTCAGTAGAGGCTATTTTTACATAGGCTTTTCTAAAAGGTTTTCATAAATCATTATTTGAATTAACTCTTTTTCTAAAGTACCCTCACCCCGAATCCAATCTGGTTTCACAAGCCTTAGATCTAGGGGTGTCGGCGTGCTCCAAAATCTAAGAACATGTTTTTAACTTAGAACATGGTAGCAGGTTCCTATTTTCCGCGATAAATAGGTGGCGACTCCATAACAGTTCTTAAAGGTTTTTCCAACTTAATCTTTTTTAACTTTAAAATCCGCCCTTAAGCAAGACGCCGAGTTGGGTCCGATCCCGGGTTCCACAGAGGCCTACATGTTGTTGATCTTGTGTTCTACATTGTTGATCTATGGTGTGTGTGCAAAATCATGTTGTATGATTGTTGTTATGTCATTGAATCATGCTAGATCTAGGGTCTCATACTAGGGTTGTCTTCTTATCATATTATAGTGCATAATTTACATAGTTTATTCGTTATTCATGCTTGTTAATCTTGGAAAATCGAATTGGTGTTGATGGGTGATGATGGCCGAATGGTGTAGGTGAGGGCCGTGGCCCTTGATTGTGTTGTTCCTCTTGTTTTCTTCTTGTTTTGGCTTAATTATATTAGATCTTGATGTTTGAATGAATCACCTAAAGTTAAATTATGAATTATGATGATTTGATTAAGTCTAGAAGTGTTTGAATGCGTGTTTAATTGAGTTAATCACATGAATTGTTAATGGATCGCATAAGAATCGATTGTGTTACAAGAAAATGGGTGTTGTGTGTGGTGGCCGTGTGTGGTGCATAGGCCGTGAGGTTTGTGTGTGTGAGTCAGTTTGTTTGTCACTTGTTTGAGTCTTGGCTTGTCTTGGGATGTTAACTATGCTAAGTGGAATCGAAATACACTTTGTTTGATCACTAAATAAAGGATTATGAGCATGTCAATTGAATGTATGACTTGCAATGTATGTTACTCATATTGTACTCCGTATGTATGGTTGGTTATGATTGTAATGAGGCTTGTGTATGTATGAGTATGGTTGTTGTGGTTGCATGGTTGTGTTGGAAATGTTGGAGACAGGTTGTGCTTGAGTTAAATTTGCACATGGGTACTGTTCTGGCACATGTGTGAGGAGATACAACGTCCTAGGATGGACGGATACCGCCCATGATCCCCTCGACTATTCTTGTTGCTTAGTTAGAGCGACTATGGGTTCTCAACCAGAAGGGTTAGAGACTATGGTTATTTATGTCGTCACCGTTCTTGTTGCTCGGTGAAATTTGGCCAAATTTAGACTTGTGATTGAGGAACTTCTTGATGCTGTTCCGCCATAGGGTTTGGGTGATTCTTGTTGCTTCACCCGGGGTGATTCTTGTTGCTTCACCCAGTTCTCCGCGCTTACTCTCGCAATTGGTTGGAAGAAAGATCGTCTTGAGAGCTCAGTTGGTTTGGACACAACTTTGGTTGTGCCGTGTTGTTTGTTGTTTATGTATTGTTGTTGTATGTCAGTTGTTTATGTTGTTGTACTTTGTTATTAGGCCGTAGGCCAGGTGAGCTTGTTTGCATTGTTGTTTACGTTTTGTTATGTTAAAATATGACTGGGGAGCACCTAGTTACTCCCCACTGATTGTGGTTGTTGCCTCTCTTTTATAGGTATGCGCGGGATCGGGTTTGTCAAATGAGGACGCCGTGAGGATGACCTATAGCTAACCTTGGAGTGATTTTGGATTAGGCTTGCGAGGATGTTTAGATTTATTATTGTTATTTTTACTTTCATTTTGGAGTTTGAATGTGTAAGGGGTATTTACTCCCCACTTCTAGGCCTCAAGGCCTACCTTTTTATCGTTGTTTAGTTGGTTTAGTGAGTAATGATCCGGATTCCACGGTGTTTCCGCCACCGTGACTCGCTTTTATTTTCTTTTATTTCATAAATCCATTTTATTTCTTTATTTTATTTTGTTGAAAAATCCGGGTTGTTACAGTTGGTATCAGAGCGAATACGTGATGTCTCATATTTTTTACATATATATAGCCCCTTGTTCACGAGCTTTACTTTGCGATTCTCGTACTTTTATATGCATTTCGGCTCCTATTTCTCTCCGTTTTGGCCCTGCTGCGTTTTTGTGTCTATATTGCAGGTAAACGCGCATATTTGGAGGTTAGGATCCTATTCGTTAAGTTTCGTAAAGTTTCGTGATGTTTCGAGTTGGTTTCGTTGCGTTTCGGTTGCGCACGAGCCTCGTTTCAATGTTTGGATGTGTTCCGGGACCTCGGGACTGAATTTGGACCTCATATACTCAATTTGGAACTCGTCCCTATGCCTTGGGACGACCTAGGCCTTGTCCCTACACCTTGGGACGACTTTGGAGTGAAAATAAGCTAAGGCAAGGAAGTGCAAAGAAGAGCAAATAAGCTGAATCACACGGGATGACCATCCCGTGCTCTTGGGATGGAGGTGTGTGGTGGTCCCGGACGGGACACCTGTCCCGGAGGTCAGGGACGGCTTCCGACTCCTCGTGTGCTTATTTTAGATCGTCTATTTGAAGGATCAAAACATTATATTTTGGCACGAATTTTTCTGAGCATTCTCCTAACACTTTAAAGTACTTCCTCAAGAAAACTTAGGGTTAAAATAATTTTCCTTCTTGTAATTTCAATTCCCGACTCAAGTACGTTGTTTGGATACTCTATTTGGTTTTGTTGTTCTTGTTCATCATCCTTGCTCCTTGAATTTCTAATTGGTATTGTATTCAACTTTTCCCTTTTCATTGTTATTTCATTGTTTATCGTTGTTGATCATGTTTTCGTCTTTCTCTTCCGCTTTTGTTATCGAATTCGCTATGTGTGAGTAGTTTATTATCTAGGGAGAAAGGGTGAATCATGGGTGCTTGCTTGGGTTGCTATTGATGATCATTTGAGTTAGGTTTTCGCGCTCGTTTTGATTGTCTCGTTTTGTTTATGTTTGTTGACCCTCTGGCCAAGGTTTAGCAAGCGTTTTCCACCCTTAAACTTAAGAACGAAAGCCTAGTTTAATGTAGGGTACGAGACTAATCATTAGGACCCTCACTTGTAAGTTGCGAGAGCCCGCATTTGAGACCTAGAGGAAGCTTAAGACCAAGAGGCCTAGCTTTACCCTTAGCGAGAGCGATTTCCTACTCATTCCGATCATCATCCTTGGCCTTAACTTACCCATTGCCTAACCCGACTCCCTAGACCTTTTCCTTATAGTTTATACCCTTATCTTTCGCTATAGCTTTGGTAACCAAACCCTCATTCGAACCAAGACTAGAATCGTTCAAAGTAACCAACATAAACGACCATCTCTCTGTGGATACGATCCCGACTTACCCTAGCTACACTAGTGTTGAGTTTGGTATTATCTTTGACTAGGCGAGTGCGACTAAGCCTATCAAATTTTGGCGCCGTTGCCGGGGGGACGGCTTTGTTTTATGTTGTTTATTTGGTTCTTTTCTCATTGTTACTCTTGTCTCAAGGAACCTCAATTCCTTGAGGCCGCTACTTACATTTGCTCTAGTGTTGTGCATGGTCAGGCAAACGAGCAGGTCTCAAGCTAATAAGGACGTGCAATTTGATCCGGAGCCGGAGCGTACTTTCCTTGCGCGCAAAAGTCTACTAAAGCAACTTGAAGCTTCATCCTCCAAAGAAGCTCACATCGAACTCGAACCTCCACTTCCTAGAATAATGGTGAAGCTATCCGATCATTCAAGGCCAACCGCGGATCAAATTCCTACGGGCAATGCTATGCCCAACATAGCGGCTAATAACTTTGAAGTAAAGCCCGCGTTCATCAACTTAATAGAGCACACTCAATTTGGAGGGAGCCCCGGTGAGGACCCTAACTTACACATCCAAAACTTTTGTGATTATTGCTCTACAATAAAGCAAACGGGGGTCACTCAAGATGAAATTAGGGAGATACTCTTCCCGTTTTCCCTCCGCGACAAAGCCAAGTTGTGGCTTAACTCATTGAATCGCGTTGCTCTTGCGATCACCGATTGGAACTCCCTCGTGCTTGCATTTTACCAAAAGTATTTTCCTCCGGAAAAGACCGCTATGCTAAGGAGCCAAATCATGGTTTTGACCTTATTCGTTCCCGACATCCCTTCCCTTGTTTGCTTTGAGCTTTGGCATGATTTATATTGCTTGGTTTAGCTCTTTCGGGGATGTTTAGACGTGTTTGCAGATGATGGCGTGCTTTTACGTTTTGGCTTTATCATTTCACGGACTATAGCTACTCTTATTGTGAGGTTTTTAGCCTCCTGCGGCCGGTTCATCTATCCCGGTCCCCGTGCTTTGAGTGTGAGTAGTTCTCCTCGTGGGGTACGTAATATCAACACGCATAAGTGTGGCCCCTATCCCGTTTTTCCCTACGATTTTGTCACTTGTTTATGCATATGAGGCTTGAGTTGATTTCCACATGATTCACCTTGTCTTACTTTGATTTGTCCTCTCATATATGATCCTATTCCCCTTATTCACATGAGTTTGCTAGCTACATTGCCAAATAGCCTACCCTAGCCTTGCTAGTTACCGCTTTGCTTACTCTTGTGCTCGTTCGTTGGGTTGTGATCGTTGCTACGACTTGCTGACGTCGTTGGCTCGAGAGTGTTGGTGAATTTGTGTCGGGATTGCTGTTTCCCCGACCTTTTTATGAGGTATTTTCCGCAACATTTGTGCTCTTTGCTCAAGGAAAAAATAAACGAAAATCAGAAAAATACAAACACAACACACAAAATACAAAAAGAAAGAAAAATGTGTGCACAAAAATAAAATAAAAGAGTTGTTGTTGTTGTTGTTGTTACATGAGTGAGCACTTGTGATTGATCGTTTTGTTGCGATGATGTGTAGAGGAGACCGATATGCTGCTTTCGGTCCGTTATTCATGAGAGTTGGGTTACGTTTTTGTTGGACGAGCACTTGAGTAGTACTAGTGGTTTCTAGTGGCTTAGCTGCACGAATCCATAATCTATTTGTCCACCTTTCTTACCCTTATCCTCTCTTTGGCCTTTACACACCTCATTTCCTATGTAAGCCCTCATGTTTGTATCGTTTTTGTGACATTAATTGTGTACGGGAATACGAGATTTGGTCTTCATTAGATTGCGGGCGTGCTTCCACAAGTTGAGTAGGTGAGTGTCATCACATATATCACCTTGTTCATCATTTGAGTAGAGTGGAAACCGCGAGAGGTCCGTGATTTGATTGCTAGAGAGCCCTTGTTTAAGACATGCTATTCATTCTGCGCCGTCTTGTAATTCTCATCCGTTAGCTTGCTATTTCCATACGTCCCATGTTGATTCGGGATTGATTGCCATTTGCTCATGCTACTTGCGGTTTGGTGATTGTTTGGGGAAATATTCTTTTGCTCGCTTTGTCCTCTATTTTCTGTCATGCTTGGTTGCTTGAGGACAAGCAACGGTTCGGTTTGGGGGAGTTTGATGTCTCATATTTTTTACATATATATAGCCCCTTGTTCACGAGCTTTACTTTGCGATTCTCGTAGTTTTATATGCATTTCGGCTCCTATTTCTCTCCGTTTTGGCCCTGCTGCGTTTTTGTGTCTATTGATGTGTCATATATTTACGTATATATAGCCCCTGTTTCACGAGCTTTACTTTGCGTTTCCCGTGCTTTTACATGCGTTTCGCTTCCTATTTCGCTCCGTTTTGGCCCTACTGCGTTTTTGTGTCTATATTGCAGGTAAACACGCATATTTGGAGGTTAGGATGCTGTTCGGGAGGTTTCATAAAGTTTCGTAAAGTTTCGTGAAGTTTGGAGGTGATTCGAGTTGATTTCGTTGCGTTTCGCTTGCGCACGAGCCTCGTTTCAACCAATGAAGGTGTCCCGGGACCATGGGACGGGTTTTGAAACTCACATTATCATCCGAGACCTCGTCCCTACTCATAAGCCTCATCCCTTAGCCTTGGGACAACAAGAAGAAGCAAAAACAAGAAAAAAAACTAAGTACAAAAGATGCACAAAAGAGGTCTTGAACTGAACACTCCGGGATGCACTCATCCCGTCCGGGCTCACTCTCATCCCGTCCGGGATAGGCCTGTCCCGTCCGGGACCATCTAAGCTCTGCTTGTGACTCTTCGTTGGCTTTAAATACTTGATCAGTTTGAAGGAGCAAATCATCTTTTTTTCGTCTGAAATTTTGAGAGCACTTTATAGACACTTAGAATTACTTTCCATCAAAAATTTAGGTCTTGAATAATTTTCCTTCTTGTATTTCAAATTCCCGACTCGGATACGTTGTTTGATCATCTATTTCGGTATTGTTGCCTTTGTTCTTCTCTTTCTCCTTGCAATTTCTGATTGAGTTTTTGTTTATACTTCTCTTATTTGTTTGTCATTTCATTATAAAGTATTGTTGATCATGTTTTCATCCATTGTTATTGCTTTTGTTGTTAAATTCGTCATGTGTGAGTAGTCTATTATCTAGGGAGAAGGGTGAAGGATCTTTTTTTTCTAAAGACTTAGCATCAGAGACTGTTCGAGATTATTCTAATCTTAAACGGATAGCATTTCTGCTATAAAAGGATCTTTTTTCAAAAGAGTTCGTGTTAAGAACTGTTCGAGATTATTCTAATCTTAAATGGATAACATTTCGACTTATAAAAGGATCTTTTTTCAAAAGATAATTTTCTTTTAAAGAAAAAAAAAAGTTTTAGGATTTTCTAATCCTAACGAGGAGCGTTTCAGCTTAAAAAAGATCTTTTTTCAAAAGAGCTAATATCGAAAATTATTTAAGATTATTCTAATCCTAAAAGGGATGGCATTTCAGCCACGAAATGGATCTTTTTTTTTTTAAAAGAGCTAATATCGGAAATCTTTTAAGATTATTCTAACCCTAAATGAATAACATTTCAGCCAGAAATGGATCTTTTTTCAAAAGAACTTGAATCGAAAACTATTTAGGATTATTCTAATCCTAAAAGGGATGGCATTTCAGCCAAGAAATGGATCTTTTTTCAAAAGAGTTAATATCGGAAATCTTTTAAGATTATTCTAACCCTAAATGAATAGCGAATGGATCTTTTTTCAAAAGAGCTAAACTCGGAAATTATTTAAGATTATTCTAATCGTAAATGAATAGCATTTCAGCTAGGAATGGATCTTTTTTCAAAAGAGCTAGAATCGGAAATTGATTATTCTAATCCTACACGAATAGCGTTTCAGCTAGAAATGGATCTTTTTTCAAAAGAGTTAGAATCGAAAATTATTTAAGATTATTCTAATCCTAATCGAATAACTTTTAGCTTGGAGGATATCTTTTTTCAAAAGAGCTAACATTGGAAAAAAAATGTTTAAGATTATTCTAACCCTAAACGAATAACTTTTTAGCTTGGAGGAGATCTTTTTTAAAAAGAGCTCAAATTCAGAAAATTATTTAAGATTATTCTAATCCTAAACGAATAACCTTTCAGCTAGGAAGAGCTTTTTTTTTTCTTTTCAAAAGGAACTAAAATCGAAAATAATATAAGATTATTCTAATCCTAAGAGGATGGCATTTCAGCCAAGAAAAGATCTTTTTTCAAAAGAGCTAATATTCAGAAAATATCTAAGATTATTCTAATTTTAGAAGGAAAGCGTTTCAGCTTAAACAAAAATCTTTGTTTTTCGAAAGAGATAGTGTTGGAAAATAATTAAGATTATTCTAATCCTAAAAAGACAGCATTTCAGCTAGAAAAATCTTTTGGAAAAAAAATTCGATTGGAAAGAGATCTTTTTTCAAAAGAGCTAAAGATCGGGAATAATTTAAGATTATTCTAATCCTAAAAGGAAAGCGTTTCAGCTTGGACAAAAATCTTTGTTTTTTTTCGGAAAAGAAAGCGTTGGAAAATATTTAAGATTATTCTAATCCTAAAAAGACAGCATTTCAGCTTAAAGAATGATTTTTTTTTTTTTTTTTTTTTTTTTTGAAAGAAAGCATTTCAGCTCGAATCAAAAATCTTTTTCAAATGAGGTAGGGTTAGAAAATATTTAAGATTATTCTAATCCTAAAAAGACAGCATTTCAGCTTAAAGAATGATTTTTTAGAAGGAAAGCATTTCAGCTTAAGTCAAAATCGTTTCAAAAGAGATATTTAAAATTATTCTAATTCTAAAAAGGACAGCATTTCAGCTATGATTTTTAGAAAATATTCGATTGAAAAGATGACAGTTTTGATTAAAAAAAGATTAAAACAAGGCTTTGGAATTCACAGAGCAATTAGTCACACGCAGTTCAAGGATGCAATGCATAAACTAGACTATTCTAAGTCTCAAAAAGGGTCCATGCCAATGATTCCACGTTGTTAGGGAACTTACACCCCCACCATAAGTCAGGAACGAAATGGTGAGCAGCAGTTGCTAACCTCGGCGGAACCACCTTGGTATTTAAACCAGACACAGTGAACGTCATTTCCCTACTTTGAGATCGACCCAAAGGGAGAAATGGTTCGAATCCTAACAGTATGATGCATAGATAACATAAAAAAGAAAGGGTACTCTAAATAGCCATCATTTTACTTTTCAAGTTTCACTGTCCCCAGCGGAGTCGCCAAATTGTGGACAAGGGATTTTGATCCACGCGATGTTTTATTTCAAAAACATTTTTAAATCGAAAAGAGTCGCCACTAAATTTTTAGGTGGAATTTAGAAACCAATTTTAGAGAAAATGAGTTCGTGCGAGTTTACGTGTTAGGAAGTTTAAAAGAATTTCATTAATTTAACGCCTAACCCCGCCCGTTACAATAACGGTCTCTACTAAATAAAACCATGGCTATTACGAGTACATATGCAGGTATGCAAACAAATATTTTCAACCCTAAATAAATTACATCCGTTCTATGTCGTTTAATGCACAAATAATTTCGTCGAAGTTATTTAACATGAGTTCGTTTACTATTCTGGCAAACGAAAAAAAGAAGCAGAAATACTCACCGACAGCATAAGATAGATTAACAAACGTTAGCGGCAGACGAATAGAAATAAACGAGACTATTATACAAACAAATACAGATGGGTAACATAATACTAACACAAGAATGAATAATTAGACACTAACACTAACATAAAAATAAACGAGAACACTAACATTAACATGGAAAAAATGGATGTGGCGCATGAATGCAAAGTAGCAGCAAGTGACCAAACCTATACACTAATAAATAAATATGACTAACCATACTAACATACATGAATCATAATAGGCACAAACAAACAAACGAACATGTGAACTGTTAATTAAATACAACCAAATAATCAACACTAACATGAGCAAATAATGTGGGTGCAACTAATAATCAATCAATATTCACACAAGCAAATGCCTAAGTAGCCAAATACGATTAAAATTCAAGCGATCATAAACGTCTAAACGAGCACAGCACATGAAATTCCAAATTACACAAATGCATACACCAAGGAGTTACATGACTAAAGATGGAACAAGCAAATCGTAAAAGATAGCGATGATTAAATGCGGTATGCGAATTTTACACAATCAACGAAATTAACTAAGAAGCGAATACTAGACGATGAAACAAGAAATCACGAGAGCTAATTTGAACATGAATTATAAATTTGGAAAGACAACAAAGATCAATTTTAGACAGTTAGGGCAGTTGAACGTGAATGTAGCCTAATCATATACTAAACTAACGAACCAAAACGAAGTCAAACGAACGCAGAATACAAGTCGTAGTACATAAGGAAATTAAACATACATACTAAATAGACAAGAACACGACACACCCATACATACATATCAACATCATGCGAAAAATATGAACCTAAAACGAACAATAGAAACAACAGCTACGATGATAAGCAAAAGAGCGACAGAGAGTAATAAAAACGACAGAGGCTATAAAAAACAGGAAAAAGCGATAAATTAGCAAAGGAAAAGAGTATTTTGCACCCTCAACTTACATGTATCGTTGACCAATTCTTTGAGTCGTGTCGATTGTAAGATTTTATCCCAAGGGGCCGTCGTCGACGAAACAATTAATAAAACCGTAACTTTGAACCAATACTGACAGCGATTTTCAAAAGCTTGTAACTTATTCGTTTCTCAACGAAATTTCAAACCGAAAGATGTTTTGGAATCGTGGTAAAGTGAACTTTAATATTTGGTAAAGAAATCAGAGTGACTATGGTGTTTTCAACACGAAAAACGAGGAAGAACAGGTGATAGCTGAACGAGAACAGAAAAACGGTGCTCTGTTTTCGTGCAGCTCTCACGACCTCTTTTGGGTTTTTCTTTGTGACCTTTTTTTATGTATGTGTGCTGTATCATTCGTGTCCCATGAAGGCTTGTGGATGGTGTATATTTATAAGGACAAAAAGGTAGGGTTTTTGGATGAAAAGAGCAGCTTCTCGTTCTCCTTGGAAGCTGCTGTACACGGCTCTCTTCGTGGGGGTTTTTAGGGTTTTCCGTAATGTTTCTTGTGGGTTAAGCAAATGGTATATGGGTAGGATAGCTAGGGTTTTGATTTGGGTCATGGGTATGCGGTTTGGAGTCGGGTTGTGGGCTGCGTAAAACAGAGCACGGTGAGGGGAGGTTTTGGGCTGCTTTTGATGAGTGTTTTGGCTTTATTCTGGGCTGGTTATGGTCAGGTAGGGAGGGAGCATTGCTGGGTAGAAAAGAGTCGGGTATTTGGGGCGCTTTTGGGTTGACAAAACAGGGTACGAAAAGGGGGGTTAAGGGACGTGTTTGGACAGGTTTTTTTGGGCCGTTTTCTGGCTTATTTAGGACGTGGTTCTGGGCTAGTTCGAGCCTGGGTATGTGAGGAAGGAGGTGGGAGAAAAAGGGCCTCGAAAGTCGTGTTGAAAGCAGTTCAAAATCGTCCTTAAAATCGGGCTTAAAGCGAGCTTTAAAACTTCTTTGTTAAGAAAGCGAATTAAGTCGAATACGATTTAATAAACTGTTTTAAAAGCACGAGAAACGACTTTTCAAGTCAAATATTGAATTTGTAAAAAGATGATTTTTCAAATCGAGTTACTTAAAATGATTTTTCAAATCGAAATATTTTATTTTCAATAAAACAAACTTTTTGACAGAATACACTTACCCTGTCAACACACTAATTTAAATATCATTTAAATTAATAAAATGTTACGTCAACGGCGTCCGACTTACTTCGTAAAACGAACTCAAATAAATGACACGAAATACATGCTGTCCTATCATCATTGGGCATTTGTCGGGTTCTCTATAAATTTCCATATCGACAGATACGGGTATCAACAGAGCCCCCACTTTGACTAAGGCTTGGACAGGCGAAAGTCAAAGTAGACACTCAAGTCGATCAAAGATCACAACTTGAGAGCCTCACGGGTCGTTTATGGTCCCTTAGACCTGTGTATATAAGCTCACCAGCCATAAGAAAAAAAATCATACCTGGAACTTGTTTTTGGATGCCTTCATTTTCGTCAAAATATGGGTTGAGCCTTATTCTTAGGCGCCTACGTATCCGTTGTGACAGAATCAAACCCGTATCGTAGTTCGAGCTCGCTGGCCTGTAGCTTTCTGCTGCTTCGGCCCAAAACAGATGATATTTGTTTACTCGATTGAGTAAAGCCTATATCTGTATTCTTTATAGAAGTGTCACTTCTTTTAGCTTCTGCTAGTACTTCTTCATTTTGAGGATGTCATCCTGCCGTCGGGGTCTAAGGTTGATGACTTTAGAGCCCCCAGTTGGAGCGTTCCTGCTCAATCTTAACAACAAATCATAGCACACGACTCACATAGTGAAATCTGCGACTTTTGTAACAAAAAAGGATGGATCATCGATCCGAGCTGCGAATTTTATTCGAAAATGGGTCATCGACCTGCTTTTTAATCAAAAGGAATGGATCATCGATCCGAACTGAGAAAATTAATTTGAAGATGGGTCTCGACCCGCTTTTTTTCAAAACGGATGGATCATCGATCCGAACTGAGGATTTTTCTTTTGAAATGGGTCTTCGACCTACTTTTAAACATAAAGGATGGATCGTCGATCCGAACTGAGCACTTTAATTTGGAAATGGGTCTTCAACCCGCATCTTGAAAAGTGAATGAGTCATCGACTCGAGCTATAAACATCATTTGAAAATGGGTCTTCAACCCGCATTTTGTTTTAAGTGAATGAGTCATCGACTCGAGCTATAAACATCATTTGAAAATGGGTCTTCAACCCGCATTTTGATTTAAGTGGATGGGTCATCGACCCGAACTATAATTGTCATTGAAAATTGGGGTCATCGACCTCGATTTTGAAAGAAAAGGTGGATGGGTCATCGACCCGAGCGCAAGACATCATCTGAAAATAGGTCATCGACCCCTATTTTGGAAAATGGATAGGTCATTGACCCGCATAGCAAATTTCATTTGAAAATCGAAAGAGGTCATCGACATGAACTTTGGATTTTGAGTACTTCAAATAATTCGGCCATTAGCTTAGTTTAAAAACATCGTTTTTAAAGTGGGATTGCGGGTCCAACCTAGATTACGAAAGTTACTTGAAAATTGACACGGGGTATTGGTTAGCATGCATCAAATCGAATTGGGTCCTAGACCCGCATTGCAAACATCATTTTGAAAGTTAAGAAGAGTCATCGACTATGAATGTAAACATCATTTAGGAACTAAAATGGGCCATCGGCCCGCAACCATCATTTTGAAAATTGAAGTGGGTCATCAACCCGCATTTAGAATTTGACCTCGGATCATCGACCCAGACTTTGCAAAAAAGGTTCTTGAAATGCCAGATATTTTAAAATCGAAGCATGGTCAAGTGAGCATGAGACGCGACACGAATGTGGCATGAATGCAATAAGGATGTGACACGAGCAACTGTCATTTGAACGTTCGACCATAACTGACTCGACCTAATACAACATTCACTGACGGGTAGACTAGTAACTGTGCAAGGTCTTTTAGGACGATTGACACGTGGTCTAAAATAGACGTGGGTTAATAGTATCATGTTCTCCCCCTCAGCAAATTCTTTGTCGAGATGCGAACTAACCGTCAAAATAAACATCTTTGCCAATTCCTATTAAGAAAAAGATCATTCCAAGACTGGACAATTACTTATCAGAACATTGATTCTTATCTCAATCTAAATCGAGCACTAAGACAGACTCAACAAAAGTTGCTTCATTTGGACTTTGTAAAGACCCGTAAAAAATTGACAAGATGACAAATTAGATGATGGGCGGTGGTGGATTGTATCCCATATTCTAAAGGACTGCCTACATATTCGCGTGGAGCGAAATCAAATCCGATGTAGTTCGATCGAGGTGCATAAACATGGCATTTTTTTTTTTTTTTTTTGTGTGTAACACTCGAAGGTTTCACCTAAGGTATCATGTTGTATCCTGTTCTAGCTTGTGAAGTACTGGCGGATCCCTTGTGGACCCTAAACGCTTGGGTGCAACTACATAAGCCCAAGATTCTCGGAACTCAAGACTTTGTCTCCATTACCATTTTGAGAACGGCTTAAAAAAGAATTGATGGTGCTTTCTGACCGTTTTGGCTTCGCCTTTAATTTTGACTTTGATCTTCGATCTCCGACGTGTTGCCACTCAATTTTTTTATTTTTGTATTCTTTTTTGCGTTTTTGAGAATAGGCCGCACCCTTTGTGGCTTGGGTTTGTTCCAACTTTGCTAGACGTCGCGGTGAGCGGTCACATGTGGTCGTATGTATATCACGCCGGACTCCTCTGACAAGTTCGTTTGCTTATTAGGCACGCGATCGAGTACACGGAGGGCGATCCATGAGTATTCGTACTTTTGGTCGCGATCAAATTCATGACCACTGTGGAGCTCCAAATTAATGGATCCTCCTCCAAAGGCAGAGGAGTAGTATACCACAAGTTGACTACCGGACCTTAGCTTTTTAGTTGTCGGAAACCCTTTTGTCTTTGTTTTTGTCTTTGCACCTTACCATTTAGAATTGAATACGTATTTCTACCCCAGGGACACCCTTCGAGTGCGTTGTGCATTTTTTATCAGTTGGATTATGGAAGCCAATTAGAGACAAGATCAATTTCATTGATTTTGAGAAGGGGTTAGAAATAATTGTGGGAAAAAACGAATCTTAGACTCAACTCAGACATAAGACTTGAACACGAATTCTGACTTATAATCACCAACCTCGGCTTTGAACTTTTCTCCTTTCTGGAGTTGATTCAGATGCTTGGTTTGAAAGCTATCCCACTTTTGCAACGTGATTTTGACTTGAGGAGGAGAATACGCGACTCGGGTTCAGAAATTGACACGGTTTCGACCCTATTTGTAAATTGGTAAAGGTATCATTCTATTTAACAACTCGGGATGCAATTGGACTGGACCAGATTAATCATGAAAAGACTCAGAGCTTACGACATGGTTTACAACCTAACTATGAAAATGCATGCGACATATGGTCTTGGAGACAGACTCACTGTATGGGACTTAGACCCAACTAGACATGGACTTGAAGTAATTCGCTCGTGTTTGGACCAACAAGTTTCTAAGGTTTACATAAAACTTCTAAAAAAACCTAGATGAGATGTTATTATTCCCTGACTCAAAACTACTAATTGACATGCATGATTTGGGCCTAAGAGTAGGCCTGGGTGACCCAACTAGTTAAATCCTCTAAGACTTTTAGATGGACTAGACTTTCTATACACGGCTTAGACTCCAACTAGACTTGACTCGATGCATTTCATGCTTCCTCCTGACTCGAGAATGAAACCTTTTTTTTTTTTTAAAAAAGTCGATGTTTAAAATGGGCAGCACTTCGGCTACCAAAGGGGCTTATCTGGTTCGAAAATTCTAGTCCAACTGGGGTTAGATTTTACCTTCGAAAAACTTCGTTTTGGTTGGAAAAATTCTATTCCTAAATGGGTAGCATTTCAAAAGCGTTTGAGATTATTCTAATCCTAAACATATAGCATTTCAGCTTAAAAACTATTCTTTTTTCAAAAGACGTTGGTGTTGAGAATTGTTCGAGATTATTCAAATCCTAAACGGGTAGCATTTCAGCTTAAAAGAGATCTTTTTTCAAAAGACTGAGTGTCGAAGACTGTTCGAGATTATTCTAATCTTAAATGGATAGCATTTCGGTTTATAAGAGGATCTTTTTTCAAAAGATAATTTCTTTTTTTTTAAAAGAATGTTCTAGGATTTTCGAGGACCATTTCAGCTAACAAAAGGATCTTTTTTTTCTAAAGACTTAGCATCAGAGACTGTTCGAGATTATTCTAATCTTAAACGGATAGCATTTCTGCTATAAAAGGATCTTTTTTCAAAAGAGTTCGTGTTAAGAACTGTTCGAGATTATTCTAATCTTAAATGGATAACATTTCGACTTATAAAAGGATCTTTTTTCAAAAGATAATTTTCTTTTAAAGAAAAAAAAAAGTTTTAGGATTTTCTAATCCTAACGAGGAGCGTTTCAGCTTAAAAAAGATCTTTTTTCAAAAGAGCTAATATCGAAAATTATTTAAGATTATTCTAATCCTAAAAGGGATGGCATTTCAGCCACGAAATGGATCTTTTTTTTTTTAAAAGAGCTAATATCGGAAATCTTTTAAGATTATTCTAACCCTAAATGAATAACATTTCAGCCAGAAATGGATCTTTTTTCAAAAGAACTTGAATCGAAAACTATTTAGGATTATTCTAATCCTAAAAGGGATGGCATTTCAGCCAAGAAATGGATCTTTTTTCAAAAGAGTTAATATCGGAAATCTTTTAAGATTATTCTAACCCTAAATGAATAGCGAATGGATCTTTTTTCAAAAGAGCTAAACTCGGAAATTATTTAAGATTATTCTAATCGTAAATGAATAGCATTTCAGCTAGGAATGGATCTTTTTTCAAAAGAGCTAGAATCGGAAATTGATTATTCTAATCCTACACGAATAGCGTTTCAGCTAGAAATGGATCTTTTTTCAAAAGAGTTAGAATCGAAAATTATTTAAGATTATTCTAATCCTAATCGAATAACTTTTAGCTTGGAGGATATCTTTTTTCAAAAGAGCTAACATTGGAAAAAAAATGTTTAAGATTATTCTAACCCTAAACGAATAACTTTTTAGCTTGGAGGAGATCTTTTTTAAAAAGAGCTCAAATTCAGAAAATTATTTAAGATTATTCTAATCCTAAACGAATAACCTTTCAGCTAGGAAGTGCACTGTTTTTTCTTTTCAAAAGGAACTAAAATCGAAAATAATATAAGATTATTCTAATCCTAAGAGGATGGCATTTCAGCCAAGAAAAGATCTTTTTTCAAAAGAGCTAATATTCAGAAAATATCTAAGATTATTCTAATTTTAGAAGGAAAGCGTTTCAGCTTAAACAAAAATCTTTGTTTTTCGAAAGAGATAGTGTTGGAAAATAATTAAGATTATTCTAATCCTAAAAAGACAGCATTTCAGCTAGAAAAATCTTTTGGAAAAAAAATTCGATTGGAAAGAGATCTTTTTTCAAAAGAGCTAAAGATCGGGAATAATTTAAGATTATTCTAATCCTAAAAGGAAAGCGTTTCAGCTTGGACAAAAATCTTTGTTTTTTTTTCTGAAAAGAAAGCGTTGGAAAATATTTAAGATTATTCTAATCCTAAAAAGACAGCATTTCAGCTTAAAGAATGATTTTTTTTTTTTTTTTTTTTTTTTTTTGAAAGAAAGCATTTCAGCTCGAATCAAAAATCTTTTTCAAATGAGGTAGGGTTAGAAAATATTTAAGATTATTCTAATCCTAAAAAGACAGCATTTCAGCTTAAAGAATGATTTTTTAGAAGGAAAGCATTTCAGCTTAAGTCAAAATCGTTTCAAAAGAGATATTTAAAATTATTCTAATTCTAAAAAGGACAGCATTTCAGCTATGATTTTTAGAAAATATTCGATTGAAAAGATGACAGTTTTGATTAAAAAAAGATTAAAACAAGGCTTTGGAATTCACAGAGCAATTAGTCACACGCAGTTCAAGGATGCAATGCATAAACTAGACTATTCTAAGTCTCAAAGGGTCCATGCCAATGATTCCACGTTGTTAGGAACTTACACCCCACCATAAGTCGAGAGCGAAATGGTGAGCGTGATTGCTAACCTCGGCGGAACCACCTTGGTATTTAAACCGCATACGATGAACGTCATTTCCTACTTTGAGATCGACCCAAAGGAGAAATGGTTCGAATCCTAACGAGATGATGCATAGATAACATAAAAAGAAAGGGTACTCTAAATAGCCATCATTTTACTTTTCAAGTTTCACTGTCCCCAGCGGAGTCGCCAAATTGTGGACAAGGGATTTTGATCCACGCGATGTTTTATTTCAAAAACATTTTTAAATCGAAAAGAGTCGCCACTAAATTTTTAGGTGGAATTTAGAAACCAATTTTAGAGAAAATGAGTTCGTGCGAGTTTACGTGTTAGGAAGTTTAAAAGAATTTCATTAATTTAACGCCTAACCCCGCCCGTTACGATAATCTGCCTCTACTAAATAAAACCATGGCTATTACGAGTACATATGCGGTATGCAAACAAATATTTTCAACCCTAAATAAATTACATCCGTTCTATGTCGTTTAATGCACAAATAATTTAAATCAGTTATTTAACATGAGTTCGCTACTATTCGCAAACGAAAAAATGAAGCAGAAATACTCACCGACAGCATAAGATAGATTAACAAACGTTAGCGGCAGACGAATAGAAATAAACGAGACTATTATACAAACAAATACAGATGGGTAACATAATACTAACACAAGAATGAATAATTAGACACTAACACTAACATAAAAATAAACGAGAACACTAACATTAACATGGAAAAAATGGATGTGGCGCATGAATGCAAAGTAGCAGCAAGTGACCAAACCTATACACTAATAAATAAATATGACTAACCATACTAACATACATGAATCATAATAGGCACAAACAAACAAACGAACATGTGAACTGTTAATTAAATACAACCAAATAATCAACACTAACATGAGCAAATAATGTGGGTGCAACTAATAATCAATCAATATTCACACAAGCAAATGCCTAAGTAGCCAAATACGATTAAAATTCAAGCGATCATAAACGTCTAAACGAGCACAGCACATGAAATTCCAAATTACACAAATGCATACACCAAGGAGTTACATGACTAAAGATGGAACAAGCAAATCAGAAAAGATAGCAGACAGATTCGTGCAGTATGCGAATTTTACACAATCAACGAAATTAACTAAGAAACGAATACTAGACGATGAAACAAGAAATCACGAGAGCTAATTTGAACATGAATTATAAATTTGGAAAGACAACAAAGATCAATTTTAGATAGTTAGGGCAGTTGAACGTGAATGAAGCCTAATCATATACTAAACTAACGAACCAAAACGAAGTCAAACGAACGCAGAATACAAGTCGTAGTACATAAGGAAATTAAACATACATACTAAATAGACAAGAACACGACACACCCATACATACATATCAACATCATGCGAAAAATATGAACCTAAAACGAACAATAGAAACAACAGCTACGATGATAAGCAAAAGAGCGACAGAGAGTAATAAAAACGACAGAGGCTATAAAAAACAGGAAAAAAACGATAAATTAGCAAAAGGAAAAGAGTATTTTGCACCCTCAACTTACATGTATCGTTGACCAATTCTTTGAGTCGTAATCGATTGTAAGATTTTATCCCAAGGGGCCGTCGTCGACGAAACAATTAATAAAACCGTAACTTTGAACCAATACTGACAGCGATTTTCAAAAGCTTGTAACTTATTCGTTTCTCAACGAAATTTCAAACCGAAAGATGTTTTGGAATCGTGGTAAAGTGAACTTTAATATTTGGTAAAGAAATCAGAGTGACTATGGTGTTTTCAACACGAAAAACGAGGAAGAACAGGTGATAGCTGAACGAGAACAGAAAAACGGTGCTCTGTTTTCGTGCAGCTCTCACGACCTCTTTTGGGTTTTTCTTTGTGACCTTTTTTTATGTATGTGTGCTGTATCATTCGTGTCCCATGAAGGCTTGTGGATGGTGTATATTTATAAGGACAAAAAGGTAGGGTTTTTGGATGAAAAGAGCAGCTTCTCGTTCTCCTTGGAAGCTGCTGTACACGGCTCTCTTCGTGGGGGTTTTTAGGGTTTTCCGTAATGTTTCTTGTGGGTTAAGCAAATGGTATATGGGTAGGATAGCTAGGGTTTTGATTTGGGTCATGGGTATGCGGTTTGGAGTCGGGTTGTGGGCTGCGTAAAACAGAGCACGGTGAGGGGAGGTTTTGGGCTGCTTTTGATGAGTGTTTTGGCTTTATTCTGGGCTGGTTATGGTCAGGTAGGGAGGGAGCATTGCTGGGTAGAAAAGAGTCGGGTTTTTGGGTCGCTTTTGGGTTGTCAAAACAGGGTACGAAAAGGGGGGTTAAGGGACGTGTTTGGACAGGTTTTTTGGGCCGTTTTCTGGCTTATTTAGGACGTGGTTCTGGGCTAGTTCGAGCCTGGGTATGTGAGGAAGGAGGTGGGAGAAAAAGGGCCTCGAAAGTCGTGTTGAAACGGATTCAAAATCGTCCTTAAAATCGGGCTTAAAACGAGCTTTAAAACTTGCTGTTAAGAAAACGAATTCGTCGAATACGATTTAATAAACTGTTTTAAAAGCACGAGAAACGACTTTTCAAGTCAAATATTGAATTTGTAAAAAGATGATTTTTCAAATCGAGTTACTTAAAATGATTTTTCAAATCGAAATATTTTATTTTCAATAAAACAAACTTTTTGACAGAATACACTTACCCTGTCAACACACTAATTTAAATATCATTTAAATTAATAAAATGTTACGTCAACGGCGTCCGACTTACTTCGTAAAACGAACTCAAATAAATGACACGAAATACATGCTGTCCTATCATCATTGGGCATTTGTCGGGTTCTCTATAAATTTCCATATCGACAGATACGGGTATCAACACCGTGATCTATAGTAGATTGATAGACGGTCTCGTAATGCGTGCCACACTCGTGCATGCGTGACAAGTGTCACACATGCACAAGCGTGACAAATGGCACACAAGTGTGCATGCATTGGTCATATGTTTGGTGGCCATGCATTGGCTCTTTTTTTGGAGGGTTTTGATTGGCCTTTCACTCATCATTATGTTGGACATAATGAGGCATTAGTACATCTTTTTTGCTGTAGAAAATTGATGAAGATAATCAGCAAAACACACACAAAAATTCAGCCCAAAAAGAGAGAAGAGAAAGAGAGGAGAAAAACTCGGTTTTTGCTCCATACTTTCATCAAGCTTAGAGCTTGATCCTAGTCACACAAGTTCCATCCTTTTACGGTTCTAGTAAACCAAGAGAGGAGTAATCCAAGGGTACTAGTGGACTTCAATTGAGGAGCAACATTTGGGGCTCTCGGTTTAATCTCGTCATACCGGTGAAAATCACGCTACGAGGGTATAAACTTCTAACTTGAGCTTGTTTACATATGATTCGATCTTGTTTTGTGTCTAATTTATTCCGCCTTAGTATTAGACACGCCTTCAATTGGTATCAAAGCATCTCAAGTGCTCAAGCTTGGTTAGAAAGTGTCGAGATTAAGTCTCGTTCATACATGCATTTTACGTCGAACTCGTTTTTTAGCTTCTGCCCTCTGCCGAACTCCGTTTTTGACAAAATGTATGTGGTTTTTGGGTGGAAACGGCATTCTAAACAAGACTTCTTTAGCAGGGTAGTCATTTTAAGCCAAAAAATTGACATTTACTGCCTGAAATTGGCGTTTTTCGATCTGAAAATGCATTTTTCGGTATTTTCGACTACTTTAAAAATTTATTTTTGCATTTTTTCGACTTTGTAGAGTGAAATAATACATTATATTAATTTTAGAAATTAATTTTGAAACTATTGATTTTATGGAAAATTAATATTATTTTATAATAATTAATTATGGTAATTAGTTTAATATAAATCGGTATTTCTTAAGAAATACAATTAATTTTTGAAATTAATTGAAAATGAAATTTTATGACAAATTATATTTCTGGTTGTTTATTAATTTTAGAAATTAATATATTTTAATAATTTGTCATTTTGGAATAATTATTATTTAAATCGGATTTAAATAATGCATGTGGTAATTAGATTACTAAATCGACTAGGTCGTTTTTCATATCATGTATGCACATATTTTGGCTTAGGTTTGACCTATTAATGTGTGTTTTATTATGATAATTATTCCTTGTTTTTCATTTTCATGTCATTTATAATATAATTGGATGTATGTTATGAATGTTTAATTTTGTTTACCTTCGAGGTGGATGAATGGTTACGGAAACTAGTATAGCCAATATAGGATATTTTTACCGACTTGCATGTCGGGAGATTATTGTATTTACGGCGCCTGTGCCGATATCCAGTATTGTAAGAGCATATGCGGTCGTAATGGTACCGTGCTCATTTTATTTTATTTTGAATAGTTCAAAATGTAAGTAAAAATGTAATACTTGTAATTGGGCTTGCACTTGGAGTGGGAGGTCCATGGAGTTACAAGACGGAGGCCCAAAAGAATCGCTTGAGGATTGGAGTCCACAAGAATAGACCTTTTAGGCTAGTGGCTATACTAGGATCCTTATTTATCGTATCGCATTTATTTATGCTTTCGTTTATTTATTGTTCGCTTAGTATTCGATTGCACACAAATATTTGCGAATCCCACTAAATATTGAGTCTAAATGCTATTCCAAAGCTAACACCTATGAAGCCTTCGATCGTCGGTGACGTTTGTTTCTTGCTTCTGCAAGGCGTTACCTTTTATCTTTGGATAGTAGGGTGAATGTTAGACATTCACACGTGTAGTTTGGTTGACTCAACTGGGTTATCAAAATGTTTTTGGACCCTGATGCATAATGATTTTTGGACATTGGATGTCATTAATCAACCAAGAGTTATATTGGATATAATTAGTTTGTAGACTTACCTGATTAGTATAACTCCGAGAGTCGTTCAGTGTAACAACCTGGTTTTTAGTCGACTTTAATTACTAAGGCGGAAATTAATTAAGTCTTAAACCAGCGTCATTAATTATACATAAAAACCCAAATGTTATAACATCGTTCAAGAGTTGAATAAAACAACTCTAAGTACGGAATTTAAAAGAGTATTATTGCATATATTACAAATCTCTCAAAAACAAATAAAGGTGAAGCAATAAAGTGTCTCGTGGCCCCTTCCATTATCCAGCTCCTGGTCCACGGTTATCCTGCACAATAAACTGATGGGGGATGCCCGCTGAGCGGACAGTGACTAGCTATGCTCATACTTACCCTCGGTTTCGATTACTTTGGTTTATTACTATCGCTTTATAACTATAACATTATGATAAAAATATAAACATGCTTATTACAAGTAGCAGTTAAAGACATATAAGTCATATTAAGCATGCGGTTTAAAGCGATAAATCATATAAGCATGATATTCAATTACGAAAGCAATTAACAGGTAATATCATAACAATAGCGTCACAAAATTTCACCCAGATTACAAAGCGATATCAGGTCGCATACAGACATACGTAATGAATCAAAATCCTCATACAGACACGATTCACTTCAGAAAGTTGTGGTCTTTAGTTTTCAAAAAGGTTTTGACTCACTTTCATTCAATCAAACAACATATACTGCTCACGAGCCTGACCACTGAGTAGGCCTTTGTACTCTGATCGATTGCATCTCACTTCCATAGTGCAGAGACTTACTCGACTCGTAAACCACGCCGAATACTATAGTACTTGCATCTCATCGTTTAGTGTTCGAAATGATTAGAACTTCAGATACAATCTCGTCAAGTGATCTTTACGCAGGATAAGA
This sequence comes from Dianthus caryophyllus, assembly GCA_023091065.1. Lineage (NCBI taxonomy): Eukaryota > Viridiplantae > Streptophyta > Magnoliopsida > Caryophyllales > Caryophyllaceae > Dianthus > Dianthus caryophyllus. Next base: position 25,416,806 of record CM041519.1, on the reverse strand, counting down.
ACGAATGCAAGTGTCGCGCCCACTAAGAACGAAACACGGCAAGGAGACTTGAACCGCTATAATCGGCATTAATCGCCACGGTGCCCTGGTAACTTTAGCGAAATAGGGGAATAAAACCCTAGTCTAGTATGCATACACTAATATCCAATTTAAGAGTAGGCTATGCTATTCATAGAGCACCTTAACTCAGGATAAAACGACTATTTCCTAAAGCCTGACCCACTAAGAGTTGAATTTTTCATTATCTTGTACGGCTTAGGCAATACGACTTAAGGCGTAAGGCATGGGCAGCATGCTAAGCAATAAAGCTGCCGGCAAAACCACACTATTCGACATAGCCAACGCCAGAAAGGCCGAGATAGTGGTATCCGCTACAAGACTATCTTAACCCCACTTCACTCACGATTGACGTTTTCATATCTAAGGCCCAAGCTTGACCTGTTATTTAACTTACTCAATATTCATTATTTCTTTGATATTTATATATCACATGTTACTAGACTCTCCTAGTTTCATCGTCAAACGTTTTATTTGAATTGTAGGTTTCATATGATCACATAACACATTCGTTTATTATTTGAAGTGTGGTTAATTATTAACGTTTTTAAATTTCTATGTTGAAATATTTATTAATATGTCCAATTTTATTTAAGTGTTTTTCAAACACTTTAAGTCATTTACTTATTCATTTTCAATTTTCTATACTTAGATACTTTAGGTGTAAAACTAAATCTTTTATTTCCTAAGTATAGATTTCTAGTTTTAACGTCGTTAAGTTCGTTTTGTATTTAGTGATAAAAGTATTTATTTTAAAATTCTAGTTTTAAAAAAAACGTTAAATTCAATTTGTAAAAAGTGATAATGATATTTATTTTAAAATGAGACTCAGTTAAATTTAGTCGTTTATTTACTAAAGTTAGTGATTTTCATTTTAAAACAATAAGATCGTGGAGTTCATTTTTATAATTGTTATACTTTTTAATCGGTTTATAATATTTCATTTCTAATTAAATCAATTTATACAAAAGTTCAATTCTAATTACTATTTAACTTTAGTGACTTAGTGATAAATTCATTTTGATTAAATTTAGTCAATTTAATATAGGAATGCCATATGATTAAATATATAACTAAATTCATTTATTTCTTTTAATTTCTTAATTCAATTTATTAATTACTAATTAAATTATTTTGACAATTAAACTAAAAAGTGATAGAAGTAAATTTTGATCTAAAATAGTGGAAATGCCGTGAGTAATACTAAGTGGTGTCCAAATTTTCATTTTTCGATTTTAACGGTTTTTAGCTTAAAGTCTTTATAATTTAATTATTCCAATTATACTAAAATGATTTAGACCAAAAGGAAACTTACTAAAAATCTCATTGTTAAAATTTAACATAAATTCTATATAAGATTATAACATAACTAAAACATAAAAAAAACATATAAATCATATAAATCATAATTAAAAATGCTCAAAATAAATTAAACTAAACATATGAAAATATTACTATAATAGTCTATTTAACATATTATTTAGTTATTATCATTTTATTATACTACACATAAACATATAAGTTCACTCAAGAGATGTTTAACATAATTAACATAAAATCATAATTATAAAATTATAATAACAAACGAAATTAATTTACTAAGAGAATAATATGAGATATAACTAGTCACCTAAATTTGGCACACGAACTGAGGCCTCCGAATAAAATCCAAACCCGCTTCCTTATGAACCCAAACAAAACTAAGAAAGACGGTGGCGATGGCTGTGGCAGCCGAGAGCAGGAAAACGAGGAAAGAAAGAGAGAGGAAAACAGGGCAGAGGCGGCGAGAGGTGGCTCGACGGTGGCTGTGGCTCGACGTCAATGGTGGTCTGCAATTATGGTGAGGTTGAGCTCGACTATGACGTCGTAAACGAAACCGAAAGAAGGAAAAAGAAGGGGAGGAGAGGTAGACGGTGATGGCTGACGGCGTTGCCGCCATTGCTATGGCAGTTGAAGTTGCCGAGTTATTGTTGTGTGTGTTGTTTTATGAAGCTGTTGAAGATGATGTTGTAGTTATGGTGTTGAAGGAGTTGTAGTACGTAGCTATTTTATAGTAGTAGTAGTATGTAGTTTGTATTATTATTATTATTATTATTATTATTATTATATTAATTGTTTATTATTATATTATTATAATTATTATTTAGTGCCTTGCTTTCGGCTGCACTACTATGTTAGTTGTAGTTGAGTTGTAAAGAAAAAGAAAGGAAACAAAATTGAGTGGAGGAAAAGTTGGGTCAGTTTGATTTACTTTTGCTCCGTTTTATTTACTCTTATTTATAAAACTTAAATAATTTATAAAATATATTATGTTTTAAATTATTTGTTTTAAATTCTAAATTCATAATACATATTATAAAATTTATAGTTCGAAAATATAAAAGTATAAAAGTTGTCAGTTATAAATTTTATTACGGTCTCACAAATTTTTAAACGGTCTGCTTATTTGAAAGATATCTTTATCAAAAATAAAATTTATGAAAGTGATGATTTTTAAAATATAACGCAACTTTATAAAATTTAATAATGGTAAAGAAAGTGAGACTTTAGTTTGACAAGTATCTTGGAAATAAAAAATAATAATAAAGATTAATATAAAATCAAGAAAGTTTAATTAGAAATGTCTTGAAAAAGTTTATTTAATCGAAAATTTTCAGACGCGTTTTCAAAACGAAGGAATAAAAATTAAATTATACAAATTTAATTTAAAATATTTGTTAAAATAATTAATTTGTATTAATAAAACACGGGGTGTTACAAACCTACCCCCTTAAGAAAAGTTTCGTCCCGAAACTTGAATAGAGTGGACAACTACTTGCAGTTGAGCAATGCAGTTAGAGAGAATATCGAGATTTTACAATTTTCGATCGTAACATTTTATTTTGATGGAGTATGACTTTTCCAAAAGTCTGAATTTCCGAATTATTATCAAGATGTTAGATAGAGTAGCAAGAATTGAAAGATATAAACATTTTATATTTATAAATAGAATATTTTGAATTAATATAGAAATGTTGCTAGATTGTTATTTTCCAAAATCGACTTCAAAGGGATTTTCAAAAAAAAGTGGGGCCTAGAAGTTTTGTACGGAATTAATTTAAATTATAAGGGTTTTAAAATAAAACAAATTATAATTTTATTTGAAATTAAATATATAGTTTAAAATTTGTTGAAATAATGATTTTGAACAATTTTTTTTTTTTAAATCAAAGATTTTAAATCATCATATTTTGTCCTACCCCCTTAAGAAAATTTTTAAACATAAATTTACAAAGTTAATAGAAAAGATTAAAATTCACTTTAAAGGTTTAAAATTTGGAAAAAAAAGTATTGGTAAGTTCAAAAATCTGAAAATAATCAAATTTGATAGTATATGATAAAGGATATACGATTTAAAACATAATAATTTTAAAGGTATTTAAAATTACGAAATTAAATTTTAGAATTAATTGAAAAAGTTTTCGGAGATATTTTCAAAGGAAATCATTTAAGTAAATTTTTGAAGATAATTGGGAATTATAAATTTACGAAGATTTGTAAATTTTAAAAGAGATAGTAAGGCTAAGATTTTGAAAGGACGATATGGAGTTTATCACTGATGAGACTGTTGCTGACCTTCATCAAGAATTTGATGTTTCAGTGAAAGAGACTTCTGAGTTTACCGAGTTGAACAACCATAGATAACTACTAAAAGGCACCAAACCAAAACTAAAACTAAGAATCAATTTAAAGCACTTGGACAAAAACAACTTCAAATCATGAGAAGTATAACAAGTTCCAATACAAACAACACTAGGGAGTACGTATGGTCAGTGCAGCCTTTTTCTTCTTGTGATCGGTCTTGAAACAAGCTTGCCTTAGCCTTTGCGTTTCTTCACTTAATTCAAGTCCTGGTAAATAAAGCAATTTCTCCTTGTTTTCTTCCAATGCTTGAACAACTTCCATCATCCCCATCTCCTTAACTTTTACAGCAAGAGATTCCAAACTCTTAATCTTTCTGTAGGGCCATCTTTTAATTCTTAAACTCCTACATCTCCTCCTCAAAACAGAAATCGATACATTCAACTCTTTCGCTGCCCTAGTAACTGGCAAGTCAAAACACTTCCTTATATCTTCATAATGTATTGAATTAAATTTTGGAGAAGAAGAAAGAAAATTTGAGTTGTCTAACTCAATTTGATCAATAGAGGTAGGGTAATTAGGTATAGGATCTATACCGACCGTGCATGGCACTGCATTATTATTAGTAGAAGTAGTAATAGTCGTCGGACAAATTTGAGAAAGCGGTGTCGAGAAACACTCTTCATATAATAGAGAACATTCACTCCATGGAAGAAAATCAGCTTCACAACTTATGTTGTTGTTAAAAAACGATGGAGGATATTCTATGAGAGAATTATTTGGTGAAAGGTATGTCAAATCATTTGTTTCGAATGGTACTTGCGTTGCTCTTTGTAATTGTTCATCCAATGACATGGAATCATCAAACTCAAATTTTTCATAAAACTGAATCTGGTTATTAGTTTCCATGATGATTAGAAGGATGAATACACGAGTTGAGTAGTAAAAATTGTTACTGATGAGTGTTGTTGTTAGTGATGTTGTTGTAATGGAGGGAGGTAACGTAAGGGAAAAGAGAAGAAGAAGGGAGGAAGGAGATGAATTTTTTTTTTTTTTTATCAGAGAGTGAAATGAGAAAGTGAGTAAATGAGGGAGGTGAATGAATTGGGTAGTGGCTACAGGAGCGAATGAATTACGTTCGTTGCTTTTGGGTAGTGGCTACAGGAGGTGTTGCTAAGGAGTCTTCCTGTAGAGCTTGACCTTTTGACTGCGTATTATACCTAAAGCAGTACCTTATACAAACTGACTCGTACATAAAGCATATACATACGTAGAGCGACCTATACATGGTCTTTGTAAATACTGAAATACCATAGAATTACGAAATAGAATTTAGAATTTAGAAATTACGAAATAGAATTTAAATTACGAAATAGAATTTAAAAAATTATTTTAACAAGTTTCAAATATGTTTTAAAAGGGAAAACATGAAAGTTCATTTTAGAGTAAAATTAGAAACTTTTAAATTTAAGAAGATTTATACTCCCTCCGTCCCGGTCATTTGTTTACACTTTCCATTTTGGGGGGTACGGGTCATTTGTTTACACTTTCCATTAATGTTTATAGTTGACCCATGTGGGAGGTGGAGCCCACTCTCTTAACCAATCACATTTAACAATTTTAAGCAAGTGGGACCTCTTTTGTACTTATATTATTATTTAATTAGTTTTTTCTCTACCTCTTTCCTCACATCGATAAATGTGTATAAAGTAAATGTAAACAAATCACCGAGACGGAGGGAGTATATTTTAAAAGATATAGTAAGTTTAAGAGGTTGAAAATTCAAAAATAATAAAATTCGATAAAAAAATGAAGTAAATAATATATGATTTAAAACAAAATAAATTTTTTTTTTTTTTTTTTTTTTTTTTTCGAAGATAATTGAAATTGCAAAATAAAGTTTTTTTTTTTTTAAGAATAATTGAATAAACATCAAATATGTTTTAAAGAGGAAACCTGAAAGTTAGTTCTAGGAGATAATTAGAACTTATAAATTTTCAAAAATCTTTAAACTTTGAAAGAGATAGTAGGTTTAAAAGATTTAAAAAGAAATAAAATTCCATGGTTTTTGAGAATGAATTACAAGAAGTTTACGAAATTGAAACGGAAAAGTGAAATCATTTTGCGAGATTCAGGAATAGGAATGAAAATTCATTTGAGAAATAGTTATTTGAAATTATAGGTCTAGAAAATTAGAGAGTTAGAAGGAAAAGTTAAAGAGGTTAAAAAAAATTTTTAAAAGAGAACAAAATAAAATTTGTGTTAAAGAGGATAATTAGATAGAGTTGTAGAAATCCTTTTTGTGACAGAAATCTTCGAGATCTTGAATTTCTTATCAGCTGTAAGGTTCTTGATGCGTCCATTTGCTGCGTTTGAGGTCTTGTTGCCATGTATTCGATTAATGGCTTCGTTCTTCGAGAATCAAACTTATTATTTAGATTTTATATCCGAGGATAGTTGTTAGTTTTAGTTAGTCACATCAGCAAATAGCAAGCATACGATAGTTAGTGTATTTTATTTTGAGGGCAGTAGTTCGTTATTTAAAAGTCCTTACCTATGGTCGGTCCTTAAGGTTTCTACCCATCCTCACACTTTAAAGCGATTTTAAGTTATTATTTAAGTGATCTAATAAAAGAAAAATCTAATTCATTATTTGATCCTAGTAGTCTTGCGGTTTAGCATATTAATATGTTAACCCGCCCAGGTGTCTCTCGTTAGGTAAGCATAAATCGCATTAGGCAATTCATATTACGGTCACGAGTCAGCTTTGATACCAACTGTAACAACCTGGTTTTTAGTCGACTTTAATTACTAAGGCGGAAATTAATTAAGTCTTAAACCAGCGTCATTAATTATACATAAAAACCCAAATGTTATAACATCGTTCAAGAGTTGAATAAAACAACTCTAAGTACGGAATTTAAAAGAGTATTATTGCATATATTACAAATCTCTCAAAAACAAATAAAGGTGAAGCAATAAAGTGTCTCGTGGCCCCTTCCATTATCCAGCTCCTGGTCCACGGTTATCCTGCACAATAAACTGATGGGGGATGCCCGCTGAGCGGACAGTGACTAGCTATGCTCATACTTACCCTCGGTTTCGATTACTTTGGTTTATTACTATCGCTTTATAACTATAACATTATGATAAAAATATAAACATGCTTATTACAAGTAGCAGTTAAAGACATATAAGTCATATTAAGCATGCGGTTTAAAGCGATAAATCATATAAGCATGATATTCAATTACGAAAGCAATTAACAGGTAATATCATAACAATAGCGTCACAAAATTTCACCCAGATTACAAAGCGATATCAGGTCGCATACAGACATACGTAATGAATCAAAATCCTCATACAGACACGATTCACTTGAGAAAGTTGTGGTCTTTAGTTTTCAAAAAGGTTTTGACTCACTTTCATTCAATCAAACAACATATACTGCTCACGAGCCTGACCACTGAGTAGGCCTTTGTACTCTGATCGATTGCATCTCACTTCCATAGTGCAGAGACTTACTCGACTCGTAAACCACGCCGAATACTATAGTACTTGCATCTCATCGTTTAGTGTTCGAAATGATTAGAACTTCAGATACAATCTCGTCAAGTGATCTTTACGTAGGATAAGAACGAATGCAAGTGTCGCGCCCACTAAGAACGAAACACGGCAAGGAGACTTGAACCGCTATAATCGGCATTAATCGCCACGGTGCCCTGGTAACTTTAGCGAAATAGGGGAATAAAACCCTAGTCTAGTATGCATACACTAATATCCAATTTAAGAGTAGGCTATGCTATTCATAGAGCACCTTAACTCAGGATAAAACGACTATTTCCTAAAGCCTGACCCACTAAGAGTTGAATTTTTCATTATCTTGTACGGCTTAGGCAATACGACTTAAGGCGTAAGGCATGGGCAGCATGCTAAGCAATAAAGCTGCCGGCAAAACCACACTATTCGACATAGCCAACGCCAGAAAGGCCGAGATAGTGGTATCCGCTACAAGACTATCTTAACCCCACTTCACTCACGATTGACGTTTTCATATCTGAGGCCCAAGCTTGACCTGTTATTTAACTTACTCAATATTCATTATTTCTTTGATATTTATATATCACATGTTACTAGACTCTCCTAGTTTCATCGTCAAACGTTTTATTTGAATTGTAGGTTTCATATGATCACATAACACATTCGTTTATTATTTGAAGTGTGGTTAATTATTAACGTTTTTAAATTTCTATGTTGAAATATTTATTAATATGTCCAATTTTATTTAAGTGTTTTTCAAACACTTTAAGTCATTTACTTATTCATTTTCAATTTTCTATACTTAGATACTTTAGGTGTAAAACTAAATCTTTTATTTCCTAAGTATAGATTTCTAGTTTTAACGTCGTTAAGTTCGTTTTGTATTTAGTGATAAAAGTATTTATTTTAAAATTCTAGTTTTAAAAAAAACGTTAAATTCAATTTGTAAAAAGTGATAATGATATTTATTTTAAAATGAGACTCAGTTAAATTTAGTCGTTTATTTACTAAAGTTAGTGATTTTCATTTTAAAACAATAAGATCGTGGAGTTCATTTTTATAATTGTTATACTTTTTAATCGGTTTATAATATTTCATTTCTATTTAAATCAATTTATACAAAAGTTCAATTCTAATTACTATTTAACTTTAGTGACTTAGTGATAAATTCATTTTGATTAAATTTAGTCAATTTAATATAGGAATGCCATATGATTAAATATATAACTAAATTCATTTATTTCTTTTAATTTCTTAATTCAATTTATTAATTACTAATTAAATTATTTTGACAATTAAACTAAAAAGTGATAGAAGTAAATTTTGATCTAAAATAGTGGAAATGCCGTGAGTAATACTAAGTGGTGTCCAAATTTTCATTTTTCGATTTTAACGGTTTTTAGCTTAAAGTCTTTATAATTTAATTATTCCAATTATACTAAAATGATTTAGACCAAAAGGAAACTTACTAAAAATCTCATTGTTAAAATTTAACATAAATTCTATATAAGATTATAACATAACTAAAACATAAAAAAAACATATAAATCATATAAATCATAATTAAAAATGCTCAAAATAAATTAAACTAAACATATGAAAATATTACTATAATAGTCTATTTAACATATTATTTAGTTATTATCATTTTATTATACTACACATAAACATATAAGTTCACTCAAGAGATGTTTAACATAATTAACATAAAATCATAATTATAAAATTATAATAACAAACGAAATTAATTTACTAAGAGAATAATATGAGATATAACTAGTCACCTAAATTTGGCACACGAACTGAGGCCTCCGAATAAAATCCAAACCCGCTTCCTTATGAACCCAAACAAAACTAAGAAAGACGGTGGCGATGGCTGTGGCAGCCGAGAGCAGGAAAACGAGGAAAGAAAGAGAGAGGAAAACAGGGCAGAGGCGGCGAGAGGTGGCTCGACGGTGGCTGTGGCTCGACGTCAATGGTGGTCTGCAATTATGGTGAGGTTGAGCTCGACTATGACGTCGTAAACGAAACCGAAAGAAGGAAAAAGAAGGGGAGGAGAGGTAGACGGTGATGGCTGACGGCGTTCTTGCCATTCTTTATGGCAAATGAAGTTCTTAGAGTTATTGTTGTGTGTGTTGTTTTATGAAGCTGTTGAAGATGATGTTGTAGTTATGGTGTTGAAGGAGTTGTAGTACGTAGCTATTTTATAGTAGTAGTAGTATGTAGTTTGTATTATTATTATTATTATTATTATTATTATTATTATTATATTAATTGTTTATTATTATATTATTATAATTATTATTTAGTGCCTTGCTTTCGGCTGCACTACTATGTTAGTTGTAGTTGAGTTGTAAAGAAAAAGAAAGGAAACAAAATTGAGTGGAGGAAAAGTTGGGTCAGTTTGATTTACTTTTGCTCCGTTTTATTTACTCTTATTTATAAAACTTAAATAATTTATAAAATATATTATGTTTTAAATTATTTGTTTTAAATTCTAAATTCATAATACATATTATAAAATTTATAGTTCGAAAATATAAAAGTATAAAAGTTGTCAGTTATAAATTTTATTACGGTCTCACAAATTTTTAAACGGTCTGCTTATTTGAAAGATATCTTTATCAAAAATAAAATTTATGAAAGTGATGATTTTTAAAATATAACGCAACTTTATAAAATTTAATAATGGTAAAGAAAGTGAGACTTTAGTTTGACAAGTATCTTGGAAATAAAAAATAATAATAAAGATTAATATAAAATCAAGAAAGTTTAATTAGAAATGTCTTGAAAAAGTTTATTTAATCGAAAATTTTCAGACGCGTTTTCAAAACGAAGGAATAAAAATTAAATTATACAAATTTTAATTTAAAATATTTGTTAAAATAATTAATTTGTATTAATAAAACACGGGGTGTTACATTCAGCTTCAGCTGGCTTGGAGGTATATTGATTTGGGATCTTGGAATCACTATGATTTCTATCGGGATTATGAAATATAGTGCTAATGACTTTGATAAATTGACTAGGTCAATTACAAAGTTGTTAATGATGAGTACAATAAAGACTTGCAAATTTCTGGTTGTAGATGGCAAATCGCACTAACAACGGAAACGGCAACTATATGAGGTCTATTCTTGAGAAGGATAGACTCGACGGAACTAATTTCCTCGATTGGTACCGAAATTTGAGAATTGTTCTCACGATAGAAAAGAAAGAGCATGTCTTAGAGACACCTCTTCCCAAGGAGCCTGGTGAGGGCGCGACAGTCGTGGCTCACACTGCCTATAGTAGGCAATAGGATGTCTCGCAGGAATTTGCCTGCGTCATGCTGGCGTCTATGACCCCTGAACTTCAAAAGCAATTTGAGTTCTTGGGTGCATATGGCATGGTTCAAAGAACTCAAGAGTCCTGCTCCAGAACAAAGCGAGGATTGAGAGATATGACGTCGCTAAGGCTATACTCGATGCCAAGCTCGAGAAGGGCAAGCCAGTGAGTCCTCATGTTCTTCGAATGATTGGATTATTCGAGAGAATGGGGAGGCTAGGCAATGAATATAGTCGTGAAATGGCTACTGATATCATTCTCCATTCATTGCATGACGGGTTTGACCAGTTCATAATGAATTATAACATGAATGGAATGGAGAAATCTCTGAATGAGCTTCACGGGATGCTTAAAACAACAGAGAAGAACATAAGGCTTAGTCCTAAGCGAGATGTTCTAATGATATCAAAGGGAGAGAGGTTTAAAAAGGCAAGCAAGGGAAAAGGGAAGGCTAAGGCACGCTTCACTAAGGGCAATGACAAGGTCATTGCGCCTAAAAGTGGTAGCAAGGCCAAAGCTGTGGATCCTAACACTTGTTTGTACTGCCGACGGCTAGGCCATTGGAAGAAAGATTGTCCCAAGTACCATGAGGACTTGAAGAGTGGAAATGTTGCCACTACCTCTGGTATTTTTGTGATAGACATTCACTTTTCAGATTCTACTTCATGGGTATTGGATACTGGTTGTGGTTCTCACATTTGTTCAAATGTGCAGGGACTCACAAGAAGTAGAAGGCTTGGAAAATGTGAAGTGGACCTACGAGTCGGGAAGGGAGCTAGAGTTGCTGCATTGGCTGTAGGGACCTATAGTTTGTCATTGCCCTCGGGGCTTGTATTGGAACTTAATAATTGTTATTTTGTACCAAGTATTAGCAAGAACATTATCTCTGTTTCAGTATTGGATACTGAGGGATTTTCGTTTATGTTTAAAGATCGTAATTGTTCTTTTTACTTGAATGATATGTTTTATGGTGATGCACGTTTGGAACGTGGGCTTTACTTGCTAAATCTTGACAAACCAATCTATCACATTGATAATAAGAAGTTCAAATCAGATGATTCTAACCCTGCCTATCTGTGGCATTGTCGTTTAGGCCATATAAATGAGAAAGCAGTTCAAAAACTCCATAGAGATGGTCTCTTGGACTCGTTTGACTTTGAGTCTTACGAGACATGTGAATCGTGTTTAATGGGTAAAATGACAAAAACACCTTTTCTAGGAAAAGGTACTCGAGCAAGTGACATGTTAGGTCTTATACACACGGATGTATGTGGACCTATGAGCACGATGGCAAGAGGAGGGTATTATTACTTCATAACTTTTACCGACGATTTAAGTAGATATGGTTATGTTTACTTAATGAGGCAAAAGTCGGAATCTTTTGAGAAGTTTAAAGAGTTCCAAAAAGAAGTCGAGAATCAGCTTGGTAAGACTATAAAAGCCATTCGATTAGATCGAGGTGGTGAGTACATGAGTCAAGAGTTTGATGATCATCTTAAGGGTCGTGGTATAGTATCACAATTGACCCCTCACACGCATACAACTAAATGGCGTGTCTGAATGGAGAAATCGAACATTGTTAGACATGGTTCGATCTATGATGAGTCAAGCTGAACTTCCAGTATCATTTTGGGGACATGCTTTAGAGACTGCTGCCTTTACACTGAATAGAACACCGTCCAAAGCGGTAGAAAAGACTCCATATGAGATATGGAAAGGGAAGGTCCCTAATTTGTCTTTTCTCAAGATTTGGGTATGCGAAGCTTATGTCAAACGCTTGGTGTCTGACAAGCTTGCTCCAAAGTCTGATAAATGTCTCTTTGTGGGGTATCCAAAAGGGACACAAGGCTATTACTTCTACAATCGTTCCGAGAACAAGGTATTTGTGGCTCGGAAAGCTTTCTTCTTAGAAAGAGAATTTCTTTCCAAGAGAAAGAGTGGGAGTAAAATAGATCTTCAAGAGATCCAAGAGCCACAAATTGATGCTCCTATCTTAGAGAATGAGGAGAATCAGGAAGTTTTAGAAACTGTCCCTGTGGTTCAGCCTGTTCGTAGGTCGAGTAGGGAAAGTCGCCAACCTGATAGGTATTTTGGATACTTGATCACAGATGGTGAAATATTACTTTTAGAATGTAATGAACCTACTACCTACAATGAAGCTTTGGCGGGACCCGACTCCGATAAATGGCTTGAGGCCATGAGATCCGAGATGGAATCCATGTACGAGAATCAAGTTTGGAACTTGGTTGACTTGCCTGACGGTGCAAGAACTGTCAAGTGCAAGTGGGTTTTCAAGGTGAAAACTGACATGGAAGGAAACGCGACTGTTTTCAAAGCAAGGTTGGTTGCAAAAGGTTTTACTCAAGTTCATGGTATTGACTATGACGAGACCTTTTCTCCCGTCGCTATGCTTAAATCCATTCGGATTATCCTAGCTATTGCTGCGTATTTCGATTACGAGATATGGCAAATGGATGTAAAAACCGCCTTCTTAAATGGTTTATTGGAGGAGGATGTGTATATGACCTAACCTGAAGGTTTTGTAGATCATAAAAATGCTGGGAAGGTATGCAAACTTCAGAAATCCATTTATGGATTGAAGCAGGCATCACGGAGTTGGAATGTTCGTTTCAACCAAGTAATCCAAGAGTTTGGATTTTCTAGGTGTAAAGAAGAACCTTGTGTATACAAGAAATTCAGTAGGAGTAAGGTTACCTTTCTTGTTCTGTATGTCGATGACATACTACTCATTGGAAATAACATTCCTATGCTAGAGTCCGTGAAGGATTGGCTACAGAAGAATTTCGCAATGAAGGACTTAGGGGAAGCACAATACATATTGGGCATTAAGATCTATAGAGATAGATCAAAGAGAATGTTAGGACTTAGTCAAACTACCTATCTCGATAAGGTACTTGATAAGTTTAACATGAAAGACTCTAGGAGAGGCTTTCTGCCCATGGGTCAAGGCATACAGCTTAGCAAGACTCAGTGTCCAGTGGGAGCTGATGAGCGAAGCAAGATGAGTAGGATTCCTTATGCATCTGCAATAGGATCTATCATGTATGCGATGATATGTACGTGTCCCGATGTCTCGTATGCTTTGAGCATGACGAGCAGGTACCAGTCAGATCCAGGTGAGAAACACTGGACCGCTGTTAAGAATATCCTGAAGTACCTTAATAGGACTAAGGACAGATTCTTAGTATACGGTGGAGAGGAAAAGCTAAGTGTCCTAGGGTACACTGATGCTAGCTTCCAAACAGATAAAGATGACTTTAGATCCCAGTCGGGATTCATCTTTACTCTTTATGGAGGAGCTGTTAGTTGGAAGAGTGCAAAGCAAACGACCATTGCCGATTCTACTTCAGAAGCTGAGTACATAGCTGCCTCGGAGGCAGCAAAGGAAGCAGTATGGATTCGAAAGTTCATTACTAAGTTGGGTGTTGTCCCTAGCATTGCCGACGCGGTAGTTCTCTATTGTGATAATAGTGGAGCTATTGCTCAAGCGAAAAAGCCTAGAGCACATCACAGATCCAAGCATGTGCTTAGAAAGTTTCACCTTATTCGAGAGATCATTGATCGAGGTGATGTGACTGTTTGCAAGGTCGACACGGATGCCAATGTGGCAGATCCATTAACTAAACCCGTATCGCAGGCAAAGCATGAGGTGCATACTGCTGCAATAGGCATCAAGCGCATTGTAGAATGGCTATGATGTAATTGTTTTAAATTTGATTGTAAAACAATTGTTATGCTCATCTTATATGATATTTAATCATTAATCATTCAATCTTGGTTTAATTGAGTGATGTCCAAAATAATTTTGTCTCCAAATAGGTTGTCAGATCATGTCTGGGCAATGAAACCCTATTATGGCGAACTGGAGATGTTAATTATAGTTGTCCCTGGCCAGGTTGTCAAGTAGGGACATTGATGACCCATAATGACTAGTATGTGAGTTGATTAACGATCTTGTTTCATGATCTAGGACGTTGAACGTCCAAGTCATTCACATGGATACACGATGGTGCGTGTATTGGACTGACCGCAGTGAGAATTCTATAAGTCTTAGAAGTCATTTGAATATCTCACTATGACTTGGAGTCGGTTCCTTAGACCTGAGTCTATCGCATAGAACTTGTACGGGGATTAGTTTGCTTTGACAGTGTCCAACGCCATGCCGTGAAAGGGGGCTATAAAGGCACTTGTTGGGTGGTTATGAAACGTATGGAGGGACATGAATAGACAAGATGGGATTGTCCTCCTAATTTATCGATTAGGATCGGTGTCTCTAGGCCACTTGGAGAGTTGAAACTGTTAAATGCGTGGCCACGCTCGGATGGATTGACCGAACAATCATCTGGTGTACAGTTTAGCTCAGAGTCCAAGGAAACCTGAAAGAGACATAGGGGTGACTTGACACTTACCTTATGTTCAGGAGAGACATTAAGAGACAAGGGAATTGAAGATGCACATCTTGCTCGTTTGCACACTTGTTTCGGACAAGTGGGAGATTGTTGGGGATACTAGGTGTCCGTCAACAATTGTGCATTGACTTCGTAGAAGTCATGGACCATATATGAGATTATGATAATCGGATAAACTGGGTGGTTATAATGTCTTGCTAGAGGCCACTTATAATCTGAGTATTTAGAATATTCTACCAATTCAGTCCGGTCCAATTGGGTCACACAACGGTACCCTAATGGATTAATTTATGGTTAATTGGCATAATTAGATTAGTGCATTAACCTTTCGGGTTAGACCCGAGAACTTGTGTTTATATCGTGATCTATAGTAGATTGATAGACGGTCTCGTAATGCGTGCCACACTCGTGCATGCGTGACAAGTGTCACACATGCACAAGCGTGACAAATGGCACACAAGTGTGCATGCATTGGTCATATGTTTGGTGGCCATGCATTGGCGCTTTCTTTGGTGGGTTTTGATTGACCTTTCACTCATCATTATGTTGGACATAATGAGGCATTAGTACATCTTTTTCGCTGTAGAAAATTGATGAAGATAATCAGCAAAACACACACAAAAATTCAGCCCAAAAATAGAGAAGAGAAAGAGAGGAGAAAAACTCGGTTTTTGCTCCATACTTTCATCAAGCTTAGAGCTTGATCCTAGTCACACAAGTTCCATCCTTTTACGATTCTAGTAAACCAGGAGAGGAGTAATCCAAGGGTACTAGTGGACTTCAATTGAGGAGCAACATTTGGGGCTCTCGGTTTAATCTCGTCATACCGGTGAAAATCACGCTACGAGGGTATAAACTTCTAACTTGAGCTTGTTTACATATGATTCGATCTTGTTTTGTGTCTAATTTATTCCGCCTTAGTATTAGACACGCCTTCAGGTCCCGGACGGGACACCTGTCCCGGAGGTCAGGGACGGCTTCCGACTCCTCGTGTGCTTATTTTAGATCGTCTATTTGAAGGATCAAAACATTATATTTTGGCACGAATTTTTCTTAGCATTCTCCTAACACTTTAAAGTACTTCCTCAAGAAAACTTAGGGTTAAAATAATTTTCCTTCTTGTAATTTCAATTCCCGACTCAAGTACGTTGTTTGGATACTCTATTTGGTTTTGTTGTTCTTGTTCTTCATCCTTGCTCCTTGAATTTCTGATTGGTATTGTATTCAACTTTTCCCTTTTCATTGTTATTTCATTGTTTATCGTTGTTGATCATGTTTTCGTCTTTCTCTTCCGCTTTTGTTATCGAATTCGCTATGTGTGAGTAGTTTATTATCTAGGGAGGAAGGGTGAATCAAGGGTGCTTGCTTGGGTTGTTTTTGATGATCATTTGAGTTAGGTTTTCGCGCTCGTTTTGATTGTCTCGTTTTGTTTGTGTTTGTTGACCCTCTGGCCAAGGTTTAGCAAGTGTTTTCCACCCTTAAACTTAAGAACGAAAGCCTAGTTTAAGGTAGGGTACGATACTAATCATTAGGACCCTCACTTGTAAGTTGCGAGAGCCCGCATTTGAGACCTAGAGGAAGCTTAAGACCGAGAGGCCTAGCTTTACCCTTAGCGAGAGCGATTTCCTACTCATTCTGATCATCATCCTTGGCCTTAACTTACCCATTGCCTAACCTGACTCCCTAGACCTTTTCCTTATAGTTTATACCCTTATCTTTCGCTATAGCTTTGGTAACCAAACCCTCATTCGAACCGAGACTAGAATCGTTCAAAGTAACCAACATAAACGACCATCTCTCCGTGTATACGATCCCGACTTACCCTAGCTACACTAGTGTTGAGTTTGGTATTATCTTTGACTAGGCGAGTGCGACTAAGCCTATCAATACGCTCCCAACTCTCTTAGGTGAGTGAGTAGGATTTGACCTAGAACACCGAGTGAGAGTGTTGGGTAGACACATTAGGGGGTCTGCATTATTTGTGCTTGTGTATGAGTAGTTGTATAAATGGTGGACTTAGAATCCCCACCATTAGATCACACGTTTTCTTTGGATGCAGGTACAAGAGTAATAGTGACGTGGGGGATCGTGTACCGCCTCGATATTTCTTTAAAGATTCCTTGTTTATCTCTAAAATAAATGGTTAAGGCTTTTCATTTGATTTAATCATTCTCTTTAAAACTATTTCTTTACTGCAACATGTTTCACTCTGATAATTACATTCTTAGTTATTATCCGACATCTTTGATTTCCTCAAAACTCATCTTTTACGATTAAATACCCTATTCTTCTATTTTCTTATCGAATGATAATACTCTTATTTTCCTTTCAAATGTATTTTTGCATTTCCCTTTATTATTAATGACGCTCGCTTTTAACAATATTTGTTGACAGCTCAATTCCTTTGAGAATTTTAATCTATCTATTTCTTGATGATTTATTGTCTTAATTTCTTTTTTGATTTATTGGTTTATACGAATTTAATCATTCGCTTATTCTAACTTTAAAATCTTCCTCTTTCATTTGACCTTTCGAAATATCTAGAAATTTAACTCTTAAAGTCTTTGAATCGTACTGATTGATCAGCTGGAGTAAGAAACTTGTAGCCGAATTGCGAATGTATGGTCCTACCATCAGAGCACGCAGCGGAAGCTCCTAATCTAAGTCACCTACCGTATTCGTAGGGACGTCTTTCAGCTTGTTAGCTACACTTGTCCTTAGTATATCCTTCTAGTTCTTGATCCTATTATACAGTTGTTTTAAAACTATCAGCTCGTGATTACAGTTTGAGTTTCGTTTTACCCAATAAAATCTCTTATTACCTTCATGCTTATCTTTTTCAACAGATCGTGCTGAAATAATTTCTAAACTCTTTTATTTCAAGAATGTTTTCAGCCAGTTCTATTAACAAAACCTATTTTTGTATATTTGTGCTACAATGGTGTGTTTATCCTTCTTGTACTTTCTTATTTTGTAACTATGTTGAGGAAAAATTTTAATCAGTATGGTTTTACTTTTCCATTCAGTTTTAAACGCGTCAATACATTTTGATGGCTTTTTACTCAATCAAATTTGAAATGACTGACACTTATCTATTGCATCCACTTTTGATCAAAACCTCTTTGTTATCCTAAACCTTCTTTTATTAATTTTTTTATTTGAGCATTTGGTTTATTTAAATATTATTTATTCTATTTGGTATTTTAGCAGCTTTATTCCTCTAAAAATCAATGTCATTTTTGGAAACTCGACTTTAAGACTTATCTTTGAAATTGTTACTTCTGATCATACTTTATATTTGTCAAACTTTTCAGCAATTACCTTTTCGTCTCTCCTTTATAACGAAACCAATTTTAGTTCTTCGTTGGAAACGAGTCTTATGCCTTCATTTGTGAACTCTTAAAGAATATTTCTATTTTCCTTCATCGTTTCATATTAAAAATTCCTTTTGTCAAATTGGTGGTTGTTGAGCAGTTTCTTGCAAAAGATTTATTTTGTCATATTTCTACTTAATTCGTTTCATTCCTTCTTTTCTTTCTTATTCATCATAACTCATCACTTTTATATCATGACCCTATCGATCACCTTTTAGTCTTGTCATTCGGGTCTTATGTTATTCTATTCCTTAGGTTTCCCTCTAGTGGCTACTTCAGTTCTATTGCCTTTGAGCCGACTTTTAAGACGTCGATCTTCTATTATTTTTCATTCCTTCCCGTAGCTATTCACGTTCTCGATTTTGTAAAAGCTCTTGATGTATTAACATCAATCTTGTCCTTGATAAATTTCTTTTTTTGGTGAAATGTAAGAATTATATTTCAAAACCAAGTATACAAATACACTTTTGAGAACAAACAGAGCCACCCACTCTACATTAAACTAATTCGTTCAAGCCAAAGAGAGGTGCTCAAGTGTAAACTATTCTTAGCTACCATACAAAAATGTCGTCTAAGAACACTCTTCATCTGCACTAAGACAAACTCTGGTCGATGCACAAGAGTTTCTGCCCAAGCCAGATTTCGCTCATGCCATGTAAAGTACACCAGGGCCTGGATCAACACTACCACGCACCGTTGGAAACATTTCTGCCCCTGCTGCTGTGGATACCCATATCCGTACCCTCCCACACAAAACCCTGTGATGTATCACAGACTTTTTTTATTACGCATGCTCTAACGTTGACTTAAACGGTTCTAACTAATGTCGAATTCATTTTGAGTCGTTTGAAATGTTAAAATGATTTAGGTCGCTTTACATCGCTTTAAATAAACGTTCATTTTGTCCATTTGGAGTCTAGCTAGGTCCTTGTCCTGCTTCATTTGGCATGAGCTTCGCATTTGCACTACAATTAGTCCTTTTACATTAACGAGGTCTAATTCAGCATTCCTAAATCCCTAAATTTAGGCCCGGCGGCTAGATCTTCCCTTTAGCCTCCTCTTACACAAAATACGACCTCACGTCTTACCTTATTTCACGAAATCTATGCAAATACACCCTTTTCATTTTTACGGGTCTCGGGCCCGAAACCGAGCCCAAACCCAGCCTTTGGCCCGCACTCCAAAGCCCTGAACATCAAAATATCTCAGAAATATCCTAGGCCTTTTCCTTGACGTACAAGCAAGGATTATACTAAATCTTTTCGAAATATAATCAAACCTAACTAGGAAACTACGCAAAAACCACACCTTCAAACCGCATAGTCTTATGCGGTTTGGGGAATAAACCGCATAAGCCTATGCGGTTTGCACTGGCAACCGCATAAGGCTATGCGGTTTCTGGCTTGTTTTTATCCGGATTTCCTAATTTCTCCGAGGTTTTTAGTATATATACACCCCTATACCTGACCTCGAAAAACAGAATTCACAACCATCTTTCACAGCAAACACACTACAAAACTCTCTCAAAGCCTCACGCACTCAAATCCTTGAGTTCAACACACCATCCCGTGTTGAATTCATCCTCCTTTAAGTTCAAGAAGCGGAGCTCTGCCAGATCTGAGCGTCGGGACAAGGTAGGTACCGATCCACTTGGATCAAAGCTTTTCTTATTTTCTATGGACTAACAAAGGGGACTACACTTTAGCGCCCCCGGCTTTGGCACCCAGCGCACTTGCACTCCAAGTGTTCTATTTACTTCGGGTACACTCCATATCCGATGACACGCCAAAGTCACATAAGCAACCGAGCCTTATAAAATAAACCAATGGACAATTGAACTTTATTTTATTTGCATGCATCTTGCACCTTCTTATTTTGCATTAAAATCAACTTAAACAATGAATTCGACCTTTAACTGAACCGTTTTCATTAACAAGTTAAACATGCTAAACTGAGGGTTTTAATCAATCTTTTTGCATCTGCATCTGCATTCTTTTACAAACTTTATCGCACTTGTACGTAGCGATAACATTAGCTCAAATATCATCTTACATGGATTGTTCTAGGTCAATAGAGACTATTTTTACAAAGGCTTTTCTAAAAGGTTTTGATAAATCATTAATTGAATTAACTCTTTTTCTAAAGTACCCTCACCCCGAATCCAATCTGGTTTCACAAGCCTTAGATCTAGGGGTGTCGGCGTGCTCCAAAATCTAGGACATGTCTTTAGGCTTAGGACATGATAGCAGGTTCCTAATTTCCGCGATAATTAGGTGGCGACTCCAAAACAGTTTTAAAGGTTTTTCTAAATTAGTCTTTTTAACTTAAAAGCGCCCTTAAGCAAGACGCCGAGTTGGGTCCCGTCCGATCACGGGTTTCACAGTTTGGCGACTCCGCTGGGGAGATTTTATTTTTAAAACTTAAAACTAGCTTTTTTCTTTTTAAAATAAAGAGGTGAAACTTGAAAGCCTTGAACAATCCAAGTATACATATTTGAGCTATGCACATTCGTTTAGATTCCATTCCTTTTGGAATCTAGGCACCCTTTGCACCCTCGAGAGGTGGTTCCCACATGCAGGCTTGTCCACTCGATAAAGCACATGCCGGACTAGCTTTCCTCTCGCCCCTCCACGGCTTGCCGTAAACGGCTATCTCGACCGCCCCAGTGCTCCCTTCAGAAAACCTATCGCCCCAGCGTAAGGAAATGAAGGGGTTAAGTATCTGCCAAAGCGTACTCGAGGTAGTTGGAGGTGTACCCGACTGACTCATTTTTCACCCTTTTTGAGTCATACGTACAAGTTCGAGGCTATGCACTCCATGGTCTTTTTCAAAACGAGCATTTGCATTCATATCTTCGAAAACTCGCTTAAACGTTTCAAAGATAAATGAACCTAACATCTAACAAACTAACACTTTTCAAACAAAACTATCGCGAATTTTTGAAACAAGCTTTCTCAAAATTCTTCTTTTTCACTAACAAGCAAAAACCCGAGCAAGGATTAGAACCCGAGCTCGTGGAATTCAATCCTCTAGGTCATGTGGCCTAGACTCCGCTTTTAACATCCTCGGCTCGACTTGTTAACCACTCTCGAGTCGAATCCTTTCTCTTTTACACATCCGAACTCGAGCTCACCTCGGCAAATTGCCGATACTAGTTCGACGGATGCAAAGCAAAACGTTTTAACATCGAGGCGAGATGTGCGCACACATCCTCGTCTCAAAAGCTTCCTTTAGCTAAAACCTTTTCGAAAATCTCCTCTTTTCAAAACATAAAAGGTCTTTCTAAACAAAGAAATGAGCTAAAAATGAATGCTTAAAAATGAATGTGAGTCTAGTGGGTCGAGTCGGGTCCCTAATATACGAAGTGAAATGCAGGCCTCAGCTGAATACTCACCATGAATCGCATCATCGCCCCTCGCTTCAAACGCACCTCAAAGGTGGCTAACCTCAATAGATTGGGAACTCTCCGTGACCGTGTTAATCAACTCACTAAAGACATTGACAACTTGAAGGCCTTGCATCAACTTGAAGCTGCACGCTTAGAACAACGCTCCAAGAACAAGGCCAACAAGCATGTCTCCCTCCATACTCTCGTCATTCAACACCAAGGAGACGGAGAGGACTTTACCCAATACCTCGCCCGATGGAGAAAATTACTTGCCCAAGTTCCAAACTCTCCACACGAAGACGAGCTCGTGTACACATTTCCCGGCAGCCTACGACCCGAGTGGCAAAGACACTTTGATTACGGCGATGCCGAGAATTTCGAAGAACTCTTTGAAATCGGCATCGGAGCCAAAAACAACCCCACGATTTATGACAACCCTGCAATCTTCCTCGGATCAGCACCCGTCATAGATTGCTCCTACTTGGCTACACCCACCAACAACCAAATCAATGGGGTCTGGTTCAGTGACCATGAAGACGAAGAGTGGCCACCCACTAACAAAATAGTAGCTCAACTCTCCACCACTCCTTCCTCGAATAAAACCAAAAAGAACAAGAAGGGGAAGAAAAAGAAGGGCAAACAGCCCGAAAACAAAGATCAAAAAGAAAAAGGCGAGCAGCCCGACAAGAAAGACCAAGACGAGGTTTCACACCTCACACGCTCTGGTCGTCCTTATCAGAATATCTTCACGGATGAGCATGCCAGAAAAGCGACTGCGGCCGAGAAAGGCAAGGCCGTAGCCCAAGAGAATATTCCCTCTACAAGTACACCCTCCACCTCTACAATAATTCCACCACCCAACACGAGTGAGGTGCTTCAGAAGCAACTTGCTCGCACAAAAGCCGATGTTTCCATCTGGGCCCTTTTACGAGACTCAGCGGAACATAGGAACGCATTCATTCGCGCTCTACAAATAGCGTGCGCAGATGCTGAGATCTCTCCGGATCAAATGGTCAGCCATGTCACGAGGGATTGGTTACCAGGAGCTATCACCTTCTCAAAAGATGATCTCCCCGTATTCGGACCGAACCACAACCTCGCTCTATACATTAGCATAGAGTGTATGAAGAAAACTTTACCCGTGTCCCTCGTTGACAACGGATCTGCAGTCAATGTTCTACCACTGGCCACCGCACATCGCCTCGGCCTATCCGATAAAGACTTCACCCCGAGCATGGACGGAGTCAAAGCTTTCGACGGAACCCGACGTCACGTGAAAGGAACTATTTCTCTTCATATACGCAGTGGTCCCATAGAAAGGAAGGTTGAGTTCCAAGTCATCGACATGACCCCTTCCTATAACATACTCCTGGGACGCCCGTGGATCCACTCCACCAAAGCCGTGAATTTCTACTCCTTACATCAAAGGTTAAGATCCTCTTAACGAGGAGATCATAACCTTGAATGCCTCAAACTTCCGAGCCCTTTTCGATACACCAAAAGAGCTCCACTTTCATGGAAATTCAGGTCGAACCCGCAGAAGACTTATGCGGTTTCGACTTTGAGGTCGGCGCCATCACACGTACACCAATCAAAACCTACAAACCTTTTAAAACAAAAAACAACAACAGCCTTTGGCTCACCATGGGTCTAGGCTATAAACCCAAGAACGACGACCAGGAGAAGATGGTTAAGGAAATTCAAAGGCGAAGCTAAGGTCAACTCACAAGGTCACCCTGCGACCTTACATCCTCGACCTGAACGCATATTTCACCCCCGGAGGAACGATCGACGGGAATACCTCCCTTCGAAACATCATCCACTCATCCGAAGCTTGTTTCTCTAGTGAGGCCGAGCCCAATACACTCAAGGCCTCACCGAGCACCAAAAACGAAGAGATTGTCTCCACAATCATGGAGAACGTCACTTCGATCCTAACTTACTCATAGCCGATGCCACAGACAAAACCCTCAACGGATGGTATAAGACGCTGAAATGGACCGATACACAAGGTCACCACTTCCAGCTTATCACCGGTGAAGGACCACTCTTCGACCATGTCACTAATCTCAAAGACAAGGACAAGAGTGATTCAAACTCAAGCAACTCAAGCAGCTCAAGCAGCTCAAGCAGCGACAAAGACGACGAAGAAGAAGAGATTCTTTTAGCTTCTAATGCTCTTAGTGTCGGGTCATCTGTCGACCCATCTATCCTAGACTCTAGCTTTAGTTTAGATTTCCTTTTTACGGAGGCTAGCTCCAAGCAATTTTCCGATTTGTCGAATAATTCTCTTCAAAATAATGAAATGAATAAATTTGCTTACGCCTTGTCTCAAGCTAAAACAAACAACAAAATACAAACAAACAAAAATCAACAAGCAACAAACAAAACGCAAAATACAAAAGACACTAACCCATGCGATGAAAATGAACAAACAAATGAATCATTAAACAAATACATTGCAAACATTGTTTACCCAAAAACACAAGACCCAATCATCGAGGAAACCATAACCATAAACGTGGGAACCCCCGAAGAGCCAAGAGAACTACAACTAGGTGCCTCACTAGACGGACGCGAGCGCGCCCAATTCACACAACTCCTGAGCGAATTCAAGGACGTATTCGCTTGGTCGTACAAAGATATGCCCGGAATCGAACGAAGCATAGCCAAGCACCGCATCCCCATTAAACCCGGTTACAAACCCGTCAAACAAAAGCTAAGGAGACTACGCCCCGAGTGGTCCCTTATAGTTAAGGAAGAAATCGAAAAACAACTGCAAGCCGGTTTCATCCAAGTCATCGAGTATCCTGAATGGGTCTCAAACATGGTCCTAGTCTTGAAAAAGAATGGCAAGATTCGAGTATGCGTTGACTTTCGCGACTTGAACAAAGCTAGTCCCAAAGATGACTTTCCATTACCCCATGTCGGCGTCCTAGTCGACAATACCGCTGATCACGCCCTCCTATCCTTCATGGACGGCTACGCAGGCTATAATCAAATCAAAATGTCCTGCGAAGACATGGCAAAAACGGCCTTCATTACACCGTGGGGCACATACTGCTACACGGTCATGCCTTCCGGCCTAATCAATGCCGGTGCTACATACCAACGCACCGCCACAACCCTTTTACATGACATGATGCAGAAAGAAGTCGAAGTCTACGTCGACGATATGATCGTGAAGTCAAAGGAGAGAAGTGGTCACATCACTAACCTCCGCAAGTTCTTCACTCGCTTACGACAATACAAAATGCGCCTCCATCCCCAAAAATGTACTTTTGGAGTCAAGTCCGGTAAACTACTAGGACACGTAGTGAGCCAAAGAGGCATCGAGGTCGACCCCTCTAAAGTCAAAGCAATCCTAGAAATGCAACCCCCGAAGAACCTCGACGAAATTCGAAGTTTCTTGGGCCAAATCCAATACATCTCGCGCTTCATTAGCAAACTCACCATGATATGTGAACCAGTTTTCAAGAAACTCAAGAAAACCGACCACGTTGAATGGGACGAAGAATGTCAAAGGCATTTGACAAGGTCAAAGAATTACTAACCAACCCGCCAGTTCTACGACCACCCCAAAAGGATTTACCACTATCCTTATACCTCACAACAACCCCTACCGCCATGGGCGCCATGCTCGCTCAAGAGATAAACGGCGAAGAACACGCGATCTATTGCATAAACAAGAAATTTCTCGATTACGAAACTCGATATTCACCCGTCGAGAAGAGTGTCTAGCATTGGTATGGTCGCCCAAAACTCCGTCACTACATGCTAGCACACCAAGCGAAGGTCTATTCAAAAATGGACCCGTAAAGTACCTTTTCGAGAAACCCGTGCTTAACGGACGAATGGCGGATGGACATTGCTCTGGCCGGTCGACCTTAAGTATGTACCCCTCAAAGCAATCAAGGGACGAGCGGTCTCGATTTCCTAGCCGAAAATGCAATCAACGAAGAGCCAATCATCGACACGACATCCCTTCCAGACGATGGGATTTACAATATCAACCAAGAACAATGGGAGTTATACTTCGACGGCTCCTCTAACTATCGAGGATGTGGAGTAGGAATACTTCTCATATCCCCGAATGGTGAACACACCCCCTTATCCATCAAACTGGATTTTGACGTAACAAACAACGCCGCAGAATACGAAGCATGCTTGCGGTCTCCAGCGGCGCTTGTCCTCAACGCCCGCAACATAAGAGTCTATGGGGACTCCTCCCTCATAATCAACCAAGTATCCGGAGCATGGAAGATACTTAATGAAAACCTAGCACTATACCAAAACAAAATACAAGAGCTCATAAACGAATTCTATCACGTAGAATTCATACACCTCCCTCGCGAAAAAAATCAATTCGCCGACGCGTTATCCAAACTCGCGTCACTAATCAACATACCCCCGGGGATGGAAACACTACCCATTGTCGTGGAACGACGGAACGAACCCGCCTACATCTGTGACATTGAAACCGAGGAAGAACAAACTGACCCTTGGTACCAAGCAATCATCAAGTACAAAACAAACGGCGAATACCCACCAAACATTGACAAACGAGCCAAGCGAGCCCTACGCCTATTATCATCACAATTCGTAATGGAAATGGGCAAACTACTCAAAAAGACGCCTCAAGGCACACTACTCTTGTGCGTTGACCACAAAAAGGGACACGAAATCATGTCCCAAGTACACGATGGCGAGTGCGGACCACACATGAACGCACGAGCCATGTGCAAACAAATCATAAGGCTAGGATGGTACTGGACCACCATGGAAGCCGATTGCGCAAAATATGTCAAACATTGCCATAATTGCCAAATTTTCGCAAATGTGCGACACATCCCCCCTTCACCACTATACAGCCTAACCTCGCCATGGCCATTCTCAACCTGGGGAATCGACGTCATCGGCAAAGTTCAACCCGTAGGAGCAGGAGGACACTGCTTCATCCTCGTGGCCATCGACTATTTCACCAAATGGGTCGAAGCCGCATCATACCGTACGCTAGGCACAAAAGAAGGTGCGAAATTCATACAAAACAACATCATTTGTCGCTACGGCATACCCCACGAGTTTATCAGCGACCAAGGCACGCACTTTCAAGGAGAAGTCGAGCCACTTCTTCTTAAATACAAGATACAACGACATAAATCATCACCCTATCGACCACAAACTAGCGGCGCGGTCGAGGCAGCAAACAAAACTGTCATATCAATCCTTAAAAAGATGATAGACACCTGCCACGACTGGCCCAACAAAATCCCATTCGCATTATGGGGATACCGCACCACAATCCGCACACCCACAGGCATGACACCCTACTTCTTAACCTACGGGATGGAAGCCGTCCAACCCGTGGAAATCGAAATGCAATCCCTTTGAATTCTCATGGAAGCAGACATTCCTGAAGTCGAATGGGCACGCGAACGATACGAACAACTCATCCTTTTAGACGAAAGACGGTTACATTCACTAAGTACAGTCCGAACGTACCAATCTCGCTTACAACGCGCCTACAACAAACGGGTCAAGCCACGAAATATCAAAGTGGGTGACCTAGTACTCAAATCAGTCCGAGCACCATTACCAGTCGACCCAAGAGGAAAATTCAAACCCAATTGGGCCGGACCATACTTGGTCAAGGAAATCCTCCCTGGAGGAGCCGTGAGATCGCCCGACCTTGGCGGCGGGACTTAGATTGCCAACAAATCTTGATCAACTCAAGAAATACTACCCCTAAACACAAACAAATTTGCAATGTATTTCAAAAAAAAAAAAAAAAAAAAACTCACTCTCGCATGGGTGAACTACGCTCGGTTTGATTCCACGCACTGTGGATACGTAGGCAGCTTTGCAAAGAGCTCAACCGAATCACACGAACTACGCCGGTTTGATTCCGTAAAACGCGGATACGTAGGCAGCTTGTCAAAAGCACAACCGAACTTCCTAGCACGCAAGCCCAAAGCTTAAAAAGGTCAAGGGCGATGCACTCACAAAAAGACACGCTCAAAGCTTAAAAAGGTCGAGGATTTTAAGACAAAGTACGAATGTCCGAAGCTTAAAAAGGTCGAGGGCTTAAGAACAAACAAATCAAACAAACAAATCCAAAGCTTAAAAAGGTCGAGGATTTTAAGACAAAATACGAATGTTCAAAGCTTAAAAAGGTCGAGAACATTCCATTTCAAAACAACAGAAAGCAACGAGACAAGGCAAAAGCAAATTAATTCTATTTTATTACTTTATTTAGAATTTTTTGCAATTTAGAAATGAGTTAGGAACAAGCCTCCTTAACCCTTTATTCGACTCTAGAACATGTATTTGAATAAAGAAATTTTTCTAAACAAAGCAAGACAAACTAAGCCGTCTTCTGTCGCTTCGGATTAGCCTCTTCATCTTCAAGAGGCCGATCCGCCACAATCTTCGAACTAATCACGGGAGCAGTCCTCTCAAATCCTGGGGGCTCGATCGGATTCTCGTCCTGCTCGACTGGGGGCTCCTCGATCCTTGACCCTAGGCAATCCCTAACGGTCACCCTTTCTCCAAGCCTTTCCCGCACAGGCCTCGAAGTAGATACACTAACAACGCAAAGATCACCATAGTCCCTCCTTTCGCGCACCACCTCATACGCCAAGGAGGGCCTTGGCCCACTCTTCTCTCTCCTCCTCTGATGCTCCCGTTCCTGAGGATCATTGGAACGATACCACCGCGTGTAGAAGTCTGTAACACGAGTAGACTCTATGTGCTGCGGAACAGCCCAAGTAACACGGTCCGACCATCCTCGGATCCAAGTATCGATCATCTGGTTGTTTAGGACAACAACCCCTCCAACCTGAGTATCCTGCTCAGGGATGGTCTGAGCAAGCCCGATTTGCCTCTTCAAGTGAAGAGGATGAATCCACACCCCTCGTTCAAACCCGCACAACATCAACCCACAAGCTGCATTCGCAACAGACGGCGCCGTAATCGCTGTAAAGTGCCACCATGACACATACCAACGAATGGTACTCTCCTTCACGAACCCCCGGAAGTAGTTTGGTGAACGCTCCCGAGGGTCAGCCCACTCCATCTTTCGCGACGTCGTCGCCGCAGACACCACCAAGGGGAAGAGCTTTATACACACTTAACCTCTCCATGAGCCAAATGTTAAGAATCCTAGCGCAACCCCGGTACGAGCTCAGACGATTAGCATAACGGTCGTCTAAGCCCAGTACGGTCTCCGCTAGAATCAAGGCAGAAGGATCATATCCCCTTTCCATCTCTTCGACAACGCGAGCATACCTCGCGCTCCCGAACACCCCATCTGGCATGGACCCCGCAAAAGCATAACGATGAACCAAACAAAAAGCAAGGGCCCTCCGCCTAGAACGGTCTGAAATACTAGTGTCTACCTTATTCATGTACCGTTGACACAAAAGAAGCATATTCACCTTACCTCCTTCAAACAAACCTGCAGCATGAGCATTTGTCATCCCAAGGAAATTTCGCAACATCCCGTTATAGCAAAGCTCGCTCCTCACAACCACAGGAGTAGTCCGTTTCGACCACCCCGCAATGGCCGCAAACTCCTCCATCAAAGGACACACTTCTCCCCCGGGAAACCTAAACACATGCAAGCTGGGATCCGAATAATCTAAACACGCATCCAGGAAGTCTAAATCGACTTTCATTTGGCGAAAACCAATGAAAACACCCGCACCATCATCATACACCGCCCTCTTCATCGCCGGACTTAATGAAGAAGTCCACCTCTTCAAAAGAGCATCAAAATGCTCAACCATTTTCTTGGATACAAAAAAAACTTTTGTAAATATGCCTAAAATATTTATGAGAGCAAAAACTTGTACTAAAAGAAAAGAAAAGAAGTGATTGTGAATGAAGATTATGGCACGCACCCCCCCTCCTTATATACGAAAACATAATACGAAATATGGAAACACAGCGTTACCAGCCAAGCCACTAAACCGCATAGCCCTATGCGGTTTGCACCCCAAACCGCATAAGCCTATGCGGTTTGACCCCTAAACCGCATAAGGCTATGCGGTTCTAGGGGCGGGTTTTCTCGCGACTTTCCTAATTTCGTCTTTCCTAAACACTACAATCCACTTTAGGCTACGGCATTCTTTGTGGATACCGACGAATGCAACACTACACTTCGCTTTAGTAACCACGATTCATACCACAAGTCAACACATAACATTTTCGACATTCATGCAAGCTCATTTCGCATTTAAAATGAACTTTTTGCAAAAACATTTTCACAAGCTAATTCAACATCAAAGCATCCCACTCGGGAATCGTTCACCTTTCAAACAAGCTTACTAAACAGGTTCACAACAACAATCAAGTTCAAGTTCAAGCTACAAAGACATGTAAACTAGAGGTTCATACAATCTTTATTACACAAGTTCACTCAGGATGACGACGACGATACTCGTCAAACTCACGTCGAATCTGAGCCGTCTCGACTGACTACGACCTGGCGGTGCTGCTCGAGCCATCCTCCACCTGTTAGCTATCCGCCATAGCTTCTTATGCGCCTCCTTAGCCACCTGCGATACAAAACACATAAACACTTCACATTTTTCTCCATTTTGCCTTAATTTCACTCAAATTAAGCCAAACTTAGGGGGGAAAATTTCAAAAACAAAGCGCATTTTCTCCATTTTGCCTTAACTTCATTCAAATTAAGTCAAACTTAGGGGGGAAATTTCAACTACAAAAGCAGTCAACCCCACTTTGCCTTAATTTCACTCAAATTAAGTCAAACTCGAGGGGGTAACACAAAAACACGACTCTCACAAGTTTGATCATCACTATAACTCATACCTCGATCAAACTGGGGGCTCACTCACATATACAAAGACAAAGATACATACCTTCTTCACCTTGCCCGTCCAGCTGTCCATGCCCGTCGATGAGTCACCGCGAAATGCGTCGGCAAAGTGAAGGTCTGACGGACACCCAGGCTCCGTACTCAACGGTGGTAGGAAAGTCGCCAGGCTGCTCCGCCATCTCGGGATCAGACAACTACAAAAAGCACACGTCATGCACACATCAGGGAAATTTTTCGCAAAAATTACCTTACGCACCCTCAAAAGAAAGAAGCAAGCATACCTCAATCGGCCCACAAGCAAGCCGAGACTGAGCAAACTGGCCATAATCTTCCCCAGGACAGAGAAGACTCACCGACTCTCCATCCCCGTATAACGCCATCCGATCCTGAGCGGAAACCCCTCGCTCAAACAGGACCCTCGGCGGATCCTTAGGCACCACTGGAGCTGGCCACCCTGCCTGAAAGACCAAACGCTCTCCAAGGTACCACACCGGCCCATACGGCGTCGCCAAAGTCTGACGGCGGGTGTCACGCGCCAATCTGGCCGCGCCCGATGCCTTCCGGAATGCCCGCATACTGGCCCCACGGGAACGGCACGAACTACAAACAAGAAGAAACACTCATAAGCACAATCATTTTAAGTACACTCTATTTAAAATGGTTCAAACACTCATGAATACAATCGTTTTAAGTACACTCTATTTGAAATGGTTCAAACACAAACCTGATCAAACTGCATCTGGTTCAGAAGCACCCGAACCTCGTCATACGACCAGTCAAAAGCCGCACGGTTGCACGTGCCCCAAGTACGCACCGCCGGATACACCCGCGGAATAAATCACGGCGTCACGGAGAAGCGTGAGAAAAGGAAAGTGACTGAAGATCCACGACTGCACATACAAAAACACATTACAAGACAACAAAGACGAATAACAATGCATCTAAAACAAAAACAAAATCAATGCATACCTCCATCACAAACCCAGGCGAGACTAAGGACAGTCTCGATCCTCCATTCATGACCCGCGGCCTCACCGCGTCCATGCAGAATCGAATGCACAAGCCCAAGAATGGCGACACCCAGTCAAGTGTCCCGATCGCATCCCAATCTACGAGATGCATAAGGACCGACGTCGTCGCCCTCTCACCTTTATCGCCGAAGTACACGGCGCTAACGAACCACCACAACCACAAAGCGGCGTTACGCTCGTCGATCCACTCGGAGGGGCCTCGCTCAGTCTTCCCCTCAAAGTACTCCAGGATGAAGCTAGTCTTGATTACATAAGGTGGGTTACCCTCGTACTCCACCTCCAAACCACCGCCAATCGCGGCAGTCACCACCTCGTCCTCAATAGACGGCGCAAATCCAAAACTCATGTCACGGTCCCCGAACGGAAGCCCCGTCATAACCGCGTACCCTGACAAAGTAATACCGGCCTCAAAGCCGGGCATG
This sequence comes from Dianthus caryophyllus, assembly GCA_023091065.1. Taxonomy (NCBI): domain Eukaryota; kingdom Viridiplantae; phylum Streptophyta; class Magnoliopsida; order Caryophyllales; family Caryophyllaceae; genus Dianthus; species Dianthus caryophyllus. The sequence goes on along the minus strand of CM041519.1, from coordinate 25,384,774 downwards.
TGAAACGTCGTCGTGGTATCCCAATACCTGTCAAGGAAGGCCACGATCGACATCGGGTTCGCCGTCGGCCGACCTCATGATCGCCCTCCGATTGCTCGACTAGAGGACCAAAAGCACTCTGCAACACCCGAGCTTGCGCGCCTCAGCTTCTTCTCGGCATACATCACGGACGAGACGCGAGAAACTCCTCATCGGACCTTCCGCCAACCCATCGTCGCCAGATAGGAAACTTGTCTCTCGAGCAAGTAGAAGGTCATAGCCATCCCGACCCTTGGCGAGCATACTGTTCGCCGCGTGACTTTCAGCGGCCTAGAGCTACTACGCCCCTAAACCTGACCTCCTCGGCCTCCTCGGCCTCCTCCTCGACAACATCCATCTCGGTCTCGACTCTTCCACGGCTCTTGAGCAAGCTCATCCTCAGGATCAGGCACAGGGTCACGCCTCGCACGGCCCTGACCCCTACCTCGTGACTGACCACGTCTCGTGGGCAGGTCCCGAGGGTCAGCATCCCTCTCACTACGCGAACGCCTCAAACTACTCGAGCTAGAAGCTCCCTCAGTCCTCGAGCTAGTACTCCTACGAGATCTTGATCTCGTAATACGACCAGAACCCTCTCCTGCAACCAACACAACCAATACATACAGATATAATACATGCAAGCATACAACTTGGCATACGCATACACAAATACACAAATAATACGCACGTAATACATATACATCCTTTAACACATTGCACTATACGCCCTACAGAGCATTTTTAGGCCTAATTCACAATTAAGCCGAAAACCGTTCTCTACACCTCGAAATTACAACTTTATGGTTTCTACGCGCCATAATAGTCCCCAACAACAAACCATTACAAGCAATTGCATTTTGGTCACCCCGATCAAAAACCCCCAATTCGCCTTAATTACTCCGTATAACTACGACTTAAGACGGCGATTTGAAAGCCTTAGCTCGACATTTTTGCAAAATTAACGCTATAGGCATGCTATACACACTATGGGCATCCTACACCGAAGTTTAATTGAAATTCCGGGTCGGAAAATCCGGGCTCGTTTTCGGGCCCGAAACCTAATTTGGACGTTTTTCACACAAAGACGGTCCAAATCACAATCAATTCACACACACACGTTCACATAGCATAATGCAACACAATGACGTCAATTTCAAGCATTCAAACGGCAAATTTCAAGCAAAACTCGGGTTTTCATTCAAAACCCGTCTTTTCAACATTTCAAGGCAAAACTAGCTAATTACAACGACAAATAACGAAAAAGCAAGTTAAAATGGAGCATTACCCGGTTCCATAGTAAGACAACGCAAGAGAAATGATCAAAAACGGTTGAGAAATCGAATTTTGGTGTTTTTTAGAGTGAAAAACCGAAATGAAGTATAATGAGTAACTTACGGTGCTCTCGTGCCTTTATAAGCCCCCTACAGCCAGCATGGCAAACCGCATAGCCTTATGCGGTTTGCACCACGAACCGCATAAGGTTATGCGGTTTCTACCTGTGGTTTTTCTTGGGTTTTTTCTCGTTTTACGCCTACTTTTGAATTCCTAACTCATTTTGGCCCTAATACAACTCCAAGTACGTCCCGTGCCTGGGTTAAGGCGTCACCTACAGTCCACCATATGCGCATATTAAGCATTTAATGTACGGTACAGAAGCAGAAGCACGAACGCTCTTCACGAGCATTACATCATTTTCTCCTCAACGGAAGGCAATCATATGCAATTACGACTACATAGACACTCCACGGCGAGCCCAAGCACAAGCACTCTGCAAAACATCCTAACTCCAAGCATTTCACTCTACATAGACGCTCCTCGGCGAGTTCAAGCACAAGGTTTACACGGACGCTCTTTCACGAGACCTACACCAACACCTACATGAACACCCCTACTCAATTATACACCTCACGCATACCCAAACATCTTACAAGCACATGCACCCCTGCACTTTAGCCCCTTTTACATTTCAACACATGCAATACGAAGACATTACAAGCAGCAACACCAAGCATCCGACGATACCACGCATATACAAAGGCACCAACAACGACAGTACAACAAGCATGACGAAGACACTCAGCAGGCCGGCGGGCCCTTATAGCATGCATGGACCGTCACGTCCTTAAACATGTACGCCCTACCCCGTTTAGCCCGGTTCAAAGTCCTCGTCTCACCCATGGACACTTGCTTCGTTCCGTTGACTGTATCGAGACTGTAATGGTCCGGATATGGTCGTGGAGTTTGACTTTCGCTCTAGTCCGAGCTCAGTCAAACTGGGGGCTCTGTGGATACCCATATCCGTACCCTCCCACACAAAATCCTGTGATGTATCACGGACTTTTTTATTACGCATGCTCTAACGTTGACTTAAACGGTTCTAACTAATGTCGAATTCATTTTGAGTCGTTTGAAATGTTAAAATGATTTAGGTCGCTTTACATCGCTTTAAATAAACGTTCATTTTGTCCATTTGGAGTCTAGCTAGGTCCTTGTCCTGCTTCATTTGGCATGAGCTTCGCATTTGCACTACAATTAGCCCTTTTACATTAACGAGGTCTAATTCAGCATTCCTAAATCCCTAAATTTAGGCCCGGCGGCTAGATCTTCCCTTTAGCCTCCTCTTACACAAAATACGACCTCACGTCTTACCTTATTTCACGAAATCTATGCAAATACACCCTTTTCATTTTTCGGTCTCGTCAAACCGACCCCAAACCCAGCCTTTGGCCCGCACTCCAAAGCCCTGAACATCAAAATATCTCAGAAATATCCTAGGCCTTTTCCTTGACGTACAAGCAAGGATTATACTAAATCTTTTCGAAATATAATCAAACCGGAACTAGGAAACTACGCAAAAAACCACACCTTCAAACCGCATAGTCTTATGCGGTTTGGGGTGGCAACCGCATAAGCCTATGCGGTTTGCCTGGGCAACCGCATAAGGCTATGCGGTTTCCTGGCTTGTTTTTATCCCCGGATTTCCTAATTTCTCCGAGGTTTTTAGTATATATACACCCATATACCTGACCTCGAAAAACAGAATTCACAACCATCTTTCACAGCAAACACACTACAAAACTCTCTCAAAGCCTCACGCACTCAAATCCTTGAGTTCAACACACCATCCCGTGTTGAATTCATCCTCCTTTAAGTTCAAGCGAAGCTCGCCCAGATCTGAACCGTCAGGACAAGGTAGGTACCGATCCACTTGGATCAAAGCTTTTTCTTATTTTCTATGGACTAACTAAGGGGACTACACTTTAGCGCCCCCCCGGCTTTGGCACCCAGTAACTTGCACTCCAAGTGTTCTATTTACTTCGGGTACACTCCATATCCGATGACACGCCAAAGTCACATAAGCAACCGAGCCTTATAAAATAAACCAATGGACAATTGAACTTTATTTTATTTGCATGCATCTTGCACCTTCTTATTTTGCATTAAAATCAACTTAAACAATGAATTCGACCTTTAACTGAACCGTTTTCGTTAACAAGTTAAACATGCTAAACTGAGGGTTTTAATCAATCTTTTTGCATCTGCATCTGCATTCTTTTACAAACTTTATCTCACTTGTACGTAGCGATAACATTAGCTCAAATATCATCTTACATGGATTTTCTAGGTCAGTAGAGGCTATTTTTACATAGGCTTTTCTAAAAGGTTTTCATAAATCATTAATTGAATTAACTCTTTTTCTAAAGTACCCTCACCCCGAATCCAATCTGGTTTCACAAGCCTTAGATCTAGGGGTGTCGGCGTGCTCCAAAATCTAGGACATGTCTTTAAGCTTAGGACATGATAGCAGGTTCCTAATTTCCGCGATAATTAGGTGGCGACTCCAAAATAGTTTTAAAGGTTTTTCTAAATTAGTCTTTTTAACTTAAAAGCGCCCTTAAGCAAGACGCCGAGTTGGGTCCCGTCCGATCCCGGGTTCCACAGCTGCACACACACCAAAATCGACTCCTTATCAGTCAACACGGTTAGATCAGTCCACACAGACCACCCAGCCATTAGTTGCTCAGTATATACACACTTCCAAAACAAATGGTCTTGGTCCTCCGAGCACAGACCACATAATGGACACAAATCAGACGAACACACGCCCCAAGAAAAGAGCTTGCTCTTCACAGACAAAGCCTCCCTAAACATCAACCAATTGATAAATCTATGCTTAGGGATAGCCCATTGATTCCACACAAATTGCCACCACAGAACTGTAGGAAACTGAGTCCGACACAAGTTGTAAGCAGACCTGACTGTATATCCCTTAGGATCAAGGGTCCAATCACCATCCTCAAAGCCAACATCAAGCTTCTCTTTAGCCCTGCACACCATTTTCCAACCCCAAGCTACATCTCCTCTCAACGTATAGTTATCAAAAGAAACCCCTCGTAAGTACACATGGCTTACCCATTGGACCCAAAGTTTATCTGGGTGAGTGTAAATCCACCATACCAATTTGCCAATAATAGCCCAATTCCACCAAATACTATACTTAATCCCGAGGCCACCTTCCTCCTTCGGAGAACAGAGCTTCTCCCAACTGACTGGAGGAACTCGTGTCTGATCAATGGAGCCACCCCATAAATAACTTCTACAGATACTGTTGACCTTAACTAGAACCGCTTTAGGTAATACAAACACATTCATCCAGTACCCGTACAATGTAGTGAGGACAGACCGTACAAGCGTGAGTCGTCCAGCAAAAGAAAGATGTCTAGATCCATAGCCTCTGATCCTAGCAATCAATTTTTCCACCAACTCATTACAGTCAGCTTTTTTCAGTCTACCAGCAATGGTGGGCACCCCCAAATATTTGAAAGGGAGCTGCCCTTCCTTAACACCAGCAACCTGTAGTATCTCGCTCTTGAGCAACTGTGAAACTCCATTGAAATACGCATCAGACTTGGCAGAACTCATTTGAAGACCAGAAGCAGCAGAAAAGGTAGCAAAGGACCTGAGAAGGACCATGATTGATCTAACATCAACTTTACTAAACAAGAGAAGGTCATCGGCAAACATCAAATGAGTTAACTTCATCTTTGCGCACATGGGATGAAATCTCAACCCCATTGTAGCAGTTGTGTAAGCCAAAACCCTGCTCAAATATTCCATAGCTATGGTAAACAACAAAGGTGACAAAGGGTCACCCTGTCTCAACCCCTTTTGACCTTTAAAAAAGCCAAAACTTGATCCATTCAACACAAGTGAATATCTAGTAGTACTCACACATTCCATTACCAAATTGATATACTGACGGGGAAACTTCAGCGCAGACATCCTTGATAAATTTCTATAATCGTACTCCTTGGCATCTAGCCGTAAGGTGCTTCACCCATATCTAGCTCGAGATCTGATCCTTAGGCTGTCGCTGTTATTTGAGTCATAGATGATAGAGCTTGGTTAATAAATAGTTGATAGTATGAGTGGTTTACTAGCTAATACACATGGTTGGTCATTGTAACTTTTGAGGATTCTTAGTTTTGCGATTCTTAGCTAGTGCATCTTGAGACCGTTTTATAATTATGAGTTAATGCACACGTGATTCTTAGTCTTTGAGATTAATGATTTAATTTATGGTGAGCGAACGTTAGGGAGATTATAGTATCTGCGTAGGGAGTATTTTTAGGACTTAATTATGTTGCTAGATGAGTTGTGACAATCATGAGTTAGTGAGAATTGGGAAGTGATATTGTGGTGAGCAATAATCGACTTTGAGGAAAACCTTAAGGTTATAGTGAGCACGATAAAACTTTGGGGTTTGTACTTTAAAGGATAATGTAGGAATGCTAAGTGTGCATCTTGTGGTTTTGCGTATGTGTTGAGTGTAGGGAAAATCATTAATGGAAGGAAAGAATTCGAGGTCAGTAAGGTAGAGACGTTCGAGAAAGGTGTGGATAGACTTGTGTATGGCAATAATGGGTTGAGAGAGTAGTAAGCTTTTAACGATACATATTGATAGCTATGTGTTAGTATGCGTGTGACTTGAGAATGAGTTGGTGTGGTATGACATATTTATGGTCATTTCATTGTGGAAAATGTGGAACTATATTGGAAGCGATATAGACTTGAGCTTGGATCACGTTATGATTGAGGGTATGAGGTTTGTCTTTGGCATTGATTTGAGAACTAGCTTGTGCGGCAATTGTATTGGTGACGTTAGTTAGGATGTCCACGGTTTTAAAATGCGTTTGGAGTGTGTTAAGATTTTGGATTGAGATACTATGTTGAGTTGATATGGACATACGAAGCTAATAATAGTCAATTTGGGTTGGTCGAGCATACGATGTATCTATGGTATACAAGTTTACATAAACTAGCGTGTCTATGCCCCTATGATCAAGGTGAGTAGAGTTAGCGATTCTTGTCTTGAGGACCATAAGAGTAGGTAGTTTTCTTAACCCTTTGGAGGTATTCTTTCGTCTCAAGTTTCGAGGACGAAACTTCTTTTTAGGTGGTGAGATTGTAACACCCCGACTTTTCCTAATATTAATTGTTCGTCTCAATAATATTCGTAATTCATTTCTCTTGATTTTCTCATTTTTAGCTCGAGAAAATCAGTTCACTTGTCGCATGGATTAAGCTACACTGTAGTCAGAACTTAAAAACGGTGTAATTAACTTAAAAACGGTGTAATTTCCTCATACGGACTCCGATTCAGGTGATTCAAAAGGCTAAATTGCGTATTTTTTCGACGCCGTCGTAACTGCCAAACTTTTAGGAGTCAGAACGAACCGCTCCACCCTAGGCCGAGCCGATCCCTCAACTCGGGTTGGGTTTTAGGGTTTCATGTGGTTGCTTTTTGCTCAAGTCATTAAATATCTTGTTCACTCCAAGCCCTAGCAACCTTAAGATCAGATTTTCATCTCCCTAATCTCATTCCTCATCTCACCTCATAATTCTCTCTCAAAACTCTCTCTAAATCTCATCCAAACACCATTGTTGATCATCCTTTCCTTCATCTTTTGAGCCCTAATCCTTCCCTTGTCAATTCCCTTGGTATAAGGTCCTTTTTTAGCTCTTTTATTTTTCTGATTTTGTATTATTTTATGTGTTCTTATGTTGTATGCTTTTGTTTGTGTGATTTGGCTTGGTTATGCAAAGGAGAAGGAGATCTAGAAGAAGGTGGTACCATTCTTGTGGAGGAGGAAGAGGATTAGCAAGGAGTTGATCTCAACTAAGGTAACTAGGTGTGATCTAGTTGTATTTTAACTTGTATGAGGCCTACATGTTGTTGATCTTGTGTTCTACATTGTTGATCTATGGTGTGTGTGCAAAATCATGTTGTATGATTGTTGTTATGTCATTGAATCAAGCTAGATCTAGGGCCTCATACTAGGGTTGTCTTCTTGTCATATTATAGTGCATAATTTACATAGTTTATTCGTTATTCATGCTTGTTAATCTTGGAAAATCGAATTGGTGTTGATGGGTGATGATGGCCGAATGGTGTAGGTGAGGGTCGTGGCCCTTGATTGTGTTGTTCCTCTTGTTTTCTTCTTGTTTTGGCTTAATTATATTAGATCTTGATGTTTGAATGAATCACCTAAAGTTAAATTATGAATTATGATGATTTGATTAAGTCTAGAAGTGTTTGAATGCGTGTTTAATTGAGTTAATCACATGAATTGTTAATGGATCTCATAAGAATCGATTGTGTAGCAAGAAAATGGGTACTGTGTGGTGGTCGTGTGTGGTGCACATAGGCCGTGAGGTTTGTGTGTGTGAGTCGGTTTGTTTGTCACTTGTTTGAGTCTTGGCTTGTCTTCGGATGTTAACTATGCTAAGTGGAATCGAAATACACTTTGTTTGATCACTAAATAAAGGATTATGAGCATGTCAATTGAATGTATGACTTGCAATGTATGTTACTCATATTGTACTCCGTATGTATGGTTGGTTATGATTGTAATGAGGGTTGTGTATGTATGAGTATGGTTGTTGTGGTTGCATGGTTGTGTTGGAAGTGTTGGACACAGGTTAACAGGTTGTGCTTGAGTTAAGTTTGCACATGGGTACTGTTCTGGCACATGTGTGAGGAGATACAACGTCCTAGGATGGACGGATACCGCCCATGATCCCCTCGACTATTCTTGTTGCTTAGTTAGAGCGACTATGGGTTCTCAACCAGAAGGGTTAGAGACTATGGTTATTTATGTCGTCACCGTTCTTGTTGCCCGGTGGAATTTGGCCAAATTTAGACTTGTGATTGAGGAACTTCTTGTTGTTGTTCCGCCATAGGGTTTGGGTGATTCTTGTTGCTTCACCCGGGGTGATTTTTGTTACTTCACCCAGTTCTCCGCGCTTACTCTCGCAATTGGTTGGAAGAAAGATCGTCTTGAGAGCTCAGTTGATTTGGACACAACTTTGGTTGTGTCGTGTTGTTTGTTGTTTATGTATTGTTGTTGTATATCAGTTGTTTATGTTGTTGTACTTTGTTATTAGGCCGTAGGCCAGGTGAGCTTGTCTGCATTGTTGTTTACGTTTTGTTATGTTAAAATATGGTAGGAGCACCTAGTTCTCACATTGATTGTGGTTGTTGCCTCTCTTTTAAAAAGGTATCTTGCGGGATTAGGTTTGTCAAATGAGGACGCCAGTGAGGGTGACCTATAGCTAACCTTGGAGTGATTTTGGATTAGAACCATGGCGATGTTTAGATTTATTATTGTTATTTTTACTTTCATTTTGGAGTTTGAATGTGTAAGGGTATTTACTCACTTCTAGGCCTCAAGGCTCTACCTTTTTATCGTTGTTTAGTTGGTTTAGTGAGTAATGATCCCAGGATTACGGTGTTTTAAATGCAGTGGCTCGCTTTTATTTTCTTTTATTTCATAAATCCTTTTTATTTCTTTATTTTATTTTGTTGAAAAATCCGGGTTGTTACATTTTATTTATTTACTGTTTTAAATCACTAGTTAGTAATTATATTAGTGTATATAAATTAAACAAACTAAAATCATTAGGATATTATAGTTAGAAATTTAATGTGTGCTAAAACACTATTCATAGATATAATAAAACCTTGAATGAAACTTACAACTGTAATACTCCGTATTTTTTTTGATATTTTGTCATAAGCAAGTCTCGTATTTTAAGTTGGGTTTTATATTTTGAGTCGGTTTTACGAGTTTGTATTATTTTCTTAAGTGGAGTTTTATATATAATATAAAACTAATAATAATAACAAAATAATGATACTAATAATCCCAAATCAGACCATTTCCCAAATCATACCCTAAAAACTCGGTTAAACCAAGCTCCTTCAAACACTCACTGCTCTTTTCCTCTTTTCTTCCTTCACTGTCTTTCTCCATCATCACTCCTTATAATTCTTATCGTTTCATCATCATCGTCACTCATCTCTGTCTCCCTCGCCGTTCATGGTCGCCACCACCGCATCGTGGCTGTTTGTCGTCCGTCTATTCTATCTTCATTCGTGGGCTTCTCTTCTCTTTTTCGTCATTTTCGAGTTCGCCTGACGTTATTCTCTTGATATCATCTTCATTTTTGTCGGTTTTCCTTGAGTATCAGCCTTCCTATTCGAGTAATTAAGGTATAATTTGCGATTGCCCTTTCGATTTTGATTTTCGTTTTCGTTTTGTTTTGACCTAATAATTGGGGCTTTTTGATTTTGAGGCGATTGTCATGATTTTAAGCGTCGATTGAGTAGTATTATAGTAGTATTGATAGTAATCTCGTTATTGTAGCATTTGAACTCGTGGAAAGAGGCTTTGTGACGATTTCCTTCACTTGAACTCGATTTTGGACATCTTGCCGAGATAAGGCTTATCCTTACTTAGTCCGGTTGTTGTGATGTAATATACGTGTGTTTTAGTGTCATTGTGTGCGGAATTGAGGCTGTGCGTATGTATATGATACACTGAGGGAGTGTCTGATGTGCTGAGTTCGGTTAAACTGATGTCCGAGGTTTTGAAAACCTCGCTGTGCGTGTTTGATTTTCGGTTCTCTTGTTAGAGTACAACTTGCTTTTGCAGTTAGTAGTGTATATTTCAAGGATATGTGTATTACGCTTATAGCTCTCGTGTGTTATGGTATTGTCTGCTGGTTCGGGGTATGTTGTTGGTCACTTGGTCTGTTTGTCTGCTGATCGGTCATATAGGTCGCCCATTGATCCGTGTTTGACAAGGTTGTGGTGTTATAATTATCAAATGTGTCCGTAACTCACTGTGAAACGCAATTATGTGTGTGTGTAAAGCGGTTCAGAAGTGTTTTGGTGGGAGAGACTGTGAGTGCTGTTGTGGTCGATCAGGAGTTGCTGTTGTGCCTGTCATCGGGCTGCTGTCGTGCATCTTATTTGTGGTATTGTGTGACCTATGCTGCGGCCATGTCTTTCGGGCGTAAAGTTGAGCTCATTGTAAGGGTGTGTATGATAAGTGTGTGTGACTTGCTTGAATTAATTTATGTATAGTTGTCGTTGTTCATTGTTATTGTTGCGGATCTGCTGTTGTTGCTGCTGCCTATGAATGCTGTTAGTGTCACGTTGATATTGTGATTGTTGAATGTTGTTCTCATTGAGGTCATTGTATTTGTGTGTTTGTGTTTATGAAAGATTTGAGTGTCACGATGTCAGGTTATTCATTTGTATAAAGAGGATGTGGTTTTAGTGTCGGGTAATGGTATGAACAAGGAGGATGTGGTTGGGAATGATTAGTAACTAAGTAGTAGTATAAGTGAATACAAGCTTGGTTAAATAATGAGTATAAGGGCGACTTATGGATACTAGAGTGAGTAATATCCTTCTACGTGGTTCATGGCTATTAGTGGGCAGAAGTATTTCTAGCTCGTTCTCCACTTGTATTACAATGTTTAATACTCGAATTATTGTCCAACGTGTCGGGCATGAACTGGTAGGTGATATAGTTTATTGTTGGCTTATAAGAGTGATTTTAGCGGCTGCCCGGTTTTAAAGCGTGGCGCAATGTGATCTATACCATTCATAAATATGGTTTATGTATTTGTGTGACTTGTATAATTGTCTATGTAAGTGTATGTGCCTCCGACGTTATGAATGTATATTACCCGTGCTTGCTGTGCGTGTGTGTGTATCTGTAGAGACGTGACGTTGGATTGAGATTGTATTGAATTTGAGAATGTCCGGGAAGTAATGACAAGGTGTCAGGTTGATATGAAATGGAAGTGAATGTCCCAAAAGTTGTGGTATGGTGTCAGGCTATGGAATGAATTATATTGTATCGTGAAATCCCGAAGGTTATGAATGAATTGTGTTGTCCAGCAAGTATAAGGCTGTTAAGAACGAGATAAGTCATTATACCCTAGCAAGTTGTCTTTAAATTCGTTATTGTCGTGATGTCAAGTATAGGTAAGTAATATTTAGGAACGTTCTCCTGCCATGACATTCTGTACCTTGTGTTCATGATGAGGTCTGTGTGGGCCGATGTCATGTGGTCTGTGTGACCTAGTGCGATGAGGTCTGTGGCCCGATGTCGCGATGCGATGAGGTCTGTGTGGCCCGATATCGCGATACGATGAGGTCTGTGTGGCCCGATGTCGCGATATGATGAGGTCTGTGTGGCCCGATGTCATAGCGTGATGAGGTCTGTGTGGCCCGATGTCACGAGGAGGAGGTGCGGAGCGTTGACGGTATGGTAAGTCCCCTGTGTGGAGGCTACACAGCGGGGTTCTTGACTCGTTTCTGTGCCTTGATTTGCTGATAATCGTCCGAGTTAGTTACTTGCATTTTCTTCCGGATTAAGAATAGAACAGTGGTGGTTTAAATTACTTATGCGTTTCGGTTTTACTTTAAAGGCTTCTTTTATTCTCCTTTCTCGTTTTATGAGTTAGCTGTTGACTAACTAGGTGGTTGTTGTTTGTCTGTTGGCTTTCCCACCCCCCTTAGGTACTCGGACGTGTGCTTGCTGATTGTGGGACGCTTGGAGGGAATCACAATAATACTAGTCTTACGTCTAGTTTTGCCACCATAGACGTCTCGTTTTATCTCGCCACTTTACTCAGTTTTGGGGCCTGCGTGCCGTTTTGATATTGTTGCAGTTTTGTGCTTACTCCACTTCAGAAATGGTAGAGCTACCGCGTTTCCTTTTATATATATCGTGTTTTACTCAGGTCTTCGTGTTTTGGAAAGCAGTGTTTCTTGTGGGCCATTCAGTTGGGTCGCGTAACACCCTTATTTAGGTGGGTCCGTCCGGCTTAAATGAGGGTGTTACAACAACTTAGTTTAAATCATTTTAGTATGATTAGAATAATTAGAATATAAAAACTTTAAGCTAAAAACCGATAAAAATCGAAAACCAAAAATAAAGTACCACTTTATGATGGCCACGACATTTTGTTATATTTTTAGGGTAAAAATAATTTTTATCACTTGTTAGTTTATCTCTAAAATAATTTAATTAGTTAGTTAATAAGTTAGAATTAAAAGTTAAAAGAAATTAATGAATTATAGTATATATGTACATCACACGACATTACATATTAAAATAGACATAATTTGATCAAAATGAATTTATCACTAAGTCACTAAAATTAAATAGTTGTTAGAATTTAATTTTTGTGTTAATATATTTGTTATAAAAGAAATATAAAAAACCGATTAAAATAGTGTTACCTATATAAGAATGAATGAAATCGTGTGCTACTACCGTTGCATAAATAGTGGTGATGAGGCTAAGTCTTAGTCGCCTATCAAAAATAAACATACAGAAACTACTAACTAGAAGTTAGTGGTAAGTAGGGTCGAGATCCATAGAGAGACAGTGCAATCAAGGTTTACTTAGCTAATCTAGGCTATTTCTAAGGTAACAATCGAGGTTTATAAGAAGGCTACTAAACTAAGAACGATAAATAAAAAGATGTATAAGTATATGAGGAAGAGATTAGGGCATCGGGTTCAATGTGACATCGATTCAGGAACTCAACTCAAAAGGAAATAACGATCAATTGAAGCTATGCAAGTGATTAGGTATAAAATACGCTCTCTCGAGTCAATATTAACCTTAAGCAAATTTAGCGGGCTATCGCAACTTACTAAACTCAACTTATCAAATACGCGTAAGTCTAGTTTAAACACGGCTTTCGATCTTAAATTTAAACTACCAAAGTTCAATTCAATTTAGGCGTCCCTAAGTTCGATTGATAATAAAAACGCGTAGAAGAAATCAACTTGCACAAGTTAAATCAATCAAAGCAATTAAAACATGTTCCCAAATCAATAGTCACAAATCACCCTAAACCCTAATTAGAAAATTAGCTACTCATAATTAAAGATGAAGCAAAACAATGATAATTAAACATGATGAATGAAATAAGAGCAATTGAAATTAACCTGAAATTAATCTTGAAATAAAGATCCAATCTTGCGAAGTAGAACCAAACTAAATATTGAGGGAGTTTATAAAAGAGAGAAAACTAAGTGCAAACCTAAATTAAAACATAAAAATAAAGCATGAAACGTCCTAAATTCAACCAAAGAGTATATATATGACTTTCCTAAAAACAATTCGGATTAAATAAAAAACCAACGCAAAACTCCCCTCAGCCGGCCGGCCGGCTGCCGGCCTGGCCAGACCGGCCTGACCCTCCACTTGGGCCGACTCCTCAATCTCCTTGTTGGGCTTCATACTTATTATCCAAAGCTCGTAGTTCACTTTGGGCGTCAATCTCTTGGTCTTTCATTCGTATTCCCGAGCTTCCGTATAAGCTCGAGCTTGGTCTCAAAGTCCCGATACTCGTAATGTTCCACTAGACTCGGGTTTTGGCTGAGGACCGCCAAAACCTGCAAAATATAAACGAGGAACAGCAGTACCGCAATATAAAGCAAATTTCTCACAAAACAACAACAAACTCGACTAATTGCAAGCTAAATGCAACCAAACTGGGGGCATATAATCTATATAAAAGGCACATATCAATTGGACTGTTAAAGTTGGACTATATGGACTAAATGAACAAACCACGACACTATCACTAAAATGGAGACCGCTATATTTAGTTAGGTAGATGACTAAACAAAACCGAGTATCACTTTTAAATAAATGTTTTATATCACTTTTTATAAACCGAACTTAACAACTTTGAAACTATAAATTACTTAGTAATTAAGTCTAAAAATGAATAGTGACCGATGTGAATAGTGACTCATGAATAGTAACTGATATGAATAGTGACAAATGAATAGTAACTGATATGAATAGTAATTAATGAATAGTAACTACTATGAATAATAACCGTTATGAAAAGTAATCATCATGAATAGTAACGTCCCAAAAGTTTAAAAATTTATTATAAGGAGAATTACAGTTAACTTGTTGAACTAGTTATCTTTTAAAAATTCCGAGACGTGAATAGTGAAAATTCAAAAAACTTGTTAAACAAGTTACGTCTCAAAATTTAAAGATACTTCAAATTTTGAAATTTGAAATCTTGTAAATAATTGAAAATTTACCAAAGTATAGAAAAGTAAAAATAAATAACTTAAATTTTTCAAAAAACAATTAAATCAAAAATTGGACATATTAATAAACGTATCAACTTAGAAGCTTAAAAACGTTAATAATCAACAATACTTCAAATAAAATACGAATATGTTATGTGAACATACGAAACCGAATATACATTTAAACGTTTGACGATACGACTAGGAGAGTCGAGTAACATGTGATTAAAATATCAAATAAAATAAGAAATCGTAAGTAAGTTAAAGAAAATGTCAAAAGTTTGGGCCTCTGTTATGAAAACATCAATCGTGAGTGAAGTGGTGTTAAGATTGTCTTGTACGGATACCACTATCACGGCCTTATTACGATTGTCATCCCTGATAATATGGTCATCAAGCCGACAGCTTTATTGCTTTGTCATTCTACCCATGCCTTTGCGCCTTAAGTCGCACTGCCTAAGCCATACAAGATAATTGAATATGCCAACTCTTTTGGGTTTGTCTCTAGGAAATAGTCGTTTTATTCATAGTTAAGGTGCTCCCTGATTAGCAGGGCCTACTCTTAAAGTGAATACTAATATATGTATATTAGACTAGGGTTGATCCCTCTATTTCGCTAGAGGTATCAGGGCAACTGCGGCTTTATTGCGATTGTCATCCTGCGGTTCTATCTCCCTGCCACGTTTCATTCTTAGTGGGCGCGACGCTAGCATTCGCTGTTACCGCGCGTAAAGATCACTTGACGGGATTATAACATAAGTTCGAATCATTTCGAACACTAGGAGATGAGATGCAAGTAATCTAGTATTCGGCGTGGTTTACGAGTCGAGTAAGTCGCTACTTTTTTTAGTGAGATGCAAACGATCAGAGTACAATAGCCTACTCAGTGAAGGCTCGTAAGCAGTATGTGTTTTGTGATTAAATGAAAGTGAGTCGAAACATCTTTGAAAACTAAAGACCACAACTTTCTGAAATGTATCGAGTCTGTATGAAATAATACGTCTTAAATTGGAGTTCTATATTTATGCTATAATCATGTTGATTGAGAATACTATGTTGAATTGATATTATTTTATTGTTCGAATTGAATATGTGATATCATGTTTATATGATTTATCGCTTTAACTCACATCCATATTATGACTTATTATGTCTATATGGAATTGTTTTGAGTTGGATAGAAGTGTTTGATTGTGAGTATATACGAGTTATTTAAGGGCATAGATGTTGTCCAGATTTTCTTTTTGTTACTTTGTCTGACTGGAACTTGTGACGTCGTGGTTTGCTTATCGTTAATGCCCTATTGTTTCACTTTGATCGTTCAAGGCCCTTGCAGGTTTGAAAATGGGTTGTTTTGCCTAATATCATGTATGTGTTTGGGTTGGATCGTTATGGTATTGAAAAGAGGAAATGATAAGGAGGATTGAGAAAAGATGTCAGGCGCGACTATCATATTAGATTTTGAGTATTGATAAGTAGGTCTGTGAATTGGTGTCGGGTTGATTATCGTAATGATATGAGAATTGATTATCGTTTGCGTGATTTGTATATATAACCTGTATGTCCTTATTTGTGATGTGAACCGGACTAACCCCTCTCCCTGTAGGTACAGAGAACGAGGAATTGTATTTCTTTCAGTATAGCTTGAAGGAGGTAGCGGTGTACCACGCCAGAGTTCTATCTTACTAGAAGTACCGCATCTACGGGCTACAAATGTAGACTTGTTAACTACAGTGTAATTATTTTGGATGTCACCGAGTTCTAATCTTTTCTAAAGTTCTTTTCTTTTGTCGTTGAGTTTTATATTAGGGAAAGTAATACAGGTACCGTGTTGAGGTTTCACCTCGACTCTGTAACGCCTTTATTTAGGTGGGGTCCGCCTCGCCTAAATTGGGATGTTACACATATCTTCTCGGTAATTTTTCCTCCACAATTTTTTTTTGAGAAGTAATTCTGACCATGAGAGAATTCTAATCACTAACCTATTTAAAATCTTGCAAGCGCAAATGTAACCAATCATGCCTAGCTTGTGGTAAAATAACAAATTTATGAAGGCATATCTTTCTTTTAAATTACTCCATAATATTTGTGGGTCGTTCACAGTAAGGTATTCATTTTTAAGAGATTCATGGACGTGATGACGAATAAATATCATGGCTTTCGCCTTATCTTGGCACGAGGATTTATTTACTTCTTTAATTATCTCACCAAGGCCCCTCGCATCTAGGTGTATTCACCATCTAACACCCATGATAAATAAGTTTTTCCGGTGATATCGAAGACCACAAATTCGAGTTTTGCCAAGTTCAACATTTTTCACTATAGAAAATGATATTATTATAAATTAGTTTATAATATATATAAGAATGACAAAAACAGTGAAAAAATGTGCATGCATCAATACACTTTCATATTTTATTATCTATAACTAGTTTTAATTCCCGTACAACGTACAGAGCATTTTAATTGTAGTTTGTTCAATACGATCAAAAATAATTTACACATAATTTTAATTTACACAAAAATCAAAATTGGTTAAAATCTTTTAACTTAATTCTACATCAATATCATATCGATCTCAAAATTCTAACTACATTTAATCTCCTATCATTTTTTTCCATGTTTTACTGAACGTAAAAAAATACAATATTTAAAAGGGTTAATTAACTAACCGTTTTTTATAATTATTTTTTCGAAATAATTCCTTGTATATATTTTTTCTAACATATTTTCCTTTTAAGACACTTTTTTTTTTTTTTTTTCAAAATCACTCCCAGCACCAAAAATTGTTATTTGAAATAAATGACAATCAAACACATGTTGGGATACGCCCCTTCCAATTTGCAACCATCAATACCTAAAATATGTCGACACCCCTTGAGAAATCTTTATTTAAGGGTGTAATTATTTAATTTTTAAGTACAATATATTGGTGATAGGGTGATTTTGAAACAAAAATATCTTAAAAGTGGTTATGTTATAAAAAAAAAAAACAAAAACAGATAGAGGGTTATTTGAAAAAAAAAATAGTATAAAAGGAAGTTATGTTTAATTTACCTTATTTTAAAACTTTATAAATGTAAATTACATCCGTCAATTCTCGACTTTTTTTAAGTTTTATCTATCTCGGTAATTAATAGGATACTTATTGTTTTTGTTATAAAATCAACATTTAATTAGGTTTTCATAATTAAAGTTATTATAACATTGGTTCTAGTATATTGCATAGTTTAATTAGCTTAATTTAAGCAATTATTTATATTAATATTGTTGAATAAGCGACTTATTTATGACATTGTTTTATATCAAATAATAAGATACATGTTATATTCGGTTTTTTTATAACTTTTTCCTTCCGTTTTTGTGAGGACAACAAAAACAAATTGATAATATTCTCTAATCGAAATGCAAGGTATCTAATAGTAGACTTTTTGTATACCGCTTAACAAATAGGTTCAACTAATAAATTTTAGATAATATGTAAGTTGAGATGTTAATAATATTAATACTTAATATGAGAGATGTTATATTTATTGGTGGGGTAAATAAGAAGTTGACATGTGGCGCTATAAACATCACAATTTTCCTACGTGGCGTGACGAGAGGTATTCAACATTTCAATGCATCTAATTACTCCACCAAATTTGTGTTTTTATATGTATTAGATTAGATACTTAAAAACTAAATCATTGACCACACCCTTGACTATACCAACTCCCTGTCGCACAAACAATACATCCCAAGCGTGCCACCTCAGCTAAACCTCTATACATAGTGCCACGTCGGATCCTACTCACAAAAATTGAACATGAAAGAAGTAAAATTAAAAGTTGATGGAAGCCAAAGAATCAATCATCCAAAAGACAAAGAAAATCAAACGCTCAAATCACTTATTGTGGCAATAATTAAAGGGATATTTCCCATGATACCCTCGAACTTTAGCAGATTACACATGGTACCCCATGTGTGAGGTTTGTTCACATGGTACCCCTAAACTTTGTGAATATGTGCCCAAAATGCCCATTTTGTGACGAAAAACTTGACGACGTTAAGTTTATAGGCACTAATTAATGGAGGAATAGTGTGGGTTTAATTGTACCCTAAACTCATAATTGATGTCTTCTTCCTTAAACTAAACGTCGTCAAATTTTCCGTCACAAAATGGGCATATTGGGCACATATTCACAAAGTATAGGGGTACCATGTGAACAAACCTCACACATGGGGTACCATGTGTAATTTGCCAAAGTTCGAGGGTACCATGGGATTATTGTTGCCGTTTTTAGGACACGGTCGCCGTAGTATGCCAATGTGTTGCTCTTTTGATGATTTCGTAAGTTTATTTTATTCGATTTTCCAATTGCAATTGCTTATTTCAATTATTATACTCCATATTTGTTTGGATTTTGGCATGGATTAGATTTATTGTGTGTTTGTTGTCGTATGTTTGATTTCATTTGATCGAGGTTGTATCGATGATGGGCATTTGTTTGCGATTCCATTTAGACGTCGCTCTCACAGTCTCACTACTTTGTTTACTCTCCTCGCACTACAACGACCACACTACAATTGCCACCACCATGGGTACATACTCGCCATCTTTATAAATGCTTGTATTCCTTCGATAAAACAAAGTATTTTCGGGTGCACGATAAAGTTTATTCAATTGTACATATGTTTTTGGATTTGTGTCTTTGTTGGGGTTCATTGGAATTTTACGCGTTGAAGTTATATTGCCAATGTCCCCTCGTGCCTTCTCTTATTCCTCACAACTAACAAGCTCTTTACACACCATAGCTTTCGAAACCATTCAATCTTCTAAACCGTTTAATGCTAGATCATTACCCAAATTGTGGCTTCTTATCATTTCAATTACCTTTAACTTTATTCCTTTGAATGGAGGCTATGGCATTGAAATAACATCTTTTACGATCTGCAGTTCTCAAGACATCAAAGAGGCACTGTTAAAACATCTTGGTGTTAAGCAAAATTGTCCGTTTTCACGACATAGATGAAAAATTTATGATATTTTAAATTTCTTATGGATTGTTGTATTTAATGATACCTTTTGTAATTTTTCATCCACAGAGGTTACAGAAGACAATCTTTTCTCTATTAAGGAAATAGAAGGTATGGTAATAAAGCCTACAACTAATGAACCTATTTGGCAAAGTTCGAAATTAAGTGTGCTTTTTCTTCAACTTTTTTTCTTTTAATTTTGTTTTGTCGAGGATGTTTCGTTAATGCTCCTATGATCGTTGTTGCGGACTACTGTCATTGGTTAATAGAATATACGTAAACTATTTTGTAAGTTTTTTTGGTGCATCTTTTCTTTATTGCTAATCAACACCTCGATTAGGTGAATCTTTGAGCATTAACAAAAATGAGCTTCATATATCTAATGCAGGAGGACGTTGCTCCAAAACGAGATGTACAAATAGTTGAGTAACTGAGAAAGGAAGAAAAGTCCCACGTAAGTGATCGATTTATGTCGACTTTTCTCTATTATTTATTGCTTCCACATCTTAGACTAGCAACCTAGCGTGCAATAATTATTACGAGATAAATAATGTGCAAACTTTACACGTATTTTCGTCCCAAATTGCCGATTGTATGCAGAAGTTCCGCCGACTCAATTTGATAGCTTTATTGTGCACTTTGGATATTAATTTTGTAGAAGCTACGATTTTACAGTGTTAAAATGTATTTTGATCAAATGGGCCGATATGTGTTAAATTCCACGGGCCTGGGCCACACCCGAGAGTATGAGAGAGTCCGCTTATAAGGTTTAGGAGGTTCCATCCTAAAACCAATTGGCAATAGGAGGAGTAGCCCCTAGGCCTTATAAACAAGAGCAACTCTCATCTCACAACCGATGTGGGACGCAATTTGGGAATTTATATTAGGCTGGATCCATCTCCAACACGCCCCCTCACATGCGAGCCCACTTTCAAACCAGACTGGAGGGCACTTGCCTCTCTTCCAGCTGTACAACGCAAACTGGGGGCACTTGCCTTCTCTTCCAGCTGCACAAAGACCCAGTTTTAACGAGAGTCCCAGGTGACACAACCATGGGCTTTGATACCATGTTAAATTCCACGGGCCTGGGCCACACCCGAGAGTATGAGAGAGTCCGCTTATAAGGTTTAGGAGATTCCATCATAAAACCAATTGGGAATAGGAGGAGTAGCTCCTAGGCCTTATAAACAAGAGCAACTCTCATCTCACAACCGATGTGGGACGCAATGTGGGAATTTATATTAGGCTGGATCCATCTCCAATAATATATGATTAAATTAGACATTGGTACCGATGATTCTGATCTATTTATTAGTAGTAGTGGTCATCATGAAATTAATCGAAACTGGTTAAAGTATCATGACGACAAGATTTCCTTAAACTTAAAATAGGATCGACGCGAAGCCACTTTCCCAAAGAGGGGAGGAACTAGTGGCTCGAAGCGTGTCTGACTAGGTTAGGTAGCAGCCAATGGCGGACCGAAAAATATTTCAATATGGGTCCTAATTTTTTTTTTTTTTTTCAAATCTTTGTTATATAAATATAATAAAATAATTTTTTCTAAATAAAATTGAGCAAAATAAACCGAAATAATTTACGACATGGTGTCCCGGGACCCCTATCTCCCAACATACATCCACTCCTGGTAGCAGCTGAATGTTATGAATAAGTAAGGTTGGTCCCGAGGCGAGAGTTGTGTTCTGGTCGTGAAAATGTTGACCCGTCGTGAGGGTAATTATTCATGTAGAGGGAGGTTTATATTTTCTGATCATTTGCATGTTGCCTGTTAATGGCCGTGGCGGATTGATCAGCTGAAGAGTCGTACGTACGTGTCGCAGTTTTCGACAGATGGGTT
The DNA here is from genome assembly GCA_023091065.1 of Dianthus caryophyllus. Lineage (NCBI taxonomy): Eukaryota > Viridiplantae > Streptophyta > Magnoliopsida > Caryophyllales > Caryophyllaceae > Dianthus > Dianthus caryophyllus. The sequence goes on along the minus strand of CM041519.1, from coordinate 25,363,448 downwards.
GCTTTTCATTCCAAGGTTTCAGGTATTTGCTAGACATAGGGTATATTTTTTGGAAATTTGCGTCGTATTCCCTCTGACAGACATTTACTTACCTTTTTATTTTTGGAATTGGCATAAATTGATTTTTTTTTTCAAGTAAAGGTATAATTGATGCCAAAAGAAGATGAGGAGGCATTAGATATGGTTTTCACTCTATGATTTTATAGGATATTTGGATGAAATATTATTATTTAAGGGTAAAAACATCGTTAATTTAACCTCATTACTAAAATAGAAAGGTAGACGTATCTCTAAATTAGATGGAGTACTACCTTCTCCTTGAGTTGTTGTTGTGTTTGAGTTTGGTCGTTAACTTGTGTTAATTGTGATCATCGTGATTTCTGAAAGATATTGGATATAATTTTGATCATTATTATCTTTATAAAGCTGTAAGCATTGAGTATTGTGAGCTTATCAACGCCTTTAGACCATTAAACTAGAATGAGGGCTATGTGTACAGTGGGTGTTACGTAGAGTGCTAAGGAAGATGACACGTTTCTTTTGGCAGATTGATAACATCTTGTGAGTAATTGTTATTACATCCTATTTAGGGTGGTAAACGATCATTATAAAAGTGTCATAAGTCGAGAAAGTTTCATAAGTGAATGAAAAAGAAAAGTATTTAAGCTGGTTTCGCCATTTTGGACTTTGACGTATTATGTTTTTGCACGTAGCATTATGTAAAGTGTAGCTTTTAGGCACTGCTTTTACTTATGCTTTGAGACACTTTGAATGGTGTCGTAAATCTGGTGACAAATTAATTTGAGTGGTTGCATTATCTGCAGTGTCATTCATAAATGATTCGATGTATCAATATGGATGGCACATATGCATGTATAAAGACTAAAGAGGTACTGTCTTCCGGTCAAGGTGTTCGAGGTTGATCATTTTGACCTCTTGCATGGATGAACGATATGGCACTTCTTTGTTGATGGACCGTGTTTGATTCGAAAATGAATACAAAAGCTAAAAAGTTCAGTGAAGCAATGTGTGTAATGTTGTTTCGGAAGTAACATAAGTTTTGACAAAATTTTATTAATTTGTCGATATACGTGGCCTTCTAACCTATGGTGCACAATTATACCTGTCAAACGGGTCGGGCGGGTGGTTTACAGGTCGGGTAAATACGGGTTCGGGTAATATACGAGTCGGGTGTATTTGGGTTCGGGTAATATATGGGTCGGGTGTATACGGGTTCCAAGTCGGGTTAGGGTCAAAATACGGGTTGATGAACGCCTCTTTATTGATATTTCATTTTTTATTTGTTTTGGTATAATGCCTAAATAATAACTTATATAATAATTTTTGTTGATAATCACATTTTCCTTATTTATTCTCCATGTATTTGGTATCAATACTTCATAAGAAAATGCATAACGTCCAATAAAATGCAATTTAAATGACTGATTATACAAATATTAAATAATAAAGATTATGTTTTAAGTAAGAATTTTCAATTATGAGTAATTTATTAGGTGTTAAAATGTTTAAAACTGATTTATAATACTCCCTCCTACCCACAAATAATGTCCCTTTTGGGAAAAAGGTGGAAATTTATGGAGTGGAATAGAATAAGAAAAAGTAATGGGTAGGGGTAAGAAAATAGGAGAGAGGGTGTATGAAATTGAATAGAATAATAAAAAGTAATGTATTGTTAGGTGAGTGGGGGTTAGTTTAATCCAAAAAATTCATGGGGAAAAGCAAAAGGGACATTTTGATGGGTAAGGATTTGGGGGAAAAGGGACATTAGTTGTGGGTAGGAGGGAGTAAGAATTTTCCATTAAAAAAAATTAGTAATGACTTTTTATATCTTGAAACGTAATTTTTTTGATCCAACGGGTTGACCCACTTCGGGTCGGGTTTTGACCCATTATTTTCAGGTCATTTGGGGTTCGGGTAGATTTCAGGTTTGGGTCGTAAAAGGCAGGTTTATCTTGGGTCATTTACAGGTCGGTTTCGGGCGGTTTATCGGGTCGGGTTAGATCTTGACAGCTCTATGGACAATCCAACATACATATATTATGTCATATACACATATTCATACCAAAAGAAACTTACCATTCAGATTATAAAATATAATACCAAATGACTGTTATTCATATACACATATGAATAACAGTCATTTGATAACAAAATTATTTTGTAAATAAATTTCATAGAAAAACTTACGTGAATGATCGTGCTGATAAACGTATTAGAATATTATGGTGAAATTATAGCATGATGTATAGGACAATAATATTAGGGAATGAGAATGATAAATATATGATTATATGAGAATAATAGGAGTGAAAATATTGTTCTGTATTATTAATCATATGGTGAAGTATATATAGAAATGTATAAGGGAATAATGGTCATTTACATATTTATAGTATAAAATACATTTATAACCTTTTTTCATTTTTATTTTATTTTTCACTTCTATAAATACTCATTATTCAATTCATTGTTTCACAATTCAACTCTTGTTAGATTTTTTTTTTCCTACTCTATTCAAATATATAATTTAAAAACGTACTAATAATATTATGCCCAAGGATGAAGGTGGCTTTGGTATTAAGGAGCTGTTCTGGAATAATTAAAGCTCTCTTGTGCAAGCCCTTGTATGCCTTGGAGGTTGATTCCCCCTCTATTTGGACACTCTGGTTGAAGGCTTATAAACTTCGTAATGCTGACTTGTGGTCTGTTAGTTCCACTGGCTCTTCTTCTGAAAGTTGGACTGATATTCTTGCTGTTAGAAACTCTCTGGTTCAGTTGGCTGGCTCTGTTCCTCAAGCTATCACTACAAGAAATTAGTAATCGGGCGACCAAATTTGGCGACCAATTTCAGTCGCCAAATACAAAAGGCGACTGAAATTAGTCGCCAAATTTCAGTCGCTCAGCCTAGTCGCCAAAAAAAAATCGGGCGACTAATTTCAGTCGCCAAATTTTGGCGACTGAAACTAGTCGCCAAAACAACATTTTGGCGACTGAAATTAAAAATAGTCGCCAAAATTGGCGACCACAAACAGTCGCCAAATTTCTAATTTGGCGACCAAATTATATTTAGTCGCCAAATTTGGCGACCAAATTCTGGTCTCCAAATCCAGTTTTTGGTCGCCAAATCCATGATTTTTTTTTTTTTAAAAAATTTTCAACCAAATTTGGCGACCAAATTCTGGTCTCCAAATCCAGTTTTTGGTCGCCAAATCACTGATTTTTTTTTTTTTTAAAATTTTTTTTACCAAATTTGGCGACCAAATTTTGGTCTCCAAAGCCATCTTTTGGTCGCCAAACCTCTGTTTATATAACATGAAAAATGGTATTTTGCACTCCCCAAGTCCTGCATTATCAATCAAAATTCAACCAACACGACAACAATAATCATTCAACTAACACGACAACAATAACAATAAATAGTAGCTTCATTAACCATCATACTACTTTGTCCACAAAGAAAATACCGTAAGTCATTGAAATTGTTGTTATATACATACCCGTCACTAATTACTAAAACGTTTATGATACCATAAAACTAGACGTTGCGCCACTACCACCTCCATTGTTAGGATCACGAGGATCCGGATTTTGTGGAGTAAACCCCGGGTTACAAGAGCCAAAAAGGGTTTGCATCAATTTAATTTGCTCTTGCATTTGTCGCATTTGCTCGTCACGGGCGGCATTTTGTTCTCGCTCCTTTTGAAGTTGAGTTTGGAGTTGAGACACCATCCCCGGCACGTAACTTTGTTTAGTCATCGATGATTGACGTCGACGAGGCGGTTCGTAGAAAATCGGGGCAGCAGATCCCGTTCCATAAACGCCCCCCTTTTGGTATCCTTTAACTAAGTCATACCAAATTTCATTAGGATTACTAGAGGGATTGTTTTGGACGGCCTCGTCGAACTTTCCCTACATTATTTAAACCGAACAATTTTAAACATACACAGTTAGTTAAAAAATACACAAAGTAAAATCAATAATACTTATATACGAAGTAACTTACATATAAGTCGGCATCTTTTTGAGTAACAAAATTCCTATCACCCTTATCAGTCAATTTGGACCTGGTCTCAAGGAATAGTTCGGGCACGGTTGGCAATTCACCGCCTTTCTTGTGCGCCTACGATTGAAAACAAATAAGTCATGCATTAGAATATACGGAATACATACTAATGTTCCATTCAAATTATTAAACTTAAAAACTAAAATAAGTTATCCACTCACCAACTCTTGTACACGCTTATAGAATGATTGTGAACCACCGAAATGTGTCGGCTCCACCACCGCATCTTTGTCTCCTCGACGCTTATTGACTTTTGCTCGGGCGGATCTTGCTCTAAATTCAGGAGTCTCGCGATGTTTCAACAAAGTTTGGAAAGGGGCACCTACCATCATAGTTTAAGATTACATAAATATGTAATTTAATTGTAATAGATATGAAACGTTTATATATATTGTAATTTATACCTTTCATGTACTCGGGTTCTTTCTTCCTCACAGCCACCTTATGCATGTTATCTTTCAATCGTCGTTGGCACGTTTCATTGTACCTCTCACGCACCAAATATTCTAGATTTGCAGGCTTTTGACATTTTTGCTACAAAAAAAGAAGTTAGTCCATATTTAATAATTACATATGCATCTAACAAAATCAAGTTACTATATAAAAAAACATACTCGGAAGATATTAAACCACTCTTCCTTCTGTGCATTTGAAGCTTGCGACCAACAAGTGTACCCTCGATCCATTTTAGAATGGGTACTTCTTGTACAAGCTCGAACGATCCTATCTTCATTAAACCTAAACATTGAAACCAGAAAATTAAAACAAATAAATTGAAACAATTAGAAATGTGTACTTTTTTTTTATAATGTAAAAACTTACCATAAGTCCTTAGGATCTAGTTTAAACCTACCACTGTCCGTTTTAGGAACCTCTGACTCAGGTCGTCGAACTCGCCGTTCGTTGCTCGAACCATCATTGGGCGTTTGATCGTTCTCAAGCAATTCTACCTCCATTTCTTCCTCCTCTTCCTCGATCTGAGTGGCGTTTGATCAAAACGCTTCCACTCTTCTGCATCTCTCGGGTGACCCATTTTTCCAGGTGACCCGAGATTTGTTTTGTGCCATCTCATTTGCTCCGCAATGATTTCAGTCGCATACATGCGTTGCAATCTTGAAGCAAAAGGAAAGTAAGTTAATGTGTTTACAGCTACTTGTTTCTTACGTTTCTTGCTACTCTTACTTATCTTTCTTCCCTTCTTACCCTTCAAAACAATAACCGTCTCACATGTTTCATATCTTTCCAAGCCACACTTCTTGCATTTGTCGAGGAAAGCATCATCTTTCCAAAAGAGCATACATCCTTCGGGACATGCATCGATCTTTTGATGAGGAAGTTCAAGACCTTTAAGTAGTTTTTTGATATCGTAGAAACTTCGGGTCATGACGTTGTTGTCGGGGATAGCATCCTCAACCAAAGACGCAATTTGATCAACACAGTCAAAAGGTAAATTGAACTTGCACTTCATTTTCACTATTCTAGCGGTGGCTTCTAACAATGACATTTTGCTCTTTTCATATAACGGCTTTTCAGAAGCACTTAACATGTCAAAAAAAGCTTTAGCTTGTGGGTGCGGTTCTTCAGCTCTACTTATTTCGTCGTTAGTAACATAATTGGAAACTAAATATACAACAATTCTACTAACTTCAATCATACTAATAATACTAACATTATATACTAACTTTAATCATACTCACAATACTAACATTATATACTAACAATTCATACTATCTTTACAACAATAACTAAGTAAAATCAATTAAGTAAAATCAATAATTCAACTATAATTTCAATTCAAAACACTAACTTGAAACTATAAAAACTTTAAAAACTAAGTAAAATCAATTCAACTACAACTAATTGAACTTTAAAACATTAAGTAAAATCAATTCAACTACAACTAATTCAACACTAAAACCCTAACATTATTAAACCATTACTAAATTAAACCATTACTAATTCAACACTACTACCATTACAAACAAAAATCAAAAAACCCTAACTAAAATCATATGTTCAACACTACTACCATTACTAATTACTAATTCAACACTACTACCATTACTAATTCAACACTACTACCATTACTAATTAAACCATTACAAACAAAAATAAAAAAACCCTAACTACAAAATTTCAACTAAAATCATATGTTCAACAAATTAATTAAACACAACACATACAACATATAACAAAAAACAAAGTCAACATCAAAACTTCTAACTTTAATCACTAATTAAACAAAATTTAAGTTATAAATTTAAAAAAAAAAAATACCTAAATTAAATGGGGGATTAGGTGGCGGCGGTGGTGACGGTGGCAAGCAACTGGGGAAGGCGCTGGTGGCGGCGACGGTGACGGCGGCGGTGGCCGGCGGCGAAGAGTGGGGTGGTAAGGGTGGTGGTGATGAATTGGGGTTTTAGTTTTTGGGTAAGAGAGTAAGAGAGTAAGAGAGAATTGAATAAAGGGGGAAGTGAGTTGTGCGAGTGAATTAAAAAAAAATTGACCAAAATTGGCGACTGTTTTAATTTTGGTCGCCAAATTTGGCGACTGAAACACACGCTTATCCAGAGCTTTTTCCAACGCCAATTTGGCTGAAAAAAAATTTGAAAATGGTGTGGTCGCCAAATTTGGCGACCATATTTAGTCGCCCGATTTTTATATTGGTCGCCAATTTGGCGACTATAAATTTTAGTCGACAAATTCAGTCGCCCGATTTCGTATTTCTTGTAGTGTATAGATCTTCTGCATGAATGGGGAGGAAGGGTGTCTGCTGCCTATGGCTTCTTTAGGGGCGCTAGACCACTACTACCCTGGACAAAATCAGTTTGGCAATCCTCTAATGTCCCTAAACACTGCTACATTTCTGTTTTGGCTGTACAAAGTAAGCTTCCCACTATTGACAACTTAGTCTCAAGGGGTATGTTTATGGTAAATCGGTGCATCATGTGTAAGGCCAATTGTGAAAGTCATCCTCATCTATTTTTTGAATGTTCTGTAACAAGTTCACTTCTACAACTTGTGTTGCAATGGATGGGAGTGGGTCGACGTGCTAGGAGTTTGAAGCATGAATTACGTTATTGTGATCACTTGCGGCGCTCTCATCATTGGAAGGCGAAATGGTTTGCTTGTAGCTTGTTAGCCACTATTTACTATATTTGGCTCGAGCGAAATAGTCGTATCTTTAATGATGTTTGTTTGTCTATGGACTGTCTGTTATGTAGTATCAAGCTGGATGTAAGCATTTGCTTGCTATCTTGCTCTACGGTTGAAGATGAGCTTGTCATTGTAAATGCCCTAAATGGGTAACTTTTGTAACACCTTTGGTTGATTTGAAATACAAGGAGCTAAATTCTTTCAAAAAAAATATTATTACAAAAATTATACAAAATACTCTGTACTTATTTTATCAATTTATATATACACTTATTACCTATATTATATATATAATATTACTACTTACTACTTTGGTTAAATTACATATATTACATAATATATATACACTTATTACATATATTGTATATAAAATATTATTGCTACTGTATTACTTTGGTTGTACAAAAAAAAAAAGTTTTTAAAATATTTGTTTTTATTTTAAAAAATTGACCAAGCCCCATGGGCCGACCTAAAATGTGAGCCCACGGTGGGCCCATGGCCAAGCATGACCCAAGCACTACGGGCCGTTGGCTGCCTGCGGCTCATGAAATTAAATTGTAGTCACGGGGCGGCCCATGCATGGCTTAACAGCCCTAATATACAGGTCGGGGCAAAAATTGAGAGAGACACGGCGGGGTGGGCCATGGGCCAACCCACGGCCCAAAGGGCCACCTCTACTAGTGTATGTTAGGGCTATAGATAGACATGACAGTACAAACGGGTCGGGCGGGTAGGGTTCGGGTTATATGGGATACGGGAAATACGGGTTCGGCTCCAAATACGTGTCGATTTCGGGTCAAAAATAAGTTTTTCAGGCCTTTTTATTTATCATTTTGATTAAAAATAAATTAATTTATTTTTATTTTACATTATATATATCTTTTATTTGTGCATATGTAGTACTGCATACTAAAGTTGATATTTATTCAATTTTGTAAATATAAAATTAAAGTATTATATTTATGAATATAATCATAATATTTCAATCATAATTTTCGATATCATTTTGATATTCCAACTTATAATATTGTGGTGGTAATAATTATTAATATTACTTTTTTTTCCATGAAATATCAATTTATAGGTTCAAAAAGTCTTTTTACACGAGATAACACTTGGCCATCGAGTCGAACGGGTCGTGTCGGGTTTTGAGCCAAAATTAACATGTGATTTCGGGTTCGTCATTTTTGGTCACGTGTCAAAACTTGCGGGCCTTGATCCTAAAAATTGGATCGAATCAGGTCGGGTTTGCCCAAAAAGTCTTTTTACACGAGATAACACTTGACCATCGAGTCGAACGGGTCGTGTCGGGTTTTGAGCCTAAATTAACATGTGATTTCAGCTTCGTCATTTCGGGTCACGTGTCAAAACTTGCGGGTCTTGACCTTAAAAAATTGGATCGAATCAGGTCGGGTTTGCAGGTCGAGTCGAGTTTTGACCGGTCTACCTATAGACCAATGAAATTTCAAATATTATTTTGAAAAGGGAATAATAGATACTAGTTGTAAAGCCCGTGCGATGCACGGGTTTTAAACAATGTCTTTTCAATTATTTTTGTATAAAAAATAATTATTTTTTCAATAATTTAGATTTTGAATATGTAATTACGAATGTATGCAAACAAATAAATTAATAAAAACATATAACGTTTCTAGCATAAATGATTTAAAAGTTCAGTTCATCCTCAAACCCATCACAATATTAAATATTAATCACAATATTACTATGAAAAATAAAATTACATGCGACCCTGGTTACATTTATTACTCATTTTATTGTGTTTAGTGATTCTTAACATAGTGTTAACAATTTTTATTACTATATATATAAATAATATTAGCATTAAATGAGACTAAAGGTTAAAAATTTAATGAAAGAAGACTAAAAAAATAAAAATGACAAAGAAAACTAACAAAAAAGTGAGATCGATTAATGATATTGATACGTAATTGATCAATTGTACCCAAACTTTATTCTATTGTACCTTTTTTTACTATAATTTTTCCATTCATTGCTCTTCAACCATCTAAATTTTCTCTCTTCTAAATTTAACAAAAACTCAATCAAACTCAATTAAATTCTTCTAAAATTTAATCAAAATCAATCACATTCATCTAGTTGGAGTCCGATTGTCGGTGGCGGGGTCAGAGTTGGACTGAGGTGGGGGTGGGTGGTTGAGGCCTTGAGGGTGGTGGACGTGGTGTTTGAGAGAGAGAAGAGAGGAAAATAAAATTTGGGAAATGTGGCAGTGCAAATAAAGGGGGTAAAAACGTCTTTGTTGGGTACAATTGAGTAAAAGTTGGGTACAGTTGATCAACACCCTATTGATATGATTGAATATTTTTAAGTTTCGAATCATTTATGTCAATGTGCCGGTTTAAAACACTTGTCTTTTTATTTTTATGTAAAATCAATATATATATATATATATATATATATATATATATATATATATATATATAGATATATATAGAAATAGGATCATGAGAATCCACAAAAAAATAAGGGTCCTAGAGTCCAAATTTCATGATCAAAAAATGAAATTGCAACCACAAAAATGAAATTCCAAATCTAAAAATGAAATTGTTGATTTTTCTTACTAGGTTGGCCAGACTTGGTCTGACCTGTAGTCCCACACCTTTTTTGAGATTTAATCTCAGCCGTTGATCTTCACAATCTAATGGTTTAGATTAGGACTCTAGGACTCTATTCTATATGTGGACTCTATATAACCTATCACTATATATATATATATATATATATATATATATATATATATATATATATATATAAATATATATATATATATATATATATATATATATATATATATATATATATATATATATATATATATATAAACAGGGTTTTTTCACTATGCATATAATACCCCCTTAATTCTAGAATATAAGTCACTTTGAGATTTTGAAATGATTATTTCTCTCCTTGTAATTTACTACTAATCTAATCTAATCTAATTTAAAACTCAATCATTGACTTATGCCTTTGACTCCAACATCTTCCCTCTTCATTTCGTTTTTTTTTCTAGGCTTGCCACGTAGGACAAATCTCTTCCCTTTGATGCAACGTCACCCTAGGTAGACGAAAAGATCGAGGTCGACGAAGAGTTCGTAGGAAGCTCAAACATCTGCTACTCCATTCATTCCCCCATTTATACCCAAATAAATTTTTTGTATATATTTTGTTCACTATGTAAAAAAATAATATGCATTATAATTCTAACACACGTGTGATATACAAATCAAAGTCAAACAAGAACCCAAATGGTTAAATGTAAAGAAAAATAAAAACCTTAGCAGTGAAAGTTCTGTTTTCAACCATGGTACCTCTGTAAAGTTCTCTTCTTTTACTTTCTTTTGATTTAATTTAGTGTTTTATTTTTCTCGAGAATGAGTTTGTTGTTTTGTTTGCTTTTTGGTTTTGGTTTTTGAGTGTGAGGGTTTTTTTTTTTAAAGAGATTTTCATCCCTTTTCTTTTGCCTCATTTTCTATTTCCTATTTAGATGCCACGTATGACAAACATGCTCCAACTTCATCCACGTCACCCTATTTTGTTTGAGCTAAAAGAACATTAAAAAAAAAAAACATTAAACATGAAAAAAATAAACATATAAACATAAAATTAAATTCAATATTAAAAATTAAAATAAATTAAAATAAACAATAAATATTAAATTAAATAAAAATAAATTAAATTCAACAGTCAAGTAAATCTATATTTATATTTATATCTATCTATCTATCTATATAATATATTAAAAAATAATTAAGTTTTTTATCTACCTTATTCCTAATTAAGTGCACAATTAATTCATAATAAAAATTATTAAAAAAAAAAAAAAAAGCAAAAACAAAAATAACTTAAACTATTAAATTATAAAACTAATGACTTCAAATATATTTAATTCGAGGTTTAAAATTTTAAAATCCATATCTTAAGTCATACTCCGTATATTTTCATAATTCCATTTTCGCTAAACATTTTCAAAATTTCATACCGTTGGGTTTTTTTTAATAGTGGTTGATGGAAATTCTACAAAGCAAAATATTTAATAAATAACATATTTAATTTACAATGCATAAGTTAGATATTTGATTGTATTACCATCAAAATAAAATTAATTCGTAAAAGTCACATGTCAATTTTTAGAAACTTCTTACATATAAATCTTTTAATCATTATTAAAATCTTTTAGAAAAAAAAGTTTTAGACATTTCTTCAACTAATCAATTAAAATAATAGAATCATAATACACAAACTATTACAGATTATTTTATAAGTTTACTTAAATTTATATTAATTTAGAGTTGCTCCCTACAAAAGTACAAATTTCAAAAGTCATTTATCAGTCAAGTAACAAATTATCATTATTTTTAATTTAATTAGTTTTTTTTTTTTTTTGCTTAAACTGTGTATTTTTATTTTTTAATCACCATCTAAAAGAAAAAAAAACTAATAAAGAAAAGACAAACCTTTCGTCTTTCTCTATCTTGAAATACATATAACATCAATATTTATTTGAATTAATTATTGTGAATCAATTTATTAACATAGGATAATGAAAAGACAAAAATTATTACTTTATAAAATCAATGCATTATTTACACTATTTTAAAAGGTATATAAACGTAAGTTATGTATCGATCAAATTATTAATTCTCATGTCTTGATTTTTTTTTGAAAACATTCATGCCTTGGTATTTAATTACCTTTTATTTTTAATTCTCTTATATTAATTAACTAACTTTTTATGTCTCCAGGATTAAATCTAAAATTCATAACAAAATGGATGATTTTCAAGGTATAACATATTTGATAAAAAAAAAAATCTAAGTGTATTAGTGCTATAGGGACAAGTACAAGTTTAATTATTTATTTTTATTTCATGGTTCATTATTTTTTTTAAACTTGATATACCAATTTGATGTTTATGAGGACCTAAAATGTTTGTTATAAGGTAAATACGTCTATCAGAATTGGTATGTTTTCATTGACTCAGAAATCAAACAAAAAATTGTTTTAATTTGATATAATTTTTATTGTATATAATTAAAAATTATATATTTATAATATGGTATACTAACATATAAAACAAGTAAATCATTCTCATTATTTTAATTGATTTAGTTATTTTTTTAATTTTATAACTTTAATTATTTTTAAGTCATCATTCAATAAATAAAAACATAAAGTAATGGGTAGTCCTTTTTTTTTTTTTTTTCATAATTTCCATGTTAATTTTCATGCTAATTTATTTTAACTAATTATTTAATATAAAAGATTTAAAATAGATGAATTGCTACTTAGTTAATGGATTTATTTTTTAGAGGAAAAATTAATACATTATTTTTATTAGTGCTATATATAAAAAATTGTAAGTCATGTATTAATAAACTCCTTAATTCTCCTTATTTTATATTTTAATTTCATATTTTCTTTTCCTATTTTAATCTTATCATACAATATTTTTTTATATGTGTGCAAGATGAATATAAAAATAACAAAAAATGAGGATGACCAAAATGGTATATTTTTTTTTAGCAAGAAGATTTAAGTTGGGGGAAAAACAGAGAAGAATTATTGAAACAAAATCCAAACAATGAAACAAAATTTGTAATATTGGGTACATCTTCTATAGTGTATATTATTTGAAATTAAATGTTTACAATATGGTACATATAATATTTCGATTGCAAATCAAATAATATGTACTAACTAATAAAAACGGGTAATGAAATATATGCAAGCTGAAAATTAAAAATATTAACAATACACACGTTTTATTAGATAAGTAAAAACGATACAGATACAAAAATTATTAAGGGAGTCCGTGATTTTCACGGGCCACTGAGCTAGTTTCTACTCATACCAAAACATTTATCATAACAAAATAATCGTATAACTTTTTTCAATGTGGATTTTTGTAATTGAAAGTTAAAAATTTATCTTGATTTGTTAAATGGGGAAAAAACATAGTTATTCGCATCTAGGGTTTTCTTTTGTTGCCATTGTAAAATCATAAGATGTAGATATTCTCATGAATTTCAAAAATAAGAATTGTTTGATTGCCTCTATAGAAAGGGTCGGGGAAGCAAAACTTCCCATGAAATTGGTTGACTTTGGTTTGAATAATGATTTTTAACATTGTTTTATATACTCCATCTCATTCATTCAAATAGTAACATTTGATATTACTTTCGAAAAATTGTCTCAATAATGATTTTTATAGTGTTTTTTTTTTTTTTTTTTTTTTTTTTTAAAAAAAAAATTAACTTACATTGTACTCCGTAAGTCCGTAACTACATTTTATAGTTTCACATGTATAAATATTTCAAGTAGCAAAGAATCTCAAGTATTGTTAACCTGTATTATTGTTCCTTAAATTTAAGGTTTTGATATGTGACAATTTTTTTCTAAACAACCCTCCAAATTAATAGGTACGGTGTATAATTTCTTTTACTTATAGTCAAATATCATAAGCCAAAAATCAATCTTGATCAATCTTGTTTTCTTGATAATTGGAGATTCATATAAATTGAAGGTTGTATGCCACTTGGTTCAAATTTTGCGGCAAAGTTGTGAACTATTATCAAAATTTCAATCATGTTTAATACTGATTATTACCTTTGATTTGAAATTTCTAGCATGTTCCTTAAACATGAATACAATATGTGAGCCATATGTATATAGAATTGTAGAAGTGTAGGACTCTCAATTTATGATAGTACGTGGCGTTACGTTGAAGCTTGTGCCCGTTACACCACCAGTAGAGCTGGCAAGCTTGACCCGACCCGAACCCGAGCAAAAACCGACCCGATTGACTCGAAAATATTGTGACCCGAGAACCGACCCGACCCGACCTGATGACGACCCGTAACCCGACATGACCCGATAATCAGTGACCCGAACCCGACCTGCATCTGACCCGATGATGACTAATTGATATCGAATTCGACTAAATTGACGACCCGATAATTATTAAGCTTAATTTTATTGGATTTAAAGCAAATTATTATTTAGAATGATATATTTGACTTAATAATGAAGTAATTAAATAAAATAACGATAAAAATACTTATTTTAGTGGTTAAAAATTGAAATAATTCGATAAAGTCGCGCTGACCCGATAATGACCCGACCCGACCCGATACACTATTTGACCCGATATGACCCGACCCGATGACGACCCGAACCGAACCCGACTCGACCCGAAAGGACACTTTGACCCGACATAACCCGAACCCGACATGACCCGACCCGACTTGACCCGACCCAAACCCGACCCGACTGACCCGATTGCCACCTCTAACCACCAGTATTAGTGTAAACTTGACATGATCAAATCGAATTTCTACAAAATCCTAAATTAAGCCAAACTCCTGTTATTTAGCAACCTATTTTTATTAAAATAGATCATTACCAAATCCATAATTAAATGTTTAATATATTCTATTAATTATATGCAGTTATATAATTATCTTATAAACTTACAATTTAAAAAGTTGAAATCTTTTACGTTACTCGAATAAACATATTATAGCTTTCACGTTCAATTTTGATTAAATATATTAAGATGAGTTAATGACAATAAATCGAATATACGTGGTGAAGGATGTTTATTTTGTAATAACAATTTTTACAAAACATAACTATAAATAAATATATAAAATGCAAAAGCCGAAAGGGCGTCGAAGGTTTGTGTAGGACATTATTGATGAGTTTCCATTCTAAAAATTGTATAAATACTACTTCGTAATATAATCTCATCAATCTAAGTTAAGAAATTTATGCAAAACATCGACATGCATGTTATTATTATCAAAAATACTAAAAAAAATAAAGTTTTCATACAAAGAAAATAAAGAATGAACACATAACGCTAATACAAAAAGTTAAGTACCAATACCTTACATTATTTTCATGATAAGTGATAATGTATACGGAGTATTATTTATATTTGTATTTGTAATACAGATCCTCGTATAGTCGTATGGCGTTGTACATCATATATGTTGGTCCTGTCAAAATCAAATAGAACATAAATAT
Organism: Dianthus caryophyllus; assembly: GCA_023091065.1. Classification (NCBI taxonomy): domain Eukaryota; kingdom Viridiplantae; phylum Streptophyta; class Magnoliopsida; order Caryophyllales; family Caryophyllaceae; genus Dianthus; species Dianthus caryophyllus. The sequence goes on along the minus strand of CM041519.1, from coordinate 25,348,141 downwards.
AATTTACAGGAAATTATAAATAAGCAACTAAAAAAATTAAATAACATTGCCATATAATATCAAAGCATGAAAAAAAAAAAAAAAAAAAAAAAATACAAAACGTGTGATTAATTAAATGTAGTAATGAAAGGATTGAGTTAATTAATTGGCATAAGAGTGAAAGCAACGTGAATTTTGAAGTCTAATTCAATTTATACCATTGGAAAGGATAACATACATATTATTATTATTCAAATTTTATCTTTTGATTAAACCTCTAATAAATTTACTTTATCTTTTGTACACAACTAAATTAAATTAGTATCACATAATTTTATAAAAAAATATTTAAAGTGTTTTGAAAAAGTTGAATTCTCTCACGTCGCTCGAAAAAACCTTATATATATATATATATAGATATATTGATTACTCCATACAATAAATTTTACAAACTAGGATACGTGCCAAAGTCCAGCAATCAAGTGATTTGAAACTCGCCATATTTTATTTTGGAAAAAGAAAGATCAAAAAATTATTTAAGAGAATAAATGCATCTCAAAATCCGCCGACAAAACCTTTTAAATCGTGAATATTTATTTTGCAAGAGGTATGTTCAAAACAGTTTATTTTAAGAATTTAAATGCGTGTTACCAACCAAATGATTTCGTTTAAATACTTTAAGGTTTTCTATGGTGTACCCTTGAAGCTTTCCGTTTTCTATATGTTATACCTTAGCTTTACCTTTTCTATATTTCATGGTGATCCCTAAACTTCAAGATTTGTCTATGTTATGACCAAATTATTAGTGATCATTGACTTGGTCGTTTATTTAAGCTACTAACTTAATTACTCTTTAATCCAACTGATTGCTTATTAACCATTTCATTTGCTTATAAAAGCATTCAATACACGTTAACCTGTCTAATTATATATTAGATGATTAAAAAATCATACATAAAGTTATTTAACAATATATGAAACAAATATTTTTTTTTCATGCTAAAAAAGCGTTATTAAGAGTGACTTTCGAAAACTTCTATGTAATAGAGCCATTTAGCGTTAATTGGTAAGAAAAAGAAGTTAAATGAAAGACACTTGAAAAGAAAATAGCTTAAGGGGGTTTAAGGATGATTAATTTAGAGAATAGATGTGAAGTTGATGGGTACATTATAGATTTTAAAATTTAGGGGCACACCATGAAATATAAAAAAGGTAAAGATACAACATAAAAAATGAAAAACCTCGAGGGTATGTTAGAAAATTTATATATGGAAAGTGTTGGCAAGGAATGAATTTGATATTAATTGTTTAATGGTAGGACGATAGACAATTTAACAATGATTTGTTTATAGTAGAGTTGGGAGAGTTAATGTTAAAAATGTGTAATTGTTATTGCATACCACATCATCTGCTTGGTATATACTTCCTCCATTTCATTCAATTTTATACATTTACTTTTTGTACACTATTCGAAAGTGAGGAGAATCTTCGATATATCGTCTAATATATGAAATAAAAAATAGTCATGTGAGATGTTGTTTTAATTTCCTTTTCGAGAGCATTATTAATATTCAAATTTCATATTTTTCAGAATTATGTAACTAAAAATATAAACAAAAGAAAACGTGCATCGACGTACGTGCAAAAAGCAAATGTATAGAATTGAATGAAATGGAGGAAGTATAGGTTGCATATGTCGTTTTACATGTGCTACACCGACATATGAGGATTGCTCTAGACATTCTGTTCTAGATATTTAGTTGATAATTTGTGTAGACTAATCTAGTACCTAAGCACATAAATTATTTTGCTAGATTATTCTAGAAATTAGGCTACTAGATTTTTCAGTATTATTATTTTTTAACACTCCCCCTAATCTGAAAAATCTCGTACGCCGAGTTGTTGTCTAAATTCGATGAATTTTTCAGCAGGAAGTGCTTTTGTGAATATATCAGCTAGTTGCTCTCCCGTCTTGCAAAATTGTAACACGATCTCTTCACTTTCCACGAGCTCGCGAATAAAGTGATGTCGTATCTCAATGTGCTTTTAGCGACTGTGGAATACTGGGTTCTTAGTCATTGCGATTGCAGACATGTTATCACAATGGATTGTTGTTGAGTCTGTCAGATCTTGTTGGAGATCACTTAGAATTCTCCTTAGCCAAATTGCTTCACATGCTGCACTCGTAGCTGATATGTATTCTGCTTATGCTGATGATAGGGTAACTGTAGCTTGCTTCTTAGATGACCAAGAAATTGTTTTTGATCCAAGTTGGAACATGTACCCGCTTGTACTTTTCCTGTCGTCGACATTTCCTGCCCAATCACTGTATGTGAATCCTTTAAGCTTGCAGTCATCCTCTATCTTGTATATAATCCCATTATTTGTTGTACCCTTAATATATTTAAGAATTCTTTTTGTTGCCATGAAATGAGCCTTGCTAGGTTCACTCATGCACCGAGAGACGACGCTTACTAAATTGACGATGTCGGGCCTTGTGTTTGTAAGGTAGATTAGTGATCAAACTAAACTTCTGTATGTTGATCCATCCACCTTTTCTTGTCCATCATTCTTGGATAATTTCTCATTGGTGGTCATTGGTGTTATTATTGGCTTGCAATCAACCATCTTGAACATTTTCAGCAGATCTCCTGCATATTTATCTTGAGAGAGAAATATACATCCTGGGCTGTAACACCTCGTGTTATTTTAACACAATATGATAAAAGAATTTAATTCCTCAAATTAAATTCATCCTTTTTCCTTATAATAAAAATGCGTCTGAATTTTTTTCGCCAAATAATACTAAAATTTCTTAAGTTCAAATTTAAAATTTTGAAAAATAAAGTTTGTTCTATTATCTTTAGAATTGAAAAAAGAAACATATTTCAAAATTTTATAAAAATCAATACAAAATTTATATCGCCTTTTAAATTTCAAAAAATGTTAAGTTATGTTTACTATTCATAAAAATAAATGTAAAACCTTTTATTCCTAAAATTCAATTTCGAACATTTTTCATTTTCGAATAAAAATGAACCTTTATACTTTTCCCGTCTCTGAAATTCGGGTCAACAATTTCAAACACGCAAATCAAAAAAATCAAACAATCAACATCAACATTTTTGGAAAAGCAAACTTAACATCACATTAATGAAAATATAATCATTTTGATTTTTATTTAATAAATCATATTATATTAATAAATAATTACTATTCCTTTTCCATTAAACTAACACTTTTGAAAATTGTCGAAATTATAAGTCACACCTATTTTAAATCTATTAAATTTTTGACGTTTGTTTATAATTCTTTAAATCTATAACATTCAACGAAAAAAATAAATATTTCGACCTAGGAAAGTTTATTCAAAATTTCGTGGATTAAGATCCGATTTTTATTTTTAGTACCTTTTGAAAATTAGTTTTATTTTTAATTCCGATTTTATTTCAAAACACTATTTTAAGATCATATCCTTTATTTTGAGACTTTCTGCGATCGCGCAAATCGAAAATTTCGAGAAATGAAAATCTAGCCCGAAAATTTGACTTTTGACTTTTGGACACCAAAAATCAAATTTTATCCTCTTCCATATTTTCTTACACAAGTCTTTATTTACTTACACCTTTATATTTTTCATCATCACTTTTATTTTATTTTATATTTAAATTTAAAGTTTATACTTTTAATAAAAATATAAATACAAATTCAATACTACTACTTTAATATTACCATTTTCATTTCCGTCACTTTTAAAATTTTTCTAAAGTAGTAAATAAAATATTTTAGTCTTAAATTTATAAAATGAATACTTTTCAGAAAAACGCCAAAACAGCACATTTTAACTTTTATCGCTTTTGACGCCCGACTTTTTAAAACTGACCAATTTCGTGAAAAATATTTTTAAACATCAAAGAGACATTTTTAATGCCAAATAGTAATGTGGACTTAAATTGTTGATGATGGAAGTGATGATGCATTATTTTGTTTTAATAAAACATTAATTTCTAAATTAAAACCAACTTTATCTAATTCATTTAACCTAATTTTTGTACAACTTTTTCCACAAGTTTTAAGGACCAAAATGAGCTCATTTTACACCATAACTAGTGGTGCGACCCGTGATTTTCACGGGACGACTTTAACTTTTTCACCTATCGAAATCAGTGAATGTAACATAAGATGGTGGCGTCCAGTTTTGGTTTAGGACCATAAACCTTATTGAATCTGAATGATTTACGAGAGTCTTTTGGTTTAGGAGCATTCGTGTTAGTCAACTTGTTCTGATCCCTAATCTACTATAATCTACTGTTTCTTATTTTCCCCTAGTCGGTATAGTTTTATTCGACAAAAGACTTGTTGTGATCCCTAATCTGCTATAATCTACTGTTTCTTATTTTCCCCTAGTCGGTATAGTTTTACTCGACAAAAGACTCTAATGTTACCTACTCAAGTAATTACTCCGTAATTGTTAAAATGGGGTTGAACAGAATATAATGCACCTCAGTTTTCGGCACAAATAGCTCTAGCAACGTATATAACCGCGATGTCCTTATCGACTTCTATTGTAAATGTCTAGAGAAAAAAAGTCCATGAATTGTGCACGACAAAAAATGCACAGCTTGATTATGAGTCTCGTCATTGCACAGAACATCCATACTCGCTATTTCTTCAATGGCCGTCATCCTCATAGTGATGGCTCCTTGCTAAGACAGTTAATGTGATTAATATATGTTAATTGTCTCCAACCAGGACAATATGATATGGACATAATAAGTTAGTGCACCATTGGAGTTTAGGAGTGAAAATAAGAAATAATGAGACCTACTATTGTAGCAAGGGTTAAGTAAATGAGTTGTATGCAAGGAAAATCGACTCTCGACGTGCGATGTCAGGTGTTTTCTCGCATAAGGGGCTCTCATAAGCGCTGAATTTGCGATTCATTTATTTTTTATTCGATCCAATGCCTTAGTAAAAAGAACTTACCACATAAATTTAGCAAATCGATCAATAGTTTGATTCGTGGAAGTTGAGACAATAATTCAAGATTTACATCAGCATTTGAGTATAGTTTGCAACAACCAAAACGAAAAATAACAGCTGAAAAAGTTTTCAACTTTCAATACCTAGATACCTACTATGAAAGCATCTTTGCGAAGTATAATCCACAACAATGCGAGAAAAACAATTTAATAACATTATCAAAGGTTGCTTATGGGGCTATGCGACTCTTCCTACAATCACCAAACATATTCTAAACAAACATGTCTACCTAATGAAAATCATACTATTTTGATGAAGTATAATATTGTACGACACGGACAAATGACAACCCCAAATCTTGACTCAGCTAGATAAATTGCGACGAACACTAAAGAAAACACACACCCAACCAATTGCTTAGTGAATAAACACAGAAACCGAGAAACTCTCAACTTTACTAACTGGTTATTGAAAAAACACAAACCCGAGAATGTAGATGTCTGCAGGAGGTGTTGCGTGAAGTCAGGCCTCGATATTCAAATGTGTAGGTGGAGATTTTCCGGCCGCATTACGCTTAGCTACGAAGATCCTACAAACATAGAAAGTTACAGAATAAATGAGCCCTAGTCACCGTACTTGTTTTTAGCAGTGAGTAATTCTCCACTAAAAAGTTATCGTCTGCGTTATATATATTGTTTTAGTGATCATTGTTGAGTAAATTGCGACCATTTTCAACCAATAAATAGGTTGATTACAAAAACGCTATTTTACTCCCAGACAGTCAGTTGTAAGCATATGACGGTGTCATTCAAGAATTTTGTGTTTAGCAACATAGACTAACCTATAGTTCTGCATCCGCACATCTATTTCTAATTCGATCTTCCTGCTTCTACTCGATCGTTCTGATGACCAAAATGAAACTATAAATCATAATTAGAGGAATGAAATCAACATAGTGCTTTTAACATTGACAAGTGCGCAATTGGATCATGTTCTTTAGATTTGGATATTTCTTCTCTACACAGGAAACAACAACAATTTTTCAATAAAAGCTTGTAAAAACACAATGGACATGATGTTAGAAAAAGTAATCTATGTACCTTATTCAGTACATATTTTGTTAGAAAACAATCCATAGAGAATGGGCTTCCAACTAAGCGCAATAAAGTCTAAAATTATTTGTACCTTATTCTGCTCAAGATCCCAACATTTAACCATTTTATCATCACCGGCAGAGAACATGTATGTATGCCTCTGGCTAACAGCTAGACCTGCAAAATATCATCCGTATACAAGAAAATATGAGCATGAGGAAGTTCAATGATTGAGAACTTTAAACACAAACTAATTATCACAAGATTCAATGGTACTAACCTCGTACTTGTATCAATCTTAAGATCTAGAGATTCAGCCTAAGTATCATTATAAGATAGACATCGAGAGCAGTTATGAAGCAAAAGTAGAGTCTGATTATAAGCAGCAATATCATTATGAAATCAAAGGAGCTCAATAATGCAGCAATGCAGTATGTCAAATAGCTCAAAAAAAAAAAAAAAAAGAGAAAAAGACAGATAAGAAATTAATTAGCGCGCCGTTAAAATTTCAGCCGTACAATGTTCATAATGGTTTCTCTGCTCTATAGTAAAGACCAACCAGGGCACCAAATTGTGATATAAAATATTAAGCCTGTTAGAAACAAAACTGAGTACCAGAAGTTCAGCAGCTCCAAAGCCCTAAAAAATGAAGTCAAATCTAGAAGAGATTTAATGACAACTTAAGGTCACAAATAAAGAGACAACATCTTAAGTTCCAACAACCTCTAGGCTATAGGCTAGGCAAAATATAGTGAAAATTGGCTGCAACTTCTAAATATACAAGGGAGGACGAAGATATTTCTTACCCTGTAGGTCTTCCATGGACGATGGCAGTCAGGGCGCGGCCATCTACTCGAAACTCTCTCCATGATAGCAGACGTTGGAAACCTAGAGTTTGTAAACAGAAGAAAAGACATGGCCAACAAATCACTACAATATCAACTGAAATAGCAACTAAATGAACAGGTTCAGTTAAGTAGGAAGCGCCAACAAATCACTACAATATCTGATGCCCAACAAACAAGTTCATTACAAGACATGGCAAAACATAAATCGCCCTGGCAAACAGTAAATATAAGACACCAAGGAAAAGAGATGTGAAACTAACCGATCCGTGGATCCAGGTGCAGAAATAATTGAAGTGCTCCTGGTAGGACCAAAATCATTCCTGAAACAATCATATTGATACACATGAGCTAAAACAGGAATAACTATTGTATTGAGGAATATAAAAGAGTAAAACACATTACAGATCTTCATTACGCTTAAGTTAAAGAGAGGCAGTATATAAGGTTTATTTTTTTTAAAGCAGTCCTGTATATAAGCTTTAGTTACGAGTGTATTCAATATCTCGTTCTGAATGCATTACAATCGATTGTCAGATGAAGGCATGTTTATGGATAAGTAATTATCTTATCAAGGATTCTGAAATGAAAAATTTATGACACAAGATAAAAGCATCGTCTAAAGGTATGCGAATATAAATCTGGAGGCGGGGTGTACACGGTGAGAAATGGTGGCAACAGAGATTGTTGGGGTGTTAGAACTTAGAAGGGAATGCTTTAAACATCTTAACCTAAATTCCAGTTTCCTCGCCTAGCTGTCACTAAAACTCCAAAAATGCCAAAATTATAAAGCAACAACCCGTGCCGAATTATCATTACGCCCCAAACTCGAGAATTTTGACTATATTTCCATACCCTAGTGCCTCAAAAGCTCCCACCAACATGATATGGGAAGTTGTTTCTAAACAGCCTCACCCTATAAGGTTAGAATAACATTGCATCGAAAATGATACAGAATAACTCCTAATATCCCACTTCACGATCAAACAAAACACTGTCGATTCTTCTGAGACGATTTTACATAATTCATCACAATATTAACACATCAACTTTCATGTTAATGACTAAAACACTTACGATCTTGGTCAGTTTGGGTGGCCACTAGAGCATTATGAGCACCTCCTCTCTGTGCACCTTCAGGAGCTAATCGACACAAAAACCATGCCAAAGCACGACACTAAAATTAAATCCTGACTAATTAAAAAAAAAAAAAAAAAAAAAAAAAAAACTAATGAAAACACATAAATCAAATGTAGCACATAAATCAAATGTAGCACTGTGTACCTGGAAGCGCAAGAGTGTCTGGTGCAGCCGAAGATGAACTTGCGTTATCTTGCTTACCGGGTTGAGGCTTAACTGTTGTCGGTTCAATACCACCATACTCCAACTTCATCTTCAGCATTCGCAAAAATTTTAAAAAAAAAAAAAACATCAATACAACGATAAAAAATAGCCAACTAAGGTTAATATACAGAACTTTTATCAAACAACTGCTAACCTTGTGGCTTAATCGTATCTTTTTGCTGCATCATCGCATCCACCACCACATACAAAAAAAGAAACAACTACTAATCAGACGTCGAATAATAATTCATACAACAATAACAAACTTGTCTTAATCCCGTAATCAATTAGGGTCGGTCGACAGAAAACCATCTAGAATCGCCCATGGATAATCGATAAAAGACAAAAGATTAAATCTTCATCTGTCTATTTGATTCATTAACTCAGTATACTCGTGTCACATTAAAATAATCAGCAGAATGTGCAGAACAAACAATGAAATTCCATAAGTATCAAGTCATTATGATAGTTGATTTACGTAAAACAAAAAAAATTACTCCTCGAAACTATAAACCCAAAAAATTAGGGTTTACAAAAGCAAAAAAATCACCTAAAAATTAGACGTCATACTAATAAAATTCGTTACATAGGCATTCATAATTCTTCTACGCTTTGATTAATTCATCACCAGACAAAAGATGAAACTCCATTAACATTATATTGACATGGTTCTAGGTTTCATTAGATTAACAAACACTGACAATAAACAGTTACTTCAACTGAACAACATAAATCAACCTGCGAAGATTGCTCCCCAGCAATGGCTACAAATTTTTGTACATTGGTTTCTGAGAAATCTGTAACAAATTATAAGAAACAAATCAGCTGCTACTCTTGCTTTATCACATACAGAATTTTGTCTCAATCAGAGTAGACAGAGTCTCAACATATTTTGAAAGACCACTGACTGGCAAGAAACATTTAGACGAACAGCTGGAACTAAATTGATAGATATTTTTCACATGAGTAAGAAACACTATTTCTCTCAACATATCCGAGGACAAACCTGTAGGGTCACTTGATTGGTATGTTTGATAATCATTTGCACTCACTCCAGAATCATGCAATGTGTCCTCCCCAGTACAGGCCAAACCACCAAGCCTCTGTACATTTATTCAACATCAACAAACACATTGCTCAAATGTGTGTGTATTACTTACGAAAATTTAAGAGAATCTGGGAACTTACACTAAAATACAAGGAAGCAACACGATCTGGACAAGTAAGCGCAAGCAAATTTGCGAAAGAATCAAACAAATAATTTAATGGCATCAAAGTTGAATTGGTTTAATCACACTAACTACAATAATTCCACAAATAACATCACACGAAACCTTAAAAATCCGATTAAAAGAATAGATTAACATGAATTAAACTCAAAAATATACCTCCAAATCGCCCCTAAATTGCCTTATATAATCAGAAACTCCAGCATAATCATCAAAATCATCCTCTTTATCATCCAAAATCGACTGAACTTCAGTGAGAGCATAAAAAGCGGCGACAGCTGGTTTTTGGTCTAGGTTTTTATTATCTTCAATCTCCTTCCACTGATTAAACGATTTTTAAGAATTTGATCACTCAATTTCTGAGAAATCGTTTGAAACTATCTCAAACAAACAGATAACAAATCAATTGTACAATGGACAATCAAAAGTAGAGCAAAACAAACCCATTAATTATTCCATTAAATTGATTGCAAGACATCATTGAGAATGGGAACTGCTGTTGTAGCAAATGAAAAGCAAACAAATCCATTGATTAAGATCGATGATGAATGGAAACTGCAGTTGCAAGAGACTTGAAGGAAAACTTTTCGACTTCATTCAAGAGCGTTGTAGGTGAGCAAGTTGATTGAAAAGAGCTGTAGGTTTAAGTTAAGAACTTATAAGTACAAATATAACCAAATTAACACCAAATCAATGAAAAAAGATTGAAACTTTGATTAAAAAAGAAAGACCAAAAAACAAACCTGAAGAGAAAGATGAAAATTGGAGGAAGAACAGCAAGAGGAAGAAGAAGTAAGAGGAAAAGACGGTTTTGGAGATTTTGTCGTGCAATGCCTCTTCAATTTTGCCCTGCCGTTTTTTAAAAGCTGACGTGTAAACAAAGAATGACGTGGATGCATTAGGGGGAGATTTGGGTTGTTTTTCAGGGGTTACATAGGAGTTATTTTGTTTTAATAGTATTATATTGATGTCGTGGCTAGCATCCCCATTTTCTCTCTTTTATTTTCTTCCATTTTTCTTCCTAAAACATTAAATAAAAACCTTAATATTATTCTAATAAATCCTAAGTAATTCTAGTTATATTAGTGGGTATTAGGAGCTAACTTGCATGGGTTATTTGGATGAATAACTTGGGTATTATGGGTGAAGAAAAATCCGATCTAAAATTTATTTTAGATCCCCGACGATTAACATCCTAATTAAGGTGACTAGCTTTGTCTTGTTTTGGCATCTTAGTAAATTAATTTGATTTTTATTATAAGTTTTATGAGTATGATTTTATGTTCAAAATATGTTAAACATCATTTATGTATATGTGTTTGTTATGTGAAGTATAATAAAATGATAATAAATAAGTATTATTGATAATAGATAAATTGTAGTAATATGTTAATATGTTTAGCTAATTTAATTTTGAGCATTTTTAACTATTGTTCATATGATTTTTATGTTTAATTATGTTTTAGTTATGTTGTTATTATATATAAAAATTATGTTAAGTTTTAACAATGAGTTTAAAGTGATTAAAAATCGAAAACAAAATTTATGTAAACATATGCATGCTCACGGTTTTTCTCTCTATTTTTAATAAATTTTCACTTTTAATTTTTGTAAATAATATGTAGAATTAAGTAGGGTTAAAATGGATATTGTTATGTTATAAAAATTAATTTAGGAAAATAAATTATAAGTTATAGAAAATGCATATGTGTTCTTGACTTAAACTTTGATGTTCTTGATGTTCTTATTTCCTTCATGTGTGTTCATCATTGTTGCTCACTTTGATCTTGTTTTATTTTATGTTTGTTAATAATTTGTGTTTATGTTTATTTATTGTTTCTATATATTATAAGTACTATGTTATAAATCAATTTACACACTATAAATCATTTAGATTAAAAAGTTAGAAATTTAAAGTGTTGAAAAACACTATTCATAATTATAAATGAAATTTTTAGTAAATTTCATTTTAGTTTAAATCGTTTTAGTATAATTAGAATAATTAAAATATAAAGACTTTAAGTTAAAAACCGATAAAATCGAAAAATGAAAATTTGAACACTACTATTGTTGCTCACGGCATTTTTGCTAATTTTAGGGTTAAAATTTGTTTTATCACTTTTTAGTTTATTGTTAATATAATTTAATTATTAGTTAATAAGTTAGATTTAAGAAATTAAAAGAAATAAATCAATTTTGACATATATACTAAGTCACACGACATCATCACTTAAATTGACTAAATTTGACCAAAATGAAATTATCACTAAGTCACTAAAGTTAAGTAGTAATTAGAATTGAATTTTAGTGTAAATCGATTTAGTTATAAATGAAATATTATAAACCGATAAAAATATGTAACCGTTATAAAAAATGAACTAAATCGTGTGTTACCGCCTTTGCTATTTGGACTGTTGATCTTGGACTTACGGACTTAAATGAATCATCCACGATACTATTATTTTAAAAATGAAAATCGCTAAATTTAGTTAATAGACAACTAAATTTAACTAAGTCTCATTTTAAAATAAATATCATTATCACTTTTTACAAATTGAACTTAACATTTTTAAAACTAATATTTTAAAATGAATATCATTATCACTTTTTACAAACCGAACTTAACGTTTTTAAAACTAGACTTTTAGAATATTTTCAAAACTCACTAAGTACAAAACGAACTTAACGACTTTGAAACTAGAAATTTATACTTAGAAAATAAAAGGGTTTAGTTTATTTTCTAAAATATCTTAAGTATAAATACCTAAAATATCTTAAGTATAAAAATACGTATAAATATAGAAATACGTACAAGTATAAGAATACGTACAAGTATGAGAATACGTATAAGTATAAAAATACATATAAAAATACGAAGTATAAAAATACGAAATGCGTATAAAAATACGTATAAAATACGGTGAATAGTGAATAGTGAATAGTGAATAATGAATAGTGAAAAGTGAATAGTGAAATACTGAAAATAATTGAAAATTTTACTAAGTATAGAAAATTTAAAATGAAGAAGTAAATGACCTAAAGTGTTTGAAAAACACATAAATAAAATTGGACATACTATTAAACGTTTCAATTTAGAAACTTGAAAACGTTAATAATTAACAACACTTCAAATAATAAACGAACGTGTTATGTGATCATATGAAACCTACAAATACTTAAACGTTTGACGATGATACTAGGAGAGTCTAGTAACATGTGATATGTAATATCAAATAAATAATGAACATTGAGTAAGTTAAATAAAAGGTCAAGCTTGGGCCTCAGATAAGGGAACGTCAATCGTGAGTGAAGTGGGGTTAAGATAGTCTTGTAGCGGTCGCCATTGCCGTACAAGATAATGAATATGCCAAGGCTTTTGTCTCAGGCTTTAGGAAATAGTCGTTTTATCCTGAGTTAAGGTGCTCTATGATTAGCATAGCCCATTCTTAAATTGGATACTAGTGTACATGTACTAGACTAGGGTTTTATTCCCCTATTTCGCTAAAGTTATCAGGGCATCCGTCTTGGATTTGGGCGATTATAGCGGTGGTCTCCTTGCGGTGTTTCGTTCTTAGTGGGCGCGACACTAGCATTCGTTCTTGCCACATGTAAAGATCACTTGACGAGATTGTATCTGAAGTTCGAATCATTTCGAACACTAGAGGATGAGATGCAAGTATTATAGTATTCGGCGTGGTTTACGAGTCGAGTAAGCCGCTGCACTATGGTAGTGAGATGCAAGCGACTAGAGTACAATGGCCTACTCAGTGGTTAGGCTCGTAAGCAGTATGTGTTGTGTGTTGTTTGATTAAATGATAACGAGTGTGTACCATTTTCGAAAATTAAAGACCACAACTTTCTGAATTGAATCGAGTCTGCATGAGGAGAATGATACGATATGTATGTTTGATTGCGATCCGATATCGCCTTGTAATGCCATTGAATTATTGTGATACTATTGCTATGCTATTATGTGTTATTTGCCTTCATAATTGAATATCATGCTTATATGATTTATCGCTTTAAACCGCATGCTTATTATGACTGATATGTCTTTATTTGCTATTCATAATAAGTATGTTTATATTTTTATCATAATGTTATGTTTATAAAGCGATAATATTAAACCAAAGTAATTGAAATCGAGGGTAAGTATGAGCATAGCTAGTCATCACCGCCAAATGGGCACCCCCATCGCTTTATTGCGGCAGACGTTCGTGGACCAGGAGCTGGGTTTTGGATGGAGCCACGAGACGTTTTTATTGCTTTTCCTTAGTTGTTTTCGAGAAAGATGTAATATATATAACGCTACTCTTTTGAATTTCCGTATTTAGAGTTGTTTTATTCAACTCTTAAACGATGATGTAATATTTTGGGTTATTGTATAATTAATAACGCTGGTTTCAGACTTAATTAATTTCCGCCTTAGTAATTAAAGTCGACTAAAAACCAGGTTGTTACATGGGCTGTGTTTGACTTGCATGCCCAGAAAGTATTTCATAAGTCCAAGGTCGGTCATCTCGAACTCGGACATCATTTCCTTCTTAAATTCTTCGATCATACTTGAATTAGTGCTTGTATAGATGAGATCATCAACATACAAGCAAAGTATGGGAAAATCATGACCCTGAGTCTTGATGTAGAGTGATGGCTCACTTGGGCTTTTGAAAAACCCGTTTTGTAACAGATAACCATCAATTTTGCTGTTCCAGGCTCTAGCAGCTTGTTTAAGACCATATAGTGCTTTCTTAAGCCGATACACCTTATTTTCTTCACCTTTAACGGTGTATCCTAGTGGTTGCTCCACATATACTTCCTATGCTAGCTCCCCATTTAAAAATGTTGATTTGACGTCTAACTGAAAAACTTGTAATTTAATTTGAGCAGCGAGAGCTAGAACTAACCTTATGGTCTCCATGCGAACTACTGGAGCAAAGGCCTCATTGAAATCGATGCCTGGTTGTTGAGCGTAACCTTTAGCAACAAGACTTGCCTTGTATTTTTGGATGGAGCCATCTTCATTGAATTTGATCTTGTATACCCATTTAAGACCAATTACATCTTTGTCTTGTGGCTTGTCAACAAGCTCCCATGTATGGTTCTTCTCAATCATTTTGATTTCTTCATTCATGGCCTCGATCCATTTTTCATCTTTTGATGCTTCTTGAAAATTCGATGGTTCACTTGCCATGAGTGCCATGATTGCTTGACTACATTGGTAGTCATTAGTCCAGAATGGAGGACATCTTTCTCGCACAGACTGACGAACTGGTTGTTGTATAATAGGTATTGGCGATCTGGGTTGATTTAATTGTGGTGTGGAGTTTGGTGATCTTGTGGAGCTTTGTGGTGATCTAGGTGATGTTGGAGGTGTAGTTTCTTGTGTGTTTGGTTCATATGTGTTTGGAGAGATTTCAAGTGGATCATTCTGATCAAGTGATTCTTGTTCAGTGTTTTGTTTCCACCTCCATTCTGCTCTTTCATCAATTACCACATCTCCTGATATGATGAGTTTTTTAGACTCGGGCTCATAGAGGCGGTAGCCTTTTGACTCATCACTGTATCCAATAAAGATACATTTTTCTCCTTTTTCATCCAACTTTTCTCGATTTTCCTTTGGAACGTGGGCATATGCGGTGCACCCGAATATTTTAAGGTGCTCAACAATTGGCTTCCTCTTGTGCCACATTTCATATGGTGTCTTATCCTTAATTGCCTTCGTGGGAGATCTGTTTAATAAATATATAGCCGTATGGACGACTTCTACCCAAAAATATTTTGACAGATTTGTTGGAGTTAGTGTCCTCCACAGTTAGTGCAATAACATAAATAAATCTCTAAAGGTACACAGGGTACATTTTGTATTTAATCAGTTGATTAACGTTTATCGATAACGGTTGGCTTGCTAAATAAGTTTGACGTTATTGTCATACAGATGGCGGTGATCAACTGGTCCCTAAGAGTCACACCTAAAGGATGTGTTTGAGAGATGTGATTATTTGAGAGAATAATCATATCGATGCCTTATTTAATGACTAAACGGTTAGTCAGTGTTGTTGACTAAAAGGTTAGTCAAATGTGACTAAAATGTTAGTCAAGTGTGATGATGTTACTGACTAAAATGTTGGTCAGTGTAATGTTGGTACGGCTATTTAATACTGATTAAATAATTTTAGCTGATGCGAATTAAATGTAATTCGTGAATTGAATATAAAATGTTATATTTAATTATTGTGTATAATGCAAGCTAATTAAATATAAACCGTTATAATTAATTAGTAAATTATAAATATAAGGATATTTATAGTATATTATAGTCGGTCCATACAGATGACAGTAGTAATATATTGCATTATATTAGAAGCTAAAATGATCAAGAGAAAAGTGTCCAGATACATTCTATCCCGATACACTCTTTTTCTTGATCAATAAGTTATTGATTTGAGGAGAATATATCTCCCCAAAATAACTAAAGGGGGCCGGCCTATGAGGGTTAATTGGGAGTATATTAGCTTTCCTAATTCAACTCTAATGCTCTCTTATTCAATCATCACTTTTACAACACAAAATCCTTGAGAAAGAAAATCAGTTTTCTCTTTGATTGTTCTAGCAATTCAAGGGCATATCCTAAACACATCTTGGGTGAGATTATTAGGAGATACCATAGTTTTGGTATTGTTCTTAGGCCGATTCACTAGGATAAAGGTTAATTCTAAATCTCTTTTCTATGTTATGCAATTTCTATTTTATGACTTTAAATCTTATAAAGTTTTTCATTATAATCCTGTGATTTTAAAGGTCTATATACCGGTATCAGAGCCTTAGGGCACATGAAATTTTTATAAGGTTTTCATAAAAATCGTTTTTGTATAATTTGAAACCGAAAATTGTTGTTTGGCCGTGTGTTTGTCTTTTGGCCGTGAGTTTTTTGTTCAATTTTTGGCTTTGTTTTGGTCTATTTGATTCATAATTAGCGATGTTTTAAGATGTTAAAATTATCTCATATGAATTTGCATTAGTTTTGATTTAATACCGATTGAATTAAAACTTATAAGGACCATATTTTGTATGTTAATGAACATATAAGGTTGTTAATCATTAGATCTATAATTTAAGATGTTTAATACGGATTAAAATTGAGGTAGTATTGATCTAATCATTAACATAATCGAATTAAAACAGTTTAATTCAATTTCCTTTCGGCCGAATTAAATTTTGATTTTAATTTTGATTTTTTTTTATTTGGCCGTGACATATTATCAAAATAAAAAAAAAAAAAAAATTAATTTCGGATTATTTAATTAATTTGGCCGAAAGTTTTTTTTTTATTTTTGGAAATTGTTGTTTTTCAATTTTTGGTAATATTTGTTATAAAGATAATGAATATTATGTTATTATGAAAAAGTTCATAAAAATTTGATACCAAATATTTTAAAAAGGTTTAAAATATTTTGTGACCTAATTTATGTTATACTGATAATATAAATTTTGGATTATATTTTGATTAAAAGATATTATGAACAATTAAGGAATTGTTGCATAATTTTAATCATTTAAAAGCGGTGGTTTGGCAAATTTAATCAATTCGTACGCATTGTTTTAATCTTGTTTTAGTTGATGCTTTATTTTTGTGAATGAATTTTTGAATGAATGGTTTAATTTTACGCATTAATTTTGTACAAACGGTTGTAATTTACTAGTGTGGCCATAGAAGATTGTGTTTTCGTAATGAAGGAAACACAATTTTGGTTGTATTTTTGAGATCTCGAATCTCTCATCTTGTAATATTTTTAATTTTGGCATATTTTGAATTAGAATGTAAATAGGTTTATTTTTGTAATTCAAAAATGTAATTTTGAGAAGATTCAAGATTGAAGATTCAAGATGGACTCCCACTTAAAGCCCAAGATGAAGAATGAAGACAAGCTTTAGGGTCCATGGATGGATTCCAAATTGTATCTTGTTTTATTTTCATAGGGATAGGCCACACTAGGTGTTTTTATTTTTGCGTTTTCTTTACCGTTTTTCATTGCATTCACGTTAGATAGTTGCATCATATTCCGCCTAAACAAACCAAACCACCTAATATGCATGAATATGGATCAGATAGTTGCATCCTAGATCTTTGACATACGGATGTCACACGTTTTTAGGGCTATCACCTCTATTTAATCATTCTCGAAAATGCTAGATATTTGTTCACATAAAATGAATTAAAATGAGATGATGGGACCTTCCTCTATTAATAAAATTGAGATTAGTCTTTATAGGAAAAGCATGCTATGAGCCACTTCTTCGTCGGTAGGCATGTAGGAGCTTACTCTCCACATGACCCCTTCTACGTTGGGTAAGTAGTATGTGTTGACCTATTTTACCTCAACACTATAGTTCGAGTAATATCTCGTAGTTATAGTGGACTAATAGATAGGATTTACTGAAATCTATCGACCAAGAATTCTAACAGTAGAATTAGCCAAGAGGTTGGCTTATCAGTTTAAAGAAATTGAGTCTTGGGATCATTTATATAATTCTCGAGGGAGGTCGATTATATGAGTGCACGAGTCATTGCATTAAAATGTTATTGTTTTTGACTTAAACTTTTAAAACTATGATTTCTTATCTTCTCTCTTCTTCTTCTTTCTTTTCACAGTTTCGAATACGTTATATACAGATATAACTACTATAACAAATGGTTGTACGTGTAACAACCTGGTTTTTCGTGACTTTAATTAAACTAAGGCGGAATATTAATTAAGTCTATTTATTACAAAACCAGCTGTCATCGTATTACAACTCATTATACATAATAAGAGTCATAGATAAAACAGAGTTTAATCGATTACATTCTCTCAAAATATAGAATACAGCCTTCAATCCCCTTGTGTAGATCAACATTCAAGTCTCGGGGTACCTAAGACTGTTCTCAAAAATTGTTACGGGAGGAACTGTAGTACGTCATCCTAAGGGCCTTTGTCAGACTAGAGTTAGCCACAGAGCAAATAGCAAGTAAAGATTCATAAAGTTCAGATTCTATCGCTCGTCTAACTAGTTTATTATTATTAGGTCGGTCCTTAAGATTCTACCCTTTCCCACATTTTAAAATGATCTAATTTGTTATTTTAGCGATCTAAAGATTTCTAATTTATTATTTGATCCTATAAGTCTATGCCTGACATACGATATGAATGTCTGGCCCAGGTGTCGCCTCGCTATGTGAGATAACTTTAAGTCATTCACGGTCGCAAAGATGACTCTCGATACCAACCAGAATAACCTGGTTTTTCGTGACTTTAATTAAACTAAAGGCGGAAAATTAATTAAGTCTATATATTATAAACCCAATTGTTATCGTATTAAAACCCTAAATACATAGTACGAGTTTTAGGATAAAACAGAGTATATATTCTATTACAAATCTCTCCAAAAACAACGGAGTACAAAATAAGGTAAACCATCCCCAGCATTTGATAAATATAAGCCCTGGGTACTGCGATTCATCTCGTATTAGTGTTTTCTCCCCCAACACAATGTAAACGCATCCAATAAATCATGTAGTACAGCAATTATAGACATGTGCAACATACATGATAATTAAATAAAACAGATGGCAAACAGGCAAGCAAAGCACATAAGAAAATCATGATGATCCAAACACGAGTATAAACCAAACAATATATCATGCAACACTTATAACCAATCCTGTTCAATAAAACAATATCATTTCATTCATAATCGGGGTAGTCGACCCTTTTCAATTATTCATATAGCAACATATACTGCAGTCTTGACTACAGAGCGACTTGTGTACTCTCATAGTATATCAAAGTGCACTAGTTACTCAGACTCGTATATCAGATCAAACACTAAGTAGCGTACGTGATAACTACCTAATATCCAATACAACATGGATAATCTATCATACGTTGTCCTATGAACCACAACCAGTCAGGATGGAAGCATGCAAAACCCTACAAAAGCAAGGCCTGCTCATAAGTGCACGGTACATCAACGGACTTTAATGCTAGTATACCACTAGGTAAGAAGGACGATTCAATCCCTTATCTTATGTGTGCACACACTTTCACTTAGAAACGACACAGTCCTCGCTACCCGAGAGAGTATGCTTTTCCTAACCAAAACGATTAATACCTAACGACAAGGTCCCCGGGTGGGATGGTCATTTTCCGTTACCTCGTATGGACCGCAAAACGCAACAATTATGCCCATTCAAGGGTTGTATACGCCTGCTTGCCTAAAGACTATGAGAGTCATTAGAACGCCTCAGTCAGCACTGAGAGTGAAAGAGTCCCCATACGCGGCTACCTTTCCAACCATGGCACAATAGATTCGCAACATGACAGACACCCGATTATTTAACAAGTACTTTCTTTATTATTTTCTCGTTCCTTTATTTCTCCAGTGACAGTTCATAATAAACAATAACGTCGAACTTGTATAATGAAAATTTAGTTCTAGCAGTTCTTCAGGTAAACGGAAGCACATAGAAAACTTAAATAATTTATTTGGAGTCCAATCGTAAATTTTAAATATTTTTACTATTCACGTATTTTACTATTCACGTATTTACTATTCATCGTATTTACTATTCATCGTATTTACTATTCATCGTATTTACTATTCATCGTATTTCACTATTCATCTTATTTACTATTCCTCGTATTTATACGTATTCGTATTTTCGTATTCCGTATTGGTACGTATTTTTATACTTCGTATTTTATTCGTATTTTATACGTATATGTATTCTTATACTTAGTATTTATTATTTTATTTGCTTTATACTTAGTATTTATTATTTGACTTTATTTATACTTAGTATTTTTACACTCTTATACATTTTTATACTAAGGCTATTTTAGAAATTAAAACTAAGCTTTTTATTTACTAAGTGTAAAATTCTAGTTTTAAAGTCGTTAAGTTCGTTTTGTATTTAGTGATTTTTGGAAATATTTTAGGGGTCTAGTTTTAAAGTTGTTAAGTTCATTTTGTATTTAGCGGTTTTGAAATATATTTTAATTGAACTCGTTAAGTTCATTTTGTATTTAGTGATTTTGAAACATATTTAAATCAAAGTGGTTAAGTTCATTTTTATACTTGGTGATTTAAATGATATTTCAAAAGTAAAACTCGGTTTAGATTTAGTCGTATACTTAGCTAAAATTTATGCGGTTTCAAATTTTAGCGAGGTTGTCGTAGTTCTTTTTAAATAGTCCGTATCTCCACATCCTCAATTAAGCATAGGTAGTAACACACGATGTGATTCATTTTAATATATGTAACGTTTATTTTTATCGGTTTCGTTGATTCTTTTTATTAACGATTCTTTTTACAACAAAAATATAAAGCTAATTACTAATCAATTATAGTGATTAAGTGATAAATTCATTTTGACCAAAATTGACCCAATTATATTGGAAATGCCGTGGCCCTTTTATACACTACTCCATTTATTATTTTTTTTTGTTTTTATTAATAAATCAATACTTTAACTAATTTAAATTACCTAAGTGATAAAAATAAAAAGTGACAAATTCATTTTTAGTCAAAAATGGACCTAAATGCCGTGGCCCTTTATACATGACAATTTATTTTTGTTTTCTAATTTTATCGGTTTTTGACTTAAAGTTTTTATATACTAATTATTTAGTTTATGCTAAAGTGACTTAAACTAGTAAACAAAACGATAAATACTAAAACTTATAAAAATTTATAAATCAAACTTAGTCATATGATGAAGAACACAATGAGATGTGATGAACACTAATACTTTTATTATGAACATTATTTAGTCAAATTTTTATATGTTTATATAATTTTCTCAAATTTTTCATACAAGTCTAATTTATCCTAACTAATCATAATATGTTATTTAGAAAAATTAAAACTAAAAATTTGTCCATTAAAATCAAAATAGCCGTGTGATATGTATATAAGTTCACAATTTTTAAATTTTGATTTTTATACTTCTAATTCAACAACTAATTTATTCTATATCATATACATATTTAATCATGAGTGAAAAACAACTACAAACATTAACACACAAAAGAAAAATCATTATAACATAAGAATAACAATAATACTTCAAGAACACAATAAAACATTATAACACATTTAAATTCATAACGATTTCATTTTAAGTCCTAAACAAAAACTAATTATATATTCATGTACATATTAGCCTAAGTATTTTAAGCATGCAATTTACAAAAATTAAAACGAAAAATTAAAGCTAAAAATAGAGGGTGGCCGTGGGTTTACTATAGTGAGCAAACAATTTCTTTTTTCGATTTTTGTCTCCTAATTTAACATGTGAATGCTAGGTGATCATAAGCACAATAAATATAACACATAAACATTTATTTCATGCGATTAACAAAATTAAAACCTAGTGTGCGGGGGCACCTTAATTAGGTTAGTAGCAAATTTGATTAGCAGCTTGCCTGGACCGACAATATGATCAAACCGGCTCAAGTCGTCTTCACCACCTTGCTCCTCGTCTTTGATTAGGAGAGTACATAAAAATGAAAATAAGAAAGTTAGTAATTTATTTTACTAAGCTAACTAAACATTACTAATAAAATTTATGTGTAGTATTGTTTTTAGTTTAGTTGTTGTTTTCATTTTAAATGATTTCGATTTATGTTCATATTTTAATTGTATGTATATAGAGCAAGTGAGTACTAAATATAGATGATGAAGAGCTTATTTAAGTGTGCTAATTAATTTAAGCAAATAAAATGAAAGATTAAAGAATGAAAAGGATTAAAGAGGATGGAAAAATAGATGTGTTCTTGAGCTTGCATGAAGAACAAGCTTACTTGTTCTTGAGTAAGATTTTATTAGAGAGAAAATGACTTAGAGAATTTTGGTGTGTGTGTGTGTACTAAACCGAGTAGTAGTAGTAATATAGTAGTGTTTGTGTTTTATTTTTGTATCTTAATGTAATGTGAATGCAATTCTATTTAGTTGCTTAAATGATTAAATTTAAATGAGCTAGAATGATGATGAATTGTGTAGAGTATAAGGAGGATTAGACATGGTGCAAAAGGAGAAGAAAATGGAAGAGGATAACTTGACCCTTGACCCCAAAATCTCTACCAACATACATGCACATGTCCCGATTTTTCGTTTTTGAAATTTTCGATTCGCGCGTACGCGAAAAGTCTCGAAATGAAATATATAGTCTTAAAATAATGTTTAGAAGTAAGATCAAAAATTAAAATGAAGAAAAACGTAGGAAAGAATCCAAAACAAAAATTGGGTCTAGAATCCTCGAAACTTTGAAATAAAATCTTACTTGACCGAAATACATATTTTTTTCATTGAATGTTATCGAATTAAATCATTATGATCAAACGTCAAAAAGTTTATCAGTTTTGAATAAGTGTAGCTCATTATATCGAGTTTTAGTGAAAGTGCTAGTTAAATCAAAAGGAATAGTAATCTTATATTATTATAATATGTTTTGTTAGTATAACCTAAATTGATTAAGCCTTAACCATTTTTGTTAGATTAGGATTAGGAGTAAGTGTAATTGAAAAAGGATTAGATGATTTAATCCTTTAAGTGGCTCGGCCACTTTGGTTAAGATTGACCTTGATTTGCGTGCCCAAATTTGTCGTTGAGAAATTTGTAGTATAGTCTTCATTTGATTTATCGAGTTTGAAAATGAAGGAATAAGTTCAAATTCAAAGTAATTCAAAATGGTTTTAGTTTAGGTATGAAAACGACTTGTAGTGTATTGTATTAGGAATTTAATGAGCGAGGATGATTAATTATTGATTTCCTAATTATAATTAGCTTAAATTAACACGGGGTGTTACAATCCTCCCCCCTTAAAGAAGTTTCGTCCCCGAAACTTAAAGTTAACTAGGTGGTTAAGGTTACCTGTGCTGAACAGTTCTGGGTATTTCTCCTTCATTGACGACTCGGTTTCCCAAGTAGCTTGTTCGGTATTATGACCCCTCCAAAGGACTTTGATTAAGGGTATTGCCTTTCGTCTCAGGGTCTTGGTTTCCCGTGCCAAAATTTCCACCGGTTTCTCAGAGTACAACATATTAGGCTCGATCTCGATGACGTCGGGCGAAACGACGATGTGGCTTGGATCAGATCGATACCTCCGTAGTTGAGATACGTGGAAAACATTGTGTACTCTTGATAGGTTAGGCGGTAGAGTAAGTCGATACGCCACCTCCCCGATTCGCTCAAGTATCTCATAGGGTCCTATATACTTCGGGCTTAGCTTCCCTTTTAAGCCGAATCGTTTTACCCCTTTCATGGGCGACACTTTCAGAAATACTTTGTCACCTTCCTGGAATTCAATAGGCTTACGATGTTGATCAGCATACTTCTTTTGTCGATCTTGGGCTGCTAGTAGTCTTTCTCGGATGATCTTAATGTGTTCGATTTGGTCCTGAATAGTTTGGGGTCCGGTACCCACATTGTCGCTAGCATCGTCCCAACACACTGGACTTCGACATTTCCTTCCATATAGAGCTTCAAAAGGGGCACATTTGAGGCTGGCATGATAACTGTTGTTGTAGGAGAACTCGATCAAAGGTAAACTCTTTTCCCAGTTAGCGTTAAACTCCATCGTGCAAGCTCTCAACATGTCCTCTAAGGTTTGAATGGTTCGTTCAGTCTGGCCATCTGTAGCCGGGTGAAAAGCGGTGCTCATTTTCAACTGGCTACCTAAGGCTTCTTGCAGCTTCTTCCAGAAATGGGAAGTAAACCTTGCGTCCCTATCAGAAATGATATCGAGGGGCACGCCATGCAAACTGATCACTTCTTTTTCATAGGCCTTTGCTAAATCATCCAGTCCCCATGTCTCCCTTATCGGAATAAAGTGGGCAGACTTCGTTAATCGATCCACAATGACCCAGATTGCATCTTTACCACTCGAGGTCCTCGGTAGTCCCATAATGAAGTCCATTGAGATTGAGTCCCATTTCCCTCGTGGTATTTCTAACGGTTGTAGGAGTCCTCCCGGTCTCTGATGTTCGAATTTCACCTTCTGACAAATCAAGCATTTAGCAACGTGTTCGGCTATCTCTTTTTTCATCCCGATCCACCAGAATCGTAATTTCAAATCTTGGTACATCTTGTCTGACCCAGGATGTACGGAATATCGGGTGCTGTGTGCTTCGTCTAAAATTCTGCGTTTTAGCGCCTCATTGTTTGGTATACACCATCTCTCTTTGAATCGAAGACTCCCGTCAGGGTGAATTTTAAATCCTTCAGTCCCTTCTGACGGAATCCTTCCTCGAATCGTTACTAGTTCAGGGTCTTCCCATTGTAGTGCTCGGATGTCGTGGAGTATCTCGGGTTCCACTACCATTGCATTTAAATCAGTATCATCGGACTGTACTAAGTCCAAGTTCAATCTTCTCAAATCTTGAACGAGGTCGGATGGAATCTCCCAGATATTATTCAGTGAGCGTGGAGTCTTACGACTTAAAGCGTCTGCTACGACGTTTGCTTTTCCTTCGTGATAGAGCAGCTCGATCTTGTAGTCTTTGATCAGTTCTAGCCACCTCCTTTGTCTCATATTCAGCTCTTTCTGCGTGAATATGTACTTCAAACTCTTGTGGTCAGTGTAGAACTTTATGCTGACCCCGTAAAGATAATGTCGCCAAATCTTCAAAGCGAACACAACTGCTGCGAGCTCAAGATCATGGGTTGGATAGTTCTTTTCATGCACCTTGAGTTGTCTAGATGCATAAGCGATCACCTTGCCCTGCTGCATTAGGACACATCCTAGTCCATTTAAGGACGCATCGCTATACACCTCGTATTCATCCCCGTCAGTTGGTAGGGCTAGGGCCGTATGATGGTCGACCTTGTTTTGAGTTCTAGGAACGCCTTTTCACGCTGGTCCCACACAAATTTGGAGTCTTTCTGTAGGAGTTTAGTCATTGGGCGTGCTACCTTTGAAAAGTCGGGTACGAATCGTCTGTAGTAACCAGCCAAGCCTAGAAAGCTTCGAACTTCTGTGACGGTCTTGGGTGCGACCCAATCCTTTACGGCTTCTATCTTTGCTGGGTCTACCATTACTCCTTCCTTCGAAATCACGTGGCCCAGGAATGCCACTTCACTCAACCAGAATTCGCACTTAGAGAATTTTGCATACCATTTATCTTTCCTTAAAATTTCCAACACAGTGCGTAGATGTTCTTCGTGTTCTCTCTCAGTCTTTGAGTAGATTAGGATGTCATCTATGAATACGACCACGCAAACGTCCAGGTATTCGTGGAAGGTTCTGTTCATCTGATCCATGAACACTGCAGGTGCGTTGGTGAGGCCAAAAGGCATCACTTTGAACTCATAGTGGCCGTATCTAGATCGGAACACAGTCTTCTGTATGTCCTCCTTTCGTACACCTATCTGATGATAACCCGATCTTAAATCAATTTTGGAGAAGACACCTGCTCCCTTGAGTTGATCGAATAGGTCGTCTATCCTAGGCAAAGGGTAACGATTTTTGATTGTAACCTTGTTGAGTTCACGGTAGTCGATGCATAGGCGCATACTCCCGTCCTTTTTCTTAACAAAAAGTATAGGAGCGCCCCAAGGCGAGACACTTTCGATGCATGAAGCCTCGATCTATTAACTCCTCCAATTGTTTCTTAAGTTCCTGGAGTTCAACTGGTGCCATTCGGTAGGGTGCCTTTGAGATGGGTGCGGTGCCTGGCAGTAAGTCGATTGAGAACTCTACATCTCGTGCAGGCGGCAGGCCTGGCAGTTCATCAGGAAACACATCCGGGTATTCATTTACAATGTGAATGTTCTCAATCTTTTTCTCGTCCTCTATTTTGTTGATGCTGCACAGAAATACTTGATGTCCCTTTCTCCCCATGCTCTGAATTTTCATGGCAGACACGAATCGCACTTTTTCCTTTGAAAGCGGATTTTGGTAAGTCACCACCGTTCCATTAGGACCCTTCAATGTAATTCTCCGGTCTCGGCACTTGAACGTAGCATGATGACGAGTTAACCAATCCATTCCCAAAATTATATCGAATTCAGGAAGGTCGAATAGAATCAGGTCGGAAAGAAAGTTCGTGTGGTGAATCATAATTTGTACGTTATTGTACTTTGCAGAACAAGTAATATTTTTGCCATTTGGTAGCGATATGTTAGTGCGTATTTGTTCAGGTTTTATAAGTTTGGATTTTGCTAGAAATTTTGTTGAGATAAAAGATAAGGATGCACCCGTATCGAACAAAATAAAGGCAGGTACAGAGTTAACCAAAAATTTACCAGTGACGACGTCTACATCCCGACAAATTCTCAAGATCACCATCATTCTCTCGACAAAGACATATACCCTCCCCTGAACTCTTACGGCGGGCGGTGGTCCCGTGTTTACTCTACCCAGTGTTCCCTTTTTAGGGCAGACGTTGGCCTTATGGCCTACTTCCCTGCATATGAAGCACGTGATCGGCGCGCCATTGCATTGTTTCCCCGGGTGTAGTCGTTGTAGACAGGAACGACACTTATCGGCCTCGTATATTGGTGGAGGCCCTGGTGGGTTGGGGGTAAACCTTGGCTTGTTCTGGGTGGTGTTCTGAGCGAAGTTTGCAGGCTTCTGGTAACTCCTGATTGCTGGATTAGGCCTCGGTAGGAAAGGTCGTTGGTAGTTAGGCTTCTGAATGAAGCTGGCGCTCGCCACAGAAGGCGTAAACACTCTCTTCTTCCCTTTCTCCTCTGCTTCGTTCTTCTGGATTGACGCCCAGATACCCGTTGCCTTCTCATAGGCTTCAGCAAAGTTTCGGCAATTGAACCCGCTCATGATCAACTGTAAACTGTAAGTCATTCCCCGAACATATCGGTTGGCGAGTTCTTCCTCATCGATCGTTATCTTGGGAGCAAATTTTGACAGCTCCTGGAACTTTTCGGTTTATGCCTGCAGCTGCATATTACCCTGTTTCAAATTCCTAAACTCTTCCTCTTTGTTCCACCTGAGTTCCTGCCCGAAATACTTGCTCTCTAAAAGCGTTTTGAACTCGCTCCAGTTGTAGATTCTGAGTGGGAAATTAGATCTGATTAGGCGCCACCAACTGTTCGCCTCTCCCTTCAAGTAATATGCCACCACATTCACCATTTCTGTGGGGGGTATCTTGCTGAGCTCCAGCAGTTTCTCCATTTCCTCGATCCATTCAGTCAGGACCACAGGATCGACGGATCCAGAGTATGTTAAAGGACGGTGTTTGGAGAATCTTTCAAATCTTGTTGATTATTCACGCCCCATGGTACTGGTGGGTATTCTGAGCAATCTTCATGATTGCGTCCTCAAAACCTCTCCTTCTTGCCTCCTCTTCGAGGAATTGTTGGTTAAGATCATTGTCTGGAATATCGTTTTCAGCCATTCTGTAAAATGAAATAAAGACGAAGTTGTATGAATTTTGAGTAGTTAACAAGATAGACACATTATAAAATGCAAGGTAAAAGACATTTCATTGATAATGTAAAAGGATTACATCAAAAAGTTACAAAGCCTCCTAATACATTCTCTATGAAATGAACTAAGGTGAAAACTTAGATACAAGTTCAGCAAAATAACACAAAAGCTTAGATACATCCTCAAGAGTTATAAAATTAGATCGAGGATGACAAAAGATTTGTCCTAGATTCTAAGCAAACTTTGAGTAGTGGTATTCTTCCTCCGAGAAGTCAGATTTATACTTAATAAAGATTAGTTGCGTCAGCCAAACCGAGCTTGAACTCCTCCCAGCTCAGGTAGTATTCACCCTCAAGAATAGCTGGGGAGCGTAGTCGTCTCCACCATGCTTTGGCCTCTTCATCAAGGCAAGCAGCTGCTAGGGAGGTTTTCCATTCCTCTCTAACCGAGTGTACCAGGAACCTCGCATACATACTCCTGATCCACGGGTATAGTGTCCCGCTAATTCCCTCAAATGTCTCAGGCTTTCCCTGCATGAACGCTTCGATCACGTCGGTATGTTCCGAGGATCGACGGAGGTGATCAGGAACTCGATGCTCCATATACGGAGTCTTAAGTGCCCTAGTCTTCCAGTCGATTTCCGAATCACTCGAGTCCTGTGATCTCTTCCATGACTTCAACTGTTGACGTCGTGCGTAGGCCTCGATGGCTTTCTTGCGAGCCTTCTCCTTTGGTGTCCACTCAGAGTACCTCTTACCGCACGGTAGTCTCATCTGAAATCAATTTGGATAAAATAATTTAAATGAGATTTGGAAGTACAAATATGTATGTATAATTTTAAAATAATGCGTTAAGAAAAGCATACAACTAGGTAGTAACATAACGTCTCCATATATATATATAAACATATACATGGGTAGAATATTACATTTCAAAGGAATATAATACATAAGTTCACCAAACGTCACATCCGAATATAACATCCATAGTCAGTAGGAAGGAAGACGATATTAAGATCGTTCTTAGGATGGTTAAAAGTCGATTACATATATTTTACAAGCTGAGTCAAATGACCCTAAATATGATTTGCGACCTCAAGAGTCTCCCCGATAAGATCCCTCTCCTGCATCGGGAGTAGTTCAGCTAGCAATGGGGGATAGTCGTGCCTTAATTCTTGATACATCAAGTTCTCAAGTAATTCTTCGTGCTCCATCCACCCTGGTGGTTGCATCTCCCTCAGAAGTGGGTCGGGGTGACACATGCGATCCATATATCGATCGTAATCCAGGAGGAGTTGCCATCCTAGTGGTGTCCAAAACTCGTCGTACGGGTGAAAGCTCTCAATCAGCGTCAGGCCTAAGCCAATGCCCCTAGTGTGGTAGGGTCTAGTCGTCGTGATCCCATTAGCCTCCACGTATTGCTCTATGACGTGGGAATGGTTACATATATATGCATCTCGTGGCATCATCGGTGGACGTTGTGGTAGATTGTTACGGGAGGAACTGTAGTACGTCATCCTAAGGGCCTTTGTCAGACTAGAGTTAGCCACAGAGCAAATAGCAAGTAAAGATTCATAAAGTTCAGATTCTATCGCTCGTCTAACTAGTTTATTATTATTAGGTCGGTCCTTAAGATTCTACCCTTTCCCACATTTTAAAATGATCTAATTTGTTATTTTAGCGATCTAAAGATTTCTAATTTATTATTTGATCCTATAAGTCTATGCCTGACATACGATATGAATGTCTGGCCCAGGTGTCGCCTCGCTATGTGAGATAACTTTAAGTCATTCACGGTCGCAAGACAGCTTTGATACCAACTGTAACAACCTGGTTTTTCGTGACTTTAATTAAACTAAGGCGGAAAATTAATTAAGTCTATATATTTATTGTTACGGGAGGAACTGTAGTACGTCATCCTAAGGGCCTTTGTCAGACTAGAGTTAGCCACAGAGCAAATAGCAAGTAAAGATTCATAAAGTTCAGATTCTATCGCTCGTCTAACTAGTTTATTATTATTAGGTCGGTCCTTAAGATTCTACCCTTTCCCACATTTTAAAATGATCTAATTTGTTATTTTAGCGATCTAAAGATTTCTAATTTATTATTTGATCCTATAAGTCTATGCCTGACATACGATATGAATGTCTGGCCCAGGTGTCGCCTCGCTATGTGAGATAACTTTAAGTCATTCACGGTCGCAAGACAGCTCTGATACCAACTGTAACAACCTGGTTTTTCGTGACTTTAATTAAACTAAGGCGGAAAATTAATTAAGTCTATATATTATAAACCAGCTGTTATCGTATTAAAACTCTAAATACATAGTACGAGTTTTAGGATAAAACAGAGTATATATTCTATTACAAATCTCTCCAAAAACAACGGAGTACAAAATAAGGTAAACCATCCCCAGCATTTGATAAATATAAGCCCTCGGGGTACCTGCAGTTCATCTCGTATTAGTGTTTTCTCCCCCAACACAATGTAAACGCATCCAATAAATCATGTAGTACAGCAATTATAGACATGTGCAACATACATGATAATTAAATAAAACAGATGGCAAACAGGCAAGCAAAGCACATAAGAAAATCATGATGATCCAAACACGAGTATAAACCAAACAATATATCATGCAACACTTATAACCAATCCTGTTCAATAAAACAATATCATTTCATTCATAATCGGGGTAGTCGACCCTTTTCAATTATTCATATAGCAACATATACTCGCGAGTCTTGACTACAGAGCGACTTGTGTACTCTCATAGTATATCAAAGTGCACTAGTTACTCAGACTCGTATATCAGATCAAACACTAAGTAGCGTACGTGATAACTACCTAATATCCAATACAACATGGATAATCTATCATACGTTGTCCTATGAACCACAACCAGTCAGGATGGAAGCATGCAAAACCCTACAAAAGCAAGGCCTGCTCATAAGCTGCCGGGTACATCAACGGACTTTAATGCTAGTATACCACTAGGTAAGAAGGACGATTCAATCCCTTATCTTATGTGTGCACACACTTTCACTTAGAAACGACACAGTCCTCGCTACCCGAGAGAGTATGCTTTTCCTAACCAAAACGATTAATACCTAACGACAAGGTCCCCGGGTGGGATGGTCATTTTCCGTTACCTCGTATGGACCGCAAAACGCAACAATTATGCCCATTCAAGGGTTGTATACGCCTGCTTGCCTAAAGACTATGAGAGTCATTAGAACGCCTCAGTCAGCACTGAGAGTGAAAGAGTCCCCATACGCGGCTACCTTTCCAACCATGGCACAATAGATTCGCAACATGACAGACACCCGAGTATTTAACAAGTACTTTCTTTATTATTTTCTCGTTCCTTTATTTCTCCAGTGACAGTTCATAATAAACAATAACGTCGAACTTGTATAATGAAAATTTAGTTCTAGCAGTTCTTCAGGTAAACGGAAGCACATAGAAAACTTAAATAATTTATTTGGAGTCCAATCGTAAATTTTAAATATTTTTACTATTCACGTATTTTACTATTCACGTATTTACTATTCATCGTATTTACTATTCATCGTATTTACTATTCATCGTATTTACTAATCAACGCAGTTCACTATTCATCGTATTTACTATTCCTCGTATTTATACGTATTCGTATTTTCAGATTCGTATTAGTACGTATTTTTATACTTCGTATTTTATTCGTATTTTATACGTATATGTATTCTTATACTTAGTATTTATTATTTTATTTGCTTTATACTTAGTATTTATTATTTGACTTTATTTATACTTAGTATTTTTACACTCTTATACATTTTTATACTAAGGCTATTTTAGAAATTAAAACTAAGCTTTTTATTTACTAAGTGTAAAATTCTAGTTTTAAAGTCGTTAAGTTCGTTTTGTATTTAGTGATTTTTGGAAATATTTTAGGGGTCTAGTTTTAAAGTTGTTAAGTTCATTTTGTATTTAGCGGTTTTGAAATATATTTTAATTGAACTCGTTAAGTTCATTTTGTATTTAGTGATTTTGAAACATATTTAAATCAAAGTGGTTAAGTTCATTTTTATACTTGGTGATTTAAATGATATTTCAAAAGTAAAACTCGGTTTAGATTTAGTCGTATACTTAGCTAAAATTTAAGCGGTTTCAAATTTTAGCGAGGTTGTCGTAGTTCTTTTTAAATAGTCCGTATCTCCACATCCTCAATTAAGCATAGGTAGTAACACACGATGTGATTCATTTTAATATATGTAACGTTTATTTTTATCGGTTTCGTTGATTCTTTTTATTAACGATTCTTTTTACAACAAAAATATAAAGCTAATTACTAATCAATTATAGTGATTAAGTGATAAATTCATTTTGACCAAAATTGACCCAATTATATTGGAAATGCCGTGGCCCTTTTATACACTACTCCATTTATTATTTTTTTTTGTTTTTATTAATAAATCAATACTTTAACTAATTTAAATTACCTAAGTGATAAAAATAAAAGTGACAAATTCATTTTTAGTCAAAAATGGACCTAAATGCCGTGGGCCCTTTATACATGACAATTTATTTTTGTTTTCTAATTTTATCGGTTTTTGACTTAAAGTTTTTATATACTAATTATTTAGTTTATGCTAAAGTGACTTAAACTAGTAAACAAAACGATAAATACTAAAACTTATAAAAATTTATAAATCAAACTTAGTCATATGATGAAGAACACAATGAGATGTGATGAACACTAATACTTTTATTATGAACATTATTTAGTCAAATTTTTATATGTTTATATAATTTTCTCAAATTTTTCATACAAGTCTAATTTATCCTAACTAATCATAATATGTTATTTAGAAAAATTAAAACTAAAAATTTGTCCATTAAAATCAAAATAATAGTGTGATATGTATATAAGTTCTCAATTTTTAAATTTTGATTTTTATACTTCTAATTCAACAACTAATTTATTCTATATCATATACATATTTAATCATGAGTGAAAAACAACTACAAACATTAACACACAAAAGAAAAATCATTATAACATAAGAATAACAATAATACTTCAAGAACACAATAAAACATTATAACACATTTAAATTCATAACGATTTCATTTTAAGTCCTAAACAAAAACTAATTATATATTCATGTACATATTAGCCTAAGTATTTTAAGCATGCAATTTACAAAAATTAAAACGAAAAATTAAAGCTAAAAATAGAGGGTGGCCGTGGGTTTACTATAGTGAGCAAACAATTTCTTTTTTCGATTTTTGTCTCCTAATTTAACATGTGAATGCTAGGTGATCATAAGCACAATAAATATAACACATAAACATTTATTTCATGCGATTAACAAAATTAAAACCTAGTGTGCGGGGGCACCTTAATTAGGTTAGTAGCAAATTTGTTTAGCAGTTGTCGGGATCGACAATATGATCAAACCGGCTCAAGTCGTCTTCACCACCTTGCTCCTCGTCTTTGATTAGGAGAGTACATAAAAATGAAAATAAGAAAGTTAGTAATTTATTTTACTAAGCTAGCTAAACATTACTAATAAAATTTATGTGTAGTATTGTTTTTAGTTTAGTTGTTGTTTTCATTTTAAATGATTTCGATTTATGTTCATATTTTAATTGTATGTATATAGAGCAAGTGAGTACTAAATATAGATGATGAAGAGCTTATTTAAGTGTGCTAATTAATTTAAGCAAATAAAATGAAAGATTAAAGAATGAAAAGGATTAAAGAGGATGGAAAAATAGATGTGTTCTTGAGCTTGCATGAAGAACAAGCTTACTTGTTCTTGAGTAAGATTTTATTAGAGAGAAAATGACTTAGAGAATTTTGGTGTGTGTGTGTGTACTAAACCAAGTAGTAGTAGTAATATAGTAGTGTTTGTGTTTTATTTTTGTATCTTAATGTAATGTGAATGCAATTCTATTTAGTTGCTTAAATGATTAAATTTAAATGAGCTAGAATGATGATGAATTGTGTAGAGTATAAGGAGGATTAGACATGGTGCAAAAGGAGAAGAAAATGGAAGAGGATAACTTGACCCTTGACCCCAAAAATCTCGGCCAACATACATGCACATGTCCCGATTTTTCGTTTTGAAATTTTTCATTCAGCAGACGTCTGAAACGTCTCGAAATGAAATATATAGTCTTAAAATAATGTTTAGAAGTAAGATCAAAAATTAAAATGAAGAAAAACGTAGGAAAGAATCCAAAACAAAAATTGGGTCTAGAATCCTCGAAACTTTGAAATAAAATCTTACTTGACCGAAATACATATTTTTTTCATTGAATGTTATCGAATTAAATCATTATGATCAAACGTCAAAAGTTTATCAGTTTTGAATAAGTGTAGCTCATTATATCGAGTTTTAGTGAAAGTGCTAGTTAAATCAAAAGGAATAGTAATCTTATATTATTATAATATGTTTTGTTAGTATAACCTAAATTGATTAAGCCTTAACCATTTTTGTTAGATTAGGATTAGGAGTAAGTGTAATTGAAAAAGGATTAGATGATTTAATCCTTTAAGTGGCTCGGCCACTTTGGTCAAGATTGACCTTGATTTGCGTGCCCAAATTTGTCGTTGAGAAATTTGTAGTATAGTCTTCATTTGATTTATCGAGTTTGAAAATGAAGGAATAAGTTCAAATTCAAAGTAATTCAAAATGGTTTTAGTTTAGGTATGAAAACGACTTGTAGTGTATTGTATTAGGAATTTAATGAGCGAGGATGATTAATTATTGATTTCCTAATTATAATTAGCTTAAATTAACACGGGGTGTTACAATTTAATCATCAAATTATCACAATTCATAATCATGTAGGCAAATCATTATCATCTCATTCATATTCGGGGTAGTCGACCCTTTTCAATTATTCATATAGCAACATATACTCGCGAGTCTTGACTACAGAGTGGCTTGTGCACTCTCATGGTAAATCACCCATATGATCCGCCATCAAAGTGCACTAGTTACTCAGACTCGTACATCAGATCAAACACTAAGTAGCATAAGATACAGCTACCTAACATCCAACACAACATGGATAATCTAAGACGAAACACGACCATAAGCCAACAAACTAGCAAGGATGGAAACATGCAGACCTAATAAGCGTCCGCGCATTAGCGTGCCGGTCACATCAACGGACTTTAAATGCTAACGATATCAAGCAGGTAATAAGGAGGATCTGTAACACCCCGTGTTTTTGAAACACATTTTTATAAAAGAATTTAATTCCTTAGATTAAATTCATCCTTTTTCCTTATAATAAAAATGCGACTGAATTTTTTTCGCTAAACATGTAACCCTCCATGTTTAGTTAAGCCTTTTATAATTGCACAAGTCTTTAATTAAGCATTCTCGCTCATTAAATTTCTAACACAATACACTACAAGCTATTTTGCACCTAAATTAAAACCGTTTTGAATTACTTTGAATTTGAACTTTATTTCTACATTTTCAAACTCGATAAATCAAACAAAGAATCTACGACAATTTTCTCAACAACAAATTTTGGCACGCAAATCGAGGTCAAACTTTGACTAAAAGACCAAGCCACCTAAGTGTGATTAAGTCACCTAATCTTTTCTTAAATATACTTACTCATAATCCAAATCTAATTAAAAATGTTTAAGCTTAATCATTTTGATTATTACTAACAAAACATATTATAATAATATAAAATTACTATTCTTTTTTTTATTTAACTAACACATTCACTAAAACTCGATATAATGAGCCACACTTATTCAAAACTGATAAACTTTTTGACGTTTGAGCATTATGATTTAATTCGATAACATTCAATGAAAAAAAATATGTATTTCGGTCAAGTAAGATTTTATTTCAAAGTTTCGAGGATTCTAGACCCAATTTTTGTTTTGGATCCTTTTCAACGTTTTTCTTCATTTTAATTTTTGACCTTACTTCGAACCATCATTTTAAGACTATATATTTTATTTCGAGACTTTTCGCACGCCAGAATCGAAAATTTCAAAAACAAAAATCGAGCCCTTTAATGTTCAAGTTGGCCGAAATTTTTGGACCTTTGGTCCATCTTATCTTCTTCCATTCTTACAACTTTAGTACCATGTCTAAATCACTCTTACACCCTAGTTTTTCATCATCACTTCTTAGCTTAGTTCTAGTTTAAGTGTGAATACAAAAACTAATCCTAATGCATTACAAAATCAAAACACAAATTACTACTACACTACTACATATCACACGTACCATTCCCAAACAAAACACAAACACAAATATTTTTCTAAGTCTTTTACTCTCTAAAATAAAATCATACTCAAGAGCATTAGTAAGCTTGTTCATTACAACTCAAGAACACATCATATATTCATCCTCTTTAATTCTTTTCCTTCCTTAATCTTTTATTTTAATTGCTTAAATTAATTAGCCCACTTAAATAAGCTCTTCATTATTTATATTTGGTACTCACTTGCTCTATTTACATACAATTGAAATATGAACATAAATCGAAATCTTTTAAAATGAAAACATCTTAAACTAAAAACAATACTACACCTAAATTCTATTAGTATAGTTTAGCTTAGTAAAATAAATTACTAACTTTCTTATTTTCATTCTCATGTACTAATTCTACCCAAAGACGAGGAGCAAGGTGGTGAAGTCGACTTGAGCCAATTTGACCATATTGTGGATCCCGACAATTGCTAAACAATTTGCTCTTAACCTAATTAAGGTGCTCCCGCACACTATATTTGATAAGCACCTACACTTGCTTGATTATATGTTATGTTTGAATGTGTATATCACTTTAGGTTTTGCATGACTAATTACAAGACAAAAATCAAAAAAATAAAACTTGTGTAGAACATGTAAACCTCTCGGCCACCCTTTAATTTTTCACCTAATTTTTCGTTTTAATTTTTGTTAATTGCATGCTTAAAATACTAGATATAAGAGGTATATGAAAATATAATTAGTTTATGTTTAGGATTTAAAATGAAATTGTTATGAAATTTAAGTGTTTATGAAGTATTCTTGTTCTTGAATTTATTGTTGTTATTCTTGTGTTAAAATGATTTTGCTTTTGTATGTTAATGTTTGTATATGATTTCCACATATGTTAAATATATAAAAGATGTTAAGTAAATTAGTTGTTGAATTAGAAGTATAAAAATCAAAAATAAAAACTTAAACATATACATACATATACACGGCCTCCTTTAATAAAATGGACCAATTTTTAGTTTTAATTTTTCTAAATAACATATTATGATTAGTTTAGTTAAATAAGACTTGTATGGAAAATTTGAGAAAATTATAATAACTTATGAAAATTTGACTAAATTGTGTTCATATGAAAAGTATTAAAGTTCTTCAAATCTTCATATGTTCTTCAAGTAGATGACTAATTTTGATTCATAAATTTTATAAAGTTAAAGTTAAAAGTTGTTTTAATCCATTAGTGAATAAATACAATACTAATTATATAAGTTAAATAAGCTAAATCTTTATAATGAAAAAGTTAGAAAATTAAAGTGAGTAGAATCACTATTCATAAATGAAATAAAATATTTAGTGAAATTACATTTTAGTTTAAATCACTTTGGTATAATTTAAGCAATCATAATATAAAAACCTTAAGTCAAAAACCGATAAATTAGAAAACGAAAATAAACCACCCAATTATTTAGAGTGCCACGGTTTTGGGGTCATTTTTGGACCAATATTGATTTTGTCACTTTTTATTTTTATCACTTAAGTTAATTAAATTAGTTAAAGTAATGAATTGTTAATAAAAACAAAAAGAAATAATTGGTAAAAATGAATAAAGGCTCACGGCATCATCACTTTAAATGGGTAAATTTTGGTCAAAATGAATTTATCACTTAATCACTATAAATGATTAGTAATTAGTCTTATATTTTTATTGTAAAAAGAATCGTTAATAAAAAGAATCAACGAAACCGATAAAAATAAACGTTACATATATTAAAATGAATCATATCGTGTGTTACTACCTATGCTTAGTTGTGGATATGGA
The DNA here is from genome assembly GCA_023091065.1 of Dianthus caryophyllus. Classification (NCBI taxonomy): domain Eukaryota; kingdom Viridiplantae; phylum Streptophyta; class Magnoliopsida; order Caryophyllales; family Caryophyllaceae; genus Dianthus; species Dianthus caryophyllus. The sequence continues at coordinate 25,310,194 of CM041519.1, read as the reverse complement.
GATATGGACTATTTAAAATGAACTACGACAACCTCGCTAAAATTTGAAACCGCTTAAATTTTAGCTAAGTATACGACTAAATCTAAACCGAGTTTTACTTTTGAAATGTCATTTAAATCACCAAGTATAAAATGAACTTAACAATTTGATTTAAAATATATTTCAAAATGACTAAGTACAAAATGAACTTAACGACTTTAAACCTAGAATTCTATACTTAGTAAATAAAAGGGTTAGTTTTATTTTTAGAAATATCTTAAGTATAAAAATACAAATAAAATACAAAGTATAAGAATACGAATAAAATACTAAGTATAAATATACGAATAAAATACTAAGTATAAAATACGAGGAATAGTAAAATACGATGAATAGTAAATACGATGAATAGTAAATACGATGAATAGTAAATACGATGAATAGTAAATACGTGAATAGTAAAAATATTTAAAATTTACGATTGGACTCCAAATAAATTATTTAAGTTTCTATGTGCTTCCGTTTACCTGAAGAACTGCTAGAACTAAAATTTTCATTATACAAGTTCGACGTTATTGATTATTATGAACTGTCACTGGAGAAATAAAGGAACGAGAAAATGATAAAGAAAGTACTTGTTAAATACTCGGGTGTCTGTCATGTTACGAATCTATTGTGCCATGGTTGGAAAGGTAGCCGCATATGGGGACACTTGGCACCCTATGAATTGCCAGTGGTAATCTAATGACTCTCTCAGTCTTTATTTAACGTGACTCTCGCCCTATGAATCGAGTTCGTTCACGGGCCCATATGAGGTAATTGGAAAATGACCATTCCCACCCGGGGAATCTGTCGTAGTGTAATAGTCGTACCACTAGGGTAGTGTATGCATACATTAGACAAGGGATTTGGCTGTCCTTATTACCTACTTGATATCTTTAGCTTGAATGACTTGACCGTTGAATGTTTCCGGCCCTTCAGCTCCTGCGCAGGCCTTGCTTTTGTAAGGTTTTGCATGTTTCCATCCTAACTGGTTTTGGCTCATAGGACAACGTATGATAGATTATCCATGTTGTATTGAATATTAGGTAGTTATCACGTACGCTACTTAGTGTTTGGTTTGATGTACGAGTCTGAGCAGCTAGTGCACTTTGATAGAAGATTATATGGGTAATTATCTATGAGAGTACACGAGCCACTCTGTAGTCAAGACTCGCGAGTATATGTTGCTATATGAATATAATTGAAAAGGGTCGACTACCCCGAATGTGAATGAAATGATAATGATTTGCCTATATGATTATGAATTAAGAATAATTATCAATGATTGTTTTATGGTTATATTATTTGACGCATGCTCATGTTTGAATCACCATGATTCCTCTTATGTGTTGTTTAAACGCTTGCTATTTGTTTTTACTTATTTATATCATGTATTTCACATGTTTTAGAATTTCATGTGTCGAAAGAGTATTGCGGGAAAATGATAATGGTTAAACGCAGGTACCCCGAGACCAACGCTATTGAATGCTGGGGAGAGTTACCTTACTTTTTGTATTGCCTTTGAGAGAATGTAATCGAATATCTCTGCTTATCTTAAACTCGTATTATGTATACAGAGTTTTATGACGATAACAGCTGGTTTTGTAATATATAGACTTAATTAATTTTCCGCCTTAGTTTAATTAAAGTCACGAAAAACCGGGTTGTTACAGGATCAGTCCCTTGTCTTTTGCATGCATACACCACCCTATTGGTGCGACTATTACACTACGACAGATTCCCCGGATGGGAATGGCTATTTTCCGTTACCTCATATGGGCCCGTGAACGAATCGATACCCAGGGCGAAAATCACGTTAAATAACGACTGTGAGAGTCATTAAATGCACCACTAGCACCTAATAAGCGTGATAGTGTCCCCATATGCGGCTACCTTACCAATCCTGACCCTATAGCGTTTAACATCGCAGACACCCGAGTACTAATCATACAACGTTATAATCGAAGGGTATAATCTCATGTCGGGCCGTGCCTTTTAATTCAAATCCTAAGTTGTCGAAGGAATATCGAGTATGAGGAATAAATTCCTCACTATCGGATTCAACCCAAACAATCGCAGAGAATCTTAGGGTTCCCAAGTTAGAGCGGACGGTCAAAGTAAAGTCATCGAAAGGGCAATTCAAAAGAGAGGTGCGTATTATTCTATACATGTGAGGAAAAACGGTAACATCAAGTATTCAACACTTAATTCATTACTTATTTTATTATTCATAACACATGCTATAATTCTTATTAGTTATAACATCGTCGAACTTGTATAATGAAATTTTTAGTTCAAGCAGTTCTTCAGGTAAACGGAAGCACATAGAAAACTTAAATGTTTATTTTGAGTCCGTTCGTAAATTTTAAATATTTTCACTATTCATTATTTTACTATTCATCGTATTTACTATTCATCGTATTTACTATTCATCGTATTTACTATTCATCGTATTTACTATTCATCGTATTTTTATACGTATTCACATTTTCGTATTTCGTATTTGTACGTATTTTTATACGTATGCGTATTTTTATACTTCGTATTTTATTCGTATTTTTATACTTTGTATTTTATTCGTATTTTTATACTTTGTATTTTATTCGTATACTTAGTATTTATTGTTATACTTTCTTTATACTTAGTATTTTTTATTATATTTCATTTATACTTAGTATTTTTATTATTCTTATACACATTATTATACTTAAGATATTTTATTTGATTAACTTAAGTGATTTAGTTAATGTAACTAGATTTTCTAAGTATTTAGTTTCTTTTTAATTTTTATACTTAGCTTTTCTACAAATATCTAAAAAGTATCTAGACTTTTTAATCTAAGTGTAAAGTTCTACATTTATTTACTAAGTATAATTCTAGTTTCAAAGTTGTTAGGTTCGTTTTGTATTTAGTGATTTGAAATATTATTTTAAAAGTAGGACTGTAACACCCCGTGTTTTTATTAATACTAATTAATTATTTTAACTAAATTGTAAAATTAAAATTTATATTATTGAACTTTTATTCCTTTGTTTAGAAAACGCGGCCCAAAAATTTCGATATAAACAAGCCTTGTCAAATTTTTATTTAAACTAAAACTAAACAATTTGTTTTAAATTTGTATTATAAGTTTTACGTTTAAAATACTGGTCAAACTTAAACTTTAATTCAATAGGTTTTATTAAACTTAATATATTTGCATCTCATCTTAAAAATTATTATTAATGGAACCAAATATAATTTTAACGAATTTCATCTTGCAAATAAACTAACCGTTTGAAAATATGTGAGACCGTAATAAAATTTGCAACTGACAACTTTTATACATTTTATATTTTCGAACAATAAATTTTATAGTATTAAAAATGAAACTAAAATTTAAAACAAATAATTTAAAGTATAATATATTTAATAATAATTAAAAGTTTATAAATAAGAGCGAATAAAACAGAGCAAATCGGATCAAACAGACCCAATTACCTCCCAAGTATGTCGACATACACATCCACTTGCTTTGGGATATTTATTTTTTTTAGGTCAAAACTTACCTCACACACCCAACTCCCTCATTTTGTTTTCCTGCCTCCTTCTTCTTCTTCTTCTCTCCCTAAATTCTCCATTAAAAATCAACTAACAAAACACAAACAAACAAATCAATGAGCAAATAATAATAATAATAATAATAATAATAATAATAATAATAATAATAATAATAATAATAATAATAATAATAATAATAATAATAATAATAATAATAATAATAATAATGATACAAGCAGCAGCAACAAAACAACAAGAACAACAACAACAAGCACAACGACAACAATGACAACACAACATCAAACAACAACAACTAACGACACCAACAACAACCACCCATGACGCCGCCTTGAACCACCACGTCTGCCACCTTCACTACGCCGCCATAGTCACCACCATGGTCGCCTGCTCGGCCTTTCCTCGACTTCCCTTCTTTCTCCCTGTTCTTTTGCTCTTTTCGGTTTGATTCTGACGCCGAGCTCACCACCACCACCATTGCCGCTCGCCACCCACCGTGAGACACCACCACCGTCACCTTATCTTCTCTTCCACCGGAGCCGCCATTAGAGGCGACCTCGAGCTCGATCTCACCACCGTTCTTGACCACCGTAGTCCTCCTCGAGTTCCCCTACTTTTTGCCCTGTTTTCATCGCCTCTTTTGCCTCCGTTTCCAGGTCACCGGAGAGGCGACCTCCGACCACCGTGGTATGCCCTTCTTCCTTCGTCATTTTCGTTCTCTTTGGTCTGACTCTTTTCGCCTCTGACCCCTCCCATTTGTCCCCTGTTCCTTTCTTTTTTTATTTTTATTTCGCCGGAATAAACCTCGCCGGAGTCGTCACCTGAACTGGGCACCGTCACCTGCCACCCTCGGGACCACCGTGGCCCTGCTCACCATGGCCCTGCTTACTCTGGCCGTCGTATTCTAATCGTCGGTAAGTAGCATTGTTTAAATCGTTTTATCCATTAAATCATCGTCATTTGATTTCGCCCATTTTAATTCGATTTTCTTTCTCCCTGCATCTCCTCTTTCTCGTCCCGAATATCCAACGCGAGTCACACCGAGTTGTGTATGTCGCGTCCTCACTGAAACCCTCTCTGTTTTGCCTAGCCTCTTTCACGGGTAAGCCTCCTTTGTTTTCCTATTTGTGTTGTCTGACAGAACAACGTACCACTTGACATTCTTTCCATTTCTGTTGGATTTTGTCCTCATTCGTTTTCGTAAATGATTTATTTACGAGTCTCATTTAATCCTCCTCTTTTTGTGGGTGTTGTGCTGTCAACGTCATTGTCGCTGTCGTTGTTCTCTTTGGACTTCACTACATTGGGTCTATGAGGAAACGGGTTAGTTATGGGTATTGGGTCGACAACGTCGTGGATCCAGACGAGCTAAGGAAATTCGTACCGAGCTAACATAAGGTGCACCCGCACACTATAATTGCCTTGCACAATCTACTTTCCTAATTGATGTTTTGATTGTATGTGTGTTATTTTTGTTATAATATAATGTTGAATTGAATTGTTAAATATGATTTTTGTGACGATGTGTGTTGAGTATATATTTCATGATGAACTTATGAATTTTGAGATTTTATTTAATGTGTAATTGTTGATTTTTTTAAATGTTATGATTATATATATAAAGTGGCATGCTTAGTAGATTAGTATACCTTATTTTAATTCCATGAAGTTTATGATTATTTTCATGTAAGTTTTATAAATTAATTTTGTGAAAAATAATTAACATACAAATAAAATTTCACTCGGCCAAAATAATAAACCACTCTAAGTTTTAATTATAAAATATGTATAAGTGTAAAAGTATAAAATATGTATAAGTATAAAAGTGTTAAAATGAATATGGATGTAAAAACATAAAAATTGAATTAAGGAATAAAAGGGAGTAAAAATGAAAAGAACCAAATGGGCCAAATACTAAAACATACTGAATAAAAATAAAAGAAGAGGCCAAATGAGAATATAACTAAACATGAAGAATTAAGTTAAAAGAGTATTAAGTTTAAATTGTATTAAATCAATTAAAAGTAAAAATATAAATTAAGTTATCCTTATAAAATTTCTAAGATAAATAGTTATGTAGAAAGTCATATCAAAATTTATATAACAAATACTTTATTAAAATTTTAAAGTTTATAATTAACTTAAACTATACTAAATAAGTATTTGCTTAAAATATCAAAACGAAATAAAGAACTTGAAAACTTAAAATAACTTAACTAAAACTATTACTAAATAAAGCTAAGAATTAGAATCACAAATAAGAATTAACAAAAAGGTAAATTGTTAAGATCATAGTAATATATAAAGATCGACTAAATTTTACTAAGTATAGTTATATAAAAATTATGAATAATATATTTATATATATATAAATACAAAACCTAACTAAAATTTTGAACTATAAAGTTGTTGAATTTTTAAGAGGTTATAAATAATTAAATAAATTTAACTTAAGTGAATAGTATCAAAATATAAGTATTAATAATCTCACGTATTAAATCACCTAATACAACTACGTAAAAGTTACATAAATAAAATCAATTCAGAAATTAGGCCATCTAAACGAATAGTTCTTAAATGTCATTATATTAGATTTTATTAAAAACACTAAATTTTGCTAAGTATCATAAAGATATGTTTACAAGTTAAAATGAATGTTAAAAACTACTAAATCACTAAACACTTTACGATTTAAATAAAAAGGAAGAAATAAGTGTGGGTTATAATAAAATTCAATTATTTATATCACTAATCACTAATCACTAATCACTAATCTACTTTAAATTACTTAAAATTTAAATGAAACTTAATCAAACTTATAAATAAAATGAACTATTATTATTTACTAAAATATAAAATACTAATACGTACAAGTATAATAAAATACGTAGAAGTATAAACTATAAAAATACGTACAAAGTATAAAAATACGCATACGTATAAAAATACGTACAAAACAATGAATAGTAAATACGATGAATAGTAAATACGATGAATAGTAAATACAGTGAATAGTAAATACGGTGAATAGTAAATACGGTGAATAGTGAAAAATATTTAAAAGTTGCGAACGGACTCAAAATAAATAATTAAGTTTTTCTATGTGTTCTGTTTTACCTGAAGAACTGCTGTTACTAACATTTCATTATACAAGTTCGACGTTATATTTATGTTACAAGATTGTCATTATTATTATTTGGGAACGAGGAAATAAGAAATTGAGAAAACGAACTACTTGATATAATACTTGGATTGTTCGCCATGTTGCGACTCTTGACTTTCGATGTTAACGAGATAGCTGTCTATGGGGACTTGGGCTCCCTCCCAGAGTTGCCCAAGGCTATTCAACGATCTTAAGATTGCTGTTTGACGTGTGGTATCAACCTCAGGGATGGGGCATACTTGATACTTCCGCGGGCCCATAGAATAGTAATTGGAAACGCCAACCCCATCCGGGGGTACCCGTCTCTGGTGATAGTCGAACTTTTTCGTCGGTGATACCTTTTGAATAGCGAATAAGTATGATCCTCGATAGGTAGTGTATGCATACATTAGACAAGGGATGTAGCCATCTTTATTACCTTAGATATCTTTGAGCCTGGCAGTCATGTCCAAGTGATGTTGGCCCTGCCGGCTACTGCGCGGATTATGTCTGCATGCTTCCGCCTTATTAACGAAGACTCATTTGTTATCACATGTTGAATGCATTTCCTTGTTTGTTTGATGATTATCTGAATGACCTGGCTGAGTATGGGAATGCGATTTGTTGAGTATGACTATTTGTGAGCGTGGTATGTTATTGGATTGGTTTATACTCGTATTGAATCATCATGACCTTCTTATGTGTTTTACTTGCATGCTTGCTATTTGTTTTCCTTGTTTATTTAATATTCATATTGCATATTGTTTTAGAATTGCATGTATCGAAAGAGTGTGCGGGAAAATGATGAGAGTTTAATGCAGGTACCCCGAGTCTTGACCGTTGATCTATCAGGGGATTGAAGGCCTTATTTTGTAATCTGTTTTGAGAGGACTTGTAATCTAAATACTCTGTTTTATCTCTAAACTCGTATTATGTATACTGAGTTTGTTGAACGATAACAGCTGGTTTTGTAATATATAGACTTAATTAATTTTCCGCCTTAGTTTAATTAAAGTCACGAAAAATCAGGTTGTTACAGTTGGTATCAGAGCTGTCTTGCGACCGTGAATAACTTAAAGTTATTTCATCTAGCGAGAAGACACCTGGGCTAGACATACATAATAATATATATGTCCAGCATAGACTTATAGGATCAAATAATGAATTAGAAATCCTAGATCGCTAAATTATAACTTAGAACGCTTTAAAAGTGAGAATGGGTAGAAACGTTTAAGGATTGACCGACTGACCTAGATTTTAGAATTTTCGACCGTCATTCAACCTCGATAGATTTTTATTTCTCTATACTTGTTTGCCTGCTAAAATGCTCTATGACTAATCTTTTTGACTAACAAGTCTCATATACTAACATTTCCAAAAATCGAGACGTATAAATCGAAGTCAAGACTCAAGACGACAAGAACTCAAGCACATGGAAATGGACGCAACAAAAACTTTACAACGTGAGAAGGCATTCAAGATTTGAAAAAAAATTTGTTGAATTGAAGACGTCTACAACTATATTAACAATTGATCTTTGGTTAGCGTTATCTTGTCAACTAACCTCGAATTATAAATCTCCAAATCTTAAAATTCCTAATATTTATTCATTTAAAAATGAATTTTAGTTTTCTTCTTTAATCGTTAACCCCTTGCTCTTTTTAAAGACTTGTGGATTCGATTATTTTTCAACCTTCTAAACTTAGTGACTCCTTTTTAAAACTTCTAACTTCCTAAATCAATAATTCTTAATAATTGTCTTCTCAATAAATTCTCATCTCTTCTCTTCAATCTCGTAAAATTATATCATCCTTACTTGTTATCAACTTCTAAAATTTCTAATCTTGAAATCTATAATACTTACTAATTGATTTCGTAAAGTTAATTTTCATTTGTTTTTATTTAATCTCGAAAATTGACTTCCTCCTTCCTTGGTAATTTCATTGAGTTTTTATTCAACCTCTAAAACTTATTCCCTTGTTATTCTAAAATTTTGAACTCTTAAACTATATGCCTACGAAATACTTATTAATCTCATACAATGAATCTTTGGTTGTTTCCTTCATTTTTGTAAACTCTTATTCTTGTTATTAAATATTTTTGAACTTATAAACTCAATTGTTTTAAAATCCTCATCCTTTAAATATTTTTAACTTGATTACCTATCAAATTCTTAGCTTTACTATCTCATTTTAAATAATTAACATCATAAATCCCTAACTAGCTTTAAAAATTTACCTTCGTATTTCGTCTTTAAAACTTCTTTGAAAATTATTTATTATTTGTCAAATTTTTATTTCGTCATTTGAGATATCTTTTGATATTTAATTATCTTAAATTGCTTATTCTTACTTCATACACTTTCGAATCTTATTTTGTTATTACCTCCTCGTGAACTTTCATCCGTTTTAAAACTTATAGTTTTCTACGTATTAACTACTAAAATGGATTTTCTTATTTTAACTTCTCTTCATAAAATCCTTATTTCTTAATTTTAGATACTTTTAAAACTTCTTTGTTTCGAGCTCCTTTCCTTTAAATTTTAAATGTAACAACCTGGTTTTTCGTGACTTTAATTAAACTAAGGCGGAAAATTAATTAAGTCTATAAATTACAAAACCAGCTGTTAATCGTATTACAAACTCCATATACATAATATGAGTTTAAGATAAACAGTTTTATTCGATTACATTCTCTCAAAAAGGAGTACAAAATAAAGGTAAACCATCCCCTGCATGATTAACGTCTGACTCAAAATTTTTGCATTAAATTCTCATCATTTTCCCGCACACTCTTTCGACACATGCAATTCTAAAGCAATATGCAGTATAAATAATGAATAATAAATAAGTAAAAACAATTAGCAAGTAAACAGGTAAAACACGTAAGAGATCAATATGATTCAATCATGAATATAAATCCAATCACATATCATACAACACTCTCACATATCATTCTCAACAGTCATATTCCAACGATCATAAATTCAAGCCATCAAACAATATCAATCAAACAAGACAAGGAAAATACATTCTTCATACGTTAACTAATGATTGTTCGTTAGCGAGGCGGAAGCATGCAGACGTAAAACGCAATAGTAGACAGGGCCGAACAGAGCGGACGTGGCTGACATACTAGACGTCCGCGCAGAAGCGATCAGGGCCGAACAAAGCGGACGTGTCTGACAGGCTAAAGATACCTAAAGCGATAAGGACAGCCAAATCCCGAGTCTAATGTATGCATACACCACTATAGATAGGATCGTATCATACTCGCCCTCGAGTAAGTAGTCACCTAATAATACGACTATCACCTTAGACGGGTACCCCCGGGTGGGGCTGGAGTTTCCAATTACCGTAGTATGGGCTCACGGAGATATCAATCATGCCCCATCCCTGAGGTTGTATATCCCGCACCGAAATAATACTTTATATAAAAATATTAGATCGCCTTTAGCAACTCTGGGAGGGAGCCAAAGTCCCCATAGACGGCTACCTCATTAACTTCGAATTCAAGAGTCGCGACATGGCGAACAATCCAAGTATTTTATTCAAGCAGTTCATTTCTTAATTTCTTATTTCCTCGTTCATTCAAAATAGGTGGCAATTCTGTAACTAAAATATATCGTCTAACTTTGTATAATGAAATTTTAGTTCTAGCAGTTCTTCAGATAAACAAAACACATAGAAAGACTTAGTTAATTATTTGGAGTCCGTTTGTAAATTTTAAATATTTTTACTATTCATTATTTTACTATTCATCGTATTTACTATTCACCGTATTTACTATTCATCGTATTTACTATTCACCGTATTTACTATTCCTCGTATTTACTATTCCTCGTATTTGTACGTATTTTTATACGTTTGCGTATTTTTATACTTCGTATTTTATTCGTATTTTATACGTATGTGTATTCATATACTTAGTATTTATTATTATATTTCCTTTGTACTTAGTATTTTTATTTTATTTCCTTATACTTAGTATTTTCCTTTTATACTTAGTTTTCTTATACTTTACTACTACTTTTATACTTAGGATATTTTTAGGTTTTACAAAACCAAACTTTATTTTTCTAAGTATATAATTCTAGTTTTAAAGTCGTTAGGTTCGTTTTGTACTTTAGCGATTTTTGAAAATATTTAAAAGCCTAGTTTTAAAAACGTTAAGTTCATTTTGTATTTAGTGATTTTGAAATATATTTTAATCAAAGTTGTTAAGTTCATTTGTACTTAGTGATTTTAAATGATATTTCAAAAGCAAAACTCGGTTAAATTTAGTCGTATACTTAACTAAAGTTTAAGCGGTTTCAAATTTTAGCGAGGTTGTCGTAGTTCATTTTAAATAGTCCGTATGTCCACAATCAAATTTAAGCATAGGTAGTAACACTCGACAAGGTTCATTTTAATACATGTAACGTTTATTTTTATCGGTTTCGTTGATTCTTTTTATTAACGATTCTTTTTACAATAAAAGTATAAAACTAATTACTAATCAATTATAGTGATTAAGTGATAAATTCATTTTGACCAAAATTGACCCATTTAAAGTAGAAAAACCGTGGCCTCTATTATATTTAGCTATTTATTTCTTTTTTTGTTTTTATTAATAATTCATTACTTTAACTAATTAAATTACTAAAGTGATAAAAATAAAAAGTGACAAAAACATTTTTGGTCCAAAAATGAACCCTAAACCGTGGCCCTTCTATACTTATCCATTTTTATTTTGTTTTCTAATTTAATCGGTTTTGACTTAAAGTTTTTATATACTAATTTTCTAAATCATACTAAAGTGATTTATCAAGTTTGTAATTTTCACTAAACTTTTTATTTCATTTATGAATAGTGTTTTTACTCACTTTAAATTTCTAACTTTTATATTTTAAGGAATTAGTTTATATAACTTATATATTTATTATTTAAATCTTTCACTAATGAAATCAAACAACAATAAAATAAAACTTATAATTTTTATGAATCAAATTAGTCATCTACTTGAAGAACACATGAGTTTGTGAAGATCCTTAATATTTTTCATATGAACATAATTTAGTCACATTTTCATATGTTTATATAATTTTCCCAAATTTTTCATACAAGTCTAATTTATCTAAACTAATCATAATATGTTATTTAGAAAAATTAAAACTAAAAATTGGTCCATTTTATTAGATAAAACCGTGTATATGTATATATATGTTCAAATTTTTATTTTTGATTTTTATACTTCTAATTCAATAACTAATTTCCTTTATATTATTTATGTGTTTAATCATGAGTGAAAAACATAAACAAACATTAACAAATAAAAATAAATCATTTCGTATCACAAGAATAACACCAACAATTTCAAGAACACATAATCACTTTAAAACATTTAAATTTCATAACAAACTCATTTTAAATCCTAAACATAAACTAATTATATTTTCATGTTCATTTCATTACGAGTATTTTAAGCATGCAATTAACAAAAATTAAAACGAAAAATTGAACTAAAAATGGAGGGTAGGCCGTGGGTTATACTAATGTTACACAATATTATTTTTTCGATTTTTGTCTCCTAATTTAACATGTGAACACTAGGTGATATAAAACATCATACAAACAAATCAAAAACAATAAAATCAAGTACGAGGCGCTTATCACATAAGTGTGCGGGAAGCACCTTGATTAGGTTAAGTTAGTTGAAATGCTCCTAGCAATTGTCGGGGTCGACGATGTGATCGAATTGGCTCAAGTCGATGTTCCCACCTTGCTCCTCTTCTTTGGTAGATTAGTACATAAAAGAAAAAATGAGAAGTTAGTAAATATTATCAAGACTAGACTAGTTAACTAAGGGTTTAAAATGTATATGTAGTTTTAGGTTTAGGTGATGTTTTAACTTTTCACTAATTCGATTTTATGTTCATGCTCATTTATAAGATTAAAAGGAGAAATGAGTACTAAAATATAATGGTGAGGAATTAATTAAAATGTTCAAGTGAATTTAAGACAATAAAAGAAAGTATAAGGGAAGAAAATGAGGAGGAAGAAGATGGAGTTCATGTGTTCATAAGGATGAACTAGCTTACTAAGTTTCTTGAGGATGAGTTTTGATTTAGAGAGAAAAGAAATTTAAGACTTAGAAAAAAAATTGAAGTGTGTTGTGTTGTTTGGGGCAAGAAACCGTAAGTTGTAGTAGTAGTAGAAGTTGTTTGTGTTTTGTTTATCAAGTAGTTTAGTGTGTGAATGCATGTGTATGTGTTGTATTGTATAAGGTCTTGTATTTAAGAAGTATAATGTTTAAATCAAATTAGGCTATTAAGTGATGATGTATTTAGTAGGAGTGTAAGAGGACTTGACAACTTACTAAAGTAGAGACAAAGTGGAAGAGAAAGCACATGGAGCATGTGAGTTCCATGGAGCCGGCCACCCTAAACAAATATAGGGTTCGGTTTTCGTTTTTCAATTTTTCGATTTACGCGCACGCGAAAAGTCTCGAATTGAAATATATAGTCTTAAAATAATGTTTAGAAGTAAGATCGAAAATAAAAATGAAGAAAATCGTTGAAGGGTGATCAAAACAAAATTGGCCTTAGGATCCTCGAAACTTTGAAATAAAATCTTGTTGGATCGAAATATATATTTTTTTTTGTGGAATGTTACTGAATTAAATCATTATGCTTAAACGTCAAAAATTTTACTAGTTTAGGCTTAGTGTAACTCAATATATCGAGTTTTAGCGAAAGTGTTAGTTAAATCAAAATGAAATAGTAAGTTGATATTATTATTATATGTTTTGTTAGTAATAATCAAAATGATTAAGCTTAACTAGTTTTTAATTGGATTAGGATTATGAGTAAGTATATTTAAGAAGAGATTAGGTGACTTAATCACAATTAGGTGGCTTGGTCTTTTAGTCAATGGTTGACCTCGATTTGCGTGCCAAAATTTGTCGTTGAGAAATTTGTCGTAGGTGTTTCATTTGATTTATCGAGTTTGAATATGTAAAAATAAAGTTCAAATTTGAAGTATATTAAAATAGTTTTAATTCAGGTGCGAGCAAAGTTGTAGCGCATTGTGTTAGAAAAATATTGAGTGAGATTGTTAAATTAAAGACTTGCGCAATTATAAAAGGCTTAACTTAACATGGAAGGTTACATGTTTAGCGAAAAAAAATTCAGTCGCATTTTTATTAAAAGGAAAAAGGATGAATTTAATCTAAGGAATTAATTTCTTTTATAAAAATGTGTTTCAAAAACACGGGGTGTTACATTAAATATCTTTTGAACCTGTCCTATCTATTACATTTATTTCTCTTCGAAGTATATATACATATATCATTTTGTTTTTCTTTCATATAACCCCTTATTATAAATTTTCAATCTTACCTGAAATATGAATTATAACTTTCCATTTCACCTAATAACATCATAATAACAATTTTAAGAAAAAGAGCTATATTAAAAAGGTTATCTGTAATTCTCTAAAATTTTAATTATCATTCAACGATAACCTGAATTTCCTTAATTTCATTAAAGGCTCATATTTTCCTTATGATCACTACGATTTTTACATATTTTCCCTAAATGCCGTTTTTTCTAAGGCTATATATCTTATGTATGTGATCATTAAAAGTAACAATAATAATATTATATAGATACGCTTAAAACTTCTTAAGGGGGTAGGACAGTAATTTGATTATATCACAATCCTAATTAAATCTTAAAATTTCTTTATTTCAACCTATTTTTAAGGTTAATATTTATTTTCAAATTTAAATAAATTGTTTTAATTCTTGAAACACTTATTATTTTAATTTCATTTAATTCCGTACAAAACTTCTAGGCCCTACCTTTTTGAAAATCTCTTTCTCGCTGATTTTGAAAATGACAATGCAGCAACATTTAGATATTAATTCGAAAAAGAATTATTAATATTTTGAATTTATTAAATTTCTTCAAAAATTCCTTTTGAGAAAATCTGGCCCAATAAAAAGCAATGTTTATATTCAATTTTCAAAATTCTCGACTTTCCCTCTAACTGCCTTGTTTAACCTCGAGCAGTTATCTATCCTATTCAAGTTTCGGGGACGAAACTTTTCTTAAGGGGGTAGGATTGTAACACCCCGTGTTTTTATTAATACTAATTAATTATTTTAACTAAATTGTAAAATTAAAATTTATATTATTGAACTTTTATTCCTTTGTTTAGAAAACGCGGCCCAAAAATTTCGATATAAACAAGCCTTGTCAAATTTTTATTTAAACTAAAACTAAACAATTTGTTTTAAATTTGTATTATAAGTTTTACGTTTAAAATACTGGTCAAACTTAAACTTTAATTCAATAGGTTTTATTAAACTTAATATATTTGCATCTCATCTTAAAAATTATTATTAATGGAACCAAATATAATTTTAACGAAGTTCATCTTGCAAATAAACTAACCGTTTGAAAATATGTGAGACCGTAATAAAATTTGCAACTGACAACTTTTATACATTTTATATTTTCGAACAATAAATTTTATAGTATTAAAAATGAAACTAAAATTTAAAACAAATAATTTAAAGTATAATATATTTAATAATAATTAAAAGTTTATAAATAAGAGCGAATAAAACAGAGCAAATCGGATCAAACAGACCCAATTACCTCCCAAGTATGTCGACATACACATCCACTTGCTTTGGGATATTTATTTTTTTTAGGTCAAAACTTACCTCACACACCCAACTCCCTCATTTTGTTTTCCTGCCTCCTTCTTCTTCTTCTTCTTCTCTCCCTAAATTCTCCATTAAAAATCAACTAACAAAACACAAACAAACAAATCAATGAGCAAATAATAATAATAATAATAATAATAATAATAATAATAATAATAATAATAATAATAATAATAATAATAATAATAATAATAATAATAATAATAATAATAATAATAATAATAATAATAATAATAATAATAATCTGGCGACAACAAAACAACAAGAACAACAACAACAAGCACAACGACAACAATGACAACACAACATCAAACAACAACAACTAACGACACCAACAACAACCACCCATGACGCCGCCTTGAACCACCACGTCTGCCACCTTCACGGCCGCCATAGTCACCACCATGGTCGCCCCTGCTCGGCCTTTCCTCGACTTCCCTTCTTTCTCCCCTGTTCTTTTGCTCTTTTCGGTTTCGGTTACGACGTCGAGCTCACCACCACCATTGCCGCCCTGCTCAGTCCACCGTGAGACACCACCACCGTCACCTTATCTTCTCTTCCACCGGAGCCGCCATTAGAGGCGACCTCGAGCTCGATCTCACCACCGTTCTTGACCACCGTAGTCCTCCTCGAGTTCCCCTACTTTTTGCCCTGTTTTCATCGCCTCTTTTGCCTCCGTTTCCAGGTCACCGGAGAGGCGACCTCCGACCACCGTGGTATGCCCTTCTTCCTTCGTCATTTTCGTTCTCTTTGGTCTGACTCTTTTCGCCTCTGACCCCTCCCATTTGTCCCCTGTTCCTTTCTTTTTTTATTTTTATTTCGCCGGAATAAACCTCGCCGGAGTCGTCACCTGAACTGGGCACCGTCACCTGCCACCCTCGGGACCACCGTGGCCCTGCTCACCGTGGCCCTGCTTACTCTTGCCGTCGTATTCTAATCGTCGGTAAGTAGCATTGTTTAAATCGTTTTATCCATTAAATCATCGTCATTTGATTTCGCCCATTTTAATTCAGTTTTTCTTTCTCCCCTGCATCTCCTCTTTTCTGTCCCAAATATCCAACCGCCGGAGCTGTCACCGGAGTTGTGTATGTCGCGTCCTCACTGAAACCCTCTCTGTTTTGCCTAGCCTCTTTCACGGGTAAGCCTCCTTTGTTTTCCTATTTGTGTTGTCTGACAGAACAACGTACCACTTGACATTCTTTCCATTTCTGTTGGATTTTGTCCTCATTCGTTTTCGTAAATGATTTATTTACGAGTCTCATTTAATCCTCCTCTTTTTGTGGGTGTTGTGCTGTCAACGTCATTGTCGCTATCGTTGTTCTCTTTGGACTTCACTACATTGGGTCTATGAGGAAACGGGTTAGTTATGGGTATTGGGTCGACAACGTCGTGGATCCAGACGAGCTAAGGAAATTCGTACCGAGCTAACATAAGGTGCACCCGCACACTATAATTGCCTTGCACAATCTACTTTCCTAATTGATGTTTTGATTGTATGTGTGTTATTTTTGTTATAATATAATGTTGAATTGAATTGTTAAATATGATTTTTGTGACGATGTGTGTTGAGTATATATTTCATGATGAACTTATGAATTTTGAGATTTTATTTAATGTGTAATTGTTGATTTTTTTAAATGTTATGATTATATATATAAAGTGGCATGCTTAGTAGATTAGTATACCTTATTTTAATTCCATGAAGTTTATGATTATTTTCATGTAAGTTTTATAAATTAATTTTGTGAAAAATAATTAACATACAAATAAAATTTCACTCGGCCAAAATAATAAACCACTCTAAGTTTTAATTATAAAATATGTATAAGTGTAAAAGTATAAAATATGTATAAGTATAAAAGTGTTAAAATGAATATGGATGTAAAAACATAAAAATTGAATTAAGGAATAAAAGGGAGTAAAAATGAAAAGAACCACATGGGCCAAATACTAAAACATACTGAATAAAAATAAAAGAAGAGGCCAAATGAGAATATAACTAAACATGAAGAATTAAGTTAAAAGAGTATTAAGTTTAAATTGTATCAAATCAATTAAAAGTAAAAATATAAATTAAGTTATTCTTATAAAATTTCTAAGATAAATAGTTATGTAGAAAGTCATATCAAAATTTATATAACAAATACTTTATTAAAATTTTAAAGTTTATAATTAACTTAAACTATACTAAATAAGTATTTGCTTAAAATATCAAAACGAAATAAAGAACTTGAAAACTTAAAATAACTTAACTAAAACTATTACTAAATAAAGCTAAGAATTAGAATCACAAATAAGAATTAACAAAAAGGTAAATTGTTAAGATCATAGTAATATATAAAGATCGACTAAATTTTACTAAGTATAGTTATATAAAAATTATGAATAATATATTTATATATATATAAATACAAAACCTAACTAAAATTTTGAACTATAAAGTTGTTGAATTTTTAAGAGGTTATAAATAATTAAATAAATTTAACTTAAGTGAATAGTATCAAAATATAAGTATTAATAATCTCACGTATTAAATCACCTAATACAACTACGTAAAAGTTACATAAATAAAATCAATTCAGAAATTAGGCCATCTAAACGAATAGTTCCTAAATGTCATTATATTAGATTTTATTAAAAACACTAAATTTTGCTAAGTATCATAAAGATATGTTTACAAGTTAAAATGAATGTTAAAAACTACTAAATCACTAAACACTTTACGATTTAAATAAAAAGGAAGAAATAAGTGTGGGTTATAATAAAATTCAATTATTTATATCACTAATCACTAATCACTAATCACTAATCTACTTTAAATTACTTAAAATTTAAATGAAACTTAATCAAACTTATAAATAAAATGAACTATTATTATTTACTAAAATATAAAATACTAATACGTACAAGTATAATAAAATACGTAGAAGTATAAACTATAAAAATACGTACAAAGTATAAAAATACGCATACGTATAAAAATACGTACAAAACAATGAATAGTAAATACGATGAATAGTAAATACGATGAATAGTAAATACAGTGAATAGTAAATACGGTGAATAGTAAAATAATGAATAGTGAAAAATATTTAAAAGTTGCGAACGGACTCAAAATAAATAATTAAGTTTTTCTATGTGTTCTGTTCTACCTGAAGAACTGCTGTTACTAACATTTCATTATACAAGTTCGACGTTATATTTATGTTACAAGATTGTCATTATTATTATTTGGGAACGAGGAAATAAGAAATTGAGAAAACGAACTACTTGATATAATACTTGGATTGTTCGCCATGTTGCGACTCTTGACTTTCGATGTTAACGAGGTAGCTGTCTATGGGGACTTGGGCTCCCTCCCAGAGTTGCCCAAGGCTATTCAACGATCTTAAGATTGCTGTTTGACGTGTGGTATCAACCTCAGGGATGGGGCATACTTGATACTTCCGCGGGCCCATAGAATAGTAATTGGAAACGCTTGACCCATCCAAATTACCGTCTCTGGTGATAGTCGAACTTTTTCGTCGGTGATACCTTTTGAATAGCGAATAAGTATGATCCTCGATAGGTAGTGTATGCATACATTAGACAAGGGATGTAGCCATCTTTATTACCTTAGATATCTTTGAGCCTGGCAGTCATGTCCAAGTGATGTTGGCCCTGCCGGCCATCTGCGGATTATGTCCGCATGCTTAGCCTTTATTAACGAAGACTCATTTGTTATCACATGTTGAATGCATTTCCTTGTTTGTTTGATGATTATCTGAATGACCTGGCTGAGTATTGGAATGCGATTTGTTGAGTATGACTATTTGTGAGCGTGGTATGTTATTGGATTGGTTTATACTCATATTGAATCATCATGACCTTCTTATGTGTTTTACTTGCATGCTTGCTATTTGTTTTCCTTGTTTATTTAATATTCATATTGCATATTGTTTTAGAATTGCATGTATCGAAAGAGTGTGCGGGAAAATGATGAGAGTTTAATGCAGGTACCCCGAGTCTTGACCGTTGATCTATCAGGGGATTGAAGGCCTTATTTTGTAATCTGTTTTGAGAGGACTTGTAATCTAAATACTCTGTTTTATCTCTAAACTCGTATTATGTATACTGAGTTTGTTGAACGATAACAGCTGGTTTTGTAATATATAGACTTAATTAATTTTCCGCCTTAGTTTAATTAAAGTCACGAAAAACCAGGTTGTTACAAGGACTCGGTTATGTTTAGTCATATACTTAGCTAAATTTCTTTTAACGGTTTCTATTTTTAGCGAGGTTGTCGTAGTTCATTTTAAATAGTCCGTATGTCCAAATCCAAATTTAAGCAAAGGTAGTAACACTCGACATTATTCATTTTAATACGTGTAACGTTTATTTTTATCGGTTTAGTTGATTCTTTTTATTAACGATTCATTATACAATCTAATATAATCCTAAATACTAATCAATTTTAGTGACTAAGTGACAAATTCATTTTGACCAAAATTGACCCATTTTAAGGGTGAATGCCGTGTATATATATATTGTTAGTCTATTTATTTCTTTTTTTGTTTTTATTAATAATTCATTACCTTAACTAATTAATTCATCTAAGTGATAAAAATAAAAAGTGACAAAAATCATTTTTAGTCCAAAATAGACCCTAAGGCCGTGGCTACTCATACTTGCACCATTTATTTTCGTTTTCTAATTTTATCGGTTTTTGATTTAACGTTTTTATATACTAATTTATTCAAGTTATTCTAAAGTGATTTAAACTAGTACCTAAAAACAATAAATAACTAAAACTTATAAAATTTATGAATCAAACTAATCACTTAAGTGAAGAACACATGAATATGTAAAGAACTTTAATGTTTTTCATATGAACACTTATTAGTCAAATTTTTATATGTTTATGAAATTTTCTCAAATTTTTCCTACAAGTCCATTTTAACTAAACTAATCATAATATGTTAATTAGAAAAATTAAAACTAAAAATTGGTCCATTTATTTTAATAATGCCGTGTATATATGTATATATATTCAAAATTTTATTTTTTGATTTTTATACTTCTAATTCAACAACTAACTTACCTAATATTACTTGTGTATTTAGCATATGTGGAAATCATATACAAACATTAACATACAAAAGGTAAAACCATTTTAAACACAAGAATAACAATATTTCAAGAACACACATAAACATTTTAAAACATGTAAATTTCATAATGAATTCATTTTTAGTCCAAATCATAAACTAACTATATTTTCATGTTCATCTTAATACAAGTATTTTAAGCATGCAATTTACAAAAATTAAAACGAAAAATTAAGTGAAAATTTAGGGGAAAGCCGTGGGTTCTTTAAGTGAGCACCCAATTTTTATTTTTCGATTTTTGTCTCCTAATTTAACATATGATGCTAAGTGATCATAAACACAATAAATATAACACATAACATTTAAAGCATGCGATTTACAAAAATGAAAACTAGTGTGCGGGGACACCTTAAGTTAGGTTTAAGAGTGCAAAGGTTAACAGTTGTCGGGATCAATGATATGATCAAACTGGCTCAAATCGACACCACCACCTTGCTCCTCGTCTTTGATTAGGATTAGTACATAAAAATGAAATAAGCAAGTTAGTAATTTATTTTAAAACCAAACTAGCTAAACTAAATATTTAAAGTGTAGTTTCATTTTTATGTTTAGGTGATGTTTTAATTTTTTTATGATTTCGATTTATGTTCATATTTTAATTGTATGTAAAAAGAGTAAGTGAGTACTAAATATAAATGGTGAAGAGCTTATCTAAGAGTTCTAAGAAATTTAAAGCAAGAAAATAAAGTTTAAGGAAGAAAATCAAGGGGAAGAAAATGAAGATCATCTTGAAAATGAAGAACACCAAAGGTTGTATTATTACTTGGAAATAAAATGGTTTTTTGTTTAGAGAGAAAATGAGAAGTGTATTTGTTGTTGTGTGTGTGTAATGTAACGTGTAGTAGTAGTAGTTTGTAGTAGTAATTGTAGTATGTTGTAAGTTGTATGTATTTGTGTAATAATAAAGTTTAATCTTTAAATAAAATAAGCTATAAGGTGATGATGAAATAATGTAGGTTGTAAGAGATTAGACTTGTTAGAAAAGGGGGCATGTATTGTGTAAGAGAAAAGAAGAATGGAAGAAGATAAGTAAAGACCAAGCATGGTCAAAAATTTCGGCCATCACTTGATCAAGTGGCCCGATTTTCTCGTTTTTGAAATTTTCGATTTGCGCGCACGTGAAAAGTCTCGAAAAGAAATATACGATTTTAAAATAGTAGTTCGAAGTAAGATCAAAAATAAAAATGAAGAAAAACGTTGAAGAGAATTCAAAACAAAAATTGGGTCTAGAATCCTCGAAACTTTGAAATAAAATCTTATTTGATCGAAACACTTATTTTTTTCGTTGAATGTTATCGAATTAAATCATTATACTCAAACGTCAAAAAGTTTATCAGTTTAGGCTTAGTGAAACTCATTATTTCGATTTTTAGTGAAAGTGTTAGTTAAATCAAAATGAAATAGTAATTTGATATTAATATAATAAGATTTATAAATAAAAATCAAAAGTGCTCGAAATTGAATTTTATGAACAAAAGGTTTTACTTTTATTCTTGTGAATAGTAAACATGCCTTGACCATTTTGAAATTTGAATGACGATATACGTTTTGTGTTGACTTTTATAAAATTTTGAAATGTGTTTCTTTTTAAATTCTAAAGATAATACAACAAACTTTATTTTTCAAAATTTTAAATTTGTACTTAGGAATTTTAATAGAATTTGGCGAAAAAAAAAATTCAGTCGCATTTTTATTATATGGAAAAAGGATGAATTTAATCTAAGGAATTAAATTCTTTTATAAAATTGTGTTACGAAAACACGGGGTGTTACAGTACGTACTGACGAACCAATGCCAAGTGCCACACTAGCTCGCGAATCATGGCTTAGGATCTTTATGGGCACCATGAATCAGTCAACTCGACTGAAAAGTGATGGGTCCAATTTTTTACGATTGGGAGGTCATTACGGAATCTTTGCCATCGGCCGACAGAAGCTCAAGTACTTGATCGAGCCATCGCTGACTATACCGACTCCGATGCAGGAGCAAATGAACTCTATCTTTATAATGATTTCATGATGGAAGCGGGTGCGTTACAGAACGTACTCATCTATGCAATGGAATCCAATTTGCATAGAAGGTTCATTACCCATGGTGCAAACAAGATTTTCACCACCCTTACTAAGGAATTCTCGAAAGCACCGAGAATTAAGAGTTACAAGTATACCACTCGTTTCTTTGAGGCTAGACTCCAGAAGGGCCAACCGGTTGGTCCACACCTTCTCGACATGATCGAGAATGTTGAAAAACTGGAGGAGCTTGGTTACAAGATCGATGAGAAGATCATCATTGATCGTGTGCTCCACTCTCTTTATGATGGGTATGCCCTCTTTAGGGCAAACTATTACATGAATGACATGCAGAAAAGTCTGCATGAGCTTCACTCACTCCTCGTACAGACGGAGAGTGATCTGAAGTTGAGTGGGAGCATGAAACAAGATGTTCTCATGATTGGCAACAAGAAGGGTAAGGGTAAGGCTCCGGCTAACCTAACTGTAGGAAAGCCGAAATTTAAGAAGCCAGTGGTTGCTAAGAGTGGGCCTGGTGAGGCTAGTGGTAGCTCACAAGGCAAGGCAAAAGCTAAGCAGAGCATGGAGTGCCACCATTGCCACAAGTCTGGGCATTGGAGGCGTAACTGTCCCGTGTATGCTGAGGACATTAAAGCAGGCCGCGTCGCTCCTGTTGGTATGTCTTCTTTTATTCATATGATTGAGATTAACCATGCAAGTTTCGGAACTTGGGTACTTGATACTGGTTGTGGTTCTCATCTGTGCAATCATTTGCAGGGCCTAAAAAGCATCAGAACTCTGGCAAGAGGTGATGTAGACCTGCGAGTGGGGAATGGAGCAAGAGTTGCTGCCGTTTCAGTAGGAACATATGTAATCCAACTCCCGAGTGGATTTGAGTTATTTCTGAATAACTGTTACTATGTACCTAGTTTATCGAAAAACATTATTTCTGTATCTGTTCTTGATAAAGAAGGATTTTCATTTTTAATAAAGAATAATAGCTGTATTTTCTCTTTGAATGAAATGATTTATGGTAAAGCTGTTTCCATGAACGGAATTTATGTTTTAGATCAAACCACAGAAATCATGCATGTGAGTAACAAGAAAGCAAAGGTTGGTGACAAAGATCAAACCTATCTATGGCATTGCCGTATGGGACACATAAATGAGAAACGCGTGAAAAAGCTCATTGATAATGGGACAATTGCCCCATTTGACTATGAAACTTTTGGCACGTGTGAATCATGTCTTATAGGCAAGATGTCTCGAATTTCCTTCAAAGGTGTTGGAATGCGCGCTACTGACCTATTAGGAATCATACATACTGATGTGTGCGGACCTATGTCAATCAACGCTAGAGATGGCTATAGGTATTTTATCACTTTCACGGACGATTTGAGTAGATATGGTTATGTCTACTTAATGAAGCATAAAAGTGAGTCCTTCGACAAGTTCAAGGAATTCCAGAACAAGGTTGAGAACCAACTGGATAGAAAGATAAAAGCACTACGTTCAGATCGTGGTGGCGAATATCTTTCAACTGAGTTTGATCAACACCTGAAAGACCGCGGGATAGTACTACAGTTAACTCCACCTGTGTAACAACCCGGTTTTTCGTGACTTAATTAAACTAAGGCGGAAATATTAATTAAGTTCATATATTACTAAAACCAGCTGTCATCGTATTTCAACTCATTATACATAATAAGAGTTATAGATAAAACAGAGTTTAATTAATTACATTCTCTCAAAATATAAAATAAGGCCTTCAATCCCCTTGTGTAGATCGTCAATAAAGCCTCGGGGTACCTACGGGAACGTACCGTTAAAACTCGATTATGACCCCGCACACGCTAAGCCACATAAAACCCATAGCGGTAAACACATAATAATTAACATATGCTCATGTAATTAAATCAACGCAAATAAAACATACGATAATGCAATTCATAAAACATAACATATCATAAATCATATAACATAGCAATTGAATCATCAATTTATCTCAATTCATAATCATATAGGCAAATCATTATCATTTCATTCATATCCGGGGTAGTCGACCCTTTTCAATTATTCATATAGTAACATATACTCGCGAGTCTTGACTACAGAGTGGCTTGTGTACTCTCATAGATAATTACCCATATAATCTTCTATCAAAGTGCACTAGTTACTCAGACTCGTACATCAGATCAAACACTAAGTAGCATAAGATACAGCTACCTAACATCCAACACAACATGGATAATCTAAGATGAAACACGACCATAAGCCAACAAACTAGCAAGGATGGAAACATGCAGACCTAATAAGCGTCCGCGCATTAGCGTCTTTGGTCACATCAACGGACTTTAAATGCTAACGATATCAAGCGGTAATAAGGAGGATCAGTCCACTTGTCTTTTGCATGCATACACCACCCTATTGGTGCGACTATTACACTCTGACAGATTCCGGATGGGAATGGCTATTTTCCGATTACCTCATATGGGCCCGTGAACGAATCGATACCCAGGCGAAAATCACGTTAAATAACGACCGTGAAAGTCATTAAATGCACCACTAGCACCTAATAAGCGTGATAGTGTCCCCATATCTTGACTACCTTACCAATCGACCCTATAGCGTTTAACATCGCAGACACCCGAGTACTAATCATACAACGGTATAATCGAAGGGTATAATCTCATGTCGGTAGTGCCTTTGATTCAAACCCTAAGTTGTCGAAGGAATATCGAGTATGAGGAATAAATTCCTCACTATCGGATTCAACCCAAACAACCGCATGAGAATCAAACGGGTTCCCAAGTTAGAGTGGATAGTCAAAGTGAAGTCAATGAAAGGGCAATTCAAATGAGAGTGCGTATTATTCTATACATGTGAGGAAAAACGGTAACGTCAAGTATTCAACACTTAAATCATTATTTATTTTATTATTCATAACACATGCTATAATTCTTATTAGTTATAACATCGTCGAACTTGTATAATGAAATTTTTAGTTCAAGCAGTTCTTCAAGTAAACGGAAGCACATAGAAAACTTAAATATTTATTTTGAGTCCGTTCGTAAGTCTTAAATATTTTCACTATTCATTATTTTACTATTCAATGTATTTACTATTCATCGTATTTACTATTCATCGTATTTACTATTCATCGTATTTTATTCGTATTTTTATACGTACATGTATTATTAGTATTCATTATTTATGTTTTTATACTTAGTATTTTTATACTTTATACCAATTTTATACTTAGGATATTTTTAGATATAAAACTAAGCTTTTTATTTACTAAGTGTAAAATTCTAGTTTTAAAGTCGTTAAGTTCGTTTTGTATTTAGTGATTTTGAAATATAATTTAATCAAAGTTGTTAAGTTCATGTTATACTTTGTGATTTTGAAATATATTTTAATAGTAAAACTTGGTTAAGTTTAGTCGTATACTTAACTATTATTTTAACGGTTTCAAATTTTAGCGAGGTGGTCGTAGTTCATTTTAAATAGTCCATATGTCTCAATCCAATTTAAGCAAAGGTAGTAACACTCGACATTGCTCATTTTAATAAATGTAACGTTTATTTTTATCGGTTTAGTTGATTCTTTTTATTAACGGTTCATTATACAATCTAATATAATCCTAATTACTAATCAAATTTAGTGACCAAGTGGTAAATTTCATTTTGACCAAAATTGACCCAAAAACAATGGGTATGCTGTAGCCTTTATTTATATTAAGTTATTTATTTCTTTTTTTGTTTTTATTAATAATTCATTACTTTAACAAATTTAATCACTTAAGTGATAAAAATAAAAAGTGACAAATTCATTTTAAGTCCAATTTTAACCCTAAAACCGTGGCACTCATGTGCTATTTCATTTTATTTTTGTTTTCTAAATTTTATCGGTTTTGACTTAAAGTTTTTATATACTAATTATTTAACTTATACTAAAGTGATTTAACTAGTTAACAAATTTCACTAAATATTTTATTTCATTTATGAATAGTGATTTTACTCACTTTAATTTTCTAACTTTTTCATTATAAAGATTTAGCTTATTTAACTTGTATAATTAGTATTGTATTTATTCACTAGTGGATTAAAACAACTTTTAAGTAAAACTTTATAAAAATTATGAATCAAATTAGTTGCATAAATGAAGAACACTTGAATATATGAAGAACCCTAATATTTTTCATATGAACTTTTTTAATTCAAATTTTTATATTATCGTTTTATTTTCTCAAATTTTTATAGCATGTCCAATTAATCTAGTCTAATCATAATATGTTATTTAGAAAAATTAAAACTAAAAATTGGTCCAAATTATTTAACAAAACCGTGTATATATATATATTGTTCAAAATTTTATTTTTGATTTTTATATTTCTAATTCAACAACTAATTTACTTAACATCATTTATATATTTACCATATGTGAAAATCATATACAAACATTAACATACAAAAGTAAAATCATTTTAAACACAAGAATAACAACATTATTTTCAAGAACACATATACTTTAAAAACATGTAAATTTCATAGCAATTTCATTTTTAGTCTAAAACATAAACCAATTATATTTTCATACACAACTTATACCTAGTATTTCAAGCATGCAATTTACAAAAATTAAAACGAAAAATTTAGTGAAAAATAAGAGGGATGCTTAGGAGTGGGTTTAAGGTGAGCACATCAATTCATTTTTCGATTTTTGTCTCCTAATTTAACACATGAATGCTAGGTGGTCATAAACACAATAATTATAACACATAACATTTAAAGCATGCGATTTACAAAATTAAAACCTAGTGTGCGGGGGCACCTTGATTTGGTTAGTGAAATGAAATCCTAGCAATTATCGGGATCGATAATATGGTCAAAGATACTAAGATCGATGGCTCCACCTTGCTCCTCTTCTTTGGAAGGATTAGTACATACAAATGAAACATAAACTAAGTTAGTAATTATTTAAAGTAAGCTATACTACAATTTCAAGTGTAGTATCATTTTTATTTTTATGTGGTGAGTAGATTTTAATTAATTTGTTTTGTGTTCCAAAATAATTACAAGTAAAAGAGGAAGTGATTACTAATTAAAATGGTGGAGAAATGACTTAAGTGCTTAAGAAAATTTAAAGACAAGAATGAAAGTTTAAGGAAGAAATGAAATGAAGAGGATGAAGATCATAAGAATGTGGAGGATGAGGATGAGTTTTGCTTACTAGTGTTCTTGGTTTTATTAGAGAGAAAAGTAGTATGTTTTTATTTGTGTTTGTGTGTTGTATGTAAAGTGTAGTAGTAGTAGTAGTAGTGAATGTAGTATATGTGTAAGAAGAAAGGAAGCATGCTTGTAAGAGTGGAAGCATGCTTGTAAGAAGGAGTAAGGCATGCTTGAGACAAGGGAACAAGCATGGGTGTAAGACATGTAAGGTGTGTGTAAGAGAAAGGAAGAAAAAGAGAAGACAAGAGCATGCTAGGGCATGCTCCAAAATCTCGGCCCACATGGGCTAAGTTGGTCCGATTTTTCGTTTTTGAAATTTTCGATTTGCGCGCACGTGAAAAGTCCCGAAATAAAATATATAGTCTTAAAATAATGGTTTGAAGTAAGATCAAAAATAAAAATGAAGAAAAACGTTGTAGGGTGATCAAACTAAAATTTGGTCTAGGATCTACGAAATTTTGGAATAAAATCTTAATTGATAGAAATACATATTTTTCGTTGAATGTTATTGAATTAAATCATTATGCTCAGGCGTCAAAAAATTTTATCAGTTTAGGCTTAGTGTAACTCCATATATCGAGTTTTAGTGAAAGTGTTAGTTAAATCAAAGTGAAATAGTAATTTGATAATAATATAAAATGTTTTGTTAGTAATAATCAAAATGATTAAGCTTAAACTACTTTAATTAGATTTGGATTATGAGTAAGTATATTTAAGAAAAGATTAGGTGACTTAATCACAATTAGGTGGCTTGGTCTTTTAGTCAATGTTTGACCTCGATTTGCGTGCCAAAATTTGTCGTTGAGAAATTTGTCGTAGGTGTTTCATTTGATTTATCGAGTTTGAATATGTAAAAATAAAGTTCAAATTTGAAGTATATCAAAATAGTTTTAATTCAGGTGCGAGCAAAGTTGTAGCGCATTGTGTTAGAAAAATATTGAGCGAGATTGTTAAATTAAAGACTTGCGCAATTATAAAAGGCTTAACTTAACATGGAGGGTTACATGTTTAGCGAAAAAAATTCAGTCGCATTTTTATTATAAGGAAAAAGGATGAATTTAATCTAAGGAATTAAATTCTTTTATAAAAATGTGTTTCAAAAACACGGGGTGTTACAACCTGGAACACCACAATTGAATGGTGTGTCCGAACGCAGGAATCGAACATTACTTGATATGGTTCGATCCATGATGAGTCACACGGTTGTACCTGACTCATTATGGGGCTATGCTCTTTTGTCAGCTGCTCTTATACTTAACCGAAGTTCGACTAAAGCTGTTGACAAGACTCCATACGAGTTATGGAAGGGAACGGTCCCTAACTTGTCCTTTATTCGGGTTTGGGGGTGCGAGGCTTATGTCAAGTGGAGACACGAGGATAAGCTCGGCCCGCGATCGGTCAAGACATACTTTATTGGTTATCCAAAAGGAATGTTTGGTCATTACTTCTATTCGCCAATCGAACAACGAGTTTTTGTTGCGGCTAGTGCGAAGTTCTTAGAGAAAGAGTTTCTCGAAGACAAGAGAAGTAATAGAACCTTCGATCTGTCGGAGATTCCCGAACCAACAACCGAGCAACCAATGGAGGAAACTGTTCCTTCTTCGTCTGCTGCGGTTAATGTCCCTTTGGAACCCAGAAGGTCGGGTAGACTCTCCATTCCTCCAGATAGATACATCGGTATGGTTGAGGAGAATAGGAGAGACGACGTTTTACTCCTTGAGAGTAACGAACCCGTAACCTATAAAGGTGCCATGACGTGTTCTGACTCAAAGCTATGGCAAGAAGCCATGCAATCCGAGATGGACTCTATGTACGAGAACGATGTATGGGATCTGGTTGACTTACGTGATAAGGCTAGGCCTCTTCAGTGCAAATGGCTTTACAAGATAAAGCGATCTGTAGAAGGACAACCAGACATATACAAGGCACGACTAGTGGCAAAGCGTTTCACTCAAGTGCAAGGGTTGCACTATGATGAGATCTTTGCACCCGTAGTCATGCTTCGTTCCATCCGGATTCTCTTAGCGATTGCCGCATTTCATGACTATGAAATTTGGCAAATGGATGTGAAAACCGCCTTCTTAAACGGTTATTTGGAGGAGGAGTTGTACATGGTACAACCCGAAGGTTACACTGATCCTGAAAATCCTAAGAAGGTTTGCAAGCTTAAGCGTTCCATCTATGGACTTAAGCAAGCTTCACGGAGTTGGAATCATCGCTTCGACCAAGTGATAAAAGAGAATGGATTCACTCGATCGGTCGAGGAACCTTGTCTATATATCAAGTCGAGTGGGAGCAAGATTGTCTTCCTAATACTGTATGTAGATGACATACTCTTGATTGGGAATGACATACCTCTCTTAACTTCGGTAAAGGTATGGTTAAAGAACCATTTCCAGATGAAAGATCTGGGTGAGGCACAACGTATTTTGGGGCTCCGTATCTATAGAGATAGATCACGACGGATGTTATCCCTCAGCCAGGAGTCTTATATAGATAAGATTCTTGAGAGGTTCAGCATGACCAACTCCAAAAAGGGGAACCTTCCAATGATCTCAGGGGTGCACTTGAGTAAAGCTCAAGCACCAAAGACATCGGAAGAGGTCGAGCGCATGAGTCAGATTCCATATGCATCAGCTATAGGATCGATCATGTATGCCATGATATGCACACGTCCGGACGTGGCATATGCATTGAGTATGACGAGCCGATACCAAGGCAATCCAGGTGAAGCACACTGGATGGCCGTAAAGAACATTCTTAAGTACCTACGGAGGACTAAAGATTGGGTATTGACTTATGGAGGAGACACTGAGCTATGCGCAATCGGTTACGCAGATGCTAGTTTCCAAACGGATCGAGATGACTCGAAGTCTCAATCTGGATTCGTTTTTACTCTAAATGGCGCTGCGGTCAGCTGGAAAAGCTCCAAACAAACAGTTATAGCAGATTCCACGACTGAGTCCGAGTACTATGCTGCTTCAGAGGCTGCGAAGGAAGCTATATGGATGCGTCAGTTCTTACAAGGACTAACTGTAGTTCCAAGTTCGAATGACCCGATCACCATCTATTGCGACAATAGTGGTGCCATCTTCCAGGCAAAGGAGCAACAAGTCTCGGCACGTGCAAAGGAAGGCTCACATGATCCGAGATTACGTGGAGCAGAAGGAGATAGTGATTGACAAGATTGCTACGGATGATAACATAGCAGATCCTCTTACTAAGCCGTTGAGACATGATAAGCATGAAGGGCACGTTAAATCCATGGGAATTAAGCGTGTTCCTGAGTTGTATTAATTGTTTGTATGGATTTGACACTTGTTTTTCCTAAAACTTCTAATAAATTCATCGTTTTGTTTTATATATTGTTTTTCATGAGGGTTGTACAGACAACGTTGAACACCTCAAAGTGAACTGAATTGCTATATATTTTTTGTTTTGGTCCGTGATCGCCTATACGAGCTGATAACTCTGGCAATCATTTTGTGACGTCGATTGATGGTGGGTTCAACGAGCCATAAGTCAAACTGTTGACTGATCGATCACAGATGCGGGTTTACTGAAATCGAGCAGGATAATTTTTGTGACGACTACATGGAGTCCTAAATGTTTCAGAACATTAGGTGCCGGGTCGTGGATAGGACATCCATAGTGTTCCTAGAGTCGATTCTTTTGACTATCGACTGTCTCTTGGGATTAAGGCAGATTTTGGGTGACTTTGGTTTCTTTCTCACGGTCGACCGTAACAGGAGGCCAAGTAGATTTTCACTGGGTCATTTCATGCTGCGCTTACATCTGCAGGATTCGAGTTGAGGAAAATATCCAACTTCTATCGAGTTATAATACTTTTTCTCAGGGCCACTCGAGGAGCTGTAACTGAAAATGCATGGCCATGCTCGAATATTGATTCGTTTATCAGTTAAGTTACTCTCTAGTCGGGGAAACCACTCTTGATTCTGATCACTTGTGAACTACGACCTTTGAAAGTACGGACTTTGCAAATTGGTTTACATTGAGTGGGAGAAATTTATTATGGATATGAGAATCGGTTATCGCACCTACACTTGTACGGACAAGTGGGAGATTGTTGGAGTTAGTGTCCTCCACAGTTAGTGCAATAACATAAATAAATCTCTAAAGGTACACAGGGTACATTTTGTATTTAATCAGTTGATTAACGTTTATCGATAACGGTTGGCTTGCTAGATAAGTTTGACGTTATTGTCATACAGATGGCGGTGATCAACTGGTCCCTAAGAGTCACACCTAAAGGATGTGTTTGAGAGATGTGATTATTTGAGAGAATAGTCATATCGATGCCTTATTTAATGACTAAACGGTTAGTCAGTGTTGTTGACTAAAAGGTTAGTCAAATGTGACTAAAATGTTAGTCAAGTGTGATGATGTTACTGACTAAAATGTTGGTCAGTGTAATGTTAATGCTATTTATTTATCTTGATTAAATAATTTTAGCTGATGCGAATTAAATGTAATTCGTGAATTGAATATAAAGTGTTATATTTAATTATTGTGTATAATGCAAGCTAATTAAATATAAACCGTTATAATTAATTAGTAAATTATAAATATAAGGATATTTATAGTATATTATAGTCGGTCCATACAGATGACAGTAGTAATATATTGCATTATATTAGAAGCTAAAATGATCAAGTGAAAAGTGTCCAGATACATTCTGTCCCGATACACTCTTTTTCTTGATCAATAAGTTATTGATTTGAGGAGAATATATCTCCCCCAAATAACTAAAGGGGGCCGGCCTATGAGGGTTAATTGGGAGTATATTAGCTTTCCTAATTCAACTCTAATGCTCTCTTATTCAATCATCACTTTTACAACACAAAATCCTTGAGAAAGAAAATCAGTTTTCTCTTTGATTTTTCTAGCAATTCAAGGGCATATCTTAAACACATCTTGGGTGAGATTATTAGGAGATACCATAGTTTTGGTATTGTTCTTAGGCCGATTTACTAGGATTAAAGGTTAATTCTAAATCTCTTTTCTATGTTATGCAATTTCTATTTTATGACTTTAAATCTTATAAAGTTTTTCATTATAATCCTGTGATTTTAAAGGTCTATATACCGATATAAACCTACAAGATTTTTGCTGTGCATCATACTTCGTGCCATTTCTGCAATTGTTCTGTTTTTCCTTTCGGCGACACCATTTTGTTGAGGAGTTCGCCTTACTGTCAATTCTCTTCTAATTCCTTGACTTTTGCAGAAATTATTAAATTCTTTACTTGTGAATTCTCCCCCACGATCTGTTCTTAAGATTTTTAGAGAATGCCCACTTTGATTCTCGGCGAAGGCTTTGAATTGTTTGAAATATGAGAATGTCTCTGATTTATGTTTCAAGAAATATACCCACATCATGCGGGAATATTCATCAAAAAATAGGAGAAAATATCTTCGTCCTCCGAGAGAAGGATTTTTGGTCAGTCCCCAAATATCTGTGTGAACTAACTCCAACGGAGTTGTTGCTCTCCAAGTTGAAGTTTTAAATGGCAATCTATGCATTTTGCCATAGATACAGCCCTCACAAATTTTCTTTTCAATATTTATTTTAGGGAGACCAATTACCATTTCTTTTTGTTTCAGCAATTTTAAGCTGTGAAAATTTAGATGCCCGAATCTAAGATGCCACAATGTGGATTCATCCTCCATTGAACAGAGAGCCAAATTTTGTTCCAATGTCATTCGTAATGGGAAAATGTTATTCAGGGCCATTTGTATAGAGGCAATTAATTGGCCATTTTTCTTATCATAGATGAGGCATTTGTTATTGTCAAATTTTACCATATAACCTCTTTGAATCAACTGCTCAGCACTTAGGAGATTTTGGCCTAGACCAGGGACATATAAAACATCATGTATAAATTTAAATGAACCGTCTTTAGTTTCGATGGCTATTGTCCCTTTTCCTGCAACACCTTGGCTTCTACCATCACCAAGAGTAATTTGGGATTTTACATCCTCATTTAGACTGACAAAGGAAT
Source organism: Dianthus caryophyllus (assembly GCA_023091065.1). Taxonomy (NCBI): domain Eukaryota; kingdom Viridiplantae; phylum Streptophyta; class Magnoliopsida; order Caryophyllales; family Caryophyllaceae; genus Dianthus; species Dianthus caryophyllus. The sequence continues at coordinate 25,276,349 of CM041519.1, read as the reverse complement.
TTTTATTACCGGTCATATGGTTGGAGCATCCACTGTCTAAGTAACAAATATCTGTACTTTCTTGTTGTATGTTTAGACATCAGTAAAATAATTGACTAGTGGATTTGCTCGTTTCGATAAAATTTGCCTCACCTTTTTGTCGGAACCAACAATCATTTTCAAAATGAGTGTGTTTTTTACACCTCTTGCATTTAAACCGACAATCATTCGTATTATGTGTTGGGTTCCGATAACCTCCACTAATCCAATATTAGTATTAATCAAATTACTCTAATTTGATTAGCAAGATCTATGTAGTTACAATTTATTTTGTAGCTTAAGTTTGTAGAAACTTATACCTTCTCTTAAGGAATAAAATGGGCACAAATACGAGAACTCCTTTCTCGATTTGTTTCTTGAGCTATGAGTTAGGATGATCCTCCAAAACCCGAGTTTCCAAAATAGGAAACCTCCTTCTTGTTGCACCCAAGAACAACTCCAAATACTACTAGTGATTTAGACTAGAAATCACTAATAGTTACTTGATAATATGTAATATTATTATTACTAACACTTACTAACTCTTAGTAATATTAGTAGTAATATTAAGAGAGAGTTTTGAGAGGTAGAGTAGTAGAATTTGTAAGTTTTAATTTAATAAACTTAACATGTATATTCTAATTACTCAATGAATTTACAACAATAATAATAAAGCGGAAGCAATAAAGGATCGAGAAATAACCTCCAGCCATTGCTAATGGATTCCTGAACAGCTATAAACCCAAATTTGTAACCCTTGTAATTTTTACGGTTCCAAACCCTCGCACTCACAATATAGATGGTGTAATAATATTACTTAATGGAGAGTAGGTTCAGTGACCAAAACAAATAAATCACCCTCATATATATACGAGTCTTGCCATCAAAAACTAGTAGGTGATTATGGAAATATCGCGTGTGAATAGAATAAAATAATAGACCTAATCAATATAGGAGATATTTTAGGAGCCAGTTTCTTTGATCAGAAGAAACTAATTCTTACCAAAAATTGGACCACATACAAACTCATAAGATTACTGAATAAGATATTAAATATATTATCTTATCAAAATAATAATAGTAATAATATCAGAATAAAATCTTATGAAAACTCCAACGTTCTCCCACTTGGTCCAATTTAATGAGAGACAAAATATACGAATCATAGCGACGAATTCCCATTAGAGCGAGAATTAATCTTCCATGTATTACGATATACTTAATCCCTCAACCACACACACTAAAACTGAATGAGCAAACCCTATGTTTACTCTTGGTCAAAAACATAATGATATTTTTCAAAATGAATGCATAAATACGCGCGTATAAACTAAATGAAAAATATCCAACAGTATGAAGGTTTCAATCAACAACAAAACAAAATGAATGTATTTACATAGAGGAACCAAGTCCCATTCGCACTACATGATCCTTAAAAATCTTGACTTGCATGCCTTTAGTCAAGGGATCTGCGATCATTAAATCAGTGCTAATGTGTTCGATGACCACTTTCTTTTCTTGAACACGTTCTTTTACGGCTAGATACTTAATGTCGATGTGTTTACTTCGACTTCCAGTCTTATTATTCTTGGCCATAAAAACAGCAGCTGAATTATCACAATACATTCTTATCGGCCGCGAAATAGAGTCAACGACTCTAACCCCAGATATGAAACTCTTCAGCCATACACCATGTGAGGTTGCCTCAAAACAAGAAACGAACTCAGCTTCCATAGTAGAAGTAGCGGTTAAGGTCTGTTTCTTACTCCTCCAAGATATAGCACCATCAGCTAGCATAAACACGTATCCCGAGGTGGATTTTCGCGAGTCTATGCAGCCAGCATAATCGGAGTCAGAATAGCCAACCACTTCAAGATTATCAGTCCGTCTATACATAAGCATGTAATCTTTAGTACCCTGAAGATACCTCATGACCTTCTTTGCAGCCTTCCAGTGATCGATTCCTGGATTACTTTGATATCTTCCCAACACTCCAACTGCATATGCTATGTCAGGTCTAGTACAAACCTGAGCATACATGATGCTACCAACAGCTGAAGCATATGGAACATTTTTCATTTGTTCCCGTTCGATGGCATTCCTGGGACACTGGTCCAAACTGAACCGGTCTCCTTTCACAATGGGTGCTACACTAGGTGAACAGTTCTTCATACCGAATCTCTCAAGTACTTTGTTGATATAGGTCTCTTGAGACAAGCCCAAAACGCCTCGAGATCTTTCTCTATGGATCTTTATGCCAATGACATAAGATGCCTCACCCATATCCTTCATTTTAAAGTTACTTGAAAGGAACTGTTTCACTTCACGTAGCAACCCCTTATCATTGGTCGCTAGCAATATATCATCCACGTACAACACAAGGAAACAAACTTTACTCCCACTAACCTTAAGGTATATGCATTGATCCATTACATTTTCTTCGAAACCAAATGAAGTAATAACCTCATGGAATTTCATATACCATTGGTGGGAAGCTTGCTTCAAACCGTATATGGATTTATTTAGCTTGCAAACCAAATGCTCACCATCCTTAGAGGAAAAACCTTCAGGTTGTTTCATATAAACCTCTTCCTCTAAGTCACCATTGAGAAATGCCGTTTTCTCATCCATCTGATGTAGCTCGAAATCAAAATGAGCTACTAGTGCCATAACTACTCGGAGAGAATCCTTCTTTGATACAGGAGAAAAAGTCTCCGTGTAGTCAATTCCCTCCCTCTGAGTGAACCCTTTGGCTACGAGTCTTGCCTTATGTCTCTCGATGTTGCCTAGCGAGTCTTTCTTTGTTTTAAAGACCCATTTACATCCGATGGCTTTAAAACCATCAGGCAACTCAACGAGATCCCAAACTCGGTTAGAAGCCATAGAGTTCATCTCATCTTTCATGGCACTCATCCATAAGTTTGAATCTGTAGAACTTACGGCTTGTGAAAATGACATAGGATCATTGTCAGCTCCAATATTATAATCCAATTCTTGTAGATTTGTTTCATAACAATCAGGAATAGCTGATCTTCTTTCTCTGATAGATCTTCTTAATGGAACTTGTTCAACCTGTTGGCGCACTTGTTCCTCCTGCTCATGATGAACAGTTTCATCATTATGATCTATCATTATTTGATCAGTATTTTTGTGGAATTTCTACATTTGGTTGTTGAAGTCGTCGTTTAACTTGAGGAACGTGAACAACTACCAATCTAGTACTTGCATCAGAGGGTAAAACCTCATGAGGATCATTTTCAGGTGAAACTGTATCCTGAATTTGATCACTCCCACTGATCAAGTCATTCTCAAGAAATTTAGCATTTCTTGATTCCACAATCCTGGTGGTATGAGACGGACAATAAAATCTATAACCCTTAGACTTTTCGGCATATCCAATGAAATGCCCACTGATAGTCCTTGGGTCTAGCTTCTTTTCTTGTGGATTATACACTCTCACTTCAGACGGGCATCCCCAAATGCGTATATGGCGCAAACTCGGTTTCCATCCTTTAAATAACTCAAAAGGTGTCTTTGAGACAGCCTTGGAAGGAACCCGATTTAATATATACACTGCCGTCTTAAGTGCTTCAGTCCACAAGAACGCAGGAAGTTTAACATTACTTCGCATACTTCGCACCATGTCAATCAATGTCCGATTTCTTCGTTCAGCAACACCATTCTGGTCCGGAGAACCAGGCATAGTGTACTGTGGAACGATCCCATGTTCCTGAAGAAATTTAGCAAATGGACCAGGTGCTTGTCCGTTCTCAGTATATCTACCATAGTACTCACCACCCCGGTCTGATCTCACGATTTTAATGCGCTTATCGCACGGATTCTCTACTTCAGCCTTAAACAACTTAAAGGCATCCAAAGCTTCGTCTTTAGAACGAAGTAGGTAGAGATACATATATCGTGAAAAATCATCAATGAAGGTGACAAAGTATTTTGGATCATTCGCGTTCATGTCCGGACAACAAATGTCCGTATGTATGATTTCTAATAGTTTGGAACTCCTCTTTGCACCTTTCTGAGATTTGTTAGTTTGCTTGCCCTTAATACAACTAACACAAGTATCAAAATCAGTAAAATCTAGAGTATCAAGTACTCCATATTTTACTAATCTCTTAACTCTTTCTATGGAGATATGTCCCAATCTCCGGTGCCACAATATAGAGGAATTTTCATTCATAATACATCGTTTTAAACCAGTATTAACATGCATAGTACTATAAGCAGGATTATTTTGCAAATAAAGACGATATAAACCATCAGACAAAATACCACTACCAATAACATCAGAATTTCTGAAAATACTAAAACCAGAATCTGAAAAATTAAAGGAGTATCCAAAAGGTACAAGTCTCGAAATGGAAATCAAATTTCTAGCGAAATTTGGTACATAAAAAGTCTTTTCTAAACGCAAAGTAAAACCACTAGATAAAATTAAGCTGCATGTCCCTATGGCCTCCACACGTGAACCCATCTTGTTTCCAGAATAGATAGAGCATTCACTTGCCACTGGTTTCCTTAGGTTTGTCATACCCTGCAAGGTATTCGAAACATGGATCGTAGTACTAGAATCAATCCACCACGTATTATGATTAACATTAACCATATTAGATTCAAAACAAACAAACGCAAGAAAATTACCTTTCTTTATAAGCCAAGCCTTAAAACCAGGACAATCCTTTCTTATGTGCCCCTTCTTTTTACAGAAGTGACACTTAGGCTCCTTCTTTATGGTTGACTCAGCGTCAAGCTTTCCTTTTCCCTTCCCCTTATGGTGATCCTTTTTCTTCTTAGAAGAAGAAGCAGTAGTAAGGTTCACCTTTTCATTCTCTTCCATCAACAATCGCCCCTCCTCATGAACACACATGGTCATAAGCTCATTAATTGACCATTTATCTTTATGTGTGTTGTAAGAGATCTTAAATGGAGCATATTGTGAAGGAAGAGTACACAATATGTAATGGACAAGGAAAGCATCAGACATGGTAACTTCTAAAGCTTTAAGTTGGGCTGCAATATCCCTCATGCGCATGATGTAATCACGCACTCCTTTAGTCTTGGTGTGCCTCATAGATGAAAACTGCATTATCAAAGTACTGGCAAGAGCTTTATCAGAAGTGGCAAACTGCTCATCAAGGGCTTTAAGGAGGCTCTTGACTTTAGTATGCTGCTCAAGGGAACCCCTGATACTAGCACTAATCCTGATCTTTATGAAACTAACGGAGAGACGGTTAGATCTCTCCCAATGATCATAAAGCTCAAGTTCATCAGCAGTGCTAGTTTCAGTGATACTAGCGGGTTCATCCTTCCTTATAGCATAATCAATATCTATCCAACCCAATTGCAGTAAAACCCTCTCTTTCCAGACCTTGTAGTTATCACTAGTTAAATCAGGAATGTCACACGCCATATTTGGAAAGTTTCCAGGCACACTTACTGCAAATAAAACAACATGCTTAATATCAAAAAAATTGAGACTTAAACAAAATCATGTTTTACCAATGTAAATCATGCACAACGAATTTAGTGACATAAAACTTGCCTGTGGGCTAAAGTCCTACTCAAACTAAATTCGATTACTGAATGACAAAACTATCAAATCAATTTCGTATTCTTAACTCCTGTGGGTAAATTAAGAACCATGATTTAACATTTTATCCTAATTAATTATACAAAAATAACAAGATTCCTGTGGGTAAGTCTTATCATATCGTGTACAATCAATTACAATTAATGTCTTATATCCATATGTAATTTCAAAATAAAATTAAATTAACTAGAGATGCTGTGGCTATTCTCACATTAATAAAATTTTAATTACTTAGACATTCAATTATTAAACTCCATATACTTAACGTCATGTATATAGATTATTTAATCACAATATATGTCTATCATCCGAATGTGACTCCAAATTAAAATTTAAATTAACAAGAGGTGCTGTGGCTACTCCCCAATTAATAAAATTTTGAATCACTAGCTCGACATATAATTGATTACTTTAGTTTATGTACTTGAGTCAAAATGTACATACAATATATATAAATATATAAACTCCAGAATAAGATCAAAAAGAGCACAAAATATTAGTGCAATAATATTATGATCACATGTTCCAAAATATTATATAGGTAAAAAAAAATCATGTAAATCCTTAAATAATATGGAGTATCAAAAATAAAAACAGAAAGAATTGTATCGCAAGGTTACATAATCAATAATGCACTATAACACGGCGAAACATACGGAACAAAACAATGTTGAAAAGGGAAAAAAATATACTCCAGAATAATATCATAGAACGAGATAAGTAGTACGGAGTATTAATCAACATTCACTGTATAGGACATAATGTACTGTAACTCACGAATAAAAGCCACGTGTATATAGATGACTCCAGCATGCACATAATGTGTAATCAAAAGCAGCAGGGCCAAGGCCACATATAATAGAATAGGAGTTGTATCAACAGTCAAACAACAAAGCAATGGATTAAAGCAACAAAAATCCAAAAGAAAGGTTGAATATACACATGACAAGTTGCAGTAGTTAATGAGTACCAGTATATTATATTAGTGGTAGAATGGTTTAAATAAATTACTCAGCAATTATATACACTCCGAATTAAAAACACAGTTCTCGTGCAAAACAACATACATACACGACCGGATTAATATAAGCATACGGATTACGGAGTGAAAAAAAAAAAGCCAAATCCATTAAAACAAGACAGAGGCGATTACTCGCTCTGATACCAACTGTAAGTTTTAATTTAATAAACTTAACATGTATATTCTAATTACTCAATGAATATACAACAATAATAATAAAGCGGAAGCAATAAAGGATCGAGAAATAACCTCCAGCCATTGCTAATGGATTCCTGAACAGCTATAAACCCAAATTTGTAACCCTTGTAATTTTTACGGTTCCAAACCCTCGCACTCACAATATAGATGGTGTATAATATTGCTTAATGGAGAGTAGGTTCAGTGACCAAAACAAATAAATCACCCTCATATATATACTAGTCTTGCCATCAAAAACTAGTAGGTGATTATGGAAATATTGCGTGTGAATAGAATAAAATAATAGACCTAATCAATATAGGAGATATTTTAGGAGCCAGTTTCTTTGATCAGAAGAAACTAATTCTTACCAAAAATTAGACCACATACAAACTCATAAGATTACTGAATAAGATATTAAATATATTATCGTATCAAAATAATAATAGTAATAATATCAGAATAAAATCTTATGAAAAGTCCAACAGAATTGCATACATCAAATGAATTCTCTAACACCTTTTTTTATAAGCTTGAAAAACAAAATGAAGTGTGTTTAACGCACCATCATTTTAGGCCAAGCAAAAGAGGAGGAGGAGAAAAGTTTTGCTCTTGATTAGAACAAATGCATGCATTGTTATGATTGTGTTATGGCATGTAACAAAAGTAAGAGCATGCTTGTAATCATAATGTTCTAGCATGCTTGTCTAAAGCATAAGACAACAAAACAAATAAGACAAAGGGAATCTCTCCCTTTGTCCTTCATTTGGACGGTCCAAATGGACCCTATATGGGTCTATTTTGTTTTTCAATATTGGTCCCACAAATACTTATAATTTATCACTTAATCATCTAATATGATAAAGTATAAATTATCAAATTAAACTCTCCTTTAATATACATGTACACTTACATATGTATTAAAATTGCACTAATACTAATCTCATTAGTCAATTAGTACACAATTAGTGAATTAACGATTAATCACTAATTCTCGTCTCTTCTATTAATTTTATCGATATAAAATTAATCATTCGAATTCCTAACTCGATTTCTCTCTAAATTAACTCACTGACTAATCATTAGTCGATTTATCAAGTTACTAATCTAATTGCATCTCATACAATTAATTAGTTTATTTATTTGGAGTATGTTCCTTTAGGTATGACTCAAAGGGATCAATTGATTACCGCCGTCTTACGACAATAACGTCAAACTCTAGTAAGCCAACCGTTATTGATCTACGTTAATCAATTGACAATAATTCAGGATTATCCCCTCGTATTCCTTAATCGAGATTTATTAAGTAATCGCACTATTTGTGGAGGACACATACTCTAACAATCTCCCACTTGTCCGAGACAAGTTGTACGTTACCAATTCTCTTGTTCGTTTTACATCTCCCACTCAATGCAAGGTGTCTTACAGGTCGTACTTGCATTCAAGTTATATCATGAGTGGTTTCCTCGATATGGAGAGTTGCTGTCTGACCGGAAAATCTACCGTAGATCTTTCCGAGCGTGGCCACGCATTTTCAGCGACTCCTCCTCGAGTGGCCCAAAGATGTTTTACCCTGACGAGGGTGGACAACTCCCTTCCACTCGATTATACTATATAATGCAGAACACCATGACCCCAAAGATGCCCTTATAGCCCCCTTTCACGGCATGGCTTAGGACAAAAATGAAAGTCACTCGAAAACTGCACTGACTCAGATAATCAGTTTCTGGTCAAAAGAATCGACTCATAGGAATACTATAGAAATTCCCTCCACGACCTGCCTTCAATCTCATTGAAAAGGAATTCTATAAGCGTCACAGTCCGACAGAGTGTCTCACTGTCTGTCTATGCAAATGACCAGTCATCTCTATGACTCTATGGTGTTGAACCCACCATTGATCAACTTGCAATCTAGTCTTCTTGAGACGTCACCTCTTTTAGAGACTAGGGACCAAATACTCAGTTCATACCGTTCACTTAAATATGTTCAATGTTGGCACGCAACTATTCGGATAAACAGAGTATGCATTCAAAATGACTTAAAAGAGTAAATGAACTCTAAACAATGAATGTTATTTTCTTATATGTAATAAGATACATTATCCATTACATATCTCTAAAACTAAAGGAAATCAAGCATATGCCTCAACCCCATAGAGGCGGTATGAGCGTCATGCTTAGCCCTTGAAAGCGGCTTGGTAAAAGGATCAGCGATATTATCGTCTGTCCCAACCTTACAAATATCTATTTCCTTCCTTTCCACGTTATCTCTAATAACATGGTATTTCCTCAAAACATGTCTAGACTTATTACTAGACTTGGGCTCCTTTTCTTGAAAGATGGCCCCACTATTATCACAATAAATAGTGATTGGATCTACGGCACTAGAGACTACTTTTAGTCCATCCAAGAACTGCCGAATCCATACAGCTTCCTTAGCAGCCTCCGATGCTGCTAAATATTCAGCTTCCGTTGTAGAATCCGTAGTGACACTTTGTTTGAAGCTTTTCCAGCAAACAGCTCCACCATTCAATAAAAAGACATAGCCAGATTGGGATTTCAGATCATCCCCATCGGTTTGGAAACTTGCGTCCGTGTAACCCTACACACGCAACTCAGGTTCTCCTCCAAACACAAGAAACGAATCCTTAGTTCTTCTCAAGTACTTAAGGATGTTCTTCACGGCTGTCCAGTAACTCTCAGCGGGGTTGGCTTGATACCGACTCGTCATGCTTAAAGCGAACGTGACATCGGAACGAGTGCACATCATAGCGTACATAATTGATCCTACAGCGGAAGCATAAGGGATCATTTTCATGCGTTCAATATCCTCGGGTGTCGAGGGACATTGGGATTTTCTCAATGTTATCCCTACACCCATCGGAAGAAAGCCTCTCTTGGAGTATTTCATATTGAACCTATCAAGAATCTTATCAACATAAGCTTCTTGACTTAATGCAAGTATCCTTTTGGATCTATCTCTATAGATCCGGATACCCAAGATGCGTTGTGCCTCTCCCAAGTCCTTCATCTGGAAATGGTTTTCCAATTTATCCTTTACCGATTTCAAACTTGGAACATCATTTCCAATGAGTAGTATGTCATCCACATACAATACAAGAAAGCTTACCTTGCTCCCACTAAACTTCATGTATAAACAAGGTTCCTCGGCACTTCGAGCGAAACCATTTTGTTTTATAACATGATCAAATCTGTGATTCCAACTCCTTGATGCTTGCTTAAGACCATAGATGGATCTCTTAAGCTTGCATACTTTCTTAGGGTTGGATGTATCCACAAAACCTTCAGGTTGTTTCACGTATACTTCCTCTTCTAGAATCCCATTCAAGAAGGCGATTTTTAAATCCATTTGCCATATTTCATAGTCATGAAATGCGGTAACCGCTAAGATTATCCTTATGGATCGAAGCATTGCAACCGGTGCAAAGATTTCATCATAATGAATACCTTGGACTTGTGTAAAGCCCTTTGCCACCAATCTAGCTTTGTACATGTTTATCTATGCCGAGTTTGATTTTAAAGATCCATTTACACTGAAGGGGTCTCACTCCTTCAGGTAAATCCACCAAGTCCCTTACTTGGTTCTCGTACATAGAATCCATTTCGGATTTAATGGCCTCAAGCCATTGTTCGGAGTTGGGACTACTAATAGCCGCCTTATAGGTTGATGGTTCGTTGCTTTCGAATAACAACAAATTACCCTCCTCCTCGATGTTATCAAGGTAACGGTCAGGTTGATGACTAATTCTTCCTGACCTCCTAGGAACTACAACCGTTTCAGAAGACGAGGGAACCGTTTCCTCATTTTCTGCCTCGGTTTGTGGCTCTTGAACTTCATCAAGTTCAAATTTTCTCCCACTCTATCTTTTAGAAATGTATTCATTTTCTACAAAAACAGCATCACGAGCCACAAACACTTTGTTCTCGTGAGGGTTGTAGAAGTAATAACCACATGTTTCCATAGGATAACCTACAAAAAGACATTTGTCAGACCTTGGTACGAGTTTATCGTCAGACTTATTCTTTACAAAGCCTCACAACCCCAAATTCTCATGAGTGACAAATGGGGGACCTTCCCCGTCCATATCTCATATGGAGTCTTATTGGCCGCTTTAGTCGGACTTCGATTTAGTGAGAATACGACAGACAGTAGTGCAAAGTCCCAAAATGATCCAGGAAGCTCACTTTGACTCATCATAGACCGAACCATATCTAGTAAAGTTCGGTTTCTCCTTTCCGTAACACCATTCAACTGTGGTGTGCCCGGAGGAGTCCATTGTGATACTATACCACAATTCAAAAGATGTGAATCAAACTCATTAGTTAGATATTTGCCACCACGATCCGATCGTAGTGCTTTTATCTTCTTATCCAATTGGTTTTCTACTTCATTTTGAAATTCTTTAAATTTCTCAAACGCATCACTTTTATGCCTTATTAAGTATACATAACCATATCTACTTAAGTCATCGGTAAAAGTAATGAAGTAATGATATCCTCCTCTAACGGTGATGTTTAATGGACCACACACATCAGTATGTATGAGTCCCAAAACCTCACTAGCTCGTGTCCCTTTACCACTAAAGGGTTGATAGGATTCGTCGCACTCTCCTAATCAAAAGTAAAACCAAACTCAACACTAGGTAGCTAGGGTAAGTCGGGATCGTATCCACAGGGAGATGGTCGTAATGTTGATTATTTTGAATGATTCTAATCTCGGTTCGAGTGTAGGTTGGTAAACTAAAGCTAGAGCGTAAGGAAAGGGGTTTAAACGATAAGGGAAAAGTCTAGGGAATCGGGGTTAGCATAGGCAAAGCTAGGATGAAGGATGGTGACAGAAATGAGTCGGGAATCGCATGTGCTAAGGAATAGGCTCGACCTCTCGGTTCTAAGCGTCCTCTAGGTCTCAAATGCGGGATCTCGCAACTTACAAGTGAGGGTCCTAATGGTTGGTCTCGTACCCTACCTTAAACTAGGCTTTCGATCTTAAGTTTAAGGGTGGAAAACGCTTGCTAAACCTTGGCCAAGGGATCAACAAACACAATCAAACACAAGACAACCAAAGTCACATGTAAAACCCTCATCAAACATCACCAAATCATCCTAGACTACTCACCCATGGTCACCCTTCAACCCTAGATAAAGGACTACTCACACATAGCGAAAACAACAACGAAAACAAAGGAGAAAGATAAAAACATGATCAAGAGCAATATATATTGAAATCACAATGAAAAGAGAGAAGAAAATTGCAATACCAATCAGAAATTCCAAGAGTAAAAGGATGAATTCAAGCAACAAAACCCAAATAGACGATCAAACTAAAGCAATCCGAGACGGGAATTGAAATTACAAGAAGGAAAATTAATTTAACCCTAAGTTTTCTTGAGGAAGTACTTTAAAGTGTTATAAAAGTGCAGGAAAAAGAATGACTCGAAATAAGGCCTCCAACTCATTGAAATAGACGAAACAATTTAAGCACATGAAAAGTCGAAGCCGTCCCAGGCATCCGGGACACTGTCCGCCCGGGACCATTACCATCCCGACCGGGATGACCTTCAGGGACACTCGTCCCGTGTGATTCAGTTTTTGCAAGCTTTTGGTCCCTTTTTGTACTTAGCTTTTTCTTGCTTCTTTCTCGTCCCAAGGCATAGGGACAAGGCCTACGTCGTCCCAAGGGGTAGGGACAAGGCTTAGGATGATCATGTGAGTTTCAAATCCCGTCCCAAGGTCCCGGGACACCTTCATTTGTTGAAACGAGGCTCGTGCATGGCAAAGCATAGCGAAACCAACTCGAATCAACTCGAAACTTCACGAAACTTTATGAAACTTCACGAAACCTCCCGAATAGCATCCTATACTCCAAATATGCGCGTTTACCTGCAAAATGGACACAAAAACGCAGCAGAGCCAAAACGGAGAGAAATAGGAGCTGAAATGCAAGTAAAAGCACGGGAAACGCAAAGTAAAGCTCGTGAACAGGGGGCTATAAGTACGTAAATACATGATACATCAAACTCCCCCAAACCGGACCGTTGCTTGCCCTCAAGCAACTAAGCATGACAGAAAATAGAGGACAAAGCGAGCAAAAGGAAACTTCCCCAAACAATCGCCAAACCGCAAGTAGCATGAGCAAATGGCAATCAATCCCGAAGCAACATGGGACGTATGGAAATTAGCAAGCTAACGGATGAGAATTACAAGACGGCGCAGAATGAGTAGCATGGCTTAAACAAAGGCTCTCTAGGAATCAAATCACGGACCTCTCGCGGTTTCCACTCTAGCACAAATGATGAACAAGGTGATAAATGTGATGACACTCACCTACTCGACTTGTGGAAGCACGCCCGCAATCTAATGTGGACCAAATCTCGCATTCCTGTACACAAATAATGTCACAAAAACGAAGCAAACATGAGGACTTACATAGGAAATGAGGGTGTAAAGGCCAAAGAGAGGATAAGGGTGATAAGGTGGAACAAATAGTTATGGAATCGTGGAGCTAAGCCACTAGAAACCACTAATACTACTCAAGTGCTCATCCAACCAAAACGGAACCCAACTCTCATGAAAAACGGACCGAAAACAGCATATCGGTCTCCTTTACACATCATCGCAACAGGTTACAAGTGCTCGCTCATGTAATAACAACAACAACTTCTTCATTTTGTGCACACATTTTCTTTCTTATTTTTTTGTGTTGTGTTTATTTTTCTGATTTTTGTTTCTTTTTTCTTTTGAGCAAAGAGCACACTCACATAGTTGCGGAAAATACCTCATAAAAGGTCGGGGAAACAGCAATCCCGACTCACATTCACCAACTCTCCAAGCAAACGACATCAGCAAGTCGTAGCATGATCAAAACCCAAAGAACGAGCACAAGAGTAAGCAAAAGCGATAACTAGCAAGGCTAGGGTAGGCTATATGGCAATGTAGCTAGCAAACTCATGTGTATAAGGGTAAAGGATCATATATGAGAGGATAAAAGCGATATAAGAACAAGGTGAATAGAATGCAATCAACTAAAGCCTCATATGCAAAATAAGTGACAAAATCGTGGGAAACACGGGATAGGGGCCACACTTATGCGCGTTGATATTACGTACCCCACGAGGAGAACTACTCACAATCAAAGCACGGGGACCGGGATAGATGAACCGGCCGCAGGAGGCTAAAAACCTCACAATATAAGTAGCTAAAGTCCGTGAATGATAAAGCCAAAAAAGTAAAAGCACATGCCATCATCTACAAGCGTCTCAACATCCCCGAAAGCGCCAATCCAAACAATAAGAAACATGCCAAAGCTCAAAGCAAACAAGGGAAGGGATGTCGGGAAAGAATAAGGTAAAAACAAGCTCGCAAACAACGATCGGGATTCGTATTTTTGGTATTTTGTGAGAATTTTTCTGATTTTTAGTGATTTTTGTGAATTTTCTGATTTTTTTGGATTTTGTGGTTTTTTTTGAAAAAGCGAAAAACGAAAAAGAAAATGCAAAAATAAAGTGAAACGGAAAGCAAAGCGTTTCTCCCCCCAAACCAAACAACACATTGTCCCCAATGTGTCCTAAAGCACATCAATCAGGGACCATAAAAATAAGGGAGAAAAACGAGCAAAAGTCTCAAAAGAACAAAGGAAAATAAAGTACATACAATTTATATATACAATGAAACGTCCCCCCAAACCGGCTTCAAACGGGGGGGTAAGCAACGGGTACTAGAAGTACCACCATCCATGGGTCTCGTCGTAGACGAACGCGCTACCATCATCCAACTCATCATCATAACCATCGTCATCAACAGCTCGGCCATCACCACTAGCATGTCCATGCGTTTGGCTTGCAGCAAAGCCAACTCCATCCGTGCTCAATGCGTCTTTAATCACATCTTTACCCGCATCCATCCTCCCTAAGGTACCTGAAATCACATCACAACAGAGCACGGCCTCAAGAGGATCCCTCTCGAGGACTTGCGGTAAGTTCTCCATAATGCAATCATCAATAATATCAACAGAAAAGACCGACTCCTCTAACATGGGACGCTTCAAAGCATTTGACAAGTTAAAAGTAATTTGATCACCTCCAACATCCAATGTCAACTTCCCGTTCTTGACGTCTATGATTGCACCAGCAGTGTGCAAGAAAGGCAGACCCAAAATGATAGGAATTTGGGAGTCCTCGGCCACGTCAAGAACGACAAAGTCGACAGGGATGAAAAATTTACCGACCTTGACAGGAACGTCCTCCAAAACACCTAGAGGGCGTTTGACAGAACGATCCGCCATTTGGAGCGTGATGTTTGTAACTTTCAAGGGCCCCATGTTAAGCTTCTCGCACACCGAGTACGGCATGACGCTTACGCTTGCACCTAGATCACAAAGAGCGTTATCAATAGAAGTAGTACCAACAGTGCAAGGTATAGAGAAGCTACCCGGATCTTTCAATTTAGGAGGAGACCTATTTTGTAAAAGTGCACTACATTCCGCAGTGAAAGCCACGGTCTCGACCTCATTGAAAGATCTTTCACGGGTGAGTATGTCTTTTAGAAACTTAGCATAAGCGGGAACTTGTGTGACAAGCTCGGTGAAGGGAACTGTTACCTTGAGGTCCTTGACAACCTCCATAAACTTACCAAACTGTGAGTCAAGCTTGGACGTTACCACTCGGCTCGGGAATGGTAATTTGATTTGAACTGGAGGCTCCACTGGCTTACTCTTCTCCTTGTTCTCCACGTGCACACCACCACCTTGAGCACCACCATGACCCACGTGTGACCCTCCTCCTTTGCTCTTCTCGGCCACACCTTCACCACCTTGGCCCACGGCCTGATTTTCCTTGGGGACCACGGCTGCATCACCACCTTGCCTAGCTCCACTCGTGCTTGCTCCATTGCTCTTCGTACCTGCTCCTGCAAAACCATCACTAGAAGCATGCATATCATTAGGAAAAAGAGGAGGGTCTACCTCACTTACCTCCGTAGGCATTGGTGGACCATCGTAGCTCGTGCCACTTCGCAAGGAAATAGCATTGATCGACTCATGTTGTTGAGGTTGTGATCCTTGCGAAGGAAGAGAACCCGGCTTCCGTTGAGAACTAGAGGAAGCAAGTTGAGCCATCTGTGTTTCGAGCATCTTAATGGCGGCGTCATTTGCTTGGTCGCTCTTTTGAATGTGAGCCATCATAATCTCTTGTGTTTTAGCCATTTGCATCATCATGGCTCTCATTTCGCTCATAGGATCGGGGACCGGAGCGGCTTGCACGGGCGGCGGGGCATTTTGAGCTTGAAAATTGGGGCGATTGAAGCCCGGAGGGTTGTAGGGTCGTGGGGCATTGTATGAGCTGAAATTTTGTGGAGGATTGTTGTGTGTTTGTTGTTGTGGAGGGTTCAAAACATTTTGGCTTTTATAGCTCAAATTCGGGTGATTTTTGTAGCCCTCATTATAGTAGTTTGAGTAGGGGTTGTGTTGTGGATGTGGTTGAGATTGAAAGGCTAGAACGGGAGCGTACATACCTCGACATTCATGAGAAGTGTGACCGGAAACGCCACATGTATTGCAAGGCACGTCATGAGAAGTGTGCATAGCCGCCACCGTGTGTCCACTAGCATTGGAGGAACTACTACCCGCTTGCATTTGACTCATTATCATCGCGGTCATGGCATCCATCTTAGCATTAAGCATGGCCACCGCGTCACCATCATGCTTACCTCCGCTTCTAGGAACGTTCCTCGAGCTACCATATTGAGCATTGTGAATGGCCATGGCCTCGATCGTGTCAATGGCCTCCTCCACATCGATGTTATCAAACCTCCCATTAGCGGCGGAGTCAAGCACTTGACGTGACTCGTTGTACAACCCATTATAGAATTGCATGACGATAAACCATTTGTCCATGCCATGGTGAGGGCATTGACGTTGGAGCTCCTTATATCGTTCCCATGCTTCAAAGAGAGACTCATCTCCCCTTTGTTGGAAGCTAGTAATTTGACTCCGTAGCATTGCGGTCTTCTCGGGCGGGAAGTACTTTTGGTAGAATGCCAAGACCAACGAGTTCCAATCAACAATAGCAAGAGCCACGCGATTCAATGAGTTAAGCCACAACTTGGCTTTGTCTCGGAGGGAAAACGGGAAGAGCATCTCCCGAATTTGATCTTGGGTCACACCCGTTTGCTTGATCGTCGAGCAATAGTCGCAGAAATTTTGGATGTGGAGATTAGGGTCCTCACCGGGACTCCCTCCAAATTGAGTGCGCTCTATAAGGTTGATGAACGCGGGCTTGACCTCAAAGTTGTTGGCCGCTATGTTGGGCATAGCATTGCCCGTTGGAATTTGAGCGGCGGTAGGCCTCGAGTGATCGGACAACTTCACCATTTTCTTTAATTCGGGTACAACTTGAGCTTCTTTGTCGGATGAAGTAGAAGGAGAAACAGCTTCCAAGTCCTTGAGCAAGTTCTTGCGCCTATGCAATGTACGCTCCGGCTCCGGGTCAAATGGAATTGCCAAGCTTTTGTGAGACGTACGTGATAACCTGGGCATGCACAAACACTAGAGGCAGCGATAAGTAACGGCCTCAAGGAATTGAGGTTCCTTGAGACAAGAGTAACAATGAGAAAAGAACCAAATAACAACAGAAAACAAAGCCGTCTCCCCGGCAACGGCGCCAAAATTTGATAGGATTCGTCGCACTCTCCTAATCAAAAGTAAAACCAAACTCAACACTAGGTAGCTAGGGTAAGTCGAGATCGTATCCACAGGGAGATGGTCGTAATGTTGATTATTTTGAATGATTCTAATCTCGGTTCGAGTGTAGGTTGGTAAACTAAAGCTAGAGCGTAAGGAAAGGGGTTTAAACGATAAGAGAAAAGTCTAGGGAATCGGGGTTAGCATAGGCAAAGCTAGGATGAAGGATGGTGACAGAAATGAGTCGGGAATAGCATGTGCTAAGGAAAAAAAAAATAAAAATAAATAAAAAAAAATAAAAAATAAAATAAAATAAAAAAAAATAAAAAAAATAAAAAATAAATAGGCTCGACCTCTCGGTTCTAAGCGTCCTCTAGGTCTCAAATGCGCGCTCTCACAACTTACAAGTGAGGGTCCTAATGGTTGGTCTCGTACCCTACCTTAAACTAGGCTTTCGATCTTAAGTTTAAGGGTGGAAAACGCTTGCTAAACCTTGGCCAAGGGATCAACAAACACAATCAAACACAAGACAACCAAAGTCACATGTAAAACCCTCATCAAACATCACCAAATCATCCTAGACTACTCACCCATGGTCACCCTTCAACCCTAGATAAAGGACTACTCACACATAGCGAAAACAACAACGAAAACAAAGGAGAAAGATAAAAACATGATCAAGAGCAATATATATTGAAATCACAATGAAAAGAGAGAAGAAAATTGCAATACCAATCAGAAATTCCAAGAGTAAAAGGATGAATTCAAGCAACAAAACCCAAATAGACGATCAAACTAAAGCAATCCGAGACGGGAATTGAAATTACAAGAAGGAAAATTAATTTAACCCTAAGTTTTCTTGAGGAAGTACTTTAAAGTGTTATAAAAGTGCAGGAAAAAGAATGACTCGAAATAAGGCCTCCAACTCATTGAAATAGACGAAACAATTTAAGCACATGAAAAGTCGAAGCCGTCCCAGGCATCCGGGACACCTGTCCCGTCCGGGACCATTACCATCCCGACCGGGATGACCTTCAGGGACACTCGTCCCGTGTGATTCAGTTTTTGCAAGCTTTTGGTCCCTTTTTGTACTTAGCTTTTTCTTGCTTCTTTCTCGTCCCAAGGCATAGGGACAAGGCCTACGTCGTCCCAAGGGGTAGGGACTAGGCTTAGGATGATCATGTGAGTTTCAAATCCCGTCCCAAGGTCCCGGGACACCTTCATTTGTTGAAACGAGGCTCGTGCGCAACCGAAACGCAACGAAACCAACTCGAATCAACTCGAAACTTCACGAAACTTTATGAAACTTCACGAAACCTCCCGAATAGCATCCTATACTCCAAATATGCGCGTTTACCTGCAAAATGGACACAAAAACGCAGCAGAGCCAAAACGGAGAGAAATAGGAGCTGAAACGCAAGTAAAAGCACGGGAAACACAAAGTAAAGCTCGTGAACAGGGGGCTATAAGTACATAAATACATGACACATCAAGGGTGCACGAGTCATCTTGCCTAAGAGGCAAGACTTGCATGTTCCATATGATTCAAAGTCAAATGGTTTGAGAACCTTGGTCTCAACAAGTCTCTTTATGCGCCTATCGTTTATGTGACCTAAACGACAATGCCAAAGGTAGGATTCGTTTGATTCATTTGTTTTGGGCTTCTTGTTCTCTATATGTCAATCATATAAAGACTAGAAGGAACAATACCTTTGGATGTCTCACATCCATCTTTCTTTTCCTTCAAGAATTTGGGACAACTGCGCTTCCAAAGACCGGGTTTGGGCTTGCTATTCTCAATAGCGTTCCCCTTACCCTTATCTTTCTTGAACCGAGCTTTATTAGCTCCCTTCCCTTTCTTAACCCCAATGTTCATGTTCTTCAATCTCATTGAAAGAACATCTTTTCTCTCAATCTCATTCACTTCCATATCCCTCTCGGCTTGCACGAAGAGAGCATGAAGTTCATGGTAACTCTTATCCATGTTGTTTATGTTGTAGTTTACTCGAAAATGAGAAAACTTATTAGGAAGTAAGTGGAGAATACGGCTAATCGCAAGCGGTTTAGGAATAGCACACTCTTGACGCTCAAGAGTGTCTATGTACTCAATCATCTTGAGCACATGGGGACCAACTTTTTGCTCATTTTCAAGCTTAGCATCAAAAAACCTACCGCGGCTTCATAAAGCCTAATTTGCGGTGCCTTAGAGAACATCGTCGTCACTCTAGTGAATATCTCATATGCACTTTTGTGAGTGATGAAGCGAAGTTTGAGAGTAGGTGACATTGACCAAATCAACACATTTTTCATGTCATTGTCCACCTTTAGGTGCTCATCGTAGGCGGCTCGTGCCGCCGCGGTGGCCCTAAGTCCGGGTTCGGCGGGAGGTTGTTCGGTAAGGTACTTAAGCACATTATCGAATTGAGCGGCGCCCCTTATAGTTGAATCCCATTCAACAAAGTTGCTACCGTCATCTTTTAGGATACACTTATCCATCACGGTTCTCAACCATGAGTCTTTACCCAAAATGGGTGCGGGAGTTGATGTTGCCATTGCGTTTTGAAAATGATTCTACAACGATTATGAGGAAATATATATATAAGCATTCATTGTATTCAAACATTTAAACTCATTTAAATGCCCATTTATATAATGATCTCCCACGAAATCATATAAATGATTTCAAGACTCGTCCTCATATAAAATTAGACATCTCATGTTTCGTTTTATATAAAAACGATAAGTCAACACTTGACTAATTCTACACTAGAACTCTTGGTTGATGATTTTCTTTAAAATGCATCCTTCAGCCCCAAATAACTCTTATTTGGTTGAGTCCAAACCAATTTAGCATGAGACTTCCTTTCACTACTTACCCATGGTAACGAGGTTCCACGTTGCGGAGGTCCTCATGAACATGAGGTTCATAGTTGCTACAATCGGAAAGGCTTAATCTCAATTCATTTTAATAATGTGGGTGATCTTGTCAATTTAGTCATAAAATTCTTTATAAGTGAACTAATTTAAGAAACGTGACTTAAATCGACAATCATAGTGGGAGGTACGTAGCATGCATGGCGATTTTGGCATGATAACGATCAAACAATCAAGCCCACAAGCATAATCACACAAGCATAAATCCTAGTATGGCCACCTAAAATATAATAAAATTACAAGGAGTTACAAATTGGAAACCAACTCCTTTGGTCCCTCTTCAAATGGACTTCATCCATGGCTCCTCCTTGTGTGCTTTAGAACTCTTCTAAGGCACCGTCACGATCAATCGCCGATCTTCGATTTACAAATAGTTAAAAATATAATTTACAAATGAATACATTGCAAACCTATTATACATTTATAAATGAAAATAAACTATTTAAATTACAAACCGGCGATACGAGATCGCATTTAATTACATGCCAACCGATATTCCCTTTCATTACGGGTAATATCGGCAAAAATAAAGCAAACTATGGCCATACTAGGTAAAAGAATGAACATTCAAACAACATACATTCATCCAAACATGCAAACATAATGCTTATGAATAAAATCATGCCAAAATCGCCCAAACTAATTGTTGATTTAACGGTTTAAATCTCGGTCTCATATTTTATCGATTAATCTCAAATTAATCAATAATGCTTAAAACACCTTTTAAGCATGAACTAAAACTTCTAAACTGATTTAGAACACCCAAAATTAGTCTTCACTAATTCATGGTGATTTTAGTTCATTATTGTGGTCATTTTGCTAATTACTTTAACTTTAATCATAACTATTTATGAATAAAGCATTAAAATACATTATAATATAAAATAAAATCATTTTTATTTTGGAAACATTTTGTACATTCTGTAACTCTTCCAGGATGTCAAAAATGCAAAGCTTGCTCAAAAACTTTTAAGAATGATTTTTATAACAATAAACATATGATTTCATCGATTTTATCTCATAAAATCAATAAAACCTTTAATACAGTGAGTAAAAATGCCAAATTTTTACCTTAGCATCCTCACATTATATACAAACCGTGGTATAAATTTTATGTCCAGAAAACAAAGTTTACTATATTTTCGACATTAAAATTCATTTTATACCAATTTTAATCAAATAAATGAATAAATATTCAAAACTAAAAATCTAATTATGAAAATTTACATGCAGAAAGTATAAATTGCATATTTCACTGTGTAAATATTTCGAGATTAGATTCCAACCGTAACTATTTATAGTTATTATTTTATCCAAAAACACCCTTTTTGACTCGGTTTTGTATAAAAATCATTATAATTAGCAAAATAATTCCACAAATTACGAAACTTGACCAGCAGCTCAAAGAGACCAGAAAATTTGCATGCTATACAAAGCTCGTGTTAAAACCACTTTTAACATCATTTTCGGATTTTATCATATTTATTCTCAATAAATACATAAAATTAAACTCCAAAAATTAACAAAATAAATTTGTAACTACAAGCTAGCTCTGATACAACTTGTTGGGTTCCGATAATCTCTACTAATCCAATATTAGTATTAATCAAATTACTCTAATTTGATTAGAAAGATCTATGTAGTTACAATTTATTTTGTAGCTTAATTTTGTAGAAACTTATACCTTCTCTTAAGGAATAAAATGGGCACAAATACGAGAACTCCTTATTGATTTGTTTCTTGAGCTATGAGTTAGGATGATCCTCCAAAACCCGAGTTTCCAAAATAGGAAACCTTCTTCTTGTTGCACCCAAGAACAACTCCAAATACTACTAGTGAATTAGACTAGAAATCACTAATAGTTACTTGATAATATGTAATATTATTATTAGTAACACTTAGTAACTCTTAGTAATATTAGTAGTAATATTAAGAGAGAGTTTTGAGAGGTAGAGTAGAAGAATTGCATACATCAAATGAATTCTCTAACACCTTATATCATAAGCTTGAAAAACAAAATGAAGTGTGTTTAACACACCATCATTTTAGGCCAAGCAAAAGAGGAGGAGGAGAAAAGTTTTGCTCTTGATTAGAACAAATGCATGCATTGTTATGATTGTGTTATGGCATGCAACAAAAGCAAGAGCATGCTTGTAATCATAATGTTCTAGCATGCTTGTCTAAAGCATAAGACAACAAAACAAATAAGACAAAGGGAATCTCTCCCTTTGTCCTTCATTTGGACGGTCCAAATGGACCCTATATGGGTCTATTTTGTTTTTGATATTGGTCATTAAATACTTATAATTTATCACTTAATCATCTAATATGATAAAGTATAAATTATCAAATTAAACTCTCCTTTAATATACATGTACACTTACATATATATTAAAATTGCACTAATACTAATCTCATTAGTCAATTAGTACACAATTAGTGAATTAACGATTAATCACTAATTCTCGTCTCTTCTATTAATTTTATCGATATAAAATTAATCATTCGAATTCCTAACTCGATTTCTCTCTAAATTAACTCACTGACTAACCATTAGTCGATTTATCAAGTTACTAATCTAATTGCATCTCATACAATTAATTAGTTTATTTATTTGGACCATGTTCCTTTAGGTGTGACTCAAAGGGATCAATTGATTACTGCCGTCTTACGACAATAACGTCAAACTCTAGTAAGCCAACCGTTATTGATTTACGTTAATCAATTGACAATAATTCAGGATTATCCCCTCGTATTCCTTAATCGAGATTTATTAAGTAATCGCACTATTTGTGGAGGACACATACTCCAACATTATGGCCATTTTTCTTAAACAAGTTACAGTAAGGCCCTGATTGATTGTATACTTGGCTCTCTTGTGTATGAAAGCCTCTCCCTCTACCACGATTATAGAAATTTTTTCTTTGTGACATATTTTTGCCGTGGTAGTTTTTATTATTGTTATTTTGGCCATTAAATTTTAATTTGGCCTGAAATGCTTGGTCAAGTGGCTGTTCCAAAAATCTTTTCATTCTTTCTTCATGTGCTTGTAGTGAGCTCATTAATTCATTTGTAGAAAGCTCATTTAAATTTTTTGATTCTTCAATAGCAGCTACTATTATATGTGTTCAAATTTATGCGAAAGACTTCTTAATATTTTTGGTATAATTTTTGCATCCTCAATCGTGTCTCCATATGATAGTATTTGGTAAATTAGGTTTGAGACACGGTTGAAAAATGCTTCAATTGATTCAACTTCCGACATTAATAAATTTTCAAAATTTTTCCAAAGTGTTTGAAGTTTAACAGTGATTACCTTATTGCCTGAGCCTTTATATGAAGTCTCCAGGATTTTCCAGGCCTCCATTGATGACGCAGCGGACGTGACTCGCGGAAGTACTGTCTCGTCGAGGCCTCGAAAAATCAAAGAAAGAGCATAGCGATCCTTTCTTTGATTTTCTGAATATAAGTTTTTCTTTGTATTATCCCATGTCGCCTCTTCTTCGGCATCACTAGCACAAAATTAAGCAAAAAAAACGCAAGAAACCCGTTTTATATAAAAAATCCAACCGTTGTTTCCATGGCCGTTGCTTATAATCAAAAACAACGCAAAAAAATATCTGGCTTAGTTTTTATATCAAAAATATCGTTCTTTAAAAATTTGGCGGTTTTGATTAAATAAAACGGTTTTTTACAAAAAAACGTTTGTTAAAAACATTAAAAAAGCGGTTTTAACAAAAAACCGTTTTTTTAATATTAAAAAAAACGGTTTTTATAAAAAAACCGTTTTTTTTAATAATTATTAAAAAAACGGTTTTTTTGAAAAAACCGTTTTAAATAATTCATTTTTTAAAAAAAAAAAATAAAATTACGAAATTGTTATAATTACATATAAATTATCCAAATACAATTTATATAAATTATCCAAATACAATTTATATAAATTATCAAAATACAATTCATATAAATTATCAAATATTTCTAGATACAATTTATATAAATTATCAAAAAAATTCTTCTTGTAGTATATCGCTAAAAATCCACATTAAACGACATAACCTATGCAAACGAAAATGAAAATTGAATACACCTTGATTATACTTCGTCTTCTTCCTCACTTTCATCTCCCTCTTCTCATTTATACTTCATCTTCTTCTCACCTTCTTCTTTCTTTAACTCTATTAACAATACCAACAAAAAAAAAAAACAACAACAATAACATCAACATCGACAACAACAACAACAACAACAACAATGCAACCTCAACAACAACAACAACAACCGTAACAACAACAACAAGAACAACAACAATAACATACATACAATAAAATCAAACAAAAAAAACGAAATTAGGGAATAAAAAGAATGAAGAATAATAAAACGAATGAAAAACGAACCTTTTTAAGGAATTTAAATTAGGGCTTAGCAAACTTCGAACAAAGTAAACTTTAAACTTAAATTAAACAATGAACAATATTGAAACTAATATAAATGAAAGGTTGTTTCGAATAAAATTAGAGTAAAGAATACGAATGGAAAAAAAAATGAAGTAGAAGAGAGTGTTTGATAATGAATACGACTCAAAAATAAGAAGCAGCAAAAATAAATATACTAAGGCAAAAATAAAAAAAACGTTTGATCTTCCTATGAGCGCCAAACTTTAAAAAATTTAAAAAAAAAAAAAAACGATTTTTTTATAAAAAAACCGTTATAAAAAGTTATTAAAAAAACGGTTTTTTTAAAAAAACCGTTTTAAATAAAAATTAAAAAAAACGGTTTTTTTAAAAAAACCGTTTTAAATAATTCAATTTTTTAAAAAAAAATAAAATTACTTAAATTGCGATAATTACATATAAATTATCCAAATACAATTTATATAAATTATCAAAATACAATTTATATAAATTATCAAAAATTTCTAGATACAATTTATATAAATTATCAAAAAATTTCTTGTTATATATAAATAACAAAAATATTAGGTATTCAAAAATATATATTATATATATAATATTGTTAATAAATTTAACTACTTTCTTTAATTCAATATCAATTTTATTAAATACATTTCAATATAAAGAAGAAAATATGAGGTATTTTAATATTACAAAAATGTTTAAAAATTTTAATATTACAAAATTGTTTAAAAATTTTAATAATTAAAAAAGTTATTAAAAATAACGGTTTTTCTAAAAAAACCGTTTTTTTTAATTATTAATTTTTTTTTTAATATTAGTATTAATTAAAACGGTTTTTATGTGTAAAAACCGTTTTTTTTAATATACAAAAAAAACGGTTTTTATGAAATAACCGTTTTTTTTAATGTTAATTAAATATAACGCTTTTTTAATTACGAAACCGTTATTTAAAGTCTAACTAAAAACAACACATTTTTGTAAATAACCGTTGTTTATAATTGTTTTTTCGTTGTTTTTAGTTATGAGTTAGATTTGGCGCCTATAGATTAAACAACGGAAATTTTTTTGTCGTTGTTTATAATATTATAAACAACGGCAAGGCTAATTTGTGTTGTTTTTGCTCCGTTGTTTTTGCTCAGATTTGTAGTAGTGCATCTTTGGATTTATCGTACCCATTTTGGACACGCTGCCATAGGCCTGGTGAAATAAATATTGACTTCATTTGGATACTCCGGAGGTGATATTTTTCGCCTCTAAATATCGGTACCCAATTAACTTGGGGATATGAAATTGAGTTGGGCATTACTTATTTGGGAGTGTTTTTATTTGGGACTTAATTTATTTTATTGAATGAGTAAAATTTTTAATTTGAGGTCTTGGATAAACAATGGCTCTGATGCCACTGTTAGAAAATTTATATTATGGAAATGTTGGCAAGGAATGAATTTGATATTAATTGTTTAATGGTAGAAGAAGGATAGACAATTTAACAATGATTTGTTTATAGTAGAGTTGGGAGAGTTAGTGTCAAAAATGTGTACTCCCTCTATTTCATTGAAAAAGTCACGTGGGCTTTTTCACAAATTTTAAGGAAAATAAAAAGTTAAGGCTAATATTGGTAGTTTGGTTGAGTGGGGTCCATTTTAAAGGATAAAGTGTGTGGTATTTTGGTAAAATGAATATATTAATAGGGGTAAAAAGTGTTATTTTGATTGTATAAAGTTGTCCTAAATAGTAATGGGGTTAAATGAGTGAAATTGCCGAAAAAGGAAAGTGGGGCTAATTGAGTGAAATAGAGGGAGTATTTGTTATTGCATACCACATCATCTTACATGCTTGGTATATATAGGTTGCATATGTCGGTTTACATGTGCTACACCGACATATGAGGATTGCTCTAGACATTATGTTCTTGATATTTAGTTGATAATTTGTGTAGACTAATCTAGTAACTAAGCACATAAATTATTTTGCTAGATTATATTCTAGAAATTAGGCTATTAGATTTTTCAAGATTATTATTTTTTAACAAGGTACACACCTTAAAAAAACTCAATACTGTTATGAATAATGTATTAGTGTGGATGTCCATCGGGCCTAAAGTCCATTTGTTATCTTATACAACTAGGGTTTGGATGAAACCCTCATCTCCTATGTACTATATATACAACCCCTCATTGAGGAAGAATAACACACATCTCTCTTCTCTCTATTGTTTCTCTTATTTACTTTATTTCACAACACGTTATCAGCACGAGACTCTACATAACTAGGCAAATAAAATTAATAATTATTTAGATCTGATATTCGGGAGGTTCATATCAGATCCTATCCTATTATTTGGTGTATTCAGGTACGACCAATAATTTTATTTTTTTTAATTTGTCCGTTTGAAAACCTAATTTATAGTCATGATTGTTTGCAAGTGATAATTACTGCGAGTATATAATGTTGCATATCCAATAATTGCTTTGACATGTTGATATACTCCATATTATGTATGTTAAACTGTTGCTCTAACATGATTTTAGGGTGCATGTCTCTCCTTGATGCTTCGTAAATCTTGTGATGCATGAGTTTTTGTTTTGTTTTGTTTGGGTCAGTGGTTGGTTGTTGACTTCTTCCTCGAGTTCTTAGTTTTTGTTCTTCTATAATTTTGCACGACAATCTCTTATTTCGAGTAATTGGAATCATAATAAGTTCACAATATGGTAATGTATACTCTGTATTAGGTATCATATTACACATGTTAGATATGGTAGTAACAGATATGTGACAAAGATTTTCAAGATTTATCTATTATTTTTATGGGCATTAATTAGATGTATAATACATATAGAATATATTTGTACATGAATCTTATTTTATGATGATTATACAAGTACTTTAATTTAATAGAGTAGATTATCTTATGGTGTGCAAGTGGTTACAAAGTTACATTTCGTATTCATTATTCTATATGTATTGATTTTTCTTTTAATTGCTTTTGGGCATACGAGATTATTAGTAGCTATTCTAGGAGTACTACTGTACATGTGTGTGCTATATAATACAATGGGTTATTGTCAATGTTCATATTATTTAACAAATTGTCAATGAATTGATTTTTGCGTGCACATTATGTACTTGTTTGCGATATTATCTATAGTATAATAATGTCAAGTATATATTATTGGATAAATAAATTGAAACATTATGAGATTTATATAATAACATTCCCGGAAGCGAATATAACAATTTCTCCCATGTACGGGACATGGTTGAGAATTTGACCGCGGAGACGGTCTAAATCAGATTTCATTTAATATTGTTATTTCCACTAGAAGTGGTCATTATCGAGATCTGACTTATAAATTAATATTTTCCCCTACGTACGGGACGTGGGCGCGGATATGACCGCAAAGACGGTTCAAATTAGATTTCGGTGTAAATCTTTTCTCCTACTACTAGTGGTTGAGAATATTGTCACAAAGATGATCTAAAAAGTTTTGGTTAAAACTATTTCTCCCACAAAGGGTGGTCGAGAACGTGACCAGAAATAAATTCATTATTTGTCAAGGTCAGAATGTTAATATAATATTTTCTCTCACCGGGAGTGGTTGAGAGTTTGACCACGTTCATGGTCAAAAGCGAAATCTGATTAATTAAAATTGTCTTTCCACTAAAAGTGGCTAAAGATTGACCCGGGGTAGGTCATAATTGAGTTAATAATTTTAATGTTATTTCCTTGGAAATGAGAAAAGAGAAAGATGCTTATACCACTATTAGTCGTGTTGACTGTATATGATATGCTCATTGAACCGAAGTTCCAAAAATATTTAAGTTATATGATTTAGGTTGGGCCGGAGATCCCACGAATAACGGTATTATTTTATCTAATTTTTTGGTTTAATCTCATATAATTTTTGGGCCGGAGATCCCATGAGTGAAAAAATAATTTTGTCATGATATCACTATTAAAACTTTTGACATGGCTAATCAAGAGTATAAGGCATAAAATATGACATATAAATTTGGACCTGAAGTTCCAACTATATATCTTATGAAGTAAGACTTTGGCCTGAAGTTCAAAGTTTGAAAAATACAGTCCAAACTCACACAATATTATTGTTAGTGGCTGGAAGTCCACACGTAAAATTAGTGGCCGGAGATCCACATATAAATGCTAGTGGCCGGAGGTCCACTTGTGCAATTCATGAATTGCAAAATTTGCAATTAAGTTAATGAAACCTCTTTTGAGGATAAGTAATGCGGTATTACTTAATTAAACAATATGGCCTTAATTGAGCCAAATGTCATGGTGGTTTGAGCCAAAATCGTTTACTGAAAGTATACATAGCTGAGAGGTTGTGTCAATAGCATTACGCAAGGTTATAATATGAGAAATGAGAGAAAAATTATACTCTTTCTCATATGCAAATAATATTGTCTTAGGGACGATATATTGTGAGAACAAAAGGGTTCCACTATTATTTGAATTGATATTGATCTCTTAGTAGATCGAGAAAATAATGAGTTATTAATGGAAAATGTGAATGTTTTGATTGATAAATGATCATTATTCCCTGAAGTGAATATGACATTACGTATAAATTGAAATGGATAAATATTATACCACTTCAAATGGTTATGGGACTAAATGGCTAGTCCTAAACATTCACAAAGATCTATGGATCTTGGTTGATAATTCACAAATCCACCAACAATGGTGTGGGATAAATTAATTGGAATCGCTACATCCATTGGAGGGATGGACAAATTAATTGAACAAAGCTGCGATTATTCAAATAATCACATCTGATTTATCTGGTACTCAAAAATAGTAATGTGATTTATTCACAAAAGGAATATTGAGAAATATAAGTCTTGCCAATATAAATGAGACACATCGGTTAGTGTCTTAAGTCACATCGGTGGTTTATTTGGCCAAATGTTAAAATTACACGATGAATTATTGCTAACTGCAAGTTTAGCACTATAATTTCAGTCAACAAGTTTGGTATTTAATAAGCGAATTGGTTGGGTCGTAACCAATTTTATGAAAATTTGTCACGGTTTTGACAAAGAAATGTTGACATGAAATACTTAAGATGTGACAATTAAGGCCATCCGGGTTCTAATTATACCCGTATTGATAAACGTGGAGTTTATATTAAAGGTAAAACAATAAAGTGCTGAAACTCTCTCATGTATCATAAATGGTTTTAATGGCAAGACTGTACATTGAGATTGAGTATATTGATATTATATTGGAGATCTGAATATATTACTCGAAATTAAATATTCATGTATGGATTAAAATATATTAAGTGACATTTAGTCACATACGAGTAATTCATGTGATCGGAGATTATCACAGTTTAATTATGACATAAAGTTTTTGATCTCCTAAATTGGGCATTATAATTCAGCACTTATGCCAACTGCATAATACATTTCGACTCCCCATGTTCTATCCTTTGAATAAATTTATGATTATGACATAAAAAGGATATGTGATGTGATATAAGGTGGTTATAGTGATCGGTTGCCCATTAAATCTATCCGGTGCTGATAGTTTTACCACCTTAGGGGGAGGATGATAAGGAAAGCTGGTAAAAACGGACAATTGGTTTTTGATCCTCTACTGAACCAAAAGTTCAGTGTTTTATTTGAAATATAATGTACATCAAATAGAGGTCCGTAAAAATGAAAATGATGGAATTCATTTAGTTATGAGGATGTACTAAAATATACCGGCTCGATCACCTTATCGAAATGCGGTATGTTCATTCATTTAAATTTATGATTTGACTATAAACATGTATGACCTGGTCTAAGGCGTATCGAGCTATAGATTAGTCATGAAAAGTATTTGTAATGAACATTAAAATTCTTGCCCAATTGAACAACATCTACACACGGGGTGTAGCATGAAAGTCATATCGGTTTACATATGTTGGTGGCAAGAATAAGCAGTTGGTGCATCTATAGAAATTGAAATGTCCTGAAAGTGACATAGATATCTGAATGACAATAGATGGCCTATATTGGAAATTGGATGGAAGTATGGTATATACCACATATATTCAGATATCATTAATCAGTACTGACTATCAGGATATGATAGAATTGTATCGATACGTATAAGGAACCGATATGCATTTGCATTTGCGCACGTGATTTAACGGACTAGATGATGGGCATCTAATATATAAGTCCATTTTGATTGTCGACATGATATATGGTTTGAAAAGAGCTCATAGACTTGAAGTCTATCAAAGGACGTGGAGTCCATCAAATTAATGGTAATTGGTTCAAAAACTGTATAGTTTGCATTATCGAGTCATCATGTGCATATAAAGATTAATTTCATCGTTTGCATATACATTTTAGTTTTGATACTACATTATTATTGCATATATCACAACATATATTTTTAACTCTTAGTTTATATCATATGCATGCTCATGATGGTCATTGTTATTAATATTTATAATTAAGGAGATATATACTCCTATGATTGGTGACTCCGTATAGGAGTATACGATGGATGATCGTCAAATTGGTAATGACGAATCAATTGAGTTTTCGGGAAACTCATGCACCTCTATAATGATTGCGGTTATGGGGCGCATCAATTTAATACTACGGAGTAGTATAATTGAATTCTATGGTTTGAATTCATATAGAGGAACTCTGAAACTCTTGAAGAGTTGAAATTCATTCCTTGTTGTCTCAACCTGAAGTTTGAGACTGTGAAATGTTTTGAATGGTTACAAAACTGAAGGAATTCACGGTTTGAAAGAACCATAATATTGGAGGGATAAATCTGATTTATGATGGGATTATTAATCCACGCGATCGATCTTCTTGAAATACTTATTGCGGATTTCAGATTATTATCCTAATCTTAAAAGATATCTCCTAAAGAGATAATATTATTCAACGAAGTATGGATGGTCGCTGCACTCTTTTTCCCTTCGACTAGGTTTTTTGTCCCAATGGGTTTTTCCTAGCAAGGTTTTTAACGAGGCAGCAGGTCGTTGCACAAATTGGCGATATTTGTGATTATCATTTTATTTGGACGACAAGTGTTATAGGCAAATGCACGTATGCCTATGAATAGAAGGAAAAGAAATTATTCTCAAGCAAGAAAATCGAAATATTATTTCAAATGAAGTCGAGAACATTACAGTCTTCTGCATATTGCGAGTGTTGAAAGGAAAATGGTAGTCGTGGTTTATTTGATCAAAGATTGCTTCAAATTATCTACTATGAAGAATTATTTCTTGAAGACAAAAATCTTCATTATTATGGGCCAAGACAAGTCAAGCAACGGATGCAATCATCAGGGGGAGTGGACACGCGTTGTACTCTTTTTCCTGAACCATGGTTTTGTCCCACTGGATTTTCCATGGAAAGGTTTTAACGAGGCAGCTTATCATTTATGCGTGTTTCGAGAATGTTGTACTCTTTTTCCTTCGTTAGTGTTTTTCCCATGTGATTTTTCTAGGAAGGTTTTAATGAGGCACGTTCTTTAGTAATGTACATTCAAGGGGGAGTGTTATGAATAATGTATTAGTGTGGATGTCCATCGGGCCTAAAGCCCATTTGTTATCTTATACAACTAGGGTTTGGATGAAACCCTCATCTCCTATGTACTATATATACAACCCCTCATTGAGGAAGAATAACACACATCTCTCTTCTCTCTATTGTTTCTCTTATTTACTTTATTTCACAACAAATACTTTAATTATATATTTCAATTTGTTTAATTATATGCTACATAATTATTTTACTCATAAACTAAACAATACTAAATCTATTATTTAGAGATTGTGGGTCAGAGTGCTAGTCACTACTCTCTAAGTGGTAGCGCGATGCTTTCTTTTTGTCCAAATCACAAGTTACTCCGTTTGACGATCGGTCAAGAGCAAGGGGTATTATCGTGCTTTTTAAGTCTCATATATTTTCTTTGAGAGAATTGCAAATTACTTTCATTTTATGCCTTTTAAATGTAATTTTATTAACATTTGAAACGTTTAAAGCTTATTTAATTTTCCATCTTGTTTTTATTAAGTGACGAACAATCGGTTATCACAAATTGGATGTGCAGATACATGAACAGACCTCCACATATAGTTCGTATAGTTTGCACCGATAAGATTGTTTTGTTAGAATATATTTATATATTCGTACGGATATGGGCCACTAATGTAATTAAATATGTGTCGCACTATTATAAAATATAAACCAATAAATAAAGTGATCCATAAGGTAATAATATCGGTATTGAGTAATAAGGAAATATTGGTCATGGACTTAATGTGTAAAACAAGGAAGCAGCCCATATCAATGAAGGTAGATATTTGGCAGCTTATTTATGGAAACCCTATAAGGGTCTCACACTATAAATATAGGTTTGGTCCCCATTGAACACACCCATCCACACAAATACAAAATACAGTAATTAAGGGTTTTCTTTTGGTCTCCCATCAACCCTAAGAAAAGTGAAGGGTGTGCTCAATGGAAGATCAGATCTTACAGGACACTATGAATCCTTCAGGTACGCTTCCGTATTCAGTCTAATTTATTCTTAACGATTCACACGATACCGATCTAAGGGGTTTTCTAACAATTGGTATCAGAGAGATATCGTGTAAATCGTGAGAATGGTCGCTTTTATCTTCGACTATTGTTGCTTTGATTTTCCCTATCCCTTCAGCCATGTTGCTTGAGTGATTGTTAATTGAATCACGTGATGATGTTGATGTCGGTGTAATGTCTGGTGCTTGAGATAGTCTCATGTCGGTTGCATTAATAGATACTCCGTAGTCACTTTGTTTTTTTTTAATCCGTCAGTTTCTTTATTGGTGATTATTGCTGCGCTATTATGGAGTATTGTGAAAGTGCTTTCATCATGATTGTTTTATGGCTATTTGAAGCCATTTTTTTTTTTACTTTTGGCATGTGTTACTCTCTCCAGTACTTCGTATTGTTGTTGTTGTCCATGATTCACTCAAGTATAATATACGGCACTCATGTGTTTTTTTTTTTTTTTTTTTTTAATTGAGTTAATGTCATGTAATGATGACTTCATGATTTGTCTTGAGGTGTCTTGTTCTAATCGATGCTTTGAGAGTTTATACGATTATTATATTTCAATGACGGTATTTCTTTTACATTGAAATATTAAAGTTTAATTTAATTCAATTAATGGTATAAATATTTGGGTCTAATGATTTGAGATAAATTGATCGGTAGGACTATGTCGGCCCAAAGGAAGGTTAGTCTTGTAATGATTAATTTATTGAGAACATTGGATATTGTGAGGTGTGTATTTTCGTGCGGGTGTGAGTCGGCCCAAAGGAAGGCTCACATTTGGCAGAAATACACACAACACCTGTGGTGGTGAACATGTGACAATTATATAGTTTATTAAGTGTGAATACAAGTCGGCCCAAAGGAAGGCTGTATTTACATGATTATTGTCAATGTTTGATCACTACGACAAGATTACTGTAACACCCCGTGTTATTTTAACATTATTTTATAAGAGAATTTAATTCCTTAAATTAAATTCATCCTTTTTCCTTATAATAAAAATGCGTCTGAATTTTTTTCGCCAAATAATACTAAATTTCTTAAGTCCAAATTTAAAATTTTTGAAAAATAAAATATGTTGTATTTTATTCAGAATTCAAAAAGAAACACATTTCAAAATTTTATAAAAATGGACCCTTATATTTTTCTCACCTTTGAAATTCAAGTCATCGATTTCAAACACTACAATTTCCCTTCTCGCACCTGAACTAAAACTATTTTTATATACTTCGAATTCGAACTTTATTTTTATATATTTGAACTCGATAAATAAAATGACGCATCGACGACAAATTTCTCAACGACAAATTTCTACACAAGAAACGAGGCAAATGGGGCCCACAAGGTCAATTAATTGGTGACTAAATCACCAAACATCCTCATCCAAAGTCAAGGGCTCATAATGTATAAACTTAATATGAAACTAAATTAGTTAAAGAATAATTTCAAAGAAACTAATTTAGATTAAAAACCTAATCATTTTGTTTATTTCTTAATAAATCATATTTGCTTTCTACCTAGCTACTATTCCAATTCTATTTAATTAGCACTTTTGAAAACTATCGAAATTTCAAGTCAAACTTAATTTAAAGCGATAAACGCGTTTTGTGGTTGATTTTAATTATTTAAATCAATAACTTTTGTGAAAAAAATATGTATTTCGGGTTAGTAAACTTTTAATCAAGATTTGAGGATTTTGAGCCCAATTTTTGTTTTGATCACCTTTCAAGATTATTTTCATTTTTAGTTTCGATCTTATTTCAAACACTACTTTAAGATCATATACTTTATTTCGAGACTTTTAGCGTCTTGTAAATCGAAAATTTCAAAACGAAAAATCGGACCCTTGACTTGTGTGATGGCCGAGCTCACTTGTAGCTCACTCTACATGCTTCACTTTACTCTTCCATTTTTTCTTACACACACCATGCTTTACTTACACACCTATTTTAGGCCATCATTTTGTTAATTTATATTTAACTTTATTTAAACAAACTAATTTCCTTTTTATTTTTGTAACCCGTATAAATATATAGGACCTAACTTTCGAGGTCCGAAAAAGTGGTCATACTGGACTCGAATTGAGCGAAACAAAAGCCTAAACCACATAACTTTTCGAGACTGATTTAATGGCGCTATTTTCGTGAGTCAGCTTGATCTGCCTAGCTCGAGCTAAATTTTCTGCACTCTTCCATTCTCACTTTACTCACTCATACAAGTCTACACTCTTTCATTTTTGCCTTACTTGCACACATCAAATTCACTACACAAGCATGCTCTTCCAATTCTTACACACATGCTTCACCCTACACAAGCATGCTCTTCCATTTTGTTCACTTTACACAAGCATGCTCTACATCCTTACACACCTACATTTATACTCATCATCACACTTTTAGCTTAATTAAATTTAAAGATTATACAATCTAAATACATACTACAATACATACAAATTACTACTACAATACAATTCATTACTACTACCTTCACTTTCCACTCTAACATACACATACAACATACTACTACCTAATTCATTTACACACAAACACAAAAAACACACTAAGTATTTTCTCTCATTTTCCACTCAAACACATAAACACTTTAACTCTTTTCTCTCTAAAACACAAACACTTATTCTATTTAGTAAGAACATCTTCATCTTCAACCTCCAAGATCACTTATGATCTTCATCTTCTACATCCATTCTCCATTAAAATTTCTCCTTTGTTTTTATTTTTCTTTAACACTTCAATTAATTCTACACCACTTTTATTTAAGTAATCACTACCTCTTTTAACTAGTGAATATTTATGAACACAAATCAAAATAAATAAAATCTAAACATCACCTAAACATAAAAATACTACTACACTTTAAATTTTAGTTTAGTTAGTTTAGTTTTAAAATAAATTACTAACTTGCTTATTTTTATTTTTATGTACTAATCCTTCCAAAGAAGAGGAGCAAGGTGGAGCCATCGATCTTAGTATTTTCGACCATATTATCGATCCCGATAATTGCTAGGCATTTCATTCACTAACCTAATTAAGGTGCCCCCGCACACTAGGTTTTAATTTTGTAAATCGCATGCTATAAATGTTTATGTGTTATATTTATTGTGTTATGATCACCTAGTAACATGTGTTAAATTAGGAGACAAAAATCGAAAAATAAAAGTTGTGCTCACCATGAATAACCCACGGCATTCACCCTTGTTTTCTCTTAATTTTTCGCTTTAATTTTTGTTAATCATATGTTTAAAAGACTTAAATAAATGAGTACTAAAAATATGGTTTATATGTTGATATTCATTTCTTTGCATTTTGTTTGATATTAATTTGTGTGTACTTGAAATGATTTGATTTTATTTGTTAATGTTTTTATATGAATTTCACCTAAGTTAAATACATATATAATATAAAGGGAAAATAGTTATTGAATTAGAAGTATAAAAATCAAAAATAAAAATTTGTGAACATATATACTAACCCACGGTTTTTCTTGAATTTTTGGACCAATTTTTAGTTTTAATTTTTGAAAATAATATGTTATGTTAGTTTAGGTAAATTAGACTTGTAGGTAAAATTTGAGAAAATTATATAAACATATGAAAATTTGACTAATTGATGTTCATGTGAAATTCCTAATTGTTCTTCATATCTTCATGTTGTTCTTGAATTTTTAGCTCTTTATGATTTATGATATTTGTATGTGTGTTGTTATTTATTGTTTTTATTAACTAGTAAGTAATTACAAAACTAAATATATAAGTTAAATAAGCTAAATCTTTAAAATATAAAAGTTAGAAATTTAAAGTAAGTAAAAACACTATTCATAAATGAAATAAAATGTTTAGTGAAATTTCATACTAGTTTAAATCACTTTAGGATAATTTAAATAATTAATATATAAAAACTTTAAGTCAAGAACCGATAAAAATTGAAAACGAAGATGAAATGCATAAGTATAGTGTAGGCCACGGTTTTAGGACATTTTTGGACTTAAAATGAATTTGTCACTTTTTATTTTTATCACTAAAGTAATTCAATTAGTTAAGATAATGAAATATTAAATAAAAACAAAAAGAAAATAAATAGCTACAAGTAATAAAGAGCCACGGTTTTACCACTTTAAATGAGTCAATTTTGATCAAAATTAATTTATCACTTAGTCACTAAAGTTGAATAGTAATTAGGATTAAATTAGATTGTATAATGAATCGTTAATAAAAAGAATCAACGAAACCGATAAAAATAAACGTTACATGTTTTAAAATGAACTTAACAACTTTAAAAACTAGAATTTTATACTTAAATTTAACCAAGTATTACTTCCGAAATATTATTCAAAGTCACTAAGTACAAAACGAACTTAACGACTTTAAAACTAGAATTTTATACTTAGAAAATAAAAGTTAGTTTTGTAACCTAAAAATATCCTAAGTATAAAAATACTAAGTATAAAGAAAATACTAAGTATAAAAATATAATAATAAATACTAAGTATAGAAAAAGATACTAAGTATAAGAATACATGTACGTATAAAAATACGTATAAATACGAAGTATAAAAATACGTACAAATACGAAATACGAAAATACGAATACGTATAAAAATACGAGGAATAGTAAATACGGTGAATAGTAAATACGGTGAATAGTAAATACGATGAATAGTAAAACACGGTGAATAGTAAAATAATGAATAGTGAAAATATTTAAAATTTACGAACGGACTCAAGATAAATATTTAAGTTTTCTATGTGCCTCCGTTTACTTGAAGAATCATTAAGACTAAAATTTCATTATACAAGTTCGACGATGTTATAATTAATAAGAACTGTAATCTGTGTTATGAATAATAAAATAAGTAATGAATTAAGTGTTGAATATTTGATGTTACCGTTTTTCCTCACATGTATAGAATAATGCGCACCCCTTATTTGAATTGCCCTTTTGATGACTTCACTTTGACTATCCACTCTAACTCGGGAACCCTTAGACTCTCTGCGGTTGTTTGGGTTGAATCCGATAATGAGGGATTTATTCCTCATACTTGATATTCTTTCGACAACTTAGGATTTGAGTTCAAAGGCACGGCCTGACATGAGATTATACCCTTCGATTATAACGTTGTATGATTAGTACTCGGGTGTCTGCGATGTTAAAC
This sequence comes from Dianthus caryophyllus, assembly GCA_023091065.1. NCBI lineage: Eukaryota > Viridiplantae > Streptophyta > Magnoliopsida > Caryophyllales > Caryophyllaceae > Dianthus > Dianthus caryophyllus. Next base: position 25,237,722 of record CM041519.1, on the reverse strand, counting down.
GCTATAGGGTCAGGGTTGGTAAGGTAGCCGCATATGGGGACACTATAATCGCTATTTGGTGCTAGTGGTAATCTAATGACTCTCCTAGTCGTTATTTAACGTGTTTTTCGCCCTGGGTAGTGATTCGTTCACGGGCCCATATGAGGTAACGGAAAATAGCCATTCCCATCCGGGGGATCTGTCGTAGTGTAATAGTCGCACCAATAGGGTGGTGTATGCATGCAAAAGACAAGGGACTGATCCTCCTTATTACCTGCTTGATATCTTCAGCATTTAAAGTCCGTTGATGTGACCGGCACGCTGTCGCGCGTTAACATGCTATTTGTGTTAGCGCATGTTTCCATCCTTACTGGTTTGTTGGCTTATGGTCGTGTTTCATCTTAGATTATCCATGTTGAGTTGGATGTTAGGTAGCTGTATCGTATGCTACTTAGTGTTTGATCTGATGTACGAGTCTGAGTAACTAGTGCACTTTGATAGAATTATATGGGTAATTACCTATGAGAGTACACGAGCCGCTCTGTAGTCAAGACTCGCGAGTTATGTTGCTATATGAATATAATTGAAAAGGGTCGACTACCCCGAATATGAATGAAATGATAATGATTTGCCTTCATGATTATGAATTGAGATAATTTGATGATTAAATTGTTGTGTTATATGAATTGATATGATCTGATAATTTATTTGCCATGTTTAAATGAACTGTTTATGTTATGCTTTATGAACTGCATGATTGTATGTATATATGTGTTGTTTAGAATGTGCGGGTGAAGAAGCTATTTTTGATACCAAAGTCCAGTACCCGAGACTTGATTGTTGATCTACACAAGGGGATTGGAGGCCTTATTTTATATTTTGAGAGAATGTAATCGATTAAACTCTGTTTTATCTATGACTCTTATTATGTATAATGAGTTGTAATACGATGACAGCTGGTTTTGTAATAAATAGACTTAATTAATATTCCGCCTTAGTTTAATTAAAGTCACGAAAAAACCAGGTTGTTACAGTTGGTATCAGAGCTGTCTTGCGACCGTGAGTAACTTAAAGTTATCTCATCTAGCGAGACGACACCTGGGCCAGACATACATATTAATATATATGTCAGGCATAGACTTATAGGATCAAATAATGAATTAGAAATCCTAGATCGCTAAAATAATAATCTTAGAACGCGTTAAAAGAGAGATTGGGTAGAAACATTAAGGACTGACCTACTAATCTTTTTGACTAACAAGTCCCTTATACTAACTTTACAAGAATCAAGACGTAAGAATCGAAGGCAAGACTGAAGCGCATGCAGAGAGACGTATCAAGAATCATGCTATCTGAGGCAGCTTCCAAGACGTCGGAGACTTCTTTAGCTTTAAAAATTCCTACAACCATCTATAACCGTTCTTTAATTATCCCCATCATTGCAACGCTTTTCAACTTTCAGACTTTCTAGATCATAAAAATCTCTTGACATTTAATCTCTCCATGATTTTAGGATTTCCTTTTTACATTCTAAAATCCCTACTAATAAGGAGTCAATCTCGTAAAATTTTAACTTCTTCGAGACTTTTGATGTTCTGAATCAATAATCCTTTATAAATGACTCTGTAAACTAATTTTCTTTTCTCTCAACTTCGTAGAATGTGTTCAACCTTACTCTACGAATTCATAAACTTCTTTCTCTTTATTTCAAACCTTCTAACCTTATTCGTATTGTTCATAGTACCGAAGGCTAACCCTTATCAATTCTCAGACTCAACTCCATACCCCTTGAACATATATCTGAACTCTTATGTTATTTTCTGAGCTTGGTTTCTAACCCTCTGTCATAGTTCACTTCATTGAGAAGGAATTAGGAAGCTTTGTAACTTTTGATTTTAATATTCTTTTTCAGAATGGCTGCAAACGGTATTCCCAACAATGACCTCGACCAACAATTTGTTGAAGAGGAGGCAAGAAGAAGAGGCTTCGAGGACGCAATCGTGAAGATTGCTCAGAATGTCCACCAATATCAGGGTGGCGGTAATAACCAATCCGCGTTTGAGAGGTTCTCAAAACATAGACCTCAACCGTACTCAGGCTCGGTCAACCCTACCGTTCTGACTGAATGGATTGAAGAAATGGAGAAAATTGTTGGAGCTCGATGAAGACACCGCCTCTGAGAAAGGTGAATGTGGTAGCTTACTACCTGAAGGGAGAGGCCAACAGCTGGTGGCGCTTGATCCGATCCACTTTTCCCTTGAGGATTTACAATTGGAGTGAATTCAAGTTACTCCTCGAGACCAAATACTTCGGGGAGGAGTTAAAGTGGGAGAAGGAGGAGGAGTTCCGCAACCTAAACCAGGGTGATATGTCTCTGCAGGCATACACCGAGAAATATCAGAGCTATCTAAGTTTGCCCCTAGAATATTAACGAGCGAGGAGGAACTCGCAACCCGTTATGTAAGGGGGCATGACTAACGATCTGAGGATAAACATGAGCGGGTTCAATCAGAAGAACTTTCTTTGAAGCCTATGAGAAAGCAACGAGCACCTGGGCCCCTATCCAGAAGAGGGAAGCTGAGGAGAAAATGAAGAAGAGAACTTTTACGCCTCCTGTGGCAAGTTCTAGTTGCATCCAGAAGCCGACCTTCCAACAAAGGAATTTTCAGAGGCCGAATTTCCAAAACAACAATTTCAACAAGCCGGTTTATAACCGTAACAACAAAAACTCGAACCAGGGGAGGCTGACTACAAAGGGTGGAAGAACCCCGCCGCCGATTGTACGATCGGACAATTGCTATTTACATCACAAGGCTCTACACCCTGAAGCGGTCTGGCGGATCCCCGATAAATCATTTCTTCTGCAATGTAGCGGGACACAAATCTAATGCGTGCCCGAAAAAAGAAGCGATGGGAAGGATGAACACGGGACCACTACCCGCAGTTAAGGTACAAGGACGTGTTTACGTCTTGTCGGAGATTGACGAAGACAACGAGGATTGCCCTGACGTAGATGTCATCACGGGTAAAATTCTGGTTAACTTAGTACCTGCCTTGATTTTATTCGATACTGCAGCATCCTTTTCTTTAAATTTTAAATACCTTTCGAACTGGTCTTATCTATTACTTCCTCCATTCCATTTGATTCTATACATATTCCTTTTTTGGAAATTCCAATCAATTCTATACATTTCTATTTTAGTCTCTACTTTATTAAACTAAAAGACCAATATACCCTTCACTAATACCCACTCAACCCACTTGCAAACAATAAAGTAGGGGTATTTAAGTAATTTTATTATCTACCCCACTTGATTTTCTTCTACCTTAATTACCGTGTTTTGGTCAAACGTATAGAATCAAACGGAATGGAGGAAGTATAATCTTTCTTTCGTCAAAATATACTTACATATATCGTATTTTCTCTTTATATAACCCCTTATTATAAATTTCGAATCATGTCCTAAATATGATTTATAACATTTCTGTTTCATTTAATAACATTATAATAATAAATTTTAGAAAATGAGCTATATCAACAAGGTTATCCATAATTCCCTAAAATTTTACTTAATCATTCAACGATAGCCTCTATACTCGTAAATTCATTAAAGCTCATATTTCAATTATGATCACAATGACTTTTTACATAACTTCCCTAAATGCCGTTTTCTTAAAGCTATATTTCATATACCTGTGATCATTAAAAGTAACAATAATAATATTAGGTATATACGTTTAAAACTTCTTAAGGGGGTAGGACTATAATTTGACTATATTAAAGTCCTATTAAAATCTGAAATTTCTTATTACAATCTATTTTAAGGATAACACTTATTCTCAAAACTAAATAAATTGTTTTTATTCTTAAAACTCTTACTAGTTTTGATTTAATTTAATTCCGTACAAAACTTCTAGGCCCTACCTTTTTATGAATCCCTTTCGCGTCATTTTCAAAAATAACATTCTAGTAACATTTCTATATTTATTTAAATATCTCATTAATAAATCAAACGCGATTTTGCTCTCCAATATTTTCACTCTATCAAGCGTTTCTATATTAGTTAGAAAACTCAAACTTTTCAAAAAGTCTTATTCCAACAAAACCGAATATTATTATCCAAATTTGTAAAATCTCAATATTCTCTCTAACTGCCTTGTTTAACCTCGAGCAGTTATCCACTCTATCCAAGTTTAGGGACGAAACTTCTTAGAGGTAGGATTGTAACACCCCGTGTTATTTTAACATTATTTTATAAGAGAATTTAATTCCTTAAATTAAATTCATCCTTTTTCCTTATAATAAAAATGCGTCTGAATTTTTTTCGCCAAATAATACTAAATTTCTTAAGTCCAAATTTAAAATTTTTGAAAAATAAAATATGTTGTATTTTATTCAGAATTCAAAAAGAAACACATTTCAAAATTTTATAAAAATGGACCCTTATATTTTTCTCACCTTTGAAATTCAAGTCATCGATTTCAAACACTACAATTTCCCTTCTACTTTGCACTAAAACTATTTTTATATACTTCGAATTCGAACTTTATTTTTATATATTTGAACTCGATAAATAAAATGACGCATCGACGACAAATTTCTCACGACAAATTTCGGCGCGCAAAACGAGGCAAATGGGGCCCACAAGGCCGAATTAATTGGTGACTAAATCACCAAACATCCTCATCCAAATTCAAGGACACATAATGTAAAAACTTAATATGAAACTAAATTAGTTAAAGAATAATTTCAAAGAAACTAATTTAGATTAAAAACATAATCATTTTGTTTATTTCTTAATAAATCATATTTGCTTTCTACCTAGCTACTATTCCAATTCTATTTAATTAGCACTTTTGAAAACTATCGAAATTTCAAGTCAAACTTAATTTAAAGCGATAAACGTTTTGTGGTTGATTTTAATTATTTAAATCAATAACTTTTGACTAAAAATATGTATTTCGGGTTAGTAAACTTTTAATCAAGATTTCGAGGATTCTGAGCCCAAATTTTGTTTTGATCACCTTACGAAGATTATTTTCATATTTAGTTTCGATCTTATTTCGAAACACTACTTTAAGATCATATACTTTATTTCGAGACTTTTCGCGTGCGCGCAAATCGAAAATTTCAAAAACGAAAAATCGGACCCTTGACTTGTGTGATGGCCGAGCTCACTTGTAGCTCACTCTACATGCTTCACTTTACTCTTCCATTTTTTCTTACACACACCATGCTTTACTTACACACCTATTTTAGGCCATCATTTTGTTAATTTATATTTAACTTTATTTAAACAAACTAATTTCCTTTTTATTTTTGTAACCCGTATAAATATATAGGACCTAACTTTCGAGGTCCGAAAAGTGGTCATACGGACTCGGAATTGAGCGAAACAAAAGCCTAAACCACATAACTTTTCGAGACGGATTTAATGACGCTATTTTCGTAGCCGTCGGATCTGCCTAGCTCGAGCTAAATTTTCTGCACTCTTCCATTCTCACTTTACTCACTCATACAAGTCTACACTCTTTCATTTTTGCCTTACTTGCACACATCAAATTCACTACACAAGCATGCTCTTCCAATTCTTACACACATGCTTCACCCTACACAAGCATGCTCTTCCATTTTGTTCACTTTACACAAGCATGCTCTACATCCTTACACACCTACATTTATACTCATCATCACACTTTTAGCTTAATTAAATTTAAAGATTATACAATCTAAATACATACTACAATACATACAAATTACTACTACAATACAATTCATTACTACTACCTTCACTTTCCACTCTAACATACACATACAACATACTACTACCTAATTCGTTTACACACAAACACAAAAAACACACTAAGTATTTTCTCTCATTTTCCACTCAAACACATAAACACTTTAACTCTTTTCTCTCTAAAACACAAACACTTATTCTATTTAGTAAGAACATCTTCATCTTCAACCTCCAAGATCACTTATGATCTTCATCTTCTACATCCATTCTCCATTAAAATTTCTCCTTTGTTTTTATTTTTCTTTAACACTTCAATTAATTCTACACCACTTTTATTTAAGTAATCACTACCTCTTTTAACTAGTGAATATTTATGAACACAAATCAAAATAAATAAAATCTAAACATCACCTAAACATAAAAATACTACTACACTTTAAATTTTAGTTTAGTTAGTTTAGTTTTAAAATAAATTACTAACTTGCTTATTTTTATTTTTATGTACTAATCCTTCCAAAGAAGAGGAGCAAGGTGGAGCCATCGATCTTAGTATTTTCGACCATATTATCGATCCCGATAATTGCTAGGCATTTCATTCACTAACCTAATTAAGGTGCCCCCGCACACTAGGTTTTAATTTTGTAAATCGCATGCTATAAATGTTTATGTGTTATATTTATTGTGTTATGATCACCTAGTAATATGTGTTAAATTAGGAGACAAAAATCGAAAAATAAAAGTTGTGCTCACCATGAATAACCCACGGCATTCACCCTTGTTTTCTCTTAATTTTTCGTTTTAATTTTTGTTAATCATATGTTTAAAAGACTTAAATAAATGAGTACTAAAAATATGGTTTATATGTTGATATTCATTTCTTTGCATTTTGTTTGATATTAATTTGTGTGTACTTGAAATGATTTGATTTTATTTGTTAATGTTTTTATATGAATTTCACCTAAGTTAAATACATATATAATATAAAGGGAAAATAGTTATTGAATTAGAAGTATAAAAATCAAAAATAAAAATTTGTGAACATATATACTAACCCACGGTGTTTCTTGAATTTTGGACCAATTTTTAGTTTTAATTTTTGAAAATAATATGTTATGTTAGTTTAGGTAAATTAGACTTGTAGGTAAAATTTGAGAAAATTATATAAAGATATGAAAATTTGACTAATTGATGTTCATGTGAAATTCCTAATTGTTCTTCATATCTTCATGTTGTTCTTGAATTTTTAGCTCTTTATGATTTATGATATTTGTATGTGTGTTGTTATTTATTGTTTTTATTAACTAGTAAGTAATTACAAAACTAAATATATAAGTTAAATAAGCTAAATCTTTAAAATATAAAAGTTAGAAATTTAAAGTAAGTAAAAACACTATTCATAAATGAAATAAAATGTTTAGTGAAATTTCATACTAGTTTAAATCACTTTAGGATAATTTAAATAATTAATATATAAAAACTTTAAGTCAAGAACCGATAAAAATTGAAAACGAAGATGAAATGCATAAGTATAGTGTAGGCCACGGTTTTAGGACATTTTTGGACTTAAAATGAATTTGTCACTTTTTATTTTTATCACTAAAGTAATTCAATTAGTTAAGATAATGAAATATTAAATAAAAACAAAAAGAAAATAAATAGCTACAAGTAATAAAGAGCCACGGTTTTACCACTTTAAATGAGTCAATTTTGATCAAAATTAATTTATCACTTAGTCACTAAAGTTGAATAGTAATTAGGATTAAATTAGATTGTATAATGAATCGTTAATAAAAAGAATCAACGAAACCGATAAAAATAAACGTTACATGTTTTAAAATGAACTTAACAACTTTGAAAACTAGAATTTTATACTTAAATTTAACCAAGTATTACTTCCGAAATATTATTCAAAGTCACTAAGTACAAAACGAACTTAACGACTTTAAAACTAGAATTTTATACTTAGAAAATAAAAGTTAGTTTTGTAACCTAAAAATATCCTAAGTATAAAAATACTAAGTATAAAGAAAATACTAAGTATAAAAATATAATAATAAATACTAAGTATAGAAAAAGATACTAAGTATAAGAATACATGTACGTATAAAAATACGTATAAATACGAAGTATAAAAATACGTACAAATACGAAATACGAAAATACGAATACGTATAAAAATACGAGGAATAGTAAATACGGTGAATAGTAAATACGGTGAATAGTAAATACGATGAATAGTAAAACACGGTGAATAGTAAAATAATGAATAGTGAAAATATTTAAAATTTACGAACGGACTCAAGATAAATATTTAAGTTTTCTATGTGCCTCCGTTTACTTGAAGAACTGTTAAGACTAAAATTTCATTATACAAGTTCGACGATGTTATAATTAATAAGAACTGTAATCTGTGTTATGAATAATAAAATAAGTAATGAATTAAGTGTTGAATATTTGATGTTACCGTTTTTCCTCACATGTATAGAATAATGCGCACCCCTTATTTGAATTGCCCTTTTGATGACTTCACTTTGACTATCCACTCTAACTCGGGAACCCTTAGACTCTCTGCGGTTGTTTGGGTTGAATCCGATAATGAGGGATTTATTCCTCATACTTGATATTCTTTCGACAACTTAGGATTTGAGTTCAAAGGCACGGCCTGACATGAGATTATACCCTTCGATTATAACGTTGTATGATTAGTACTCGGGTGTCTGCGATGTTAAACGCTATAGGGTCAGGGTTGGTAAGGTAGCCGCATATGGGGACACTATCATCGCTATTTGGTGCTAGTGGTAATCTAATGACTCTCCTAGTCGTTATTTAACGTGATTTTCGCCCTGGGTAGTGATTCGTTCACGGGCCCATATGAGGTAACGGAAAATAGCCATTCCCATCCGGGGGATCTGTCGTAGTGTAATAGTCGCACCAATAGGGTGGTGTATGCATGCAAAAGACAAGGGACTGATCCTCCTTATTACCTGCTTGATATCTTCAGCATTTAAAGTCCGTTGATGTGACCGGCACGCTGTCGCGCGTTAACATGCTATTTGTGTTAGCGCATGTTTCCATCCTTACTGGTTTGTTGGCTTATGGTCGTGTTTCATCTTAGATTATCCATGTTGAGTTGGATGTTAGGTAGCTGTATCGTATGCTACTTAGTGTTTGATCTGATGTACGAGTCTGAGTAACTAGTGCACTTTGATAGAATTATATGGGTAATTATCTATGAGAGTACACGAGCCGCTCTGTAGTCAAGACTCGCGAGTTATGTTGCTATATGAATATAATTGAAAAGGGTCGACTACCCCGAATATGAATGAAATGATAATGATTTGCCTTCATGATTATGAATTGAGATAATTTGATGATTAAATTGTTGTGTTATATGAATTGATATGATCTGATAATTTAATTGCCATGTTTAAATGAACTGTTTATGTTATGCTTTATGAACTGCATGATTGTATGTATATATGTGTTGTTTAGAATGTGCGGGGCTGAAGAAGCTATTTTTGATAACAGTCCCAGGTACCCCGAGACTTGATTGTTGATCTACACAAGGGGATTGGAGGCCTTATTTTATATTTTGAGAGAATGTAATCGATTAAACTCTGTTTTATCTATGACTCTTATTATGTATAATGAGTTGTAATACGATGACAGCTGGTTTTGTAATAAATAGACTTAATTAATATTCCGCCTTAGTTTAATTAAAGTCACGAAAAACCAGGTTGTTACAATTACCACTGACAGTTAGTGCTACTGTCCAAAGACTTGACACTAATGTTGTTACCGGTGTCTTGAGATGGGAAAAATAACTCTTATTTGAATTTAAATTTTAAATAAGATTTATGAGAATGTTTCTTATTAAAGTTGTTTTTTTATTCAGTTAATATGTCTGCTGCTACTATTTCTGGCAATTTAAGCTCTATTCCCATGCTAAATGGGACGAATTTCAAGGATTGGAAAGAAAACATGTTAATTGTTCTTGGCTGCATGGATCTAGACCTTGCTCTCAGGATGGATTCTCCCACTCCTCTTACGGATGCAAGTTCTCCCGATGAAAAGAGAGAATTTGAGAAGTGGGAGAAATCCAATCGCATGAGTCTTATGATCATAAAGCGCGGCATTCCGGAGGCTTTTAGAGGTGCGGTGTCTGAAAAGATTACCAATGCCAAGGAATTTCTTGCTGAAATTGAAAAGCGTTTTGTTAAAAACGATAAGGCAGAAACAAGTACGCTATTGCAGCACTTGATTTCAAGGAAATATCAATTCAGTAAGGGAAACATAAGGGAGTACATCATGGAGATGTCACATATTGCTTCAAAACTTAAGGCACTAAAGCTCGACTTGTCGGATGACTTGCTCGTTCATTTAGTATTGTTATCTCTCCCTACACAATTTGGACAGTTTAAAGTAAGCTACAACTGTCAAAAGGAGAAGTGGACTCTAAATGAGCTCATTTCTTATGGTGTGCAAGAGGAAGAGAGGTTGAAGCAAGATAAGGTTGATGTTGCTCTCTTGGCTAGTACCTCTAAAGGAAAGGGCAAGAAAAGAAAGTTTGAATTTAAGGCTGCAACTAAGGGTCCTGATGAGCAGAAGGAAGGTGATGAACCAACTGGTTGTTACTTCTGTGGAAAGCCAGGACACATAAAGAAGAATTGTCTAAGATATCAGGCTTGGCTCGCTAAGCGAGCAAAGAAAGGTACAATTCTTAATTTGGTTTGTTCTGAAGTTAATTTAGCTTCAGTACCTAGAAACACTTGGTGGGTAGATTCTGGTGCGACTACTCATATTAGTGTTTCTATGCAGGGTTGCCTAGCACACCGAAAGCCAAGTGAAGGCGAAAGATACATCTACGTGGGAGATGGAAAGTCGGTGGAAGTTGATGCTATTGGCACGTTTAGATTATTATTAAGGACTGGTTTTTATTTGGATTTGAAAGACACTTTTGTTGTACCGTCTTTTAGACGGAATTTAATTTCTGTATCTCTCTTGGACAAATCCGGTTATTATTGTTCATTTGCGGACAGGAAATTTATATTGTCTTTAAATTCAAATTTTGTTGGAACTAGTTCTTTATGTGGTTTCGATAATCTTTACATGCTTGATAATATTGCATCATACAGTGAAAACCTGCACGTAGAATCACGTGGTACTAAGCGTAAATTTAATCAAGAAAATTCTGCGTCATTATGGCACAAAAGGTTAGGTCATGTCTCGAAAGAGAGAATTCAAAGGCTTGTGTCTGATGGCATTCTAGATTCGCTTGACTTCACAGACCTTAATGTTTGTGTAAGTTGTATTAAAGGAAAACAAACCAAAGTAAGGAGGTTAGGAGCCAACAGAGCTACGGACGTCTTAGAATTGATACATACGGACATCTGTGGGCCATTTCCTACGGCTTCGTGGAATGGTCAACGGTATTTTATATCATTCATAGACGATTACTCTCGTTATGGCTACCTTTACCTAATTCATGAGAAATCAGAGTCTTTGGACGTGTTCAAGGCTTTTAAAGCCGAGGTTGAGCTTCAGCTCAACAAAAGGATTAAAGTTGTCAAATCTGATCGTGGTGGTGAATACTACGGCAGATATGACGGTTCAGGTGAACAACGTCCAGGGCCATTTGCTAAGTACCTAGAGGAGTGTGGAATAGTCCCTCAGTACACTATGCCAGGTTCACCTAGCATGAACGGTGTTGCTGAGAGACGAAACCGAACTCTTAAGGACATGGTAAGGAGTATGATTAGTCATTCTACCTTACCTACATCACTCTGGGGAGAAGCACTAAAGACTGCATCCTATATTCTAAATAGGGTACCAACTAAAGCAGCTGCCAAGACACCTTATGAGCTTTGGACGGGTCAAAAGCCTAGTCTTAAGCATTTTCATGTATGGGGATGTCCAGCTGAGGCGCGACCTTATAGGCCGCATGAAAATAAAGTGGACTCCAAAACGGTGAGCAGCTACCTTATTGGTTATTCGGAGCGATCAAGGGGTTTCAAGTTTTATGATCCCGCTGTAAAGAATATATTTGAGACGGGAACTGCAACATTTTTTGAGGATGTTGAGTTTGGGGGGAGAAATAAGGTTAATGACATTGTATTTGAGGAAGAATCGATTTCGATTCCTATGGTTGCTCCCAACGATGTGCAGGTTCCTTTACCTGTCACTACTATCGGAGGAGCAAATGAGGAACCTCGTCAGGACAATGTCAATATTGATCCCGTTCAAGATGATTTGTTTGTTCCACAAGAACAACCCGTCATTGAGAACGAGATCCCAGAAATTCAAACTCAACAACCTCAAGATTTAAGGAGATCCACTAGAGTAAGGAGAAGTCCCTTTTCGGATGAATTTGTATATCTCCAAGAACATGAGGATTCTAGTGAACTGTTGGAAGATGATCCAATCAACTTCCAGCAGGCCATGAAAAGTTCTAATGCTCAAAAGTGGATTGACGCCATGAATGAGGAATATAAGTCTATGCAAGACAATAAGGTTTGGGATCTTATTCAATTACCTGAAGGTGCGAAGCCTATTGGTTGTAAATGGATATTTAAAACCAAGAAGGATTCGAAGGGTAATGTGGAAAGATTTAAGGCGCGTCTTGTAGCTAAAGGTTTTACTCAAAAAGAAGGTATAGATTATAAAGAAACATTTTCTCCTGTTTCTACTAAGGATTCCTTTAGAGTAATCATGGCGCTTGTTGCACATTTTGATCTTGAGTTACATCAGATGGATGTAAAGACAGCGTTTCTTAATGGCGACATTGATGAAACGATTTATATGGTGCAACTAGAAAACTTTGTGTCAGGAGACCCAAAGAATATGGTTTGCAAACTAAAGAAATCCATCTATGGGCTCAAACAGGCCTCTCGTCAATGGTATCACAAATTTCATCAAGTTATAATCTCATTTGGTTTTGAGGTTAATGACGTTGATGATTGTGTGTATCATAAGTTCAATGGGAGTAAGTTTATATTTCTGGTTTTATATGTGGATGACATCGTGCTTGCTACTAATGATATAGGCTTATTGCACGAAACTAAGAAATTTCTATCAAATAATTTTGAGATGAAAGATCTTGGTGACGCTTCTTTTGTTTTGGGGATCCAGATTCATCGAGATCGCTCTCGAGGCATCCTTGGATTATCACAAAAGGGCTATATCGATAAGGTATTAAAAAGATTTGGCATGCAAGATTGTAAACCAGGGTATACTCCGGTCGCTAAGGGAGACAAATTCAGTCTCAAACAGTGCCCTAAAAGCAGTTTTGAAATTAAAGAAATGCAGGAGATTCCTTATGCATCTGTTGTAGGGAGTCTCATGTATGCTCAAGTTTGTACAAGGCCAGATATAGCATTCATAGTTGGGGTGCTAGGCAGATACTTAAGCAACCCAGGAATGGATCATTGGAAAGCAGCAAAGCGGGTGTTGAGATACCTGCAAAGGACTAAGGATTACATGCTCACTTATCAGAGGTCTGATAATCTAGAGATCATTGGCTATTCAGACTCTGATTTTGATGGATGCCTGGACACTCGAAGGTCCACTTCAGGTTGTGTCTTCCTGATGGCTGGAGGAGCCGTTTTATGGAAAAGTGCGAAACAGTCTACTATTGCTGATTCCACTATGGAGGTAGAATTCATTGCTTGTCACCAAGCAACAGTTCAAGGCATATGGTTACGAAATTTTGTTGCTGGTTTACGAGTTGTGAATGATATAGAAAGACCACTAAAAATTTATTGTGATAATCGAGCAGCTGTTTTGTACTCTAACAATAACAGAAGCTCGAGTAAATCCAGGCATATTGAAAGAAAGTTCCTCATCGTAAAGGAACGAATTCAGAGTGGTACGGTTTCAATTGAACATATAGGAAAAACTCCATGATTGCGGATCCGCTGACTAAAGGATTGCCTCCAAATAAGTTTGTAGAGCATACTGCTCATATGGGAGTTATATCAAGTCAGGATATTATGGTTTAGTGGGAGTACTTGTTCCGTATGCGTTTATTTTTCCCTTGTGTACGTTGTATACAGATATTCTGCAGAAATAAAGTTTAAAGTTTAAGGTTTAAAGTTTAAAGTTTTATCCACTCTGAAAGGTGATGCTCTTTGCAGTGTTTGATCTCAATTAAAGTTAAAGTTGGACCAGTTGGAAATAGGCATGTCAGATCACATTGCGTGTAATTTCCGACTTACACATCCATGATTGATCTATGTCATTTAGTTGTATTGGTGTGTGTGACCGAGGAAGGTTTAGTTACGCTAATTGTGACGAAAGTCGCCTTGATCCTACATTAGTATGATTAATGGACGAGATTGTTCAAGAATACCCTAAGGTTATAATGGTGCAGTTCAGTTGCGCGCTAAGGTTATACACATATAATTACATGTGTGTCCCAGTGGGAGATTGTTAGAATATATTTATATATTCGTACGGATATGGGCCACTAATGTAATTAAATATGTGTCGCACTATTATAAAATATAAACCAATAAATAAAGTGATCCATAAGGTAATAATATCGGTATTGAGTAATAAGGAAATATTGGTCATGGACTTAATGTGTAAAACAAGGAAGCAGCCCATATCACACTACAAAAAAACAGTCGAAATGCGAGGGACTTTGCGACGGAAAAAAAATTCCGTCGTAAACAACAGAATTTTGCGACGGACAAAATATTTTGCGACGGAACTAGGTTTTGCGACGGCGAGACGTCGCAAACCCGTCGCAAAGCACTCCCGCCAAAATTTAGTGCCAAAAAATTAAGGTGATGCGACGGGAATTTGCGACGGACGAAAATATCCGTCGCAAATTTTGCGACGGAATTTGTGGTCCGTCGCAAATCATAAAAGATGCCAGCGAATATTCGCTGGCATATTCTTTGTGTCAGAGATTTGCGACGGATAAAGTAATCCGTCGCAAATATTGCGACGGCGTAAGCAGCCCGTCGCAAAATCCGTCATGAACCAAAATAAATAATGCGCGAGTTTTCTTTCCTTCCTCATTGTTTGGACTTAAAAAAACCCTAAAATCGCCCCCAAATCGCCCAAAAGTCGTAGTCGTCCCATTACTCCGTGAGCTTCTCACTCGGCGACACTATCTCCTCCGGCGACCTCCTACTCGTGACACTTTCCCCAAATTAATTAGAGTATGGTTTTTTCAATTTTTCTTTAATTAGTTTATTATGTTATTTTAGTTTTGATTTAGTACTCCGGCGACACTCCCTACTCCGGCGACACTCCGGCGACTCCCCAAATGATTTGATTTAATTAGTTTATTATGTTACTTTAGGTTAATTTAAGTTTATTATGTTAAGTTTTCATTTAATTAGTTAATTTGATTAAGTTTGATATTAGGGTTAATATATGTTAAGTTGATTAGTTTATTATGTTTGAGTTGATTAGTTTTGTTAAGTTAATTTGAATGGGTTAAGTTGATTAGTTTTGTTAAGTTGATTAAATGTTAATGTATGTTAAGTTGATTAGTTTGAGTTGATTATGTTAAGTTGATTAGTTTATTATGTTTGAGTTGATTAGTTTTGTTAAGTTAAGTTGATTGGGTTAAGTTTGATTAGTTTTGTTAAGTTGATTAGATGTTAATGTATGTTAAGTTGATTAGTTTGAGTTGATTATGTTAAGTTTTAAGTTATTATAAATAATTCAATTAGTTATAAATAATGAGTTAAGTTGATTAGTTTATTATGTTTGAGTTGATTAGTTTTAAGTTTTGTTAAGTTAATTTGATTAGTTTATGATGTTAATATATTATGTTAAGTTGATTAGTTTGAGTTGATTAATTGTTAAGTTTTAAGTTGATTATAAATAATTGAATTAGTTATAAATAATGAGTTAATTGAATTTGTTTATTATGTTTGAGTTGATAAGTTTAAAGTTTTGTTAAGTTAATTGAATTAGTTATAAATAATGAGTTAATTGGGTTGTTTAAGTTGATTATGTTAATTAAAATTGAATTACTTTGAGTTTATGTGTTTAAAATTGTTTATGTTAATTGAATCACTTTAACATTTGCTAATTTAGAGAATTGTAGAGCCTTTGTTAGGTTAATGATAAGAATTATTATAGAGCCATTATTGTTAGGTTAATGTAGAGAATTGTAGAGCCATTGTTAGGTTAATTTAGAGAATTATAGAGCCATTATTGTCAGGTTAATGTAGAGAATTGTAGAGCCTTTGTTAGGTTGATTGTGTGTTTTGTTAACATAAAGTATTTTATTGAAATGATGTAAAATGAAAAATTTTTTGCGTTGACCGTAGTATACCCATTCGAGAATTATTCATTAGGAATAATTTTTGAATAGTCCCCATTTTTGGGACTGTCTTTGAATGATTAATATCACTTAGGTGACAACTAGTTATATTTGTTTATGTAATAGTATAAATTTTGGTAGCAATTATTAAGCTGATGTTCTCTGGATACATATATTTGTGTATCTGGAGAACTGATGCGAATTGCTGCCGAAATTTTTACTATTACATAAACAATTGTAACTATTTGTTAGTGATATTGATCATTCAAAGATGGGTTTAGGTTGGAGAGATAAGAAGTTACCTATGACTACACGTTTTTTTCCAAAAAAAAAGAAATCACTACAAATTTAACTATGTTGCTGAAACTCTATTTTTGTAGACTGATTGACCATGAAGAGAGTAGAACGTAGTTGGATGTACGACCGTTTGGATGATAATAAGCGAGTGAAAGTTGGATATGCTAATGGGGTGATCTCATTTATCGAACATGCTAAACTTTTGCCGGATTTCAACAGTAATGGTGAAAAGATTAGGTGTCCATGTGTGAATTGTTGCAACTCAGAATGGTTGAATGAGTCTGATGTCAAAACTCATTTGATTAAAAGAGGTTTTCTGAGAAATTACTTCAGTTGGTTTTGTCACGGAGAGGATTTTCCCGTAGATGATAGACCTAGATACACGGTGGTACCGGTTGATGATAATCCTTATCGAGAAATGATAAATGACGCTTTACGAGATGAAGTAGACACAATTAGGGAGGAAGCGTTGAATGCAGATGAAATAAACGAGGCCCCAAACCCTCAAGTGAAAGCTTTTTTTGACATGTTAAACAAGGCCGATGAACCTTTGTATGAAGGAAGCCCAATGTCAGTGTTGGAAGCTGCATCTAGAATAGTCACGTTAAAGTGTGACCATAATCTGTCTCATAGGGTTGTTGACGCGATTAGTAGTTTGTTTGGAGACGCTTTCCCTAAAAATAACAAAATGACCAAAGATTTTTATCTTTGCTAAAAATTACTAAAAGGTCTTCAATTACCAGTCGAGAAGATAGATGCATGTGATGATGGGTGTATGTTGTTTTGGGAGGAAGACGAGAATTTAGATGCATGCCGAAAATGTGGTCTTGAAAGATATAAACCAAACACAGATGAACGGGGGAAACGTGTGGCACAACAGTCGCTCCTCTACTTTCCACTTGGACCTCGTCTTCAAAGGTTGTATGCTACTAAACATATAGCCGAACAAATGCGATGGCATGCGGAGAACCCTCGAATAGGTGGTACTATGGTTCATCCGGCTGACTGTGAGTCTTGGAAACATTTAGATGCTACATATCCCGATTTTGCAAGCGAGACTAGAAATGTTCGATTAGGCCTTTGTACGGATGGATTTGCACCATTTAATCAATTCGGTAAACCCTATTCGACTTGGCCAGTAATGTTAACACCATACAATCTTCCTCCTTCACTTTGTTTGAAAAGACAATTCATTTTTCTTTCTTTAATTGTTCCCGGTCCAAACAATCCAAAGAAAAATTTAGATGTATACCTGCAGCCGTTGGTGAAAGAATTAAAAGAGTTGTGGGAAAATGGAGTATTTACCTACGATGTTTCGAGGAAAGAGAATTTCCAACTTAGAGCTGCACTATTATGGACGATTAACGACTTCCCCGCCTATGGCATGCTCTCTGGTTGGTCAACTCAAGGAGGAAAGGCCTGTCCTTATTGTGGTGATAATAATAAGTGTTTCTGGCTTAAGCATAGTGGGAAGTGGAGTTGGTTCGATTGTCATAGAAAGTTTTTGAAAGCTGACCACCCGTATCGTAAGGATAAAAGTTTTTTGAAGAAAAAACCCGTGGAACTTGATGCCCGACCACAATTGTTGTCTGGAGACGAAGTTTGGAAAATTGTGGAACCTCTACCCACTGTTGTTGATGCTAGTGAAGCTGAATTGAAGGCGTTGAAAGCTAGAAAGTTGGGTTGGTGGAAACGGAGTATATTGTGGGACCTTCCTTATTGGAAAACGTTGTTAATTCGTCATAACTTAGATGTCATGCACATTGAGAAGAACTTCTTTGAGCAGACAATTAACACAATTATGGACGACAAGAACAAGATGTGTTATGGTCCTAAAGCAAAGGCAGATTTGACCACTCATTGTCGAAAGCGCTCCGATCCTAAGTTTGTCCTAGATAAGCAGCGGAGAAAGGTTCTTTGCGAGTGGCTTATGAAGCTAAAGTTTCCAGACGGTTATGCATCGGATCTAAGTAGATGTGTTGACAATAAAAGCTGAGTCTCAGTGGAATGAAAAGTCATGACTGCCACGTCTTTATGGAGCGGTTGTTAGGTTGCTCTAAAAGAATTAATTCCAAAGAAACGATGAAAGCTTTCACGGAGATAAGTCAATTTTTCCGCGACTTGTGTGCCACTCTTTGTTTCAATCTCTGATGTAAATCGTCTTGAGAATAATATACCGGAGATATTATGCAAGTTGGAGAAAGTATTACCACCATCGTTTTTCAACTCGATGGAACATCTCCCGGTTCATTTGCCTTACGAGCTTAGAGTGGGCGGTCCAGTCCAGTATCGATGGATGTATCCATTTGAAAGGTATTTAATCTAAATATTTGAAATAATAACTATTTATTAGAACATATGTGTTATATATATTTATCTGACATAAGATATTCTCTAATAGATTTCTTAATCACCTGAAACGGAAAATTGGCAATAAGGCGTATGTTGAAGCATCTATATGCAATGCGTTCTTGTTGGAAGAAATTTCAAACTTCTGTTCCGTTTATTATAAAGAGCATGTCGACACCAAAGTGCGAGATCTTGACATCGGACCCAGTCGAACTTCCGGTATTAACGAACAATTACCAGAGATGTTTACTGACCATGGTGGAAGAACAACTGGAAAGTGTCGCACTCGATCCCTAGATGACAAAGAATACAATTGTGCACACAAATACGTGTTGTCTAATTGTGAGATCCTTAAGCCTTATGAGCTGTAAGTGTATAACTTCATTAAATCTTGATTAGATTTTTTAATTGATTAACATACACGTATTATTAACTACTGTTATTATGTAGGATATTCGAGACTTTTATCCTTTCGCAATACCCTGAAACTCCAATTGGTGATATTTGGAGTAAGTTCGGCGAGGAATATCCTAAGTGGTTTAAGGGGCAAGTAAGTAATATAAATATTAACATTGTAACTATAAAATGGTTTAACTGTAAAGTGTATAAAATTATTTAACAAATTTCGCGTAATCATTTTTTCATTAGGAGTTTTTATTGAAAGACGATCTTCATAAGGCGTTAGCAATTGGACCGTCAACTGAAGTCCAAACCTGGAAACGATACTCAATCAATGGCTACAACTTCAGAACATTTAATGGTCGCACTGATATAGAGAAAAGAACAATAAACAATGGAGTATGTGTGAACTCTGTTGATGGTGCTGACTATTATGGAACTCTTCAGAAGGTGATTGAGTTGAAATACGTTGGCCGTAAACAACTCTATAAGACGGTCTTGTTCAAATGTGATTGGCTTGACAACTCTCAACGGGGTATGAATATACACAAGGAGTACAAAATAGTTGAAGTTCATCGTGGTAGAAAATACCCAACGTATGACCCTTTTGTCTTATCGTATCAAGTTGAGCAAGTGTGTTATGCACCATATCCAAGTCTTAAGAGATAAAGACCGGTGGAGAGTTGTGTTCAAAGCGGCGAAGGTTATCATTGATGCCTCTGCGGAGGATAATGCTTATCGAGTAGTTGTTACGGACTCCACCACAATTATCGGCCCTTCATTGATGAAGATGATGAGGGGATTAGTATTCCTATTAGTCATAATCAAGATGATGAGATCGAGAATGAACAAGGTGACGATTTCATTGTAGAAGACAATGAGAGCATTGAGGAAGAGTCAGCGAGAAGATGAGCAAAGTGATGAGTTCAAGATGATTCGGATGAGGATGGAGTAGAAGTCGGAGAACTCTTTCACGATGATGATAGTGTAGAGGCTATTAGTTCGGATGATAGTGATTAGCTTAGATTTAAATATTTTGATATGTGATATTTATGTATAAATATTAATTGCAAACAATTTATGTATTTGATTTCTACATCTTATGTAATATAATTTAATTTAATATTCAATCAAAGTTATCAAGTCATTAATTGTTTGTCTTATATATACATGTACTAACATTTCATTTAAGTGTATTTGTAGTATGGTGAACACAAGACTTGAGGGTAGCGGGAGTAACTCATTTCAAATAATCAAGAGGGGGAAAACCGTCGGTGTAGGAGGAGATTGGGGAGATAATGGTAGCAGCGGATCGTGGTCTTACGACATTAGATCCAGATCATTGTAGGCATATGGTAATGCGTTATATATAAATAAACACATTTTTATTTACTTAAATTAATTAGTTCAAGTATAATATTATGCGTTACATATACTATTAAAAATTTGGTATATTATGTCGATGCGAGGTTCACGAAGGACAAAGTGAAAACACACTTGAAGGTCGATAACTTCTATGATGAACCCATTTGTTCGAATTGGTCGGACGCTTGAGCCAGACGCATAAAGAGCTTTGGTGGCACACTTTCAGGTACTTATTTCTTAACTTAAGCATATTTGATTAAACGGCTTTTAAAATTGTCCATGCAATGTATTGATGCAATTTACTTTTTAAAATGTAATTGAAGTTCCACTACCAGTACTAGCAGGAGAATGAAGCACTAATTAGAGAGACTTTCAACGAGATGGCCCAAAAAAGGATTCCGGACTACGTCTATCAAAAAGGTGTAAACAATTAATATATGTAGTATTAGTTTTTATTTATTTTCATATATTAGTCGTAAATATAATTTGTTGCCATGATAAAACTAAGGTGATTATAATACAAATTACAGGTCGGGTGAAAAAATCATGGATAGACAAAACTGCAGCGCTGAGGAAGGGCTATGATGAGTGGAAGGCATCGGACGTAATTAACATACTAGTTATAACTTATTAAACGATTCTTGTTATATTTTTAAATATATAGAAACTAATAAATTATCGTTTACTTTGTTTTGTTTAAAGAAATACAAGAAAAAGGCAGAAATTCAGAAGAAGAATCGTTATTCTCAAGGCGAAGACGGAAAGGCGGCGGGGACGCATACCATGGGCCGCAAAGATATGATGCAATATATCGACAAATTGGTTAGTACTCTTAATTTTTTTTTTTTTATTATGTAATCTTTTATAATTAATGTATATATAAATAACAACGTTAATAATCAACTCTTTTTTTTGTATGTAAAGTGTAACACCCCGTGTTAAAATTAAGCTTATTATAATTAGTAAATCAATGATTAGACCATCTTGCTCATTTAAATCCTTAAACAATACGCTACAAGTTTTCCTCACACCTAAATTAAAACCATTTTGATATACTTCGAATTTGAACTTTATTTTTACTTATTCAAACTCGATAAATCAAATGATGAATCTACGACAAATTTCTCAACAACAATTTTCGGCACGCAAATCGAGGTCAATCTTGACCAAAGTGGCCTAGCCACTCAAGGTGATTGAAATCACCTAATTCTTTTTCAATTATACTTACCCATAATCCAAATTTAATAAATTAGTTAAGGCTTAATCATTTTGGATTATTACTAACAAAACATATTATAATAATATCACATTACTATTCCTTTTTGTTTTAACTAGCACTTTCACTAAAACTCGAAATAATGAGTCACACTAAGCCCAAACTAATAAACGTTTTAGACGTTTGATTCTAATTATTTAAATCATTAACTTTCATCCAAAAAAATATATATTTCGGACTAGTAAATTTTTAATCAAAATTCGAGGAGCCAAAACCCAATTTTGATTTCAATCACACTTCGAGTTTTGATTTCATTTTTATTTTCAATCTTATTTCAAAACATTATTTTAGAATCATATATTTTATTTCAAGACTTTTCGCGTACGCGTAAATCGAAAATTCCGAAAACGAAAAATCGAGCCCAAGTGACCCATGTAGGCCGGCCACTCTAGCTCACACTTGAGCAACTTTAGCCTCCTCTACTTCTCTTACACAAGCAAGCATGCTTGCATGCTCTCTTACACACTCTTACATCCATCATCACTTCCTATTTTAGTTTTAATAAAACATTACTTATTAATTTAGCCAAAACTTACACAATACCCTTCTAAATTCATTATACTTGTCTTATTATTTTCACAAGAGCAAAACACACCCATTTCTCTCCCATTTTGGCCGGCCACCCTTAGTCCATTTCTCCTCTATATTTTTCTTTCATTTTTCACTTAAAACATTCTAAATAAAAACCCTAATAATACTCTAATAAATTACTAGTGTTCTTAGTATACTTTGGGTACTTGGAGCTTAATATTTACGGGTTTTATTTGAAGGTGAAGACGGGTTTGAGGGTGAAGACCTAGATTTAGATAACATAATCGATCCGGACAACCAATAACCAAACCGAGGTGACTAACTATGTCTTGTATTATCTTTTTAGTAAATTAATTTGTTTTGTTATTCTAATTTTATAATTATGATTTTTATGTTAAATATGTTAAACATCATGTTTATATGCTTGTATGTTTATGTGTTGAATAAATAATGATAATAACTAAATATATAGTTTACTAGTAATGTTATAGTAAAATGATATCATGTTTAGCTAAATTAATTTTGAGCATTTTTAATTTATGTTCATATGATTTTTATGTTTAGTTATGTTTTAATTAAGTAGTAGTGATATATAAAAATTATGTGAAATATTAAAAATGAGTTTAAAGTGATTAAAATCGAAAAATGAAAATTATATGTACATAATACATACTCACGGTTTTCCCCATTTTTTTTAATAAATTTTCACTTTTAATTTTTGTAAATAATATGTTAGAATAAGTTAGTAAAAATGGATACTACCATATAAAAAGAATTAATTTAGGAAAATAAATTATAAGTTATTAAAATCAAAAATGGTGTTCTTGAACTTTACTTTGATCTTCATACTTGTTCATATGATATTCATGTTGATGTTCATCATTGTTGTTCATTTTGATTATGTTTTATATTATGTTTGTTTATAATTTGTGTTTATGTTTAGTTATTGTTTATATATATTATTAGTATTATGTATTAAATCAACCAAAACATTATAAATCATTTAGATTAACAAGTTAGGAATTTAAAGTGTTGAAAAACACTATTCATAAATATAAATGAAATTGTTAGTAAATTTCATTATAGTTTAAATCGTTTTAGTTTAATTAGAATAGTTAAAATATAAAGACTTTAAACTAAAAGCGATAAAATCGAAAAATGAAATTTTAGAACATACTATACATGCTCACGGCATTCTTCTTAATTTTTAGGGTTAAAATTGTTTTTATCACTTTTTAGTTTAATTGTTAAAATAATTTAATTAGTAGTTAATAAATTGAATTAAGAAATTAAAAGAAATAAATGAATTTTAGTATTTATATAATCCTACACGGCATTTCCATTTAAAATGGACTAAATTTAATCAAAATGAAATTATCACTAAGTCACTAAAGTTAAATAGTAATTAGAATTGAATTTTTGTATAAATCGATTTAGTTATAAACAAGATATTATAAACCGATAAAAATATGTAACCGTTATAAAAATGAACTAAATCGTGTGATACTACCTTTGCTATTTGGCTGTTGATTCTGGACATACGGACTATAAATGAATCATCCACGATACTATCACTAACTTAAATTAATAGACGACTAAATTTAACCGAGTCTCGTTTTAAAATAAATATCACTGGTCACCTTTTATAAAATGAACTTAACGTTTTTGAAACTAGAATTTTAGAGTATTTTCATAAATGACTAAATGCAAAATGAACTTAACGTTTTTAAAAACTATGATTTTCGAATATTTTCATAAATGACTAAATACAAACCGAACCTAACATTTTTAAAACTAGACTTTAGAATATTTTCAAAAATCGCCTAAGTACAAAACGAACCTAACGACTTTGAAACTAGAATTTTGTACTTAACAAATAAAAAGAGATTTTTAGTTTATACTTAGGAAATGAAGAGATTTAGTATTATACTAAAATACCTTAGGTATAAAAATAAGTATAAATATAAAATACGTACAAGTATAAGAATACGTATAAGTATAAAAATACGAATCGGTATAAAATACGGAGTATAAAAATACGTATAAAATACGGTGAATAGTAAATACGATGAATAGTAAATACAATGAATAGTAAATACGATGAATAGTAAAATACGATGAATAGTGAAAAGTGAATAGTGAAATACTGAAAATAATTGACAATTTTACTAAGTATAGAAAATTTAAATTAAAGAAGTAAATAACCTAAAGTGTTTGAAAAACACATAAATAAAATTGAACATACTAATAAACATTTCAATTTAGAAACTTGAAAACATTAATAATTAACAACACTTCAAATAATAAACGAATGTGTTATGTGATCATATGAAACCTACCATTCAAATAAAACGTTTGACGCTGAGACTAGGAGAGTCTAGTAACATGTGATATGTAAATATCAAATAAATAATGAATATTGAGTAAGTTAAATAAAAGGTCAAGCTTGGGCCTCAGATATGAAAACGTCAATCGTGAGTGAAGTGGGGTTAAGATAGTCTTGTAGCGGGCCACTATCTCGACCTTATTAGTGTGTCATCTCGAATAGTGTGGTATAGCCGTGATGATATGCTTTGTGCATCCTGCCCATGCCGATTACGCCTTAAGTCGTATGGCAGATTCTGCATACAAGATAATGAAAAATTCAACTCTTAGTGGGTCGCTTTAGGAAATAGTCGTTTTATCCTGAGTTAAGGTGCTCTATGAATAGCATAGCCTATTCTTAAATTGGATATTAGTGTATGCATACTAGACTAGGGTTTTATTCCCTATTTCGCTAAAGTTATCGGGCCACCGTGACCTTATTGCGATTGTCATCTCACGGTTACGTCTCCTTGCCGTGTTTCGTTCTTAGTGGCGCGATACTAGCATTCGTTCTTACCCTGCGTAAAGATTACTTGACGAGATTGTATCTGAAGTTCGAATCATTTCGAACACTAGAGGATGAGATGCAAGTATTATAGTATTCGGCGTGGTTTACGAGTCGAGTAAGTCTCTGCACTATGGAAGTGAGATGCAATCGATCAGGGTACAAAGGCCTACTCGATTGGTCGTGCTCGTAGCGGTATGTGTTGTTTGTTGTATGACTAAATGAGAGCAGTGTGTACCATCTTCGAAAATTAAAGACCACAACTTTCTGAAATGAATCGAGTCTGTATGATGATTATGATACTTTATATATGTTTGTATGCGATCTGATATCGCTTTGTAATCCTGTTGTATATTGTGACACTATTACTATGCTATTACCTGTTATCTGCTTTCCTAATTGAATAGCATGCCTATATGATTTATCGTTTTAAATCGCATGTTTATTATGACTAATATGTCTTTACATGCTATATGTTTTAAGCATGTTTATCGTTTTATCATACTATTGTAGTTATAAAGCGATAGTAATAAACCAAAGTAATTGAAATCGAGGGTAAGTATGAGCATAGCTAGTCACTGTCCGCTCAGCGGGCATCCCCCCATAGTTTATTGTGCAGGACGTTCGTGGACCAGGAGCTGGATTTTGGATGGGGCCACGAGACGCTTTTATGCTTTACTTTATTGTTTTCCGAGAGATATGTAATATATAACGCCACTCTTTTAACTACCGTATTTAGAGTTGTATTATTCAACTCTTAAACGATGATGTAATATTTTGGGTTATTTGTATAATTAATAACGCTGGTTTAAGACTTAATTAATTTCCGCCTTAGTAATTAAAGTCGACTAAAAACCAGGTTATTCTGATTAGTATCGTAGTGACTCGTGGCCGTAACATAAATGGCCTAATGCGATTTATGCTTACCTAACGAGAGACACACAGGCGGACATTCATATTGTATGTCAGGCATAGACTAATAGGACCAAATAATAAATTAGATTTTTCTTTTATTAGATCACTTAAATAATAAACTTCAAATCGCTTTAAAGTGTGAGGATGGGTAGAAACCTTAAGGACTGACCATAGACTAAGGACTTTTAAATTTAACAAACTACTTCCCTCAAAATAAAATACACTAACTCGCGTATGCTTGCTACTTGCTGAAGTGACTGACTAAACTAACAACTATCCTCGGATATAAAATTTAAATAATAATTCAACTCCCGAGGATTGAAGCGTCAAAGGAGTACCAGACGGCATGGAGTGAAGACATCCGTTAAATTCGTAAACAATTCCACAAAAATACATTCTCCCTCTCTTCTACTTTCATATCCTTCCTAAGAAAATGTACTAGATACATTTTAAAATCCTAAAACCGATGTAAAAAAAATTTTACATCTCAATGAAATAAAATACCTAACTTCTGTGCTTACTTGCATAACTGCCGTTATTGCATTTACTTTCAAGTAAAAGCTATCAATGATAAGCGTGTCTTCTAACCTCTCGCAATACTAATAAATTCCTTCACGTCTTAATTCTTTCAGAATGGCTGGACCTCCAATGACAGACGAGGAAAGACACCTCCTGGCAGAAGAATCTTTGATCCGTTTGGCAGAAATAGCCACGGACAACGCAAACCGCCAACATCATCCAAGCGCGTTTGATCGTGTTTCCCGCCATCGTCCACAAGAGTACTCGGGTTCTGCTGACCCTATCGATCTCACGAACTGGCTGGAGGAAATGAAGAAACTCATGGATCTGACAAGGACGCCTCCAGAAGATAGGGTCAACATAGCCGCCTTTTACCTGAAGGCCGAGGCAAATGACTGGTGGAACGTGGTCAGGACCAATGAGCCTGACGCCACGTTCACATGGTACGAGTTCACAGCAAAAATCAAGGAGAAGTACTTTGGGTATGAGCTCAGGTGCCAGAAAGAGGAGGAATTCATAAGTCTCAGAATGGTAGACATGACACTCCAGGAATACACTGAGAAATTCCAACGGCTGGCAAAATTCGGGGCTGCGATCGCTCCCAACGATAGGGCCATGACTCAGAGGTACCTGCGCAATATGTCTAATGATCTACGTACCCACATGAGCAGCAACACCTACGCTACTTTTGCCGCAGCCTACGAGTGTGCGTGCAGGGTATGGGCTTCCTTAGAGTTGGAAAAAGCCGAGGAGAAAAAGAAGAAGAAGGTGTTTGTGCCATCTGTGGCACAGTCGAGCTATATTCAGAAGCCAAGCTACCAACGCCCTGTCCATCAGAGGCCCAACTTTCAAAGGTCTGCGTTCCAGAACAGGCTCCCTGCGGGGAATAATAAGAGAGCTATGGTTGCAGGAAGGACTCCTCAACCAAGAATCTTACCGGGGACTTGTCGTATGTGCCGCAAGGCGTCACACGAAGGGAAACAGTGCAACGGTCTGCCGATTACATGCTACAAGTGTAAAATGGTGGGGCATAAGTCTAACGTGTGTCCCAATAATCAGAACACGACACCTGTTGCGGGAGTACCCCAATCTGTTGTGGTACAAGGACGAGTATATGTCCTCACAGAAGCGGAGGCAGAGGAGTCACTTGAGGCTGACGTCATTACTGGTATATTTCTTGTAAACTCTGTGAACGCTATGGTTTTGTTTGACACTGGGGCATCATTGTCCTTTATATCTTCTAAATTTATTCATAAGGCTAATCTCACAAATTCTGAACCAATCCACGCAAATATTTCCTTACCAAACGGAAAAATTTTCAAATGCTCAAAAATTTTCAAAGAAACTCCAATCACAATCCATAAAACAACCTTTCCTTCCGACCTTATTCTCTTCGACATGCCGGAGTTCGATATCATCCTGGGGATCGACTGGTTGACTAAATACCATGCGATATTCGAGTGCCGAGACCGAAAGATTCGCTTAAAACATCCTTCTGGGAATAGAGTCACGTACCAGAAGACATCGCCAATTAAGGGGGCGAAAATCATATCAGTGCTACAACTTCAACGGTTAGAAAGAAAGGGACATCAAGTGTACCTATGCAGCGTCAACGAAATAAAGGAAAGCGTGAACATTGAAGATATTCACGTAGTACGGGAATTCCCTGATGTCTTCCCTGACGACTTGCCAGGCTTGCCACCTGCACGTGACGTTGAATTCTCTATCGATCTTGCGCCAGGCACGGCCCCAATCTCAAAGGCACCCTATAGAATGGCACCTGTAGAACTACAGGAATTGAAGAAACAATTAGAGGAAATGATTGAAAAGGGTTTCATACGACCAAGTGTGTCGCCTTGGGGAGCACCGGTTCTCTTCGTGAAAAAGAAGGATGGCAGTATGAGACTCTGCATCGACTACAGGGAGTTAAACAAGGTGACTATTAAGAATCGCTACCCTCTGCCAAGGATCGACGATCTTTTTGATCAGCTAAAAGGCGCGGGAGTGTTTTCTAAGATCGACCTGAGGTCAGGTTATCATCAGATTGCGGTGAGAGCAGGATATTGTAAGACGCTGTAAGCGGTCTGGCCATTATGAGTTTAAGGTCATGCCTTTCGGGTTGACAACGCGCACCGTGTGTTCATGGATCAAATGAGCAGAACCTTCCATGAGTACCTGGACATATGCGTGGTTGTGTTCATTGGCGACATCCTCATTTATTCAAAGACCTGAGCGAACCACGAGGAACACCTCCGTATTATTCTTGGGATACTACAACGTTATAAATGGTATGCTAAAGCTGTCCAAATGCGAGTTTTGGCTTGAGAAGGTAGCATTTACGGGTCACGCGTCATCTCGAAGGGCGGAGTGATGGTAGATCTGCGAAGATCGACCTTGATGAAAGAATGGAAGGCTCCCACAAATATAATCGAAATACGCGACTTCCTAGGATTGGCGGGGATACTACAGGAGGTTCGTTCGGATTTCTCTAAGGTAGCACGACCAATGACAAAGCCATACAAAAAGAATCCAAATTCATATGGAGCGGCGAGTGCGAGAATGCATTCCAGGAACTCAAGACAAGGCTTACCACGGCGCTGTCTTAGCTCTCCCTGAGATGGAGGCAGTATGAAGTCTACTGATGGCGCCTCAGAATGGCCTGGGTTGCGTCTTGATGCAACAAGGAAGGTCATTGCTTATGCGTCAAGGCAGTTAAAGGTTCATGAACGAAACTACCCAACTCATGACCTAGAGTTAGCAGCTGTGGTGTTTGCTTTAAAAATCTGGCGTCATTACCTCTACGGAGTGAGCATCAAGTTCTACACTGACCACAAAAGCCTGAAATATATATTCACGCAGAAGGAACTCAACATGAGACAACGCCGGTGGTTAGAACTGATCAAGGACTACAAGATTGAGCTACTGTACCACGAGGGTAAGGCGAACGTCGTTGCTGACGCTCTGAGTAGAAAGACTACGCATACCCTTAGCAACATATGGGAAATTCCGGCTGGTATTGTCAGAGACTTCAAAAGAATGAACTTAGAGTTAGTTCAATCTGACGATGCTGATTTGAACGCAATGATCGCAGAGCCGGAGTTATATCACGAGATTAGAGCTCTACAATGGGAGGATGAAGAACTCGTGAAAATCAGAATGGAAATTCCTACAGGAAACCGAGAAGGGTTTGAGATTAAACCTGACGGGAGTTTGAGATTCAAAGAAAGGTGGTGTGTGCCCGACGTACCAGTGTTAAAGAGAAAGATCCTTGACGAGGCACATAGTACACGATACTCCATACATCCGGGATCCGATAAAATGTACCAAGACTTAAAGCTGAAGTTTTGGTGGGTTCGAATGAAAGCTGAGATTATAAGTATGTGGCAAAGTGTCTAATCTGTCGAGAAGGTGAAGTTTGAACATCAACGACCGGGAGGACTACTACAACCGCTGGACATTCCATTGGGGAAATGGGATTCTATTTCTATGGATTTCATACTTGGGACTACCAAGAACTCACCGAGGAAATAATGCAATTTGGGTTATAGTGGACCGCTTAACTAAGTCGGCCCATTTTCTACCAATCAAGGACACTTGGAGCCTTGAAGAGCTAGCTAAGGCTTATGAGAAGGAGGTGATTCGACTACACGGTGTACCGCTAGACATTATCTCGGACAGGATCCGAGTTTCACCTCTCATTTCTGGGAGAAACTACAAGCAGCATTGGGAAGTCAACTGAAGATGAGTACCGCTTTCCACCCTGCGACCGATGGTCAAACTGAACGAACTATCCAGACAGTCGAGGACATGCTCAGGGCATGTGCCCTAGAATTCAACGAGAATTGGGAGAAAAGTCTACCTTTGATTGAATTCTCCTACAACAATAGCTTCCATGCAAGCTTAGGTTGTGCCCCATTTGAGGCACTCTACGGGAGGAAGTGTCGTAGCCCGATCTGTTGGGGCGATGCTAGTGATAACGTGGAGTCTTGGACCGAGAGATTATTCAAGACCAGATTGAACACATCAAAATCATTCGTGAACGACTACAAGCGGCCCAGGACCGTCAGAAGATGTATGCCAATAAGCATCGCCGACCTATTGAATTCGAAGTCGGCGATCATGTGTTCTTGAAAGTATCACCCATGAAGGGGGTCCGACGATTCGGATTGAAGGGAAAATTGAGTCCTAAATACGTGGGGCGATATGAGGTAGCAAGCGAGGTGGTGAGGTAGCCTATCGCCTAGCATTACCACCCAATTTGTCGAAAGTGCACAACGTGTTTCATGTTTCGCAACTAAGGAGATACAGGAGTGACCCAAGTCATATCATTACTCCTGACGTAATCGCAGTTGAGCCTAACCTGCTATACTCAGAAAGGCCTGTCAAGATTCTAGCACGAGAAACCAAAGTGCTAAGACGGAAGACGGTTCCCTTAGTGAAGGTGCTATGGAAAGGTCAATTGACTGAACAAGCAACTTGGGAGACCGAAGCCTCCATGAAGGAGAAATATCCCGAGCTGTTTACCTCAGGTGAAAGTCCTACTCTTCATTCAAGTTTCGGGACGAAACTTTTTCTAAGGGGGGAGGTTTGTAACACCCCGTGTTAAAATTAAGCTTATTATAATTAGTAAATCAATGATTAGACCATCTTGCTCATTTAAATCCTTAAACAATACGCTACAAGTTTTCCTCACACCTAAATTAAAACCATTTTGATATACTTCGAATTTGAACTTTATTTTTACTTATTCAAACTCGATAAATCAAATGATGAATCTACGACAAATTTCTCAACAACAATTTTCGGCACGCAAATCGAGGTCAATCTTGACCAAAGTGGCCTAGCCACTCAAGGTGATTGAAATCACCTAATTCTTTTTCAATTATACTTACCCATAATCCAAATTTAATAAATTAGTTAAGGCTTAATCATTTTGGATTATTACTAACAAAACATATTATAATAATATCACATTACTATTCCTTTTTGTTTTAACTAGCACTTTCACTAAAACTCGAAATAATGAGTCACACTAAGCCCAAACTAATAAACGTTTTGACGTTTGATTCTAATTATTTAAATCATTAACTTTCATCCAAAAAAATATATATTTCGGACTAGTAAATTTTTAATCAAAATTCGAGGAGCCAAAACCCAATTTTGATTTCAATCACACTTCGAGTTTTGATTTCATTTTTATTTTCAATCTTATTTCAAAACATTATTTTAGAATCATATATTTTATTTCAAGACTTTTCGCGTACGCGTAAATCGAAAATTCCGAAAACGAAAAATCGAGCCCAAGTGACCCATGTAGGCCGGCCACTCTAGCTCACACTTGAGCAACTTTAGCCTCCTCTACTTCTCTTACACAAGCAAGCATGCTTGCATGCTCTCTTACACACTCTTACATCCATCATCACTTCCTATTTTAGTTTTAATAAAACATTACTTATTAATTTAGCCAAAACTTACACAATACCCTTCTAAATTCATTATACTTGTCTTATTATTTTCACAAGAGCAAAACACACCCATTTCTCTCCCATTTTGGCCGGCCACCCTTAGTCCATTTCTCCTCTATATTTTTCTTTCATTTTTCACTTAAAACATTCTAAATAAAAACCCTAATAATACTCTAATAAATTACTAGTGTTCTTAGTATACTTTGGGTACTTGGAGCTTAATATTTACGGGTTTTATTTGAAGGTGAAGACGGGTTTGAGGGTGAAGACCTAGATTTAGATAACATAATCGATCCGGACAACCAATAACCAAACCGAGGTGACTAACTATGTCTTGTATTATCTTTTTAGTAAATTAATTTGTTTTGTTATTCTAATTTTATAATTATGATTTTTATGTTAAATATGTTAAACATCATGTTTATATGCTTGTATGTTTATGTGTTGAATAAATAATGATAATAACTAAATATATAGTTTACTAGTAATGTTATAGTAAAATGATATCATGTTTAGCTAAATTAATTTTGAGCATTTTTAATTTATGTTCATATGATTTTTATGTTTAGTTATGTTTTAATTAAGTAGTAGTGATATATAAAAATTATGTGAAATATTAAAAATGAGTTTAAAGTGATTAAAATCGAAAAATGAAAATTATATGTACATAATACATACTCACGGTTTTTCCCATTTTTTTTAATAAATTTTCACTTTTAATTTTTGTAAATAATATGTTAGAATAAGTTAGTAAAAATGGATACTACCATATAAAAAGAATTAATTTAGGAAAATAAATTATAAGTTATTAAAATCAAAAATGGTGTTCTTGAACTTTACTTTGATCTTCATACTTGTTCATATGATATTCATGTTGATGTTCATCATTGTTGTTCATTTTGATTATGTTTTATATTATGTTTGTTTATAATTTGTGTTTATGTTTAGTTATTGTTTATATATATTATTAGTATTATGTATTAAATCAACCAAAACATTATAAATCATTTAGATTAACAAGTTAGGAATTTAAAGTGTTGAAAAACACTATTCATAAATATAAATGAAATTGTTAGTAAATTTCATTATAGTTTAAATCGTTTTAGTTTAATTAGAATAGTTAAAATATAAAGACTTTAAACTAAAAACCGATAAAATCGAAAAATGAAATTTTAGAACATACTATACATGCTCACGGCATTCTTCTTAATTTTTAGGGTTAAAATTGTTTTTATCACTTTTTAGTTTAATTGTTAAAATAATTTAATTAGTAGTTAATAAATTGAATTAAGAAATTAAAAGAAATAAATGAATTTTAGTATTTATATAATCCTACACGGCATTTCCATTTAAAATGGACTAAATTTAATCAAAATGAAATTATCACTAAGTCACTAAAGTTAAATAGTAATTAGAATTGAATTTTTGTATAAATCGATTTAGTTATAAACAAGATATTATAAACCGATAAAAATATGTAACCGTTATAAAAATGAACTAAATCGTGTGATACTACCTTTGCTATTTGGACTGTTGATTCTGGACATACGGACTATAAATGAATCATCCACGATACTATCACTAACTTAAATTAATAGACGACTAAATTTAACCGAGTCTCGTTTTAAAATAAATATCACTGGTCACCTTTTATAAAATGAACTTAACGTTTTTGAAACTAGAATTTTAGAGTATTTTCATAAATGACTAAATGCAAAATGAACTTAACGTTTTTAAAAACTATGATTTTCGAATATTTTCATAAATGACTAAATACAAACCGAACCTAACATTTTTAAAACTAGACTTTAGAATATTTTCAAAAATCGCCTAAGTACAAAACGAACCTAACGACTTTGAAACTAGAATTTTGTACTTAACAAATAAAAAGAGATTTTTAGTTTATACTTAGGAAATGAAGAGATTTAGTATTATACTAAAATACCTTAGGTATAAAAATAAGTATAAATATAAAATACGTACAAGTATAAGAATACGTATAAGTATAAAAATACGAATACGTATAAAATACGGAGTATAAAAATACGTATAAAATACGGTGAATAGTAAATACGATGAATAGTAAATACAATGAATAGTAAATACGATGAATAGTAAAATACGATGAATAGTGAAAAGTGAATAGTGAAATACTGAAAATAATTGACAATTTTACTAAGTATAGAAAATTTAAATTAAAGAAGTAAATAACCTAAAGTGTTTGAAAAACACATAAATAAAATTGAACATACTAATAAACATTTCAATTTAGAAACTTGAAAACATTAATAATTAACAACACTTCAAATAATAAACGAATGTGTTATGTGATCATATGAAACCTACCATTCAAATAAAACGTTTGACGCTGAGACTAGGAGAGTCTAGTAACATGTGATATGTAAATATCAAATAAATAATGAATATTGAGTAAGTTAAATAAAAGGTCAAGCTTGGGCCTCAGATATGAAAACGTCAATCGTGAGTGAAGTGGGGTTAAGATAGTCTTGTAGCGGACGCCACTATCTCGACCTTATTGCGTGTGTCATCTCGAATAGTGTGGTATAGCCGTGATGTATTATGCTTTGTGCATCCTGCCCATGCCGTTCGCCTTAAGTCGTATAGCAGATTCGTACAAGATAATGAAAAATTCAACTCTTAGTGGAGTCGCTTTAGGAAATAGTCGTTTTATCCTGAGTTAAGGTGCTCTATGAATAGCATAGCCTATTCTTAAATTGGATATTAGTGTATGCATACTAGACTAGGGTTTTATTCCCTATTTCGCTAAAGTTATCGGAGACCCATAGTGACCTTATTGCGATTGTCATCTCACGGTTCTGTCTCCTTGCCGTGTTTCGTTCTTAGTGGGCGCGATACTAGCATTCGTTCTTACCCTGCGTAAAGATTACTTGACGAGATTGTATCTGAAGTTCGAATCATTTCGAACACTAGAGGATGAGATGCAAGTATTATAGTATTCGGCGTGGTTTACGAGTCGAGTAAGTCTCTGCACTATGGAAGTGAGATGCAATCGATCAGGGTACAAAGGCCTACTCAGTGGTCAGGCTCGTAAGCAGTATGTGTTGTTTGTTGTATGACTAAATGAGAGCAGTGTGTACCATCTTGAAAATTAAAGACCACAACTTTACGAAATGAATCAGTGCGTATGATGATTATGATACTTTATATATGTTTGTATGCGATCTGATATCGCTTTGTAATCCTGTTGTATATTGTGACACTATTACTATGCTATTACCTGTTATCTGCTTTCCTAATTGAATAGCATGCCTATATGATTTATCGTTTTAAATCGCATGTTTATTATGACTAATATGTCTTTACATGCTATATGTTTTAAGCATGTTTATCGTTTTATCATACTATTGTAGTTATAAAGCGATAGTAATAAACCAAAGTAATTGAAATCGAGGGTAAGTATGAGCATAGCTAGTCCTTTGTCATTTCGTGAGCATCCCCATAGTTTATTGTGCAGGACGTTCGTGGACCAGGAGCTGGATTTTGGATGGGGCCACGAGACGCTTTTATGCTTTACTTTATTGTTTTCCGAGAGATATGTAATATATAACGCCACTCTTTTAACTACCGTATTTAGAGTTGTATTATTCAACTCTTAAACGATGATGTAATATTTTGGGTTATTTGTATAATTAATAACGCTGGTTTAAGACTTAATTAATTTCCGCCTTAGTAATTAAAGTCGACTAAAAACCAGGTTGTTACATAAAGTCTGTAGGATCGCCGACACCACCTTCTGTCCCCGAGCTCGTGAGGAAATCAAAAACCTCAAACAAGAAAGGCGGTTTTATTACCAACAAAGTCAAAAATTTATTTGTAAGAATCCATTTATACTACAACATTAATTTTATGATTTTACTTTACTTTCTATGATTTTAATTTATTTTCTATCTTAAAATTAGGACCGCTTCAATCCAAGAGTTGAGGAGCACGAGCAAACCCAACCAGACACTCCTATTGACGAGAATTTGTATTAGGAGATTGTGGGAGGCCACGACAAGAAAGGTCGTGTTTACGGCCCGGGTTCTGCCTCGGCTTTGTTTTACGACCGTCCGCCGCCTCGACACTCATCCGTCGGGGCGATCTACATCTGATCCGGGATTATGACCCGGCTGACACAAGAGACCAGGTCGTTGAGTCAAAGGGTAGCTACAATTGAGGAGTTGATTACGTCTCAACGCCTCAGTACTCAGCCTCCTCCGACATGCAACCTTGGCGCCGACTACGACCCGTTTAGGCGTGGGCCGTTTGACGGTGATGGTGGTAGTGGTAGTGGCGGCGCCGATGTCCCCACTTATTGTTAACTTTGACGGTGGTGTAATGGTAATTTAACTTTGTTGAATGGTAACTTGGTAACTTTGGAGATGAATGTTAACTTTGACGGTGGTAGTGGCCGTATGACCGTTATATATATATGCTATGTTCGGTTTATGTGTTGTGTGTTTGGTGTGCTTGATTTTTCGGTGTATTGACACCGAAAACGAATTTCATTGCAGGTTCTTTAGGTGTAAAAAACAGGCTGTTTGGGGCGTAGAAAACAGGCAGAAAGCGCAGAAAAACATCAGTGACCTGCGACGGATTTTCAAACTTGCGACGGAACATCCGTCGCAAACAATATGACTTGCGACGGACTCTCCGTCGCAAACCAATCGACTTGCGACGGAATTTCCGTCGCAAGTTTTGCGACGGAAATAAGGTCCGTCGCAAGTAGATTGGTTTGCGACGGATTGTTTCTGGCCCGATTTGACCGTCGCCAAAACCATTTGCGGCAAACGATTCGTCGCAAATTTATTTTTCGACCGATTTGCGGCCAGACTGTTTAGTCGCAGAAACCGTCGCTAATGGCCGTTTTGCGACGGATTTAGGCGTTTTGCGACGGATTTCGTCCGTCGCATTTGGTCTGTTTTTTTGTAGTGTCAATGAGGGTAGATATTTGGCAGCTTATTTATGGAAACCCTATAAGGGTCTCACACTATAAATATAGGTTTGGTCCCCATTGAACACACCCATCCACACAAATACAAAATACAGTAATTAAGGGTTTTCTTTTGGTCTCCCATCAACCCTAAGAAAAGTGAAGGGTGTGTCTCAAAGGAAGATCAGATCTCACAGGACACTATGAATCCTTCAGGTACGCTTCCGTATTCAGTCTAATTTATTCTTAACGATTCACACGATACCGATCTAAGGGGTTTTCTAACATGTTTGTCCTTTATTATTCACTAAGCACAATAGAATTTAAATTGAGCCGAAATGCATCCATTAGTTTCTAACCTAGCATATACAATATTTATAGAATAATTTTCTTTTTAGCAAAATACATAATACATGCATATATATACAACATGACCAAGCATGCATGTGTGGAAGTAAATTCTTTTGAGACTCCACTAATTAACCATATTACATGAGAAATTCGGCCAATTATCTTGGTTTTGGATTCATTTACCTTCTCTTCGAAAGTTCAAAATTGACGGTGACAACATCAATACGAAGTATTCAATAAGAGGCTTCTTCATCTTCAATCTTTTCAGTATTAACTTTAACCATCCTTTGCTGCTCTTCTTGATTACGAAAAATGTACATGAATTCTTGAAAAGTATAATCTCGGTACAAAGGCCAGCTTCCCAGTTCCTTAATTGGGCCGATTTTACCCTTTTCTTCTACGCCAACAAAAATGCCAAACGTAGTTCGTTTCTCGGTCTTATTGTTCACAACCCTGTGGCACGCACTCTTGTACTTGCCATTGCTAAGAATCTGCGCATTAAAAAAAAACCTATCGTAAAATTATTGTTCGTATTTAAAACCAAAAGATTAAGCAGTGTAAGTAAATATTATCTTAATTAGGATGAACCTGTAACTGATCAGCCACATTTACGATAAGTGCACCTGGCTTCGGATTGACCGCAAACCATTTCCCGTCTTTGTAAACTTGAAGCCCGGGCACGCCTTCATCAGCCAGTAGCAGAGTTAGGATTTTCATGTCGGTGTGGTCGCGTAAGCCTAGGGTTTGCTCTGGGTCTGGACAAGGAGGGTAATAGTTTGATTGCGCTGTTCGGTTAGGCTTTTCTCCTAATCTTCTTTGTAAATAATCTTTGTCTAATCCAAGTGCTTGAGAGATTAAGCACAATAGCTTTGTTATGAGGGCTGAAGCTCCTGTGATATAATCTGCTATAATCTCCCTACATCCATAGAGTATGAATAAGTAATTCTATGGTGACACCGCTTCATATATTAGATATCATCAATATCTCAATATAGTTATGGAACACTGCCACCACACATAACAACTTCATCTTAATTATATTATAAACCATTTTTATTTTTCGCTATTATTATCAATTACGTACAACATCATTTTAATGTTACGACATTCACTTTTTACCGAAAATGTACACAAATTGAAATTTTTTGTTATTTATATTTTGTCATATAACCGGTAAGACAATTTGTTTATGAAGTACATTTTATTAATAAAATATCATTACGTTTCACGTGTAATAAAGTTACATTTGAAACAAGATATAATTACTTTTGAAGTCAAATAATTAGGTTCCTTTCAAAAAAATAAAAATATTACGTTTGATTTGTCTCATACAATGAGACACACGCAACCATTAAATTTTGATAACTTCGTACCTTCATGTAGTGTTTGCATAAATAGATGATTAGAAGATATACGGTCATACAAAGTACTAAGAGCAAGTACAATGAGAGAACTTTATATAAAGTTCTTTTTATTTCCAAATACTTTTCAACAATTTCAAAATTTAAGAACTTTTTATTGCAATGGAAAAACTTTTACTTTGTTCTTAATTGGGACCCACTACTACCCTTCAAATCTATCAAATTAATTTAAATTTTTTGAAAATATTAAAAAATTTGGTTCTAAAATAAGAACCTAGTTCTTATTTTGACAAACCCAAAAGACCCATATTGGAAAGAACTTAATCTTTGGAAGTTTTTGGGTCTAACTATAGAGTATGTATTGCATAGTACGGAGTAGTTATTTAGACTAAATTAGCTACTCCCTCTTCATCACTTTGTTTATCACATTTACTTTATGCGCGGTCTCCAATGTCGACCTTTGACCGTCTTTTCCTTTGGTTATACATTACGTTTTTTTGTTGAAAATATAATTTTAGGAAAGATGTTTTGATGACGAATGTGAATATCTTATTATTATACTTTCATTATTTATACGTTTTAAACTAATGACGGTCAAACCTTTAAAAGTTTGACTTTCCAAAAGACAAATGTGATAAACATTGTGATGAGGAGGGAGTACATTATTATTATACGATAATCAATACACTAAACCAAATTACATTGAAGTTACGAGAAGTGACATACCGATAATTAGTTGGATTACTAGGCAAATTTTTGATGTAACTATCATCAATAGGATCCCAAGTATGAAAGAAGGATTCACCCCACATGAAAATTTTCTCCATGGTTTCTTTATCTCTAATAAAATACTGAAATATTTTTCCATCATCCATATGTTTAGTTGATAACATATTGACCTTCTCTTCGTAAGGTAGGTGAAAAAAGTCCGTAATAACTTGTAACACATTGTGACATAATTCTTTAGGTATCCCGTGATTAATGAGCTGAAAAAAGCCATATTCTTCGCAAGATTTCGATATTTCGTGGACCAAAGCTTTGTTATCGTTGTTCATGTCGACGAATGGAATGGAATCAAGATTGAAAACATTGGAGAGATTTGGCTTGTTTTCTTTTGGGACAATAAATTTAGATGTAAGTAAAAGAGGTAGAGGATTATTTGCCCATCTAAAAGTTGCCATATTATTTATCTTAAGATTTAATTAGATCTTGTGAAGAAGTTATGAAATAGATAATGTAGTAATTAGTACGATTA
Organism: Dianthus caryophyllus; assembly: GCA_023091065.1. NCBI lineage: Eukaryota > Viridiplantae > Streptophyta > Magnoliopsida > Caryophyllales > Caryophyllaceae > Dianthus > Dianthus caryophyllus. Next base: position 25,197,811 of record CM041519.1, on the reverse strand, counting down.
AGCGTCATATGATTTATAATTTTATAGTGACGAGTTAACATTATTTGATGAAAAGGTATTTTTTGGTTGTATTTGTATGTGTTATACTGAAAAGTCCATGTTTAATTGTCTATTAAGCATTCCATTGTATAGAATCTTTTGTCGACTAAAATGTTATTTTCGGCCCTCCATTTTTTTCAGTTCAATTCAATATAAATATATTTTGTTCATATACTTATTTCATAAAATTAGGATAATTTTAGTCATATTTTATTATGATAAGATCGATCTGTTGAACTTTATCAACCCCAAAAGAAAAAAGTTTAGGTTGTCAACTATGTGTACATTTAGGGTGTGTTTGGATTGAAGGAAATGAAGGGAAAGGAAGGGGAGGGAAAGGGAGGGATTGAATTTCCATCGTTTGGTTACAAAAAATAGAAGGAGGGAAATGGAGGGGGAGGGATTTGGAGGGATCCATTTTCCCTCCTCTAAGCCTAATTGGAATCCCTCCAAAATAGGCAAGATTTGGAGGGAAAATGGTATCCAAACACCACCATTTCCCCTCCCCTCCCCTTCCTTCCCCTTCCTTCCCCTTCCCTCGTTTTCCCTCCCCTCCCTATCCCTCCTATTTTGCTATCCAAACACAACCTTAGGGATGTCGTTGGGATGGGACGAGGCAGGGGTGCATATAGGTTCCCTCACACTCGCACCCACCAAGAAAAATCCCTATCCATACCCGCCCCACCACTCATGGCGGGTACGGTTTTTCAAACATGTACCAACCCCACTACCCACGACGAATAGTCCATTAAGATAATTAATTATAACACAAAATTAATTTAAAATAGCTTTGATGATCACAATAATTTAAAGATTATAACAAATTTCATCAAGTAAAATTAAAAAATACTACTCCATATAAAAATTACTACTCCGTATTTGTGATATAATAAACATTTATAAGAAGCTGGTAGGCGGATATTATTCGGGATGTAAAATCCACCTTCATCCCACTACCCATGACGGGTACAATTTTGATACCAATACATGCCCCACCACCCGCCAAATAGATACCCATCCCCACTCCAATTGGGGTGGTTGCGAGGCGGTACCAACTTATACCTGCCCCATTGACATCCTTATGTACATTTGATACTCCGTATCACATAAATATATATGTACAACAGTTTGGTCATAACTAATATTTTATAAAGTTTTTATTACTTTGATTATAGTCATTTATAAATTTTCCATAATTTTATCAATTTTTGATTTTTCCGCTCATTTAGTCAAAATAGACAGGAAGAGATATGTTCTTCACTCTAAAATCTTTTTATTAATTTATTGAAGGACCAATAATAATTCATATACATACAACTCTCAAAAGAAAATGACCCTTTTGTTTACTCGTTCTATTTAAGCTACTTCCTCCATTCCATTTGATTCTATACATATTCCTTTTTCGGAAATTCCAATCAATTCTATACATTTCTATTTTAGTCTCTACTTTATTAAACTAAAAGACCAATATACCCTTCACTAATACCCACTCAACCCACTTGCAAACAATAAAGTAGGGGTATTTAAGTAATTCCATTATCTACCCCACTTGATTTTCTTCTACCTTAATTACCGTGTTTTGGTCAAACGTATAGAATCAAACGAAATGGAGGAAGTATTTAGTTAATTTCGTATTATTGAACATGAACTATAACTGACGTCATTTTGTAAGAAAAGACAACTTGCTTCATTACCATCTAGTATTCTAGTTAGAGAAATTCTCCTGAAAGGCCGAACTTACAATAAATTATTGTAAGTCAGAAGCACAAAAATCAAGAAAAGAAAAAAAATAAAGTAAAAATATAAATAACTACCTCTTGTGTGAGAGGACTTACAATAAACTTATTGTAAGTCCCGTCTCACACAAGAATTAGTCTTCTAGTTAAGTTATCTTCGTTCTCTTAAAATTGAACGGAATTTAATTTATATCTTATAATAAAACCAATCGGTTTATACATGTATTAATTTCGTATAGATTTTGTTTCAAAAATAATACATGCTTGAAAAGTACAACAGAAATAGGCCCATAAGAATGATTATTGTTCTTACATGTGAGAATATACATTACATATACTCGTTCAACTTTCTAGATATTTCAGAGAATTAGTCAAAAAAAAAAAAAAAAAATAACTATTACATTTTAATCTTTAAAATTTAACATTATCTTATAAATTTAATTTGTTCTTGAGATGATAGAAAGGGTGTTTCAAGTTACTACTTTGTAATGTGTTGTGCTAGCTTATTATATGTACTTAAATTATACCAATTTAAAACATAAATTGATTTGTACAATTAGAAATTAGAAATGTTTTTATAGCTTTCTATAATAAGTAATCGTGATTGGCAAACTAATAAAAATATTGCTCAAATATGTACTCTCTTTGTCTCAGTCAATTATTAACGTTTGCTTTATTTTCCCCTTATAAAATAGAGTCAACGTTAATAATTCACTGAAACGGATGGGAGGACATAACTTATGTGGAATTATATCCTTAGCTAAGAAGTTTAACATAAACATACATGACTAAGCTAAGCAAAAGTCGTCCACTTGCATATTGACCATATCGTTGATGATTGTTACATATGCATAATGCATATCTTATATCTTTTGGGATTTTAGAATGCAATGTACTGTGAGAACGATCAATCCCAAGTATACAGTGGCGGATGTTGAGAAACTTATTAAGGGGGGCCGGCTAAAACAACGAATATTTTTATATTTTTTCAGTATGAGCCTAAAAGCCAAAATCATATACTCGATCTGTTATACCAAGTTATCAATATATTATGCATAATTCACTAAACTTTGCTAACTAATAAAACCGTAAAATATATTATGTGTAATTGATTTACTTTCATACTACAAATTTAAGTTGTATACTATAATCTCATGTCACTGTTATATTATAATGTGTTCATTACTTACAAGTTACAAAACTTATTACATCTTATACTTTAAACTCTATGATACGAATATACGATGTATGCGACACTTTTATTATAACGAGGTTATATCATGAAAAATAAATTGAGTTGTAAAAACTAAGTTGTAGGACTAGCTTTTCAAAAAAAAAAAAAAAAAATATGAGCCTAGGGGGACTCAAAACCCCAACTAGCCGTACGTAATGTAACAAACAAACCGCTGGGCCACTGAGTATCTTCATACAATAACTGAGATCCTACAATATTTGAATGCTAGGGTGGCCAGGCCCCCTTTCGGATCAACTAAGATCCGCCTCTGCAAGTATACCTGAGAAAGAATAATACTCCGTTCATTAAAATTCATCCACACTGAGTATTTTTTTTAGATTGATTGACAGGAATAATCCGAACTTACGCTCATCTTTCAAAAATAATATCAACTCAAAATAATACACGAGTAATCCCAATAATTGAAAAATCATTCAAATAATATACTTTGGCCAATTTAAATCGACTATAACATGAAAAAAATGGTGAAATGGAATCTAACTTTACCTCACTCTTATTTTAAATGAAATTCAAACTGATTTCTCCTTTTTTTACCTATTAAATCAGGTTAAAATTGGCCAAAATATATTATTGGAATAATTTTTCAATAGTTGTAATTATTCGTGGCTTATTTCGAGTGAGGATTATTTTTTGAAGACGAGTGTTAGTTCGAATTATTCCTATTTTTTTTCTTTACTTTTCGTCACTATTCATGAACTTGCAAAATTTTCTAAATAATAATGGCTAATATATAAATGAAATAATATAGTCATGTATAATTTTATTTGACTCGCTTTCTTAGATATATGCGTAACTACAAATATTATCATTACAAAATGCGTGTACTAGAATAATTCCAACTATTCTTTTTGTATTCAATATCGCACTTGTATGTAGCGAATTACTTTAACTCAACTATCACAAATGGATTGTGCTTAGGCTAGTAGTGACTATTTTAAAAATAGAAATTTCTAAACGGTTTTCATAAAACAAATTGAATTATTGTTTAGGAGAGTACCCTCACCCCAAATCCAAATTTGGTTAAGAATAGCCTTAAACGGATGGGTGACGACTTGCCCTGAACTCTAAGATGTGTCTTAGAGCTCATCAAGACACGTAGGCGGATTCCAAATTACCGTATACTTTAGTGGCGACTCCAAAGCTGTTTTAAAGGTTTTTCTAACTAAATCTTTTTAACTTAAGCACCTCGTCTTTATTCGCCAAAACACCTTAAGCAAGACGTCAAGTGGTCTCCGCACCCTGGGTTCCATAGGGTTATTACCCGCTTGAAGTGTAGGTTTATATCGGTATATAGACCTTCAAAATCACAGGATTATAATGAAAACTTTTATATGATTTATAGTCATAAATTGAAATTGCATAATAAAGAATATAGATTTAAGAATTAACCTTTTAATCCTTGTAATATGGCCTAAGAACAATACCAAAATTATGGTATCTCCTAATTGTAACACCCAAGATGTTCCAAGAAATGCCCTTTCGATTGCTAGAAGAATTTTAGAGAAAAACTGATTTTTCTTCAAGTTTGTGTGTAGTCCAAAAATTATGATGAATGAATGAGAGTTCTTCTTGAAATAGGATGAGTGAATTAGGTTAAGTAGAGAGCAAGAAAGACTCTCCTACTTGCCCTATATCACACGTCCAAAAGGATTGTATTTTGGGGAGAATATTTTTTCTCCAAAATCTAGCTTATTGACCAAGAAAATGTATCTAGACACTTTTCTATTTGATCATCTTAGCTTATAATATAATGTAGCATATATTACTAGTGTCATCTGCATGGACCGACTATAATATATCGTTAAATATAAATATCCTTATATTTATAATTTGCTAATTAATTATAACAGTTTATGTTTAATTAGCTTACATTATATACAATAATTAAATATAACATTTTATATTCAATTCATGAATTACAGCTAATTCCTCTCATCTAATATCATTTAATCATTATTAAATAATATTCATCATTAAACTGACTAACATTTTAGTCAACAACACTGACTAACCTTTTAGTCATTAAGTAAGGCATCGATATGATCATTTTCTCAAATAATCACATCTCTCAAATACATCCTTTAGGTGTGACTCTTAAGGACCAGTTGATCACCGCCATCTGTATGACAATAACGTCAAACTTATCTAGCAAGCCAACCGTTATCGATAAACGTTAATCAACTGATTAAATACAAAATGTACCCTGTGTACCTAAAGAGATTTATTTATGTTATTACACTAACTGTGGAGGATACTAGCTCCAACAATCTCCCACTTGTCCGTACAAGTGTATGTGCGATAACCGATTCTCATATCCATAATAAATTTCTCCCACTCAATGTAAACCAATTTGCAAAGTCCGTATTCACAAAGGTCGTAGTTCACAAGTGATCAGTATCAAGAGTGGTTTCCCCGACTAGAGAGTAACTTAACTGATAAACGAATCATTATTCGAGCATGGCCATGCATTTCCAGTTACAGCTCCTCGAGTGGCCCTGAGATAAAGTATTATAACTCGATAGAAGTTGGATATTTTCCCCAACTCGAATCCTGCGCAGCATGAAATGACCTAGTGAAAATCTACTTGGCCTCCTGTTACGGTCGACCGTGAGAAAGAAACCAAAGTCACCCAAAATCTGCCTTAATCTCAAGAGACAGTCGATAGTCAAAAGAATCGACTCTAGGAACACTATGGATGTCTTATCCACGACCCGGCAACTAATGTTCTGAAACATTTAGGACTCCATGTAGTCGTCACGAAAATTGTCCTGCGCGATTTCAGTAAACCCGCATCTGTGATCGATCAGTCAACAGTTTGACTTATGGCTCGTTGAACCCACCATCAATCGACGTCACAAAATAATCGCCAGAGTTATCAGCTCATGTAGGCGATTACGGACCAAAACAAATATGATGTTTTCCAGTTCACTTTGTGGTGTTCAAAGTTGTCCGTACAATCCACATGGAAAAACAAAATATATAAAACAATACGATGATGTTATAAATAGTATATGAAAAAGATACATTTATCCAATCCACGTCAAGTACTATTATAACCAGGAACACGTTTAATTCTCAAGAGGATAACGTACCCTTCATGCTTATCATATACCGACGTACATATCTGGACTAGTTGCTGGACATTAGGCTCTTCAGCCTGGAAGATGGCACCTCTGTTAACATAATAGATGGTGATAGTGTCAATCGAACTAGGAACTACAGTTAGTCCTTGTAAGAACTGACGCATCCATACAGCTTCCCTTGCAACTAAATAGCATAGTACTCGGACACAGTCGTAGAATCTGCTAATGATTTGTTTGGAGCTTTTCGGTGACTTGGCGCCATTAAGAGTAAAGACGAATACGAGCTGAGATATTGAGTCATCTCGATTCGTGTGGAAGTTAGCGTCTGCGCAACTGATTGCGCATAGCCTTATAGCACCTCCATAAGTCAATACCCATTTCAGATGTCACGTCTGCACGTGAGCACATTATGGCGTACATGATCGATCCTACTGCCGAAGCATAAGGGACACGACTCATGCGCTCTACATCTTTCGTTATCTTGGGTGCCTGAGTCTCACTCAAGTGCATCCCCAAAGTCATTGAAGATACCCCTTCTTGGAGTTGGTCATACTGAATCTCTCAAGAATCTTATCTATAAAAGACTCCTGACTGATGGATAACATCCGTTGTGATCTATCTCTATAGATACGGATCCCCAAAATTCGTTGTGTCTCTCCCAGATCTTTCATCTGGAAATGGTTCTTTAACCATACTTTTACCGAAGTTAAGAGATGTATGTCGTTCCCAATCAAAAGTATGTCATCGACATACAGTATTAGGAAGACAATCTTGCTCCCACTCGACTTGATATATAGACATGGTTCCTCGACCGATCGAGTGAATCCATTCTCCTTTATCACTTGGTCGAAGCGATGATTCCAACTCCGTGAAGCTTGCTTAAGTCCATAGATGGAACGCTTAAGCTTGCAAACCTTCTTAGGATTTTCAGGATCTGTGTAACCTTCGGGTTCTACCATGTACAACTCCTCCTCCAAATAACCGTTTAAGAAGGCGGTTTTCACGTCCATTTGCCAAATTTCATAGTCATGAAAAACGGCAATCGCTAAGACAATCCGAATAGAACGAAGCATGACTACGGGTGCAAAGATCTCATCATAGTGCAACCCTTGCACTTGAGTGAAACCCTTTGCCACTAGTCGTGCCTTGTATATATCTGGTTGTCCTTCTACAGATCGCTTTATCTTGTAAAGCCATTTGCACTGAAGAGGCCGAACCTTATCAGGTAAGTCAACCAGATCCCATACATTGTTCTCATACATAGAGTCCATCTCGGATTGCATGGCTTCTTGCCATAGCTTTGAGTCAGAACATGTCATGGCACCTTTATAGGTTACGGGTTCGTTGCTCTCAAGGAGTAAAACGTCGTCTCTCCCATTCGCCTCGACCATACCGATGTATCTGTCTGGAGGAATGGAGACTCTACCCGACCTTCTGGGTTCCAAGGGAATATTAACCGCAGCAGACGAAGAAGGAACAGTTTCCTCCATTGGTTGCTCGGTTGTTGGTTCTGGAATCTCCGACAGATCGAAGGTTCTATTACTTCTCTTGTTTTCGAGAAACTCTTTCTCTAAGAACTTCGCACTAGCCGCAACAAAAACTCGGTGTTCGGTAGGCGAATAGAAGTAATGACCAAACATTCCTTTTGGATAACCAATAAACTATGTCTTGACCGATCGCGGGCCGAGCTTATCCTCGTGTCTTCACTTGACATAAGCCTCGCACCCCCAAACCCGAATAAAGGACAAGTTAGGGACCGTTCCCTTCCATAACTCGTATGGAGTCTTGTCAACAGCTTTAGACGGACTTCGGTTAAGTATAAGAGCAGCTTACAAAAGAGCATAGCCCCACAATGCAGTTGTGGTGTTCCGGGTGGAGTTAACTGTAGTACTATCCCGCGGTCTTTTAGGTGTCGATCAAACTCAGTTGAAAGATATTCGCCACCACGATCTGAACGTAGTGCTGTTATCTTTCTATCCAGTTGGTTCTCAACCTTATTCTGGAATTCCTTGAACTTGTCGAAGGACTCACTTTTCTGCTTCATTAAGTAGACATGTCCATATCTACTCAAATCGTCCGTGAAAGTGATAAAATACCTATAGCCATCTCTAGCGTTGATTGACATAGGTCCGCACACATCAGTATGTATGAGTCCTAATAGGTCAGCAGTGTGCATTCCAACACCTTTGAAGAAAATTCGAGACATTTTGCCTATGAGACATGATTCACATGTGCCAAAAGTTTCATATTCAAATGGGTCGATAGTCTCATTATCAATGAGCTTTTTCACGCGTTTCTCATTTATGTGTCACATACGGCAATGCCATAGATAGGTTTGATCTTTGTCACCAACCTTTGCTTTCTTGTTACTCACATGCATAATATCTGTGGTTTGATCTAAAACATAAATTCCGTTCATGGAAACTGCTTTACCATAAATCATATCGTTCAAAGAGAAAATACAGCTATTATTCCTTTTTAAAAACGAAAATCCGTCTTTATCTAGTACGGATACAGAAATAATGTTTTTCGATAAACTAGGTACATAGTAACAGTTATTCAGAAATAACTCAAATCCGCTCGGGAGTTGGATTACATATGTTCCCACTGAAACGGCAGCAACTCTTGCTCCATTCCCCACTCGCAGGTCCACATCACCTCTTGCTAGAGATTTGATGTTTCTTAGACCCTGCAAATTATTACACAGATGAGAACCACAACCAGTATCAAGTACTCATGTTCCGAAACTTGCATGGTTAATGTCAATCATATGAATAAAAGAAGACATACCAACAGGAGTAACGCGGCCTGCTTTGATGTCCTCAGCATACACGGGACAGTTCCGCCTCCAATGCCCAAACTTGTGGCAATGGTGGCACTCCATGCTTTGCTTCGTTTTTGCCTTGCCTTGTGAGCTACCGCTAGACTCACCAGGCCCACTCTTCGCAATCACTGGCTTTTTAAACTTTGGCTTTCCTACAGTTAGGTTAGCCGGAGCCTTACGCTTACCCTTGTGCTTGTTGTCTATCATGAGAACATCTTGTTTCATGCTCCCACTCAACTTCAGATCACTCTCCGTCTGCACGAGGAGTGAGTGAAGCTCATGCAGACTTTTCTGCATGTCATTCATGTAATAGTTTGCCCTAAAGAGGGCATACCCATCATGAAGGGAGTGGAGCACTCGATCAACGATGATCTTCTCATCGATCTTGCAACCAAGCTCTTCCAGTTTTTCGACATTCTCGATCATGTCGAGAAGGTGTGGTGTAACAACCTGGTTTTTCGTGACTTTAATTAAACTAAGGCGGAAAATTAATTAAGTCTATATATTACAAACCAGCTGTTATCGTCTTACAAACTCAGTATACATAATACGAGTTTAGAGATAGAATAGAGTATTTAGATTACAAATTCTCTCAGATACATACAAAATAAGGTAAACTCTCCCCCAGCATTCAATAGCGTTGGTCTCGGGGTACCTGCATTTAACATCTCATCATTTTCCCGCACACTCTTACGACACATGCAATTCTAAAGCAATATGCAGTATAAATAAGGAATAATGAATGAGTAAAAACAATTAGCAAGTAAAACAGGTAAAGCACATAAAGAAATCAAGATTATTCAAACATGAGTATCAATCAAATCATATATTGTACAACACTCTCAAATAACCATTCTCAGCAGTCGTATTCCAATACTCATAAACTCAAATCATCAAACAATAATCAATCAAACAAGACAAGGAAATACATTCAACATGTGATAACAAATGAATCTTCGTTAGTAAGGCGGAATCATGCAGACCTCATAAGCATCCGCGCAATAGCCGACAGGGCCAACATAACTTGGACATGGCTGACAGGCTAGAGATATCTAAGGTAATAAGGACGATTCAATCCCTTGTCTAATGTATGCATACACCACTATAGATAGGATCGTAGCATACTCGCCCATCGAGTAAGTAGTCACCTAATAATACGACTATCACCAGAGACGGGTACCCCCGGATGGGGCTGGCTTTTCCACTTACCATATATGGGCCCACGGAAATATCAAGGATGCCCTATCCCTAGGGTTGTATATACCGTGCCAAATAACAATCTTAAATCGTTAAATCGCCTTGGGCAACTCAGGGAGGGAGCCCAAGTCCCCATATACAGCTACCTCATTAACTTCGAATTTCAAAAGTCGCAACATGGCGAACAATCCAAGTATTTTATTCAAGTAGCTTATTCTTTCCAATTCTCATTTCTTCGTTCAAATTAAATAGATGTCAATTCTGAAACTTAAATGTATCGTCGAACTTTGTATAATGAAATTCTAGTTCTAGCAGTTCTTCAGATAAACAGGAACAAGTAGGAAACCTAAATAATTTATTTGAGTGCGTTTGTAAATTTTTAATTATTTTACTATTCATCGTATTTTATTTTCGTATTTCGTATTTGTACGTATTTTTATACGTATGCGTACTTTTATATTTCGTATTTGTACGTATTTTTATACGTATGCGTATTTTTATATTTGTACGTATTTTTATACTTATATGTATTAGTATTTTATATTTTAGTAAATAATAATAGTTCATTTTATTTATAAGTTTGATTAAATTTCATTTAAATTTTAAGTAATTTAAAGTAGATTAGTGATTAGTGATTAGTGATATAAATGATTGAATTTTATTATAACCCACACTTATTTCTTCCTTTTATTTAAATCGCAAAGTGTTAAGTGATTTAGTATTCATAACATTTATTTTAACTTAGAAATATTACCTAACTGATATTCGACAATTTTTAGTATTCTTGATAAAATATGATTAAGTGACATTTAGTTAAATTTCTTTTAGGTGGTTTATTTCTTAATACAACTTCGTATTATAATTTTTCTTTAGTTATTTGATTTAGGTGAAAGATAATTTGATCGTAGAATCTTATTTAAGTTTTTATAACTTAGAATTCTTCCTACATTATTTTTATGGAATAACCATTAGTGTCCTTTTTATAATGTCTTACTTTTTATATGTTTATTTTTATTTGTTTTATACGACTTACATTGATTTAGTGAGTTGTCGAATTTAAGACGAATCCCTAATTTTAAAGATATTGTATATATTTGTGAGCTTTGCTTTAAGTTAATCTTTTCATATAAAATATTATACCCACTAAGTTATTTATATGAATCGATAATCTTTTAAATCCTTACATTTTTATACTTAGTAAATTCTTGACACTTTATTTTTGTCCTAATTTATATTTGTGACGTTAGTTTCTAAAAATTCTTTTTACGCGACTTCGCCTGACTTCTTTTTATTTTCAAAAGTCTTGTTAGTGATACTAATTTTAACTATATTCAATAATAACTTTACTTAGGTTTACTTTAAATTTCAAGTTCTTTATTTCCTTTTTACTATTTTAACTAATTGCTTATTTAGTATATTTTAAGTCTATTATAAACTTTAAAATTTTAATAAAGTATTTGTTATATTAATTTTGATATGACTTTCTACATAACTATTTATCTTAGAAATTTTATAAGGATAACTTAATTTATATTTTTACTTTTAAATTGATTTAATACAATTTAAACTTAATACTCTTTTATTTAACTCTCAATTTTTAGTTGTGTTTTATTTAAACCTTTTTAGTGACGATAAATATTTTATTTCCATAAATATTTTATATTAGTTTAATTTATTTACTTTTGTTATTTTAGTAATATTTTTAGTCTTATTTTATAATTGTGATACTTATTCTTTATATATTTTAATATACACATAACAAGTAATTTTAACATGACAATATTACAATTAAATTCAACAATAATTCAACAACGCATTTTTCACCCAAAACATATTATCACCAAATCATATAAATATCATATTTCACAATTCAATTCAACATTATATTATAACTAAAATTAACACCCAATTTCATACTATAACTAATCATACAAAGTTATCAAATTAAACTGAAACGGGACTCATACGTGTCTAATGCATACTAGCTCACTTTTAATAACAAATTAATTATAATAAAACCAAAACGTTAATGTTAGAGATTTTGAGGAAGAATCGAGTCACCTAAATTTGGCACACGAACAGAGGCCTCCAAATACGATTCTAGCCCATTCCCAATGAACCCAAAATCAGTAGTAGTAGTAGTGAGGCCAAATAAAGGCAACAGTAGCTCGTAGTGAACCAAGAAGACACGCTCGAGTTCACGGCACCGATCACCCACGGTGGTCAGAAAAAACGAGTCCAAGCCGAGGAGGCAGCCTCGCAGCTCAGGACGGTCTCGATAATTGACGCGACATTTCATTCACAAACGAACGGAAAACGAGAAGTGAGAATCGGGTCGATAATTATTTGATCGACAAAATAAAATCGAAACCGAAAACGAACTGAAATCATAAAATTGAAATCGAAAGGGCTCACCAAACGGAGGCTAACAAAGGCGGTGTGAGTGGTGGTCTTGACTAGTGCAGGTGGCCATCGACAGTGGCGCTGGTGACGGTGCTCCGGCTAGATGGCCGCCGGAAACGAGAGGGGAGTATAAGGCAGGGGAAGGCGAGAGAAAGCTCGAGGAGGAGAGCAGGCCCAAGCCACGGTGGTGTCAGCCATGGTGGTTGACCACCACACAAGGGTGGCAGAGGTCAGAGGGGATTTACGGTGGTGAGAGGAAGCAGGAGAAAACAGGGGAAGAAAGAGGGAGTTCGAGAGGCGGCAGAGCACGGTGGTCTGAGGTGGCGCCTTTGGTGGTAGTGAGCACGACGGTGCTCCAGGCGGCTCGGTGGTGGCCTGGTCTGTGTCAGAGGCCGAGGAGCAGAGGACAGGGGAGAGAAGAGGGAGGCCTACGGTGGTGGCTCCGGCGGTACAGGTGACGGTGGTCGAGCTCGAGGTCACCTCTCATGGTGGTGGTGTGCACGGTGGGGGCTGCTGTTGTGGTTGTGTGTTAATGTTGTTGCTCTTCTCGTTTTTGTTGTTGTCGCCGGTGTTGATTGTTGTTGTTTATTGGTTTTATTTGATTTTAATGGAGTAAAATAAGATAAACAAAATGAGGAAAATGAAGAAGAAAAAGAAGGTCAGAAAAGTGAGTAGGTTATAAGAAAAGTTAAGGTGTGTTAAGGAAGTTTGAGATGAAAATATCAGGACAAAAATGAATGGAGGAGAGTGGAGTAGTATGTCGACATGTGAGGGAGTATTTGTGGGTCTGTTTGATTTTGTTTGCTCCGTTTTATTTACTCTTATTTATAAAACTTAAATAATTTATAAAATATATTATGTTTTAAATTATTTGTTTTAAATTTTAATTTCATTATTCGTATTATAAAATTTATAGTTCGAAAATATAAAGGTATAAAAGTTGTCAGTTACAAATTGTATTACGGTCTCACATATTTTCAAACGGCTAGTTTATTTGCAAGATACATTTCGATAAAATTATATTTCATTCAAGTAATAAAAATTTTTAAAGTAAAATGCAAATTTATTAATTTTAATAAAAGCAATTGAATCAAAGTTTTAGTTCGACACGAACTTTAGAAATAAAAAACATTATATAGATTATAAAATCAGGAAGAATTAATTATAATTTTATTGAGAAAGTTTAATCGATCGAAATTTTTCAGACGCGTTTTCAAAACAAATGAATAAAAGTTGAATTATATAAATTTTAATTAAATAATTTAGTTAAAATAATTAATTAGCGTTAATAAAAACACGGGGTGTTACAATCCTACCCCCTTAAGAAAAGTTTCGTCCCCGAAACTTGAATAGGATGGATAACTGCTCGAGATTAAAAAGCAGTTGCAGAAAACATCAAGGTTTTTGGAACTGAAATAGTAATATTGCTCTTGATTGGGTATGAATTTTCTAAAAATGAAAGATTGATGAATTTACTAATTTTAAAATGTAAATAATTCTTTTTCAAATTAATATCTAAATGTTACTGCATTGTCATTTTCAAAATCAACGAGAAAGAGATTTTCAAAAAGGTAGGGCCTAGAAGTTTTGTACGGAATTAAATAAAATAAAAATAATAAGAGTTTTAATAATAAAAATAATTTATTTAAATCTAAAAATAAATATTAACCTTAGAATAGGTTGAAATAAGGAATTTTATGATTTAATTAGGATTTTGCTAATATCAAATTATTGTCCTACCCCCTTAAGAAGTTTTAAGCATATCTACATAATATTATTATTGTTATTTTAATGATCACATACATAAGATATATAGCCTTAGGAAAAACGGCATTTAGGGAAAATATGTAAAACAGTAGTGATCGTAAGGAAAATATGAGCCTTAATGAAATTAAGGGAATTCAGGTTATCGTTGAATGATAAATAAAATTTTAGAGAATTACGGATAACCTTTTAATATAGCTCTTTTTCTTAAAATTGTTATTACGATGTTATTAGGTGAAATGGAAATGTTATAAATCATATTTAGGATAAGATTTGAAATTTATAATAAGGGGTTATAAACATTGAAGAAAACGGACAAAATTTCATCGTATGAGATTAATACGTATTTCGTAGAAGTTATAATTTAAGAGTTCTAAATTTTAGAACAAGGAAATAACTTGAAAATAAGTTTTAGAGTTTGAATAACAAGTTAGCGAAATTACAAAGGAAAGACAAAAATCATTTTTCGAGATTAAATAGAACAAATGAGAATTATCTTTACGAAATCAATTAAGGAGAAGAGATGAAAATCAATTTAAGACGGTAATTATGAGGAATTATTGATTAAGGAAATCAACAATTTTAAAGGAGTTAAAATTTTTATGAGGTTGAAATATAATCGAGTGAATTCTTTTTACGTAAGGAGTTTAAAAAAAATAAAAGGAAACACTAAAATCATGGTGAGATTAAATATAAGGATTTTTTTTTTTTTTTTTTTTTTTTTTTTTTTTTTTTGATAAGCGTTGAAATGATGGTGACCATTAGAGAACGATTTTGATATGGTTGTAGAAGTCTTCAATGCTAAAGAGATCTTCGATGTCTTGAAAATTGTCTTGAATAGCGTGATTCTTGATACGTCTCTTTGCAAGCGTTTCAGGTCTTGTCTTTAAGTCTTATATTTGCGAGAAATGAAAAGAGGTAATTTCAAAAGGAAGATTTTATTTCAAAAGAAGAAAATAATTTAAATAGGTCGATTAAAATTTTCTTTTTGAATAAGTTAGGAAAAGATGACTATGGATGTTTGAGAAAGTCATAGAGGTCTTCAAAACAGTGGATTCTTCAAAGTCCAGAGCGTCACTTCAGATGGTTCAACTTATCTTGATGCGTCCATTTGAAAGTGCTTGAGTTCTTGTCGTCTTGTCTTCGATTTTTACATCTCGATTTTTGTAAAATTAGTATAAGGGACTTGTTAGTCAAAAAGGTCAGTCATAGAGCACTTAGCAGGCAAGAAAAGAGAAATAAAAATCTATCGAGGTTGAATGACGGTAGAAAATTCTAGAATCTAGGTCGGTCGGTCAATCCTTAATATTTCTACCCATTCTCACTTTTAAAGCGTTCTAAGATTATTATTTTAGCGATCTAGGATTTCTAATTCATTATTTGATCCCATAAGTCTATGCCTGACATACGATATGAATGTCTGGCCCAGGTGTCGTCTCGCTAGATGAGATAACTTTAAGTCACTCACGGTCGCAAGACAGCTCTGATACCAACTGTAACAACCTGGTTTTTCGTGACTTTAATTAAACTAAGGCGGAAAATTAATTAAGTCTATATATTACAAACCAGCTGTTATCGTCTTACAAACTCAGTATACATAATACGAGTTTAGAGATAGAATAGAGTATTTAGATTACAAATTCTCTCAGATACATACAAAATAAGGTAAACTCTCCCCCAGCATTCAATAGCGTTGGTCTCGGGGTACCTGCATTTAACATCTCATCATTTTCCCGCACACTCTTACGACACATGCAATTCTAAAGCAATATGCAGTATAAATAAGGAATAATAAATGAGTAAAAACAATTAGCAAGTAAAACAGGTAAAGCACATAAAGAAATCAAGATTTTTCAAACATGAGTATCAATCAAATCATATATTGTACAACACTCTCAAATAACCATTCTCAGCAGTCGTATTCCAATACTCATAAACTCAAATCATCAAACAATAATCAATCAAACAAGACAAGGAAATACATTCAACATGTGATAACAAATGAATCTTCGTTAGTAAGGCGGAATCATGCAGACCTCATAAGCATCCGCGCAAGAATAAATAACAGGCCAACATAACTTGGACATGGTCGAGGTGCTAGAGATATCTAAGGTAATAAGGACGATTCAATCCCTTGTCTAATGTATGCATACACCACTATAGATAGGATCGTAGCATACTCGCCCATCGAGTAAGTAGTCACCTAATAATACGACTATCACCAGAGACGGGTACCCCCGGATGGGGCTGGCTTTTCCACTTACCATATATGGGCCCACGGAAATATCAAGGATGCCCTATCCCTAGGGTTGTATATACCGTGCCAAATAACAATCTTAAATCGTTAAATCGCCTTGGGCAACTCAGGGAGGGAGCCCAAGTCCCCATATACAGCTACCTCATTAACTTCGAATTTCAAAAGTCGCAACATGGCGAACAATCCAAGTATTTTATTCAAGTAGCTTATTCTTTCCAATTCTCATTTCTTCGTTCAAATTAAATAGATGTCAATTCTGAAACTTAAATGTATCGTCGAACTTTGTATAATGAAATTCTAGTTCTAGCAGTTCTTCAGATAAACAGGAACAAGTAGGAAACCTATATTTGAGTGCGTTTGTAAATTTTTAATTATTTTACTATTCATCGTATTTTATTTTCGTATTTCGTATTTGTACGTATTTTTATACGTATGCGTACTTTTATATTTCGTATTTGTACGTATTTTTATACGTATGCGTATTTTTATATTTGTACGTATTTTTATACTTATATGTATTAGTATTTTATATTTTAGTAAATAATAATAGTTCATTTTATTTATAAGTTTGATTAAATTTCATTTAAATTTTAAGTAATTTAAAGTAGATTAGTGATTAGTGATTAGTGATATAAATGATTGAATTTTATTATAACCCACACTTATTTCTTCCTTTTATTTAAATCGCAAAGTGTTAAGTGATTTAGTATTCATAACATTTATTTTAACTTAGAAATATTACCTAACTGATATTCGACAATTTTTAGTATTCTTGATAAAATATGATTAAGTGACATTTAGTTAAATTTCTTTTAGGTGGTTTATTTCTTAATACAACTTCGTATTATAATTTTTCTTTAGTTATTTGATTTAGGTGAAAAGATAATTTGATCGTAGAATCTTATTTAAGTTTTTATAACTTAGAATTCTTCCTACATTATTTTTATGGAATAACCATTAGTGTCCTTTTTATAATGTCTTACTTTTTATATGTTTATTTTTATTTGTTTTATACGACTTACATTGATTTAGTGAGTTGTCGAATTTAAGACGAATCCCTAATTTTAAAGATATTGTATATATTTGTGAGCTTTGCTTTAAGTTAATCTTTTCATATAAAATATTATACCCACTAAGTTATTTATATGAATCGATAATCTTTTAAATCCTTACATTTTTATACTTAGTAAATTCTTGACACTTTATTTTTGTCCTAATTTATATTTGTGACGTTAGTTTCTAAAAATTCTTTTCTGTGACTTACTTTGACTTCTTTTTATTTTCAAAAGTCTTGTTAGTGATACTAATTTTAACTATATTCAATAATAACTTTACTTAGGTTTACTTTAAATTTCAAGTTCTTTATTTCCTTTTTACTATTTTAACTAATTGCTTATTTAGTATATTTTAAGTCTATTATAAACTTTAAAATTTTAATAAAGTATTTGTTATATTAATTTTGATATGACTTTCTACATAACTATTTATCTTAGAAATTTTATAAGGATAACTTAATTTATATTTTTACTTTTAAATTGATTTAATACAATTTAAACTTAATACTCTTTTTATTTAACTCTCAATTTTTAGTTGTGTTTTATTTAAACCTTTTTAGTGACGATAAATATTTTATTTCCATAAATATTTTATATTAGTTTAATTTATTTACTTTTGTTATTTTAGTAATATTTTTAGTCTTATTTTATAATTGTGATACTTATTCTTTATATATTTTAATATACACATAACAAGTAATTTTAACATGACAATATTACAATTAAATTCAACAATAATTCAACAACGCATTTTTCACCCAAAACATATTATCACCAAATCATATAAATATCATATTTCACAATTCAATTCAACATTATATTATAACTAAAATTAACACCCAATTTCATACTATAACTAATCATACAAAGTTATCAAATTAAACTGAAACGGGACTCATACGTGTCTAATGCATACTAGCTCACTTTTAATAACAAATTAATTATAATAAAACCAAAACGTTAATGTTAGAGATTTTGAGGAAGAATCGAGTCACCTAAATTTGGCACACGAACAGAGGCCTCCAAATACGATTCTAGCCCATTCCCAATGAACCCAAAATCAGTAGTAGTAGTAGTGAGGCCAAATAAAGGCAACAGTAGCTCGTAGTGAACCAAGAAGACACGCTCGAGTTCACGGCACCGATCACCCACGGTGGTCAGAAAAAACGAGTCCAAGCCGAGGAGGCAGCCTCGCAGCTCAGGACGGTCTCGATAATTGACGCGACATTTCATTCACAAACGAACGGAAAAGCGAAGTGAGAATCGGGACGATAATTATTTGATCGACAAAATAAAATCGAAACCGAAAACGAACTGAAATCATAAAATTGAAATCGAAAGGGCTCACCAAACGGAGGCTAACAAAGGCGGTGTGAGTGGTGGTCTTGACTAGTGCAGGTGGCCATCGACAGTGGCGCCAGATTTGCTCTGGCCAGATGGTCACTGAAACGAGAGGGGAGTATAAGGCAGGGGAAGGCGAGAGAAAGCGCGAGGAGGAGAGCAGGCCCAAGCCACGGTGGTGTCAGCCATGGTGGTTGACCACCACACAAGGGTGGCAGAGGTCAGAGGGGATTTACGGTGGTGAGAGGAAGGAGGAGAAACAGGGAAGAAAGAGGGAGTTCGAGAGGCGGCAGAGCACGGTGGTCTGAGGTGGCGCCTTTGGTGGTAGTGAGCACGACGGTGCTCCAGGCGGCTCGGTGGTGGCACAGTGTGTCGAGGCCGAGGAGCGAGAGGGCGAGGAGAGAAGAGGAGGCCTCACGGTGGTGGCTCCGTGGTCTGTGACGGTGGTCGAGCTCGAGGTCACCTCTCATGGTGGTGGTGTGCACGGTGGGGGCTGCTGTTGTGGTTGTGTGTTAATGTTGTTGCTCTTCTCGTTTTTGTTGTTGTCGCCGGTGTTGATTGTTGTTGTTTATTGGTTTTATTTGATTTTAATGGAGTAAAATAAGATAAACAAAATGAGGAAAATGAAGAAGAAAAAGAAGGTCAGAAAAGTGAGTAGGTTATAAGAAAAGTTAAGGTGTGTTAAGGAAGTTTGAGATGAAAATATCAGGACAAAAATGAATGGAGGAGAGTGGAGTAGTATGTCGACATGTGAGGGAGTATTTGTGGGTCTGTTTGATTTTGTTTGCTCCGTTTTATTTACTCTTATTTATAAAACTTAAATAATTTATAAAATATATTATGTTTTAAATTATTTGTTTTAAATTTTAATTTCATTATTCGTATTATAAAATTTATAGTTCGAAAATATAAAGGTATAAAAGTTGTCAGTTACAAATTGTATTACGGTCTCACATATTTTCAAACGGCTAGTTTATTTGCAAGATACATTTCGATAAAATTATATTTCATTCAAGTAATAAAAATTTTTAAAGTAAAATGCAAATTTATTAATTTTAATAAAAGCAATTGAATCAAAGTTTTAGTTCGACACGAACTTTAGAAATAAAAAACATTATATAGATTATAAAATCAGGAAGAATTAATTATAATTTTATTGAGAAAGTTTAATCGATCGAAATTTTTCAGACGCGTTTTCAAAACAAATGAATAAAAGTTGAATTATATAAATTTTAATTAAATAATTTAGTTAAAATAATTAATTAGCGTTAATAAAAACACGGGGTGTTACATGTGGACCAATTGGTTGGCCCTTCTGGAGTTTCGCTTCAAAGAAGCGAGTGGTATACTTGTAACTCTTGATTCTCGGTGCTTTCGAGAACTCTTTAGTTAGGGTGGTGAAAATCTTGTTTGCACCTTGGGTTATGAACCGTCTTTGCAAATTTGATTCCATTGCATAGATGAGTACGTTCCTTAACGCACCCGCCTCCATCATGAAGTCACTATAAGCAACGACTTCATTTGCTCCTGCATCGGGAGCTGGTTCAGTCGGCAGTGGCTCAGTCAAGTACTTGAGCTTACCGTCAGCGATGGCGGCATTCCGTAATGCGGCCTCCCAATCAGAAAAGTTGGACCCATCATTCTTCAGTCGAGTGGACTGATTCATGCTGTCCATAAAAATTCTAAGCCATGATTCGCGTTCTAGTGTGACACTTGGCATTGCGCCATCAATACGTCTAGCCATTTGTTTTAGCAGTTATATCTGTATATAACGTATTCGAAACTGTGAAAAGATAGAAGAGGAGGCGAGAAGATAAGAAAACATCGTTTTAAAGGTTTAAGTCGTAAAGCAATAACGATTTAATGCAATGACTCGTGCACTCATATAATCGACCTCCCTCGAGAATTATATAAGTGATCCCAAGACTCAATTTCTTTAAATTGATAAGCCAACCTCTTGGCTAATTTTACTGTTAGAATTCTTGGTCGATAGATTTCAGTAAATCCTATCTATTAGTCCATTATAACTACGAGATATTACTCGAACTATAATGTTGAGGTAAAATAGGTCAACACATACTACTTTCCCAACGTAGAAGGGGTCATGTGGAGAGTAAGGTCCTACATGCCTACCGACGAAGAAGGGGCTCATAGGAGTTCTTCCTATAAAGACTAATCTCAATTTTAGAATAGAGGAAGGTCCCATCATCTCATTTTAATTCATTTTAAGTGAACAAATATCTAGCATTTTCGAGAATGATTAAATTGAGGTGATAGCCCTAAACGAGTGACATCCGTATGTCTATGATATATGATGCAACTATATGATCCATATTCATGCATATTAGGTGGTTTGGTTTAGTTTAGGCGGAATATGATGCTACTATCTAACGTGAATGCAATGAAAAACGGTAAAAGAAAACGCAAAAACGAAAAACACCTAGTGTGGCCTATCCCTATGAAAATAAAGACATAATACAATTTGGAATCCATCCATGGACCCTAATGCTTTGTCTTCATTCTACATCTTGGGCTTTAAGTGGGAGTTGGGCTTCCATCTTGAATCTTCATCTTGAATCTTCTCAAATTACATTTTGAATTACAAAATAAACCTATTTACATTCTAATTCAAAATATGCCAAAAATAATAAAATTACAAGATTGGAGATTGGAGATTCGAGATCTCAAAAATTACAACCAAAATTATGTTTCCTTCATTACGAAAACACAATTTTCTAAGGCCACAATAGTAAATTACAACCTTTTGTACAAAATTAATGCGTAAAATTAAACCATTCAAAACATTCATTCACAAAAATAAAGCAACAACTAAAACAATATATATAATCAATGCATACTATTGATTAAAATATCCAAACCACCTCTTTTAAATGAGTATAATTATGCAACAATTCCTTAATTGTTCATAAAACATAACCAAAAATAATCCAAAAATCAATTTATATTATCAGTATAACATAAATTAGGTCACAAAATATTTTAAATTGCTTTAAAATATTTGGTATCAAAAATTATGAACCTTTTCATAATAACATAATATTCATTATCTTTATAACAAATATTACCAAAAAGGTTGCAAAAACAATAATTTCCAAAAAAAAAAAAAAAACTTTCGGCCAAAAAATTGAAAATACCGAAATTAAATATATTTTTTTTATTAAAATACACGGCCAATAAAAAAAATATACCAAAATAAAATAATTTAATTCGGCCAACACAATTATAATGAATTAAACTGATTTAATTCAATTATGCTAATTAGATCGATACTAACTCAATTTTAATCCGTATTAAACATTGATTTAAGAGGTTCAAATTAACTTTTTAAATTAAACATCTTAAACTGATAGATCTAATAATTAGCAAAACAATATGTTCATTAACATACAAGAATTGATCCTTTTATGTTTTAATTCAATCGGTACTAAATCAAAACTAATGCAAATTCATATGAGATAGTTTTAACATCTTAAAACATCGATAATTATGAATCAAACGGACCAAAACAAGCCAAAAAATATCAAAAACCACACGGCTCAATAGCAATATCATTCGGCCTTCTCAAAATTTTTATTTAAAATTATACAAAATCGATTTTTTATGAAAATCATATAAAAATTTCATGTGCCCTAAGTCTCTGATACCACTTGTAGGTTTATATCGGTATATAGACCATTAAAATCACAGGATTGTAATGAAAACTTTTATATGATTTATAGTCATAAATTGAAATTGCATAATAAAGAATATAGATTTAAGAATTAACCTTTTAATCCTTGTAATATGGCCTAAGAACAATACCAAAATTATGGTATCTCCTAATTGTAACACCCAAGATGTTTCAAGAAATGCCCTTTCGATTGCTAGAAGAATTTTAGCGAAAAACTGATTTTCTTCAAGTTTGTGTGTAGTCCAAAAATTATGATGAATGAATGAGAGTTCTTCTTGAAATAGGATGAGTGAATTAGGTTAAGTAGAGAGCAAGAAAGACTCTCCTACTTGCCCTATATCACACGTCCAAAAGGATGTATTTTGGGGAGAATATTTTCTCTCTAAAGTCTAGCTTATTGACAAAGCAAATGTATCTAGACACTTTTCTATTTGGTCATCTTAGCTTATAATATAATGTAGCATATATTACTAGTGTCATCTGCATGGACCGACTATAATATATCATTAAATATAAATATCCTTATATTTATAATTTGCTAATTAATTATAACAGTTTATGTTTAATTAGTTAAATTATATACAATAATTAAATATAATATTTTATATTCAATTCATGAATTACATCTAATTCCTCTCATCTAATATCATTTAATCATTATTAAATTATATTCATCATTACACTGACTAACCTTTTAGTCAACAACACTGACTAACCTTTTAGTCATTAAGTAAGGCATCGATATGATCATTTTCTCAAATAATCACATCTCTCAAATACATCCTTTAGGTGTGACTCTTAGGGACCAGTTGATCACCGCCATCTGTATGACAATAACGTCAAACTTATCTAGCAAGCCAACCGTTATCGATAAACGTTAATCAACTGATTAAATACAAAATGTACCCTGTGTACCTAAAGAGATTTATTTATGTTATTGCACTAACTGTGGAGGACACTAGCTCCAACATGAAGTGACTGAAATTTGAGCTGCAAATTTGAGTCAAACTTGTGAAATGCATTTTTGGGTTATCCCCTCGAAGTGTGACTGTAATTTGAGCTGCAAATTTGAGTCAGACTTGTGAAATGTGCTTTTGGGTTACCCCTTGAAGTGTGACTGAAATTTGAGTTGCAAATTTGAGTCAAACTTGTGAAATGTGCAGGTGGCAAAGGATACCCATAAGAAATTCTGAAGGACGGCAGCTAGGTGGCCAGCGGCGTGGACCAAGTAAACCTTGCAGCTGTGTTCGAGTCGGCGTGACCTAGATGAGATGAGGCGCCGCGTTGCTGAGCTTAGTGAGCTATAGCGCCGTCTGTCTCGTCGTTTTTGAGTAGCTTGTAGTAAGAACTCGCGTGTCGTGCGTTGTTGAAATGCGTTGTGAACATGTGTGTTAGTACTTTGAAAATTATCCCTATTGGGACTACGTAGCTTGTTTTTCTTTCCAAAATGCATTTGAAATTGCTGTTCTAAAGAAAACGCTGGAGATGTAAAAATATTTTCCTAAAAATGTGACAATGAATATGTTTATAGTCCTTAGAGTGTCATGCGTATTAAGACGCGTATTTGCTTGCTAAAGTGTGAAAATGAAATGTTGTTGCGAAACTGTTGCGTAAAATGAGAGTCTCTGTAACACCCCGTGTTATTTTAACACAATTTGATAAAAGAATTTAATTCCTTAAATTAAATTCATCCTTTTTCCATATAATAAAAATGCGACTGAATTTTTTCGCCAAATAATACAAAATTTCCTAAGTGCAAATTTTTAAATTATGAAAAATAAAGTTTGTTCTATTATCTTTAGAATTGAAAAAGAAACACATTTCAAAATTTTATAAAAATCAATACAAAATTTATATCGCCTTTCAAATTTCAAAAATGTTAAGTTATGTTTACTATTCATAAAAATATATGTAAAACCTTTTATTCATAAAATTCAATTTCAAACACTTTTCATTTTCAAATAAAAATGAACCCTTATACTTTTCCCGTCTTTGAAATTCGGGTCAACAATTTCAAACTCGCAAATCAAAATCAAACAATCAACATCAACTTTATGAAAAACAAACCCAACGTCATTTTTAGTAAAGATGCATTCATTTTGATTATTGTTAATAAATAATTATATATTAATTACTATTCATTTTCTATTAAACTAGCTTTTTCTAAAATGTCGAAATTCTAAGTTATACTTAATCTAAACTGATAAACTTTTTGACGTTTGATTGTAATTATTTAAATCATTAACTTTCATCCAAAAAAATATATATTTCGGACTAGTAAATTTTTAATCAAAATTCGAGGAGCCAAAACCCAATTTTTATTTTAATCACACTTCGAGTTTTATTTTCATTTTTATTTTCAATCTTACTTCTAAACATTATTTTAGAATCATATATTTTATTTCAAGACTTTTCACAGACGCTGCAGAATCGAAATTTCCGAAAACGAAAATCGAGCCACATGTGAGCTCACATGGCCGGCCACCCTATGCTCACCATGACCAATTTTTCAACCCTTCACTTCTCATTAGTCAAGCCACCCTATATACTAAGCCACCCTATTATATACATCATCATTTGCTAATTGTTTTATTAAAACATTATTTCCTAAATAAATCTAAAACTTACATAATACTCATCTAACTTCCTTACAACTTATTCATTACTTTCTAAGTACAAAACACACTTCATTTTCCTCCAAAAATGCCGAGCCACTTCTCCCTTCTTCTCCATTTATTTTTCTTCCATTTTTACACCTAAAACCTCTAAAATAAAACCCTAATATTATTTCTAATAATTCATAATAGTCCTAAGTTATTTAGTGGGTTTTTGAAGCTAACATTCAAGGATTATTTTGGGTGGAAAACTTGGGTTTTATGGGTGAAGAAATTCGAATTTTAGACCCCTCGACGATTAACATTCTTTTAAGGTGACTAGCTTTGTCTTGTATTATCTTTTTAGTAAATTAATTTGTTTTGTTATTATAATTTTATGAGTATGATTTTTGTGCTAAAATATGTTAAACATGATTTGTGTGTGTTTGTATGTTATGTGAAATATAATAAAATGATAATAAATAAGTAATAATGATAATAGTTAAGTTGTAGTATTATGTTCATATATTTAATTTAATTAGTTTTGAACACTTTTAATTTTTGTTCATATGATTTTTATGTTTAGTTATGTTGTAGTTATATATAAAGATTATGTTAAGTTTTAACTATGAGTTTAAAGTGATTAAAAATCGAAAATAAAATATATACATACATGTGCAACCTCACGGCTTCACCCTTTTATTTTAATAAATTTTCACTTTTAATTTTTGTAAATTATATGTAGAGTTAAGTTAGTATAAAATGAATGTTCCTATGAAAAAAAAACTAAATTAGGAAAACAAATTATAAATTATCAAAATCGAAAATGGTGTTCTTGAGTTGTTCTTGAGTTCTTCATGTGTGTTCTTCATTTTAGATTATTTTGATTTTGATTTAGTTTATGTTTGTTTTTAATTTTTGTTTATGTTTAGTTAATGTTTTATATACCACTTAGTATTATACTATAAATCAACTTAAACATTATAAATCATTTAGATTAAAAAGTTAGAAAATTAAAGTGTTGAAAAACACTATTCATATATGTAAATGAAATTTTTAGTAAATTTCATTTTAGTTTAAATCGTTTTAGTATAATTAGAATAATTAAATTATAAAGACGTTAAGCTAAAAACCGATAAAATCGAAAAATGAAAATTTAGAACATCACCATGCTTAGCCACGGCATTTTGGGCTATTTTAGGTCCAAAATTGTTTTTACCACTTTTTAGTTTAATTGTTAAAATAATTTGATTAGTAATTAATAAGTTAGAATTGAGAAATTAAAAGAAATAAATCAATTTTGTACATATATAATATCACACGGCATTTTCACTTTTTATTGACTAAATTTGACCAAAATGAAATTATCACTAAGTCACTAAAGTTAAATAGTAATTAGAATTGAATTTTTGTATAAATCGTTTTGATTATAAATGAATTATGTTAAACCGATAAAAAAATGAGTAACCGTATAAAAATGAATTAAATCGTGTGCTACTACCTTTGCTATTGGATTGTTGAATTTGGACATACGGACTATAAATGAATCATCCACGATACTATCACTAACTTAAATAAATAGACGACTAAATTTAACCGAGTCTTACATTTTAAAATATTTTCACAAATCACTAAATACAAAATGAACTTAACGTTTTAAAACTAGACCTTTAGATATTTTCAAAAATCACTAAGTACAAAACGAACTTAACATTTTTAAAACTAAACTGTTAAAATATTTACAAAAATCACTAAGTACAAAACGAACCTAACGACTTTGAAACTAGAAATTGTACTTAGAAAATAAAAACTAGTTTAGTATTATACTAAAATACCTTAAGTATAAAAATACGTATAAATATAAAAAATACGTACAAGTATAAGAATACGTATAAGTATAAAAATACAATTAGAATACGAAGTATAAAAATACGAATACGTATAAAAATACGTATAAAATACGGTGAATAGTGAAAAGTGAATAGTGAATAGTGAATAGTGAAAAGTGAATAGTGAAATACTGAAAATAATTGAAAATTTTACTAAGTATAGAAAAATTTAAAATGAATAAGTAAATGACTTAAAGTGTCTTGAAAAACACTTAAATAAAATTTGGACATACTAATCAACGTTTCAATTTAAAATCTTAAAAATGTTAATAATTAACAACACTTCAAATAATAAACGAATGTGTTATGTGATCATATGAAACCTACCTTTCAAATAAAACGTTTGACGATGAGACTAGGAGAGTCTAGAAACATGTGATATGTAATATCAAATAAATAATAGATCATGAGTATGTTTAAATAAAAGGTCAAGCTTGGGCCTCAGATAAGGGAACGTCAATCGTGAGTGAAGTGGGGTTAAGATAGTCTTGTGGCGGTCGCCATTGCCGGACAAGATAATGAATATGCCAAGGCTTTTGTCTCAGGCTTTAGGAAATAGTCGTTTTATCCTGAGTTAAGGTGCTCTATGAATAGCATAGCCCATTCTTAAATTGGATACTAGTGTACATGTACTAGACTAGGGTTTTATTCCCCTATTTCGCTAAAGTTACCAGGGCACCGTGGCGATTAATGCCGATTATAGCGGTTCAAGTCTCCTTGCCGTGTTTCGTTCTTAGTGGGCGCGACACTAGCATTCGTTCTTGCCACATGTAAAGATCACTTGACGAGATTGTATCTGAAGTTCGAATCATTTCGAACACTAGAGGATGAGATGCAAGTATTATAGTATTCGGCGTGGTTTACGAGTCGAGTAAGCCGCTGCACTATGGTAGTGAGATGAAAGCGACTAGAGTACAATGGCCTACTCAGTGGTCAGGCTCGTAAGCAGTATGTGTTGTGTGTTGTTTGATTAAATGAGAACGAGTGTGTACCATCTTCGAAAATTAAAGACCACAAGTTTCTGAAGTGAATCGAGTCTGCATGATGAGAACAATACGATACGTATGTATGTATGCGATCTGATATCGCTTTGTAATCTTCCTGATATGTTGTGATACTATGGCTATGATATTATATGTTATTTGCTTTCATAATCAATATCATGCTTATATGTTTTATCGCTTAACAAAGATGCTTATTATGACATATATGTCTTTACATGCTAATTGTATTAAGCATGTTTATGTTTTATCATAATATTATGTTTATAAAGCGATAATATTAAACCAAAGTAATTGAAATCGAGGGTAAGTATGAGCATAGCTAGTCACTTTGTCACTCGTGAGCATCCCCATCGATTTATTGTGCAGGTAATCATGGGACCTAAGTTTGGATTTTGGACGTGGCCATGCAACGTTTTTACGCTTTACTTTATGTCATTTGCGAGAGATTTGTAATATATAAGACGCTTCTCTTTTAAATTTCCGTACACAGAGTTGTTTTATTCAACTCTTGAATTACGATGTAACATTTTGGGTTTATGTATAATTAATAACGCTGGTTTAAGACTTAATTAATTTCCGCCTTAGTAATTAAAGTCGACTAAAAACCAGGTTATTCTGATTAATTATCGTGAGTCATCTTGCGGTAAGTGAGTAACTTAATAGTTATTTCATCTAGCGAGAGACACCTGGGCCGGACATTCATATTGTATGTCAGGCAAAGACTTATAGGATCAAATAATAAATTAGATTTTTCTTTTATTAGATCACTTGAATAATAACTTTAAATCGCTTTAAAGTGTGAGGATGGGTAGAAACCTTAAGGACGACCATAGGCTAAGGACTTTTAAATAACAAAATACTTCCCTCAAAATAAGATACACTAACTATCGTATGCTTGCTACTTGCTGATGTGACTAACTAAAACTAACAACTATCCTCGGATATAAAATATAAAGAAATAAATTAATTCTCGAAGGACGAAGCCATTAATCGAATACATGACGACAAGACCTCAACACAGCAAATGGACGCATCAAGAACCTTACTACTGATGAGACGTTCAATGTAACACCCCGTGTTTTTATTAATACTAATTAATTATTTTAACAAAATTCTTAAATTAAAATTTATATAATTTAACTTTTATTCAATTACTTCAAAAACGCGGCTGAAAAATTTCGATTAAATAAACTTTCTCAAGGTATTTCTAGTTAAACTTTCTCGATTTTTATATTAATCTGTATTATATTTCTATTTCTAAAATACTCGTCAAACTAAAACTTTACTTATGTTACTATTATTAAATTTTATAAATATACTTTATATTTTAAAATCATTACTTTAATAAAATTTAGTTTTTAAAGAAATAACTTTCAAATAAGCAGACCGTGTGAAATTTTACGAGACCATAATACATTTTGTAACTGACAACTTTTGTACATTTATATTTTCAAACTATAAATTTCAGAATACTAATGATGAAACTAAAATTTAAAACAAATAATTTCAAGTATAGTATATTTTATAAAATATAAAAGTTTATAAATAAGAGTAAATGAAACAGAGCAAACAAAATGAAACAGACCCAAATATATTCCATGTGGCCTTGGTATGTCGATACACACTACTACACACTTGTTTTTGGGATATTTTATTTTAACCTACTTCCCACTCAAAACCTAACTCCCTTATTTTTTTTTTGTTGTTCTACTGCCTCCTTCTCCTTCTTCTTCTTCTTCTCTCCCTAAATCCTCCATTAAAACAAAATAAAACACAACAAATAACAACAACAATAATAATGATAATAATAAATAGTAATAATAATAATGATAACAATAACATCATCAACACCAACAGCAACAAACAACAGCAACGACAACAGAGCAACGACAACAACAGCCAACAGCACCACCATCAATGGTGGCCGCCACAACCACCGGAGCCACCACCATGGCCATCACCACCACCGTCATTCTCTGCCTCGCCTTCCCTGTTTTTCTCTCCCTTCTCGGCCCTGCTCTCCCCTTCTCTTTTCCCCTGTTCTCGGCCCCACCGTGAGCCACACCACCATGACCACCGTCTCACCACCTCAGGCCGCCTCCTTCCTCGGCCAACACCATCACCGTAGTCCTCCTTGAGTTCCCCTACTTTTTGCTCTGCTCACTCGCCTATCTATCTCCTCTGATTTCTGCTCGCTTTCGACTTCGACCACCGGAGTTCTCGCCGGTGAGCCTCTGTTACAACTCCGCTTTTATGTTTCGATTTCAGTTTTATAAAACGTTTGATTTCAGCTTTCTTTCTACTCCGTTTTCTGTTTTCCGTTTTCCGTTTTCCCCTCTCTCACTCGTTTCCTCTGCCTCTTTCGCTTTGAACCACCGTGAGTCATCACCACCGGAGTAATATACCCTGGCCACTTCGGCTCAAAGGGAAAGCGAGACTACCTCGAGGTGTCTTTCTATTTTCTTCGTATCTTTTTGTCGCTTGATTTGATCTCTTTTAATTGACAATTAATTCATTGCTGCCATTTTACCTTTACTCCGTCAATAGAATAATTCCGACTCTAATTCACTTCTCGTCTTTGCCTCTTGTATGTACTCTTTGCTTTCAACATGTTCGCTATCATTACCGTTGTCAAGGCCTGCTACGGCTTGCAATTGAGGAGCTGCTACTGATTTTGGGTATACGAGTATTTGGGTTAGGACCGTATTTGGAGGCCTCTGTTCGTGTGCCAAATTTAGGTGACTCGATTATTTCTCCAAAATCTCTAATTTTAACACTTTGGTTTTATTTTAATTTTGTGATTCAAAGTGAGCTAGTATGCATTAGACACGTATGATTCCCGTTTCAGTTTAATTTGATAACTTTGTATGAATCGCTATAGTATGAAATTGGGTGTTAATTTTGGTTATAATATAATGTTGAATTGATTTGTGAAATATGATATTTATCTGATTTTGTGATAATATGTTTTGAGTGAAAATGTGTTGTGAATTATTGTTGAATTATATGTAATATTATCATGTTAAAATTATATGTTATGTGTAAATTAAAATATATAAAGTTTATGTATCACAAGTATAAAATAAAACTTAAAATATTATTAAATAACTTAAGTAAATAAATTAAATTAATATAACTTATCTATCGTCACTAAAATGTTAAATCGAAATATAACTAAAAATAAAGAATTAAGTTAAAAGAATATTAAGTTTAAATAAATATTAAATCATACTAAAAGTAAAAATATAAATTAAGTTACTCATATTAAAGTTTCTAAAATAAATAATTATATAAAAAGTCATATCTCACAATTACTATAAAGATTACTTTGTTAAAACTCTAAAATTTACAATGAACTTAAAATATACTAAATAAGTATTTAGTTAAAATAATAAAAAGAAATAAAGTACTTCGAAATATAAAATAAACCTAAGTAAAGCTTTTATTGAATAAAGTTAGAAATTTGTGTTATAAATATGTTAAACAAAAAGATAAAGTGTTAAAATGATTATCCTATAAATAGATAAAGTAAAATGACTTAGTAGAAAATTTAAGTTATAAAAACCATAAAAAGAATTAATATGTAAATGGAAGTATTATTATAATAAAATTAATTTCTAAAAATTTACTTTTAGAAAAACTTATAAAATTGAATACTATCATTAAAATTTAAAATATACTTTAAAGACAACGACTTCTTAAATAGTTGTTGTGTTTATAAAATTTAAATGTATAGAACATACGAATTTATAAATACGTTTAAATAATTAAAGGAATGAAAGAAAAGTAAATAATTAAATATTAATAAGATATGAAAATATACTCCGTATAAAATTCCACCTTCGAATTATCATTCACCTAAAAGAAATTTTACTAATTGTCACAATATTATATTTTATCAAGAATACTAAAATCTGTCAGATATCATTTAAGTAATATTTCTAACATTAAAATAAATGTTATGAATATTACGTAACTAGACACCTTCATTATTTATATTAACTATGAAAATATTAAATAATTATTATATTACATGAAACTTGGAATATTTATATCACTAATTGTAAACACACTTAAGTTGAAATTTAAACGAAACTAAATCTTTTGACTTAATCAATTAAAATACTTACACTTGAATAAAATGAATTAGTCACTTAAAACTATTTAGGTTACTCAAAATAAAGAACCTTAAAGTAAACTAAGTAACAAGAATAAATATTTAAAAGAAATGATGAATAGTAACTAAAATTTCAAAATGGTTTAACTTACTAAGATAATAAATCTAAATGAAATACAAAAATAAGATAAGAATCAATAAAATAGCAAAGTTTTAACAATTACTTAAAATGAACATAAATAAAATAATAAGTGGACATGTTAAGAAGAATATCAACATATACTTCAAATAAAATACCTTACTTGCTCTGTTTATATGAGATCATGTGGTACGTTATATTTAATTATAAAAGTTTGACGATATATTTAAGTTTCCGAATTGTCACTTGATTTGAATAAACAAGGAAATAAGAATTGGAAAGAATTGAATTACCTGAAATAAAATACTTGGATTGTTCGCCATGTCGCGACTCTTGAAATTCGAAGTTAACGAGGTAGTCGTTTATGGGGACTTGGGCTCCCTCCCGGAGTTGCCAAGGCTATTCAACGATCTTAAGATTCTTTGTTTGACGTGTGGTATCAACCTCGTGGATGGGGCATACTTGATACTTCCGCGGGCCCATAGAATAGTAATTGGAACGCCAACCCCATCCGGTACCCGTCTCTGGTGATAGTCGAACTTTTTAAATCGGTGATACCTTTTGAATAGCGAATAAGTATGATCCTCGATAGGTAGTGTATGCATACATTAGACAAGGGATTGAATCATCCTTATTACCTTAGATATCTTTAAGCCTGGTAGTCACGTCCAAGTTATGTTGGCCCTACCGGCTACTGCGCGGATTATGTCTGCATGCTTCCGCCTTACTAACGAAGACTCATTAGTCAATGGATGTTGAATGTATTTCCTTGTTTTGATTGGTTATTGCCTGAATGACGTTGTTATGAGTTTGAAATTGCCTTGTTGAGTATGATTGTTGAGGAATGTTATACACTATGAGAATTGTTGTATGCACGTATTTGAATCATTATAATCCCTCGTACTCATTGATATATTGCATGATTGTTCACGACTATATGTTTATTGAATTGATTACGACTTATGCATATATCTTGATTGCTGTGATTTAAGTTTTATATATATTACGATGTTATATGAATTCAGATAATAATTAAGTTTATACATTGTGTTCTATAAATTGAAATGTTTTAATGTTTCGTTTATCATGTTGTATGAGATTTAAATATCTATATGTGAGAACTGATATTATATGCTAATTGTCCAATTTTATCGAAATATCACAATTCTTTGGAGTTATACGCGTTTAGTCTTTGCCAAGTTACTTTTAATCATAGGTTAAATAAACCAAAACTGTGGTTTAGAGGTTGTTGGTTAGAACAGTCACTTCCCGCCTCTGAGCGGGAGATCCTCCTATTTTGTGTTTTTGTCTCCGTTGCAGGCAATTCTCGAGACTCAGGATTATCGGGATGATTAGGACGTTTCGTTTGTTTTCCTTGAGAGATTGTAATATATATTTGTATCCTATGCCATTTGAATGTAATTTAATTAACATCCGGCATGTATTAGACTTAATTAATTTTCCGCCTTAGTTTAATTAAGTCACGAAAAACCGGGTTGTTACATTCAAGATCTCGAAGATTTCTATCGCAGAAAGGATTTCTACAACTCCATCTAGTTACCCTCTTTAAAAAAATTTTTCTTGTCGATCTCTTTTAAAAATTTTAATCTCTTTAACCTTTCCTTCTAACACTCTAATTTCCTAAATTTAAAATTCCTAATAACTACTTTCCCAAATGAACTTTCATCCCACTTCCTTAATCTCGCAAAATAATTTCACTTTTGCTTTTCAAATTCATAAAACTCCACTTAGTTTATTTTGAAAACCTTTAAATTTTATAACTTTTCAACCTCTTAAACTTACTTTCTCTCTTAAAGTTTATAAATTTTCATAAATTTATAATTAGTGATTAACCACTAAAAATAACATTCATGTTTTTCCCTTTAAAATATCTTTTAAACTTATTCTTATAATTCTAAAATTTTATTTAGTTATTTTAGATATTTTTGAAACTATTTTGTTTTCAATTGTATATCCTTTATCATATACTATCAAATCTGATTATTTTCAAATTTTTGAACTTACAAATACTTTTTCCCAATTTCCAACCTTTGAAATGAAATTTTTATCTTTTAGAAAATATGTCTAAAATTTTCTTAAGGAGGTAGGACAAAATAATATTATTTAAAATCATTGATTAAAATTATTTAAAATCTTTATTTCAACCAACTTTAAATTATATATTTAATTTCAAATAAAATTATAATTTGTTTTATTTTAAAACCCTTATAATTTTAATTTAAATTAATTCCGTACAAAACTTCTAGGCCCTACCTTTTTGAAAAGTCCCTTTAAAGTCGATTTTGGAAAATAACAATCTAGCTATATTTCTATACTAATTCAAAATATTTCATTTGTAAATATAAAACAATTATAGCTTTCAATCTTTCAACTTTATCTAACACCTCCATAATAATTCAGAACTTCAAACATTTTGAAAAGTCTTATGCTACCAAAATAAAATTTTATTATCAAAACTTGTAAATCCTTTTATCTTCTCAAAACTGCATTGTCTAACCGCGACCAGTATCCACTCTATTCAAGTTTCGGGACGAATCTTTTCTTAAGGGGGTAGGTTTGTAACACCCCGTGTTATTTTAACACAATTTGATAAAAGAATTTAATTCCTTAAATTAAATTCATCCTTTTTCCATATAATAAAAATGCGACTGAATTTTTTCGCCAAATAATACAAAATTTCCTAAGTGCAAATTTTTAAATTATGAAAAATAAAGTTTGTTCTATTATCTTTAGAATTGAAAAAGAAACACATTTCAAAATTTTATAAAAATCAATACAAAATTTATATCGCCTTTCAAATTTCAAAAATGTTAAGTTATGTTTACTATTCATAAAAATATATGTAAAACCTTTTATTCATAAAATTCAATTTCAAACACTTTTCATTTTCAAATAAAAATGAACCCTTATACTTTTCCCGTCTTTGAAATTCGGGTCAACAATTTCAAACTCGCAAATCAAAATCAAACAATCAACATCAACTTTATGAAAAACAAACCCAACGTCATTTTTAGTAAAGATGCATTCATTTTGATTATTGTTAATAAATAATTATATATTAATTACTATTCATTTTCTATTAAACTAGCTTTTTCTAAAATGTCGAAATTCTAAGTTATACTTAATCTAAACTGATAAACTTTTGACGTTTGATTGTAATTATTTAAATCATTAACTTTCATCCAAAAAATATATATTTGACTAGTAAATTTTTAATCAAAATTCGAGGAGCCAAAACCCAATTTTTATTTTAATCACACTTCGAGTTTTATTTTCATTTTTATTTTCAATCTTACTTCTAAACATTATTTTAGAATCATATATTTTATTTCAAGACTTTTCGCGTACGCGTAAATCGAAATTTCCGAAAACGAAAATCGAGCCACATGTGAGCTCACATGGCCGGCCACCCTATGCTCACCATGACCAATTTTTCAACCCTTCACTTCTCATTAGTCAAGCCACCCTATATACTAAGCCACCCTATTATATACATCATCATTTGCTAATTGTTTTATTAAAACATTATTTCCTAAATAAATCTAAAACTTACATAATACTCATCTAACTTCCTTACAACTTATTCATTACTTTCTAAGTACAAAACACACTTCATTTTCCTCCAAAAATGCCGAGCCACTTCTCCCTTCTTCTCCATTTATTTTTCTTCCATTTTTACACCTAAAACCTCTAAAATAAAACCCTAATATTATTTCTAATAATTCATAATAGTCCTAAGTTATTTAGTGGGTTTTTGAAGCTAACATTCAAGGATTATTTTGGGTGGAAAACTTGGGTTTTATGGGTGAAGAAATCCGGGTCTAAAATTTATTTTAGACCCCTCGTGATAACATTCTTTTAAGGTGACTAGCTTTGTCTTGTATTATCTTTTTAGTAAATTAATTTGTTTTGTTATTATA
Source organism: Dianthus caryophyllus (assembly GCA_023091065.1). Classification (NCBI taxonomy): domain Eukaryota; kingdom Viridiplantae; phylum Streptophyta; class Magnoliopsida; order Caryophyllales; family Caryophyllaceae; genus Dianthus; species Dianthus caryophyllus. Next base: position 25,161,482 of record CM041519.1, on the reverse strand, counting down.
ATTTTATGAGTATGATTTTTGTGCTAAAATATGTTAAACATGATTTGTGTGTGTTTGTATGTTATGTGAAATATAATAAAATGATAATAAATAAGTAATAATGATAATAGTTAAGTTGTAGTATTATGTTCATATATTTAATTTAATTAGTTTTGAACACTTTTAATTTTTGTTCATATGATTTTTATGTTTAGTTATGTTGTAGTTATATATAAAGATTATGTTAAGTTTTAACTATGAGTTTAAAGTGATTAAAAATCGAAAATAAAATATATACATACATGTGCAACCTCACGGCTTCACCCTTTTATTTTAATAAATTTTCACTTTTAATTTTTGTAAATTATATGTAGAGTTAAGTTAGTATAAAATGAATGTTCCTATGAAAAAAAAAACTAAATTAGGAAAACAAATTATAAATTATCAAAATCGAAAATGGTGTTCTTGAGTTGTTCTTGAGTTCTTCATGTGTGTTCTTCATTTTAGATTATTTTGATTTTGATTTAGTTTATGTTTGTTATTAATTTTTGTTTATGTTTAGTTAATGTTTTATATACCACTTAGTATTATACTATAAATCAACTTAAACATTATAAATCATTTAGATTAAAAAGTTAGAAAATTAAAGTGTTGAAAAACACTATTCATATATGTAAATGAAATTTTTAGTAAATTTCATTTTAGTTTAAATCGTTTTAGTATAATTAGAATAATTAAATTATAAAGACGTTAAGCTAAAAACCGATAAAATCGAAAAATGAAAATTTAGAACATCACCATGCTTAGCCACGGCATTTTGGGCTATTTTAGGTCCAAAATTGTTTTTACCACTTTTTAGTTTAATTGTTAAAATAATTTGATTAGTAATTAATAAGTTAGAATTGAGAAATTAAAAGAAATAAATCAATTTTGTACATATATAATATCACACGGCATTTTCACTTTTTATTGACTAAATTTGACCAAAATGAAATTATCACTAAGTCACTAAAGTTAAATAGTAATTAGAATTGAATTTTTGTATAAATCGTTTTGATTATAAATGAATTATGTTAAACCGATAAAAAAATGAGTAACCGTATAAAAATGAATTAAATCGTGTGCTACTACCTTTGCTATTGGATTGTTGAATTTGGACATACGGACTATAAATGAATCATCCACGATACTATCACTAACTTAAATAAATAGACGACTAAATTTAACCGAGTCTTACATTTTAAAATATTTTCACAAATCACAAAATACAAAATGAACTTAACGTTTGTAAAACTAGACCTTTAGATATTTTCAAAAATCACTAAGTACAAAACGAACTTAACATTTTTAAAACTAAACTGTTAAAATATTTACAAAAATCACTAAGTACAAAACGAACCTAACGACTTTGAAACTAGAAATTGTACTTAGAAAATAAAAACTAGTTTAGTATTATACTAAAATACCTTAAGTATAAAAATACGTATAAATATAAAAAATACGTACAAGTATAAGAATACGTATAAGTATAAAAATACAATTAGAATACGAAGTATAAAAATACGAATACGTATAAAAATACGTATAAAATACGGTGAATAGTGAAAAGTGAATAGTGAATAGTGAATAGTGAAAAGTGAATAGTGAAATACTGAAAATAATTGAAAATTTTACTAAGTATAGAAAAATTTAAAATGAATAAGTAAATGACTTAAAGTGTCTTGAAAAACACTTAAATAAAATTTGGACATACTAATCAACGTTTCAATTTAAAATCTTAAAAATGTTAATAATTAACAACACTTCAAATAATAAACGAATGTGTTATGTGATCATATGAAACCTACCTTTCAAATAAAACGTTTGACGATGAGACTAGGAGAGTCTAGAAACATGTGATATGTAATATCAAATAAATAATAGATCATGAGTATGTTTAAATAAAAGGTCAAGCTTGGGCATCAGATAAGGGAACGTCAATCGTGAGTGAAGTGGGGTTAAGATAGTCTTGTGGCGGTCGCCATTGCCGGACAAGATAATGAATATGCCAAGGCTTTTGTCTCAGGCTTTAGGAAATAGTCGTTTTATCCTGAGTTAAGGTGCTCTATGAATAGCATAGCCCATTCTTAAATTGGATACTAGTGTACATGAACTAGACTAGGGTTTTATTCCCCTATTTCGCTAAAGTTACCAGGGCACCGTGGCGATTAATGCCGATTATAGCGGTTCAAGTCTCCTTCCCGTGTTTCGTTCTTAGTGGGCGCGACACTAGCATTCGTTCTTGCCACATGTAAAGATCACTTGACGAGATTGTATCTGAAGTTCGAATCATTTCGAACACTAGAGGATGAGATGCAAGTATTATAGTATTCGGCGTGGTTTACGAGTCGAGTAAGCCGCTGCACTATGGTAGTGAGATGAAAGCGACTAGAGTACAATGGCCTACTCAGTGGTCAGGCTCGTAAGCAGTATGTGTTGTGTGTTGTTTGATTAAAAGAGAACGAGTGTGTACCATCTTCGAAAATTAAAGACCACAAGTTTCTGAAGTGAGTCGAGTCTGCATGATGAGAACAATACGATACGTATGTATGTATGTGATCTGATATCGCTTTGTAATCTTGCTGATATGTTGTGATACTATGGCTATGATATTATATGTTATTTGCTTTCATAACTGAATATCATGCTTATATGATTTATCGCTTTAACAGCATGCTTATTATGACATATATGTCTTTACATGCTAATTGTATTAAGCATGTTTATGTTTTATCATAATGTTATGTTTATAAAGCGATAATATTAAACCAAAGTAATTGAAATCGAGGGTAAGTATGAGCATAGCTAGTCACTTTGTCAGCTCAGCATCCCCCATCGATTTATTGTGCGGGGTAATCATGGACCTAAGTCGGATTTTGGACGTGGCCATGCAACGTTTTTACGCTTTACTTTATGTCATTTGCGAGAGATTTGTAATATATAAGACGCTACTCTTTTAAATTTCCGTACACAGAGTTGTTTTATTCAACTCTTGAATTACGATGTAACATTTTGGGTTTATGTATAATTAATAACGCTGGTTTAAGACTTAATTAATTTCCGCCTTAGTAATTAAAGTCGACGAAAAACCAGGTTGTTACAGTCTCGGTATGTGTTTTGAGATTTTGTGAATAAGGAAAGTGCTTGTTGTTGTATGAAAGCCCACGAATTGCATGAATTCGTAGCTTTTCTTCGAGTTTGTAATAAATAAAATAGGTGATAATGAATGTTGCCGAGTTGTGATCTGGAGCAGTTGAGGGCCTAAAACCGCTAGAGGCCAGGCGGCTCTGGGCATTAGCCGCCTGAGACCCAGCGATTTGGGTTTCTGGGTTTGGCTCTGAATTTCCTTATTCTTGTTTGACGAGTGCTATAAATAAGGGGGTTGTTTCGGTTATTTTACTCATTCAAACACAGTTTGCTTCTTGTATTCTCAAGTATTTCATAAATATTTGTTTATATTTATAAAATAGCGAGGTTGTAATGGAGCATTTTGACGTTATATTGAAGAGATGAAATTCTTCTTTGAGTGCTAGGGAGAAGAAGGCTCTTTATGATGATGTAGTGGGTGTTTTTATAGGCTAAAAGCAGATGCGCGTCGAGGCGGACCCTAAAGTGCATGTGTTTAGGTTCCCGGAAGACGAAGTATGTCCTTTACTAGAGGAGTTTTCCGCTATTGCGAGGTGGTCGAAGCGTACGACCCCCGAGGTGGTGCGTGACGTCTTTGGTGTGAACATGTATCTTTGGTTCTTTTTGTCTATGAGTGCCAAGCATGCCGAGGAAATATTTTGCGATGGTCGTGTGCACATGTTACGTCTATGGCAGCGCTACATGGACCGTGATGACAAGGACATTTCCGAGCTCTCAAGACGAAGAGTACTCCAGTTTTGTTTGGTTCACCGTCATTGTTTTGTAAATTCAATCGCTGGCGGTATATATGGATGTGCTCGATATTTCAGTGTTGTAGAGGAGATGGAGCGTGGGTGTGATCACTCGTCATTGATTTTGGCGGAGACTATCCTAAGTTTGGATGTTCGTCGGGCTAATCGTTACGCCCCGTACCGCAGTTGTGTACGGATACTACAGATATGGCCAATGGAGTGTTTGACGATTTTCGCGCCACTTCCTCTAGATAATGGGTATGAGCCGGCTGAAGTAATGACTCGCGCTGCCGAGTGGGCGAAGACTCGACGACTTTCGTTAAGTTTCTTTCGAAGGTTCGTCAAGGAAAGGGAGATTGCTTGGGTTATCCATTGGTGGCCTATCTTGGCGATAACCGATCCAAAGAGCAAGGATACGCAAAGGCAAAGAAAAAGCAAACAAAACAGCAAAAAGCAAGCTTTTGGCCTGTTTTTGACAGATAAGGCTAAAACAAGGCAGAAGCGCAGAAATGCATGTTTTTATGACACGTATACAAAATATACATCATACACGACCAATCCAAAGAGCAAGAAGGTACAAAAACAACAAAAGACCAAGCAAAACGACAGAAGACATGCTTTAGGCCTATTTTTGACAGATAAGGCCAAAACGACGCAGAGACACAGAAATGCATATTTTATAAGTTGCCTTGACTTAATTTCGCTTTAGGCCTATTTTATGCACCCACAAAAAATTTCGCGCAAAAATCATGTCCCGAACACCTTGACTGAATAGCTTTTATAAAACGCGCACAAACTACAAAAACGACCTTTTCTTGGCCTTTCCTTGGCCAAAGAAGCCCTAACTTCCCACGAAACAACACCCTAATCAACCCAAGCGACATACATGACAATACATTCAAGACTCGAAGCACGAAAAACAAGAAAAACGGTTTCAAGAGACTTAGCCCAACTACACAAAAACGCTCCAAAACGCCTCCAAATGACGCATGCTCAACAAAATTAAGCAAGCCATACACCATACAAGTCATGACGACCCAAGACGGAAGTTTTCGACAAGTTTCGGAACCGAAAATTTTCGACCCAAAGTCGACCTACACATAAAAACGCACGTTTTTCCTCGAAAGACTCGTTTTTCGCGCCTATTTCAACGAAACAAATTTACCCATGCATTATACTACTAATGGGTAACCTACATTGAAATTTTGAACGTGTTTCGAGACGAAAAACAAAAAAGACCAAAATGCCCCTGCTCTGTTACACGAAAAACAGCCCCGAAACGCGGGTTTTTCGCAAGCAATCATCAACAATAGCAAGACAAGCCTCATAGCACTCTCAAGCATCGATTTCAAGCAACAACAATGGCAAAATTCAAATCAAACAAAGCGGTTCAACATAAACCCTAAAAAACGAATTTTGGGTTAAAACCGACTCAAACCGACTTCAAAACACGAAAAAGCAACTTGATTGAGTACATACCATGATCCATTGCGAATCGTAGGAAGCGGAATGATGAAATTTGGTTGAAAAATCGCCGAGAACAAGTTTTTCAATTGAAATGTGTTTGTACTTTGTTTTTCGGGTAAATGAAACAAACCCTCCTCACCCGTGTTTTGAACAAAAACACCAACACACACATTAAATCGCCAGTATACTGGCAATTTTCAAAAGAATCGCCAGTATACAGGCTATTTCTAGCTTGGTCACAGGCTTCTTTTTTTAGTTTGGGCTGATTTCTGCGGCCCATTACGCTACTAATCCACTCTTTTACACTCTTTTACGAGTTAAACACAAGGGTACATACACTCTTTACGAGTCAAAAATCTAAAATACGTATACTCCTCACGAGTCAGATACGTATATTTTCAAAACACGTGCACGCTTTACAAGTCAAGTACACATACACTCTTTACGAGTCAAAAAAGCAAAAATACGTATACTCCTCACGAGTCAAATACGTATACTTTTCAAACACATACACTCTTTACGAGTCAAAAATCAAAAATACGTATACTCCTCACGAGTCAAATACGTATATTTTTCAAATACATACACTCTTTACGAGTCAAAAAAGCAAAAATACGTATACTCCTCTGTAGATACCCGTATCCGTACCCCCCAAAAACAAACCCGATGATGAAAAGGACTTTCATGCATGCTTTTAAAAGAGTCGAAACGGTACAAAAGTGTCTAAAACGTATTAGTCATTTTTAGCGTATTAATTTGGATTTGCATAATCATGAAAATGAATGTCAATTTTTAGTCATTATGAGCGTAACACGAGCACAATATAGGAACGTCTTATTAAGCCAAGCCACAAAAACAGCCCAACTAGCTACAAAACGGCCCAAACTTACAAAAACGACCCAAAAACGCACACTAACACAACACTCAAAACGGGCCAAAGTGCGTCCCGTGTCACATTTTCACAAAACAAAACTCCACGATACCATAAAATAATATAACCTAATATTATTTTATTTCGAGCCAAAACCGAAAAACACGACAAAAACCGAAACACGAAAACCGAAATTCGGACCAAAACTGAACAAAGACTTAACCCCTAAGTAAACAACAAAACATAATCATTACTTAATCAAACATCCAAAAACCAAATGGCGGCATAAACAACCCACCAAAACAAAAAAGAAATCGCCTGTTGACAGGCGATTAAGTTTCTAATCGCCTGTTAACAGGCGATTATAAACTTCTCCCATACAGCCGCCTTTTTGATTTTTCTTACAAAATCCAACCCAAACAAAATATAAAACGCCTGTTCACAGGCGATTTATATTTTGTTCACCCTATAACCAATGACCTCTATAAATACCAACCCACTTCATTCATTTTCAACATCGGTTTTTTAACACTTATACACTATTCACGAAATCCACTCAAAAATACCGTCTTTACATTTTCGAAAGGTAAACATTTTACCTACGGGCTGGACGTTTGAGACTCGGATAATGGGGTTACATTAACCCCAAACCCGATATTGGCACTAGCGAAGCCATATTAAATATCTGGTTGTAGCAATTGATTCATAATCCGTCTAAACCCCGCCAATATCGCATAAATAAACGACTCATTATCACTAATGCAAACCGACGTCACTTTTATAATTATGCAAGTCCTCATTCATGCATTAAATAACGACTAGAATCACGGATCCAACATTAAATTGTACCGTTTCATAGAGTCTTTTAGCATGTCAAAGCGAGGGTTTTTCGTGCAATTTCTAATCCGAGGTTGGAAAATAACGTCTATAGTAATAATTTAGTCAATAAATTATTATTTAACGTACATTTCCTATAGCAATATGTCATTATTTTGACAATTTACATTATTTATGCATTTTAATCGAGTCATACTTATTCGCACTTATGCGTGGCGTGACTTTTAGCCCAAATATCGTAATTACGCAAATGTTTTCAAATTAGTAGAGACTACTTTTTACGTAGGCTTTTTGATTGCTGATTTCAAAATACACTTTGTCAAAACTTTCGAAAAGTAACCTCACTCCGAACCCCTTCTCTGGTTTCAAACCTCAGATAGATAGGTATCGACGCACCTTGAAATCTGAGACACTCGTGTCTTGTATTTCAAGACGCGTTGAATAGGTTCCAAATTCCTTTAATATTTGGTGGCCACTCCGAAAATACACTTTCAAAAAGGATTTTCTACTTTTCTTTTTGGTCACAAATTCATGCAATGATCTCCCCCATTTTTCTCAAAATTTCGCACTTTTTCCTCAAGGCGCATTCGCCGGCGCCTCACACTGGCGAGGCGGCGCGCGTATGCGTCGATAGGGACTAGCGATTTCTCACATTTTTCCCGGTACCTTCAGCTGGCGACTCCGCTGGGGAGAAGCATGATTTTTATTATTTTTGAAAAACTAGTTTTTCTTTTATTTTAAAATCATAAAGAAGTGAAGCTTGAAACTTTGAAAACATTTACGCTTTCGATATTTGGGCAAAAATACGTTGAGTCGAATCCTCCCGATTCAAACCACACCCTTTGAGGAACGGCCCCGGTAACTCTCGCCATAAGCGAGGTAACTCCGGACACACCGTTCTCTCACCCTCCACGATTACAAGTACGGCATCCGCACAAACGATCGTAACTACCAAACTCGAGCGCTCTAGGGCCCGTCTTGAATTCACACCTAAGACGTGTGTAGTCTTGCGGGTGCCCCTACCTAAACGTCACGAATGACCTGAGGGAACCTTACCCTATAAACCAAAACCTGTGTTTATATGTACAAGTGTGAAGCTATAGTACCCTCACTATAGTAGTCTTTCAAAAACTTCCTGCATGTGAAAACTTTTCCTAGGCATTATACTTTTAAAATACGTCCATCTTTGAAATTGCTTTTTCAAACTTTTTTCAAAAAAGGTCATACTTTTAAAAACACGCCGTTAGGCTCTTTGACCTATAGTCATTTGAGTTTAATAAATAAAATGCCACTACATTTAAAACCGACCTAGGATAACCACTATATCCCAGGTCTTTTTCAAAACGTAAATGAATTATGCGACTGACGTATCGTCATAATACATTTATTGCTAAAGGTCTTTCACAAAGCAAAAACCCGAGTATGTCAATTCATTTCGGAGATTTTAAATGAAATTAACTTTTAGAACGTTAGAATTAGCTCTAAGTCGAGTGACTCTTTAGTCATCCCGATTTAATCTTTTTCTCTCAAAAACAAAAAAACGCGGGCTCGTTCAGATGCGAACCCGTTGATTTACTCTTTGAATCGAATGACTTATCGTCATTTTTGATTTAAATCCCTGAGTCACACGTAAAAGGCGAACAATTGATCGCCTTTTACCCAATTTTAACATCCTCAGGTCGGTTAGCCTATCGCTACTTCGGTCTGATCCTTTTTTATCATAATCCAATGTTAAACCCCTGGCAACATACCGCCAAACTGGGTCAATCAGATTATGATCATACAAATTTTCCTACCTCGAGAATAGGGACGTGTCAACACGCCTCTACCTCAAAAGCTTCCCGTGTCTTTTTAAAAGCTAAAAACACGAGTCAAGTCAAGTCACCCACTTTTTACGCTTTTGTGTCTTCCTTTGGTCGTGAATGCGATTTTTCATTTGAGTCTTTTCCTTCTCTTTTAGAATCACTAAAGTTTCGAAAACTTTGTCAGGTCCGCTCATTGAAAAACCCTGGATACACGACGAACTAAGAACCGTCACTTGAACCCACCTCCGCCTCCAAAGAAGCGCTCCTACAACAGATCAAAACCAAAACCTGTCATGGCCTTTCAACACGATGAGGGTCTCGGAGGACCACCACCACCCCCCCCGGAGGTAACTGCCGAACAAGTCCGACAGCTCAATGATAGGATAGCTAGCCTCACTACGACGATCGAGCAAATGGCTATCATGCAAAAGTTTGAAGCAGAAAACGCCGCGCGCTGGCGTCAAGAATCCGAACGGAATGCAAAAGGATTCGAACCATGGAAGAGCGTCTCACGAACTCAAGGGGTTACTCCATACACCAAGAAAACGAGCACATCCCAAAGAACGTCAGGTCCATGCTACCAGACAAGCTAGCACTCAGCGATCTTCCCATCTTCAAAGGTCACGAAAGCCCGCTCGTTCACGTCAAGGCTTTCAAAGCTAAAATGGCCATCATGGGTGTCGAACCCCCTGCATGGGCTACCTTATTCCCTCACTCATTAGACGCACAACCCAGGGCATGGTTCTACGCTTTAGAGCCACACAAAACGGGTAGTTTCGAGGACATAACGGTTGCGTTCGATCTACAGTACCGGGACAACAATGATATCCAAGTCTCGCTACGTACCTTGGAGGTCCTGACTCAGAGAGACAATGAGGGGTTTACCGAGTACCTGACGCGATGGAAGAAAGCGTATTGCCCAAATACCTAACCGTCCAAGGGACACTGACTTAATCACTAAGTTCATCAACGACCTCACCCCCGCATACCAACAACACCTACGGTACAGGAATTTTGACAACTTCTCAACCCTCAGCGTCGTCGGCGAGCTCATCGAGGACGACCTCCGTAAAGAAAATAGGAATAAGAACACGGGTCGCGGGTATCAAGGTAGCTCATCTCGAGCCGCTGCCAAAGTCGAGCCCATCCATGCCATCAACGCACTGGACGCGTTAGAGGCACCACCGGTTTTTACGACACCACCAAGGCCTGCCACGCCTCCGCCAAAAGCATCATACTCACCTCCTGGTCCCAGTTCGATGAAGGCACGACGAAACTTTGACCCAATATACATGACTTACTCAAAGGCACTACAGAAGCTTGTGAGCCGCAATGTACTTCAACTCATAGGACCTACTAGCGAGCCTCCCCCGGACAAGAAGCCAAAGTCGTGGGATCGAGCAGCATACTGCGAGTTCCACGAGAGGAAAGGGGCATGACAGAGCAATGCTTCCGCTGAAAAACATAGTTCAGGACTTGATCGACGACAATACCATCGTAAAGCCCGAGTCCTAAACCTTCAAACCAGCTCAACCCTCTGCATACCCATGCTATTTTTGCAAGCACACACCCCATCATCGACTGCTCTAAACTAATCATCTCAAATGATCACGAAATCAACGGCATCTGGAATACTTCTGAGGATGAAGCCGACAATGATGACATCCGCATATGTCTCCAAGATGAGCCCTACGACGAAGAGGCTCAACCCGCCGCCCGCCAGGCAGTGCGGAGAGTTACGCCACAAGTACCCATTCGGACTATCGGACGGTGATGACGGAAGTAGCCTACCTAACGCGTTACGGACGTCCGTACCAAGCTCCTCTAAAGTTACTTGAACCTCAAAGCCACCCGCCAAGGTTGACTGCTCAAGAGAAGAACAAGGGAATAGTCATAGACGAGGATACACCGCCTACTTCGCCTACCTCCGCAACCTCACCTACAAACATTGCTCCTACGCCGCCAGCCAGCAAAGTGTCATTACCTGACACTAATCCTGTACCTGTCTTGCCAGTTAACAAGGTAGCATCACCAAGTGCTACCCCAACACCCTTACCCACGCCTGAAATCGGAGACACGCTCCATAAGCAGCTCAACAAGACAAAAGCAGACATTTCAATCTGGCAGCTCTTAAGGGACTCAATGGGACATCGTGAAGCCCTCTACCAAGCATTACAGGTCACCCCAATGACATCGGAAATGTCTCCAGAGAAGCTTATCAGTAACATCACACGCGAATGGCAGGCCAACGCCGTCACCTTCTCGGATAAAGATCTCCCTCCGTTCGGTGGCACGCATAACCTACCTCTCTACATCAACGTGGAATGCCACGGCATGACATTACCAGTCGTCCTCATCGACAACGGATCCGCAGTCAATGTCTTGCCCCTTGAGACAGCCAGGAAACTGGGAATTAAGGAAAATGACTTTATCCCGTGTACGGACGGTGTCAGGGCCTACGATGGAACACGTCGCAGCATAAAGGGAACCATCTCCTTCCCCATTATGACAGGACCAGTCATGAGAGAAACTGAATTTCAAATCATCGACATACCCCCTACCTACAACATGCTACTAGGTAGACCTTGGATCCACGCTACCAAGGCCGTCACCTCAACCCTACATCAAAAGGTCAGGATACCTCTGGATGACGAGATCGTCACCATCGACGCCTCGAACTTTCGGGCTACCCTCAAGCAGCAAAAGACTAATGATAGTACTGCGGAGATAAACGCCGATCCAGCCGACGACATGTGTGGTTTCGACTTCGACTTCAACATCTGTACTCTGACTCGTAGAGAAGAAATCGCTACACTCTACGCCAAGGGCGACGATAACAAATGGCCCACCATGGGTCTATCCTACGTACCATGGTCGTACGAAGTCTCTCAAGGTTGGGAAACATACAATGATCGCAAGAAATATCATGACTTCCACATACAACCATACCACATCCTCCCCAGCCACTACTTCGTCAAAGAGGGCACTAACAAGATTCCTAAGGTCACCACCACGTACACCATTGCCGGGATTGAGCTCATTTCCGACATCGTGCGCAACAACAATTTCAACCCTACCAACCTGATCATCCCTTACGAAGAAAAAACACACGACGGATGGTCAAAAACCCTCGAATGGACCGAGCGAACAAGGCCGCACTTTCAAGATAACTACGGTCAGGGCTACGCCTTCAAGATTCCGACTCAAGCGAAGACGAAGACAACACCCCAAACCAAAAGACTGTCTTAAAATTTAAACTCCCTCGTCGTCATCTCAAGTCTCTTACCCCCAACTAAGCCCCCGGCTACTTCCCTGACATAGTCAATTTAGCTAAAGAACTAGAGTCATTAAGGTTGTCCAAAGCTCCCTCGTCTGAGCTATCTTCAAATGTAACCGCTTTTGATAACATTAATAACATGAAAGTTTTTTGTTACTCTTTGCCTCATTTAAACTCTACCTTTTCTAATAATTGCGATAAATTTAAACTAAATAAAATTGCATTATATAGATACATTGCAAGTATTGTCTCAAAACCCGAACAGGACCCCATTATTGAAGACACAACGACCATCAACATAGGAACACCCGAAGAGCCTCAAGAACTACAACTCGGGGCTTCCCTAAGCATGGAAGAAAGGGCCACATATACTAAGTTTCTCACAGAATTCAGGGACGTCTTCGCATGGTCATACAGAGACATGCCCGGCATCGACCGTGAGATAGCTGAACATCGCATCCCAATCAAGCAAGGTAGCAGACCGGTCAAGCAGAAGCTCCGACGCATCAAGCCAGAATGGTCTCTCATGGTCAAAGAAGAGATCGAAAAGCAGCTACAAGCTGGGTTCATCCAAGTCAACGAATACTCAGACTGGGTCTCCAATATGGTACCGGTTATGAAGAAAAACGGCAAAATACGAGTATGTGCCGACTTCCGGGACCTGAACAAAGCCTGCCCAAAAGATGATTTCCCACTACCCCACATGGACATCCTAATCGACAACACAGCAGACCACTCCTTACTGTCATTCATGGATGGATACGCGGGATACAACCAAATCAAAATGGCAGCAGACGACATGCCAAAAACCACCTTCGTAACCCCCTGGGAACGTCTTCTTCTGTGATCATGCCATTTGGGCTCATAAATGCCGCGCTACCTACCAACGCATCGCTACCACCTTGCTCCACGACATGATGCATAAGGAGGTTGAGGTATCGTCGGCGACATGATTGTAAAGTCAAAAGGAAGGGACGACCACGTCACCAACCTCCGCAAGTTCTTCACCGTAATCGAGCGGACAAAATGCGATTAAACCCACGTAAATGCACCTTTGGAGTCACATCGTGCAAGCCGCTAGGCCACATAGTAAGCCCGGCCGAGGGATCAAGTGGGCAGGCCAAAATCAAAGCAATAATGAGCATGAAGACGCCGAGCAACATCGGCGAAATAAGGAGTTTCTTGGGACAAGTCCAATATATCTCCGGTTCATCGGCAAGCTTACCATGATTTGCGAGCCAATCTTCAAAAATTGAAGAAGGAAGAGCATACGAAGTGGGGACGATGATCGCCAACAAGCGTTCGGCCAGTCGAGCTTACTTACAAACCCACCCATTCTGGTACCCCCAAAAGGACTTGCCATCGCCGCTATACTTGACGACTCGCCAAACGCCATGGGTGCCATGCTCGCCCAAGAAGTCAACAACGAAGAACGGGCCATCTACTACATCGGCAGAAGTTTCACGATTACGAACTTCGGTATGAACCGATCGAGAAAAGTCGCCTCTCGGTGCAGGCAACCAAAAGCTCGACACTACCTACTCACTAGCATAACAAGAGTCTACTCCCTAATGGACCCCTCAAATACCTATTTGAAAAACCAGTCTGAGCGGACGTATGGCGAGGTGGACTCTCGCTTACACGAGCACGAACTCAAGTACCTCCCTCATAAAGTAATCAAAGGAAGAAGCGGTTTCGGACTTCCTCGCGAAAAATGCAATCATCGAACAACCCATGATCGATACAATGTCATTTCGGACGATGGGATCTTCGCCATAGAAAGGAGTCGGCAATTATACTTCGACGGAGCGTCAAACTACCGCGGCTATGGAGCCGGGATACTCCTAATATCCCCAAACGGCGATCATACTCCACTCTCAATCAAGCTCGACTTCAGTGTCACGAACAACGCCGCGGAATACGAAGCCTGCATTTACGGCCTGCAAGCAGCCATCGCCCTCAAAATAAAGAACCTACGGGTGCATGGAGATTCATTCCTCATCATAAATCAAGTGACCGGGGCATGGAAGATCATGAGCGAAACCCTCACCAAATACCAAACAAAAGTACAAAAACTCCTAACCAACTTCGACTGCATTGAATTTTACCACCTCCCAAGGGAAGAAAACCAGTTTGCCGACGCACTGTCAAAACTCTCATCCCTCCTCAACATGCCACCAAACATGAAGTTACTACCCATCATCGTCGAAAGACGTGACGAACCAGCATACATCCATACCATTGACCTGGACGGCCGAAGCGCATGCAGCCGTGGTATCAAGCCATAATCAACTACAAGACAGGCGACACTTACCCACCCGACAATCGATAAACGCGGACCAGGGCTATCGGACTCTAGCTTCCCAATTTGTGCTAGAGATGGGACAATTACTCAAGAAGACACCACAAGGGACACCGCTCATATGTGTCGACTATAAGAAGCGGGCGGAAATCATCACGCAAGTCCACGATGGCGAATCACGGACCCCACATGAACGCCGAGCACTCTGCAAAGCAGATTCTACGGCTAGGATGGTATTGGGCGACCATGGAAGCGGCGTATCCAATACGCCAAGCACCGCCACAACCGCCAAATTTTCAAAGAACGCCCAACATATACCACCTTCACCACTATACACCCTAACCTCACCCTGGCCCTTTTCAACCTGGGGCATCGGCGTGATAGGAAAAGTCCACCCCATCTGAGCAGAGGTCACCGCCCGTCTTTGGTGGCCATCGACTACTTCACTAAATGGGTAGAAGCGGCATCTTTTGAACCCTCGGCTCCCAAAGAAGTCGCCAAGTTCATCCAGACGAACATCATATCTGCGATATGGCATACCCCATGAGTTCATCGGCGATCAAGGTTCGCGACTTTCAACGCGAGGCGGAAGCCATACTCACAAAATACAACATCCAAAGATCACAAATCCTCACCCTATCGACCCCAAACCAATGGAGCCGTTGAAGCGTAAACAAGGCGATCGTCACCATACTCGAAAATGATCGGCAATGCAAAGATTGGCCCAACAAAATACCATATGTACTCTGGGGATACCGTACTACCATCCGAACCCCTACGGGCATGACCCCCTATTTCCTCACCTACGGCATGGAAGCCGTCCAACCAGTGGAAATAGAAATACAATCTCTACGCATACTAATGGAAAGTAGCATCCCTAGCGAGAATGGGCCCGTGAAGCAGTGCGAACACCTCATGCCCCTGGATGAACGCCGACTGCATCCCCTGAGCACCGTACGAATGTACCAAGCCCGACTACAACGAGCATTCAACAAGCGAGTTAAGCCACGACACATAAAAGTAGGTGATCTCGAACTAAAGTCAGTCCGGGCACCACTTCCAGTCGACCCACGAGGAAAATTCAAACCTAACTGGGCAGGGCCCTACCTCGTCAAGGAGATCTACACGGCGGGCGATCAAACTAACCGAGCCTCGGCGGCCAAGAGTTCAACCTCGCCACAAATCTCGATCAACTCAAGAAATACTATCCCTAAAACCCCTTGCAATGTATCCAGAAATACAATTTTATAAAAACAATTCATGGGCGGCATGCCCTAAACATGCATCCACCAAACACAATTCTTGGACCTAAGGTCCTTAAACATGCTCATGGGCGGCATGCCCCTAAACGTGCACATTCACCACAAAAAGCAAACACAACTCATGGTAGGTATGCCCTTAAACATAAATTCTCGAACTACGCCGGTTTGATTCCACTTTTCGTGGATACGTAGGCAGCTTTGTAAAAAGCACAACCGATATTCAACACAAAAATGACGCGTCCAAAGCTTAAAAAGGCTGAGGAGATAGTCAACACATAAACCGTCTCAAAACCTAATGGGTTAACATAAGGCGATATTCAACACAAAAATGACGCCATTCAAAGCTTAAAAAGGCCGAGGATATAGTCAACACAAAACCGTCTCATAACCTAATGGGTTAACATAAGGCGATATTCAACACAAAAATGGCGCGTCTAAAGCTTAAAAAAGGCCAAGGACATAGTCAACACAAAAACCGTCTCTTAACCTAACAGGATAACATAAGGCCATGTTCAACACAAAAGCGACAAACGCAAAACATAATAAAGTCGAGGGAATAGTCGATACAAAAATTTCCTAAAGACAAAAACCATGCTTGCATTCTAAACTTTGAAAAAAGGATTAGAGCCAAGAAATTTCACACAAAATAACAAGCAAAATGAGGCAGAGTCGTAAATAAAAACCTGATTTTTATTAATCTTAAAAAGAACGGTTACATTTTGATTTTTCAAACGTAGGAGCATGACTACGACCTTAGAAATACACTAACAAACACTATATATTACAATACGAGTCCCGGCATGTACATCGGGTTTAGGATATGTAATATATTACATAATACAACATAATACTAACAAAGCACACATAAACTAAAACCAGGTTATTCTCCGAAGCAGACTCAAAACCTTCCAGCTGAATAGGGGAGCACCAACCCTCAACCCCTACGACGACCCCCAACATTACCATGACGATCCGGAGCACCTGGCCCTGGAATACGGCGACGACCGAACACGCATTCCGCCGCCGAGAGAGGCACCGAGCTCGAAGCGCCACCCCTACCACTATTGCGTCCAAAGCGGATCGGGTCGTAGGCGGACGTCGACGGAGGCTCGTTAAGCTCTATGGCACGGAGACGAGCCCTCTCCACAGCACTTTCAGCAACGGTCCATTTGGAGTAAGCCCTCGACACCCGGATCGTCCCAGGAGTACCAGCCACAAGCCACTTAGGACGCATGATCCAACCACTGACCCACTCGTCGGTCACCTGGTTATTTAACACAACCATGTCCTGTACCTTCGTGTCCTGGCCAGGAATAAACTGTGCATACCCTATCTGTCGCCTCACCCGCAGGGGATGGATGTAAACCCCCATCTCGAACCCACACAATAGGACCCCAGAGGGGCCATCACTCATCGCGCCGTCACACCGACCACTCCCCACCAGGATACCGACCAACGGATGGCACATGACCTCACAAACTCGGGAAATAGTCATTAGGCGCTGTCTGGACGGACCATCGCATGTAACGATTGGTAACGCCTCCTGCTACATATTCGCCATCGAAGCCAAGGTCGTTCAACACACTTAGACGCTCCATCAGCCACACCTGGAGGATCAATGGACACCCTCGGTACGCATGTTCCCTATTACATGCCCGGTCGTCCAATCCAAGGATCGTCTCGCGGAATTAAAGCGAAGGATTGCAACCTATTTCCATCCGCTTCCACAACAAAGAATTAAACGCGGATCTCCCAACAACCCCTCAGACACAGAGTCCGGGAACATATAGCAATGAACCAAGCAAAAAGCCAAAGCCCTTCTCCTAGCCACAGCAGAGATATGCCCGTTTGCATTATTCCTAAACCATTGACACAAACGATAGAGGTTGATACGGTTCCCAACAAATAACTCTTCCACCTCATCACGGGTCATCTGGAGATAATTCTGAACCTGCCTCTTGTAGCCAAGTTCCTGCCTGACACATACAGGCAGGCCAATCCGCGTCCACCCGCCAATGGCCCCAAACTCCTCGACTAAGGGGCAAACCTCTCCGCAAGGAAAGCGGAACACATGAAGGCTTGGATCCCAATACTCAAGACAAGCGTCCAGGAACTCGTACTCCATTCGAACCTGCCTTAGCCCACGAAATACGCCAACTCCGCAATCTTTCAAGAGCTTCTTCTCGACACCCGATAAGGACGCACACCAACGGCGCAAGTTTCCTTCAAAACTCTCCATAACTCGACGAATGTTCCGTAAATATTCTGAATATTCTTGGAAAATCGAGAATAGAAGACGAGAGGATGAGTGAAATAAACTAACTTACCCCTCCTTTTATAGCCGAGATTTGCAAAACGAAATACAACACAAAAAATTAAACGCTAGTGAACAAGCGATTAAAATAAATCAAAGAAAACCACAAAACAAAAATTTAATCGCCTGTAAACAGGCGATTAAAAATAAAATCGCCTGTTTACAGGCGATTTTCTTTTTCCTCCTGACAAAATTATTCGATTTCTTACACTTCTTACACACCTATACCCTAAAATATTTAACTTATTACCCCATTTATCCTTCTACCGACCTTGGACCTGTTTTTACGGTCCCGTCAAGGCCGTCTCGATTTGCGTAATTGACTCGCCTTTCGATTTTTCATTTTCACAATGCACGATAATCACACAAAAATGAAACACAACACAAAATATGTTTTTCGCATTCACTATTTTCGTCTCAAAACGCCGCTTTAGCTCAAACTTTTGCTATGTCAAAGACGTCTTTTTTCACGAGTCTAGAATATTTTCTAAACCAGCATTTTTCAAAAACTCTTCATTTCACATTTAATTTAAGTCATTAGCGAGTCAGTCTCAATCGAGACGTATATATATGCTTTTACGACTAACAATGTTTTGCAGGTACGCTCGGCAAGCAAATACGCAAGGATTTCAGACCCTGCTACGACACAGTAATGCATTTTCGCAACAAGACACAATAACCAAATTATACCCATAAACACCTACAAGTCCAAAAAACCAACCAACCATAACAAATCCTGATACATAAACCGTTACCAACAAATACTAATACTCATAATACAAGTCTGAAATATACAAGTCCAAGCCTACTACGACTGGTCACGACGCTGCAAGACAGCACGCAGGGAATCAATCTCAGCACGCGCCCTATCCAGCCTCCTCACAGGCCCTCCGGCTGCCGGGACCTGCTAACTCCTCGGCATGCGCAGCCTCCAGCTCGGCCCGCGATCTCGCCCCCTCCTCAGCCCTGACCCTGGCTAACTCAAGTCGCGCCTCGGCCGTCTCTCTCTGCGCCCTGCAAGCGTCCACCACCTTCTCATTCACGACCGCCCGCCACCGGTTTGCCGCCCGCCACAGCCTCCTGTGGACCTCACCGCCACCGCGGAATACGAAATCAATTTAGCTTTCTGGGGGCTACAATCACAAACCTGCTTCAACAGAGTTTGACTAATGATTTTACAATAAAATCTTACTCAAACTGGGGGCTATAATCAAAAACCTGCTTCAACAGAGTTTGAATAATGATTTTACAATAAAATCTAATTCAAACTGGGGGCTATATACTACATAATACTCATGCTGTACAAAGAGGAAGGTTAATACCTTTTTCACGCGCGGATCCCAACTCTCAAGGCCCGCATCGGTGACCACGGACAGACAAGGCTGCAGCACGATCGAATGAGAGCAGCCCTCGTGAACAACCGGCCAGTCCTCAACGAACGGAGGAGGCTGGAACTCAAGATCAGGATCACGTCGCTACGAAACAAAAATAGGGTAAATTTTTGCTTCCTAAAACCAAAACACATACAAGCAAAAGGGATAAACAAGCATACCTCGATCACAGCGTCAGCAAGGGCATGCTGTGCCCAAGGCACGTAATGCTCATCGCGCCGCAAAGAAGCGAGCCTGACTCACCGTGATACACGCCACGACGCCATTAGCGCCGCGTCTCCACAAACAAAACCGAGGGCGGAGGAGCAGTATCGATGAAGCCGCCACGACCGCTCACAAGAGACAGACGCCACCCAGGTGCCAAGATGAGCCGTCGAAGTCTCGATGTACAAACCGCCGTCCGTCAAGGGGACCAAAGCGGCCGCAATCGACTCAGTGGACGCCAGAACTTCCTCCAGGGTCGCGAACAAACTACAAAGCAAAACCAAATTATAAACCACAAAACAAACACAAACCCGAAACAAGCTACAAAAGACCAAAGTACAAAACACAATCACCCTTACCTTATCCATCGTCATCCCGCTTAGCGCGCACGAGCCGCGTCATAGTTCAGCCAATACCCTCCGATCCATTGTCGCGTCGCATGGAAAGCGGGTATGTAGCCGCCACCCGAACGCGGTCCGAAGGCAGAAGGGAAGTGGCGTAGCACCAAGCCCTGCAAGCAAACACAACACACGCATAAAAAGAAAAGCGAGACGAGACAACAAGATCTTTGCGAAATCAAGCCTTACCTCCATCAAGACCAGACCCTGGCGACACATCCGACTTCGTCGATCCGGCCAGTAAGCTGCATCCCTCAAGTAATCTGATCAATGTTCTAAAAGCCGGAGTGACCACAAACTCACCTACGCTGCGTGACATATCCGACAGCGCCATCAAAGACACCGCCGACGCCGCTTCCCTTGTCGCCGCCAAAGTGGGTGGTGTCAGAACCACCACAACCACAAATGCCCTCGCTTCGCCGCCGAGTAGACCCCTTCTTCTTCCTCTTCCCCTCGAAGATGTCCGCAAACCATATAGTACGAGGCTGAAACGTATGCTCCTCACCTACCCCGCACTTGACCCCGTCGCCAATCAGGCGCACGACTCGTGGGCTATCGATAGGAGGTCGCTCACGCCCCCAGTCAAGTACGCGCTCACCATGAGGCAACCCCGTGACAACTGCCCACGAGGAAGGAGTCACGCCAACCTCGTAACCAGGCATGTGGAAGGTGTTGGTCGTATCCCAAAACCTATCCAACAACGCCCGACGTCTGATGGTAGCGAGTTCACCCGCTTGCCGCGCACCTCCCTCCACTTCGCACCAGGACCAAAAGTCATCCCCAAGCACTATGTCCCGCTCCTCTGGGTGAGCCTACCTCAAAGACGTCAAACACCGTCCGGAACCCGGAGAAGGTCCTCATCGAGCCTAACTGAAGCCGACCTTCACTCGGATCGACAAGTGCTCCGAGGACTCAAACCGTAGTCACGCCATCCCAGTCCATGGCCACCTGCGACCACAAACGCGGACCGTGAGGATAGTCAGGCCTCGCGCCCAGCTCGTCGACCATCCCCATGAAAACCTCTGTTGCAGCCTCAAGAGCTGCCGCACCCGCATCCTGAGCCAGGCCCTCGGCCTCTGCCTCACCCTCTGCCTCAGCCTCAACCTCATCCTGAACCTGCTCCTGAGCCTGGCCCTGAACCTGACCCCCGGCCACAAAAGCAGCCCCCGCAAAGAAGAACTGGCGGCGTCGGCGGCTGGCGGCGGCCGCAGCGGCGATCGCGCCTCAGCCAATCTCAACCTCGGCAAGCGGCCTCGGCGCCTCGTCGAGAGCCCTCCTCGTCACTCGAAGACTCCTCCGACTGGAAGGGTCCTCGAACGGCTCCGGACCGAGCACGACCACGCCTCCGCGTGACCTCAACAGGAGCTCCCCCCGCTCCAACCTCCTCAGCAACACCGGCGACCTCGGCCTCGGCCCGGTCACCACCCTCGGCAGCAGCACGAGCTCGACGTCTCGTCCTACTGCTGCCACGTCCACCTTACGCTTCTTCCTCGGGTTCCTCCGACCACGACCACGGCCTCTAACCTGGCCTCCTCCAGGAACCGCAGGCGCCTCTGAAGCAACGCCGTGGCCACGTCCCTGCGAAGCCCCTGCCGCTGCACCGCGACCTCTGCCTCGCCCCCTTCCCGGAGCCACAGGCATCCCTCCAGCACCGCTACGGCCACGCCCCTGCAAGGACCCTGCAGCTACGCCTCGACCTCCACCACGGCCTCCCCCAGGAGCCCCAGTCGTCTCCGCAGCAGCCGTACGCCCACGCCGCAAAGACTCCGAGACGACACCTGAGCCCGACCTCGCCACCAACGGGAGACCTCGGCGACCCAAAGAAGCAGCCTTCACTACCGCTAACATCACCGTAAGACCGCGTCGCCAACGACGGTCTCCTCACGTCTGCGATTAGGCGAAAAGCGGCGACTTCGGCGGCAACGCCACGACCGCGGCCAACGGACGGCTCAGACCACCAGGAACAAAGACCATGTCCAAAGCCACTCGCGAAGGCCAGACGACCGACAAAGACCGGCACCACTAGCGAGAAAAAGCGGGGAGACTCCACGCGGCGCCAAACTCACTCCCTGGCGTCGTAGAAGCTCTAGGCGTCTGAGGAAAAGCTCTCAGCAGGTCCGACTGAGACGGACCCTCGGAAACCTCCAAGGGCGCAGACATCCTCGGCAGAGCTGCTCGCCTGAACAATAAGTCAACTCCACCAATACCCGATCCATGTCACCGAAGTAAGCGCTGAGGCGTAGGATCACCGCACAAGATTCAAAGGCATACTCGAGCAACAGCAAAGAAATCATTCTAGAAAGATCAAGACAAAGCAAAGAAAGCAAGCCATAGGCCCATTTTTTGACAGATAAGGCCAAAGCGGAGCGAAGCCTGTAAAATCAAATTCCACGAGGCGATATCGACATATACGTCCTACTCGATCAAGTCAAGAGCAAGCACGCCAAAAGCGCAGAGAATTGGCCAAAACAAGTGAAGCGTGCCTTTAACCCAAAAATAGCGAAGAGGGAAAACGCTACAGAAGCCGAAACCCATATTTGCTTGACCACGGACCCAACCCATAAATCACAATAAGCTTATGCAAAAATTTCATGCGAAACGATGTCCCGAACACCTCGATGAATAGCTTTACAAAACACCTCCAAACTACAAAACGGCCTTTCCTTGACCATAACTCAACCCAAAAGCCCCCACTTCTCACAAAACAACCCCTAGCCAACACAGACGACATACATTACCATACATTCCATTAATCTGGCACGAAAGCGAGGAAAAGCGACTTTTGGAAACCTAGCCTAAACTACAAAAACGCTCCAAAACACCTCCAAACAACACATTTCCTACAAAACAAGACCAAAAGTGTACCATACTAGCCATGAAAACACAATCTGAGAGAATTCGGGCAAGTTTGAGCAGAAAAATTTCGACCAAAATCGGCCCCTATACCAAAACGCACGAAAATGACGCGTTTTTCGAGCCGTTCTCGCATACAAGCCACCCAAACCTTCACACTAGCACACTACAACATTTTCAAAATAACCAAGCCACTCGGGATCGCTTTACGCTACAAAAAGCGAGCACAAGCCCCGATTTTACCCCATACGGTTTTTACCCAAACGAACCGCTTTTAGCGACCATTTCAACAAACCGAACTCACCAACACGATATACTACTAATGGGTAAGCTACACTCAAGTTTTGAGCCGTTTCGAGACGTTTTCAAAAATGACCAAAAATGCCCCTACACTACAAAGCGCACGAAAATCGAGACCACGAGTAGGGTTTTCACACAACGACAAAGAAGACAAGCAAGGCAAGCACTATACTAGCCATGGCGAACGTTTTCAAGCCAAGGCGAGCTAAAATCGAATCAAACCAACAAAAATCGACCAAAACCCTAGAAAACGGTTTTTCAAGTTAAAACCGACTCAAACAAGCTTCAAAACGCGAAAAACCAAGTGAGTTGAGTACGTACCTTGGTCCATGACGAATTGTAGGAGTCGGAAAATCGAAATTTGGTCTAGAAAATCGCCGGATTGAATTTTGGGTGTTTTCGATTTAGTTTTTATTTTTGAAACGAAATAAACCCTCCTCCTTTCTCTTCCCCGACTTTTATACAGATTCACAAAACAAAAACAAAATCGCCAGTTTACTGGCGATTTTATTTTTGTTTCATGGGTTTCTGTTTGGTTTTGGGCCATTTCCTCGGCCCAATACACCTTTCAACCCATTTTAAACACGATTTCAACCCAACCAACAAAAACACGTAGCCTCCTCACGAGACGTTCATAAAAACCTAGCCCTTTTTATGAGAACCACAAAAAACACGTAACCTCCTCACGAGACGTTAAAATACAAAAACACGTAGCCTCCTCACGATACGTTCATAAAAACCTAACTTTTTATGAGAAAAACACGTAGCCTCCTTACGAGACGTTAAAATACAAAAACGCGTAGCCTCCTTAAGAGACGTTCATAAAAACCTAGCCCTTTTTATGAGAACCACAAAAAACACGTAGCCTCCTCACGAGACGTTCATAAAAACCTAGCCCTTTTTATGAGAAATCAAAAACACGTAGCCTCCTTACGGGACGTTAAAATACAAAAACGCGTAGCCTCCTTAAGAGACGTTCATAAAAACCTAGCCCTTTTTATGAGAAACCAAAAACACGTAGCCTCCTTACGAGACGTTAAAATACAAAAACGCGTAGCCTCCTTAAGAGACGTTCATAAAAACCTAACCCTTTTTATGAGAAATACAAAAACACGTAACCTCCTCACGAGACGTTCATAAAAACCTAGCCCTTTTTATGAGAACCACAAAAAACACGTAGCCTCCTCACGAGACGTTCATAAAAACCTAGCCCTTTTTATGAGAAATCAAAAACACGTAGCCTCCTTACGAGACGTTAAAATACAAAAACGCGTAGCCTCCTTAAGAGACGTTCATAAAAACCTAGCCCTTTTTATGAGAAACCAAAAACACGTAGCCTCCTTACGAGACGTTAAAATACAAAAACGCGTAGCCTCCTTAAGAGACGTTCATAAAAACCTAACCCTTTTTATGAGAAATACAAAAACACGTAACCTCCTCACGAGACGTTAAAATACAAAAACACGTAACCTCCTCACGAGACGTTCATAAAAACCTAACCTTTTTTTTATGAGAAATACAAGAACACGTAACCTCCTCACGAGACGTTCATAAAAACCTAACCCTTTTTATCGGAAGAACACGTAGCCTCCTTACGAGACGTTCACAAAAATCTAAACCACTCTTATAAACCAAACCCCAAAACGCGTAACCTCTTCTACGAGACGTCCAGCAAGGAAAGCAAAGCAAGGAGCGCAAGCCGGCGCAAGCAAAGCACACCAGAGCGCAAGCCAAGCAAAGCACACCACCGCAAGCCGTAAGCCGCGCAAAGCAAAGGAGCGCAAGCCAGAAGCGCAAGCAAAGCAAGGAGCACAAACGGAAACACAAGCAAGGCGCCAGCTGGGAGTACTCAGGCCACATGCAGGCTGACATGCCCTTAAACATGTAGGACCGTCATGTCCTTAAAAACATGTCGTCCCTCCCCGCATTTCCCGACGCTAAGTCCTCGTCTCTCCCATAAGACACATGCTTAGTGCCGCCAGGTAGTATCGAGACTGTAATGGTCCGGATACTATCTTTAAGTTTGACTAACGCTTTGTCCAAGCTCAGTCAAACTGGGGGCTCTGTAGATACCCGTATCCGTACCCCCAAAAACAAACCCGATGATGAAAAGGACTTTCATGCATGCTTTTAAAAGAGTCGAAACGATACAAAAGTGTCTAAAACGTATTAGTCATTTTTAGCGTATTAATTTGGATTTGCATAATCATGAAAATGAATGTCAATTTTTAGTCATCATGAGCGTAACACGAGCACAATATAGGAACGTCTTCTTAAGCCAAGCCACAAAAACAAATTTCAACTAGCTACAAACGGCCCAAACTTACAAAAACGACCCAAAACGCACACTAACACAACACTCAAAGCGGGCCAAAGTCGTCCGTGTCACATTTTCACAAAACAAAACTCCACGATACCATAAAATAATATAACCTAATATTATTTTATTTCGAGCCAAAACCGAAAAACACGACAAAAACCGAAACACGAAAACCGAAATTCGGACCAAAACTGAACAAAGACTTAACCCCTAAGTAAACAACAAAACATAATCATTACTTAATCAAACATCCAAAAACCAAATGGCGGCATAAACAACCCACCAAAACAAAAAAGAAATCGCCTGTTGACAGGCGATTAAGTTTCTAATCGCCTGTTAACAGGCGATTATAAACTTCTCCCATACAGCCGCCTTTTTGATTTTTCTTACAAAATCCAACCCAAACAAAATATAAAACGCCTGTTCACAGGCGATTTATATTTTGTTCACCCTAAAACCAGCCAACCTCTATAAATACCAACCCACTTCATTCATTTTCAACATCGGTTTTTTAACACTTATACACTATTCACGAAATCCACTCACAAAAACCGTCTTTACATTTTCGAAAGGTAAACATTTTACCTACGGGCTGGACGTTTGAGACTCGGATAATGGGGTTACATTAACCCCAAACCCGATATTGGCACTAGCGAAGCCGTATTCGTAATACGGTTGTAGCAATTCGGATTCATAATCCGTCTAAACCCCGCCAATATCGCATAAATAAACGACTCATTATCACTAAAGCAAACCGACGTCACTTTTATAATTATGCAAGTCCTCATTCATGCATTAAATAACGACTAGAATCACGGATCCAACACTAAATTGTACCGTTTCATAGAGTCTTTTAGCATGTCAAAACTGAGGGTTTTTCTGTACAAATTCTAATACGAGGTTGGAAAATAACGTCTATAGTAATAATTTAGTCAATAAATTATTATTTAACGTACATTTCCTATAGCAATATGTCATTATTTTGACAATTTACATTATTTATGCATTTTAATCGAGTCATACTTATTCGCACTTGTACGTAGCGTGACTTTTAGCCCAAATATCGAAATTAAGCAAATGTTTTCAAATTAGTAGAGACTACTTTTTACGTAGGCTTTTTGATTGCTGTTTTCAAAATACACTTTGTCAAAACTTTCGAAAAGTAACCTCACTCCGAACCCTTTCTCTGGTTTCAAACCTCAGATAGATAGGTATCGACGCACCTTGAAATCTGAGACACTCGTGTCTTGTATTTCAAGACGCGTTGAATAGGTTCCAAATTCCTTTAATATTTGGTGGCGACTCCGAAAATACACTTTCAAAAAGGATTTTCTACTTTTCTTTTTGGTCACAAATTCATGCAATGATCTCCCCCATTTTTCTCAAAACTTCGCACTTTTTCCTGCGGCGCATTCGCCTGGCGCCCCACACTGGCGAGGGCGGGCGCGCGCAGGGCGTCGATAGGGACTAGCGATTTCTCACATTTTTCCCGGTACCTTCATCCTCACGAGTCAAATACGTATACTTCTCAAACACATACACTCTTTACGAGTCAAAAATCAAAAATACGTATACTCCTCACGAGTCAAATACATATATTTCTCAAACACATACACTCTTTACGAGTCAAGAATCAAAAATACGTATACTCCTCACGAGTCAAATACGTATATTTCTCAAACACATACACTCTTTACGAGTCAAGAATCAAAAATACGTATACTCCTCATGAGTCAAATACGTATACTTTTCAAACACATACACTCTTTAAGAGTCAAAAAGCAAAAATACGTATACTCCTCACGAGTCAAATACGAATACTTTTCAAACACATACACCCTTTACGAGTCAAAAATCGAAAATACGTATACTCCTCATGAGTCAAATACGTATACTTCTCAAACACATACACTCTTTACGAGTCAAAAATCAAAAATACGTATACTCCTCACGAGTCAAAAACGTATACTTTTCAAACACATACACTCTTTACGAGTCAAAAATCAAAAATACGTATACTCCTCACGAGTCAAATACGTATATTTCTCAAACACATACACTCTTTATGAGTCAAAAATCAAAAATACGTATACTCCTCACGAGTCAAATACGTATATTGTTGGGGCTAGTGTCCTCCACAGTTAGTGCAATAACATAAATAAATCTCTTAAGGTACACAAGGTACATTTTGTATTTAATTAGTTGATTAACGTTTATCGATAACGGTTGGATTGCTAGATAAGTTTGACGTTATTGTCATACAGATGGCGGGTGATCAACTGGTCCCTAAGAGTCACACCTAAAGGATGTGTTTAAGAGATGTTATCATTTGAGAAAATGATCATATCGATGCCTTACTTAATGACTAAACGGTTAGTCAGTGTTGTTGACTTAAACGTTAGTCAGTGTAATGATGTCACTGACTAAAATGTTAGTCAGTATAATGATGAATATTGTTTAATAATGATTAAACGATATTAGATGAGAGGAATTTGCTGTAATTCGTGAATTGAATATAAAATGTTATATTTAATTATTATATATAATGTAAGCTAATTAAACATAAACTGTTATAATTAATTCGCCAATTATAAATATAAAGATATTTATAATTAATGATATATTATAGTCGGTCCATGCAGATGACACTAGTAATATATATTGCATTATATTATAAGCTAAGATGACCATATAGAAAAGTGTCTAGATACGTTTTCTTGGTCAATAAGCTAAATTTTGGAGAGAAAATATTCTCCCCAAAATCAATATATGGGACGTGTGATGTTAGGCAATTAGGAGATTGAGTTCTTCCTTACTACTTAACCTATTCACATCCAAAAATCTCATCAACCCTAATTTTTCTAGCAATTCAAAGGGGCATATCTTAGACTCATCTTGGGTGTTTCAATTAGGAGATACCATAATTTTGGTATTGTTCTTAGGCCAATTCTCAAGGATTCAAAGGTTGATTCTTAATCTATATGTTTTATTATGCAATTTCAATTTATGACTTTAAAATCTTATAAAGTTTTCATTATAATCTTGTGATTTTAAAGGTCTATATACCGATATAAACCTACAAGTGGTATCAGAGCCTTAGGGCATATGAATTTTTTATATGGTTTTCATAAAAAATCGATTTTGTATAATTTTTAAACAAATTTTTTGATTTGGCCGTGTGGTTTTGATGATTTGGCCGTATGTTTTTGCATATGTGCCGTGTTGTTTTATCAAATTTTTGGTTTATTTTGGTCCGTTTGATACATAATTATCAATGTTTTAAGATGTTAAAACTATTACATATGATTTTGAATAAGTTTTGATTTAATACCGATTGAATTAAAACATAAAAGGATCAATTCTTGTATGTTAATGAACATATTGTTTTGCTAATCATTAGATCTATCAGTTTAAGATGTTTAATTTAAAAAGTTATTTTGAATCTCTTAAAGTCAATGTTTAATACGGATTAAAATTGAGTTAGTATCGATCTAATTATTAGCATAATCGAATTAAAACTGTTTAATTCATTATTTTTATGAATGGCCGAATTAAATTTTAATTTTGGTATTTTTTTTTGTTTTTAATGGGGCCGTGAGTTTCTATTTAAAAAAAAAAAAAAAAATTCGGATTAGTGTTATGTTTTGGCCGAAATTTGTTTAATTTTATTTGGAAATTAATTTTTAGTAATATTTGTTATAAAGATAATGAATATTATGTTATTTTGAAAAGGTTCATAATATTTGATACCAAATATTTTAAAGATGTTTAAAATATTTTTGTGACCTAATTTATGTTATACTGATAATATAAATTTTGGATTATTTTTTATTATGTTTTATGAACAATTAAGGAATGGTTGCATAATTATAATCATTTAAAAGAGGTGGTTTGGATTTTAATCAATTGTATGCGTTGGTTTTTATTCTGTTTAGTTGATGCATATTTTGTGAATGAATGTTTTGAATGGTTTAATTTTACGCATTAATTTTTGTACAAAAGGTTGTAATTTACTAGTGTGGCCTTAGAAGATTGTGTTTTCGTAATGAAGGAAACATGATTTTGGTTGTATTTTGAGATCTCGAATCTCCCATCTTGTAATTTTATTATTTTTGGCATATTTTGAATTAGAATGTAAATAGGTTTATTTTGTAATTCAAAATGTAATTTGAAAAGATCCAAGATGAAGATTCAAGATGGAGAGCCCAACTCCCACGTAAAGCCCAAGATGAATGAAAACAAGTTTTAGGGTCCATGGATGGATTCCAATTTGTATTATGTCTTTATTTTCATAGGGATAGGCCACACTAGGTGTTTTTCGTTTTTGCGTTTTCTTTTACCGTTTTATTGCATTCACGCGTTAGATAGTAGCATCATATTCCGCCTAAACTAAACCAAACCACCTAATATGCATGAATATGGATCATATAGTTGCATTTTATATCATGGACATACGGATGTCACTCGTTCTAGGGCTATCACCTCAAATTAATCATTCTCGTAAATGCTAGATATTTGTTCACTTAAAATGAATTAAAATGAGATGATGGGACCTTCCTCTATTCTAAAATTGAGATTAGTCTTTATAGGAAAAACTCCTATGAGCCCCTTCTTCGTCGGTAGGCATGTAGGACCTTACTCTCCACATGACCCCTTCTACGTTGGGTAAGTAGTACGTGTTGACCTATTTTACCTCAACATTATAGTTCGAGTAATATCTCGTAGTTATGATGGACTAAAAGATAGGATTTACTGAAATCTATCGACCAAGAATTCTAACAGTAGAATTAGCCAAGAGGTTGGCTTATCAATTTAAAGAAATTGAGTCTTGGGATCGCTTATATAATTCTCGAGGGAGGTCGATTATATGAGTGCACGAGTCATTGCATTAAAACGTTATTGCTTTTCGACTTAAACCTTTAAAACCATGATTTCTTATCTTCTCTCTTCTTCTTTTTTTTCACAGTTTCGAATTCGTTATATACAGATATAACTACTATAACAAATGGCTGTACGTACTGACGAACCAATGCCAAGTGCCACACTAACA
The DNA here is from genome assembly GCA_023091065.1 of Dianthus caryophyllus. NCBI lineage: Eukaryota > Viridiplantae > Streptophyta > Magnoliopsida > Caryophyllales > Caryophyllaceae > Dianthus > Dianthus caryophyllus. The sequence goes on along the minus strand of CM041519.1, from coordinate 25,130,935 downwards.
CGCGAATCATGGCTTAGAATTTTTATGGATAGCATGAATCGGTCCACTCGACTGAAGAGTGATGGGTACAATTTTTCTGATCGGGAGGCCGCATTACGGAATGCCGCCATCGCTGACGGTAAGCTCAAGTACTTGACTGAGCCACTGCCGACTAAACCAGCTCCCGATGCAGGAGCAGATGAAGTCTATGTTTATAATGATTTCATGATGGAGGCGGGTGCGATACAGAACGTACTCATCTATGCAATGGAATCCAATTTGCATAGACGATTCATTACCCATGGTGCAAACAAGATTTTCACCACCCTAACTAAAGAGTTCTCGAAAGCACCGAGAATCAAGAGTTACGAGTACACTACTCGCTTCTTTGAAGCGAGACTCCAGAAGGGCCAACCGGTTGGTCCACAACATCTCGACATGATCGAGAATGTTGAAAAACTGGAGGAGCTTGGTTGCAAGATCGATGAGAAGATCATCATTGATCGAGTGTTCCACTCCCTTCATGATGGGTATGCCCTCTTTAGGGCAAACTATTACATGAATGACATGCAGAAAAGTCTGCATGAGCTTCACTCACTCCTCGTACAGACGGAGAGTGATCTGAAGTTGAGTGGGAGCATAAAACAAGATGTCCTCATGATAGGCAACAAGCATAAGGGTAAAGGTAAGGCTCCGGCTAACCTAACTGTTGGAAAGCCAAAGTTTAAAAAGCCAATGGTTGCGAAGAGTGGGCCTGGTGAGTCTAGCAGTAGCTCACAAGGCAAGGCAAAAGCAAAGCAAAGCATGGAGTGCCACCATTGCCACAAGTCTGGGCATTGTAGGCGGAACTGTTCCGTGTATGCTGAGGACATTAAAGCAGGCCGCGTCACTCCTGTTGGTATGTCTTCCTTTATTCATATGATTGAGATTAACCATGCAAATTTCGGAACTTGGGTACTTGATACTGGTTGTGGTTCTCATCTGCGCAATCATTTGCAGGGCCTAAGAAACATCAAAACTCTGGGAAGAGGTGATGTAGACCTGCGAGTAGGGAATGGAGCAAGAGTTGCTGCCGTTTCAGTAGGAACATATGTAATCCAACTCCCGAGCGGATTTGAGTTATTTCTGAATAACTGTTACTATGTACCTAGTTTATCCAAAAACATTATTTCTGTATCCGTTCTTGATAAAGAAGGATTTTCATTTTTAATAAAGAATAATAGCTGTATTTTCTCTTTGAATGAAATGATTTATGGTAAAGCAGTTTCCATGAACGGAATTTATGTTTTAGATCAAACCACGGAAATTATGCATGTGAGTAACAAGAAAGCAAAGGTTGGTGACAAAGATCAAACCTATCTATGGCATTGCCGTATGGGACACATAAATGAGAAACGCGTGAAGAATCTCATTGATAATGGGACAATCGCCCCATTTGACTATGAAACTTTTGGCACGTGTGAATCATGTCTCATAGGCAAAATGTCTCGAATTTCCTTCAAAGGTGTTGGAATGCGCGCTGCTGACCTATTAGGACTCATACATACTGATGTGTGTGGACCTATGTCAATCAACGCTAGAGATGGCTATAGATATTTTATCACTTTCACGGACGATTTGAGTAGATATGGACATGTCTACTTAATGAAGCATAAAAGTGAGTCCTTTGAAAAGTTCAAGGAATTCCAGAATAAGGTTGAGAACCAACTGGATAGAAAGATAAAAGCACTATGTTCAGATCGTGGTGGCGAATATCTTTCAACTGAGTTTGATCAACACCTGAAAGACCGCGGGATCGTACTACAGTTAACTCCACTCGGAACACCACAACTGAATGGTGTGTCCGAACGCAGGAATCGAACATTACTTGATATGGTTCGATCCATGATGAGTCACACGGTTGTACCTGACTCATTATGGGGCTATGCTCTTTTTTCAGCTGCTCTTATACTTAACCGAAGTCCGACTAAAGCTGTTGACAAGACTCCATACGAGTTATGGAAGGGAACGGTCCCTAACTTGTCCTTTATTCGGGTTTGGGGGTGCGAGGCTTATATCAAGTGGAGACACGAGGGTAAGCTCGGCCCGCGATCGGTCAAGACATACTTTATTGGTTATCCAAAAGGAATGTTTGGTCATTACTTCTATTCGCCAACCGAACAACGAGTTTTTGTTGCGGCTAGTGCGAAGTTCTTAGAGAAAGAGTTTCTCGAAGACAAGAGAAGTAATAGAACCTTCGATCTGTAGGAGATTCCCGAACCAACAACCGAGCAACCAATGGAGGAAACTATTCCTTCTTCGTCTGCTGCTGTTAATGTCCCTTTGGAACCCAGAAGGTCGGGTAGACTCTTCATTCCTCCAGATAGATACATCGGTATGGTCGGGTAGACTCTCCATTCCTCCAGATAGATAAGCGTTCCATTTATGGACTTAAGCAAGCTTCATGGAGTTGGAATCATCGCTTCGACCAAGTGATAAAGGAGAATGGATTCACTCGATCGGTCGAGGAACCATGTCTATATATCAAGTCGAGTGGGAGCAAGATTGTCTTCCTAATATTGTACGTCGATGACATACTCTTGATTGGGAATAACATACCTCCGTTAACTTCGGTAAAAGTATGGTTAAAGAACCATTTCCAGATGAAAGATCTGGGTGAGGGACAGCGTATTTTGGGGCTCCGTATCTATAGAGATCGATCACGACGGATGTTATCCCTCAGTCAGGAGTCTTACATAGATAAGATTCTTGAGAGATTCAGCATGACCAACTCCAAGAAGGGGAACCTTCCAATGATCTCTGGAGTGCAATTGAGTAAAGCTCAAGCACCAAAGACATCGGAAGAGGTCGAGCGCATGAGTCGGATTCCTTATGCATCAGCTATAGGATCGATCATGTATGCCATGATATGCACACGTCCGGACGTGGCATATGCATTGAGTATGACGAGCCGGTACCAAGGCAATCCAGGTGAAGCACACTGGAGAGCCGTAAAGAACATTCTTAAGTACCTACTTAGGACTAAAGATTGGGTATCGACTTATGGAGGAGACACTGAGCTATGCGCAATTGGTTACGCAGATGCTAGTTTCCAAACGGATCGAGATGACTCGAAGTCTCAATCTGGATTCGTTTTTACTCTAAATGGCGCTGCGGTCAGCTGGAAAAGCTCCAAACAAACAGTTATAGCAGATTCAACGACTGAGTCCGAGTACTATGCTGCTTCAGAGGCTGCGAAGGAAGCTATATGGATGCATCAGTTCTTACAAGGACTAACTGTAGTTCCAAGTTCGAATGACCCGATCACCATCTATTGCGACAATAGCGGTGCCATCTTCCAAGCGAAGAAGCCGAAGTCCAGCAACAAGTCTCGGCACGTGCAAAGGAAGGCTCACATGATCCGAGATTACGTGGAGCAGAAGGAGATAGTGATTGACAAGATTGCCACGGATGATAACGTGGCAGATCCTCTCACTAAACCGTTGAGATATGATAAGCATGAAGGGAGCGTTAAATCCATGGGAATTAAGCGTGTTCCTGAGTTGTATTAGTTGATTGTATGGATTAGACACTTGTTTTTCCTAAAACTTCTAATAAAATCATCGTTTTGTGTTATATATTGTTTTTCATGAGGGTTGTGCAGACAACATTGAACACCTCAAAGTGAACTGAAATGCTTTATATTTTGTTTTGGTCCGTGATCGCCTACACGAGCTGATAACTCAGGTGATTATTTTGTGACGTCGATTGATGGTGGGTTCAACGAGCCATAAGTCAAACTGTTGACTGATCGATCACAGATACGGGTTTACTGAAATCGCGCAGGACAATTTTTGTGACGACTACATGGAGTCCTAAATGTTTCAGAACATTAGGTGCCGGGTCGTGGATAGGACATCCATAGTGTTCCTAGAGTCGATTCTTTTGACTATCGACTGTCTCTTGAGATTAAGGCAGATTTTGGGTGACTTTGGTTTCTTTCTCACGGTCGACCGTAACAGGAGGCCAAGTAGATTTTCACTGGGTAATTTCATGCTGCGCTTACATCTGCAGGATTCGAGTTGAGGGAAATATCCAACTTCTATCGAGTTATAATTCTTTTCTCAGGGCCACTCGAGGAGCTGTAACTGAAAATGCATGGCCATGCTCGAATATTGATTCGTTTATCAGTTAAGTTACTCTCTAGTCGGGGAAACCACTCTTGATACTGATCACTTGTGAACTACGACCTTTGAAAATGCAGATTTTGCAAATTGGTTTACATTGAGTGGGAGAAATTTATTATGGATATGAGAATCGGTTATCGCACATACACTTGTACGGACAAGTGGGAGATTGTTGGGGCTAGTGTCCTCCACAGTTAGTGCAATAACATAAATAAATCTCTTAAGAAACACAGGGTACATTTTGTATTTAATCAGTTGATTAACGTTTATCGATAACGGTTGGCTTGCTAGATAAGTTTGACGTTATTGTCATACAGATGGCGGTGATCAACTGGTCCCTAAGAGTCACACCTAAAGGATGTGTTTAAGAGATGTGATCATTTGAGAAAATGATCATATCGATGCCTTACTTAATGACTAAACGGTTAGTCGTTGTTGTTGACTAAAATGTTAGTCAGTGTAATGATGTCACTGACTAAAATGTTAGTCAGTATAATGATGAATATTATTTAATAATAATTAAATGATATTAGATGAGAGGAATTAGCTGTTATTCGTGAATTGAATATAAAATGTTATATTTAATTATTATATATAATGAAAGCTAATTAAACATAAACTGTTATAATTAATTGGCCAATTATAAATATAAGGATATTTATAATTAATGATATATTATAGTAGGTCTATGCAGATGACACTAGTAATATATATTGCATTATATTACTCCCTCCCTTCAAATCCAAAGGCTACATTTGCTTTATCACATTTGTCGAGGCAAATGTCGGAACGGAAATATCTATAATTTCACACGATAAAAAAATTTAAAAATTGGATATTAATATTGTACTCATAAAGACGAATCAAACAAGATGACACATGACTATATTTTCACTTATAGATTGTCGGGAATTTCAAAGATTCCCGACATAGATGAATAGTGTCAAAAAGGTAAATGAAGTGTTTGGATTTGAAGGGAGGGAGTATAAGCTAAGATGACCATATAGAAAAGTGTCTAGATACGTTTTCTTGGTCAATAAGCTAAATTTTGGAGAGAAAATATTCTCCCCAAAATCAATATATGGGACGTGTGATGTTAGGCAATTAGGAGATTGATTTCTTCCTTACTACTTAACCTATTCACATCCAAAAATCTCATCAACCCTAATTCATTCATTCAAGAGCACACAAACACAAAACTTGAGAGAAAATCAGTTTTACTCTCTAATTTTTCTAACAATTCAAAGGGGCATATGTTAGACTCATCTTGGGTGTTTCAATTAGGAGATACCATAATTTTGGTATTGTTCTTAGGCCAATTCTCAAGGATTCAAAGGTTGATTCTTAATCTATATGTTTTATTATGTAATTTCAATTTATGACTTTAAAATCTTATAAAGTTTTCATTATAATCCTGTGATTTTAAAGGTCTATATACCGATATAAACCTACATATATTTCTCAAACACATACACTCTTTACGAGTCAAAAATCAAAAATACGTATACTCCTCACGAGTCAAATACGTATACCTTTCAAATACATACACTCTTAACAAATCAAAAACATAGTACGCACTTTTATACAAGTCAAAACGCAGAAACGCGAATTCCCTTCGCGAATCAAGAACGCAGACTCCCACGCCCTCTACAAGAGAGAAAATCAAAATCACAAGTACAGAAACAAGCACACGGCAAACGCTCAAGACGCAAGAGATGGCCAAGTTACAAAACGCCATCAAACGGCATTTAAACAACGGCGGTGGCAGCCTTAAAGCGTCTTGAGGGCCGTCATGTCCTTAAACATCTTTGTCATCCCGCATTCCCGACACTAAGTCCTCGTCTCTTCCCGAGACACATACTTAGCGTTGCCAGGTAGTATCGAGGTAATGGTCCGGATACAATCTTTTAAGTTTGACTAGCGCTTTAGTCCAAGCTCAGCCAAACTGGGGGCTCTGTAGATACCCGTATCCGTACCTCCCAAAAACAAACCCGATGACGAAAAGGACTTTTCATGCATATTTTAAAATACGACGAAACGGTACATAAGTGTCTAAAACTTTTCAGTCATTTTTAACGTATTAATTTGAATTTGCATATTTCGTAAAAATGAATATTAATTTAGTCATTTTTAATCATAAGTCGACACAATACGCACAAGCACGACACAAAAACGCCTCACGAAAACGGCCCAAGAACACAAAAACGACCCAAACACACAAAAACGGCCCAAAACACGCAAAAAGGCCCAAGCACCCGAAACGGATCAAAGCGCGTCCCGGGTCATATTTTTACAAAACAAAACTCCACAACGTCGTAAAATAATATACTACAATATTATTTTATTTCGAGCCAAAATCGAAAAACACGACGAAAAACCGAAACACGAAACGCGAAAACGGAGCCGAAAAATCAACTTGTGTCAAGTTGATCCCCGGCCCTCAAAAGTCAAAAATAACAAAGCATAATCATGAACACCTACGGTGACATTGTCATGCTACATACGGTGCTACAAAATCTGTCAGAAACAACCCAAAAAATCGCCTATGCACTGGCGATTCTTTGGAAAATCGCCTGTGCACCGGCGAATTTCCTGCTCCTACTTTGCACACTGGCGATTTTTATTAAAATCGCTGGTTCACTGCCGATTTTCTGAGCAACTATACATGAAACACGAAGCAATTGCTATAAATAGCAGCCCTCATTCGACATAATTCATCATCAATTAACACAATAACTTATCAACACTCAATACAATCAACTTACACTACAATTACATTAATAACACTAATACATACACATAAAGCCTCTCGCACTTATAAATTTCCACTTTAAAAACCGTCTTTGCATTTTAAGGTAAAGAATCTTTACCTTTGGATTGGACGTTAGAGACTTGAACAAAAAGGGTTACCTTAACCCACCCAGATATTGGCTTTAACGAACTCGTATTCGCAATACGTTTGTAGTAATTCGAATTGAAAAATTTGTCTAAACCTCGCCAATATCGCATAAATAAACGACTCAAAATCACTAAATTAAACACCACTTTTACATTATGCAAATTCTCGATTCATGCATTAAATTACGACTAAAACACGGATTTGACATTTAACTGTACCATTTCAATTAGTCTTTTAAACATGCAAAACCGAGAGTTTTACAAAATCTTAGAATTGAACACAAGTCGGAGAATAACGTTTATTTAGTAATTCAAATACAATGAATTATTAATCTTATGTATATTTCCTATAGCAAATCGTCATAGCTTTGACGGCTTACATTTATTCTACATATTTGCCGAGTCACATATTTGCATTTGTATGTAGCGTCCTATTAGCCCAAATATTGAAATTAAAGCATTTGTTTTCAAATTACTAAAGAGTACTTTTACGTAGGCTTTTCGATTACAGTTTTCATAATACATTTTGTCAAGACTTTCGAAAAGTAACTTCACTCCGAATCCTCTCTGGTTTCATAATAACCTCAGAAGGATAGATATCGACGCACCTTGAAATCTGAGACCCCCGCGTCTTATGATTTTAAGACGCGCTGAAGAGGTTCCAAATTCCTTTAACATTTGGTGGCGACTCCGAAAATACATTTCAAAAGGATTTTTATATTTCTTTTTGTCACAATTACATGCAATGACATTCCCCCATAGCGAAAAGAATCCTCGAGCGAGCAAGCTCTGCGAGCATTGCAATTTTCCCGCGCCGTGCATTCCGCCCCACTAAGCGAGGGCGGGCGCGAGCGGGGCGTCGAGAAGAGGTCATTTCCCCCGGTACCTTCAGCTCCTCAGCGAGACCAAGCAACAGCAATAGCAACAGCAACAGCAACAGAACAACACGCAAAGGCATTCAGCAGACAGGCATGCCCTTACAGTATGCACGGACCGTCATGTCCGTAAACATGTTTGTCCCGCCCCGGATAAGCCCGGTTCGGAGTCCTCGTCTCACCGATGGACACACGCTCCGTTTCGCTGATGGTATCGAGACTGTAACGGTCCGGATACTGTCGTGTAGTTTGACTTTCGCTTTAGTCCAAGCTCGGTCAAACTGGGGTTTCTGTGGATACCCGTATCTGTACTTCCCACAAAGAACCCAGTGATGTAACCATGGACTTTTACATGCAAGCTTTTACGTTAACTTAGATGGTACTAACTGTGTCGAATTCGAGTTAGGTTGTTTAAAATACAAAATGAGGTTTTTATGGGTCATCACGCTTAGGTAAGTGTCCTTAGGATAGTTTAGAGTCAAGCTTGTCTCGAGTTGCTCCTAATCGGTATGCGCTTCCCGTTTACAATTTGCAATTGATTGGCCCTTTTACATTAACAAGGCCCAAATCAATTCTCCTAAATTCCTAAATTTAGGCCCGGTGGCAAAATCCGCTATTTAGCACCCACAAACACAAAATACAGCCTCGCGGGCCTTCCTATTGTTAAATATACAACAAAATGCACCTAACTAGCGTTTTCGGGTCTCGGCCCTAAACCGAGCCCAAACGAATTATTGGCCCGCTTCCCCAGGCCCAAGAATTCACCCACAAAGCCTTTAGACTGATTATACTCAGCCTACTTGAGGATTAAGCAAGGGATATTGCTCTATATCTCAAAGATATTGCTAATCGGATTAAGGAAATACTAAATCTAGAGACTTTGCCCGCCTGAGGATTCGAAACGTGCCTTGCGATTACCTACACAAGCCGCATGGGTCCTTGCGATTTCCACACCTAATCGCATGACCCTATGCGATTCCTCCAGGTGGTTCTATCCCCGTGATTTCCTAATTCTCCTCGGCAATTCTACTATATATACACCCCTTTGCACGACCCTTACACATAAGTTTTTTCAGAAGTTTTACACCCAAGAAAAACATAATTCCTCAAGCATGGTTTGACACCATTAAGCACCCACACATGGGTTTTACACACACACAAACTCTCTCAAAACCTCACGCATTACAAACACCCCTTGAATTCTTCACTTTCTCGTGTTGAATTATCCCCTTTTAGAAGCGAAGCGCTGCCAGATTTCTAGCTTGAGACAGGTAGTTCTTAATCCTAACTTGGATTAAGGTTCTTTCTTTACTTCTTTAGGCTTAAAGGGTCTACATTCTAGCACCCACCCGACTTTGGTACGCAAGTCTGCTTTGCATAAGGCGGCCATGCACCTTGAATACACACCCTATTCGTAACACCCTTCCAAAGTCTCATAAGCAACTGACCCCCCCTTAAAATAAATCAATGGACTTTATTTTAAGTTTACACATTAGCAAATCCTCACCTTGCATTTAATTACTTAACCATGAATTCGACACTACCGTAACCGTTTTCGTTAACAAGTTTAAGCATGCTTAACTGAGGGTTTTAAACAATATTTTCCATATGTATTCATACATCTTTTTACAACTTAAATCGCACTTCCACGTAGCGAATTATTTAAGCTCACACATCTTTTGCATTGTTCTCAAGTTAGTAGAGGCTATTTTCAAATAGACTTTTCCAAAAGGTTTTTCATAAAGCATTATTTGAATCAATCTTTAGAAAAGTACTCTCACCCGAATCCGAATCTGGTTTCACAATAACCTTAAACGGATAGGTGTCGACGTGCCTTGAAATCTAAGACGTGTCTTAGAGCTAAAGACACGAAGGCGGGTTCTAAATTTTCCTCATAATTTATTGGCGACTCCAAAGCAGTTTTAAAAAATTTTTCAAACTTAATCTTTTTCAACTTTCAACGCCCTTAAGCAAGACGTCGAGTGGTCCCTTAAACCCCGGTACCACAAAGAGCTGAACTTATAGGAGTTGAAGTCAGTGTTAATTAAAGCTTAGTGAGGCTTATAGGAGATGAACTTATTACAGCTAAACTTATAAGAGCTAAGCTGAACTTAAAAGAGCTGAATTGAATTTTAAGAGCTGAAATTAAACTGAAAAGAACAGGGCCTTCATCTTAAAAAGAATAAATTTACAAACAAAAAAAATTAATTCTAGATCTTAATAAATTCATGTCAACTTCTATATATTAACTTAAATTCAAAAAATTTAGCTCTTATGAATTTAACTTTAATAATTAAAAAAAAAAAAATGGGCTACCTATTAATCTTACTCAAACCCTTCGTAACATAGCCGAATAATTCTTATTATAATTTATAGATGGATGTACCAAATACAATTCTATGCACGTTTTAAGTCATCTCATTTCAAACTTATATTGATATTTTATCTTTTGTGGTAAATTAATCACAATAAAAGATATTTTACTCAGTATACTCACTAATTTTGTGAACAAAATTATATAAATGTAAGAATGTTTATATGAATTTGTACAGTTTTAATTTATTTATGATACTATATTGTCGTTATTATTTTCATAATATTCGTACGTCATTGCTAATTGTACCTAAATTTTGTTGGTGACCTTGTTAGTAACTTAAGTTGATTAATTTTATATATCTATATACCCCTTTAACTATTTCTTGTTCTCTTAGATGCATGATAAATTAGTTTGACACTGTCTCAAAGGAGACTTAGCTTTGAAGTAAACTTATTTATTTATTTATCTATGTATTTATTTATTTATTTATTTATTTGTTTATTTGTGTCTTATAGAAACTTAATTGCTTTGAATTTTATTAGATTATCAAAATATTATTTTTATTACACTATCAAATAATTATGGTAAATGTTACCCATGATCTCTTTTATTTATATGAAGATGTGAATGTATCTTACTAAAAATAATATTAAAATCTTAATTTCGAAAATATTAGTCTTAATATTTTTTGGGTAAGTAGTTATTCAAATTTTATTGAGAATTAATTACTTTGAATAATATACGGAAAATGCTAATGGGTAGTGTGGAACCCGGGATCGGACGGGACCCAACTCGGCGTCTTGCTTAAGGGCGCGTTTAAGAGTTAAAAAGATTAAGTTGGAAAAACCTTTAAAAACTGTTTTGGAGTCGCCACCTAATTATCACGGAAATTAGGAACCTGCTATCATGTCCTAAGCCTAAAGACATGTCCTAGATTTTGGAGCACGCCGACACCCCTAGATCTAAGGCTTGTGAAACCAGATTGGATTCGGGGTGAGGGTACTTTAGAAAAAGAGTTAATTCAATTAATGATTTATGAAAACCTTTTAGAAAAGCCTATGTAAAAATAGCCTCTACTGACCTAGAACAATCCAAATAAGATGATAATTGAGCTTATGTTATCGCTACGTACAAGTGCGAAAAAGTTTGTAAAAGAATGCAGATGCAGATGCAAAAAGATTGATTAAAACCCTCAATTTAGCATGTTTAACTTGTTAACGAAAACGGTTCAGTTAAAGGTCGAATTCATTGTTTAAGTTGATTTTAATGCAAAATAAGAAGGTGGAAGATGCATGCAAATAAAATAAAGTTCAATTGTCCATTGGTTTATTTTATAAGGGTCGGTTGCTTATGCGACTTTGGCGTGTCATCGGATATGGAGTGTACCCGAAGTAAATAGAACACTTGGAGTGCAAGCGCGCTGGGTGCCAAAGCCGGGGGGGCGCTAGAGTGTAGTCCCCTTTGTTAGTCCATAGAAAATAAGAAAAAGCTTTGATCCAAGTGGATCGGTACCTACCTTGTCCTGACGCTTTAGATCTGGGCAGAGCTTCGCTTCTTGAACTTAAAAAGAGGATGAATTCAACACGGGATGGTGTGTTGAACTCAAGGATTTGAGTGCGTGAGGCTTTGAGAGAGTTTTGTAGTGTGTTTGCTGTGAAAGCTGGGTGTAAATTGTGTTTTCTGAAGGGAAATTGATGTGTTTCGAGGTCAGGTATAGGGGTGTATATATACTAAAAACGTCGGAGAAATTAGGAAATCCAGGGATAAAAACAAGCCAGGAAACCGCATAGCCTTATGCGGTTGCCACTCCAAACCGCATAAGACTATGCGGTTTGAAGGTGTTTTTTTTGCGTAGTTTCCTAGTTCCGGTTTGATTATATCTCGAAAAGATTTAGTAGAATCCTTACTTGCACGTCAAGGAAAAGGCTAGGATATTTCTGAGATATTTTGATGTTTAGGGCTTTGGAGTGCGGGCCAAAGGCTGGGTTTGGGCTCGGTTTGGGCAGAGACCAGAAAAATGAAAAAGGTGTATTTGCATGGATTTTGTGAAATAAGGTAAGACGTGAGGTTGTATTTTGTGTAAGAGGAGGCTAAAGGGAAGATCTAGCCACCGGGCCTAAATTTAGGGATTTAGGAATGCTGAATTAGACCTTGTTAATGTAAAAGGGCTAATTGTAGTGCAAATGCGAAGCTCATGCCAAATGAAGCAGGACAAGGACCTTGCTAGACTCCAAATGGACAAAATGAACGTTTATATAAAGCGATGTGAAGTGACCTTAATCATTTTAACATTTCAAACGACTCAAAAATGAATTCGACATTAGTTAGAACCGTTTAAGTCAACGCTAAAGTATGCGTAAAAAAAGTCCGTGTTACATCACTTGGTTTTGTTTGGGAGGGTACGGATATGGGTATCCACAGAGCCCCCAGTTTGACTGAGCTCAGACTAGAGCGCTAGTCAAACTCCACGACCATATCCGGACCATTACAGTCTCGATCTGATCGTGAACGAAGCATGTGTCCATGGGTGAGACGAGGACTTCGAACCGGGCTAAACGGGGAGGGGCGTGCGCATTTTAAGGACTTAACGGTCCGTGCATGCTATAAGGGCCTGCCGGCCTGCTGGATGTCTTCGTCGTGCTTGTTGTACTGTCGTTGTGTAATGCCGTTGTATATGCCTTTGCTTGTGCTTGGTGTCGTTAGATGCCTGGTGCTGCTGCTTGTAAGATGTTGGGTATGCGTGAGGTGTATAATTGAGTAGGGGTGTTCATGTAGGTGTTGGTGTAGGTCTCGTGAAAGAGCGTCTGTGTAATGCTTGTGCTTGAACTCGCCGAGGAGTGTCTATGCTTGGAGTGAAATGCTTGGAGTTAGGTGTATATCGAGAGTGCTTATGCTTGGGCTCGCCGAGGAGTGTCTATGTAGTCGTAATTGCATATGATTGCCTTCCGTTGAGGAGAAAATGATGTAATGCTCGTGAAGAGCGTTCGTGCTTCTGCTTCTGTACCGTGTATTAAATGCTTAATATACGCGTATGGCGGACTGTAGGTGACGCCTTGACCCAAGCACGGGGCGTACTTGGAGTTGTATTAGGGCCAGGATGAATTAGGAATTCAAAAGTAGGCGTAAAACGAGAAAAATCCGAGAAAAACCACAGGCAGAAACCGCATAGCCTTATGCGGTTCATGGTGCAAACCACATAAGGCTATGCGGTTTGCCATCATGGCTGTAGGGGGTTATATAACACGAGTTACACCGTGTTTGTTGCTCATTATATCACTTTCGGTTTTTCACTCATAAAAACACCATTTTTCGATTTCTCAACCGTTTTTGCTCATTTTTCTTGCGTTGTCTTGTTATGGCATCAGGTAATGCTCCATTTTGACTTGCTTTTACGTTATTTGTCGTTGTAGTTAGCTAGTTTTGCCTTGAAATGTTGAAAAGACGGGTTTTGAATGAAAACCCGATTTTTGCTTGAAATTTGCCGTTTGAATGCTTGAAGTTGACGTCATTGTGTTGCATTATGCCATGTGAACGTGTATGTGTGAATTGATTGTGATTTAGACCGTCTTTGTGTGAAAAACGTCCAAATTAGGTTTATTTTGTGTAAGAGGTGTATTTGCATGGATTTTGTGAAATAAGGTAAGACGTGAGGTTGTATTTTGTGTAAGAGGAGGCTAAAGGGAAGATCTAGCCACCGGGCATAAATTTAGGGATTTAGGAATGCTGAATTAGACCTTGTTAATGTAAAAGGGCTAATTGTAGTGCAAATGCGAAGCTCATGCCAAATGAAGCAGGACAAGGACCTTGCTAGACTCCAAATGGACAAAATGAACGTTTATATAAAGCGATGTGAAGTGACCTTAATCATTTTAACATTTCAAACGACTCAAAAATGAATTCGACATTAGTTAGAACCGTTTAAGTCAACGCTAAAGTATGCGTAAAAAAGTCCGTGTTACATCACTGGGTTTTGTTTGGGAGGGTACGGATATGGGTATCCACAGAGCCCCCAGTTTGACTGAGCTCAGACTAGAGCGCTAGTCAAACTCCACGACCATATCCGGACCATTACAGTCTCGATACAGTCAGCGGAACGAAGCATGTGTCCATGGGTGAGACGAGGACTTCGAACCGGGCTAAACGGGGAGGGGCGTGCGCATTTTAAGGACTTGGCGGTCCGTGCATGTTATAAGGGCCTGCCGGCCTGCTGAATGTCTTCGTCGTGCTTGTTGTTGTTTGTTGGTGCCTTTGTATATGCTTGGTATCGTCAGATGCCTGGTGCTGGTGCTTGTAATGTCATCGTATTGCATGTGTTGAAATGTAAAGGGGGCTAAAGTGCAAGGTGCATATGTTTGCGTGAGGCGTATAGGGGCGTTTATGTAGGTGTTGGTGTAGGTCTCGTGAAAGAGCGTCCGTGCAATGCTTGTGCTTGAACTCGCCGAGGAGCGTCTATGTAGAGTGAAATGCTTGGAGTTAGGTGTATATTGCAGAGTGCTTGTGCTTAGGCTCGCCGAGGAGTGTCTGTGTAGTCGTAATTGCATATGATCGCCCTCCGTTTGAGGAGAACATGATGTAGTGCTCGTGAAGAACGTTCGTGCTTCTGCTTCTGTACCGTATATTGAATGCGTATGGCGGACTGTAGGTGACGCCTTAACCCAAGCACGGGACGTACTTGGAGTTGTATTAGAGCTAGGATGAATTAGGAATCGAAAAGTAGGCGTAAAACGAGAAAAAACCGAGAAAAGCCAGGGGCAGGAACCGCATAAGCTTATGCGTTTCAGGGGACAAACCGCATAAGCCTATGCGGTTTCCCCCGTTGGCTGTAAGGGCTATATAAAGCTCGAGTTGAGCCGTGAGCATACTTCACTATACTCTTTCGGTTTTTCAACTCTAAAAACGCCATTTTTCGATTTCTCAACCGTTTTTGCTCGTTTTTCTTGCATTGCCTTGCTATGGAACGAGGTATTGCTCCATTTTAACTTGCTTTTACGTTATTTGTTGTTGTAATTAGCTAGTTTTGCCTTGAGATGTTGAAACGACGGGTTTTGAATGAAAACCCGAGTTTTGCTTGAAATTTGCCGTTTGAATGCTTGAAATTGACGTCATTGTGTTGCATTATGCCATGCAGGCATGTATGTGTGAATTGATTGTGATTTAGACCGTCTTTGTGTGAAAAACGTCCAAATTAGGTTTCGGGCCCGAAAACGAACCCGGAATTTCCGACCCGGAATTTCAATTAAACTTCGGTGTAGGATGCCCATAGTGTGTATAGCATGCCTATAACGTTAGTTTTGCGAAAATGTCGAGCTAAGGCCTTCAAATCGCCGTCTTAAGTCGTAGTTATACGGAGTAATTAAGGCGAATTGGGGGTTTTTGATCGGAGTGACCAAAATGCAATTGCTTGTAATGGGTTGTTGTTGGGGACTATTATGGCGCGTAGAAACCATAAAGTTGTAATTTTGAGGTGTAGAGAACGGTTTCCGGCTTAATTACGAATTAGGCCTAAAAATGCTCTGTAGGGTGTATAGTGTAATGTGTTGATGGATGTATATGTATTATTGTGGGTATTATTTGTGTGTATTTGAGTATGTGTATGCCAAGTTGTATGCTTGCATGTATTATAGCTGTATGTATTGGTTGTGTTTGGTTGCAGGAGAAGATTCTAGTCGTGTTACGAGATCGAAATCTCGTAGGAGTGCTAGTTCGAGGACCGAGGGAGCCTCTAGCTCGAGTGGCTTGAGGCGTACGCGTAGTGAGAGGGATGCTGCCCTTCGGGAGAGTTCGCTAAACTACTACCGGGGGTTTGTCAAAGAGAGCTCCATTCGTTGGTATGTGTCTTGGTGGGGTATTACGGCGATTACGGCGCCGTCTGTTGCGAATGCGTCTCGTGGATTGATGTTGTGCGGGTTTGAACGAGGGGTGTGGATTCATCCTCTGCGCTTGAAGAGGCAAATCGGGCTTGCTCAGACCATACCCGAGCAGGATACTCAGGTTGGAAGGGTTGTTATGCTAAACAACCAAATGATCGATGCTTGGATCCGAGGATGGTCGGACCGTGTTACTTGGGCTGTTCCGGAGCATATAGAGTCTAGTCATGTTACGGACTTCTATACACGGTGGTACCGTTCCAATGATCCTCAGGAACGGGAGAATCAAAGGAGGAGGGAAAAGAATGGGCCGAGGCCCTCCTTGGCGTATGAGGCGGTGCGCGAAAGAAGGGACTATGGTGATCTTTGTACTGTTAGTGCAGGTGCTTCTACTTCGAGACCGGCGCGGGAAAGGCTTGGACCGAAGGTGACTGTTAGAGATCGTTTAGGGTCAAGTGTCGAGGAGCCCCCAGTCGAGAAGGATGAGGATCCGATCGAGCCCCCAGGTTTTGAGAGATCTATTCCCGTCCTTAGTTCGAAAATTGTGGCGGATCGACCCCTTGAAGAGGAAGAGGCTAATCCGAAGCGTCAGAAGACGGCTTGAGTAGTTTGCTTTGTTTAGTTTAGAAAAATTCCTTTATTTAAAAACATGTTTTAGATTTGAATAAAGGGCTAAGGAGGCTTGTTCCTAGCTCATTTCTAAATTGCGAGAAATTCTACATAAAGTAATAAAATAGAATTAATTTGCTTTTGCCTTGTCTCGTTGCTTTCTTTTGTTTTGCTTTGAAATGTTCTCGACCTTTTTAAGCTTTGAACATTCGTATTTGTTTTCAAATCCTCGACTTTTTTAAGCTTTGGACTTCTCTGTTTGATTTGTTTGTTCCTAAGTCCTTGACCTTTTTAAGCTTTGGACTTGGATTGTTGTTTTGTTTTGTGTCGACTGTGCTCTCGACTTTTTTAAGCTTTGAGCGTGTCTTTTGTGAGTGCATTGCCCTTGACCTTTTTAAGCTTTGGGCGTGCGTGCTAGGAAGTTCGGTTGTGCTTTTGACAAGCTGCCTACGTATCCGTGTTTTTTTTTTTTTTTTTTTTTTTTTTTTTTTTTTTACGGAATCAAACCGGCGTAGTTCGTGTGATTCGGTTGAGCTCTTTGCAAAGCTGCCTACGTATCCACAGTGCGTGGAATCAAACCGAGCGTAGTTCACCCATGCGAGAGTGAGTTTTGTTTTTGAAATACATTGCAAAATTGTTTGTGTTTAGGGGTAGTATTTCTTGAGTTGATCAAGATTTGTTGGTAATCGGAAGTCCTGACCGTCGAGGTCAGTTAGTTTCACGGCTCCTCCGGGAAGGATTTCCTTGAACAAGTACGGTCCGGCCCAATTGGGTTTGAATTTTCCTCTTGGGTCGACTGGTAATGGTGCTCGGACTGATTTAAGCACTAGGTCACCCACTTTGATGTTTCGTGGCTTGACCCGTTTGTTGTAGGCGCGTTGTAGGCGAGATTGGTACATTCGGACTGTACTTAGTGAATGTAACCGTCTTTCGTCTAACAGGATGAGTTGTTCGTATCGTTCGCGTGCCCATTCGGCTTCAGGAATGTCTGCTTCCATGAGAATTCGAAGGGATTGCATCTCGATTTCTACAGGTTGAACGGCTTCCATCCCGTAGGTTAGGAAATAGGGTGTCATGCCTGTGGGTGTGCGGATGGTTGTGCGGTATCCCCATAATGCAAATGGGATCTTGTTGGGCCAGTCGTGGCAGGTGTCGATCATCTTTTTGAGGATTGATACGACGGTTTTGTTTGCTGCCTCGACCGCGCCGTTAGTTTGTGGTCGGTAGGGTGATGATTTGTGTCGTTGTATCTTGTATTTGAGGAGAAGTGGTTCGACCTCTCCTTGGAAATGTGTGCCTTGGTCGCTTATGAATTCGTGAGGTATGCCGTAGCGACAAATGATGTTGTTTTGTATGAATTTTGCAACCTCTTTTGTGCCTAGTTTGCGGTATGATGCGGCTTCGACCCATTTGGTGAAATAGTCGATGGCCACGAGGATGAAGCAGTGTCCTCCTGCTCCCACGGGTTGAACTTTGCCTATGACGTCAATTCCCCAGGTTGAGAAAGGCCATGGCGAGGTCAAACTGTATAGTGGTGAAGGAGGGATGTGTTGTACGTTTGCAAAAATTTGACAATTGTGGCAATGTTTGACGTACTTTCTTGTGATCGGCTTCCATGGTGGTCCAGTACCATCCTAGCCTTATGATTTGTTTGCACATGGCTCGTGCGTTCATGTGTGGTCCGCACTCGCCATCGTGTACTTGGGACATGATTTCGTGTCCCTTTTTGTGATCGACACACAAGAGTAGTATGCCTTGAGGCGTCTTTTTGAGTAGTTTGCCCATTTCCATCACGAATTGTGATGATAACAGGCGTAGGGCTCGTTTGGCCCGTTTGTCAGTGTTCGGTGGGTATTCACCGTTTGTTTTGTAGTTGATGATTGCTTGGTACCAAGGGTCGGTTTGTTCTTCCTCGGTTTCAATGTCACAGATGTAGGCGGGTTCATTCCGTCGTTCCACGACAATGGGTAGCGTTTCCATTCCCGGGGGTATATTGATTAGTGACGCGAGTTTGGATAACGCGTCGGCGAATTGGTTTTCCTCGCGTGGGAGGTGTATGAATTCTACGTGATAGAATTCGTTTATGAGCTCTTGTATTTTGTTTTGGTATAGTGCCAGGTTTTCATTAAGTATCTTCCATGCTCCGGATACTTGGTTGATTATGAGGGAGTAGTCCCCATAGACTCTTATATTGCGGGCGTTGAGTACAAGCGCTGCTTGGAGACCGTGCAACCACGCTTCGTATTCTGCGGCGTTGTTTGTAACGTCAAAATCCAGTTTGATGGATAAGGGGGTGTGTTCGCCATTCGGGGATATGAGAAGTATTCCTACTCCACATCCTCGATAGTTTGGAGGAGCCATCAGTATAACTCCCATTGTTCTTGGTTGATGTTGTAAATCCGGTAAATGCCTGGAAGGGATGTCGTGTCGATGATTGGTTCTTTCGTTGATTGCATTTTCGGCTAGGAAATCGAGACCGCTCGTCCCTTGATTGCTTTGAGAGTGCGTGCTTAAGGTCGGGTCGGCTAGGAGCAATGTCCATCTGGCCATTCGTCCGTTAAGCACAGGTTTCTCGAAAAGGTACTTTACGGGGTCCATTTTGGAATAGACCTTCGTCTGGTGTGCTAGTATATAGTGACGGAGTTTTTTGGATGACCATACCAATGCTAGACAGCTCTTCTCGACGGGTGAATATCGAGTTTCGTAATCGAGAAATTTCTTGCTAATGTAGTAGATTGCAAGTTCTTCGCCGTTTATTTCTTGAGCGAGCATGGCGCCCATGGCGGGAGGTGTTGTTGTAAGGTACAAGGACAGGTAAATCCTTTTGGGGCGGTCGTAGAACTGGTGGGTTAGTTAGCAATTCCTTGACCTTGTCAAATGCTTTTTGACATTTTTCGTCCCATTCAACGTGGTCGGTTTTCTTGAGTTTCTTGAAAACTGGTTCACATATCGTGGTGAGTTTGCTAACGAAGCGTGAGATGTATTGGATTTGGCCCAAGAAACTTCGAATTTCGTCGAGGTTCTCCGGGGGTCGCATTTCGAGAATTGCTTTGACTTTCGAGGGGTCGACCTCGATGCCTCTTTGGCTCACTACATGTCCTAGTAGTTTACCGGATTTAACTCCAAAAGTACATTTTTGGGGGTTGAGGCGCATTTTGTATTGTCGTAGGCGTGTGAAGAACTTGCGGAGGTTAGTGATATGACCACTTCTCTTCTTTGACTTCACGATCATATCGTCGACGTAAACTTCGACTTCTTTGTGCATCATGTCATGTAAAAGGGTTGTAGCGGTGCGTTGGTATGTTGCGCCAGCGTTGATTAGGCCGAAAGGCATGACCGTGTAGCAGTATGTGCCCCACGGTGTAATGAAGGCCGTCTTTGCCATGTCTTCGAGTGACATTTTGATTTGATTGTAGCCTGCGTAGCCGTCCATGAAGGATAGGAGGGCGTGATCGGCGGTGTTGTCGACTAGGACGTCCACATGGGGTAATGGAAAGTCATCTTTGGGACTAGCTTTGTTCAAGTCGCGAAAGTCAACGCATACTCGAATTTTGCCATTCTTTTTCAGGACTGGGACCATGTTTGAGACCCATTCAGGATACTCGATGACTTGGATGAAACCGGCTTGTAGTTGTTTTTCGATTTCTTCCTTGACCATAAGGGACCATTCGGGACGTAGTCTTCTTAGTTTTTGCTTGATGGGTTCGTAACCGGGTTTAATGGGGATGCGGTGTTCGGTGATGCTTCGTTCGATGCCGGGCATGTCTTTGTATGACCAAGCGAATATGTCCTTGAATTCGCTTAGGAGTTGTGTGAATTGGGTGCGCTCGTGTTCGTCTAGTGAGGCTCCTAATTGTAGTTCCTTGGTTCTTCGGGGGTTCCCACGTTTATGGTTATGGTTTCCTCGATGATTGGGTCTTGTGTTTTGGGAAAAGACAAGGTTTGCAATGTATTTGTTTAATGATTGATTTGTTTGTTCATTTTCGCGTGAGTTAGTGTCCTTTGTATTTTGTGTTTTGCTTGTTGTTTGTTGATTTTTGTTTGTTTGTATTTTGTTGTTAGCTTGAGACAAGACGTAGGCAAATTTATTCATTTCATTATTTTGAAGAAAATTATTCGACAAGTCAGAAAATTGCTTGGAGCTAGCCTCCGTAAAAAGGAAATCTAAACTAAAGCTAGAGTCTAGGATAGATGGGTCGACAGATGACCCGACACTAAGAGCGTTAGAATCTAAAAGAATTTCTTCTTCTTCTTCTTCATCGTCTTCTGTGCCGCTGGAGCTGCTTGAGCTGCTTGAGTTGCTTGAGTTGCTTGAGTTGTGATGTAAATTGCGTCGTTGCTGGAGGAAGGTGTGGTTTTCCTCCGAGGTTTCTTGATTCTTCCTTGATCGATAAGATCTTGGATGGCATGTTTGAGTGTAAGACAACTCTCGGTGCTATGCCCCATGCCCCGGTGGTATGCACAGAAGGCGTTAGGGTCCCATGATTTTAATTTCTTTCTCATGGGTGGCTCGTTAATAGGTCCAATTGGCGTGAGGTAGTCTTTTTCAACTAATTTTTGTAATGCCACAGCGTAGGGCATATAGAGCCTGTCAAAGTTCCTTGCAGAGCCATGCGAGTTGTGTATTTTTCGTCCTTTAAGAGTGCGTTCTCGAAGGGTACTTCGGTAGGCGGGATCTTCGTAGCTAGATGTGAGATCCTTTTCGATGCGAGTGCCAATTTCGATGAGATGTTGAAGTTACGGCGTGGCGAAGTGAAAGTAGTATCGCCCAGCGGGTCATGGTGAAGAGGAAAGTGGATATGAGTTCATCTTCGTGTGGGTGATCCGGCACTCGGGAAAGTAGTTTCCTCTACTGTGCAAGATGTTTGACGAAGCCTTCGTTGTCCTTCTGACGAAAAGCTTCAAGGGTGTCGAGCGAGACTGGGTTGCTAAGTTCTTTTTGGACGCGACGTTCCAAACGTTCGACTGCGGTGCGATGTAGAGCTTTTAGGTGATCGATGTCTTTCGCAAGTTGATTGATGTGGCTTATCACCTCGTCAGTGGGTAGCCAGTATTCGTCGTCTTCATCATCAGACCAGTAAACTGCATTGACTTGGTCGTCGGAGGGTGTGATTAGGTAAGAGCAATCTAGTATAGGGATTGATCATACGAAGATGGCGTGGTCGCCGAGCGGGTTGTCATTATTTGATGGCTTGGTGGGTTGAGATGGTTTGCTGAGCTTTCCTTGATCGATCAGATCTTGGATAGCGTTCTTGAGCCTAAAGCAGCTCTCGGTGTCATGCCCCTTGCCTCGGTGGTATGCACAGAAGGCATTGGGGTTCCAAGATTTAGGCTTTTTGTCTTCGGGCGGCTCGCTAGTAGGCCCGATCGGTTGTAGGTAGTTCTTTTCGACCAACCTTTGGAATGCCTTGGAGTAGGACATCAAGAGAGGGTCGAAGTTTCTCTTAGCCTTAGGAGGTGGCGAGAAGGTAGTTGCGAAGGCATCAAGGGTGTCATCATCAAGGTTACCGACGGTGCGATTTTCGTCGTTCTTGACCGCGCGGGAGGACTTGGAGGAGCTCCCCTGATAGGCATGGCCGGTGTATTTAGCCATGGTGCCGGTCCTAAGGTCGTCTTCGATTTGAGTGCCGACCTTAGTTAGTTCTTTGAAGTTCTGAATGTTGCTGTACCTCATGTAGAATTGGTACACGGGTCGCAGGTTATTTATGAACTTCGGTACGAGCTCGTCTTCGCGGGGACGGTTGGGGATTTGAGCGCTTAGCTTTTTCCAACGAGTGAGATAGTCGGTGAAGCTAAGCCTTCATTGTCCTTTTGAGATAGGACTTCTAAGGTGCGAATTGAGACTTGAGTGTCTTCATTGTCTCGGTACTGTCGGTCGAACTCGACTGTGAGTTCTTCAAAAGTGGGGACCCGTTGTGGGTCTAGTGAGTAGAACCATGTCTTCGGCACTGCTGCTAGAGAGTGCGGGAAGAGAGTTAGCCAATGCTTAGCGTCGACCCCTTTGATGGCCATTTGGGACTTGAAAGCTCGGATGTGAATGATCGGGCTCTCATGTCCTTGGAAGATAGGAAGATCACTAAGGGCGAGCTTGTTTGGGAGCTCATCCTTAATGCTAGTAGGCACGTTCTCATTCTCTTTGTGGATAGAGTAAGTGCTTGAGACGTAGAGCCTCTCCTCCATAGCTTGGAGTTTCTTAGCGTGCCTATCGGCTTCCTCCTTAATCTTGAGTTCCATTCGTTCCACCTCGACGGTATGGTGGGTCAAAAGGCTCTCAAGGTCGTGATTCGACTTTGTGACTTGGTCACGAGTCACGATAACCGTCATTGCCGGCCATCTTGCGGGTGTAGGTTCGTTTTTTGTATGGGATTATTACACGATGCTTAGTACGGCGAGTATCCAGCTGAGGCCTGCATTTCACTTTGCATATTAGTGATACGACTCGACCCACTAGACTCACATCCATTTTTAGGCATTCATTTTAGCTCATTTCTTTGTTTAGAAAGACCTTTCACTAGCCGAAAATTAAGCAAAAAAAACGCAAGAAACCCGTTTCAAATAAAAAATCCAACCGTTGTTTCCATGGCCGTTATTTATAATAAAAAACAACGCAAAAAAAATATACGAAACCGTTATTTATACTAAAAATAAGATTTTCTAAAAATTTCAGAGTTTACATTAAAAAAAACGGTTTTGTTAAAAAAACCGTTGTTTTTAATAATTAAAAAAAACGGTTTTTTAAAAAAACCGTTATTTTTAATTATTAAAAACAACGGTTTTTTAAAAAAACCGTTATTTTTAATTATTAAAAAAAACGGTTTTTTAAAATTTTTTAAAAAAAAAAAAATTAAAATTACGAAATTGCTATAATTACATATAAATTATCAAAATACAAACAATTTATATAAATTATCAAAATACAATTAATATAAATTATCAAAATACAATTAATATAAATTATCAAAATACAATAATATAAATTATCAAAATACAATTATATAAATCGTTTATAAAAGCTAAGATACTTGCCTTTTTATATAGCTAAATACAAATTTTCCCCGCATATCTCGTTCCTCTCAAATCTGAAAAACAACAAGAACAACAAGAACAAGAAGAACAAGAACAAGAACAACAACATACAAGAACAACAAAAACGTAACAACAACAACAACAAACAAAACACGACCGTAACAACGGCATTCAAACGCATGCACACACACACATACACATACACATACATACATTCATACCTACATACAAACAACATACATACATACAACATACTCTCATATACACATACATATCAAACAAAAAACGAAATTAGGGCATAAAAAGAATGAAGAATACATAAAACGAATGAAAAACGAACCTTTTAAAATTAGATTAAAGAATACGAATGAGAAAAATGAAGTAGAAGAGAGTAATATAATATTGAAGTAGAAGAGAGTAATATACGAATGAAAAAAATGAAGTAGAAGAGTAATATAATATTGAAGTAGAAGAGAGTAATATCTGAATGAAAAAAATGAAGTAAAAGAGAGTAATATAATATTGAAACTAATATAAATGAAGCAGGAAAAAAAATATAGTACGACAAAAATAAAAAACGTTTGATCTTCCTAGCAGCGCCAAATTTGAAAAAAATATAAAACATAAAAAAAAACGGTTTTTAACATAAAAACCGTTTTTTATAATTAAAAACCATTTTTTAAAAAATTAAGTAAAAAAAACGGTTTTTAACATAAAAACCGTTTTTTATAATAAACAAAAAAATCGGTTTTTATGAAATAACCGTTTTTTTTAATGATAATTAAATATAACGCTTTTTTAATTACGTAACCGTTATTTAAAGTCTAACTAAAAACAACACATTTTAATAAAAACCGTTATTAATATCCCTCCCGTTGTTTTTAATGATTTTTTCGTTGTTTTTAGTGATGAGTTTGATTTGGCGCCTATAATTTTTACAACGGAAATTTTAATTGCGTTGTTTATAATATTATAAACAACGGAAAGGTTAATTTGTGTTGTTTTTGCTCCGTTGTTTTTGCTCAGATTTGTAGTAGTGTTTTTTGTTTTGAAAAGAGGAGATTTTCGAAAAGGTTTTAGCTAAAGGAAGCTTTTGAAACGAGGATGCGTGCGCACATCTCGCCTCGATGTTAAAAGATTTTGCTTTGCATCCGTGGAACTGATATCGGTGATTTGCCGAGGTCAGCTCGAGTCGGATGTGTAAAAGAAGAAGGCTTCGGCTCGAGCAAGTCGAGTCGAGGATGTTAAAATAGAATCTACGCCGTATGACCTAGAGGATTGAAATCCACGAGCTCGGGTTTTAATCCTTGCTCGGGTTTTTGCTTGTTAGTGAAAAAGGAGAATTTCAAGAAAGCTTGTTTCAAAAATTCGCGATAGTTTTGTTTGAAAAGTGTTAGTTTGTTAGATGTTAGGTTCATTTATCTTTGAAACGTTTAAGTGGGTTTTCGAAGATATGAATGCAAATGCTTATTTTTAAAAAGACCATAGAGTGCATAGCCTCGAACTTGTACGTATAACTCAAAAAGGGGTGAAAATGAGTCAGTCAGGTACACCTCCAACTACCTCGAGTACGCTTCGGCAGATACTTAACCCCTTCATTTCCTTACGCCGGGGCGATAGGTTTTCTGAAGGGAGCACTTGGGCGGTCGAGATAGCCGTTTACGGCAAGCCGTGGAGGGGCGAGAGGAAAGTTAGTCCGGCATGTGCTTTATCGAGTGGACAAGCCTGCATGTGGGAACCTGTAGGTACCGGGATCTGTCCATGGAACCACTAGACGTCTTGCTAGGGCCGTAAAGTTAAAAAGATTAAGTACAAAAAACCTTTAAAAACTATTTTGGAGCCGCCACTAAATTATGAAGGAAATTTAGAACCCGCCTCCGTGTCCTCATGCTCAAAGACACGTCTTAGAGTTCAAGGCACGTCGACACCTATCCGTCTAAGGTTATTGTGAAACCTGATTCGGATTCGGGTGAGGGTACTTTTCTAAAGCATAAATCAAAATAATGTTTTTATGAAAGATCTTTTTGGAAAAGCCTATCAAAAGATAGCCTCTACTAGACTTGAGAACAATGCAAAGAATGATACATGAGCCTAAGTAATACGCTACGTACAAGTGCGATAAAGATGTAAAATAATGCAAAAAGAGATTGTTTAAAACCCTCAGTTAAGCATGCTTAACTTGTTAACGAAAACAGTTCAGTTTAATGACGAATTCATTTTAAGTGATTTAGATGCAATAAGAGGATTTGCTAAATGCATGCAATAAAATAAAGTTCAATTAGCCATTGATTTATTTTAGAGAGGTCAGTTGTTTATGCGACTTTGGAAAGGTGTTACGAATAGGGTGTGTATTCGAGGTGCATGGCCGCCTTATGAAAAGCAGACTCGCGTACCAAAGCCGGGGTGAGCCTAATGTAGGCCCTTGCTAGTCTAAGAAGTAAAGAAAGACCCTAATCCATGGTAGGATTAAGTATTACCTGTCTCGAATCAGGAAACTGGCAGCGCTTCGCTTCAAAGGGGAGAATTCAACACTAGAAAAATGAAGAATTCAAAGGTGTTTATGCGTGAGGCTTTGAGAGAGTTTTGAGGTGTGAATTGTGTCTTCTGTTCTGAATTATTGTTGTTGATTATTGTGTGTTGAACGAATGAATGAAGGGTCGTATTTATAGTGTAGAGTTCGGCAGATTTTAGGAAATCTAGGGATAAAACCGGACGTAGGAGCATGAGGCTCCTTGCGGCTACTGGGGCAATCGCAACACGTCTTGCGATAATACTTACCAATCGCAATGCCCCTTGCGATTGGTAGGGCGGGCAAGATACTCTTTTCTCCGTATATTTCCAAATTATCTTTTAGGATTATACGAAATAACCTTGCTTGAGCTCTAAGCTACAGTTGCTAGGGTTTGTTTTAGGGTTTATCCTGGACCTTGGGAAGCGGGCCAGGCATGGGTTTGGGCTCGGTTACGGGCGAGCCACGAAAATGTAAAAGGGGTGTATTTTGTAGTATTTTGTGAAATAGGACATTCCGTGAGGCTATCCTAAGGGTTTGCTAACGCTAAAGGATGGTTTTAGCGACTGGTCCTAGATTTAGGGATTTTTGGGAGAATCGAATCAAACCTTGTTAATGTAAAAGGATCAACTAGACTTGAGGTGTGTAAAAAGAGTGTGCGCATGCCAGTTAGGACCTGAACTCGAGACGAGCTAGACTCTAAACCTAAGGACACTAAAAGTGATGACCCATAAAGAAAACTCATTTGCATTTTAAAACATTTAACTCGAATTCGTCATAATTAGGACCATTTAAGTCAACATAAAAGCATGCAATAAAAGTCCATTGTTACATCACTGGGTTTTTGGCGGGAGGTGCGGATTTGGGTATCTACAGAGCCCCCAGTTTGACTGAGCTTAGGACTAAAGCGAAAGTCAAACTACGACAACATCCAGGACCGCTCTGATCTCGATGCCATCGGCCTTGAGTATGTGTCCATGGGTGAGACTAGGACTCCGAACCGGGCTTATTCGGGGAGGGACAAACATGTTTAGGGACATGACGGTCCTTGCATACTCGTAAGGGCATGCCTGCCTGTTAATACCTTTGCGTGCTATTGCTGTTGCTTGTCTTGTAAAAGAGCGTGCGTGCTTAGTCTCGTAAAAAAGAGCGTATATGCTTCATGCTTCGTGCTAGTGCTTTTGCTGGTGCTCATCTCGTAAAAGAGTGCTTATATCCGCCGGGAATTATCGTCCGAGGAAAATGCTCATGTCTAGTGTATACGCAAAGGTTGTGTATAGTGCTTCAAACTCGTTTAAGAGTGTGGCGGACTTTAGGTGACGCCTTAACCGAGCGACGTAACGTGAAAAACTGTTAAAATGGGCTAAAAGTGGACTAGAAGTCCATATTTGGCCTTGAAATGAGAAAACAACGAAAATGCCCAAAGTGGAATCGCATGGCGTCCTTGCGGTTCTTCCCCAAATCGCATGGCGTCCTTGCGATTAGGGTCTTGGGCTTTCTGCTGCTATAAAACACGGTTTGCACCGTATACTTACTCCATTTCCCATTTTTACGTTTTTCAATCTTAAAAATCGTCCCTTGCGATTTCTAAACCGTTTTCGCTCGTTCTTCCTGCTTTACTTCAAAATGGATCAAGGTAACACTCCATTTTACTTGTTTTTATGTATTTTGATGTTGTAAATTGTTAGATCGTCCTTGAAACGTAGAAAAGACGTTTTTAATGAAAAACCGTCTTTTGTCTTGAAATTCGCCGTTTGATCACTAGAGAACGATACCATTCCCTTGTATCATGTTGTTCTTGAATGTATGTGTGAAATGTATACGGTTTGAAACGTTCTTGGACCATTTTCGTATGAAATGGTCCCGACCAAAAATCGGACCGGATTTTCGGTCTCGGAATTGCAATTAAACTTCGCCATAGGTTCCCCTTGGCTAGTATAGTATGTATATGGTGTTAGTTTTTGAAAAATGCTAGTAATCGTCCCTTAAACTGAGGTTTAAAGTCGATTAATACGGAGAACTTAGGTCAAAATTAGGGGTTTTTGATCGACAAGTCCAAAATGCGATTAATTGTTCTGGGGTGTAATTGAAGGTTAATGTGGGGTATAGAAACCATCAAGTTGAAATTTTGATGTGTATTGAGCGGCTTTTGGCCAAATTGTGAATTGAGCCTGAAAGGGCTCTGTGTAGGGTGTTCTTTTGAATTGTTGTTACTTCTGTGATCTGTCTTGTGTTTTTATTGTAGATGAGGATTGGTCTGGACCTCCTACGACGAGGGCTCGTGCTCGTCGGAGTACTGGTTCTAGTGCTGAGGAGCCTACGACTCCTGGCGGTTCAATTTGCGTCGTACTTTTAGCGCGAGGATCCTTCTCCTGGATCTATTAACTTTCCGACCGGAGGGTCGTGGGCGAGGCATGGGCACCCGTGGGCGTCCTGGTGGTGCCATTGGTGAGGAGGAGAGAGAGGTAGAGGCCATGGAGGTGGGCGAGTCTTCACAGGCTTCGGGGTCTCGTGCTAGGGGTCGTGCGAGCCATGGTCCGCGTGTTGACCGTCCTTTCGCGAAAAATTGGGACGGCCACACCCTGTTGGCGGACCGTGAGCGTCATTTGTCATATCGGGCTCTTAGTGGGCTCGAGGTTGGATATATGAGGACGTTTTCTGGTATTTCATCCGTCATTTGGGCGTATCGAGAGGTTTTGTCTCCCGGGGCGAGGGAGAGAGTAGATAAGTCTTTCCTGGGCCCGTTGGTTGAGCGTTGGGTCCAGATTATAGATAGCCGGACCACGGCGAACTTGAGGGTTATCCGGGCATTCCTTGATAGATATTGGGATACGACCACGACGTTCCATTTGCCGGGGTTCGAAGCAGGTATTACCTTGTCTGCATATGCTATTATCACGGGTCTGCCCTTTGGCGACCGTGACATGGACTTCAGTTTGGCACCGCCTATTGACGACAGCGCGGTGCTTGATGCTATTGGAGCTGGTTTGGAGGTGCCTTAGCAGGGGAAGGCGCCTAACACTGTTAAGACGAGCTACATCATGGAGTACTTTGAGGGGAAGACTCAGCATGGTCCTGAGACTTGGAGCGACGAGCAGAATGCTCGTATGTGGCTCTGGTGGTTCGTTAGCTCTGCCTACTTCGGCGAGAAGGGCGAGCGGGCTGCTACTTCGGTGTTAATGTATCTTCTGGACTGGAGTGCGATCGGGGCATATGACTGGGTGTCCCCGGCCCTGGGCTTGTGCATCCGTTTCTGCATGGATGCTGTTAGGCCACGGAAGATGGATGGGGGGTCTAGGATTCCCATCGTGTCTCCTGGCTTGTTATTAGAGGTACGTTGTTCTTTGTCTTCATTTGATCTGCTCAAAACGTTGTTCACTTGTGCTAACTTGTTTTATGTTTCTTGTGTAGTGTTGGATCTACAGTCACTTCCCTTTCTTCCTCCCCGAGTCGGCCATTGCCATGGAGAAGAAGTACCCTGCGGTATGGACTTGGGAATGCGTGCGGTAGTGTCGAATACCGGGTCGTATGACCGTTCGGGACCGGTGAGCAGGTTGAGAGGTGGTCAGGTATGTACTGAAACCTTCTAAATAGCATGTATTTAGATGATTTTGCTTGAAAAAGGTGTTTCACGTGTTTCTTCTTCTTCTTCTTGTAGTTCCGTCCGCGTCCATGGGAGCAGTACACGGACGTTCCTGAGGGGTTGTGGGTGCGTTTCCAGGAGCGTGACTCGGCGGTTGTGCCAGCTCTGGCCCGTATGGGTATGTTTGGTATTTGGGTGGCGTTTGGCGATCCAGGCGAGGTATCGACTTCGTCGTGCCACTTGATCCTCCCAAAGTTCTTTCGAGACGCCGAGTCTTGAGTCGGCAGAGACAATTTGCATCTTGAGAGAATCTGATAATCTCTTTCTTCGTCAGCTGGATTATGCAGAGTTTGCGAGGGGTAGGTTGGCTAGTGGACCCATCGAGGTATGTCTTGCTCTTGTGTAGGGTAATTTTCAAAAAATTTCCCTAGTTTTTCAACAAAATTTTTCTAACTTTGTTGTGTCGTGCTTCATGTTGCAGGTGCCTGACGCCGACCTGGCGTTCCAGCCCCCAGACTTCCCTTTGATGGTGGAGCATGGTGACGCCGGGGCACGGGAGACCTTCCACGTGCCTGAATATCTGCCGGCAATTACGGATGCAGGGATGGAGAGTTGGGGTGATAAGGTTAAAAAGGTATGGCTTCGTCATTGATATCCTATGTAAGCCCCCAGTTTGACCGAGTTAGTGGTTAACGAAGGGAAAACTTAAATTCTGGGTCGGGTTTTGTATTACTCCCCTGAGTTTGACTATAGTTTAATGAAACTGGAGTCAAAATGGAGTCTTCGTTCTTGTTTTTGGTTTGGAAGTTCAAGTTCGAGGTTTAGCCCCCGTAGTTTGTCTTAATTTAGTGTATAATTAAAGCAAAATGGAGTAAAACGCGCTTGAAAATGTCTTGTGTAGGTTGCGAAGGACGTCCACAAGAAGTTGTGGCGGGCAGCCCATCGCTGGAGGATGGCTTGGGCGAAGCAAGCAGCTGAGCTTTGTCAAAGTCGGGCAGAGGTGGCTCGGCTTCAGAGGGAGGTCGCGGAGCTTCGTCGTCGTCATCCTTAGTTGCTTCATTTCTTGTTACTTGAACTAGTAGTTGTTTCTGTCGCACCTTTGATTTCTTCATGTACCTGTTTAGTTAGTAGCTAGAAAAGATTTGAAAATGATTCCCGAGTGGGAGACTCTGCTTTGAAATGCGTTTTGTTGAGAATGCGTTTGAAAAAGGTTCATTTTAGATGTTAAAAATTTCGAAACGAGCTTTAAAACGGACCATAAAATGAAATGTGTTATGGTTGGATCGATCATCGTTTGTGATGGATCTATGTGTGATTGTTTGTGATTAGGCCCGACATAAAGAGCCCAATTAAGACGTGTGTCGTAATTGTGTGTATACTAGGATTTGGAAAGTCGAAGATATGGAAATTTGGGGATAACGCCGCCCCTAGGAGTCGCAACATATGTTGCGGATGCTCGAGGTAATCGCAAGCTGTCTTGCGATTGGCTCCTCCAATCGCAAGGCTTCTTGCGGTTTGGACTGCCGGTTTTATCATCGAATTTTCCTAATTCGAGATTTCGTGTTGCTATATAAAGAGGGGAGGTGCGAGGCATAATTCTCATTCAATCTCAACTCTTTTCTTTGCTTTTTTTTTTTTGTATTCCCTTAAATAGCTTAGTATTTTTAAGAATATTTTTGTTGTTTTTGAAGAATGGACCATTTTGATGGTCTTTTGAAGCGGTGGACTTCTTCCCTTAGTGAATCGGTGAAAAGGGCGTTGTCTTTGACTGGTGCGGGTGTCTTCATAGGTTTTAGGCGGATCTTGGCGTCGAGATTGACTTTCTTGGCGCTTGTCTTGTTTATTGGGATCCTAGGGTGCATGTTTTCAGGTTCCCGGGGGGTGAGATATGCCCGTTGTTAGAGGAGTTTTCGGCTATAGCAGGATGGTCTAACCGTACTACCCCAGTAGCGGTTAGGAGTGAGTTTGGCTTTAATGGGAGATTACGGCAGTATCTCTCAATGACTAATGCTCATGTGGAAGGGTTGTTCGAAGGGGGTGTAGTGAACATGCGACGATTGTGCGAGCGTTACATGAACTTGAATGACGTGAGCATTTCTGCTCGCTCTAGGAGGAGAGCTTTAGGGTTCTGCTTGTTGCATCGGTACTGCTTTGCTGGGTCTATGGAGGACGGTGTGCATGGCCATGCTAGGTATGCACGGGTCATGGAGGAGATGGAGCTGGGCCACGATCCTTCGGCTTTGATCCTAGCTGAGATTATATTAGGCTTGGACGACCGTCATGCAAATCGTCTAAGCTCGTATCGTGGATGTGCTAGGATCCTGCAGATATGGTTGATGGAGCGTCTTCGTATTTTGGCTCCACCGGGAGGTGATGTGTATGTTCCTGCGGGGTTGACTACTCGTACTATTTATTGGGCTGTGCCTCGGGAGCGGTCGGTAAACTACTTCCAAGGGTTTGTTCGGGAGAGGATGATAAGGTGGGTCGTGTCGTGGTGGTCCATTCGACACATCACGGCACCATCAGTTGCGGATGCGGCTAGCGGGATAATGCTGTGTGGATTTGAGCGAGGCGTGTGGATCCACCCACATCGGTTAAGGAGGCAGGTTGGCCTAGCTCAGGTTATTCCAGCGCAGGATACTCGGATATGCGAGTCGGTTGTTCTGAAGAACCGGATGATTGATGCTTGGGTGCAAGGGTGGTCTAGCCGAGTGACTTGGGCTCGGCCGGCTGGTTCTGAGACTACTCGTGTCTCGGACTTCTATCGGAGGTGGTGTATTTCTTTGGATGCTCAGGATAGGGAGAATATGCGATGACGCGTACAGCCGGGTCCAAGGCCGTCGTTGGCGCATCTGGCGATGCGTGGTAGGCGGGACTCTGGCTGACTTGGCGAGCTCGAGTGTGGGAGCGTCTTCCTCTAGGCCACTTGAGGAACGACTCGGGCCTAAGGTGACTGTGCAGGATCGCTTGGGTGAGAGGGTTGAAGATGCGGATAGAGAAGGCCCGATTGAGCCCCCAGGATTCGAGAGGGGTATTCCGAACCCAGTGATTGCTTCGGTAGTTGTTCGTGCGCACGCGTTTGAAAGATGAAGAGGATTCTCAGAGCGTCGTAGGAAGAGTACTTAGGTTTAGACTTTAAATGTTTTATTCAAAGAAATTCTGCTTATTTAATTGTTCAATGAATAAAATGAGTTTGAAAGCTAGTTTTAAACTCTTTATCTAAAATGTAAACATTTTCAACATTCATGACCAAATAAAGAAAGTGTTTGCCTATTGTCTCGTCTCTTTGCTTATTTTGCATATATTTGTTCGTTTTGAGTCTTCGACCTTTTTAAGCTTTAGACTTGCATTTTGTGTTGACTATGCTCTCGACCTTTTTAAGCTTTGAACGTGTCATTTTGTGTGGACTATGTTCTCGACCTTTTTAAGCTTTGAACGTGTCATTTTGTGAGTGCATCGCCTTGACCTTTTTAAGCTTGAGCGTGCGTGCAAGGAAGGTCGGTTGTGCCTTGAAAGAGTTGCCACGTATCCGTGCTTTACACAGAATCAAACCGGCGTAGTTCGTGGGTTTGGTTGAATCTTTTGCAAGATTGCCTACGTATCCACAGTGCGTGGAATCAAACCGAGCGTAGTTCATCCGTGCGTGATGTTTTTTTTTTTTTTCGTTTTTGTTTTTGAATACATCGCAAAACTGTTTAAAGCTTAGGGGTAGTATTTCTTAAGCTGGTCAAGGTTGGTGGGTAAGTTGAATTCTTCACCGTCGAGGTCGGTTAGCCTTGCGGCTCCTCCGGGAAGGATTTCTTTAACCAAGTATGGTCCGGCCCAATTAGGTTTGAATTTCCCTCTTGGATCGGCGGTGTGGGGCCCTAGCGGTTGAGGACTAGGTCACCTACTTTAACGTTGCGTGGCTTGATTCGTTTGTTGTATGCGCGTTGTAATCTTGACTGGTACATGCGAACGGTGCTTAGTGAGTGTAAGCGCCTTTCGTCTAGGAGATTAAGTTGTTCGTATCGTTCGCGTGCCCACTCTGCTTCTGGAATGTCTGCTTCTATTAGAATCCGAAGTGATTGCATTTCGATTTCTACGGGCTGTACTGCTTCCATGCCATAAGTTAGGAAGTAGGGTGTCATCCCGGTTGGCGTGCGTATTGTGGTTCGATATCCCCACAGGGCGAAGGGAATTTTGTGCGGCCAATCGTGACAGGTGTCAATCATCTTTTTGAGGAAGATGACCACGGTTTTATTTGCAGCTTCTACCGCTCCGTTGGTTTGGGGTCGGTATGGTGATGACTTGTGTATTTGGATGTTATATTTGGTGAGGATGGGTTCGACTTCTCCTCGGAAGTGTGAGCCTTGATCACTGATCAGCTCATGAGGTATGCCGTATCTGCATATGATATTGTTTTGTATGAAGCGAGCGACCTCCTTTGTGTCTAGTTTACGGTATGACGCGGCTTCGACCCATTTTGTAAAATAGTCGATGGCCACGAGGATGAAGCAGTGTCCTCCTGCTCGGCCAGGGTGTACTTTTCCTATGGCGTCGATTCCCCATGTCGAGAATGGCCATGGCGATGTGAAATTTGTCTGAGAGGTGAAGGGGTACATGTTGCACATTTGCGAAGATTTGGCGATTGTGTGATGTTTGACATATTTTGCACGATCGGCTTCCATGGTGGTCCAATACCATCCTAGCACGAGGATTTGTTTACACAGGGCTCGTGCGTTCATATGAGGTCCGCACTCGCCATCGTGGACTTGAGACATAATCTCTCGTCCTTTTTTGTGGTCAACGCACAGGAGTAGTGTACCCTGGGGCGTTTTCTTGAGTAGCTTGTCCGCTGCCAGCACAAATTGTGATGCTAGAAGTCGAAGAGCTCAAATGCCACGCTTGTCGATGTTGGCGGATATTCTCCGTCTCGTTTGAAGTTGATTATGGCTTGGTACCAAGGTTCATTTTGTTCTTCCTCGGCTTCGATATCACATATGTATGCGGGCTCGTGGCTCCGTTCCTGGCGATGGGAAGGGTTTGCATTCCTGGGGATGTTTAGTAGTGACGCTAACTTAGATAGAGGCGTCAGCGAATTAATTTTCTTCGCGAGGCAAATGTAGGAACTCTGGCGGTGGAATTTGGCGATAAGTTCTTGAATTTTGCCTTGGTATAATGCGAGGTTTTCGTTGAGTATCTTCCATGCTCCAGATACTTGGTTGATGATTAGTGAGGAGTCTCCGTATACTCGTAGATTCCTTGCGTTTAGTATGAGCGCGGCCTGTAGTCCGTGCAGGCATGCCTCATATTCTGCGGCGTTGTTTGTCACATCAAAGTCTAATTTGATTGAAAGGGGCGTATGTTCGCCTTTTGGGGAAATGAGCGATATTCCTATCCCGCATCCTCGGTAATTTGATGAACCGTCGAAATACATTTCCCATTGTTCTTCGTCTATGTTGTATATTCCTTCGTCGGGGAATGATGTGGTGTCGGTGATGTGTTCTTCGTCGACTGCGTGATTGGCGAGGAAGTCTGACACTGCCCGTCCCTTAATGGATTTAAGGGGAACGTAGACAATATCGAACTCGGCTAAGCGGTCCATCGTGCCATGCGTCCATTGGGCACGGGTTTCTCGAAAAGATATTTAATGGGGTCCATTTTCGAGTAGACCTTCGTTTGATGTGCCAGCATATAGTGACGGAGCTTTTTGGATGCCCACACTAATGCTAAGCAACTTTTCTCGACGGGCGCGTATCGAGTTTCATAATCGAGAAACTTCTTGCTGATGTAATAAATCGGATGTTCTTCGCCGTCGACTTCTTGGGCGAGCATGGCGCCGCGAGCTTGGCGCCCATTGCGGTTGATGTTGTTGTGAGGTAGAGTGACAAGGGTAGGTCCATCTGCGGTGGTCTTAGGACTGGGGGGTTGGATAACAACTCCTTCACCTTATCAAATGCTTGCTGACACGCTTCGTCCCATTCTTCGTGGTTAGTTTTTCTCAACTTTTTGAAGATAGGTTCGCATATCATGGTTAGTTTGCTTATGAAGCGGGAGATGTATTGGACTTGGCCCAGGAAGCTTCGAATTTCATCCAAGTTCTTGGGTGGTTGCATTGTCATAATTGCTTTTATTTTTGAGGGGTCGACCTCGATGCCTCTTTGGCTTACTACGTGTCCTAGTAGCTTGCCGGATTTGACTCCAAATGTGCATTTTTGGGGATTGAGGCGCATCTTGTACTGGCGGAGTCGTGTGAAGAACTTGCGGAGGTTTGTGATGTGATCACATCTTTCTTTGGATTTGACGATCATGTCGTCTACGTACACTTCGACCTCTTTGTGCATCATGTCGTGTAGGAGTGTAGTTGCGGTGCATTGGTAGGTTGCACCTGCGTTGATTAGGCCAAAGGGCATGACTGTGTAGCAGTATGTGCCCCATGGCGTGATGAACGTCGTCTTGGCCATGTCTTCACGGGCCATTTTGATTTGATTGTATCCTGCATACCCGTCCATGAAGGATAGAAGGGCATGATCGGCGGTGTTGTCAACCAGAACGTCTACGTGCGGTAGTGGGAAGTCGTCCTTTGGACTTGCCTTGTTTAGATCGCGGAAATCGACGCATACTCGTATCTTGCCGTTTTTCTTCAACACTGGGACCATGTTTGAGACCCAATCCGAGTACTCGACGACTTGAATGAAGCCGGCTTGTAATTGCTTCTCGATTTCTTCTTTGACCATAAGGGACCATTCGGGTCGTAATCTCCTTAGTTTTTGTTTGATGGGTTTGAAGCCGGGTTTGATGGGGATGTGGTGTTCGGCTATGCTTCTGTCAATGCCGGGCATGTCCTTATATGACCATGCAAAGACGTCCTTGAACTCGGTTAAGAGCTGGGTGAAGTTGGTGCGCTCATCCTCACTTAGGGAGGTGCCTAGTTGTAGTTCCCTTGGTTCTTCGGGGGTTCCTATGTTAATGGTTATGGTTTCCTCGACGATTGGGTTCTGTGTTGGGTTGTTTAGAATGTTTGCGATGTATTTGATTAACGATTGTTCATTTGTTAATTCATTTTTGTTGCACGGATTTGTTTGTTGTGTTGTTTTGTTCGTTTGTTCGAGTTTTGTTTGTTGTTTATTGTTTAGTTGTTTGTTTTTAGTTTGAGACGAGTCATAGGCAAACTTATCTGTATTATTCATTAAAGAAGAAAAATTGTTTGACAAATTAGGAGAAGAGCTGGAGCTAGCCTCCGAAAATAAAAAGTCTAAGCTAAAACTAGAATATGGGTCGACAGATGACCCGACACTTAGAGAATTAGATCCTAGAAGAATTTCCTCCTCTTCGTCGTCTTCGGTGGTGTTGTTGCTTGAAGCATCCTCGCTCGAGTCTTCACCATTTTGCGAGGTTATTTTGTCAAAGAGGGGTCCTTCCCCTGTAACAAGTTGATATTTGTGGCCCTGGGAGTCAGTCCACTTGGTAATTTTATACCAACCGTTCAAGGTTTTATCGGCGACATCGGTGATGAGGTCATCGGGGTTGAAGCGACGGTCTCGGAGGATGGATGAGACCAAGTCTTCGTTAGTTTTGTTTGTAAAGGGAAGCCCGCTTTCACTAGCGAAACAGTGTTCTTGAGGCTTGGTGGAGTTATCTCGATCGTACTCTCCCCCTGAGATGAAGTATTTACTCATGTCAAATGAGTATTTTGGGAGGTTGAATTTCCGCGCGAACTTGCGCTTTTTGACTTCCTTAGTCATTTGTTCGAAATCTCCTTCCTTTGGTTTGTAGCCTAGTGTGGATACCCATATCCGTACCCTCCCAAACAAAACCCTGTGATGTAACACGGACTTTTATTACGCATGCTTTAACGTTGACTTATACAGTTCTAACTAATGTCGAATTCATTTTGAGTCGTTTTAAATGTTAAAATGTTTAGGTCGCATCACATCGCATGTAAATAACGTTCATTTTGTCCATTTGGAGTCTAGCTAGGTCCTCGTCCTGCTTCATTTGGCATGAGCTTCGCATTTGCACTACAATTGGCCCTTTTACATTAACAAGGTCTAATTCAGCATTCCTGAATTCCTAAATTTAGGCCCGGTAGCTAAAACCGCTATTTAGCCCCCTCTCACACAAAATACAGCTTCACGTCTTAGCTTATTTCACAAATCTATGCAAATACACCCTTTTTCATTTTTCCGGGTCTCGGGCCCAAAACCGAGCCCAAACCCAAGCCTTTGGCCCGCACTCCAAAGCCCTGCACATCATAAAATATCTCAGAAATATCTCAGCTCTTTTCTTGGCACACACGCACGAAATTATACTGTATCTTTCAAAGATTTTATGCAACCGAAACTTGGAAAGCAGCCCTAAAACCAAGCCATCAAACCGCATGACCTTATGCGGTTTGGTGAGGCAACCGCATAAGGCTATGCGGTTTGCCCTGGCAACCGCATAAGGCTATGCGGTTTCCAGGCCTGGTTTTATACCCCAGTTTCCTAATTTCTCCGAGGTTTTTAGTATATATACAGCCCTATACCTCGACCTCAGATCATACTTTCACAACATCTTTCAACACACAATTCACAACACACAAATCCTCTTTCACAAAAGCCTCACGCACTCAAATCCTTGAGTTCAACACACCATCCCGTGTTGAATTCATCCTCCTTTCTAGTTCAAGAAGCGAAGCTCTGCCCAGATCTGAAGCGTCAGGACAAGGTAGGTACCGATCCACTTGGATCAAAGCTTTTTCTTATTTTCTATGGACTAACAAAGGGGTCTACACTCTAGCGCCCCAGGCTTTGGCACCGAGCGCTTGCCTTCCAAGTGTTCTTATTACTTCGGGTACACTCCATATCCGATGACACGCCAAAGTCGCATAAGCAACCGACCTTATAAAATAAACCAATGGACAATTGAACTTTATTTTATTTGCATGCATCTTGCACCCTTTCTGTCTTGCATTAAAATCAACTTAAGCAATGAATTCGACCTTTAATCAACTGCTTCGTTAACAAGTTAAACATGCTAAAGCGAGGGTTTTAATCAATCTTTTAGCAGCTGCATCTGCATTCTTTTACAAACTTATCGCACTTGTACGTAGCGATAACATTAGCTCAAATATCATCTTACAAGGATTGTTCTAGGTCAGTAGAGGCTATTTTTACATAGGCTTTTCTAAAAGGTTTTCATAAATCATTATTTGAATTTACTCTTTTTCTAAAGTACCCTCACCCCGAATTGAATCCAATCTGGTTTCACAAGCCTTAGATCTAGGGGTGTCGGCGTGCTCCAAAATCTAGGACATGTTTTTAACTTAGAACATGGTAGCAGGTTCCTATTTTCCGCGATAAATAGGTGGCGACTCCATAACAGTTCTTAAAGGTTTTTTTAAACTTAATCTTTTTTAACTTTAAAATCCGCCCTTAAGCAAGACGCCGAGTTGGGTCCCTCCCGGGTTCCACAGTTTGGCGACTCCGCTGGGGAGATCTTATTTTTAAAACTTAAAACTAGCTTTTTCTTTTTAAAAATAAAGAGGTGAAACTTGAAAGCCTTGAACAATCCTTGTATACATATTTGAGCTATGCACATTCGTTTAGAGTCCATTCCTTTTGGAATCTAGGCACCCTTTACACCCTTGAGAGGTGGTTCCAACACGCAGGCTTGTCCACTCGATAAAGCACGTGCAGGACTAACTTTCCTCTCTCCCCTCCACGGCTTGCCGTAAACGGCTATCTCGACCGCCCCAGTGCTCCCTTCAGAAAACCTATAGCCCCGGCGTAAGGAAATGAAGGGGTTAAGTATCTGCCAAAGCGTACTCGAGGTAGTTGGAGGTGTACCCGACTGACCCTTTCACCCTTTGAGTCATACGTACAAGTTCGAGGCCATGCACTCCATGGTCCCTTTTCAAAATGAGCATATGCATTCATATCTTCGAAAACTCGCTTAAAACGTTTCAAAGATAAATGAACCTAACATCTAACACCTTTTCAAACAAAACTATCGCGAATTTTTGAAACAAGCTTTTTCAAAACTTCCCTTTTTCACTAACAAGCAAAAACCCGAGCAAGGATTAAAACCCGAGCTCGTGGATTTCAATCCCCTAGGTCATACGGCCTAGGTTCTACATTTAACATCCTCGGTTCGACTTGCTAATCACTCTCGAGCCGAATCCTTCTTCTTTTACACATCCGACTCGAGCTCACCTCGGTAAATCACCGATACCAGTTCGACGGATGCAAAGCAAAACGTTTTAACATCGAGACGAGACGCGCGCACGCATCCTCGCCTCAAAAGCTTCCTCTAGCAAAACCTTTTTCGAAAATCTCCTCTTTTCAAACTTAAAAGGTCTTTCTAAACAAAGAAATGAGCTAAAATGAATGCCTAAAATGAATGTGAGTCTAGTGGGTCGAGTCGTGTCACTAATGCAAAGTGAAATGCAGGCCTCAGCTGATTACTCACCATGAATCGCATCATCACCCCTTCCTTCAAACGCTCCTCAAAGATGGCTAACCTCAACAAGCTGAAAACCCTCCGTCACCGCATTGATCAGCTCACCAAAAACATTGACAACTTGAAGGCCTTGCACCAATTCGAAGTTGCACGCTTGGAACAACGCTCCAAGGCCGACAAGCATGTCTCCCTCCACACTCTTGTCACCCAACTCCAAAGGGACGAGGAAGATTTTACCCAATATCTCGTCCGTTGGAGAGGATTACTTACTCGGGTTCCGAATCCTCCGCACGAAGACGAACTCATGTACACATTTCTCGGTAGCCTCGACCCGAGTGGCGGCTGTTTTGATTACTGGCGGCAGGAATTTCAAGAACTCATTGAAATTGCCCTCGGAGCCCAAAGCAACCCCACAATCTATGACAACCCGCAATCTTCCTCGGATCAAGCACGTCATGGATTGCTCTACTTGGTCACACCCACCAACAACCAAATCAATGGGTGCAGTTCGGTGATGGCGAAGGCGAAGAGTGGCCACCCACTAACAAAACGGTAGCTCAACTCTCGACTACTCCTTCCTCGAATAAAAACAAAAGCAACAAGAAGGGAAAGAAAAGAAGGGCAAGCAGCCCGAAAGCAAAGATCAAAAAGAAAAGGGCGAGCAGTCCGAAAGTAAAGATCAAGAAGAAAAGGGCAAGCAGCCCGAGAAGGAAAACCAAGACGAGGTTTCACACCTCACACGCTCTGGTCGTCCTTATCAAAATATTTTCCGCAGATGAACATGCGGAAAAGCAAGCTGCGGTAGAAAGGCAAGGCCGTAGTCCAGGAAGACGCTCCTTCCACAAGCACACCCTCTACATCCACAGCAATCCCACCACCAAACACGAATGAGGTGCTTCAAAAGCAACTCGCTCGCACAAAAGCCGATGTTTCCATCTGGGCCCTTTTACGAGACTCAGCTGAACATAGGAATGCATTCATTCGCGCCCTGCAAATAGCATGTGCAGATCTTTGAGATCTCTCAGGACAAATGGTCGACCATGTCACTAGGGATTGGTTCTGGAGCTATCACCTTCTCAAACGACGATCTCCCGCATTTGGATCAAACCACAACCTCGCCCCTATACATCGGCGTCGAATGTATGAAGAAAACTTTGCCGTGTCCCTTGTTGATATGGCTCTGCGGTCAATGTTTTACCATTGGCCACCGCACACCGCCTCCGCTTATCCGACAAAGACTTCACCCCAAGCATGGGCCAGTCAAAGCTTTCGACGGAACCCGACGTCACGTGAAAGGAACCATTTCTCTTCACATACGCACTGGTCCCGTAGAAAGAAAAGTCGAGTTTCAAGTCATCGACATGACCCCTTCCTATAACATACTCCTGGGACGACCATGGATTCACTCCACCAAGGCCGTAACTTCTACTCTACATCAAAAGGTTAAGATCCCTCTCAACGAGGAAGTCATAACCTTGAATGCCTCAAACTTCCGAGCCCTTTTCGATACACCAAAAGAGCCCAATGCTGCCGAAATCGTGGCTGAACCCGCAGAAGACTTATGTGGTTTCGACTTTGAGATCGGCGCCATCACACGCATGCCAATCAAAACCTACAAACCCTTCAAAACAACAAACAACAATAGCCTTTGGCTCACCATGGGCCTAGGCTACAAACCCAAGGACTGTGACCAAGAGCGAATGGTCAAAGAAGTCCAAAAACGAAAGTCAACCCACAAGGTTACCCTACAACCTTACATCCTTGATTTAGACGCATATTTCACCCCAGGAGGAAAAGTCGACGGAAATACCTCCCTTCGAGACCTCATCCACACATCCGAAGCCTGCTACTCTAGTGAGGTCGAGCATAATGCACCTCGGACCCCACCGGGCATCAGAAATGAAGAGATCGTCGCCACTATTATGCGCGATCGACGTTTTGACCCTAACCAACTGATAGCCGACGCCACTGATAAAACCCTTAATGGATGGTATAAAACGCTGAAGTGGACCGATGCACAAGGCCACCATTTTCAGCTTATCACCGGTGAAGGACCACTTTTCGACCACATCACCAACCTCAAAAACAAAGAGGCAAGCACCCCAAGCAACTCAAGCACCCCAAGCA
This sequence comes from Dianthus caryophyllus, assembly GCA_023091065.1. NCBI lineage: Eukaryota > Viridiplantae > Streptophyta > Magnoliopsida > Caryophyllales > Caryophyllaceae > Dianthus > Dianthus caryophyllus. Next base: position 25,088,554 of record CM041519.1, on the reverse strand, counting down.
ACTCAAGCACCCCAAGCAACTCAAGCACCTCAAGCAACTCAAGCAGCTCAAGCAGCTCCTCAAACAGCGAAGAAGAAGAAGAAGAAACTCTTTTAACTTCTAATGCTCTAAGTGTCGGGTCATCTGTCGACCCATCTATCCTAGACTCTAGCTTTAGTTTAGACTTTCTTTTTACGGAGGCTAGCTCCAAGCAACTTTCTGAATTGTCGAATAATTCTTCTCAAAATAATGAAATGAATAAATTTGCTTACGCCTTGTCTAAAGCTAAAACAAACAACAAAGCACAAACACCTAACAATCAACAAACAACAAACAAATCAAAAGACACTAACTCATGCGATAAAAATGAACAATCTCTAAACAAATACATTGCAAACATTGTTTCTCCCAAAACACAGGACCCTATCATCGAGGAAACCATAACCATAACCGTGGGAACCCCCGAAGAACCAAGGGAACTACAACTAGGAGCCTCACTAGACGAACACGAGCGCACCCAATTTACACAACTCCTAAGCGAATTCAAGGACGTATTCGCTTGGTCATACAAAGACATGCGGCATCGGCCAGAAGCATCGCCGAGCACCGCATCCCCATCAAACCCTAAGCATAAACCCATCAAGCAAAAGCTAAGAAGACTACGTCCGAATGGTCCCTTATGGTCAAGGAAGAAATCGAGAAGCAACTACAAGCGGTTTCATCCAAGTCATCGAATATCCTGAATGGGTCTCGAACATGGTCCCAGTCCTGAAATAGAATGGCAAAATTCGAGTATGCGTTGACTTTCGTGACTTGAACAAAGCTAGTCCCAAAGATGACTTTCCATTACCCCATGTGGGCGTCCTAGTCGACAACACCGCCGATCACGCCTCCTATCCTTCATGGGCCGGCTACGCAGTTACAATCAAATCAAAATGTCACTTGAAGACATGGCAAAAACGGCCTTCATTACACCGTGGGGGACATACTGCTACACAGTTATGCCTTTCGGCCTAATCAATGCTGGCGCTACATACCAACGCACCGCTACAACCCTTTTACGACATGATGCACAAAGAAGTCGGTTTACGTCGACGATATGATCGTAAAATCAAAGGAGAGAAGTGGTCACATCACTAACCTCCGCAAGTTCTTCATTCGCCACGACAATACAAAATGCGCCTCGACCCCCAAAATGTACTTTTGGAGTTAAATCCGGTAAACTACTAGGACACGTAGTGAGCCAAAGAGGCATCGAGGTCGACCCCTCGAAAGTCAAAGCAATCCTCGAAATGCAACCCCCGAAGAACCTCGACGAGATTCGAAGTTTCTTAGGCCAAATCCAATACATCTCACGCTTCATCAGCAAACTCACCATGATATGTGAACCAGTTTTCAAGAAACCCAAGAAAACCGACCACGTTGAATGGGACGAGGAATGTCAAAAAGCATTTGACAAAGTCAAAGAATTGCTAACTAACCCGCCGGTTCTGCGACCACCCCAAGAAGGTTTACCCTTATCCTTATACCTTACAACAACACCCACCGCCATGGGCGCCATGCTCGCTCAAGAAGTCAACGGCGAAGAACACGCAATCTACTACATAAGCAAGAAGTTTCTCGATTACGAAACTCGATACTCACCCGTCGAGAAGAGTTGCCTAGCCTTAGTATGGTCATCCAAAAAACTCCGTCACTATATGCTAGCACATCAAACAAGGGTATATTCCACAATGGACCCCGTAAAATACCTCTTCGAGAAACCTGTACCTAACGGACGAATGGCCAGATGGACATTGCTCCTAGCCGAATTCGACCTTAAGTCACGCACTCAAAGCAATCAAGGGACGAGCAGTCTCCGATTTCCTAGCCGAAAATGCAATCACCGAGCAACCAATCATAGACACCACATCCCTTCCAGACGACGGGATTTACAACATCAACCAAGAACAATGGGAATTATACTTTGATGGTTCATCCAACTACCGAGGATGTGGAGTAGGAATACTTCTCATATCCCCAAATGGCGAACACACACCCTTATCCATTAAACTGGACTTCGACGTAACAAACAACGCAGCAGAATACGAAGCATGCTTGCACGGTCTCCAAGCAGCGCTTGTACTCAACGCCCGCAATATAAGAGTCTATGGGGACTCCTCCCTCATAATCAACCAAGTATCCGGAGCATGGAAGATACTTAACGAAAACCTAGCATTATACCAAAACAAAATACAAGAGCTCATAAACGAATTCTACCACGTAGAATTCATACACCTCCCACGCGAAGAAAACCAATTCGCCGACGCGTTATCCAAACTCGCGTCACTAATCAACATACCCCCGGGGATGGAAACTCTACCCATTGTCGTGGAAAGACGAAACGAACCCGCATACATCTGTGACATCGAAGCCGAGGAAGAACAAACCGACCCTTGGTACCAAGCAATCATCAACTACAAAACAAACGGTGAATACCCGCCAAACATCGACAAACGGGCCAAGCGAGCCCTACGCCTATTATCGTCACAATTCGCGCTGGAAATGGGCAAACTACTCAAAAAGACGCCTCAAGGTACACTTCTCTTGTGCGTCGACCACAAGAAAGGACACGAAATCATGTCCCAAGTACACGATGGCGAGTGCGGACCACACATGAACGCACGAGCCATGTGCAAACAAATCATAAGGCTAGGATGGTACTGGACTACCATGGAAGCCGATCAAGAAATATGTCAAACATTGCCATAATTGTCAAATCTTCGCAAACGTACAACACATCCCTCCTTCACCACTATACAGTTTAACCTCGCCATGGCCCTTCTCCACATGGGGCATCGACGTCATCGGCAAAGTACAACCCGTAGGAGCAGGAGGACACTGCTTCATCCTCGTGGCCATCGACTATTTCACCAAATGGGTCGAAGCCGCATCGTACCGCAAGCTAGGCACAAAAGAAGTCGCAAAATTCATACAAAACAACATCATTTGTCGCTATGGCATACCACACGAGTTCATTACCGGCACCATGACCAAGACAACTGGGGGCTGACGCTTCCTATCAAGAATCAAATCTTTACAACGAAAAATGGGATAATTTTTCGCATTTTTGAAGACACCCAAGCCATAAACACCCACATCAACATCTACGGTTGAGCGACACCTTTAGAACCGCTACAAACAGGAGCATGCACGCTAAAAGCATAACACTTTCAAGTATGCATCAAACAACAACCACCCGAGCATAAGTCCAAGCATCCAAACACCAACCACTCGAATATACATCCCAAGCACCTCGCATCCAGAGTCCGAGAGATGAGTATTACGTGAATCCAAACGAATCGCAATGATACCACGTCTCATGGTCGAAGCAAGCGAAATTGAAGATCTCGAAAGAAAAATCGCGAGTTCGAATATTTCCGGATTTGAAACCGCAACATGTGCGAATGAGTTCAAGCTTAAAGTCGCCAATAGATGAGAGATTCCCCGGAAGAGTCACTAGTCTACAGGCAATTTCCAGAGCATGTTTTGTTCCACGTTTTCCCCTCATTTTTCTTCATACACGCAAGCTTTCATGGTTAAGGCGTCACCTACAGTCCGCCACAAGCACTAGCACATACATCATGCGCTATGCCTTGGTTAAGGCGTCACCTACAGTCCGCCATACTCGTGTGCTAAGCATTTAATACACGGTACAGAAGCAGAAACATGAACACTCTCCACGAGTCCTTACACCCTCTTACACGTCCCTGTGAAGTATCGCTTCCTCCCCATGGAGTCCACACACCTATACAGACATTTCCTACGGAGTCCAAGACATACCCTTCAACTTCCCCAATGGAGCATAAACACCAGACATCTACACCAGCACATCCAGCAAGTCAAAGCTTCTACACCAACTACAAGACGCAAGCACATACATGAGCACCTACACTCTCCCCAGACGATAATTCCCGGCGAATCGACACCTGCACCGCTACAAGACTAAACAAAGATCATCCTTCCACAAGGCCAAACAACTACAACTACACCTACGCTCCTCGGCGAGACCATACCCATACACCCTTCCCGGCAGACTAGTACAACACTAAGCACCTGCGCTCCTCGGCGAGACCCAAAGACGACATCAACAAATGGGCATCAAAGAACGACAACGGCACTACACGACAACGAGCATTTACATCACCTTCTCCTCAACGAAGGGCAATCAACTGCAGTAACAACTACATAGACACTCCTCGGCGAGCCGAAGCACAAGCACTCCGCAATATACACCTAACTCCAAGCATTTCACTCTACATAGACGCTCCTCGGCGAGTTCAAGCACAAGCATTACACAGACGCTCTTTCACGAGACCTACACTAGCACTTATCCAAACATCTTACAAGCATATGCACCCTGCACTTTAGCCCCCACGCATTGCAGCACATGCGCTCTTTCACGAGACCATACGAAGACGCTACAAGCAGCAGCACTAGACAACGACATCAACATCAGCAAAGGCATTAGCAGCAAGCACGACGAAGACACTCTGCAGGCCGGCAGGCCCTTATAGCATGCACGGACCGCCAAGTCCTTAAAATGCGCACGCCCCTCCCCGTTTAGCCCGGTTCGAAGTCCTCGTCTCACCCATGGACACATGCTTCGTTCCGCTGATCATATCGAGACTGTAATGGTCCGGATATGGTCGTAGGAGTTTGACTAGCGCTCTAGTCCGAGCTCAGTCAAACTGGGGGCTCTGTGGATACCCATATCCGTACCCTCCCAAACAAAACCCTGTGATGTAACACGGACTTTTATTACGCATGCTTTAACGTTGACTTATACAGTTCTAACTAATGTCGAATTCATTTTGAGTCGTTTGAAATGTTAAAATGTTTAGGTCGCATCACATCGCATGTAAATAACGTTCATTTTGTCCATTTGGAGTCTAGCTAGGTCCTCGTCCTGCTTCATTTGGCATGAGCTTCGCATTTGCACTACAATTGGCCCTTTTACATTAATAAGGTCTAATTCAGCATTCCTAAATTCCTAAATTTAGGCCCGGTAGCTAAAACCGCTATTTAGCCCCCTCTCACACAAAATACAGCTTCACGTCTTAGCTTATTTCACAAATCTATGCAAATACACCCCTTTTCATTTTTCCTGTCTCGCCCAAAACCGAGCCCAAACCCAAGCCTTTGGCCCGCACTCCAAAGCCCTCAGACATCATAAAATATCTCAGAAATATCTCAGCCCCTTTTCTTGGCACACACGCACGAAATTATACTGTATCTTTCAAAGATTTTATGCAACCGAAACTTGGAAAGCAGCCCTAAAACCAAGCCATCAAACCGCATGACCTTATGCGGTTTGGTGAGGCAACCGCATAAGCCTATGCGGTTTGCCCTAACAACCGCATAAGGCTATGCGGTTTCCAGGCCTGGTTTTATACCCCAGTTTCCTAATTTCTCCGAGGTTTTTAGTATATATACAGCCCTATACCTCGACCTCAAATCATACTTTCACAACATCTTTCAACACACAATTCACAACACACAAATCCTCTTTCACAAAAGCCTCAAGCACTCAAATCCTTGAGTTCAACACACCATCCCGTGTTGAATTCATCCTCCTTTCTAGTTCAAGAAGCGAAGCTCTGCCCAGATCTGAAGCGTCAGGACAAGGTAGGTACCGATCCACTTGGATCAAAGCTTTTTCTTATTTTCTATGGACTAACAATGGGGTCTACACTCTAGCGCCCCCCCGGCTTTGGCACCCGAGCGCGCTTGCCTTTCAAGTGTTCTTATTACTTCGGGTACACTCCATATCCGATGACACGCCAAAGTCGCATAAGCAACCGACCTCTTAAAATAAACCAATGGACAATTGAACTTTATTTTATTTGCATCCATCTTGCACCCTTTCTTTTGCATTAAATCAACTTAAACAATGAATTCGACCTTTAACTGAACCGTATTCGTTAACAAGTTAAACATGCTAAACTGAGGGTTTTAATCAATCTTTTTGCATCTGCATCTGCACTCTTTTACAAACCTTATCGCACTTGTACGTAGCGATAACATTAGCTCAAATATCATCTTACAAGGATTGTTCTAGGTCAGTAGAGGCTATTTTTACATAGGCTTTTCTAAAAGGTTTTCATAAATCATTATTTGAATTAACTCTTTTTCTAAAGTACCCTCACCCCGAATCCAATCTGGTTTCACAAGCCTTAGATCTAGGGGTGTGGGCGTGCTCCAAAATCTAGGACATGTTTTTAACTTAGAACATGGTAGCAGGTTCCTATTTTCCGCGATAAATAGGTGGCGACTCCATAACAGTTCTTAAAGGTTTCTCCAACTTAATCTTTTTTAACTTTAAAATCCGCCCTTAAGCAAGACGCCGAGTTGGGTCCGATCCCGGGTTCCACAGTTTGGCGACTCCGCTGGGGACATCTTATTTTTAAAACTTAAAACTAGCTTTTTCTTTTTAAAAATAAAGAGGTGAAACTTGAAAGCCTTGAACAATCCACGTATACATATTTGAGCTATGCACATTCGTTTAGAGTCCATTCCTTTTGGAATCTAGGCACCCTTTGCACCCTCGAGAGGTGGTTCCCACATGCAGGCTTGTCCACTCGATAAAGCACATGCCGGACTAGCTTTCCTCTCGCCCCTCCACGGCTTGCCGTAAACGGCTATCTCGACCGCCCCAGTGCTCCCTTCAGAAAACCTATCGCCCCGGCGTAAGGAAATGAAGGGGTTAAGTATCTGCCAAAGCGTACTCGAGGTAGTTGGAGGTGTACCCGACTGACTCATTTTTCACCCTTTTTGAGTCATACGTACAAGTTCGAGGCTATGCACTCCATGGTCTTTTTCGAAACAAGCATTTGCATTCATATCTTCGAAAACTCGCTTAAACTTTTCAAACATAAACGAACCTAACATCCAACAAACTAACACTTTTCAAACCAAACTATCGCGAATTTTTGAAATAAACTTTTTCAAAATTTCCTTTTTCACTAACAAGCAAAAACCCGAGCAAGGAATAAAACCCGAGCTCGCGGATTTCAATCCTCTAGGTCGCACGGCCTAGACTCCACTTTTAACATCCTCGACTTGACTTGTTAACCACTCTCGAGTCGAATCCATTCTCTTTTATACATCCGAACTCGAGCTCACCTCGGCAAATCACCGATATCAGCTCGATGGGTGCAAAGCAAAACCTTTTAACATCGAGACGAGATGTGCGCACACATCCTCGTCTCAAAAGCTTTCCTTTAGCAAAACCTTTTCGAAAATCTCCTTTTTCAAGCTTAAAAGAGTTTTCTAAACAAAGAGATGAGCTAAAATGAACGCCAAAAATGAACGTTGGTCTAGTCACGTCACTAACGTGCAAATTTAACCCACACAACCTAATCCATTCTCAACACGCTCGACTCGCCTAGCTAATCGCTCTCGAGTCGAATCCTTCTCGCCCATCTAGGCTCGAGCCCTTAACGATGAACCGTTAGGTGGGCTCGACAAAGCTAACACCTTTTAACATCGAGACGAGATGTGCACACGCATCCTCGTCACAAAGCTTCCTATTAGCCAAACCTTGTCTAAAATCTCCTTTTTCAAGCTTAAAAGGTCTTCCTAAACAAAAATGAGCTAAAAATGAATGCTTAAAACGAACGTTGAATCTAATAGGACTAACTAGATACATCCGTCCTCGACTCGACTAGCTAACCGTTCACGAGTCGAATCCTTTCCATGCATCTAGGTTCAAGCCCTTAACGACGAACCGTTAACATGGGCTCGACGAATGCAAATCAAACACATTTCAACGTCGAGACAAGATCCGCACACGCGTTCTTGCCTCAAAGACTTCTTAGGCACAACATTGCTCCAAAAGCAATACACTCTCATTTTTGAAACAAGCTCTCTTCAAAAATCTCCTCACTTTTACAAAACAAGCAACACACTCTCATTTTCGAAATAAATTCTTTTCAAAATCTTCTTATTTTTACAAACCAAGCAAAACACACCCGCTTTCGAAATGAGCTCTTTTCAAAAATCTCCTCATTTCTGCAAAACAAATAACGACATTCTCTTTACAAATCTCTTTAGGCCAAACGCCCAAAGTCGACTCGTTTCAGCAAAAATCGCCTTTTTCAAGCAAACAAAACCCGAGGATGGCCAAGCCCAATCTCGCGGACTTTTCATCAGACCAAATGATTCATAACCATCTTGGCCCAAATCCTCTTACAAACTACTTTCACAAAATCCTCATCACGTTTTTGAAATAACCTTTTCAAAAATCTTTCCTTCAAACCGAATGGCCCATAGTCAGGACGGTTTGATCTAGACAAACAGTCTCCTCAAAACACCGAGAATAATCACTTTATTCTCGTGACATTCCAAAACATAAATGAACTACATGACCCGCACTCATTGTAACCCATTTATTACCAAACATTTTCAAACCCGAGAATGGACCTTTTCTTGAAAACAAATCCAAGAAAATAAACATTTTGAAATCCATGATTCAAAATGGCCTACCGCCATTTTAATCCAAACATCTCTTTTCACAAGACAACAAAACCTAGGAATAAACTAGCATCATCCTCAAGAATCCTTCACGGTTAGACCAAGTGGCTCATAGTCGCTTAATCTAACCCTCTTTCAAACCGAATGTATGAAAACGAGTATAACCGTCTTCATCACATCTTCAACACCCTTGATTCGGATAGCCTATCGCCACTCGAATCGATTCACACTTTCACCGACAAGCCACTAACACGAGCTTATCGGATTTGATTTCAAACGCTTTTACATCGAGCCAAAATGTGACAACACATTTTGCTCAACAAAACATCCTGCTTTTACGAAAACAAAACTTTTGCAAAATCAAAGACAAATCTAAGTATGCATGAGCCAAGTCCCGACGCGAGCATCAACCCCATCCGAGACATGTGCGTCTCGAGCACCCAGCGACGAGTCCATCAAGGCGCCACCGACGATCTCACGGATCTCCTCAAGAAATTCGGGTCTTTTCAATACGGGTCGAAGTTTTAAGCATTGAATCAATCTCGGCACTCTAGGTCTATCGAGTCTTCGACGTATGACATTTTTAACAAATCGATAAAGGAATAAGTTTGCCTACAACCCAGCTTCCTTTTTACACACTTTTCTCATAAAAAACACAATTCTACACCAACATACATTGCATCCCAGGAACAACTATCCTAGGGAGATCTAGTAGAATGCGAAGGTCCAAGTCAACTAAATCAAGGACACAAAGACAAGAAAGCTTAGACGACTAAACACCTAAGGTTCACTAGTGCCTTGTGGTCTACTACTCCGCTGCTTTTGGAGGAGGATCCATTAATTTGGAGCTCCATAGTGGTCATGAATTTGATCGCGACCAAAAGTACGAGTATTCCTGGATCGCCCTCCGCGTACTCGATCGCGTGCCTAATAAGCAAACGAACTTGTCGAGGAGGAGCCGTGATAGATAGACACACGATCATGAGTGACCACCGAGCCACAGAGTTTAGCAAAGTCCGAGCTCAAGACCAAGCCATGCAGGGCGTGGGATATTCTCAAACCAAACGGGAATACAAGGTACAAAGGTCAAAAATCAAAGTCACCAAAAAGCAAAAGTCTCAAAAGCTCCAAAACAAGGGGCAAAACAACTAAGCAAAAGCTTAAGAAGTCAAAAGCTTAAGAAGTCAAAAGCTTAAGAAGTCAAAAAGCTTAAGAAGTCAAAAGCTTAAGAAGTCAACAAGCTTAGAAATCAATAAGCGAGGGGCCGAAACCCCAAAGGCAAGAAGTACCGAAGCCCAGAAACGAGTGGCCAGGTCTTTGAAATTCCAAATTGAAGACACAACAGAAGTAGCAAGCAACCAGCCTAGATCAACCAAGGAGAACTCACCCTTAGGATGCAACGTATCAAGGTCAAACACATAAGCACCCTTTGGACCGGCGGGTCCCTAAACACGCACCTTTCCACAAAAACAAACCCACCTCCCAGACCGGTGGATCCCTAAACACGCACCTTTCCACAAAAACAAACCCACCTCCCAGACCGGTGGATCCTTAAACACGCACCTTTCCACATAAACACCTCATGCACGCCCTTAAACACCCCTTTCGGAACTACGCTAGGTTTGATTCCGTAACCACGGATACGTAGGCCGCTCTCCCGAGCTCAACCAACCTTTTACAAAAATCCACAAAATATTCCTCGTCCAAAGCTTTCCATGCTAAGGATGTGTCCACAAAAATTCACAAAGCTCAAAGGCAAACTATTTCTTTATCGAGGCGACTAAAACGAATTCGTCAAGGCAAAGTTGTCATAGACTTAGGAGTAGTACTCTGCTTTTTGGTCTAACACTGTTTTGCAGGAACAACAGCATCCCACAGCAACAAGCAAGCACCACTGGGGGCTCCACCAACGCACGTGCTCCCGAATATGGCATCTATGCAACCGTGGAGTCTCAAATCACGCATACGATTCGTCTCTATTTTGCAAACTTTTCGGCATTTTAAGCATCGAGTCACACGTCGAGTCACACGTCGAGTCAATCCTCTTCCAATCAAACAATTTAGCGACATTTAAACCGCTCCTTTCAAAAACTCTCCAGTCTTCAAAACGCTCCCACGGAACGACGCGCTTTTTCAAACTTACACGAGGCAATGCACCCTCAAATTAGCTAATCACCTTTCAAAATTAACCCAATACTCGAGTTAATATGAAAGCACTTTGCAATTCACTTTTTGCAAACACACCCTTTCGCAAACAAAATGTACCTTTCGAAAATGCATCTCAAATCCTTGAAATGCATCTCGAATCTTCGAAGTCTAAACTTTTCCAAAAATTTAACTCGGCACTCGAGTTAACACACTTTGAGAAAAAGCATTCTTCGAATTTAACTCACTCGAGTTAATACACTTTGAGCGAAAGCTCTATTGAACTACGCCGGTTTGATTCCACATTCGTGGATACGTAGGCAGCTTACGCAAAGTACAACCGAACCTAGCACTACACCCCACTCCGTGTTGAGATTCTACCGAATTCTCATCCTCGACAACTGAGGGCTTTTCAACCTTTGCACTCAAATGACCCTCCACGGTCTTCACAGCTCTAGCTCAAGCTCACAACATCAAACACTCTTTCATCTTGCACGAAGCTTAACCACCGACATTTCAAGCGTTCATTTTTAAGGCTCATTTCGACAACCAAAGTGAATCTTTTACAAAAATGATTTTTCAACAAAAAGCTTTTTAATCCAAACATCCCAATCGGGAATCATTTCGTTTTTCAAACCTAGCTTACTAACACTACAGGACCAGCATACGAAATGTAAACAAGGGTTCACACAATCCTTATTACACAAGCATACTAATACAACTAATGGTGGAGACGGCGGTACTCGTCAAAGTCTACTGAACCCACGCCACCTCGGCCACGACCACGATACGGTGAATCGCTTTGCTCATCGCTACATTCTTCTCCATTTTGCCTTAATTTCAATCAAATTAAGCCAAACTACGGGGGAAATTTCAAAACCAAACACCATACTCTTCACTTTGACTCAGTTTTCATACAAAACTTAGTCAAACTCAAGGGGGTAATCCAAAAACACCTTTATCCTACTGCAACCCATAGCCTTTTACATAGTTTGACTATCGTTATATACCATAACTCAGTCAAACTGGGGGCTCACATACACCGGCACCATGACCAAGACAACTGGGGGCTGACGCTTCCTATCAAGAATCAAATCTTTACAACGAAAAATGGGATAATTTTTCGCATTTTTGAAGACACCCAAGCCATAAACACCCACATCAACATCTACGGTTGAGGTGACACCTTTAGAACCGCTACAAACAGGAGCATGCACGCTAAAAGCATAACACTTTCAAGTATGCATCAAACAACAACCACCCGAGCATAAGTCCAAGCATCCAAACACCAACCACTCGAATATACATCCCAAGCACCACGCATCCAGAGTCCGAGAGATGAGTATTACGTGAATCCAAACGAATCGCAATGATACCACGTCTCATGGTCGAAGCAAGCGAAATTGAAGATCTCGAAAGAAAAATCGCGAGTTCGAATATTTCCGGATTTGAAACCGCAACATGTGCGAATGAGTTCAAGCTTAAAGTCGCCAATAGATGAGAGATTCCCCGGAAGAGTCACTAGTCTACAGGCAATTTCCAGAGCATGTTTTGTTCCACGTTTTCCCCTCATTTTTCTTCATACACGCAAGCTTTCATGGTTAAGGCATCACCTACAGTCCGCCACAAGCACTAGCACATACATCATGCGCTATGCCTTGGTTAAGGCGTCACCTACAGTCCGCCATACTCGTGTGCTAAGCATTTAATACACGGTACAGAAGCAGAAACATGAACACTCTCCACGAGTCCTTACACCCTCTTACACGTCCCTGTGAAGTATCGCTTCCTCCCCATGGAGTCCACACACCTATACAGACATTTCCTACGGAGTCCAAGACATACCCTTCAACTTCCCCAATGGAGCATAAACACCAGACATCTACACCAGCACATCCAGCAAGTCAAAGCTTCTACACCAACTACAAGACGCAAGCACATACATGAGCACCTACACTCTCCCCAGACGATAATTCCCGGCGAATCGACACCTGCACCGCTTACAAGACGAAACAGCATCATCCTTCCACAAGGCCAAACAACTACAACTACACCTACGCTCCTCGGCGAGACCATACCCATACACCCTTCCCGGCAGACTAGTACAACACTAAGCACCTGCGCTCCTCGGCGAGACCCAGCACGACATCAACAGCGAAGGCATCAGCAACGACAACGGCACTACACGACAACGAGCATTTACATCACCTTCTCCTCAACGAAGGGCAATCAACTGCAGTAACAACTACATAGACACTCCTCGGCGAGCCGAAGCACAAGCACTCCGCAATATACACCTAACTCCAAGCATTTCACTCTACATAGACGCTCCTCGGCGAGTTCAAGCACAAGCATTACACAGACGCTCTTTCACGAGACCTACACTAGCACTTATCCAAACATCTTACAAGCATATGCACCCTGCACTTTAGCCCCCACGCATTGCAGCACATGCGCTCTTTCACGAGACCATACGAAGACGCTACTGGCGGCGAGACTGAACAACGACATCAACATCAAAGAAAGGCATTAGCGTTAGCACGATTTAAGACACTCTGCGGTAGGCGGCGAATGCCTGCATGCACGGACCGCCAAGTCCTTAAAATGCACGCCCCCTCCCGTTGCTTGGGTTCGAAGTCCTCGTCTCACCCATGGACACATGCTTCGTTCCGCGATCATATCGAGACTGTAATGGTCCGGATATGGTCGTAGGAGTTTGACTAGCGCTCTAGTCCGAGCTCAGTCAAACTGGGGGCTCTGTGGATACCCATATCCGTACCCTCCCAAACAAAACCCTGTGATGTAACACGGACTTTTATTACGCATGCTTTAACGTTGACTTATACAGTTCTAACTAATGTCGAATTCATTTTGAGTCGTTTGAAATGTTAAAATGTTTAGGTCGCATCACATCGCATGTAAATAACGTTCATTTTGTCCATTTGGAGTCTAGCTAGGTCCTCGTCCTGCTTCATTTGGCATGAGCTTCGCATTTGCACTACAATTGGCCCTTTTACATTAACAAGGTCTAATTCAGCATTCCTAAATTCCTAAATTTAGGCCCGGTAGCTAAAACCGTTATTTAGCCCCCTCTCACACAAAATACAGCTTCACGTCTTAGCTTATTTCACAAATCTATGCAAATACACCCTTTTTCATTTTTCCGGGTCTCGGGCCCAAAACCGAGCCCAAACCCAAGCCTTTGGCCCGCACTCCAAAGCCCTGCACATCATAAAATATCTCAGAAATATCTCAGCCCTTTTCTTGGCACACACGCACGAAATTATCTTTGTATCTTTCAAAGATTTTATGCAATCAAACTTGGAAAGCGACCACTAAAACCCATCAAACCGCATGACCTTATGCGGTTTGGTGTGGCAACCGCATAAGGCTATGCGGTTTGCCCTAGCAACCGCATAAGGCTATGCGGTTTCCAGGCCTGGTTTTATACCCCAGTTTCCTAATTTCTCCGAGGTTTTTAGTATATATACAGCCCTATACCTCGACCTCAAATCATACTTTCACAACATCTTTCAACACACAATTCACAACACACAAATCCTCTCTCACAAAAGCCTCAAGCACTCAAATCCTTGAGTTCAACACACCATCCCGTGTTGAATTCAGCCTCCTTTTTAGTTCAAGAAGCGAAGCTCTGCCCAGATCTGAAGCGTCAGGACAAGGTAGGTACCGATCCACTTGGATCAAAGCTTTTTCTTATTTTCTATGGACTAACAAAGGGGTCTACACTCTAGCGCCCCCCCCCGGCTTTGGCACCCGAGCGCGCTTGCCTTCCAAGTGTTCTTATTACTTCGGGTACACTCCATATCCGATGACACGCCAAAGTCGCATAAGCAACCGACCTCTTAAAATAAACCAATGGACAATTGAACTTTATTTTATTTGCATGCATCTTGCACCCTTTCTTTTGCATTAAATCAACTTAAACAATGAATTCGACCTTTAACTGAACCGTATTCGTTAACAAGTTAAACATGCTAAACTGAGGGTTTTAATCAATCTTTTTGCATCTGCATCTGCACTCTTTTACAAACCTTATCGCACTTGTACGTAGCGATAACATTAGCTCAAATATCATCTTACAAGGATTGTTCTAGGTCAGTAGAGGCTATTTTTACATAGGCTTTTCTAAAAGGTTTTCATAAATCATTATTTGAATTAACTCTTTTTCTAAAGTACCCTCACCCCGAATCCAATCTGGTTTCACAAGCCTTAGATCTAGGGGTGTCGGCGTGCTCCAAAATCTAGGACATGTTTTTAACTTAGAACATGGTAGCAGGTTCCTATTTTCCGCGATAAATAGGTGGCGACTCCATAACAGTTCTTAAAGGTTTCTCCAACTTAATCTTTTTTAACTTTAAAATCCGCCCTTAAGCAAGACGCCGAGTTGGGTCCGATCCCGGGTTCCACAGTTTTCTGTGGATACCCATATCCGTACCCTCCCAAACAAAAACCCTGTGATGTATCACGGACTTTTATTACGCATGCTTTAACGTTGACTTATACGGTTCTAACTAATGTCGAATTCATTCTGAGTCGTTTTAAATGTTAAAATGTTTAGGTCGCATCACATCGCATGTAAATAACGTTCATTTTGTCCATTTGGAGTCTAGCTAGGTCCTCGTCCTGCTTCATTTGGCATGAGCTTCGCATTTGCACTACAATTGGCCCTTTTACATTAACAAGGTCTAATTCAGCATTCCTAAATTCCTAAATTTAGGCCCGGTAGCTAAAACCACTATTTAGCCCCCTCTCACACAAAATACAGCTTCACGTCTTAGCTTATTTAACAAATCTATGCAAATACACCCTTTTTTCATTTTTCCGGGTCTCGGGCCCAAAACCGAGCCCAAACCCAAGCCTTTGGCCCGCACTCCAAAGCCCTGCACATCATAAAATATCTCAGCTCTTTTCTTGGCACACACGCACGAAATTATACTGTATCTTTCAAAGATTTTATGCAACCGAAACTTGGAAAGAAACTAAAAGCCATCACACCGCATGACCTTATGCGGTTTGGTGAGGCAACCGCATAAGGCTATGCGGTTTGCCCTAGCAACCGCATAAGGCTATGCGGTTTCCAGGCCTGGTTTTATACCCCAGTTTCCTAATTTCTCCGAGATTTTTAGTATATATACAGCCCTATACCTCGACCTCAAATCATACTTTCACAACATCTTTCAACACACAATTCACAACACACAAATCCTCTTCCACAAAAGCCTCAAGCACTCAAATCCTTGAGTTCAACACACCATCCCGTGTTGAATTCATCCTCCTTTCAAGTTCAAGAAGCGAAGCTCTGGCCAGATCGAAGCGTCGAGGACAAGGTAGGTGCCGATCCACTTGGATCAAAGCTTTTTCTTATTTTCTATGGACTAACAAAGGGGTCTACACTCTAGCGCCGGCTTTGGCACCCGAGCGCGCTTGCCTTCTAAGTGTTCTTATTACTTCGGGTACACTCCATATCCGATGACACGCCAAAGTCGCATAAGCAATCGACCTTATAAAATAAACCAATGGACAATTGAACTTTATTTTATTTGCATGCATCTTGCACCCTTTACATCTTGCATTAAAATCAACTTAAGCAATGAATTCGACCTTTAATCAACTGCTTTTCGTTAACAAGTTAAACATGCTAAACTGAGGGTTTTAATCAATCTTTTTGCATCTGCATCTGCATTCTTTTACAAACTTATCGCACTTGTACGTAGCGATAACATTAGCTCAAATATCATCTTACAAGGATTGTTCTAGGTCAGTAGAGGCTATTTTTACATAGGCTTTTCTAAAAGGTTTTCATAAATCATTATTTGAATAACTCTTTTTCTAAAGTACCCTCACCCCGAATCCAATCTGGTTTCACAAGCCTTAGATCTAGGGGTGTCGGCGTGCTCCAAAATCTAAGAACATGTTTTTAGCTTAGAACATGGTAGCAGGTTCCTAGTTTTCGAGATAATTAGGTGGCGGCTCCATAACAGTTCTTATTGGTTTTCCCAACTTGACGTTATTTAACTTTAAAGTCCGCCCTTAAGCAAGACGCCGAGTTGGGTCCGATCCCGGGTTCCACAGTTTGGCGACTCCGCTGGGGAGATCTTATTTTTAAAACTAAAAACTAGCTTTTTCTTTTTAAAAATAAAGAGGTGAAACTTGAAAGCCTTGAACAATCCAAGTATACATATTTGAGCTATGCACATTCGTTTAGAGTCCATTCCTTTTGGAATCTAGGCACCCTTTGCACCCTTGAGAGGTGGTTCCAACACGCAGGCTTGTCCACTCGATAAAGCACGTGCAGGACTAACTTTCCTCTCTCCCTCCACTACGCCAGAACGACTATTTCGACCGCCTCAAAGGTTCTCTAGAAAACCTATCGCCCCTGCAAGGAAATAGAGGGGTTAAGTATCTGCCAAAGCGTACTCGAGGTAGTTGGAGGTGTACCCGACTGACCCTTTCACCCTTTGAGTCATACGTACAAGTTCGAGGCCATGCACTCCATGGTCCCTTTTCAAAATGAGCATATGCATTCATATCTTCGAAAACTCGCTTAAAACGTTTCAAAGATAAATGAACCTAACATCTAACACCTTTTCAAACAAAACTATCGCGAATTTTTGAAACAAGCTTTTTCAAAACTTCCCTTTTTCACTAACAAGCAAAAACCCGAGCAAGGATTAAAACCCGAGCTCGTGGATTTCAATCCCCTAGGTCATACGGCCTAGGTTCTACATTTAACATCCTCGGTTCGACTTGCTAATCACTCTCGAGCCGAATCCTTCTTCTTTTACACATCCGACTCGAGCTCACCTCGGTAAATCACCGATACCAGTTCGACGGATGCAAAGCAAAACGTTTTAACATCGAGACGAGACGCGCGCACGCATCCTCGCCTCAAAAGCTTCCTCTAGCAAAACCTTTTTCGAAAATCTCCTCTTTTCAAACTTAAAAGGTCTTTCTAAACAAAGAAATGAGCTAAAATGAATGCCTAAAATGAATGTGAGTCTAGTGGGTCGAGTCGTGTCACTAATGCAAAGTGAAATGCAGGCCTCAGCTGATTACTCACCATGAATCGCATCATCACCCCTTCCTTCAAACGCTCCTCAAAGATGGCTAACCTCAACAAGCTGAAAACCCTCCGTCACCGCATTGATCAGCTCACCAAAAACATTGACAACTTGAAGGCCTTGCACCAATTCGAAGTTGCACGCTTGGAACAACGCTCCAAGGCCGACAAACATGTCTCCCTCCACACTCTTGTCACCCAACTCCAAAGGGACGAGGAAGATTTTACCCAATATCTCGTCCGTTGGAGAGGATTACTTGCTCGGGTTCCGAATCCTCCGCACGAAGACGAACTCATGTACACATTTCTCGGTAGCCTACGACCCGAGTGGCGAAAACATTTTGATTACTACGACGCCGAGAATTTCAAGAACTCATTGAAATTGCCCTCGAGCCCAAAGCAACCCCACAATCTATGACAACCCAATCTTCCTCGGATCGGCACGTCATGGATTGCTCCTACTTGGTCACACCCACCAACAACCAAATCAATGGGTGCAGTTCGGTGATGACGAAGACGAAGAGTGGCCACCCACTAACAAAGCGGTAGCTCAACTCTCGACTACTCCTTCCTCGAATAAAAACAAAAGCAACAAGAAGGAAAGAAAAAGAAGGGCAAGCGGCCAAAGCAAAGATCAAAAAGAAAGAGCGGCGGTCAAAGTAAAGATCAAGAAGAAAAGGGCAAGCGGCGAGAAGGAAAACCAAGACGAGGTTTCACACCTCACACGCCTGGTCGCCCTTATCAAAATATTTTCCACAGATGAACATGCCGTAAAAGCAATCATGCCGAGAAAGGCAAGGCCGTAGTCCAGGAAGACGCTCCTTCCACAAGCACACCCTCTACATCCACAGCAATCCCACCACCAAACACGAATGAGGTGCTTCAAAAGCAACTCGCTCGCACAAAAGCCGATGTTTCCATCTGGGCCCTTTTACGAGACTCAGCTGAACATAGGAATGCATTCATTCGCGCCCTGCAAATAGCATGTGCAGATGCTGAGATCTCTCCAGACCAAATGGTCAGCCATGTCACTAGGGATTGGTTACCGGGAGCTATCACCTTCTCAAACGACGATCTCCCCGCATTTGGATCAAACCACAACCTCGCCCTATACATCAGCGTCGAATGTATGAAGAAAACTTTGCCCGTGTCCCTTGTTGATAACGGCTCTGCAGTCAATGTTTTACCATTGGCCACCGCACACCGTCTCCGCCTATCCGACAAAGACTTCACCCCAAGCATGGACGGAGTCAAAGCTTTCGACGGAACCCGACGTCACGTGAAAGGAACCATTTCTCTTCACATACGCACTGGTCCCGTAGAAAGAAAAGTCGAGTTTCAAGTCATCGACATGACCCCTTCCTATAACATACTCCTGGGACGACCATGGATTCACTCCACCAAGGCCGTAACTTCTACTCTACATCAAAAGGTTAAGATCCCTCTCAACGAGGAAGTCATAACCTTGAATGCCTCAAACTTCCGAGCCCTTTTCGATACACCAAAAGAGCCCAATGCTGCCGAAATCGTGGCTGAACCCGCAGAAGACTTATGTGGTTTCGACTTTGAGATCGGCGCCATCACACGCATGCCAATCAAAACCTACAAACCCTTCAAAACAACAAACAACAATAGCCTTTGACTCACCATGGGCCTAGGCTACAAACCCAAGGACGGTGACCAAGAGCGAATGGTCAAAGAAGTCCAAAAACGAAAGTCAACCCACAAGGTTACCCTACAACCTTACATCCTTGATTTAGACGCATATTTCACCCCAGGAGGAAAAGTCGACGGAAATACCTCCCTTCGAGACCTCATCCACACATCCGAAGCCTGCTACTCTAGTGAGGTCGAGCATAATGCACCTCGGACCCCACCGGGCATCAGAAATGAAGAGATCGTCGCCACTATTATGCGCGATCGACGTTTTGACCCTAACCAACTGATAGCCGACGCCACTGATAAAACCCTTAATGGATGGTATAAAACGCTGAAGTGGACCGATGCACAAGGCCACCATTTTCAGCTTATCACCGGTGAAGGACCACTTTTCGACCACATCACCAACCTCAAAAACAAAGAGGCAAGCACCCCAAGCAACTCAAGCACCCCAAGCAACTCAAGCACCCCAAGCAACTCAAGCACCTCAAGCAACTCAAGCAGCTCCTCAAACAGCGAAGACGAAGAAGAAGAAGAAGAAACTCTTTTAACTTCTAATGCTCTAAGTGTCGGGTCATCTGTCGACCCATCTATCCTAGACTCTAGCTTTAGTTTAGACTTTCTTTTTACGGAGGCTAGCTCCAAGCAACTTTCTGAATTGTCGAATAATTCTTCTCAAAATAATGAAATGAATAAATTTGCTTACGCCTTGTCTCAAACTAAAACAAACAACAAAGCACAAACACCTAACAATCAACAAACAACAAACAAATCAAAAGGCACTAACTCATGCGATAAAAATGAACAATCTCTAAACAAATACATTGCAAACATTGTTTCTCCCAAAACACGGGACCCTATCATCGAGGAAACCATAACCATAAACGTGGGAACCCCCGAAGAACCAAGGGAACTACAACTAGGAGCCTCACTAGATGAACACGAGCGCACCCAATTTACACAACTCCTAAGCGAATTCAAGGACGTATTCGCTTGGTCATACAAAGACATGCCCGGCATCGACCGAAGCATCACCGAGCACCGCATCCCCATCAAACCCGGTTACAAACCCATCAAGCAAAAGCTAAGAAGACTACGTCCCGAATGGTCCCTTATGGTCAAGGAAGAAATCGAGAAGCAACTACAAGCCGGTTTCATACAAGTCATCGAATATCCTGAATGGGTCTCGAACATGGTCCCAGTCCTGAAAAAGAATGGCAAAATTCGAGTATGCGTTGACTTTCGTGACTTGAACAAAGCTAGTCCCAAAGATGACTTTCCATTACCCCATGTGGACGTCCTAGTCGACAACACCGCCGACCACGCCCTCCTATCCTTCATGGACGGCTACGCAGGCTACAATCAAATCAAAATGTCACTTGAAGACATGGCAAAGACGGCCTTCATTACACCGCGGGACATATCACATACGCTTATGCCCTTCGGCGTAATCAATGCTGGCGCTACATACCAACGCACCGCTACAACCCTTTTACACGACATGATGCACAAAGAAGTCGAAGTTTACGTCGACGATATGATCGTAAAATCAAAGGGGAGAAGTGGTCACATCACTAACCTCCGCAAGTTCTTCATTCGCCTACGACAATACAAAATGCGCCTCAACCCCCAAAAATGTACTTTTGGAGTTAAATCCGGTAAACTACTAGGACACGTAGTGAGCCACAGAGGCATCGAGGTCGACTCCTCGAAAGTCAAAGCAATCCTCGAATGCAACCCCAAAGAACCTCGACGTGATTCGAAGTTTCTTAGGCCAAATCCAATACATCTCACGCTTCATCAGCAAACTCACCATGATATGTGAACCAGTTTTCAAGAAACTCAAGAAAACCGACCACGTTGAATGGGACGAGGAATGTCAAAAAGCATTTGACAAAGTCAAAGAATTGCTAACTAACCCGGGATTCTGCGACCACCCCAAGAAGGTTTACCCTTATCCTTATACCTTACAACAACACCCACCGCCATGGGCGCCATGCTCGCTCAAGAAGTCAACGGCGAAGAACACGCAATCTACTACATAAGCAAGAAGTTTCTCAATTACGAAACTCGATACTCACCCGTCGAGAAGAGTTGCCTAGCCTTAGTATGGTCATCCAAAAAACTCCGTCACTATATGCTAGCACATCAAACAAGGGTATATTCCACAATGGATCCCGTAAAATACCTCTTCGAGAAACCTGTACCTAACGGACGAATGGCCAGATGGACATTGCTCCTAGCCGAATTCGACCTTAAGTACGTACCCCTCAAAGCAATCAAGGGACGAGCAGTCTCTGATTTCCTAGCCGAAAATGCAATCACCGAGCAACCAATCATAGACACCACATCCCTTCCAGACGACGGGATTTACAACATCAACCAAGAACAATGGGAATTATACTTTGATGGTTCATCCAACTACCGAGGATGTGGAGTAGGAATACTTCTCATATCCCCAAATGGCGAACACACACCCTTATCCATTAAACTGGACTTCGACGTAACAAACAACGCAGCAGAATACGAAGCATGCTTGCACGGTCTCCAAGCAGCGCTTGTACTCAACGCCCGCAATATAAGAGTCTATGGGGACTCCTCCCTCATAATCAACCAAGTATCCGGAGCATGGAAGATACTTAACGAAAACCTAGCATTATACCAAAACAAAATACAAGAGCTCATAAACGAATTCTACCACGTAGAATTCATACACCTCCCACGCGAAGAAAACCAATTCGCCGACGCGTTATCCAAACTCGCGTCACTAATCAACATACCCCCGGGGATGGAAACTCTACCCATTGTCGTGGAAAGACGAAACGAACCCGCATACATCTGTGACATCGAAACCGAGGAAGAACAAACCGACCCTTGGTACCAAGCAATCATCAACTACAAAACAAACGGTGATTACCCGCCAAACACCGACAAACGGGCCAAGCGAGCCCTACGCCTATTATCGTTCCTTAGGATCATTGGAACGGTACCACCGTGTATAGAAGTCCGTAACACGGCTAGACTCTATATGCTCCGGCACAGCCCAAGTAACACGATCCGACCACCCTCGGATCCAAGCATCAATCATCTGGTTGTTTAGGACAACAACCTCTCCAACCTGCGTATCCTGATCCGGAATAGTCTGCGCAAGCCCGATTTGCCTCTTCAAGCGAAGAGGATGAATCCATACACCCCGATCAAACCCGCACAACATCAACCCGCGAGCCGCGTTCGCCACCGACGCGCCAAGCTACTCCGTGAATGCCCCACCACGAAACATACCAACGAATGCCGCTCTCCTTCACAAACCACCGGTAGTAGTTTAGCGAACGCCTCGAGGGTTAGCCCAATCCATCTTCCGAGACGCCGTCCCCGCCGCCAAGACACCTCCGCGGAAGAGCTCTATACACACTCGGCCTCTCCATGAGCCAAACGTTGAGAATCCTAGCGCAACCTGTGCGAGCTCGGACGATTAGCATAACTGGCCGTCTAAGCCCAAAGATAGTCTCCGCTAGGATCAACGCAGAAGGATCATGTCCTCGCTTCCATCTCTTCGACAACACGAGCATAGCTCGCGTTCCCGAACACACCATCCGCATGGACCCGCAAAAGCATAACGATGAACCAAACAAAAGCAAGGGCCCTCCGCTAGAACGGTCCGAAATACTAGTATCGCCCTTATTCATATATCGTTGACACAAGAGAAGCATGTTTACCTTGCCTCCCTCAAACAAACTGCGGCATGGCGTTTGTCATCCCAAGGAAGTTTCGCAACATCCCGTTGTAACAAAGCTCACTCCTAACGACCACAGGAGTAGTCCGTTTCGACCATCCAGCAATGGCCGAGAACTCCTCCATCAAAGGGCACACCTCTCCCCCGGGAAACCTAAAAACATGCAAACTAGGATCCCAATAATCTAAGCATGAATCAAGGAAGTCTACATCGACTTTCATTTGACGAAAGCCAATAAATACACCCGCACCGTCATCATACACCGCCTTCTTCATCCCCGAACTCAAGGAAGACGTCCACCTCTTCAAAAGAGCATCAAAATGCTCCTCCATTTTCTTGGACACAAAAACAAAAAAAAAACTTTTATAAATATGCCTAATATATTTGTGAAAGCAAAAACCTAAAACAAAGAAGAGGAGTGATTATGAATGAAGATTATGGCACGCACCCCCTCTCCTTATATAGGAAAACAATATCCGAAATATGGAAATACAGCGCTAGCAGCCAGGCCAACAAACCGCATGGCTCTATGCGGTTTGCACACCAAACCGCATAAGCCTATGCGGTTTCTCCTTGCAACCGCATAAGCCTATGCGGTTTCAGGGGCTGGTTTTTCTCAAAATTTTCCTAATTTCGTCTTTCCTAAAACACTACAACCTACTTTGGGCTACGACATTCTCTCGTTGTTCCCCATACATCAACATCACGCTTCACTTTAGCAATTCCGATTCTTACCACGAGTCAACGCATAACATTTTTCGCATTCACACGAGCTCATTTCGCATTTAAAATGAACTTTTTGCAAAAATTTTCACAATCTAAAATGAACATCAACGCATCCCACTCTGAATCATATCATTTCTTCAACCAAGCCCACCAAACAGGTTTACCGAAGAAGTTCAAGCTACAACAACAAAGTTCAAAGTTCAAGCTACAACGACATGTACATGAAGATTCATACAATCTTTAAATACACAAATTCACTCGGGGTGACGGCGCCGATACTCGTCGAACTCACGCCGAATCTGAGCCGTCTCAGCTCGGCTCTGACACAACTGCGCTGTCTGCTCAGCCCAAGCCATCCTCCACCTGTTGGCTATACGCCATAGCTTCTTATGCGCCTCCTTCGCCACCTGTGAAACACAACACAAACACAGTTCACACTTTTCTCCATTTTGCCTTAATTTCACTCAAATTAAGTCAAACTTAGGGGGGAAATTTCAAAACAAACGCAGTCCACCCCACTTTACTTTAACTTCACCCAAATTAAACCAAACTGGGGGGGTAACACAAAAAACGACTCTCACAAGTTTGATCATCGATATACTTCATACCTCGATCAAACTGGGGGCTTATACACATACATACAATCACACAAGTACATACCTTCTTCACCTTGCTCGTCCAGCTGTCCATGCCCGCGTCAGTAGTCACCGGCAAGTACGTCGGCAGAACAAAGGTACGACGGACGCCCGAGTCATCATACTCGATAGTAGTAGGGAAGTCATCAGGCTGCTCTGCCATCTCGGGATCAAACTCCTGCAAAACAAATACAAAACGCACACGTCACGTCAGGGAAATTTTTCGCAAAAATTACCCTACGCACCCCCAAACACCGAAGCACACATACCTCAATCGGCCCACAAGCAAGCCGAGACTCAGCAAAATGGGCATAGTCTTCCTCAGGACAGAGGAGGCTCACTGACTCTCCCTCTCCATACAACGCCACACGATCCTGAGCAGAAACCCCTCGCTCAAACAGGACCCTCGGCGGATCCCAGCACCACCGAGCCGCCACCCTGCCTGTAAGACCAAACGCTCTCCAAGATACCAAACCGATCCATACGGCGTCGCTATGTATAAGCGCTGGGTCTCTCGCACCGCAAACCTAGCCCCAATGCCCTCAGGAATGTCCCTGTACTGGCCCCACGGGAACGGCACGAACTACAAACAAAGACAAGACAAACACGCTCACAAATACAGATGCATTACAATCATTTTAAGTACACCCTATTTAAAATGGTTCAAGCACAAACCTCATCAAATCGCATTCGGTTCAGACGATCCCTAACATCATCATACGACCAATTAAATGCAGCACGGTTACATCGCATTCCCAGTGCACGCATCACGGTACTCCCTCACGATACGCACAGCATGTGGGGGGAGCAGAAAAGGAAAGTGGCTAAGAATCCACGACTGCACACAAGAGACAAAAACGTGTTACAAGGACAAAAGACAACAAAAATGAACAACAATGCACCTAAGACAAAAACAAAATCAATACGCACCTCCATCAAGAAGCCAGGCGCGACTAAGGACAGTCGCGACCCTCGGTCCATGACCCGCGGTCTCACAGCATCCATGCAGAAACGAATGCACAAGCCCAAAGACGGCGTCACCCAGTCAAACGTCCCAATTGCATTCCAATCCAGGAGATGCATAAGGACCGATGTCGATGCCCGCTCACCCTTGTCGCCGGCACACTGGCCACAAACCACCACAACCACATACGAGCATTACGCTTGCCGCTCCACTCAGGGGCGTGCTCGGTCTTCCCTCGAAGTACTCCAAGATATAGCTCGTCTTGAAGGTATAGGGGGGCGCACCCTCACAAATCACCTCCAAACCACCGCCAACCGCGGCAGTCACAACCTCGTCCACAACGGACGGCGCAAACTCAAAATCCATGTCGCGATCCCCAAACGGCAGCCCCGTTATGACCGCGTACTCAGACAAGGTAATGCCGGCCTCAAAGCCGGGCATATGGAACGTCGTCGTGGTGTCCCAATACCTATCCATGAAGGCCCCGATCAACATCAGGCTCGCCGTCTGCTTCTTCCTCGCAATCTCCCTCCAATGGCCAACCAACGGGCCAAAAGCACTACGCAACACCCAAGCTTGCGCCCTCGGCGCAAGCTTCTCCTCAAAAGCACACATTGCGGACGAGACGCCCGAGAAAGTCCTCATCGGGCCCTTATCCCAACCCATCGTCGCTCGATAGGAAACATGTCTCTCCGGAGCAAGCAGAAGGTTGTGGCCATCCCAACCCTTCGCGAAAGCCCTGTTCGCGCGTGATTTTCGCGGCCTAGAGCTACTCGCCCTAGGCGCGACCTCCTCGTCCTCCTCAGCAACCTCCATCTCGGCTTCCAGCTCATCCACCAACTCTTGAGCAAGCTCGTCCTCAGGATCACGCACAGGAACATTTCTCCCACGGCCCCTACCCCGTGACTGACCACGTCTCGTGGGCAGATCACGAGGGTCAGCTTCCCTCTCACTACGAGTGCGCCTCAAGTTACTCGAGCTAGAGGCTCCCTCTGTCCTCGAACTAGTACTCTTACGAGACCTCGATCTCGTAACGCGGCTGGAACCTTCTCCTGCAACCAAACACAACCAACACATACAGCTATAATACATACACATACACAAATACACACAAATAATATGCACATAATACATATACATTCCTTTAACACATTGCACTATACGCCCTACAGAGCATTTTTAGGCCTAATTCGTAATTAAGCCAAAAACCGTTCTCTACATTTCAAAATCACAACTTTATGGTTTCTACGCGCCATAATAGTCCCCAACAGCAACCCATTACAAGCAATTGCATTTTGGTCACTCCGATCAAAAACCCCTAATTCGCCTTAATTACTCCGTAAAACTACGACTTAAGACGGCGATTTGAAAGCCTTAACTCGAATTTTTCGCAAAACTAACGCTATAGGCATGCTATACTCGCTATGGGCATCCTACACCGAAGTTTAATTGAAATTCCGGGTCGGAAAATCCGGGTTCGTTTTCGGGCCCGAAACCTAATTTGGACGTTTTTCACACAAAAACGGTCTAAATCACAATCAATTCACACATACACGTTCACATGGCATAATGCAACACAATGACGTCAATTTCAAGCATTCAAACGGCAAATTTCAAGCAAAACACGGGTTTTCATTCAAAACCCGTCTTTTCAACATTTCAAGGCAAAACTAGCTAATTACAACGACAAATAACGTAAAAGCAAGTTAAAATGGAGCAATACCTCGTTCCATAGCAAGGCAACGCAAGAAAAACGAGCAAAAACGGTTGAGAAATCGAAAAATGGTGTTTTTTAGAGCAAGAAACCGAAATGAGTATAATGAGCAAAGTCACGGCCTCACTCGTGCCTTATATAGCCCCAGCTGCCAACAGGGGAAACCGCATAAGCTTACGCGGTTTGTCCCCTGAACCGCATAAGCTTATACGGTTTGGCCCCTTGGTTTTTCTCGGGTTTTTCCTCGTTTTACGCCTACTTTTCGATTCCTAATTCATTTTAGCCCCTATACAACTCCAAGTACGTCCCGTGCTTGGGTCAAGGCATCACTCACAACCCGCCATACGCGTATATTAAGCATTTAATATACGGTACAGAAGCAGAAGCACGAACGCTCTTCACGAGCACTGCATCATTTTCTCCACCACGGAAGGCAACCATATGCAACTACAACTACATAGACACTCCTCGGCGAGCCGAAGCACAAGCACTCCGCAATATACACCTAACTCCAAGCATTTCACTCTACATAGACGCTCCTCGGCGAGTTCAAGCACAAGCATTACACAGACGCTCTTTCACGAGACCTACACTAGCACTTATCCAAACATCTTACAAGCATATGCACCTTGCACTTTAGCCCCCACGCATTGCAGCACATGCGCTCTTTCACGAGACCATACGAAGACGCTACAAGCAGCAGCACTAGATAACGACATCAACATCAGCAAAGGCATTAGCAGCAAGCACGACGAAGACACTCTGCAGGCCGGCAGGCCCTTATAGCATGCACGGACCGCCAAGTCCTTAAAATGCGCACGCCCCTCCCCGTTTAGCCCGGTTCGAAGTCCTCGTCTCACCCATGGACACATGCTTCGTTCCGCTGACTATATCGAGACTGTAATGGTCCGGATATGGTCGTAGGAGTTTGACTAGCGCTCTAGTCCGAGCTCAGTCAAACTGGGGGCTCTGTGGATACCCATATCCGTACCCTCCCAAACAAAAACCCTGTGATGTATCACGGACTTTTATTACGCATGCTTTAACGTTGACTTATACGGTTCTAACTAATGTCGAATTCATTCTGAGTCGTTTTAAATGTTAAAATGTTTAGGTCGCATCACATCGCATGTAAATAACGTTCATTTTGTCCATTTGGAGTCTAGCTAGGTCCTCGTCCTGCTTCATTTGGCATGAGCTTCGCATTTGCACTACAATTGGCCCTTTTACATTAACAAGGTCTAATTCAGCATTCCTAAATTCCTAAATTTAGGCCCGGTAGCTAAAACCACTATTTAGCCCCCTCTCACACAAAATACAGCTTCACGTCTTAGCTTATTTCACAAATCTATGCAAATACACCCTTTTTCATTTTTCCGGGTCTCGGGCCCAAAACCGAGCCCAAACCCAAGCCTCTGGCCCGCTCCAAAGCCCTCGCACATCATAAAATATCTCGTAAATATCTCACTCTTTTCTTGGCACACACGCATCGAAATTATATCAGATCTTTCAAAGATTTTATGCAACCGAAACTTGGAAAGCAGCCCTAAAACCAAGCCATCAAACCGCATGACCTTATGCGGTTTGGTGAGGCAACCGCATAAGGCTATGCGGTTTGCCCTAGCAACCGCATAAGGCTATGCGGTTTCCAGGCCTGGTTTTATACCCCAGTTTCCTAATTTCTCCGAGGTTTTTAGTATATATACAGCCCTATACCTCGACCTCAAATCATACTTTCACAACATCTTTCAACACACAATTCACAACACACAAATCCTCTTCCACAAAAGCCTCAAGCACTCAAATCCTTGAGTTCAACACACCATCCCGTGTTGAATTCATCCTCCTTTCAAGTTCAAGAAGCGAAGCTCTGCCCAGATCTGAAGCGTCAGGACAAGGTAGGTACCGATCCACTTGGATCAAAGCTTTTTCTTATTTTCTATGGACTAACAAAGGGGTCTACACTCTAGCGCCCCCCCCGGCTTTGGCACCCGAGCGCGCTTGCCTTCCAAGTGTTCTTATTACTTCGGGTACACTCCATATCCGATGACACGCCAAAGTCGCATAAGCAACCGACCTTATAAAATAAACCAATGGACAATTGAACTTTATTTTATTTGCATGCATCTTGCACCCTTTCTATTTTGCATTAAAATCAACTTAAACAATGAATTCGACCTTTAATCGAACTGTATTCGTTAACAAGTTAAACATGCTAAAGCGAGGGTTTTAATCAATCTTTTTGCATCTGCATCTGCATTCTTTACAAACTTATCGCACTTGTATGCGTGGCGATAACATTAGCTCAAATATCATCTTACAAGGATTGTTCTAGGTCAGTAGAGGCTATTTTTACATAGGCTTTTCTAAAAGGTTTTCATAAATCATTATTTGAATTAACTCTTTTTCTAAAGTACCCTCACCCCGAATCCAATCTGGTTTCACAAGCCTTAGATCTAGGGGTGTCGGCGTGCTCCAAAATCTAAGAACATGTTTTTAGCTTAGAACATGGTAGCAGGTTCCTATTTTCCGCGATAAATAGGTGGCGACTCCATAACAGTTCTTAAAGGTTTTTCCAACTTAATCTTTTTTAACTTTAAAATCCGCCCTTAAGCAAGACGCCGAGTTGGGTCCGATCCCGGGTTCCACAGTTTGGCGACTCCGCTGTGGTGTTGTTGGTTCCGAATCCTCCGCACGAAGACGAACTCATGTACACATTTCTCGGTAGCCTACGACCCGAGTGGCGAAAACATTTTGATTACGGCGACGCCGAGAATTTCGAAGAACTCATTGAAATTGCCCTCGGAGCCCAAAGCAACCCCACAATCTATGACAACCCGGCAATCTTCCTCGGATCAGCACCCGTCATGGATTGCTCCTACTTGGTCACACCCACCAACAACCAAATCAATGGGGTCTGGTTCAGTGATGACGAAGACGAAGAGTGGCCACCCACTAACAAAACGGTAGCTCAACTCTCGACTACTCCTTCCTCGAATAAAAACAAAAGCAACAAGAAGGGAAAGAAAAAGAAGGGCAAGCAGTCCGAAAGCAAAGATCAAAAAGAAAAGGGCGAGCAGTCCGAAAGTAAAGATCAAGAAGAAAAGGGCAAGCAGCCCGAGAAGGAAAACCAAGACGAGGTTTCACACCTCACACGCTCTGGTCGTCCTTATCAAAATATTTTCACAGATGAACATGCCAGAAAAGCAACTGCGGCCGAGAAAGGCAAGGCCGTAGTCCAGGAAGACGCTCCTTCCACAAGCACACCCTCTACATCCACAGCAATCCCACCACCAAACACGAGTGAGGTGCTTCAAAAGCAACTCGCTCGCACAAAAGCCGATGTTTCCATCTGGGCCCTTTTACGAGACTCAGCTGAACATAGGAATGCATTCATTCGCGCTCTACAAATAGCATGTGCAGACGCTGAGATCTCTCCAGATCAAATGGTCAGCCATGTCACTAGGGATTGGTTACCGGGGGCTATCACCTTCTCAAACGACGATCTCCCCGCATTTGGATCAAACCACAACCTCGCCCTATACATCAGCGTTGAATGTATGAAAAAAACTTTGCCCGTGTCCCTTGTTGATAACGGCTCCGCAGTCAATGTTTTACCATTGGCCACCGCACACCGTCTCCGCTTATCCGACAAGGACTTCACCCCAAGCATGGACGGAGTCCTCTCAACGAGGAAGTCATAACCTTGAATGCCTCAAACTTCCGAGCCCTTTTCGATACACCAAAAGAGCCCAATTCTGCCGAAATTGTGGCTGAACCCGCAGAAGACTTATGTGGATTCGACTTCGAAGTTGGCGCCATCACGCGTACACCAATCAAAACCTACAAACCCTTCAAAACAACAAACAACAATAGCCTTTGGCTCACCATGGGCCTAGGCTACAAACCCAAGGACGGTGACCAAGAGCGAATGGTCAAAGAAGTCCAAAAACGAAAGTCAACCCACAAGGTTACCCTACGACCTTACATCCTTGACTTAGACGCATATTTCACCCCAGGAGGAAAAGTCGACGGAAATACCTCCCTTCGAGACCTCATCCACACATCCGAAGCCTGCTACTCTAGTGAGGTCGAGCATAATGCACCTCGGACCCCACCGGGCATCAGAAATGAAGAGATCGTCGCCACTATTATGCGTGATCGACGTTTCGACCCTAACCAACTGATAGCCGACGCCACTGATAAAACCCTTAACGGATGGTATAAAACGCTGAAGTGGACCGATGCACAAGGTCACCATTTTCAGCTTATCACCGGTGAAGGACCACTTTTCGACCACATCACCAACCTCAAAAACAAAGAGGCAAGCACCCCAAGCAACTCAAGCACCCCAAGCAACTCAAGCACCTCAAGCAACTCAAGCAGCTCAAGCAGCTCCTCAAACAGCGAAGACGAAGAAGAAGAAGAAGAAATTCTTTTAACTTCTAATGCTCTAAGTGTCGGGTCATCTGTCGACCCATCTATCCTAGACTCTAGCTTTAGTTTAGACTTTCTTTTTACGGAGGCTAGCTCCAAGCAATTTTCTGAGTTGTCGAATAATTCTTCTCAAAATAATGAAATGAATAAATTTGCTTACGCCTTGTCTCAAACTAAAACAAACAACAAAGCACAAACATCTAACAATCAACAAACAACAAACAAATCAAAAGGCACTAACTCATGCGATAAAAATGAACAATCTCTAAACAAATACATTGCAAACATTGTTTCTCCCAAAACACAGGACCCTATCATCGAGGAAACCATAACCATAAACGTGGGAACCCCCGAAGAACCAAGGGAACTACAACTAGGAGCCTCACTAGACGAACACGAGCGCACCCAATTTACACAACTCCTAAGCGAATTCAAGGACGTATTCGCTTGGTCATACAAAGACATGCCCGGCATCGAACGAAGCATCGCCGAGCACCGCATCCCCATCAAACCCTAAGCATAAACCCATCAAGCAAAAGCTAAGAAGACTACGTCCCGAATGGTCCCTTATGGTCAAGGAAGAAATCGAGAAGCAACTACAAGCCGGTTTCATCCAAGTCATCGAATATCCTGAATGGGTCTCGAACATGGTCCCAGTCCTGAAAAAGAATGGCAAAATTCGAGTATGCGTTGACTTTCGTGACTTGAACAAAGCTAGTCCCAAAGATGACTTTCCATTACCCCATGTGGACGTCCTAGTCGACAACACCGCCGACCACGCCCTCCTATCCTTCATGGACGGCTACGCAGGCTACAATCAAATCAAAATGTCACTTGAAGACATGGCAAAGACGGCCTTCATTACACCGTGGGGGACATACTGCTACACAGTTATGCCCTTCGGCCTAATCAATGCTGGCGCTACATACCAACGCACCGCTACAACCCTTTTACACGACATGATGCACAAAGAAGTCGAAGTTTACGTCGACGATATGATCGTAAAATCAAAGGAGAGAAGTGGTCACATCACCAACCTACGCAAGTTCTTCACTCGCCTACGGCAATACAAAATGCGCCTCAACCCCCAAAAATGTACTTTTGGAGTTAAATCCGGTAAACTACTAGGACACGTAGTGAGCCAAAGAGGCATCGAGGTCGACCCCTCGAAAGTCAAAGCATTCCTCGAAATGCAACCCCCGAAGAACCTCGACGAGATTTGAAGTTTCTTAGGCCAAATCCAATACATCTCACGCTTCATCAGCAAACTCACCATGATATGTGAACCAGTTTTCAAAAAGCTCAAGAAAACCGACCACGTTGAATGGGACGAGGAATGTCAAAAAGCATTTGACAAGGTCAAAGAATTGCTAACTAACCCGCCGGTTCTGCGACCACCCCAAGAAGGTTTACCCTTATCCTTATACCTTACAACAACACCCACCGCCATGGGCGCCATGCTCGCTCAAGAAGTAAACGGTGAAGAACACGCAATCTACTACATAAGCAAGAAGTTTCTCGATTACGAAACCCGATACTCACCCGTCGAGAAGAGTTGCCTAGCCTTAGTATGGTCATCCAAAAAACTCCGTCACTATATGCTAGCACATCAAACAAGGGTATATTCCACAATGGACCCCGTAAAATACCTCTTCGAGAAACCTGTACCTAACGGACGAATGGCCAGATGGACATTGCTCCTAGCCGAATTCGATCTTAAGTACGTACCCCTCAAAGCAATCAAGGGACGAGCAGTCTCCGATTTCCTAGCCGGAAACGCAATCACCGAGCAACCAATCATAGACACCACATCCCTTCTAGACGACGGGATTTACAACATCAACCAAGAACAATGGGAATTATACTTTGATGGTTCATCCAACTATCGAGGTTGCGGAGTAGGAATACTTCTCATATCCCCAAATGGCGAACACACACCCTTATCCATTAAACTGGACTTCGACGTAACAAACAACGCAGCAGAATACGAAGCATGCTTGCACGGTCTCCAAGCAGCGCTTGTACTCAACGCCCGCAATATAAGAGTCTATGGGGACTCCTCCCTCATAATCAACCAAGTATCCGGAGCATGGAAGATACTTAACGAAAACCTAGCATTATACCAAAGCAAAATACAAGAACTCATAAACGAATTCTATCACGTAGAATTCATACACCTCCCACGCGAAGAAAACCAATTCGCCGACGCGCTATCCAAACTCGCATCCCTAATCAACATACCCCCGGGGATGGAAACGCTCCCCATTGTCGTGGAAAGACGAAACGAACCCGCATACATCTGTGACATCGAAACCGAGGAAGAACAAACCGACCCTTGGTACCAAGCAATCATCAACTACAAAACAAACGGTGAATACCCACCAAACATTGACAAACGAGCCAAGCGCGCCCTACGCCTATTATCATCACAATTCGTGATGGAAATGGGAAAATTACTCAAAAAGACGCCTCAAGGTACACTCCTCTTGTGCGTCGACCACAAAAAAGGACACGAAATCATGTCCCAAGTACACGATGGCGAGTGCGGACCACATATGAACGCACGAGCCATGTGCAAACAAATCATAAGGCTAGGATGGTACTGGACAACCATGGAAGCCGACTGCGCAAAATATGTCAAACATTGCCATAATTGTCAAATCTTCGCAAACGTACAACACATCCCTCCTTCACCACTATACAGTTTAACCTCGCCATGGCCCTTCTCCACATGGGGCATCGACGTCATCGGCAAAGTACAACCCGTAGGAGCAGGAGGACACTGCTTCATCCTCGTGGCCATCGACTATTTCACCAAATGGGACGAAGCCGCATCGTACCGCAAGCTAGGCACAAAAGAAGTCGCAAAATTCATACAAAACAACATCATTTGTCGCTATGGCATACCACACGAGTTCATTAGTGACCAAGGCACGCACTTTCAAGGAGAAGTCGAGCCACTTCTTCTCAAATACAAAATACAACGACACAAGTCATCACCGTATCGACCGCAAACCAACTGCAGCTGAGGCAAAGAAACAAACCGTCAGATCAATCCTTAAAAAGATGATCGACACCGCCACGACCGCCCCACAAAATCCCATTTGCATTATGGGGATATCGCACCACAATCCGCACACCCACAGGCATGACACCCTATTTCCTAATCTACGGAATGGAAGCCGTTCAACCCGTAGAAATCGAAATGCAATCCCTTCGAATCCTCATGGAAGCAGACATTCCTGAAGCCGAATGGGCACGCGAACGCTACGAACAACTCATTCTCCTAGACGAAAGACGACTACATTCACTAAGTACAGTCCGAATGTATCAATCTCGCCTACAACGCGCCTACAACAAACGGGTCAAACCACGAAACATTAAAGTGGGTGACCTAGTACTCAAATCCGTCCGAGCACCATTACCAGTCGACCCAAGGGGGAAATTCAAACCCAATTGGGCCGGACCGTACTTGGTCAAGGAAATCCTTCCCGGAGGAGCCGTGAAACTAACTGACCTTGACGGTCAAGACTTCCGACTGCCAACAAATCTTGATCAACTCAAGAAATACTACCCTTAAACAAATTTGCAATGTACTTCACAAAAAGGACAAAACTCGCTCTCGCATGAGTGAACTACGCTCGGTTTGATTCCACGACCGTGGATACGTGGCGACTTTGCAAAGAGCTCAACCGAATCACACGAACTACGCCGGTTTGATTCTGTATTCAAAACGCAGATACGTAGGCAGCTTGTCAAAAGCACAACCGAACTTCTTCTAGCACGCATGCCCAAAGCTCAAAAAGGTCGAGGGTTTTGCACTCACAAAATGACACGCTCAAAGCTTAAAAAGGTCGAGAGCACAGTCAACACAAAACAAAACACGAATCCAAGTCCAAAGCTTAAAAAGGTCGAGGACTTAAAGACGGAACAAGTCAAACAAGCGAATCCAAAGCTTAAAAAGGTCGAGGATTTAAGACAAAACAAAACGCAAAAGTCCAAAGCTTAAAAAGGTCGAGGATTTGAGACAAAATACAAGTGTTCGAAGCTTAAAAAGGTCGCGAACATTTCAAAACAAAACAAAGAAAGCAACGAGACAAGACAAAAGCAAATCAATTCTATTTTATTACTTTATTTAGAATTTTCCGCAATTTAGAAAGGAGCTAGGAACAAGCCTCCTTAGCCCTTTATTCAAATCTAAAACATGTATTTAAATAAAGGAATCTTTCTAAACTAAACACAACAAACTAATCAAGTCTTTTTCCGACGCTTCGGGTTGACCTCTTCATCTTCAAGAGGCCGATCCGCCACAACTTTCGACCTAAGGACGGGAGTAGATCTCTCAAAACCTGGGGGCTCGACCGGATCCTCATCCTGCTTCAACCTGGGCTCCTCGATCCTTGGCCCTAAGCGATCTTTAATCTGGCCACCTTCGGTCCAAGCCTTTCCCGCGCCGGTCTCGAAGAAGAAACACCTGCACCAACAGTACAAAGATCACCATAGTCCCTCCTTTCGCGCACCGCCTCATACGCCAAGGAGGGCCTTGGCCCATTCTTTTCCCTCCTCCTTTGATTCTCACGTTCCTTAGGATCATTGGAACGGTACCACCGTGTATAGAAGTCCGTAACACGGCTAGACTCTATATGCTCCGGCACAGCCCAAGTAACACGATCCGACCACCCTCGGATCCAAGCATCAATCATCTGGTTGTTTAGGACAACAACCTCTCCAACCTGCGTATCCTGATCCTAATAGTCTGCAAGTTCGATTTGCCTCTTCGCCGGGAGGATGAATCCATACACCGATCAAACCCGCGACAACATCAACCCGCGAGCCGCTGCCGCCACCGACGCAAGCCGCTACCTCCGTAATGCCCCACCACTAAACATACCAACGAATCCGCTCTCCTTCACAAACCACCGGTAGTAGTTTAGCGAACGCCCCGAGGGTTAGCCCAATCCATCTTCCGAGACGCCGTCCCCCGCCGCCAAGACACCTCCAAGGGAAGAGCTCTATACACACTCGGCCTCTCCATGAGCCAAACGTTGAGAATCCTAGCGCAACCCTCGCACGAGCTCGACGATTAGCATAACTGGCCGCCTAAGCCCAAAGATAGTCTCCGCTAGGATCAACGCAGGCGATCATGTCCTCGCTTCCATCTCTTCGACAACACGAGCATACCTCGCGTTCCGAACACACCATCGGCATGGACCCGCAAAGCATAACGATGAACCAAACAAAAAGCAAGGGCCCTCCGCCTAGAACGGTCCGAAATACTAGTATCAGCCTTATTCATATATCGTTGACACAAGAGAAGCATGTTTACCTTGCCTCCCTCAAACAAACCTGCAGCATGAACGTTTGTCATCCCAAGGAAGTTTCGCAACATCCCGTTGTAACAAAGCTCACTCCTAACGACCGCAGGAGTAGTCCGTTTCGACCATCCGGCAATGGCCGAGAACTCCTCCATCAAAGGGCACACCTCTCCCCCGGGAAACCTAAAAACATGCAAGCTAGGATCCCAATAATCTAAGCATGAATCAAGGAAGTCTACATCGACTTTCATTTGACGAAAGCCAATAAAAACACCCGCACCGTCATCATACACCGCCTTCTTCATCCCCAAACTCAAGGAAGACGTCCACCTCTTCAAAAGAGCATCAAAATGCTCCTCCATTTTCTTGGACACAAAAACAAAAAAAAAAACTTTTATAAATATGCCTAATATATTTGTGAAAGCAAAAACCTAAAACAAAGAAGAGAAGTGATTGTGAATGAAGATTATGGCACGCACCCCCTCTCCTTATATAGGAAAACAATGTCCGAAATATGGAAATACAAATTAGCAACAGCCAACAAACCGCATGGCTCTATGCGGTTTGCACACCAAACCGCATAAGCCTATGCGGTTTCTCCTTGCAACCGCATAAGCCTATGCGGTTTCAGGGGCTGGTTTTCTCAAAATTTTCCTAATTTCGTCTTTCCTAAAACACTACAACCTACTTTGGGCTACGACATTCTCTCGTTGTTCCCCATACATCAACATCACGCTTCACTTTAGCAATTCCGATTCTTACCACGAGTCAACGCATAACATTTTTCGCATTCACACGAGCTCATTTCGCATTTAAAATGAACTTTTTTGCAAAAAAATTTCACAATCTAAAATGAACATCAACGCATCCCACTCGGGAATCATATCATTTCTTCAACCAAGCCCACCAAACAGGTTTACCGAAGAAGTTCAAGCTACAACAACAAAGTTCAAAGTTCAAGCTACAACGACATGTACATGAAGATTCATACAATCTTTAAATACACAAATTCACTCGGGGTGTGGCGATACTGAAATCGGTCACGCCGAATCTGAGCCGTCTCAGCTCGGCTCTGACACAACTGCGCTGTCTGCTCAGCCCAAGCCATCCTCCACCTGTTGGCTATACGCCATAGCTTCTTATGCGCCTCCTTCGCCACCTGTGAAACACAACACAAACACAGTTCACACTTTTCTCCATTTTGCCTTAATTTCACTCAAATTAAGTCAAACTTAGGGGGGAAATTTCAAAACAAACGCAGTCCACCCCACTTTACTTTAACTTCACCCAAATTAAACCAAACTGGGGGGGTAACACAAAAAACGACTCTCACAAGTTTGATCATCGATATATACTTCATACCTCGATCAAACTGGGGGCTTATACACATACATACAATCACACAAGTACATACCTTCTTCACCTTGCTCGTCCAGCTGTCCATGCCCGCGTCAGTAGTCACTCAGCAAAATGGGCATAGTCTTCCTCAGGACAGAGGAGGCTCACTGACTCTCCCTCTCCATACAACGCCACACGATCCTGAGCAGAAACCCCTCGCTCAAACAGGACCCTCGGCGGATCCTTAGGCACCACCGGAGCTGGCCACCCTGCCTGAAAGACCAAACGCTCTCCAAGGTACCAAACCAATCCATACGGCGTCGCTATGTATAGGCGTTGGGTCTCTCGCACTGCAAACCGAGCCCCAATGCCCTCAGGAATATCCCTGTACTGGCCCCACGGGAACGGCACGAACTACAAACAAAGACAAGACAAACACGCTCACAAATACGGATACAATACAATCATCTTAAGTACACTCTATTTAAAATGATTCAAGCACAAACCTCATCAAATCGCATTCGGTTCAGACGATCCCTAACATCATCATACGACCAATTAAATGCAAAGATTTGCTATCGCATCTGTGCACGCATCACGTACTCCCTCACGATCCGCACAGCATGTGGGGGGAGCAGAAAAGGAAAGTGGCTAAGAACCCACGACTGCACACAAGAAACAAAAACATGTTACAAGGACAAAAGACAACGAAAACAAAACAACAATGAACAACAAGACAAAAACGAAATCAATACGCACCTCCATCAAGAAGCCAGGCGCGACTAAGGGCGATCGCGACCCTGGCCCATGACGCGGTCTCACAAAGATCCATGCGTAAACGAATGCACAAGCCCAAAGACGGCGTCACCCAGTCAAACGTCCCAATTGCATTCTAATCCAGGAGATGCATAAGGACCGATGTCGATGCCCGCTCACCCTTGTCGCCGGGCGCACACAAGGCCACAAACCACCACAACCACATACGAGCATTACGCTCGCCGCCCACTCCTAGGGCCATACTCGGTCTTCCTCAAAATACTCCAAGATATAGCTCGCCTTGAAGGTATAGGGGCGCACCCCACAAATCACCTCCAAACCACCGCCAATCAGCGGCTACAACCTCGCCCACAACGGACGGCGCAAACTCAAAATCCATGTCGCGATCCCCAAACGGCGGCCGGGCATGACCGCGTACTCAGTCAAGGTAATGCCGGCCTCAAAGCCGGGCATATGGAACGTCGTCGTGGTGTCCCAATACCTATCCATGAAGGCCCTGATCAACATCAGGTTCGCCGTCTGCTTCTTCCTCGCAATCTCCCTCCAATGGCCAACCAACGGGCCAAAAGCACTACGCAACACCCAAGCTTGTGCCCTCGGCGCAAGCTTCTCCTCAAAAGCACACATGGCGGACGAGACGCCCGAGAAAGTCCTCATCGGGCCCTTATCCCAACCCATCGTCGCTCGATAGGAAACATGTCTCTCCGGAGCAAGCAGAAGGTTGTGGCCATCCCAACCCTTCGCGAAAGCCCTGTTCGCGCGTGATTTTCGCGGCCTAGAGCTACTCGCCCTAGGCGCGACCTCCTCGTCCTCCTCAGCAACCTCCATCTCGGCTTCCAGCTCATCCACCAACTCTTGAGCAAGCTCGTCCTCAGGATCACG
Organism: Dianthus caryophyllus; assembly: GCA_023091065.1. Taxonomy (NCBI): domain Eukaryota; kingdom Viridiplantae; phylum Streptophyta; class Magnoliopsida; order Caryophyllales; family Caryophyllaceae; genus Dianthus; species Dianthus caryophyllus. The sequence goes on along the minus strand of CM041519.1, from coordinate 25,048,652 downwards.
CACAGGAACATTTCTCCCACGGCCCCTACCCCGTGACTGACCACGTCTCGTGGGCAGATCACGAGGGTCAGCTTCCCTCTCACTACGAGTGCGCCTCAAGTTACTCGAGCTAGAGGCTCCCTCTGTCCTCGAACTAGTACTCTTACGAGACCTCGATCTCGTAACGCGGCTGGAACCTTCTCCTGCAACCAAACACAACCAACACATACAGCTATAATACATACACATACACAAACACACACAAATAATATGCACATAATACATATACATTCCTTTAACACATTGCACTATACGCCCTACAGAGCATTTTTAGGCCTAATTCGTAATTAAGCCAAAAACCGTTCTCTACATTTCAAAATCACAACTTTATGGTTTCTACGCGCCATAATAGTCCCCAACAGCAACCCATTACAAGCAATTGCATTTTGGTCACTCCGATCAAAAACCCCTAATTCGCCTTAATTACTCCGTAAAACTACGACTTAAGACGGCGATTTGAAAGCCTTAACTCGAATTTTTCGTAAAACTAACGCTATAGGCATGCTATACTCGCTATGGGCATCCTACACCGAAGTTTAATTGAAATTCCGGGTCGGAAAATCCGGGTTCGTTTTCGGGCCCGAAACCTAATTTGGACGTTTTTCACACAAAAACGGTCTAAATCACAATCAATTCACACATACACGTTCACATGGCATAATGCAACACAATGACGTCAATTTCAAGCATTCAAACGGCAAATTTCAAGCAAAACTCGGGTTTTCATTCAAAACCCGTCTTTTCAACATTTCAAGGCAAAACTAGCTAATTACAACGACAAATAACGTAAAAGCAAGTTAAAATGGAGCAATACCTCGTTCCATAGCAAGGCAACGCAAGAAAAACGAGCAAAAACGGTTGAGAAATCGAAAAATGGTGTTTTTTAGAGCAAGAAACCGAAATGAGTATAATGAGCAAAGTCACGGCCTCACTCGTGCCTTATATAGCCCCAGCTGCCAACAGGGGAAACCGCATAAGCTTATGCGGTTTGTCCCCTGAACCGCATAAGCTTATGCAGTTTGGCCCCTTGGTTTTTCTCGGGTTTTTCCTCGTTTTACGCCTACTTTTCGATTCCTAATTCATTTTAGCCCCTATACAACTCCAAGTACGTCCCGCGCTTGGGTCAAGGCATCACTCACAACCCGCCATACGCGTATATTAAGCATTTAATATACTGCATGGGTATAACTAACGCTCTTCACGAGCACCGCATCATTTTCTCCACCACTAAGGCAACCATATGCAACTACAACTACATAGACACTCCTACGAGCCAAGCACAAGCACTCCGCGATATACACCTAACTCCAAGCATTTCACTCTACATAGACGCTCCTCGGCGAGTTCAAGCACAAGCATTACACAGACGCTCTTTCACGAGACCTACACTAGCACTTATCCAAACATCTTACAAGCATATGCACCTTGCACTTTAGCCCCCACGCATTGCAGCACATGCGCTCTTTCACGAGACCATACGAAGACGCTACAAGCGGCAGCACTATACGATACCCAACATATACAAGACAACGACATCAACATCGAAAGGCATCAAGAAGAAGCACGATTTAAGACACTCTGCAGGCCGGCAGGCCCTTATAGCATGCCCGGACCGCCAAGTCCTTAAAATGCGCACGCCCCTCCCCGTTTAGCCCGGTTCGAAGTCCTCGTCTCACCCATGGACACATGCTTCGTTCCGCTGACTATATCGAGACTGTAATGGTCCGGATATGGTCGTAGGAGTTTGACTAGCGCTCTAGTCCGAGCTCAGTCAAACTGGGGGCTCTGTGGATACCCATATCCGTACCCTCCCAAACAAAAACCCTGTGATGTAACACGGACTTTTATTACGCATGCTTTAACGTTGACTTATACAGTTCTAACTAATGTCGAATTCATTTTGAGTCGTTTTAAATGTTAAAATGTTTAGGTCGCATCACATCGCATGTAAATAACGTCCATTTTGTCCATTTGGAGTCTAGCTAGGTCCTCGTCCTGCTTCATTTGGCATGAGCTTTGCATTTGCACTACAATTGGCCCTTTTACATTAACAAGGTCTAATTCAGCATTCCTAAATTCCTAAATTTAGGCCCGGTAGCTAAAACCGCTATTTAGCCCCCTCTCACACAAAATACAGCTTCACGTCTTAGCTTATTTCACAAATCTATGCAAATACACCCTTTTTCATTTTTCCGGGTCTCGGGCCCAAAACCGAGCCCAAACCCAAGCCTTTGGCCCGCACTCCAAAGCTCCTCAGACATCATAAAATATCTCGTAAATATCTCACTCTTTTCTTGGCACACACGCATCTAAATTATATCAGATCTTTCAAAGATTTTATGCAAATTAAACTGAAAGCGACCTAAAACCAAGCCATCAAACCGCATGACCTTATGCGGTTTGGTGAGGCAACCGCATAAGGCTATGCGGTTTGCCCTGGCAACCGCATAAGGCTATGTGGTTTCCAGGCCTGGTTTTATACCCCAGTTTCCTAATTTCTCCGAGGTTTTTAGTATATATACAGCCCTATACCTCGACCTCAAATCATACTTTCACAACATCTTTCAACACACAATTCACAACACACAAATCCTCTTTCACAAATGCCTCACGCACTCAAATCCTTGAGTTCAACACACCATCCCGTGTTGAATTCATCCTCCTTTCTAGTTCAAGAAGCGAAGCTCTGCCCAGATCTGAAGCGTCAGGACAAGGTAGGTACCGATCCACTTGGATCAAAGCTTTTTCTTATTTTCTATGGACTAACAAAGGGGTCTACACTCTAGCGCCCCCCCCGGCTTTGGCACCCGAGCGCGCTTGCCTTCCAAGTGTTCTTATTACTTCGGGTACACTCCATATCCGATGACACGCCAAAGTCGCATAAGCAACCGACCTCTTAAAATAAACCAATGGACAATTGAATTTTATTTTATTTGCATGCATCTTGCACCTTCTTATTTTGCATTAAATCAACTTAAGCAATGAATTCGACCTTTAACTGAACCGTTTTCGTTAACAAGTTAAACATGCTAAACTGAGGGTTTTAATCAATCTTTTTGCATCTGCATCTGCACTCTTTTACAAACCTTATCGCACTTGTACGTAGCGATAACATTAGCTCAAATATCATCTTACAAGGATTGTTCTAGGTCAGTAGAGGCTATTTTTACATAGGCTTTTCTAAAAGGTTTTCATAAATCATTATTTGAATTAACTCTTTTTCTAAAGTACCCTCACCCCGAATCCAATTTGGTTTCACAAGCCTTAGATCTAGGGGTGTCGGCGTGCTCCAAAATCTAAGAACATGTTTTTAACTTAGAACATGGTAGCAGGTTCCTATTTTCCACGATAAATAGGTGGCGACTCCATAACAGTTCTTAAAGGTTTCTCCAACTTAATCTTTTTTAACTTTAAAATCCGCCCTTAAGCAAGACGCCGAGTTGGGTCCGATCCCGGGTTCCACAGTTTGGCGACTCCGCTGGGGACATCTTATTTTTAAAACTTAAAACTAGCTTTTTCTTTTTAAAAATAAAGAGGTGAAACTTGAAAGCCTTGAACAATCCACGTATACATATTTGAGCTATGCACATTCGTTTAGAGTCCATTCCTTTTGGAATCTAGGCACCCTTTGCACCCTCGAGAGGTGGTTCCCACATGCAGGCTTGTCCACTCGATAAAGCACATGCCGGACTAGCTTTCCTCTCGCCTCCACGGCCACAGTAACGGCTATCTCGACCGCCTTCGCTCCCTTCAAAAACCTATCGCCTGCCAGAAGGAAATGAAGGGGTTAAGTATCTGCCAAAGCGTACTCGAGGTAGTTGGAGGTGTACCCGACTGACTCATTTTTCACCCTTTTTGAGTCATACGTACAAGTTCGAGGCTATGCACTCCATGGTCTTTTTCAAAACAAGCATTTGCATTCATATCTTCGAAAACTCGCTTAAACTTTTCAAACATAAACGAACCTAACATCCAACAAACTAACACTTTTCAAACCAAACTATCGCGAATTTTTGAAATAAACTTTTTCAAAATTTCCTTTTTCACTAACAAGCAAAAACCCGAGCAAGGAATAAAACCCGAGCTCATGATTTCAACCCTCTAGGTCGCACGGCCTAGACTCCACTTTTAACATCCTCGACTTGACTTGTTAACCACTCTCGAGTCGAATCCATTCTCTTTTATACATCCGAACTCGAGCTCACCTCGGCAAATCACCGATATCAGCTCGATGGGTGCAAAGCAAAACCTTTTAACATCGAGACGGGATGAGCGCAAACGACCTCGCCCCAAAAGCTTTCCTATAGCTAAAACTTTTTCAAAACCTCCTTTTTCAAGCTTAAAAAGAGTTTTCTTAACAAAGAAATGAGCTAGAATGAACACTTAAAATGAACGTTGGTCTAGTCACGTCACTAACGTGCAAATTTAACCCACACAACCTAATCCATTCTCAACACGCTCGACTCGCCTAGCTAATCGCTCTCGAGTCGAATCCTTCTCGCCCATCTAGGCTCGAGCCCTTAACGATGAACCGTTAGGTGGGCTCGACAAAGCTAACACCTTTTAACATCGAGACGAGATGTGCACACGCATCCTCGTCTCAAAAGCTTCCTATTAGCCAAACCTTGTCTAAAATCTCCTTTTTCAAGCTTAAAAGGTCTTCCTAAACAAAAATGAGCTAAAAATGAATGCTTAAAACGAACGTTGAATCTAATAGGACTAATTAGATACATCCGTCCTCGACTCGACTAGCTAACCGTTCACGAGTCGAATCCTTTCCATGCATCTAGGTTCAAGCCCTTAACGACGAACCGTTAACATGGGCTCGACGAATGCAAATCAAACACATTTCAACGTCGAGACAAGATCCGCACACGCTGCTTTGCCTCAAAGACTTCTTAGGCACAACATTGCTCCAAAAGCAATACACTCTCATTTTTGAAACAAGCTCTCTTCAAAAATCTCCTCACTTTTACAAAACAAGCAACACACTCTCATTTTCGAAATAAATTCTTTTCAAAATCTTCTTTTTTTTACAAACCAAGCAAAACACACCCGCTTTCGAAATGAGCTCTTTTCAAAAATCTCCTCATTTCTGCAAAACAAATAACGACATTCTCTTTACAAATCTCTTTAGGCCAAACGGCCCAAAGTCGACTTCGTTCAAAGAAAAATCGCCTTTTTCAAGCAAACAAACCCGAGAATGGCTAAGCCCAATCTCGCGGACTTTTCATCGGACCAAATGATTCATAACCATCTTGGCCCAAATCCTCTTACAAACTACTTTCACAAAATCCTCATCACGCTTGAAATAACCTTTTTCAAAAATCTTTCCTTCAAACCGAATGGCCCATAGTCAGGACGGTTTGATCTAGACAAACAGTCTCCTCAAAACACCCGAGAATAATCACTTTATTCTCGTGACATTCCAAAACATAAATGAACTACATGACCCGCACTCATTGTAACCCATTTATTACCAAACATTTTCAAACCCGAGAATGGACCTTTTCTTGAAAACAAATCCAGCAAAATAAACATTTTCGAAATCCATGATTCAAAATGGCCTACCGCCATTTTAATCCAAACATCTCTTTTCACAAGACAACAAAACCTAGGAATAAACTAGCATCATCCCGCAAATCCTTCACGGTTAGACCAAGTGGCTCATAGTCGCTTTAATCTAACCCTCTTTCAAACCGAATGTATGAAAACGAGTATAACCGTCTTCATCACATCTTCAAACACCCTTGATTCGGATAGCCTATCCCCAATTCCGAATCGATTCACACTTTCACCGACAAGCCACTAACACGAGCTTATCTGATTTGATTTCAACGCTTACATCGAGCCAAAATGTGACAACACATTTTGCTCAACAAAACATCCTGCTTTTCGCCGAAAACAAAACTTTTGCAAAATCAAAGACAAATCTAAGTATGCATGAGCCAAGTCCCGACGCGAGCATCAACCCCATCCGAGACATGTGCGTCTCGAGCACCCAGCGACGAGTCCATCAAGGCGCCACCGACGATCTCACGGATCTCCTCAAGAAATTCGAGTCTTTTCAATACGGGTCGAGTTTTTAAGCATTGAATCAATCTCTGACAGTCTAGGGCAATCGAGTCTTCGACGTATGACATTTTTAACAAATCGATAAAGGAATAAGTTTGCCTACAACCCAGCTTCCTTTTTACACACTTTTCCCATAAAAAACACAATTCTACACCAACATACATTGCATCCCAGGAACAACTATCCTAGGGAGATCTAGGCCGGGTACGAAGGTCCAAGTCAACTAAATCAAGGACACAAAGACAAGAAAGCTTCCGACGACTAAACACCTAAGGTTCACTAGTCTGCTTGTGGTCTACTACTCCGCTGCTTTTGGAGGAGGATCCATTAATTTGGAGCTCCATAGTGGTCATGAATTTGATCGCGACCAAAAGTACGAGTATTCCTGGATCGCCCTCCGCGTACTCGATCGCGTGCCTAATAAGCAAACGAACTTGTCAGAGGAGCCCAGCGTGATAGACACACGATCATGAGTGACCACCGAGCCACAGAGTTTAGCAAGGTCCGAGCTCAAGACCAAGCCATGCAGGGCGTGGGATATTCTCAAACCAAACGGGAATACAAGGTACAAAGGTCAAAAACCAAAGTCACCAAAAAGCAAAAGTCTCAAAAGCTCCAAAACAAGGGGCAAAACAACTAAGCAAAAGCTTAAGAAGTCAAAAGCTTAAGAAGTCAAAAGTTAAGAAGTCAAAAAGCTTAAGAAGTCAAAAGCTTAAGAAGTCAACAAGCTTAGAAATCAATAAGCGAGGGGCCGAAACCCCAAAGGCAAGAAGTACCGAAGCCCATAAACGAGTGGCCAGGTCTTTGAAATTCCAAATTGAAGACACAATGTATAGCAAGCAACCAAATTCTAGATCAACCAAGGAGAACTCACCCTTAGGATGCAACGTATCAAGGTCAAACACATAAACACCCTTTGGACCGGCGGGTCCCTAAACACGCACCTTTCCACAAAAACAAACCCACCTCCCAGACCGGTGGATCCCTAAACACGCACCTTTCCACAAAAACAAACCCACCTCCCAGACCGGTGGATCCTTAAACACGCACCTTTCCACATAAACTGTAACAACCTGGTTTTTAGTCGACTTTAATTACTAAGGCGGAAATTAATTAAGTCTTAAACCAGATTCATTAATTATACATAAACCCAAAACGTTACATCCTCGTTCGAGAGTTGAATAATACAACTCTAAATACGGTAGTTAAAAGAGTAGCGTTGTATATTACATATCTCTCGGAAAACAATAAAAGTAAAGCATAAAAGCGTCTCGTGGCCCCATCCAAAATCCAGCTCCTGGTCCACGAACGTCCTGCACAATAAACTATGGGGATGCGCATTTGAGCTGACAAAGGACTAGCTATGCTCATACTTACCCTCGATTTCAATTACTTTGGTTTAATATTATTGCTTTATAAACATATCATTAACATAAACATGCTTAATACATATAGCATATAAAGACATATAAGTCATAATAAGCATGCGGTTTAAAGCGATAAATCATATAAGCATGATATTCAAACATGAAGGCAAATAGCATATAATAGCATATCAATAGTATCACAATAATTCAATAGCATTACAAGGCGATATCGGATCGCAATCAAACATACGTATCTTATCATTCTCCTCATGCACTGATTCAATTCGTAAAGTTGTGGTCTTTAATTTTCAAGATGGTACACACTCATTCTCATTTAAACATATAATGCACAACATATACCGCTACGAGCCCGACCACGAGTAGGCCTTTGTACTCATCGATTGCATCTCACTTCCATAGTGCAGAGGCATCCTCGACTCGTAAACCACGCCGAATACTATAATACTTGCATCTCATCCTCTAGTGTTCGAAATGATTCGAACTTCAGATACAATCTCGTCAAGTGATCTTTACATGTGGCAAGAACGAATGCTAGTGTCGCGCCCACTAAGAACGAAACACCGCAAGGAGACCACCGCTATAATCGCCAAATCAAGACGGATGCCCTGTTAACTTTAGCGAAATAGGGAATAAAACCCTAGTCTAGTACATGTACACTAGTATCCAATTTAAGAATGGGCTATGCTAATCATAGAGCACCTTAACTCAGGATAAAACGACTATTTCCTAAAGCCCGAGACAAAAGCCTTGGCATATTCAATTATCTTGTCCCAAGAATGGCGACCGCGACAAGACTATCTTAACCCCACTTCACTCACGATTGGCGTTCCTTATCCGAGGCCCAAGCTTGACCTTTATTTAAACATACTCATGATTTATTATTTATTTGATATTACATATCACATGTTTCTAGACTCTCCTAGTCTCATCACAAACGTTTAAGTATTTGTAGGTTTCATATGATCACATAACACGCTCGCTTATTATTTGAAGTGTTGTTAATTATTAACGCTTTCAAGTTTCTAAATTGAAACGTTTATTAGTATGTCCAATTTTATTTATGTGTTTTTCAAACACTTCAGGTTATTTACTTCTTTATTTTAAATTTTCTATACTTAGTAAAATTTTCAATTATTTTCAGTATTTCACTATTCACTTTTTACTATTCATAAATCACTATTCACTTGACACTATTCATTGGTCACTATTCATCGTATTTTATACGTATTTTTTTATACGTATTCGTATTTTTATACTTCGTATTTTATACGTATTTTTATACTTATACGTATTCCTATACTTGTACGTATTTTATATTTATACGTATTTTTATACTTAAGATATTTTAAGTATAATACTAAACTTGTTTTTATTTTCTAAGTACAAATTTCTAGTTTCAAAGTCGTTAGGTTCGTTTTGTACTTAGGCGATTTTTGAAAATATTCTAAAGTCTAGTTTTAAAAATGTTAAGTTCGGTTTGTATTTAGTCATTTATGAAAATATTCGAAAATCATAGTTTTAAAAACGTTAAGTTCATTTTGTATTTAGTCATTTATGAAAATATTCTAAAATTCTAGTTTTAAAAACGTTAAGTTCGGTTTATAAAAGGTGATCAATGATATTTATTTTAAAACGAGACTCAGTTAAATTTAGTCGTCTATCTATTTAAGTTAATGATGGTATCGTGGATGATTCATTTACAGTCCGTATGTCCAAGCTCAATAATCCAATAGCAAAGGTAGTATCACACGATTTAGTTCATTTTTATAACGGTTACATATTTTTATCGGTTTATAATATCTTGTTTATAACTAAATCGATTTATACAAAAATTCAATTCTAATTACTATTTAACTTTAGTGACTTAGTGATAATTTCATTTTAGTCAAATTTAGTCCATTTAAAGTGAAAATGTCGAGTGGACTATATATATATCAAAAATTCATTTATTTCTTTTAATTTCTTAATCCTAACTTATTAACTACTAATTAAATTATTTTAACAATTAAACTAAAAAGTGGTAAAAACAATTTTGGACTTAAAATGGCAATAATGCCGTGGCTAAGCTAGTTAGGGTCCTAAAATTTCATTTTTCGATTTTAACGGTTTTTAACTTAAAGTCTTTATATTTTAATTATTCTAATTAAACTAAAACGATTTAAACTATAATGAAATTTACTAACAATTTCATTTATATTTATGAATAGTGTTTTTCAACACTTTAAATTTCTAACTCTTTAATCTAAATGATTTATAATGTTTAAGTTGATTTATAGTATAATACTAACAATATATATAAACAATAACTAAACATAAACACAAATTATAACAAACATAAATTAAAACAAGATCAAAATGAGCATAAATGATGAACATAGCATGAAGATGATAAGAACACACATGAAGAACTCAAGAACAACTCAAGAACACTTATTTCGATTTTGATAATTTATAATTTATTTTCCTAAATTAATTCTTTTCATATGATAACATCCATTTTAACTAACTTAATCTAACATATTATTTACAAAAATTAAAAGTGAAAATTTATTTAAAAATTAGATAAAACCGTGTATATGTAATATATATATATAAATTTTCATTTTTGATTTTAATCACTTTAAACTCATTTTTAATATTTCACATAATTTTTATATAACATTACTACTTCATTAAAACATAAATAAACATAAAAATCATATGAACATAAATTAAAAATGCTTAAAATTAATTTAACTAAACATAGAACAAAATTACTACAATAATCTATTTAGTATATTATTTAGTTATTATCATTTTATTATACAACACCTAAACACACAAGTACATATAAGTGATGTTTAACATATTTAACATAATTTTCATACTCATAAAATTATAATAACAAAACAAACTAATTTACTAAAAAGATAATACAAGACATAGTTAGTCACCTTAATCGGTAAGTTTATTGGTTGTCCGGATCGATTATATTATCTAGGTCCAAAGCTTCACCCTCAAACCCGTCTTCACCTTCAAATAAAACCCGTAAATATTAAGCTCCAAATACCCACTAATTAGCTAAAATATACTAGAGATTATTAGAATAATATTAGTGTTTTTATTTAAGAGGTTTTTGTAATAAAATGGAAGAAAATCAAAGGGAGAAAATGAGAGGGAGGCCACGGCTCAAATGGAGAGAAAAATGATGTGTTTTTCACTTAGAAAATAAAGGGAACAAGTTAGTATGTTTTTAGGTTAAAAGTATTAGGTTTTGTTTGATTTTAATTAGAAAAATAATGTTTTATTAACTTAATTAAACCATCATCCCCTCCATCATCACCACACTAAGTCCACATTACTATTCATGCATTAAAAATGTCCATTTTGTGTTTTAAAATGTTTTCCTCGAATTTGGTCAGTTTTAAAAAGTCGGGCGTCAAAAGCGATAAAAGTTTAAGCTTGCGCGTTTGACGATTTTTCGAAATATTTCTACTTTTGAATTCTAAGACTAAAATATTTATTTTATTATTCAAAAGTTTTCAAAAGTTTTAAGAAAGTCGATAAATTTTACAAAACAAAAGTTTAGCTAAAATTGTGATTTGAAGGCTAAAAGGCTTAGGATTTGATTTAGACTTTGAAATTAGAACTTGATGGCTAATTAATGAATTAAATTAACACGGGGTGTTACAAACCTTCCCCCTTAGAAAAGTTTCGTCCCGAAACTTGAATGAAGGATAGGATTTTCACCTGAGATAAACAGCTCGGGGTATTTCTCCTTCATGGAGGCCTCGGTCTCCCAAGTTGCTTGTTCGGTCAATTGACCCTTCCATAGCACTTTCACTAAGGGAACCGTCTTCCGCCTCAGCACTTTGGTTTCTCGTGCTAGAATCTTGACAGGCCTTTCTGAGTATAGCAAGTTAGGCTCAACTGCGATCACGTCGGGAGTAATGATATGACTTGGGTCACTCCTGTATCTTCTCAGTTGAGAAAGCGTGGAACACGTTGTGATCCATGGATAAATTGGGGGGCGGTGCCAAGCGATAAGCTACCTCACCAATTCTTTCAAGTACTTCGTATGGTCCAACGTATTTAGGACTCAGTTTCCCTTTCAATCCGAAACGTCGAACCCCCTTCATGGGTGATACTTTTAAGAACACATGATCACCGACTTTGAACTCAATAGGTCGGCGATGTTTGTTAGCATACATCTTCTGGCGGTCCTGGGCCGCTTGTAGTCGTTCACGAATGATTTTGATGTGTTCAATCTGGTCTTGAATAACCTCTGGTCCAGTACTCACGTTATCACTAGCATCGTCCCAACAGACTGGGCTACGACACTTTCTCCCGTAGAGTGCCTCAAATGGGCACAACCTAAGCTTGCATGGAAGCTATTGTTGTAGGAGAATTCAATCAAAGGTAGACTTTTCTCCCACCTCGTTGAATTCTAAGGCACATGCCCTGAGCATGTCTTCGACCGTTTGGATAGTTCGTTCAGTTTGACCATCAGTCGCAGGGTGGAAAGCGGTGCTCATCTTCAGTTGGCTTCCCAATGCTGCCTGGAGTTTGTCCCAAAAGTGAGAGGTGAATCTCGGATCCCTATCCGATATAATGTCCAGTGGTACACCATGTAGTCGGATCACCTCCTTCTCATAAGCCTTAGCTAGCTCTTCAAGACTCCAAGTGTCTTTGATTGGTAGAAAGTGGGCTGATTTGGTCAGGCGGTCCACTATTACCCAAATCGCATTATTGCTTCGGTGAGTTCTTGGCAAACCTGTTATAAAATCCATGGAGATGGAGTCCCATTTCCCCAAAGGAATGTCCAAAGGTTGTAGTAGTCCCCCGGGTCGTTGATGTTCAAACTTCACTTTTTGGCAGATTAAACACTTTGCAACATACTCTGCGATCTCTGCTTTCATTCTAACCCACCAAAACTTCGCTTTAAATCTTGGTACATTTTATCGCACTCCAGGATGTATGGAGTATCGTGGTACTATGTGCCTCGTCGAGGATCTTTCTTTTCAACACAGTACGCCAGGCACACACCACCTTTCTTTGAATCTCAAACTCCCACAGGTTTAATCTCAAACCCTTCTCGGTTTCTCAAGGAATTTCCTGCCTGATCTTAACAAGCTCTTCATCTTCCCATTGTAGAGCTCTTATCTCGTGATATAACTCCGCTCTGCGATCATGGCGTTCAAATCAAAGATCGCCGATCAACCAACTCTAAGTTCATTCTCTTGAAATCCCCGACAATACCAAATTCTAATTTCCCAAATGTTGCTAAGGGTGTGCGTAGTCTTTCTACTCGTGAGCGCCAAGAACGACGTCGCTTTACCCTCATGGTACAATAGTTCAATCTTATAGTCCTTGATCGCTTCTAACCACCGGCGTTGTCTCATGTTGAGTTCCTTCTGCGTGAAGATATATTTCAGACTTTTGTGGTCGGGCAGTAGAACTTGATACTCACTCCGTAGAGGTAATGACGCCAGATTTTCAAAGCAAACACAACAGCTGCTAATTCAAGGTCATGAGTTGGGTAGTTTCGTTCATGAACTTTTAACTGCCTTGACGCATAAGCAATGACCTTCCCTTGTTGCATCAGTACGCAACCCAGGCCATTCGTGGCGTCATCAGAGACTTCATACTCGTCTCCATCCGTAGGGAGAGCTAAGACGGGCGCTGTGGTAAGCCTGGTCTTGAGTTCCTGGAACGCATTCTCGCACTCGTCGCTCCATATGAATTTGGATTCTTTTTGTAGCAGGTTTGTCAATGGGCGTGCTACCTTAGAGAAACTGAACGAACCTCCCGTAGTATCCTCGCCAACCCTAGGAAGTCGCGTATTTCGATTATATTTGTGGGAGCCTTCCATTCTTTCATCAAGGCCGATCTTTGCAGGTTCTACCATCACCCCGTCCTTTGAGATGACGTGACCCAGAAATGCTACCTTTTCAAGCCAAAACTCGCACTTGGAAAATTTAGCATACCACTTATATTTCCTCAGTATTCCCAGGATGATACGGAGATGTTCCTCGTGTTCTGCTCCAGTCTTTGAGTAGATTAGGATATCGTCAATGAATACAACCACGCAAATGTCAAGGTATTCGTGGAAGGTTCTGTTCATCTGATCCATGAACACTGCTGGTGCATTTGTCAAACCGAAAGGCATGACCTTAAACTCGTAATGACCATATCTGCTTCTGAAAGCAGTCTTCTGGATGTCCTGTTCTCTTACCGCAATCTGATGATAACCTGACCTTAGGTCGATCTTAGAAAACACTCCCGCGCCTTTTAGCTGATCAAAAAGGTCGTCAATCCTTGGTAGAGGGTAGCGGTTCTTAATGGTCACCTTGTTTAACTCCCTGTAGTCGATGCAGAGTCTCATACTGCCATCCTTCTTTTTCACAAAGAGAACCGGTGCTCCCCAAGGTGAGACACTCGGTCGTATGAAACCCTTTTCAATCATTTCTTCCAGCTTGTTTCTTTAATTCCTCAGAGTTCTACCGGTGCCATCCTATAGGGTGCCTTTGAGATTGGGCCGTGCCTGGCACAAGGTCGATAGAGAATTCAACATCACGTGCGGCGCAAGCCTGGTAAGTCGTCTGGGAACGCGCCAGGAAATTCCCGTACTACGTGAATACCTCCGATGTCCACGCTTTCCTTTACCTCGTTAACGCTGCATAGGTACACTTGATGTCCCTTTCTTTCTAACCGTTGAAGTTGTAGCATAGATATGATTTTCGCCCCCTTAACTGGCGAAGTCTTCTGATATGTGACCCTAGCCCCCGTGGGATGCTTCAAGCGAATTTTCCGGTCTCGGCACTCGAACAAGGCATGATATTTAGTTAACCAGTCGATCCCCAGTATGACGTCGAACTCCGGCATGTCAAAAAGAATAAGGTCGGAAGGAAAGATTGTTTTATGAATTGTGATTGGAGTTTCTTTGAAAATTTTGGAGCACTTGAAAATTTTTCCGTTTGGTAACGAAATATTTGCGTTGATTGATTCGTATTTTGTGAGATTAGCCTTTGAAACAAACTTAGAAGATATAAAGGACAAGGATGCCCAAAGGTCAAACAAAACAACAAATAAGCATGAGTTTATAAGAAAAATACCAGTGATGACGTCAGCCTCAGGTGACTCCTCTGCCTCAGCCTCTGTGAGCACATAAACTCGACCCTGTACCACTACAGATTGTGGTACTCCCGCAACAGGTGTTGGTCTCGGAGCATTAGGGCATACATTCGCCTTGTGCCCTATCAGCTTACAACGGTAACAAGTAATTGGTTGTCCATTACACTGTTTCCCTTCATGACGCGCCTTGTTGCATATAGGACAATTCCCCTGCAAGGCTCTTGGTTGAGGAGCCCTTCCTGCAACCATGGCTCTCTCGTTGTTCCCAGTAGGAACCCTGTTCTGGAACGCAGGCCTCTGAAAATTCTGCCTCTGTTGGATCGGGCGTTGATAATTCGGCTTCTGAATGAAGCTCGACTGTGCCACAGATGGCACAAACACCTTCTTCTTCTTTTTCTCCTCGGCTTTTTCCAACTCCAAGGAAGCCCATACCCTGCACGCACACTCGTAGGCTGCGGCAAAGGTAGCGTAGGTGTTGCTGCTCATGTGGGTACGCAGATCGTTAGACATATTGCGCAGGTACCTCTGAGTCATGGCCCTATCGTTGGGAGCGATCGCAGCCCCGAATTTTTCCAGCTGTTGGAATTTCTCAGTGTATTCCTGGAGAGTCATGTCTCCCATTTTGAGACTTATGAATTCCTCCTCTTTCTGACACCTGAGCTCATACCCAAAGTACCGCCCCTTGATCTTCTCAACGAATTCGCACTGGTGAACGTGGTATCGTGCTCGTTAGTCCCGACACGTTCCACCAGTCATTCGCCTCCTCTTTCAAATAAAAGGCAGCGATGTTGACCCTATCCTCTAGAGGTGTTCTGCTTAGGTCCATCAGCTTTTTCATCTCTTCTAGCCAATTAGTGAGGTCGATAGGGTCATTAGAACCCGAGTATGTTGGTGGACGATGACGGGAAATGCGATCAAACGCGCTTGGATGATGTTGGCGGTTTGCGTTGTCCGTGGCTATTTCTGCCAAACGGATCAAAGATTCTTCTGCCAGGAGGTGTCTTTCCTCGTCTGTCATTGGAGGTGCAGCCATTCTGAAAGAATTAAGACGTGAAGGAATTTATTAGTATTGCGAGAGGTTAGAAGACATGCTTATCATTGATAGCTTTTACTTGAAAGTAAGTGCAATAACGGCAGTTATGCAAGTAAGCACAGAAGTTAGGTATTTTATTCCATTGAGATGCTTCTGGTACATTTTCTGAAGAAGATTGAAGAAAGGTTGAAAGTAGAGAGTGTATTTTTGTGGAATTGTTTATGAATTTAACAGATGTCTTCACTCCGTGCCGCCTGGTACTTCTTTCGATGCTTCAATCCTCGGGAGTTGAATTATTATTTTGATTTTATATCCGAGGATAGTTGTTAGTTTAAATCAGTCACTTCAGCAAGTAGCAAGCATACGCGAGTTAGTGTGTTTTATTTTGAGGGAAGTAGTTTGTTATCTAAAAGTCCTTAGTCTATGGTCAGTCCTTAAGGTTTCTACCCATCCTCACACTTTAAAGCGATTTGAAGTTTATTATTTAAGCGATCTAATAAAAGAAAAATCTAATTTATTATTTGATCCTATTAGTCTATGCCTGACATACAATATGAATGTCTGGCCCAGGTGTCTCTCGTTAGGTAAACATAAATCGCATTAGGCAATTCATGTTACTGATTCTAGTCACTCGATACCAACAGTAACAACCTGGTTTTTAGTTGACTTTAATTACTAAGGCGGAAATTAATTAAGTCTTAAACCAGAGTCATTAATTATACATAAACCCAAAATGTTACATCCTCGTTCGAGAGTTGAATAATACAACTCTAAATACGGTAGTTAAAAGAGTAGCGTTATATATTACATATCTCTCGGAAAACAATAAAAGTAAAGCATAAAAGCGTCTCGTGGCCCCATCCAAAATCCAGCTCCTGGTCCACGAACGTCCTGCACAATAAACTATGGGGGGATGCCCGCTGAGCGGACAGTGACTAGCTATGCTCATACTTACCCTCGATTTCAATTACTTTGGTTTAATATTATTGCTTTATAAACATATCATTAACATAAACATGCTTAATACATATAGCATATAAAGACATATAAGTCATAATAAGCATGCGGTTTAAAGCGATAAATCATATAAGCATGATATTCAAACATGAAGGCAAATAGCATATAATAGCATATCAATAGTATCACAATAATTCAATAGCATAACAAGGCGATATCGGATCGCAATCAAACATACGTATCTTATCATTCTCCTCATGCAGACTCGATTCAATTCAGAAAGTTGTGGTCTTTAATTTTCGAAGATGGTACACACTCATTCTCATTTAAACATATAACAGACAACATATACTGCTTACGAGCCTGACCACTGAGTAGGCAACATATACTGCTTACGTATTTTTATACTTCGTATTTTATACGTATTTTTATACTTATACGTATTCCTATACTTGTACGTATTTTATATTTATACGTATTTTTATACTTAAGATATTTTAAGTATAATACTAAACTTGTTTTTATTTTCTAAGTACAAATTTATAGTTTCAAAGTCGTTAGGTTCGTTTTGTACTTAGGCGATTTTTGAAAATATTCTAAAGTCTAGTTTTAAAAATGTTAAGTTCGGTTTGTATTTAGTCATTTATGAAAATATTCGAAAATCATAGTTTTAAAAACGTTAAGTTCATTTTGTATTTAGTCATTTATGAAAATATTCTAAAATTCTAGTTTTAAAAACGTTAAGTTCGGTTTATAAAAGGTGATCAATGATATTTATTTTAAAACGAGACTCAGTTAAATTTAGTCGTCTATCTATTTAAGTTAATGATAGTATCGTGGATGATTCATTTACAGTCCGTATGTCCAAGCTCAATAATCCAATAGCAAAGGTAGTATCACACGATTTAGTTCATTTTTATAACGGTTACATATTTTTATCGGTTTATAATATCTTGTTTATAACTAAATCGATTTATACAAAAATTCAATTCTAATTACTATTTAACTTTAGTGACTTAGTGATAATTTCATTTTAGTCAAATTTAGTCCATTTAAAGTGAAAATGTCGAGTGGACTATATATATATCAAAAATTCATTTATTTCTTTTAATTTCTTAATCCTAACTTATTAACTACTAATTAAATTATTTTAACAATTAAACTAAAAAGTGGTAAAAACAATTTTGGACTTAAAATGGCAATAATGCCGTGGCTAAGCTAGTTAGGGTCCTAAAATTTCATTTTTCGATTTTAACTGCTTAACTTAAAGTCTTTATATTTTAATTATTCTAATTAAACTAAAACGATTTAAACTATAATGAAATTTACTAACAATTTCATTTATATTTATGAATAGTGTTTTTCAACACTTTAAATTTCTAACTCTTTAATCTAAATGATTTATAATGTTTAAGTTGATTTATAGTATAATACTAACAATATATATAAACAATAACTAAACATAAACACAAATTATAACAAACATAAATTAAAACAAGATCAAAATGAGCATAAATGATGAACATAGCATGAAGATGATAAGAACACACATGAAGAACTCAAGAACAACTCAAGAACACTTATTTCGATTTTGATAATTTATAATTTATTTTCCTAAATTAATTCTTTTCATATGATAACATCCATTTTAACTAACTTAATCTAACATATTATTTACAAAAATTAAAAGTGAAAATTTATTTAAAAAATTAGATAAAACCGTGTATATGTAATATATATATATAAATTTTCATTTTTGATTTTAATCACTTTAAACTCATTTTTAATATTTCACATAATTTTTATATAACATTACTACTTCATTAAAACATAAATAAACATAAAAATCATATGAACATAAATTAAAAATGCTTAAAATTAATTTAACTAAACATAGAACAAAATTACTACAATAATCTATTTAGTATATTATTTAGTTATTATCATTTTATTATACAACACCTAAACACACAAGTACATATAAGTGATGTTTAACATATTTAACATAATTTTCATACTCATAAAATTATAATAACAAAACAAACTAATTTACTAAAAAGATAATACAAGACATAGTTAGTCACCTTAATCGGTAAGTTTATTGGTTGTCCGGATCGATTATATTATCTAGGTCCAAAGCTTCACCCTCAAACCCGTCTTCACCTTCAAATAAAACCCGTAAATATTAAGCTCCAAATACCCACTAATTAGCTAAAATATACTAGAGATTATTAGAATAATATTAGTGTTTTTATTTAAGAGGTTTTTGTAATAAAATGGAAGAAAATCAAAGGGAGAAAATGAGAGGGAGGCCACGGCTCAAATGGAGAGAAAAATGATGTGTTTTTCACTTAGAAAATAAAGGGAACAAGTTAGTATGTTTTTAGGTTAAAAGTATTAGGTTTTGTTTGATTTTAATTAGAAAAATAATGTTTTATTAACTTAATTAAACCATCATCCCCTCCATCATCACCACACTAAGTCCACATTACTATTCATGCATTAAAAATGTCCATTTTGTGTTTTAAAATGTTTTCCTCGAATTTGGTCAGTTTTAAAAAGTCGGGCGTCAAAAGCGATAAAAGTTTAAGCTTGCGCGTTTGACGATTTTTCGAAATATTTCTACTTTTGAATTCTAAGACTAAAATATTTATTTTATTATTCAAAAGTTTTCAAAAGTTTTAAGAAAGTCGATAAATTTTACAAAACAAAAGTTTAGCTAAAATTGTGATTTGAAGGCTAAAAGGCTTAGGATTTGATTTAGACTTTGAAATTAGAACTTGATGGCTAATTAATGAATTAAATTAACACGGGGTGTTACAAACCTTCCCCCTTAGAAAAGTTTCGTCCCGAAACTTGAATGAAGGATAGGATTTTCACCTGTGATAAACAAATCGGTATTTCTCCTTCATGGAGGCCTCGGTCTCCCAAGTTGCTTGTTCGGTCAATTGACCCTTCCATAGCACTTTCACTAAGGGAACCGTCTTCCGCCTCAGCACTTTGGTTTCTCGTGCTAGAATCTTGACAGGCCTTTCTGAGTATAGCAAGTTAGGCTCAACTGCGATCACGTCGGGAGTAATGATATGACTTGGGTCACTCCTGTATCTTCTCAGTTGAGAAACGTGGAACACGTTGTGAACCTTGGATAAATTGGGGGGTAGTGCCAGGCGATAAGATACCTCACCAATTCTTTCAAGTACTTCGTATGGTCCAACGTATTTAGGACTCAGTTTCCCTTTCAATCCGAAACGTCGAACCCCCTTCATGGGTGATACTTTTAAGAACACATGATCACCGACTTTGAACTCAATAGGTCGGCGATGTTTGTTAGCATACATCTTCTGGCGGTCCTGGGCCGCTTGTAGTCGTTCACGAATGATTTTGATGTGTTCAATCTGGTCTTGAATAACCTCCGGTCCAGTACCCACGTTATCACTAGCATCGTCCCAACAGACTGGGCTACGACACTTCCTCCCGTAGAGTGCCTCAAATGGGGCACAACCTAAGCTTGCATGGAAGCTATTGTTGTAGGAGAATTCAATCAAAGGTAGACTTTTCTCCCAATTCTCGTTGAATTCTAAGGCACATGCCCTGAGCATGAACAACAGCATCCCACAGCAACAAGCAAGCACCACTGGGGGCTCCACCAACGCACGTGCTCCCGAATATGGCATCTATGCAACCGTGGAGTCTTAAATCACGCATACGATTCGTCTCTATTTTGCAAACTTTTCGGCATTTTAAGCATCGAGTCACACGTCGAGTCAATCCTCTTCCAATCAAACAATTTAGCGACATTTAAACCGCTCCTTTCAAAAACTCTCCAGTCTTCAAAACGCTCCCACGGAACGACGCGCTTTTTCAAACTTACACGAGGCAATGCACCCTCAAATTAGCTAATCACCTTTCAAAATTAACCCAATACTCGAGTTAATATGAAAGCACTTTGCAATTCACTTTTTGCAAACACACCCTTTCGCAAACAAAATGTACCTTTCGAAAATGCATCTCAAATCCTTGAAATGCATCTCGAATCTTCGAAGTCTAAACTTTTCCAAAAATTTAACTCGGCACTCGAGTTAACACACTTTGAGAAAAAGCATTCTTCGAATTTAACTCACTCGAGTTAATACACTTTGAGCGAAAGCTCTATTGAACTACGCCGGTTTGATTCCACATTCGTGGATACGTAGGCAGCTTACGCAAAGTACAACCGAACCTAGCACTACACCCCACTCCGTGTTGAGATTCTACCGAATTCTCATCCTCGACAACTGAGGGCTTTTCAACCTTTGCACTCAAATGACCCTCCACGGTCTTCACAGCTCTAGCTCAAGCTCACAACATCAAACACTCTTTCATCTTGCACGAAGCTTAACCACCGACATTTCAAGCGTTCATTTTTAAGGCTCATTTCGACAACCAAAGTGAATCTTTTACAAAAATGATTTTTCAACAAAAAGCTTTTTAATCCAAACATCCCAATCGGGAATCATTTCGTTTTTCAAACCTAGCTTACTAACACTACAGGACCAGCATACGAAATGTAAACAAGGGTTCACACAATCCTTATTACACAAGCATACTAATACAACTAATGGTGGAGACTACAGATCGTCAAAGTCTCATCAACCCAAGCCACCTCAAAGACGACCACGACATAAATTGAATCGCTGCTCCGCCCATCGCCATATTCTCTTCCATTTTGCCTTAATTTCAATCAAATTAAGCCAAACTACGGGAAATTTCAAAACCAAACACCATACTCTTCACTTTGACTCAGTTTTCATACAAAACTTAGTCAAACTCAAGGGGGTAATCCAAAAACACCTTTATCCTACTGCAACCCATAGCCTTTTACATAGTTTGACTATCGTTATATACCATAACTCAGTCAAACTGGGGCTCACATACACCGGCACCATGACCAAGACAACTGGGGGCTGACGCTTCCTATCAAGAATCAAATCTTTACAACGAAAAATGGGATAATTTTTCGCATTTTTGAAGACACCCAAGCCATAAACACCCACATCAACATCTACGGTTGAGCGACACCTTTAGAACCGCTACAAACAGGAGCATGCACGCTAAAAGCATAACACTTTCAAGTATGCATCAAACAACAACCACCCGAGCATAAGTCCAAGCATCCAAACACCAACCACTCGAATATCCATCCCAAGCACCACGCATCCAGAGTCAGAGAGATGAGTATTACGTGAATCCAAACGAATCGCAATGATACCACGTCTCATGGTCGAAGCAAGCGAAATTGAAGATCTCGAAAGAAAAATCGCGAGTTCGAATATTTCCGGATTTGAAACCGCAACATGTGCGAATGAGTTCAAGCTTAAAATCGCCAATAGATGAGAGATTCCCCGGAAGAGTCACTAGTCTACAGGCAATTTCCAGAGCATGTTTTGTTCCACGTTTTCCCCTCATTTTTCTTCATACACGCAAGCTTTCATGGTTAAGGCGTCACCTACAGTCCGCCACAAGCACTAGCACATACATCATGCGCTATGCCTTGGTTAAGGCGTCACCTACAGTCCGCCATACTCGTGTGCTAAGCATTTAATACACTGCATGTAAGGCTAAACATGAACACTCTCCACGAGTCCTTACACCCTCTTACACGCCCCTGAAGTATCGCTTCCTCCCCATGGAGTCCACACACCTATACAGACATTTCCTACGGAGTCCAAGACATACCCTTCAACTTCCCCAATGGAGCATAAACACCAGATATCTACACCAGCACATCCAGCAAGTCAAAGCTTCTACACCAACTACAAGACGCAAGCACATACATGAGCACCTACACTCTCCCCAGACGATAATTCCCGGCGAATCGACACCTGCAGACCGCTACAAGACTAAACAAAGATCATCCTTCCACAAGGCCAAACAACTACAACTACACCTACGCCTCCTACGAGACCATACCCATACACCCTTCCCAGACTAGTACAACACTAAGCACTGCGCTCCTCGGCGAGACCCAAAGACGACATCAACAAATAAGGCATCAAAGAACGACAACCACTACACGACAACGAGCATTTCCACCACCTTCTCCTCAACGAAAGGCAATCAACTGCAGTAACAACTACATAGACACTCCTCGGCGAGCCGAAGCACAAGCACTCCGCAATATACACCTAACTCCAAGCATTTCACTCTACATAGACGCTCCTCGGCGAGTTCAAGCACAAGCATTACACAGACGCTCTTTCACGAGACCTACACTAGCACTTATCCAAACATCTTACAAGCATATGCACCCTGCACTTTAGCCCCCACGCATTGCAGCACATGCGCTCTTTCACGAGACCATACGAAGACGCTACAAGCAGCAGCACTAGACAACGACATCAACATCAGCAAAGGCATTAGCAGCAAGCACGACGAAGACACTCTCGCAGGCAGTTCTTATAGCATGCACGACCGCCAAGTCCTTAAAATGCGCACGCCTCCCGCTTAGCCCTTGGTTCAAGTCCTCGTCTCACCCATGGACACATGCTTCGTTCCGCTGATCATATCGAGACTGTAATGGTCCGGATATGGTCGTAGGAGTTTGACTAGCGCTCTAGTCCGAGCTCAGTCAAACTGGGGGCTCTGTGGATACCCATATCCGTACCCTCCCAAACAAAACCCTGTGATGTAACACGGACTTTTATTACGCATGCTTTAACGTTGACTTATACAGTTCTAACTAATGTCGAATTCATTTTGAGTCGTTTGAAATGTTAAAATGTTTAGGTCGCATCACATCGCATGTAAATAACGTTCATTATTTCGTCCATTTGGAGTCTAGCTAGGTCCTCGTCCTGCTTCATTTGGCATGAGCTTCGCATTTGCACTACAATTGGCCCTTTTACATTAACAAGGTCTAATTCAGCATTCCTAAATTCCTAAATTTAGGCCCGGTAGCTAAAACCGCTATTTAGCCCCCTCTCACACAAAATACAGCTTCACGTCTTAGCTTATTTCACAAATCTATGCAAATACACCCTTTTTCATTTTTCCGGGTCTCGGGCCCAAAACCGAGCCCAAACCCAAGCCTTTGGCCCGCACTCCAAAGCCCTGCACATCATAAAATATCTCAGAAATATCTCAGCCCTTTTCTTGGCACACACGCACGAAATTATACTGTATCTTTCAAAGATTTTATGCAACCGAAACTTGGAAAGCAGCCCTAAAACCAAGCCATCAAACCGCATGACCTTATGCGGTTTGGTGAGGCAACCGCATAAGCCTATGCGGTTTGCCCTAGCAACCGCATAAGGCTATGCGGTTTCCAGGCCTGGTTTTATACCCCAGTTTCCTAATTTCTCCGAGGTTTTTAGTATATATACAGCCCTATACCTCGACCTCAAATTATACTTTCACAACATCTTTCAACACACAATTCACAACACACAAATCCTCTTTCACAAAAGCCTCAAGCACTCAAATCCTTGAGTTCAACACACCATCCCGTGTTGAATTCATCCTCCTTTCTAGTTCAAGAAGCGAAGCTCTGCCCAGATCTGAAGCGTCAGGACAAGGTAGGTACCGATCCACTTGGATCAAAGCTTTTTCTTATTTTCTATGGACTAACAAAGGGGTCTACACTCTAGCGCCCCCCCCGGCTTTGGCACCCGAGCGCGCTTGCCTTCCAAGTGTTCTTATTACTTCGGGTACACTCCATATCCGATGACACGCCAAAGTCGCATAAGCAACCGACCTCTTAAAATAAACCAATGGACAATTGAATTTTATTTTATTTGCATGCATCTTGCACCTTCTTATTTTGCATTAAATCAACTTAAGCAATGAATTCGACCTTTAATCGAACTGCTGCTAACAAGTTAAACATGCTAAACCGAGGGTTTTAATCAATCTTTTTGCATCTGCAGATCTGCATTCTTTTACAAACTTATCGCACTTGTAATGTAGCGATAACATTAGCTCAAATATCATCTTACAAGGATTGTTCTAGGTCAAGAGAGGCTATTTTTACATAGGCTTTTCTAAAAGGTTTTCATAAAACATTATTTTAATTAACTCTTTTTCTAAAGTACCCTCACCCCGAATCCAATCTGGTTTCACAAGCCTTAGATCTAGGGGTGGCTGCGTGCTCCAAAATGTAAGAACATGTATTTAGCTTAGGACAAGGTAGCGAGTTCCTATTTTCCGCGATAAATAGGTGGCGACTCCATACAGCTTCTTAAAGGTTTTTCCAACTTAATCTTTTTTAACTTTAAAATCCGCCCTACCTTGTCCTGACGCTTCAGATCTGGGCAGAGCTTCGCTTCTTGAACTAGAAAGGAGGATGAATTCAACACGGGATGGTGTGTTGAACTCAAGGATTTGAGTGCTTGAGGCTTTTGTGAAAGAGGATTTGTGTGTAAAAAGGAAGCTGGGTTGTAGGCAAACTTATTCCTTTATCGATTTGTTAAAAATGTCATACGTCGAAGACTCGATTGCCCTAGACTGTCAGAGATTGATTCAATGCTTAAAAACTCGACCCGTATTGAAAAGACTCGAATTTCTTGAGGAGATCCGTGAGATCGTCGGTGGCGCCTTGATGGACTCGTCGCTGGGTGCTCGAGACGCACATGTCTCGGATGGGGTTGATGCTCGCGTCGGGACTTGGCTCATGCATACTTAGATTTGTCTTTGATTTTGCAAAAGTTTTGTTTTCGGCGAAAAGCAGGATGTTTTGTTGAGCAAAATGTGTTGTCACATTTTGGCTCGATGTAAAAAGCGTTTCGAAATCAAATCCGATAAGCTCGTGTTAGTGGCTTGTCGGTGAAAGTGTGAATCGATTCGGAGTGGCGATAGGCTATCCGAATCAAGGGTGTTTGAAGATGTGATGAAGACGGTTATACTCGTTTTCATACATTCGGTTTGAAAGAGGGTTAGATTAAAGCGACTATGAGCCACTTGGTCTAACCGTGAAGGATTCATGGATGATGCTAGTTTATTCCTAGGTTTTGTTGTCTTGTGAAAAGAGATGTTTGGATTAAAATGGCGGTAGGCCATTTTGAATCATGGATTTCAAAATGTTTATTTCTTTGGATTTGTTTTCAAGAAAAGGTCCATTCTCTGTTTGAAAATGTTTGGTAATAAATGGGTTACAATGAGTGCGGGTCATGTAGTTCATTTATGTTTTGGAATGTCACGAGAATAAAGTGATTATTCTCGGGTGTTTTGAGGAGACTGTTTGTCTAGATCAAACCGTCCTGACTATGGGCCATTCGGTTTGAAGGAAAGATTTTTGAAAAAGGTTATTTCAAAAACGTGATGAGGATTTTGTGAAAGTAGTTTGTAAGAGGATTTGGGCCAAGATGGTTATGAATCATTTGGTCTGATGAAAAGTCCGCGAGATTGGGCTTAGCCATTCTCGGGTTTTGTTTGCTTGAAAAAGACGATTTTTGCTGAAACGAGTCGACTTTGGGCCGTTTGGCCTAAAGAGATTTGTAAAGAGAATGTCGTTATTTGTTTTGCAGAAATGAGGAGATTTTTGAAAAGAGCTCATTTCGAAAGCGGGTGTGTTTTGCTTGGTTTGTAAAAATAAGAAGATTTTGAAAAGAATTTATTTCGAAAATGAGAGTGTGTTGCTTGTTTTGTAAAAGTGAGGAGATTTTTGAAGAGAGCTTGTTTCAAAAATGAGAGTGTATTGCTTTTGGAGCAATGTTGTGCCTAAGAAGTCTTTGAGGCAAGAACGCGTGTGCGGATCTTGTCTCGACGTTGAAATGTGTTTGATTTGCATTCGTCGAGCCCATGTTAACGGTTCGTCGTTAAGGGCTTGAACCTAGATGCATGGCGGATCCTCATCCTGCTCAACTGGGGGCTCCTCGATCCTTGGCCCTAGGCGATCTTTAACGGTCACCTTCGGTCCAAGCCTTTCCCGCGCCGGTCTCGAAGAAGAAACACCTGCACCAACAGTACAAAGATCACCATAGTCCCTCCTTTCGCGCACCGCCTCATACGCCAAGGAGGGCCTTGGCCCATTCTTTTCCCTCCTCCTTTGATTCTCACGTTCCTTAGGATCATTGGAACGGTACCACCGTGTATAGAAGTCCGTAACACGGCTAGACTCTATATGCTCCTAAGACCCAAGTAACACGATCCGACCACCCCTGATCCAAGCATCAATCATCCGTTGTTTAGGACAACAACCTCTCCAACCTCGCGTGATCCCGATCCTAATAGTCCGCCAAGTCCGATTTGCCTCTTCAAGCCGAAGAGGATGAATCCATACACCCCGCTCAAACCCAAGACAACATCAACCCGCTGAGCCGCGTTCGCCACCGACGGTGCCGTTACCTCCGTAATGCCCCACCACGAAACATACCAACGAATGCTGCTCTCCTTCACAAACCACCGGTAGTAGTTTAGCAAACGCTCCCGAGGGTTAGCCCAATCCATCTTCCGAGACGTCGTCCCCGCCGCCTTGAAGACACCTCCAAGGGGAAGAGCTCTATACACACTCAGCCTCTCCATGAGCCAAACGTTGAGAATCCTAGCGCAACCCTGTACGAGCTCAGGCGATTAGCATAATCGGTCGCCTAAGCCCAAGATAGTCTCCGCTAGATCAACGCAGGCGATCATGTCCTCGCTCCATCTCTTCGACAACACGAGCATACCTCGCGTTCCCGAACACACCATCTGGCATGGACCCCGCAAAAGCATAACGATGAACCAAACAAAAAGCAAGGGCCCTCCGCCTTGAACGGTCCGAAATACTAGTATCAGCCTTATTCATATATCGTTGACACAAGAGAAGCATGTTTACCTTGCCTCCCTCAAACAAACCTGCAGCATGAACGTTTGTCATCCCAAGGAAGTATCGCAACATCCCGTTGTAACAAAGCTCACTCCTAACGACCACAGGAGTAGTCCGTTTCGACCATCCAGCACTGGCCGAGAACTCCTCCATCAAAGGGCACACCTCTCCCCCGGGAAACCTAAAAACATGCAAGCTAGGATCCCAATAATCTAAGCATGAATCAAGGAAGTCTACATCGACTTTCATTTGACGAAAGCCAATAAAAACACCCGCACCGTCATCATACACCGCCTTCTTCATCCCCGAACTCAAGGAAGACGTCCACCTCTTCAAAAGAGCATCAAAATGCTCCTCCATTTTCTTGGACACAAAAACAAAAAAAAAAAAACTTTTATAAATATACCCAATATATTTGTGAAAGCAAAATCCTAAAGCAAAAGCACAAAGAAGAGAAGTGATTGTGAATGAAGATTATGGCACGCACCCCCTCTCCTTATATAGGAAAACAATGTCCGAAATATGGAAATACAGCGCTAGCAGCCAGGCCAACAAACCGCATGGCTCTATGCGGTTTGCACACCAAACCGCATAAGCCTATGCGGTTTCTCCTTGCAACCGCATAAGCCTATGCGGTTTCAGGGGCTGGTTTTTCTCAAAATTTTCCTAATTTCGTCTTTCCTAAAACACTACAACCTACTTTGGGCTACGACATTCTCTCGTTGTTCCCCATACATCAACATCACGCTTCACTTTAGCAATTCCGATTCTTACCACGAGTCAACGCATAACATTTTTCGCATTCACACGAGCTCATTTCGCATTTAAAATGAACTTTTTTGCAAAAAATTTTCACAATCTAAAATGAACATCAACGCATCCCACTCGGGAATCATATCATTTCTTCAACCAAGCCCACCAAACAGGTTTACCGAAGAAGTTCAAGCTACAACAACAAAGTTCAAAGTTCAAGCTACAACGACATGTACATGAAGATTCATACAATCTTTAAATACACAAATTCACTCGGGGTGACGGCGCCGATACTCGTCGAACTCACGCCGACCGAGCTGCCTCACGGCTCGACACAATCAACATTGTCCGCTTCACCCAAGCCATCCTCCACCGTTGGCTATACGCCATAGCTTCTTATGCGCTCCTTCGCCACCGTGAAACACAACACAAACACAGCTCACACTTTTTTCCATTTTGCCTTAATTTCACTCAAATTAAGTCAAACTTGGGGGAAATTTCAAAACAACGCATCCACCCCACTTTACTTAAACTTCACCCAAATTAAACCAAACTGGGGGGGTAACACAAAACACGACTCTCACAAGTTTGATCATCGATATACTTCATACCTCGATCAAACCGGGGCTTATACACATACATACAATCACACAAGTACATACCTTCTTCACCTTGCTCGTCCAAACCGCCCATGCCCGCCAAGAGTCACCGCAAGTACGCTTACAGAACAAAGGTACGACGGACGCCCGAGTCATCATACTCGATAGTAGTAGGAAGTCATCAGCCGCTCCGCCATCTCGGATCAAACTCCCGCAAAACAAATACAAACGCACATCGCCACGTCAGGGAAATTTTTCGCAAAATTACCCTACGCACCCCCAAACACCGGCACACATACCTCAATCGCCCACAAGCAAGCCGAGACTCAAAGAAATGGGCATAGTCTTCCTCAGACGCAGGAGGCTCACCGACTCTCCTCTCCATACAACGCCACACGATCCTGAAGAAACCTCTCGCCAAACAGACCCTCGGCGGATCCTCAGCACCACCGAGTCGCCACCCGCCTCGAAAGACCAAATGCTCTCCAAGGTACCAAACCGATCCATACGGGCGTCGCTATGTATAGGCGCTGGTCTCTCGTGACCGCAAACCGAGCCCCAATGCCCTCAGAATATCCTCAGATCGCCCCACTGAACGGCAGACGAACTACAAACAAAGACAAGACAAACACGCTCACAAATACGGATACAATACAATCATCTTAAGTACACTCTATTTAAAATGATTCAAGCACAAACCTCATCAAATCGCATTCGGTTCAGACGATCCCTAACATCATCATACGACCAATTAAATGCAAAGATGGTTACATCGCATCCCAGTGCACGCATCACGGTACTCCTCACGATCCGCGACAAAGATATGGGGGAGCAGAAAAGGAAAGTGGCTAAGAACCCACGACTGCACACAAGAAACAAAAACATGTTACAAGGACAAAAGACAACGAAAACAAAACAACAATGAACAACAAGACAAAAACGAAATCAATACGCACCTCCATCAAGAAGCCAGGCGCGACTAAGGACAGTCGCGACCCTCGGTCCATGACCCGCGGTCTCACAGCATCCATGCAGAAACGAATGCACAAGCCCAAAGACGGCGTCACCCAGTCAAACGTCCCAATTGCATTCCAATCCAGGAGATGCATAAGGACCGATGTCGATGCCCGCTCACCCTTGTCGCCGAAGTACACGGCGCTCACAAACCACCACAACCACATACGAGCATTCTGCTCGTCGCTCCACTCCGAGGGGCCATACTCGGTCTTCCCCTCAAAATACTCCAAGATATAGCTCGTCTTGAAGGTATAGGGGGGCGCACCCCCACAAATCACCTCCAAACCACCGCCAACTGCGGCAGTCACAACCTCGTCCACAACGGACGGCGCAAACTCAAAATCCATGTCGCGATCCCCAAACGGCACTCGCATGACCGCGTGCATCAGACAAGGTAATGCCGGCCAAAGCCGCATATGGAACGCCGTCGTGGTGTCCCAATACCTATCCATGAAGGCCCCGATCAACATCGTTCGGGCCCCGCTTCTTCCTCGCAATCTCCTCCAATGGCCAACCAACGCCAAAAGCACTACGCAACACCCAAGCTTGCGCCCTCGGCGCAAGCTTCTCCTCAAAGCACACATGGCGGACGAGACGCCCGAGAAAGTCCTCATCGGGCCCTTATCCCAACCCATCGCCGCCGATAGGAAACATGTCTCTCCTGAGCAAGCGTAAGGTTGTGGCTATCCCAACCCTTCGCGAAAGCCCCTGCTCGCGTGATTTTCGCGACCTAGAGCTACTCGCCCTAGGCGCGACCTCCTCGCCCTCCTCAAAGAACCTCCATCTCGCCCACCATCCACCAACTCTTGAGCAAGCTCGCCCTCGGGATCACGCACAGAACATTTCTCCCACGGCTTCTACCCCGTGGATCGACCACGCCTCGTGGGCGGATCACGAGGGTCGCCTTCCTCTCACTACGAGCGCCTCAGTTACTCGAGCTAGAGGCTCCTCTCGCCCTCGAACTAGTACTCTTACGAGACCTCGATCTCGTGAACGCTACTGAACCTTCTCCTGCAACCAAACACAACCAACACATACAAATTTATAATACATACACATACACAAACACACACAAATAATATGCACATAATACATATACATTCCTTTAACACATTGCACTATACGCCTCTACAGAGCATTTTTAGGCCTAATTCGTAATTAAGCCAAAACCGCTTCTCTACATTTCAAAATCACAACTTTATGGTTTCTACGCCATAATAGTCCCCAACAAAGAACCCATTACAAGCAATTGCATTTTGGTCACTCCGATCAAAAACCCCTAATTCGCTTTAATTACTCCGTAAAACTACGACTTAAGACGGCGATTTGAAAGCCTTAACTCAATTTTTCGCAAAACTAACGCTATAGGCATGCTATACTCGCTATGGGCATCCTACAATCCGTTTAATTGAAATTCGGTCGGAAAATCCGGTTCGCTGCCCGAAACCTAATTTGGACGTTTTTCACACAAAAACGGTCTAAATCACAATCAATTCACACATACACGTTCACATGGCATAATGCAACACAATGACGTCAATTTCAAGCATTCAAACGGCAAATTTCAAGCAAAACACGGGTTTTCATTCAAAACCCGTCTTTTCAACATTTCAAGGCAAAACTAGCTAATTACAACGACAAATAACGTAAAAGCAAGTTAAAATGGAGCAATACCTCGTTCCATAGCAAGGCAACGCAAGAAAAACGAGCAAAAACGGTTGAGAAATCGAAAAATGGTGTTTTTTAGAGCAAGAAACCGAAATGAGTATAATGAGCAAAGTCACGGCCTCACTCGTGCCTTATATAGCCCCAGCTGCCAACAGGGGAAACCGCATAAGCTTATGCGGTCTGTCCCCTGAACCGCATAAGCTTATACGGTTTGGCCCCTTGGTTTTTCTCGGGTTTTTCCTCGTTTTACGCCTACTTTTCGATTCCTATTTCATTTTAGCCCCTATACAACTCCAAGTACGTCCCGTGCTTGGGTCAAGGCATCACTCACAACCCGCCATACGCGTATATTAAGCATTTAATATACTGCATGTAAGGTATACCTAACGCTCTTCACGAGCACTGCATCATTTTCTCCACCACGGAAGGCAACCATATGCAACTACAACTACATAGACACTCCTCGGCGAGCCGAAGCACAAGCACTCCGCAATATACACCTAACTCCAAGCATTTCACTCTACATAGACGCTCCTCGGCGAGTTCAAGCACAAGCATTACACAGACGCTCTTTCACGAGACCTACACTAGCACTTATCCAAACATCTTACAAGCATATGCACCTTGCACTTTAGCCCCCACGCATTGCAGCACATGCGCTCTTTCACGAGACCATACGAAGACGCTACAAGCGGCAGCACTATACGATACCCAACATATACAAGACAACGACATCAACATCAGCAAAGGCATCAGCAGCAAGCACGACGAAGACACTCTGCAGGCCGGCAGGCCCTTATAGCATGCACGGACCGCCAAGTCCTTAAAATGCGCACGCCCCTCCCCGTTTAGCCCGGTTCGAAGTCCTCGTCTCACCCATGGACACATGCTTCGTTCCGCTGACTATATCGAGACTGTAATGGTCCGGATATGGTCGTAGGAGTTTGACTAGCGCTCTAGTCCGAGCTCGACCAAACCGGGGCTCTGTGGATACCCATATCCGTACCCTCCCAAACAAAAACCCTGTGATGTATCACGGACTTTTATTACGCACGTTTAACGTTGACTTATACGGTTCTAACTAATGTCGAATTCATTTTGAGTCGTTTTAAATGTTAAAATGTTTAAGGTCGCTTCACATCACACTTAAATAAACGTTCATTTTGTCCATTTGGAGTCTAGCTAGGTCCTTGTCCCCGCTTCATTTGGCATGAGCTTCAGATTTGCACTACAATTGGCCCTTTACATTAACAAGGTCTAATTCAAAGATTCCTAAATTCCTAAATTTAGGCCCTGGTAGCTAAAACCGCTATTTAGCCCTCTCACACAAAATACAACTTCACGCCTTAGCTTATTTCACAAATCTATGCAAATACACCCTTTTTCATTTTTCCTGTCTCGCCCAAAACCGAGCCCAAACCTAAGCCTTTGCCCGCACTCCAAAGCCCTCGCACATCATAAAATATCTCGTAAATATCTCACTCTTTTCTTGGCACACACGCACGAAATTATATCAGATCTTTCAAAGATTTTATGCAATCAAACTGAAAGTTGACCACTAAACTGCCATCAAACCGCATGACCTTATGCGGTTTGGTGAGGCAACCGCATAAGGCTATGCGGTTTCCAGGCCTGGTTTTATACCCCAGTTTCCTAATTTCTCCGAGGTTTTTAGTATATATACAGCCCTATACCTCGACCTCAAATCATACTTTCACAACATCTTTCAACACACAATTCACAACACACAAATCCTCTCTCACAAAAGCCTCAAGCACTCAAATCCTTGAGTTCAACACACCATCCCGTGTTGAACTCATCCTCCTTTTAAGTTCAAGAAGCGAAGCTCTGCCCAGATCTGAAGCGTCAGGACAAGGTAGGTACCGATCCACTTGGATCAAAGCTTTTTCAAAGGGCCTGCCGGCCTGCAGAGTGTCTTCGTCGTGCTTGCTGCTAATGCCTTTGCTGATGTTGATGTCGTTGTCTAGTGCTGCTGCTTGTAGCGTCTTCGTATGGTCTCGTGAAAGAGCGCATGTGCTGCAATGCGTGGGGGCTAAAGTGTAGGGTGCATATGCTTGTAAGATGTTTGGATAAGTGCTAGTGTAGGTCTCGTGAAAGAGCGTCTGTGTAATGCTTGTGCTTGAACTCGCCGAGGAGCGTCTATGTAGAGTGAAATGCTTGGAGTTAGGTGTATATTGCGGAGTGCTTGTGCTTCGGCTCGCCGAGGAGTGTCTATGTAGTTGTAGTTGCATATGGTTGCCTTCCGTGGTGGAGAAAATGATGCAGTGCTCGTGAAGAGCGTTCGTGCTTCTGCTTCTGTACCGTATATTAAATGCTTAATATACGCGTATGGCGGGTTGTGAGTGATGCCTTGACCCAAGCACGGGACGTACTTGGAGTTGTATAGGGGCTAAAATGAAATAGGAATCGAAAAGTAGGCGTAAAACGAGGAAAAACCCGAGAAAAACCAAGGGGCCAAACCGTATAAGCTTATGCGGTTCAGGGGACAAACCGCATAAGCTTATGCGGTTTCCCCTGTTGGCAGCTGGGGCTATATAAGGCACGAGTGAGGCCGTGAATTTGCTCATTATACTCATTTCGGTTTCTTGCTCTAAAAAACACCATTTTTCGATTTCTCAACCGTTTTTGCTCGTTTTTCTTGCGTTGCCTTGCTATGGAACGAGGTATTGCTCCATTTTAACTTGCTTTTACGTTATTTGTCGTTGTAATTAGCTAGTTTTGCCTTGAAATGTTGAAAAGACGGGTTTTGAATGAAAACCCGTGTTTTGCTTGAAATTTGCCGTCAATGCTTGAAATTGACGTCATTGTGTTGCATTATGCCATGTGAACGCGTGTATGTGTGAATTGATTGTGATTTAGACCGCTTTTGTGTGAAAACGCCCAAATTAGGTTTCGGTCCAAAACGAACCCGGATTTTCCGACCTAATTTCAATTAAACTTCGGTGTAGGATGCCCATAGCGAGTATAGCATGCCTATAGCGTTAGTTTTGCGAAAAATTCGAGTTAAGGCTTTCAAATCGCCGTCTTAAGTCGTAGTTTTACGGAGTAATTAAGGCGAATTAGGGGTTTTTGATCGGAGTGACCAAAATGCAATTGCTTGTAATGGGTTGCTGTTAGGGACTATTATGGCGCGTAGAAACCATAAAGTTGTGATTTTGAAATGTAGAGAACGGTTTTTGGCTTAATTACGAATTAGGCCTAAAAATGCTCTGTAGGGCGTATAGTGCAATGTGTTAAAGGAATGTATATGTATTATGTGCATATTATTTGTGTGTGTTTGTGTATGTGTATGTATTATAGCTGTATGTGTTGGTTGTGTTTGGTTGCAGGAGAAGGTTCCACTGCTACGAGATCGAGGTCTCGTGAAGAGTACTAGTTCGAGGACGTAGGAGCCTCTAGCTCGAGTAACTCGAGGCGCACTCGTAGTGAGAGGAAGCCGACTGCGTGATCCGCCCACGAGACGTGGTCACCACCGGCAGGGCCGTGGGAGAAATGTTCCCGCGCGTGATCCCGAGGACGAGCTTGCTCAAGAGTTGGTGGATGAGCCGAAGCCGAGACGAGGTCTTGAGGAGGACGAGGAGGTCGCGCTTAGGCGAGTAGCTCTAGGTCGCGAAAATCACGCCGCGAACAGGCTTTCGCTGGCGGTCGATGGCCACAACCTTCGCTTGCTCGAGAGACATGTTTCCTATCGAGCGGCGATGGGTCGATAAGGGCCCGATGAGGACTTTCGCCGCCTCGTCCGCCATGTGTGCTTTGAGGAGAAGCTTGCGCCGAGGGCGCAAGCTTGTGTGCAGTAGTGCTTTTGGCCCGCTGGTTGGCCATTCGAGGAAGATTGCGAGGAAAGCAGACGGCTAACCCGATGTTGATCGTGGCCTTCATGGATAGGTATTGAGACACCACGACGACGTTCCATATGCCCGCTGAGGCCGCATTACCTTGTCCGAGTACGCCGGCCATAACCCGGCCGCTGCCGTTTGGGGATCGCGACATGGATTTTGAGTTTGCGCCGTCCGCTGTGGACGAGGTTGTGATCGCCGCAATGGCGGTGGTTCGAGGTGATTTGGGGCGCGCTTCTATACCTTCAAGACGAGCTATATCTTGGAGTATTTTGAGGAAGACCGGTATGGCCCCTGAAGGAGCGACGAGCATAATGCTCGTGATGTGGTTGTGGTGGTTCAGGAGCGCGTACTGGCCGACAAGGCGAAGCGGCATCGACATCGGCCCTTATGCATCTCCCGGATTGGAATGCAATCGGGACGCTTGACCGGGTGACGCCGCCTTTGGGCTTGTGCATTCGCCGCATGGATGCTGTGAGACCGCGGGTCATGGACCGAGGGTCGCGACTGTCCTTAGTCGCGCCTGGCTTCTTGATGGAGGTGCGTATTGATTTCGTTTTTGTCTTGTTGTTCATTGTTGTTTTGTTTTCGTTGTCTTTTGTCCTTGTAACATGTTTTTGTTTCTTGTGCGCAATGTGGGTTCTTAGCCACTTTCCTTTTCTCGCTTCCCACATGTCGCGGATCGTGAGGAGTACTCGCCAGACGCACTGGGTACGCAGAACCGTCCGCATTTAATTGGTCGTATGATGATGTTAGGGATCGTCTGAACCGAATGCGATTTGATGAGGTTTGTGCTTGAATCATTTTAAATAGAGTGTACTTAAGATGATTGTATTGTATCCGTATTTGTGAGCGTGTTTGTCTTGTCTTTGTTTGTAGTTCGTGCCGTTCCCGTGGGGCCAGTACAGGGATATTCCTGAGGGCATTGGGGCTCGGTTTGCGGCGAGAGACTCCAAATACTTATACATACGACGCCAGATGGATCGGTTTGGTACCTTGGAGAGCGCTTGGTCTTTCAGTGGTGGCCACCCGGTGGTGCCTGGCGATCCGCCGAGGGTCCTGCTTGAGCGAGGGTTTCGCCAGGATCGTGTGGCGTTGTATGGAGAGGAGAGTCGCGAGCCTCCTCTCGTCTCCGAGGAAGACTATGCCCATTTTCACGAGTCTCGGCTTGCTTGTGGGCCGATCGAGGTATGTGTGCCGGTGTTTGAGCGCGTAGGGTAATTTTGCGAAAAATTTCCGACGTGACGCGTGTGCGTTTGTATTTGTTTTGCGGTGAGTTTGATCCCGAGATGGCAGAGCGTACCGATGACTTCCCTACTACTATCGAGTATGATGACTGGGCGTCCGTCAGACCTTTGTTCGCCGACGATTTCTTGCGGTGATCATCGACGCGGCATGGACAAATGGACGAGCAAGGTGAAGAAGGTATGTACTTGTGTGATTGTATGTATGTGTATAAGCCCCCGCTTGATCGAGGTATGAAGTATATCGATGATCAAACTTGTGAGAGTCGCTTTTTGTGTTACCCCGCTTGGTTTAATTTGGGTGAAGTTAAAGTAAAGTGGGGTGGATCAAGGCTTGTTTTGAAATTTCCCCTAAGTTTGACTTAATTTGAGTGAAATTAAGGCAAAATGGAGAAAAGTGTGAACTGTGTTTGTGTTGTGTTTCACAGTGGCGCGAGGCGATAAGAAGCTATGGCGATAGCCAACAAAGCGAGGATGGTCAATGGCCGAGCAGACAATGTGTCGTGAGCCGAAATGAGAGCCGAGATCGCATTCTGCGTGACTTCGACGAGTATCGGCGCCGTCACCCCGAGTGAATTTGTGTATTTAAAGATTGTATGAATCTTCATGTACATGTCGTTGTAGCTTGAACTTTGAACTTTGTTGTTGTAGCTTGAACTTCTTCGGTAAACCTGTTTGGTGGGCTTGGTTGAAGAAATGATATGATTCCCGAGTGGGATGCGTTGATGTTCATTTTAGATTGTGAAAATTTTTTGCAAAAAGTTCATTTTAAATGCGAAATGAGCTCGTGTGAATGCGAAAAATGTTATGCGTTGACTCGTGGTAAGAATCTAATTGCTAAAGTGAAGCGTGATGTTGATGTACTGGGAACAACGAGAGAATGTCGTAGCCCAAAGTAGGTTGTAGTGTTTTAGGAAAGACGAAATTAGGAAAATTTTGAGAAAAACCAGCCTAAACCGCATAGGCTTATGCGGTTGAGGAGAAACCGCATAAGGCTTATGCGGTTTGGTGTAAACCGCATAGAGCCATGCGGTTTGTTGGCCTGGTCGCTAGCTACCAGATTTCCATATTTCTGACATTGTTTTCCTATATAAGGAGAGGGTGCGTACATAATCTTCATTCACAATCACTTCTCTTCTTTGTGCTTTTGCTTTAGGATTTTGCTTTCACAAATATATTGGGTATATTTATAAAAGTTTTTTTTTGTTTTTGTGTCCAAGAAAATGGAGGAGCATTTTGATGCTCTTTGAAGAGGTGGACGCCTTCCTTGAGTTCTGGATGAAGAAGGCAGTATGATGACTATATGTGTTTTTATTGGCTTTCGTCAAATGAAAGTCGATGTAGACTTCCTTGATTCATGCTTAGA
The DNA here is from genome assembly GCA_023091065.1 of Dianthus caryophyllus. Lineage (NCBI taxonomy): Eukaryota > Viridiplantae > Streptophyta > Magnoliopsida > Caryophyllales > Caryophyllaceae > Dianthus > Dianthus caryophyllus. Next base: position 25,010,763 of record CM041519.1, on the reverse strand, counting down.
TTATTGGGATCCTAGCTTGCATGTTTTTAGGTTTCCCGGGGGAGAGGTGTGCCCTTTGATGGAGGAGTTCTCGGCCAATCTTTGGATGGTCGAAACGGACTACTCCGTGGTCGTTAGGAGTGAGCTTTGTTACAACGGGATGTTGCGAAACTTCCTTGGGATGACAAATGCTCATGCTGCAGGTTTGTTTGAGGGAGGCAAGGTAAACATGCTTCTCTTGTGTCAACGATATATGAATAAGGCTGATACTAGTATTTCTGACCGCTCTAAAGTGAGGGCCCTTGCTTTTGTTTGGTTCATCGTTATGCTTTTGCGGTCCATGCCGATGGTGTGTTCGGAACGCGAGGTATGCTCGTGTTGTCGAAGAGATGGAGCGAGGACATGATCCTTCTGCGTTGATCCTAGCGAGACTATATCGGGCTTAGACGACCGCTATGCTAATCGTCTGAGCTCGCACAGGTCAGCGCTAGGATTCTCAACGCTTGGCTCATGGAGAGGCCGAGCGTGTATAGAGCTCTTCCTGGAGGTGTCTTCAAGGCGCGGACGACGCCTCGGAAGATGGATCGGGCTAACCCTGAGCGTTCGCTAAACTACTACCGGTGGTTTGTGAAGGAGAGCGGCGATTCGCTGGTATGTTTCGTGGTGGGGCATTACGGAGGTAACGGCACCGTCGGTGTGGCAGCGGCTCGCGGGTTGATGTTGTGCGGGTTTGAACGGGGTGCATGGATTCATCCTCTTCGCTTGAAGAGGCAAATCGGGCTTGCGCAGTCTAATCCGGATCAGGATACGCAGGGTGGAGAGGTTGTTGTCCTAAACAACCGCATGATTGATGCTTGGATCCGAGGGTGGTCTGATCGTGTTACTTGGGCCGTCTGAGCATATAGAGTCTAGCCGTGTTACGGTCTTCTATACACGGTGGTACCGTTCCAATGATCCTAAGGAACGTGAGAATCAAAGGAGGAGGGAAAAGAATGGGCCAAGGCCCTCCTTGGCGTATGAGGCGGTGCGCGAAAGGAGGGACTATGGTGATCTTTGTAATCGCTGGTGCAGTGTTTCTTCTTCGAGACCGGCGCGGGAAAGGCTTGGACCGAAGGTGACCGTTAAAGATCGCCTAGGGCCAAGGATCGAGGAGCCCCCAGTTGAGCAGGATGAGGATCCGCCATGCATCTAGGTTCAAGCCCTTAACGACGAACCGCTAACATGGGCTCGATTTAATGCAAATCAAACACATTTCAACGCCGAGACAAGATCCGCACACGGGTTCTTGCCTCAAAGACTTCTTAGGCACAACATTGCTCCAAAAGCAATACACTCTCATTTTTGAAACAAGCTCTCTTCAAAAATCTCCTCACTTTTACAAAACAAGCAACACACTCTCAATTTCGAAACAAATTCTTTTCAAAATCTTCTTATTTTTACAAACCAAGCAAAACACACCCGCCAAATGAGCTCTTTCAAAAATCTCCTCATTTCTGCAAAACAAATAACGACATTCTCTTTACAAATCTCTTTAGGCCAAACGCCCAAAGTCGACTCGTTCAAAGAAAATCGTCTTTTTCAAGCAAACAAAACCCGAGAATGGCTAAGCCCAATCTCGCGGACTTTTCATCAGACCAAATGATTCATAACCATCTTGGCCCAAATCCTCTTACAAACTACTTTCACAAAATCCTCATCACGTTTTTGAAATAACCTTTTTCAAAAATCTTTCCTTCAAACCGAATGGCCCATAGTCAGGACGGTTTGATCTAGACAAACAGTCTCCTCAAAACACCCGAGAATAATCACTTTATTCTCGTGACATTCCAAAACATAAATGAACTACATGACCCGCACTCATTGTAACCCATTTATTACCAAACATTTTCAAACCCGAGAATGGACCTTTTCTTGAAAACAAATCCAGCAAAATAAACATTTTCGAAATCCATGATTCAAAATGGCCTACCGCCATTTTAATCCAAACATCTCTTTTCACAAGACAACAAAACCTAGGAATAAACTAGCATCATCCCGCAAATCCTTCACGGTTAGACCAAGTGGCTCATAGTCGCTTTAATCTAACCCTCTTTCAAACCGAATGTATGAAAACGAGTATAACCGTCTTCATCACATCTTCAAACACCCTTGATTCGGATAGCCTATCGCCACTCCGAATCGATTCACACTTTCACCGACAAGCCACTAACACGAGCTTATCGGATTTGATTTCGAAACGCTTTTTACATCGAGTCAAAATGTGACAACACATTTTGCTCAACAAAACATCCTGCTTTTCGCCGAAAACAAAACTTTTGCAAAATCAAAGACAAATCTAATTAAGTATGCATGAGCCAAGTCCCGACGCGAGCATCAACCCCATCCGAGACATGTGCGTCTCGAGCACCCAGCGACGAGTCCATCAAGGCGCCACCGACGATCTCACGGATCTCCTCAAGAAATTCGAGTCTTTTCAATACGGGTCGAGTTTTTAAGCATTGAATCAATCTCTGACAGTCTAGGGCAATCGAGTCTTCGACGTATGACATTTTTAACAAATCGATAAAGGAATAAGTTTGCCTACAACCCAGCTTCCTTTTTACACACAAATCCTCTTTCACAAAAGCCTCAAGCACTCAAATCCTTGAGTTCAACACACCATCCCGTGTTGAATTCATCCTCCTTTCTAGTTCAAGAAGCGAAGCTCTGCCCAGATCTGAAGCGTCAGGACAAGGTAGGGCGGATTTTAAAGTTAAAAAAGATTAAGTTGGAAAAACCTTTAAGAACTGTTATGGAGTCGCCACCTATTTATCGCGGAAAATAGGAACCTGCTACCATGTTCTAAGCTAAAAACATGTTCTTAGATTTTGGAGCACGCCGACACCCCTAGATCTAAGGCTTGTGAAACCAGATTGGATTCGGGGTGAGGGTACTTTAGAAAAAGAGTTAATTCAAATAATGATTTATGAAAACCTTTTAGAAAAGCCTATGTAAAAATAGCCTCTACTGACCTAGAACAATCCTTGTAAGATGATATTTGAGCTAATGTTATCGCTACGTACAAGTGCGATAAGTTTGTAAAAGAATGCAGATGCAGATGCAAAAAGATTGATTAAAACCCTCAGTTTAGCATGTTTAACTTGTTGACGAAAACGGTTCAGTTAAAGGTCGAATTCATTGCTTAAGTTGATTTAATGCAAAATAAGAAGGTGCAAGATGCATGCAAATAAAATAAAATTCAATTGTCCATTGGTTTATTTTAAGAGGTCGGTTGCTTATGCGACTTTGGCGTGTCATCGGATATGGAGTGTACCCGAAGTAATAAGAACACTTGGAAGGCAAGCGCGCTCGGGTGCCAAAGCCGGGGGGGGCGCTAGAGTGTAGACCCCTTTGTTAGTCCATAGAAAATAAGAAAAAGCTTTGATCCAAGTGGATCTGCACTACCTTGTCCTGACGCTTCAGATCTGGGCAGAGCTTCGCTTCTTGAATTAGAAAGGAGGATGAATTCAACACGGGATGGTGTGTTGAACTCAAGGATTTGAGTGCTTGAGGCTTTTGTGAAAGAGGATTTGTGTGTTGTGAATTGTGTGTTGAAAGATGTTGTGAAAGTATAATTTGAGGTCGAGGTATAGGGCTGTATATATACTAAAAACCTCGGAGAAATTAGGAAACCGGGTATAAAACCAGCCTGGAAGCCCCATAGCCTTGTGCGGTTGCTGGGGCAAACCGCATAGGCTTATGCGCTTGCCTCACCAAACCGCATAAGGTCATGCGGTTTGATGGCTTGGTTTTAGGTCGCTTTCAAGTTTGCTGCATAAAATCTTTGAAAGATACAGTATAATTTCGTGCGTGTGTGCCAAGAAAAAGGCTGAGATATTTCTGAGATATTTTATGATGTGCAGGGCTTTGGAGTGCGGGCCAAAGGCTTGGGTTTGGGCTCGGTTTTGGGCCCGAGACCCGGAAAAATGAAAAAGGGTGTATTTGCATAGATTTGTGAAATAAGCTAAGACGTGAAGTTGTATTTTGTGTGAGAGGGGGCTAAATAGCGGTTTTAGCTACCGGGCCTAAATTTAGGAATTTAGGAATGCTGAATTAGACCTTGTTAATGTAAAAGGGCCAATTGTAGTGCAAATGCGAAGCTCATGCCAAATGAAGCAGGACAAGGACCTAGCTAGACTCCAAATGGACAAAATGAACGTTTATTTAAGTGTGATGTGAAGCGACCTTAAACATTTTAACATTTAAAACGACTCAAAATGAATTCGACATTAGTTAGAACCGTATAAGTCAACGTTAAACGTGCGTAATAAAAGTCCGTGATACATCACAGGGTTTTTGTTTGGGAGGGTACGGATATGGGTATCCACAGAGCCCCCAGTTTGACTGAGCTCGGACTAGAGCGCTAGTCAAACTCCTACGACCATATCCGGACCATTACAGTCTCGATATAGTCAATGAACGAAGCATGTGTCCATGGGTGAGACGAGGACTTCAACCAAGCAACGGGGAGGGGCGTGCGCATTTTAAGGACTTGGCGGTCCGTGCATGCTATAAGGGCCTGCCGGCCTGCAGAGTGTCTTCGTCGTGCTCGCTGCTAATGCCTTTGCTGATGTTGATGTCGTTGTCTAGTGCTGCTGCTTGTAGCGTCTTCGTATGGTCTCGTGAAAGAGCGCATGTCCGCAATGCGTGGGGGCTAATGTGCAGGTGCATATGCTTGTAAGATGTTTGGATAAGTGCTAGTGTAGGTCTCGTGAAAGAGCCGCCTGGTAATGCTTGTGCTTGAACTCGCCGAGGAGCCGTCTATGTAGAGTGAAATGCTTGGAGTTAGGTGTATATTGCGGAGTGCTTGTGCTTGGCTCGCCGAGGAGTGTCTATGTAGTTATATCGCAGCTTGATTGCCCTTCGCTGAGGAGAAGGTGATGTAAATGCTCGTTGTCGTGTAGTGCCGCTGTCGCTGCCGATGCCTTCGCCGTTGATGTCGTGGCCGGGTCTCGCCGAGGTGCGCAGGTGCTTAGTGTTGTACTAGTCTGCCGGGAAGGGTGTATGGGGATGGTCTCGCCGAGGAGCGTAGGTGTAGTTGTAGTTGTTTGGCCTTGTGGAAGGATGATCTTTGTTTCGTCTTGTAGCGGTGCAGTGTCGATTCACGAATTATCGTCTGGGGAGAGTGTAGGTGCTCATGTATGTGCTTGCGTCTTGTAGTTGGTGTAGAAGCTTTGACTTGCTGGATGTGCTGGTGTAGATGTCTGGTGTTTATGCTCCATTGGGGAAGTTGAAGGGTATGTCTTGGACTCCGTAGGAAATGTCTGTATAGGTGTGTGGACTCCATGGGGAGGAAGCGATACTTCACAGGGACGTGTAAGAGGGTGTAAGGACTCGTGGAGAGTGTTCATGTTTCTGCTTCTGTACCGTGTATTAAATGCTTAGCACACGAGTATGGCGGACTGTAGGTGACGCCTTAACCAAGGCATAGCGCATGATGTATGTGCTAGTGCTTGTGGCGGACTGTAGGTGACGCCTTAACCATGAAAGCTTGCGTGTATGAAGAAAAATGAGGGGAAAACGTGGAACAAAACATGCTCTGGAAATTGCCTGTAGACTAGTGACTCTTCCGGGGAATCTCTCATCTATTGGCGACTTTAAGCTTGAACTCATTCGCACATGTTGCGGTTTCAAATCCGGAAATATTCGAACTCGCGATTTTTCTTTCGAGATCTTCAATTTCGCTTGCTTCGACCATGAGACGTGGTATCATTGCGATTCGTTTGGATTCACGTAATACTCATCTCTCGGACTCTGGATGCGTGGTGCTTGGGATGTATATTCGAGTGGTTGGTGTTTGGATGCTTGGACTTATGCTCGGGTGGTTGTTGTTTGATGCATACTTGAAAGTGTTATGCTTTTAGCGTGCATGCTCCTGTTTGTAGCGGTTCTAAAGGTGTCGCTCAACCGTAGATGTTGATGTGGGTGTTTATGGCTTGGGTGTCTTCAAAAATGCGAAAAATTATCCCATTTTTCGTTGTAAAGATTTGATTCTTGATAGGAAGCGTCAGCCCCCAGTTGTCTTGGTCATGGTGCCGGTGTATGTGAGCCCCCAGTTTGACTGAGTTATGGTATATAACGATAGTCAAACTATGTAAAAGGCTATGGGTTGCAGTAGGATAAAGGTGTTTTTGGATTACCCCCTTGAGTTTGACTAAGTTTTGTATGAAAACTGAGTCAAAGTGAAGAGTATGGTGTTTGGTTTTGAAATTTCCCCCGTAGTTTGGCTTAATTTGATTGAAATTAAGGCAAAATGGAGAAGAATGTAGCGTGGGCGGGCAAAGCGATTCAAATTGTCGAGTCGTCTTTGAGGTGGCTTGGGTTCAGTAGACTTTGACGAGTACCGCCGTCTCCACCATTAGTTGTATTAGTATGCTTGTGTAATAAGGATTGTGTGAACCCTTGTTTACATTTCGTATGCTGGTCCTGTAGTGTTAGTAAGCTAGGTTTGAAAAACGAAATGATTCCCGATTGGGATGTTTGGATTAAAAAGCTTTTTGTTGAAAAATCATTTTTGTAAAAGATTCACTTTGGTTGTCGAAATGAGCCTTAAAAATGAACGCTTGAAATGTCGGTGGTTAAGCTTCGTGCAAGATGAAAGAGTGTTTGATGTTGTGAGCTTGAGCTAGAGCTGTGAAGACCGTGGAGGGTCATTTGAGTGCAAAGGTTGAAAAGCCCTCAGTTGTCGAGGATGAGAATTCGGTAGAATCTCAACACGGAGTGGGGTGTAGTGCTAGGTTCGGTTGTACTTTGCGTAAGCTGCCTACGTATCCACGAATGTGGAATCAAACCGGCGTAGTTCAATAGAGCTTTCGCTCAAAGTGTATTAACTCGAGTGAGTTAAATTCGAAGAATGCTTTTTCTCAAAGTGTGTTAACTCGAGTGCCGAGTTAAATTTTTGGAAAAGTTTAGACTTCGAAGATTCGAGATGCATTTCAAGGATTTGAGATGCATTTTCAAAGGTACATTTTGTTTGCGAAAGGGTGTGTTTGCAAAGTGAATTGCAAAGTGCTTTCATATTAACTCGAGTATTGGGTTAATTTTGAAAGGTGATTAGCTAATTTGAGGGTGCATTGCCTCGTGTAAGTTTGAAAAGCGCGTCGTTCGTGGGAGCGCTTGAAGACTGGAGAGTTTTTGAAAGGAGCGGTTTAAATGTCGCTAAATTGTTTGATTGGAAGAGGATTGACTCGACGTGTGACTCGATGCTTAAAATGCCGAAAAGTTTGCAAAATAGAGACGAATCGTATGCGTGATTTGAGACTCCACGGTTGCATAGATGCCATATTCGGGAGCACGTGCGTTGGTGGAGCCCCCAGTGGTGCTTGCTTGTTGCTGTGGGATGCTGTTGTTCCTGCAAAACAGTGTTAGACCAAAAAGCAGAGTACTACTCCTAAGTCTATGACAACTTTGCCTTGTCGAATTCGTTTTAGTCGCCTCGATAAAGAAATAGTTTGCCTTTGAGCTTTGTGAATTTTTGTGGACACATCCTTAGCATGGAAAGCTTTGGACGAGGAATATTTTGTGGATTTTTGTAAAAGGTTGGTTGAGCTCGGGAGAGCGGCCTACGTATCCGTGGTTACGGAATCAAACCTAGCGTAGTTCCGAAAGGGGTGTTTAAGGGCGTGCATGAGGTGTTTATGTGGAAAGGTGCGTGTTTAAGGATCCACCGGTCTGGGAGATGGGTTTGTTTTTGTGGAAAGGTGCGTGTTTAGGGATCCACTGTAGGGATCGGATCCCATTCACTAATCAAGTATTAGTGTAAATCAAATTACTCTAATTTGATTTAGCAAGATCTATGTAGTACAAATTTACATTGTTAACAAGTTTAGAAATTTATACCTTTCTTTTAAAGGATATTAGGGCACTAAACTAGAACTCCTTTCTAGTTTAGTTTCTTGAGAATAGCTTAGGATGATCCTCCTTAATAACCCAAGTTTTCAAAGTAGAAAACCTCCTTTAGATAGCACCCAAGAACAATACTCCAAAAATACTAAATATTTTTGATCTAGAAAATATATTAGTACTAACTTGATAATATGTGATATTATAACTATTACTAACTCTTAGTAATATTGATAATATAGTATGTAAGTTTTAGAGAGATTTAGAAGAGTTAGAATGTAGAGATTGCATGCATACTTTATGATTTCTCTACACACTCTTTTATAAGCAAAAGGGGAGAAACATATAGTGTGTTGAGCACACTATATGGGCCGGCCAAGGAGAGAGCAAAGGGGAAGTGAAGAGTTTGTTTCTTGTTTAGATAAATCTCTAGCATGTTAATCATTATGTTTAACACATGCAAAAGTAAAAGCAAGAAACCAAATCAAATAAGACAAGAAGGAATCAATCCTCTTCCTCTTCATTTTGCACGCCCAAAATGAGGGCCATGTGGGTCTTATTTGTTTTATAAAATTTGTCACAAATTCTTATAATTTATCACTTAATTATCTAATATAATAAAGTGTAAATCAATTAAACTCTTCCTTAATATATATGTACTTTACACATATATTCAAAATGTACTTTTACTAATCTCATTAGTAAAATATACACTATTAGTGAATTAACACTTAATCACTAATTCTCGTCTCCTCTAATAATTTTATCGATATAAAATTAAATCATTCGAGTTCACAACTCGATTTCTCTCTAAATTAATACACTGACTAACCGTTAGTCGATTTATCAAGTCACTAATATAATCGTATCTCATACAATTAATTAGCTTAAATATTTGGAGTACGTTCCTATAGGTGTGACTTAAAGGGATCAATTGATTACCGCCGCTCTCACGACAATAACGTCAAACTCTAGTCAGCCAACCGTTATTGATTTACGTTAATCAATTGACAATAATACAGGATTATCCCCACGTATTCCTTAATTGAGATTTATTAAGTAATCGCACTATTGTGGAGGACACTTACTCCAACAATCTCCCACTTGTCCGAGACAAGTTGTGCATTACCAATTCTCATGTCCGTTTCACATCTCCCACTCGATGCAAGGTGTCTTACAGGTCGTACTTGCATCCTGAGATATATATATCGTGAGTGGTTTCCTCGATAAGGAGAGTAGCTGTCTGACCGGGGAATCTACCGTAGATTCTTACCGAGCGTGGCCACGCATTTTCAGCGACTACTCCTCGAGTGGCCCAAAGATGTTTTACCCTGACGAGGGTGGACATTTCCCTCCCACTCGAATGTACTGTATAATGCAGATCACCATGACCCCAAAGATGCCCTTATAACCCCCTTTCACGGCATGGCTTAGGACAAAAATGAAAGTCACTCTGAACCGCACCGACTGCATTAATCACTCCAGTCAAAGAATTGACTCAAAGGAATACTATAGAATTCCCACCACGACCAGGTTTCAATCTCATTGAAAAGGAATTCTATAAGCGACACTGCCCGACAGAGTGTTTTTCATACCTGCCTATGCAAACGATCAGTCATCACATATGACCCTATGGTGTTGAACCTCACCATCGATCGACTTGCAATCTAGTCTCTCGGAGACGTCACCTCATATGAGAGACTAGGGACCAAATACTTAGTTTATTCCGTTCACTTGAATACGTTCAAAATTGTCACACAAATATTCGGATAAACAAAGTATGCATTCACAATGACTTAAGATAAAAACAATGAATGTTATTTTCATATATGTAATGAGATACATCATTCTATTACATATTACGAAACTAAAGGAAATCTGTTATCGTCTGTCCCAACCTTACAAATATCTATTTCCTTCCTTTCCACATTATCTCTAATAACGTGGTATTTCCTCAAAACGTGTCTAGACTTGTTGCTAGACTTGGGCTCCTTCGCTTGGAAAATAGCCCCATCATATCACAATAAACAATCCACAGGATCCACGGCACTAGGGACTACTCTTAGTCCATCCAAGAATTGCCGAATCCACACGCCTTCTTTAGCGACTTGAGATGTCGCCAAATATTCACTTAGTTGTAGAATCCGCAGCGACACTGTTTGAAGCTCTTCCAACAAACAAATCCTCCATTCAACATAAAGACATAGCCGGATTGGGATTTTAAATCATCCCCATCGCTTGAAACTTGCATCCGTGTAACCCTTTACACGTAGCTCAAGTTCTCCTCCAAACACTAGAAACGAATCCTTAGTTCTTTTCAAGTACTTAAGGATGTTCTTTACACTATCCAAGTGATTCTCACCGGATTAGCTTGATCTGCGCTCGTCATGCTCAAGGCGAAAGGGACATCGGGATGAGTGCACATCATAGCACACATGATTGATCCAACAAATGGAAGCATAAGGGATCAATTTCATGCGTTCAATTTCCGCAGAGTCGTAGGACATTGAGATTTCTTCAATGTTATTCCCACACTCATCTAAGAAAGCCTCTCTTGGAGTCTTTCATATTGAACCTATCAAGAATCTTATCAATATAAGTTTCTTGACTTAATGCTAGTATCCTTTTGGATCTATCTCTATAGATCCGGATACCCAAGATGCGTTGTGCCTCTCCCAAGTCCTTCATTTGGAAATGGTTTCCCAATTCCACCTTTACCGAGTTCAGACTTGGAATATCATTTCCAATCAATAGTATGTCATCCACATACAAAACAAGGAAGGTTACTTTACTCCCACTAAACTTCATGTACAAACAAGGTTCCTCAAGACTACGAAATAAATCATGTTGTTTGATAACATGATCGAATCTGTGATTCCAACTCCTCGATGCTTGCTTAAGACCATAAATGGATCTCTTAAGCTTGCATACTTTCTTAGGGTTGGATGTATCTATAAAACCTTCAGGTTGTGTCATAAACACTTCCTCTTCTAGAATCCCATTCAAGAAGGCGGTTTTAACATCCATTTGCCATATTTCATAGTCATGAAATGCGTAACCGCTAAGATTATCCTTATGGATCGAAGCATAGCAATCGGTGCAAAGGTTTCATCATAATGAATACCTTGGACTTGTGAAAAGCCCTTTGCCACCAATCTAGCTTTGTAAACATCAATATGTTTATCTATGCCGAGTTTGATTTTGAATATCCATTTACACCAAGGGTCGCACTCCTTCAGGTAAATCTACCAAGTCCCAAACTTGGTTCTCGTACATAGAATCCATTTCGGATTTCATGGCCTCAAGCCATTTTTCTGAGTCAGCTACTAATAGCCGCCTTGTAGGTTGAGGGTTCGTTGCTTTGAATAACAACAAATCACCCTCCTCCTCGATGTTATCGAGGTAACGGTCAGGTTGTTGACTAACTCTTCCCGACCTCCTAGGGATTATAACCGTGTCGCACGACGAGGAAATCCGCTTCCTCATTTTCTGTCTCGGTTTGTGGCTCTTGAACTTCATCAAGTTCAAATGTTCTCCCACTGCTTCTTAGAAATAAATTCATTTTCTAGGAAAACAAAGATCACGAGCCACAAACACTTTGTTCTCGTGAGGGTTGTAGTAGTAATAACCACAGTTTCCTTAGGATAACCTACAAATAGATATTTGTCGGACCTTGGAGCGAGTTTATCGTCAGCTTTATTCTTGACGAATGCCTCACATCCCCAAATTCTCATGAATGACAAATAGGGAACTGCTCCCATCCATATCTCATATGGAGTCTTATTGGCCGCTTTAGTCGGACTTGATTTAGTGAAAATACAAAGCAGATAATAGCGCAAAGCCCCAAAATGATCCAGAAGCTCGGTTTGACTCATCATAGACCGAACCATGTCAAGCAAAGTTCGGTTTCTCCTTTCGCAACACCATTTAATTGTGGTGTGCCCGGAGGAGTCCATTGTGATATTATACCACAATTCTTAAGATGTGAATCAAACTCATTACTTAGATATTCGCCACCACGATCCGATCGTAGTGCTTTTATCCTTTTGTTTAATTGGTTCTCAACCTCATTTTGAAATTCTTTAAATTTCTCAAAAGCATCACTTTTATGCCTTATTAAGTAGACATAACCATATCTACTTAAGTCATCGGTAAAAGTAATGAAGTAATGATATCCTCCTCTAGCGGTGATGTTTAATGGACCACACACATCGGTATGTATGAGTCCTAAAACCTCACTTGCTCGTGTCCCTTTACCGCTAAAGGGTTGACGAGTCATCTTGCCTAAAAGGCAAGCTTCGCATGTACCATATGATTCGCAATCAAATGGTTTGAGAACCTTGGTCTCAACAAGTCTCTTTATCGTCTTTCGCTTATGTGACCTAAACGACAATGCCAAAGGTAGGATTTGTTTGATTCATTCGTTTTGAGCCTCTTGTTCTCAACATGATAGACATCATTAACATCATTTAAAACATAAATACCTCCAATTGAAATAGCTTCACCATAAACCATTTCATTAAAAGAAAAAGTACAACGGTTGTTCTTAATCTCAAAACAAAAGCCTTCCGCATCTAACACGGAGACGGAGATAATGTTTTTGGTTAGAGTTGGTACAAAATAACAGTTATTCAAAAGCAACTCTAATCCACTAGCAAGTGCGAGTACAAAAGTTCCCACTAACCGGCCGCTACTCTAGCTCCATTGCCCATGCGGAGATCTACATCACCCTTGGCTAGGGCCCGCACGTTTCTCATCCCCTGCAAATGATTACAAAGGTGAGATCCACATCCGGTATCCAATACCCATGTAGAAATGCAAGCATGATTGATGTCAATCATATAGAGATTAGAAGGAATACCTTTGGATGTCGCACATCCATTCTTGAGATCCTTCTTATACTTGAGACAATTGCGCATCCAATGACCCACCTCATTGCAATATTTGCAAGTGTCTTTGAGGGTCTTCCTTGTTAATCTTGGGCTTAGGCTTATGTGGAACACCTTCCACAATAGCCTTTCCTTACCCTTGCCTATGTTAGATGGCCCTTTCTTGGCCACCTTCCCTTCTTCACTCCCAAGTTCATGTTCTTCATTTTCATGGAGAGAACATCTTTCTTCTCCACCTCATTCACTTCCATATCCCTCTCGGCTTGGACCAAGAGTGCATGAAGTTCATGGTAACTCTTATCCATGTTGTTCATGTTATAGTTTACTCTAAAGTGAGCAAACTTGTTAGGAAGAGAATGGAGGATGCGGTTGATCGCAAGAGCCTTGGGTATAGCACACTCTTGACGCTCAAGAGTGTCTATTTGCTCAATCATTTTGAGCACATGAGGACCAACTTTTTGGTTCCTCTCAAGCTTTGCATCGAAAACCGCACCGCGGCTTCATAAAGCCTAATTTGCGGTGCTTTGGAGAACATGGTTGTCACTCAGTGAATATCGCATATGCACTTTTTGAGTAACCATTCGAGTTTGAGAGCGGGTGACATGGACCAAATTAAGACATTTTTCACGTCATTGTCCACTTTCACATACTCATCATAGGCGTACGAGCCGCCGATCGAGAAGTGGGTTCAAGGTGGTTGATCTAAGGTGCTTGAGCACATTGTTTGATGTAGCGGCGCCCTTCATTGTCGAATCCCATTCGACGAAGTTGCTACCGTCATCCTTGAGGATACACTTATCCATCACGGTTCGCAACCATGAATCTTTGCCCAAAATGGGCGCTGAGTTGATGATGATGATGCCATTGCGATAAACGATTCTACAATAAATATGAGGAAATATATAAGCATTCATTGTTCATTTATAACATTTGCTAAAACTCATTTTTAAAACAAATGTCCATTTATATAATGATCTCCCACGAAATTATATAAATGATGCCAAGACTCGTTTTCATATAAAATTAGACATCTCATGTTTCCTTTTATATAAAAGCGATAAGTCAACACTTGACTAATTCTACACTAGAATGCTTGGTTGATGATTTTCTTTAAAATGCATCTTTTAGCCCCAAATAACTCTTATTCGGTTGAGTCCAAACCAAATTAGCATGGGACTTCCTCCCACTACTTACCCATGGTAACAAGGTTCCACGTCATGAGGTCCACACGAACATGGGGTTCATAGTTGCTAAATTTGGAAAGGCTTAATCTCAATTCATTTTGATAAAATATGTGGGTGATCTTGTCAATTTTAGTCATAAAATTCTTTATAAGTGAACTAATTTAGGAATCGTGACTTAAATCGACAATCATAGTGGGATATCGTGGCATGCATGGCGATTTTGGCATGTGTGCGGAAAATAAGCAAACAAACAAGCATCAAGCAAACATAAACCTAGTATGGCCACCTAAAGAAATTAAAATACAAGGAGTTACAAATTGGAAACCAACTCCTTTGGTCCCTCTTCATAATGGATTTCATCCAAGGCTCCTCCTTGCAAGCTTTAGAACTCTTCTAAGGCTCCAAGTCGATCTCCATCACCGGTCTTCGATTTACAAATAGTTACAAGTATGATTTACAAATGAATACATAGCAATCCTATTATACATTTATAAATGAAATAAACTATTAAAAATTACAAACCGGCGATACGAGATCGCATTTAATTACAAACCACACGATATTCCCTTTCATTACGGGTAATATCGGTAAAAATATAACAAACTATGGCCATACTAGTAAAAATAAACATTCATTCAACAATAAACATTCATCCAAAAAAGCAAGATGTAAAGCTTATAAATAAAAACATGCCAAGATCGCCTTAAACAATAATCGCATTTAATCGTTTCAAACCGATCTCATTTTTTAACCGATTAATCTTATATTAATCAATAATGCTTAAAACACCTTTTAAGCTTGAACTAAACTTCTAAACTGATTTTAGAACACCCAACATTAGTTTATACTAACTTATGGTGATTTTAGTTCATAAACATGGTCATTTGCTAATTAGAAGTACTTTAATCATAACCCTTTTATGAATAAAGCTTTATAAAATCAAAATAAAATAAAATAAAATTATTTTTATTTTGAAAAAATTTTGTATATTCTGGAACACTTCCAAAATATCAGAAAAGAAAAGTTTGGCCAGAAAATATTTACGAATTATTTTATATAAAATAACATACGATTTCATCGATTTTAACTCATAAAATAAAGAAAACGTCTAAAACAGTGAGGTAAAATCCCAAATTTATACGAGAGCATCCTCATAATGTGTAAAAATATTGGTATAAATTTCATGTCCAGAAAACAACATTTACTATATTTTTGGACATAAAATGCAAACCATACCGATTTTAAACAAAAATATGAATAAATATTCAAAACTCAAAATCTGACTTTGAAAATTTACATGCAGAATGTATAAATATGAAATATCACTGTGTAAAAATTTCGTGACCAGATTCGAACTATAACTATTTATAGTAATTATTTTAGCCAAAAACACACTTTTTGACTCGGTTTTGTATAAAAATCATTTAA
Source organism: Dianthus caryophyllus (assembly GCA_023091065.1). Classification (NCBI taxonomy): domain Eukaryota; kingdom Viridiplantae; phylum Streptophyta; class Magnoliopsida; order Caryophyllales; family Caryophyllaceae; genus Dianthus; species Dianthus caryophyllus. The sequence continues at coordinate 24,995,402 of CM041519.1, read as the reverse complement.
ATTAGCAAACAAATTCCAAAAATTACGAAATTTGACCAGATATTTCATGAGACCAGAAACTTTGCATGCAATAAAAATCTCGTGTTAAAACCATTTTTAACACTATTTTCGGATTTTATGTTATTTATTCTCAATAAATACATAAAACTCCAAAAACAACAAAATAAATTTGTAACTACAAGCCTTGGCTCTGATACCACTTGTAGGGATCGGATCCCATTCACTAATCAAGTATTAGTGTAAATCAAATTACTCTAATTTGATTTAGCAAGATCTATGTAGTACAAATTTACATTGTTAACAAGTTTAGAAATTTATACCTTTCTTTTAAAGGATATTAGGGCACTAAACTAGAACTCCTTTCTAGTTTAGTTTCTTGAGAATAGCTTAGGATGATCCTCCTTAATAACCCAAGTTTTCAAAGTAGAAAACCTGTAACACCCCGTGTTAATTTAATTCTTTAATTAGCCATCGCATACTAAATTCAAATTTGAAAATCTAATCTTAACTTTTAACTCTTCCTTTTTCTTACACAAGCCACCTTTCTTCATTATGCACCTACGTAAAAATCATCTTTGGTTATTTACTTGTAACGTCTTTTAACAAGCCACCCGTATAACTTTTTAGACCCTAACTTTCGAGGTCCGAAAAGTAGTCATACGGACTCGGAATTTAACGAAACAAAAGCCTAAACCACCTAATTTTTCGAGACGGATTTAATGGTACAGATTTCATAACCATTAGACAGACCGAACTAAATTCATTTTTTCTGTTTTCGTTCAAAGGTCAAATTCATTCCTCGAAACCTCCTATTCTATTTTCGCCGACTCAGCTTTTAAAATTTTATTGACTTCCTTGACTTTTAAATATTTTCATCAAATAGTAATGTGGACTTATTTTGGTTTTTGTGATGATGATGATTCCTTTTGTTTTATTTAAACTCTAATTAATTTATTAAATTACTTAACCTACCTTATTTATCTAACTTATCCTACAAATTTCAAAGACCAAAATCAACCCCTTATTTCCCCATTTTGTCGTGCAAATCAACCAATTTGCTCCCTTGGATTCTCTTCAAATTTTCCTTCCTAATCAATCACCTTTTCTAATTTTTCTTCCTAATCAATCAATCTAATTCCTAATCAATTACTTTACTTTCTAATCAATCTCTTTTAACCTTAACTTTCAACCAAATAATCACCTTTGTTCCCTAATTATTTCAAGTGCAAAAATCATCATTGTTTTGCTCATTATTGTCGTGCTACTCTCTCCCTTTTTCTCCTTTGATTTTCTTCCATTTTTATTACTAAAACTCCTAAGTTAAAACCATAATAATACTCTAATAATTCACTAGTGTTTCCTAGCTATCTTTGGGTATTTGGAGCTCACTTTGTTACGGGTTTTTGAAGGTGAAGACGGGTACTTGGGTGAAGACTTAGACTTAGATAATATCGTTGATCCGGACAACCAATAAACTTACCGATCAAGGTGACTAACTATGTCTTATATTATCTTTTTAGTAAATTAATTTGTTTTGTTATTATAATTTTATGAGTATGAAAATTATGTTAAATATGTTAAACATCACCTAAGTGTACTTGCATGTTTATGTGTTGTATAATAAAATGATAATAACTAAATAATATGTTAAATAGATTATTGTAGTATCATGTTCATATATTTAGTTAAATTAATTTTGAGCACTTTTAATTTATGTTCATATGATTTTTATGCTTAGTTGTGTTTTAGTTATGTTATAATCATATATAAAAATTATGTAAAATATTAACAATAAGTTTAAAGTGATTAAAATCGAAAATGAAAATTTTGCATACATATTACATGTACACGACATTTCCCATTTTTTTTACTAAATTTTCACTTTTAATTTTTGTAAATAATATGTAGTGTTAAGTTAGTCAAAATGGATGTTACCATGTAAAGAGAATTAAATTAGGAAAACAAATTATAAATTAATAAAATTGAAATTAGTGTTCTTGAGTTTTAGTTTGATCTTCATGTGTGTTCATATGATATTCATGTTGATGTTCATCATTGTTGTTCATTTTGATCTTGTTTTAGTTTATGTTTGTTAATAAATTTTGTTTATGTTTAGTTATTGTTATTATATATTATTAGTATTATGTTATAAATCAACCTAAACATTATAAATCATTTAGATTAAAAAGTTAGAAAATTAAAGTGTTGAAAAACACTATTCATAAATATAAATGAAATTTTTAGTAAATTTCATTTTAGTTTAAATCGTTTTAGTATAATTAGAATAATTAAAATATAAAGACTTTAAACTAAAAACCGAGAAAAATTGAAAAACGAATTGTTGGACCAATATATGCTAGCTCACGGCATTAGGCCAAATTTTAGATTTAAAATTTGTTTTATCACTTTTTAGTTTAATTGTTAAAATAATTTAATTATTAGTTAATAAGTTAGATTTAAGAAATTAAAAGAAATAAATCAATTTGACATATATATCATATCACACGACATATACATTTTAAATTGACTAAATTTGACCAAAATGAAATTATCACTAAGTCACTAAAGTTAAAAAGTAATTAGAATTGAATTTTAGTATAAACCGATTTAGTTATAAACGAAATATTATAAACCGATAAAGATATGTAACCGTTATAAAAATGAACTAAATCGTGTGTTACTGCCTTTGCTATTTGGACTGTTGATCTTGGACATACGGACTAAAATGAACCATCCACGATACTACTATTCTAAAATGAAAATCGCTAAATTTAGTAAGTAGATGACTAAATTTAACCGAGTTTTACTTTGGAAATATTTTCATAAGTCACTAAGTATAAAACGAACTTAACGACTTTAAAACTAGAAAACTATACTTAGAAAATAAAAATGACTTAGTTGTATACCTAAAATATCTTAAGTATAAAAATACGTATAAGTATAAAAATACGTACAAGTATAAAAATACGTATAAGTATAAAAATACGTACAAGTATAAAAATACGTATAAGTATAAAATACATATGAAATACGGAGTATAAAAAAATACGAATACGTATAAAAATACGTATAAAATACGATGAATAGTGACCGATGAATAGTGACCGATGAATAGTGAAAAGTGAATAGTGAAAAACGAATATTGAAAATTTTACTAAGTATAAAAAAAATTTAAAATGAATAAGTAAATGACTTAAAGTGTTTTGAAAAACACTTAAATAAAATTGGACATATTAATAAATTTTTCAATATAGAAATTTAAAAATATTAATAATTAACCACACTTCAAATAATAAACGAATGTGTTATGTGATCATATGAAACCTACAATTCAAATAAAACGTTTGACGATGAAACTAGGAGAGTCTAGTAACATGTGATATATAAATATCAAAGAAATAATGAATATTGAGTAAGTTAAATAAAAGGTCAAGCTTGGGCCTCAGATATGAAAACGTCAATCGTGAGTGAAGTGGGGTTAAGATAGTCTTGTAGCGGATACCACTATCTCGGCCTTTCTGGCGTTGGCTATGTCGAATAGTGTGGTTTTGCCGGCAGCTTTATTGCTTAGCATCCTGCCCATGCCTTACGCCTTAAGTCGTATTGCCTAAGCCGTACAAGATAATGAAAAATTCAACTCTTAGTGGGTCAGGCTTTAGGAAATAGTCGTTTTATCCTGAGTTAAGGTGCTCTATGAATAGCATAGCCTACTCTTAAATTGGATATTAGTGTATGCATACTAGACTAGGGTTTTATTCCCCTATTTCGCTAAAGTTATCAGGGCATCCGTGCCGATTTGGGCGATTATAGCGGTGGTCTCCTTGCCGTGTTTCGTTCTTAGTGGGCGCGACACTTGCATTCGTTCTTACCCTGCGTAAAGATTACTTGACGAGATTGTATCTGAAGTTCGAATCATTTCGAACACTAGAGGATGAGATGCAAGTATTATAGTATTCGGCGTGGTTTACGAGTCGAGTAAGTCTCTGCACTATGGAAGTGAGATGCAATCGATCAGAGTACAAAGGCCTACTCAGTGGTCAGGCTCGTGAGCAGTATATGTTGTTTGATTGAATGAAAGTGAGTCAAAACCTTTTTGAAAACTAAAGACCACAACTTTCTGAAGTAAATCGAGTCTGTATGATGATTATGATGCATTACGTATGTTGTATGCGATCTGATATCGCTTTGTAATCCTGTTGTTATGTTGTGACACTATTGCCATGCTATTATCTGTTATTTGCCTTCATAACTGAATATCATGTTTATATGATTTATCGCTTTAAACCGCATGCTTATTATGACTAATATGTCTTTAATTGCTACTTGTAATAAGCATGTTTACTTTTTATCATAACGTTATAGTTATAAAGCGATAGTAATAAACCAAAGTAATCGAAACCGAGGGTAAGTATGAGCGTAGCTAGTCACTGTCCGCTCAGCGGGCATCCCCCATCAGTTTATTGTGCAGGATAACCGTGGACCAGGAGCTGGATTTTGGATGGGGCCACGTGACGCTTTTATTGCTTTACTTTAGCTTGTTTTCGAGAGAGATGTAATATATAACGCTACTCTTTTTAATTTCCGTATTTAGAGTTGTTTCACTCAACTCTTGAACGATGATGTAACATTTTGGGTTTATGTATAATTAATAACGCTGGTTTAAGACTTAATTAATTTCCGCCTTAGTAATTAAAGTCGAGTAAAAACCAGGTTGTTACAAAACCTCCTTTAGATAGCACCCAAGAACAATACTCCAAAAATACTAAATATTTTTGATCTAGAAAATATATTAGTACTAACTTGATAATATGTGATATTATAACTATTACTAACTCTTAGTAATATTGATAATATAGTATGTAAGTTTTAGAGAGATTTAGAAGAGTTAGAATGTAGAGATTGCATGCATACTTTATGATTTCTCTACACACTCTTTTATAAGCAAAAGGGGAGAAACATATAGTGTGTTGAATACACTATATGGGCCGGCCAAGGAGAGAGCAAAGGGGAAGTGAAGAGTTTGTTTCTTGTTTAGATAAATCTCTAGCATGTTAATCATTATGTTTAACACATGCAAAAGTAAAAGCAAGAAACCAAATCAAATAAGACAAGAAGGGAATCAATCCCTCTTCCTCTTCATTTTGCACGTCCAAAATGAGGGCCATGTGGGTCTTATTTGTTTTATAAAATTTGTCCCACAAATTCTTATAATTTATCACTTAATTATCTAATATAATAAAGTGTAAATCAATTAAACTCTTCCTTAATATATATGTACTTTACACATATATTCAAAATGTACTTTTACTAATCTCATTAGTAAAATATACACTATTAGTGAATTAACACTTAATCACTAATTCTCGTCTCCTCTAATAATTTTATCGATATAAAATTAAATCATTCGAGTTCACAACTCGATTTCTCTCTAAATTAATACACTGACTAACCGTTAGTCGATTTATCAAGTCACTAATATAATCGTATCTCATACAATTAATTAGCTTAAATATTTGGAGTACGTTCCTATAGGTGTGACTTAAAGGGATCAATTGATTACCGCCGCTCTCACGACAATAACGTCAAACTCTAGTCAGCCAACCGTTATTGATTTACGTTAATCAATTGACAATAATACAGGATTATCCCCACGTATTCCTTAATTGAGATTTATTAAGTAATCGCACTATTGTGGAGGACACTTACTCCAACATCCACCGGTCTGGGAGGTGGGTTTGTTTTTGTGGAAAGGTGCGTGTTTAGGGACCCGCCGGTCCAAAGGGTGTTTTTGTGTTTGACCTTGATACGTTGCATCCTAAGGGTGAGTTCTCCTTGGTTGATCTAGGCTGGTTGCTTGCTACTTCTGTTGTGTCTTCAATTTGGAATTTCAAAGACCTGGCCACTCGTTTATGGGCTTCGGTACTTCTTGCCTTTGGGGTTTCGGCCCCTCGCTTATTGATTTCTAAGCTTGTTGACTTCTTAAGCTTTTGACTTCTTAAGCTTTTTGACTTCTTAAGCTTTTGACTTCTTAAGCTTTTGACTTCTTAAGCTTTTGCTTAGTTGGTTTGCCCCTTGTTTTGGAGCTTTTGAGACTTTTGCTTTTTGGTGACTTTGGTTTTTGACCTTTGTACCTTGTATTCCCGTTTGGTTTGAGAATATCCCACGCCCTGCATGGCTTGGTCTTGAGCTCGGACCTTGCTAAACTCTGTGGCTCGGTGGTCACTCATGATCGTGTGTCTATCACGCCGGGCTCCTCTGACAAGTTCGTTTGCTTATTAGGCACGCGATCGAGTACGCGGAGGGCGATCCAGGAATACTCGTACTTTTGGTCGCGATCAAATTCATGACCACTATGGAGCTCCAAATTAATGGATCCTCCTCCAAAAGCAGCGGAGTAGTAGACCACAAGCAGACTAGTGAACCTTAGGTGTTTAGTCGTCGGAAGCTTTCTTGTCTTTGTGTCCTTGATTTAGTTGACTTGGACCTTCGCATTCCTAGATCTCCCTAGGATAGTTGTTCCTGGGATGCAATGTATGTTGGTGTAGAATTGTGTTTTTTATGGGAAAAGTGTGTAAAAAGGAAGCTGGGTTGTAGGCAAACTTATTCCTTTATCGATTTGTTAAAAATGTCATACGTCGAAGACTCGATTGCCCTAGACTGTCAGAGATTGATTCAATGCTTAAAAACTCGACCCGTATTGAAAAGACTCGAATTTCTTGAGGAGATCCGTGAGATCGTCGGTGGCGCCTTGATGGACTCGTCGCTGGGTGCTCGAGACGCACATGTCTCGGATGGGGTTGATGCTCGCGTCGGGACTTGGCTCATGCATACTTAGATTTGTCTTTGATTTTGCAAAAGTTTTGTTTTCGGCGAAATGCTGGATGTTTTGTTGAGCAAAATGTGTTGTCACATTTTGGCTCGATGTAGCGTTTGAAATCAAATCAGATAAGCTCGTGTTAGTGGCTTGTCGGTGAAAGTGTGAATCGATTCGAATTGGCGATAGGCTATCCGAATCAAGGGTGTTTGAAGATGTGATGAAGACGGTTATACTCGTTTTCATCTGATCGGTTTGAAAGAGGGTTAGATTAAAGCGACTATGAGCCACTTGGTCTAACCGTGAAGGATTTGCAGGATGATGCTAGTTTATTCCTAGGTTTTGTTGTCTTGTGAAAAGAGATGTTTGGATTAAAATGGCGGTAGGCCATTTTGAATCATGGATTTCGAAAATGTTTATTTTGCTGGATTTGTTTTCAAGAAAAGGTCCATTCTCGGGTTTGAAAATGTTTGGTAATAAATGGGTTACAATGAGTGCGGGTCATGTAGTTCATTTATGTTTTGGAATGTCACGAGAATAAAGTGATTATTCTCGGGTGTTTTGAGGAGACTGTTTGTCTAGATCAAACCGTCCTGACTATGGGCCATTCGGTTTGAAGGAAAGATTTTTGAAAAAGGTTATTTCAAAACGTGATGAGGATTTTGTGAAAGTAGTTTGTAAGAGGATTTGGGCCAAGATGGTTATGAATCATTTGGTCTGATGAAAAGTCCGCGAGATTGGGCTTAGCCATTCTCGGGTTTTGTTTGCTTGAAAAAGACGATTTTTGCTGAAACGAGTCGACTTTGGGCCGTTTGGCCTAAAGAGATTTGTAAAGAGAATGTCGTTATTTGTTTTGCAGAAATGAGGAGATTTTTGAAAAGAGCTCATTTCGAAAGCGGGTGTGTTTTGCTTGGTTTGTAAAAATAAGAAGATTTTGAAAAGAATTTATTTCGAAAATGAGAGTGTGTTGCTTGTTTTGTAAAAGTGAGGAGATTTTTGAAGAGAGCTTGTTTCAAAAATGAGAGTGTATTGCTTTTGGAGCAATGTTGTGCCTAAGAAGTCTTTGAGGCAAGAACGCGTGTGCGGATCTTGTCTCGACGTTGAAATGTGTTTGATTTGCATTCGTCGAGCCCATGTTAACGGTTCGTCGTTAAGGGCTTGAACCTAGATGCATGGAAAGGATTCGACTCGTGAACGGTTAGCTAGTCGAGTCGAGGACGGATGTATCTAGTTAGTCCTATTAGATTCAACGTTCGTTTTAAGCATTCATTTTTAGCTCATTTTTGTTTAGGAAGACCTTTTAAGCTTGAAAAAGGAGATTTTAGACAAGGTTTGGCTAATAGGAAGCTTTTGAGACGAGGATGCGTGTGCACATCTCGTCTCGATGTTAAAAGGTGTTAGCTTTGTCGAGCCCACCTAACGGTTCATCGTTAAGGGCTCGAGCCTAGATGGGCGAGAAGGATTCGACTCGAGAGCGATTAGCTAGGCGAGTCGAGCGTGTTGAGAATGGATTAGGTTGTGTGGGTTAAATTTGCACGTTAGTGACGTGACTAGACCAACGTTCATTTTAAGTGTTCATTCTAGCTCATTTCTTTGTTAAGAAAACTCTTTTTAAGCTTGAAAAAGGAGGTTTTCGAAAAAGTTTTAGCTAAAGGAAAGCTTTTGAGACGAGGATGTGTGCGCACATCTCGTCTCGATGTTAAAAGGTTTTGCTTTGCACCCATCGAGCTGATATCGGTGATTTGCCGAGGTGAGCTCGAGTTCGGATGTATAAAAGAGAATGGATTCGACTCGAGAGTGGTTAACAAGTCAAGTCGAGGATGTTAAAAGTGGAGTCTAGGCCGTGCGACCTAGAGGATTGAAATCCGCGAGCTCGGGTTTTATTCCTTGCTCGGGTTTTTGCTTGTTAGTGAAAAAGGAAATTTTGAAAAAGTTTATTTCAAAAATTCGCGATAGTTTGGTTTGAAAAGTGTTAGTTTGTTGGATGTTAGGTTCGTTTATGTTTGAAAAGTTTCAGCGAGTTTTCGAAGATATGAATGCAAATGCTTGTTTTGAAAAAGACCATGGAGTGCATAGCCTCGAACTTGTACGTATGACTTAAAAAGGGTGAAAAATGAGTCAGTCGGGTACACCTCCAACTACCTCGAGTACGCTTTGGCAGATACTTAACCCCTTCATTTCGTTACGCCGGGGCGATAGGTTTTCTGAAGGGAGCACTGGGGCGGTCGAGATAGCCGTTTACGGCAAGCCGTGGAGGGGCGAGAGGAAAGCTAGTCCGGCATGTGCTTTATCGAGTGGACAAGCCTGCATGTGGGAACCACCTCTCGAGGGTGCAAAGGGTGCCTAGATTCCAAAAGGAATGGACTCTAAACGAATGTGCATAGCTCAAATATGTATACGTGGATTGTTCAAGGCTTTCAAGTTTCACCTCTTTATTTTTAAAAAGAAAAAGCTAGTTTTAAGTTTTAAAAATAAGATGTCCTCAATGAGTCGCTGTGGAACCCGGGATCGGACCCAACTCGGCGTCTTGCTTAAGGGCGGATTTTAAAGTTAAAAAAGATTAAGTTGGAGAAACCTTTAAGAACTGTTATGGAGTCGCCACCTATTTATCGCGGAAAATAGGAACCTGCTACCATGTTCTAAGTTAAAAACATGTTCTTAGATTTTGGAGCACGCCGACACCCCTAGATCTAAGGCTTGTGAAACCAGATTGGATTCGGGGTGAGGGTACTTTAGAAAAAGAGTTAATTCAAATAATGATTTATGAAAACCTTTTAGAAAAGCCTATGTAAAAATAGCCTCTACTGACCTAGAACAATCCTTGTAAGATGATATTTGAGCTAATGTTATCGCTACGTACAAGTGCGATAAGGTTTGTAAAAGAGTGCAGATGCAGATGCAAAAAGATTGATTAAAACCCTCAGTTTAGCATGTTTAACTTGTTAACAGCAGTTCGATTAAAGGTCGAATTCATTGCTTAAGTTGATTTAATGCAAAATAAGAAGGTGCAAGATGCATGCAAATAAAATAAAATTCAATTGTCCATTGGTTTATTTTAAGAGGTCGGTTGCTTATGCGACTTTGGCGTGTCATCGGATATGGAGTGTACCCGAAGTAATAAGAACACTTGGAAGGCAAGCGCGCTCGGGTGCCAAAGCCGGGGGGGGCGCTAGAGTGTAGACCCCTTTGTTAGTCCATAGAAAATAAGAAAAAACTTTGATCCAAGTGGATCGGTACCTACCTTGTCCTGACGCTTCAGATCTGGGCAGAGCTTCGCTTCTTGAACTAGAAAGGAGGATGAATTCAACACGGGATGGTGTGTTGAACTCAAGGATTTGAGTGCTTGAGGCTTTTGTGAAAGAGGATTTGTGTGTTGTGAATTGTGTGTTGAAAGATGTTGTGAAAGTATAATTTGAGGTCGTGGTATAGGGCTGTATATATACTAAAAACCTCGGAGAAATTAGGAAACTGGGGTATAAAACCAGGCCTGGAAACCGCATAGCCTTATGCGGTTGCTAGGGCAAACCGCATAGGCTTATGCGGTTGCCTCACCAAACCGCATAAGGTCATGCGGTTTGATGGCTAGTTTAGATTCGCTTTCAAGTTCGATTGCATAAAATCTTTGAAAGATCTGATTATAATTTAGATGCGTGTGTGCCAAGAAAAGGGTGAGATATTTACGAGATATTTTATGATGTGCAGGGGTTTGGAGTGCGGGCCAAAGGCTTGGGATTGGGCTCGGTATTGGGCCCGAGACCCGGAAAAATGAAAAAGGGTGTATTTGCATAGATTTGTGAAATAAGCTAAAACGTGAAGCTGTATTTTGTGTGAGAGGGGCTAAATAGCGGTTTTAGCTACCGGCCTAAATTTAGGAATTTAGGAATCTTTGAATTAGACCTTGTTAATGTAAAAGGGCCAATTGTAGTGCAAATGCGAAGCTCATGCCAAATGAAGCAGGACGAGGACCTAGCTAGACTCCAAATGGACAAAATGAACGTTATTTACATGCGATGTGATGCGACCTAAACATTTTAACATTTAAAACGACTCAAAATGAATTCGACATTAGTTAGAACTGTATAAGTCAACGTTAAAGCATGCGTAATAAAAGTCCGTGTTACATCACAGGGCGTGCGCATTTTAAGGACTTGGCGGTCCGTGCATGCTATAAGGGCCTGCCGGCCTGCAGAGTGTCTTCGTCGTGCTTGCTGCTAACGTTGACTTCATTTTGAGTCGTTTTAAATGTTAAAATGTTTAGGTTGACTTATACAGTTCTAACTAAACCCTGTGATGTAACACGGACTTTTATTACGCATGCTTTAACGTTGACTTATACAGTTCTAACTAATGTCGAATTCATTTTGAGTCGTTTTAAATGTTAAAATGTTTAGGTCGCATCACATCGCATGTAAATAACGTTCATTTTGTCCATTTGGAGTCTAGCTAGGTCCTCGTCCTGCTTCATTTGGCATGAGCTTCGCATTTGCACTACAATTGGCCCTTTTACATTAACAAGGTCTAATTCAGCATTCCTAAATTCCTAAATTTAGGCCCGGTAGCTAAAACCGCTATTTAGCCCCCTCTCACACAAAATACAGCTTCACGTCTTAGCTTATTTCACAAATCTATGCAAATACACCCTTTTTCATTTTTCCGGGTCTCGGGCCCAAAACCGAGCCCAAACCCAAGCCTTTGGCCCGCACTCCAAAGCCCTGCACATCATAAAATATCTCGTAAATATCTCACTCTTTTCTTGGCACACACGCACTAAATTATATCAGTATCTTTCAAAGATTTTATGCAATCGAAACTTGGAAAGAAATTCTAAAACTAGCCATCAAACCGCATGACCTTATGCGGTTTGGTGAGGCAACCGCATAAGGCTATGCGGTTTGCCCTGCAACCGCATAAGGCTATCGGTTTCCAGGCCTGGTTTTATACCCCAGTTTCCTAATTTCTCCGAGGTTTTTAGTATATATACAGCCCTATACCTCGACCTCAGATCATACTTTCACAACATCTTTCAACACACAATTCACAACACACAAATCCTCTTTCACAAAAGCCTCACGCACTCAAATCCTTGAGTTCAACACACCATCCCGTGTTGAATTCATCCTCCTTTCTAGTTCAAGAAGCGGCTCGCCCGCATCTGGCGTCAGGACAAGGTAGGTACCGATCCACTTGGATCAAAGCTTTTTCTTATTTTCTATGGACTAACAAAGGGGTCTACACTCTAGCGCCCCCCCCGGCTTTGGCACCCGAGCGCGCTTGCCTTCCAAGTGTTCTTATTACTTCGGGTACACTCCATATCCGATGACACGCCAAAGTCGCATAAGCAACCGACCTTATAAAATAAACCAATGGACAATTGAACTTTATTTTATTTGCATGCATCTTGCACCCTTTCTGTCTTGCATTAAAATCAACTTAAGCAATGAATTCGACCTTTAATCAACTGCTGCTAACAAGTTAAACATGCTAAACTGAGGGTTTAAATCAATCTTTTTGCATCTGCATCTGCATTCTTTTACAAACTTATCGCACTTGTACGTAGCGATAACATTAGCTCAATTATCATCTTACAAGGATTGTTCTAGGTCAGTAGAGGCTATTTTTACATAGGCTTTTCTAAAAGGTTTTCATAAATCATTATTTGAATAACTCTTTTTCTAAAGTACCCTCACCCCGAATCCAATCTGGTTTCACAAGCCTTAGATCTAGGGGTGTCGGCGTGCTCCAAAATCTAGGACATGTTTTTAACTTAGAACATGGTAGCAGGTTCCTAATTTCCGCGATAATTAGGTGGCGACTCCATAACAGTTCTTAAAGGTTTTTCTAACTTAATCTTTTTTAACTTTAAAATCCGCCCTTAAGCAAGACGCCGAGTTGGGTCCGATCCCGGGTTCCACACCTAGGCCCATTGATAGGATTAGTCGCACTCTCCTAATCAAAAATAGACCGGACAAACACTAATGGGTAGCAAGGGTAAGTCGGGGTCGAATCCACAGGGAGAAAGTCGCTTATGTTGGTTATTTTGGGTGATTCTAGTCTCGGTTCGAGTGTAGGTTGGTAAACTAGAGCTAGAGCGCAAGGAAAAGGGATTTAAACGATAAGGAAAAAGTCTAGGGAATCGGGGATAGCATAGGCAAAGCTAGGATGAACGATGGTGATAGAAAAGAGTCGGGAATCGCATGTGCTAAGGAATAGGCTCGACCTCTCGGTTCTAAGCGTCCTCTAGGTCTCAAGTGCGGGCTCTCGCAACTTACAAATGAGGGTCCTAATGGTTAGTCTCGTGCCCTACCTCAAACTAGGCTTTCGTTCTTAGGTTTAAGGGTAGCAAAGGCTCACTAATCCTTGGCCAAAGGATCAACAAACACAAACAAAACAAGACAACCAAAATCACAAGCAAAACCCTCATCAAAACATCACCAAAATCGACCTAGATTACTCACCCATGATCACCCTTTCTCCCTAGATAAAGGACTACTCACTCATGATGAAAGCAACAACAAAAGCAATAACAATGGATGAAAACATGATCAACAATGATATACGATGAAATGATAAACAAAGGAGAGAAGTATAACAAAAACCAATCAGAAATTCAAAGAGAAAGAGAAGAACAAAGTCAACAATACCGAAATAGGACGATCAAACAAGCAATCCGAGTCGAGAATTCAAAGTACAAGAAGAAAAATTAATCTAACCCTAAATTTTTTATAGAAAGTAGTTTAAAGTGTTAGGAAGATCCCCTCAAAATTTCGTGCAAAAATATTATGTTTTGCCCCCTCAAATAGACGAAACATTTCAAGCTAACGAAGCGTCTCATTCGTCCCTAGGCCATCCCGGACGGGACAGGGCCATCCCGGACGGGACAAGGGCACCCCGGACGGGACAAGGTCATCCCGGAGCCTTCAGTTCAAGTCCTCTTTTGTGCTTCATTTGTACTTAGCCAAATTTCCTTGTTTTTGCTTCTTTTGGCTTGCAGCAAAGCCAACTTCCTTTCTTCTTGTTGTCCCAAGGCTAATGTACTTTGCTCATGAGTAGGGACGAGTCTTAGGATGATAATGTGAACTTCAAATCTCGACCCAAGTTCCCGGGACACCTTCAAACGCTAAAACGGGGCTCGTGCGCAAGCGAAACGCAACGAAACCCACTCGGAACTTCACGAAACTTTGCGAAACTTCACGAATCCTCTCGAATACCATCCTAACCTCCAAATAGCTGCTTATACCTGCAATATAGACACAAAAATGCAGCAGGGCGAAAACGGAGAGAAATAGGAGCCGAAACGCAAGTAAAAGCACAAGAAACGCGAAGAAACGCAAACGACAGGGGCTATAAATATATATAAATATAAGACACATCAAACTCCCCCAAACCGAACCGTTGCTTGTCCTCAAGCAACCAAGCATGACAGAAAGTAAAGGACAAAGCGAGCAAAAGAGAACTTCCCGAACAATCACCTAACCGCAAGTAGCATGAGCATACGGCAATCAATCCCGAATCAACATGGGACGCATGGAAATAGCAAGCTAACGGATGAGAATTACAAGACGGCGCAGAATGAATAGCATGGCTTAAACATAGGCTCTCTAGCAATCAAATCACGGACCTCTCACGGTTTCCACTCTACTCAAATGATGATCAAGGTGAAGTATATAGTGACACTCACCTACTCGACTAGTGGAAGCACGCCCGCAATCGAATGTGGACCAATCGCAACACGTCTTGCGATAGCCCTTACCAATCGCAATGCCCCTTGCGATTGGTAGGGCGGGCAAGATACTCTTTTCTCCGTATATTTCCAAATTATCTTTTAGGATTATACGAAATAACCTTGCTTGAGCTCTAAGCTACGGTTGCTAGGGTTTGTTTTAGGGTTTATCCTGGACCTTGGGAAGCGGGCCAGGCATGGGTTTGGGCTCGGTTCTGGGCCCGAGCCCTGAAAATGTAAAAGGGGTGTATTTTGTAGTATTTTGTGAAATAGGACATTCCGTGAGGCTATCCTAAGGGTTTGCTAACGCTAAAGGATTGTTTTAGCGACTGGTCCTAGATTTAGGGATTTTTGGGAGAATCGAATCAAACCTTATTAATGTAAAAGGATCAACTAGACTTGAGGTGTGTAAAAAGAGTGTGCGCATGCCAGTTAGGACCTGAACTCGAGACGAGCTAGACTTTAAACCTAAGGACACTAAAAGTGATGACCCATAAAGAAAACTCATTTGCATTTTAAAACATTTAACTCGAATTCGTCATAATTAGGACCATTTAAGTCAACATAAAAGCATGCAATAAAAGTCCATTGTTACATCACTGGGTTTTTGGCGGGAGGTGCGGATTTGGGTATCTACAGAGCCCCCAGTTTGACTGAGCTTAGGACTAAAGCGAAAGTCAAACTACACGACAACATCCGGACCGTTACAGTCTCGATGCCATCAGCGGCGCGGAGTATGTGTCCATGGGTGAGACTAGGACTCCGAACCGGGCTTATCCGGGGAGGGACAAACATGTTTAGGGACATGACGGTCCTTGCATACTCGTAAGGGCATGCCTGCCTGTTAATACCTTTGCGTGCTATTGCTGTTGCTTGTCTCGTAAAAGAGCGTGCGTGCTTAGTCTCGTAAAAAAGAGCGTATATGCTTCATGCTTCGTGCTAGTGCTTTTGCTGGTGCTCATCTCGTAAAAGAGTGCTTATATCCGCCGGGAATTATCGTCTGAGGAAAATGCTCATGTCTAGTGTATACGCAAAGGTTGTGTATAGTGCTTCAAACTCGTTTAAGAGTGTGGCGGACTTTAGGTGACGCCTTAACCGAGCGACGTAACGTGAAAAACTGTTAAAATGGGCTAAAAGTGGACTAGAAGTCCATATTTGGCCTTGAAATGAGAAAACAACGAAAATGCCCAAAGCTGGAATCGCAAGCGTCCTTGCGGTTCTTCCCCCAAATCGCAAGCGTCCTTGCGATTAGGGTCTTGGGCTTTCTGCTGCTATAAAACACGGTTTGCACCGTATACTTACTCCATTTCCCATTTTTACGTTTTTCAATCTTAAAAATCGTCCCTTGCGATTTCTAAACCGTTTTCGCTCGTTCTTCTTGCTTTACTTCAAAATGGATCAAGGTAACACTCCATTTTACTTGTTTTTATGTATTTTGATGTTGTAAATTGTTAGATCGTCCTTGAAACGTAGAAAAGACGTTTTTAATGAAAAATCGTCTTTTGTCTTGAAATTCGCCGTTTGATCACTAGAGAACGATACCATTCCCTTGTATCATGTTGTTCTTGAATGTATGTGTGAAATGTATACGGTTTGAAACGTTCTTGGACCATTTTCGTATGAAATGGTCCCGACCCAAAAATCGGACCCGGATTTTCGGTCTCGGAATTGCAATTAAACTTCGCCATAGGTTCCCCTTGGCTAGTATAGTATGTATATGGTGTTAGTTTTTGAAAAATGCTAGTAATCGTCCCTTAAACTGAGGTTTAAAGTCGATTAATACGGAGAACTTAGGTCAAAATTAGGGGTTTTTGATCGACAAGTCCAAAATGCAATTAATTGTTCTGGGGTGTAATTGAAGGTTAATGTGGGGTATAGAAACCATCAAGTTGAAATTTTGATGTGTATTGAGCGGCTTTTGGCCAAATTGTGAATTGAGCCTGAAAGGGCTCTGTGTAGGGTGTTCTTTTGAATTGTTGTTACTTCTGTGATCTGTCTTGTGTTTTTATTGTAGATGAGGATTGGTCTGGACCTCCTACGACGAGGGCTCGTGCTCGTCGGAGTACTGGTTCTAGTGCTGAGGAGCCTACGACTCCTGGCGGTTCGAATTTGCGTCGTACTTTTAGCGCGAGGGATCCTTCTCCTGGATCTATTAACTTTCCGACCCGGAGGGGTCGTGGGCGAGGCATGGGCACCCGTGGGCGTCCTGGTGGTGCCATTGGTGAGGAGGAGAGAGAGGTAGAGGCCATGGAGGTGGGCGAGTCTTCACAGGCTTCGGGGTCTCGTGCTAGGGGTCGTGCGAGCCATGGTCCGCGTGTTGACCGTCCTTTCGCGAAAAATTGGGACGGCCACACCCTGTTGGCGGACCGTGAGCGTCATTTGTCATATCGGGCTCTTAGTGGGCTCGAGGTTGGATATATGAGGACGTTTTCTGGTATTTCGTCCGTCATTTGGGCGTATCGAGAGGTTTTGTCTCCCGGGGCGAGGGAGAGAGTAGATAGGTCTTTCCTGGGCCCGTTGGTTGAGCGTTGGGTCCAGATTATAGATAGTCGGACCACGGCGAACTTGAGGGTTATCCGGGCATTCCTTGATAGATATTGGGATACGACCACGACGTTCCATTTGCCGGGGTTCGAAGCAGGTATTACCTTGTCTGCATATGCTATTATCACGGGTCAGCCCTTTGGCGACCGTGACATGGACTTCCGATTTGGCACCGCTTATTGGCGACTTACGGTGCTTGATGCTATTGGAGCTGGTTTGGAGGTGCCTTATCAGGGGAAGGCGCCTAACTCTGTTAAGACGAGCTACATCATGGAGTACTTTGAGGGGAAGACTCAGCATGGTCCTGAGACTTGGAGCGACGAGCAGAATGCTCGTATGTGGCTCTGGTGGTTCGTTAGCTCTGCTTACTGCCGGCGAGAAGAGCGGCGGCGAGCTACTTCCGGTGTTAATGTATCTTACGGATCGAGTGCGATCGGGGCATATGGTGGGTGTCCCGACCCTGGGCTTGTGCATCCGTTTACGCATGGATCTTTGTTAGGCCACGGAAGATGGATGGGGTCTAGGATTCCCATCGTGTCTCCTGGCTTGTTATTAGAGGCACGCGTTGTTCTTTGTCTTCATTTGATCTGCTCAAAACGTTGTTCACTTGTGCTAACTTGTTTTATGTTTCTTGTGTAGTGTTGGGTCTACAAATACTTCCTTTCTTCCTCCCCAGTCGGCCATTGCCATGGAGAAGAAGTACCTGCGGTATGGACTTGGGTACGCGTGCGGTAGTGTCACGAGTCGTATGACTTCGTCGACCGGTGAGCAGGTTGAGAGGTGGTCAGGTATGTACTGAAACCTTCTAAATAGCATGTATTTAGATGATTTTGCTTGAAAAAGGTGTTTCACGTGTCTCTTCTTGCTCTTCTTGTACTTCCGTCCGCGGCCATGGGAGCGATGCACGTTCCTGAGGGGTTGTGGGTGCGTTTCCGGGAGCGTGACTCCCAGCGGTTGTACTTGGCTACGCCGTATGGGTATGTTTGGTATTTGGGTGAGCGTTTGGCGATCCAGACGAGGTATCCTGACTTCGTCGTGCCACTTGATCCTCCCAAAGTTCTTTTCGAGACGCGAGTCTTGAGTCGGCAGCAGAGACAGCTGCATCTTGAGGGGGAATCTGATAATCTCTTTCTTCGTCAGCTGGATTATGCAGAGTTTGCGAGGGGTAGGTTGGCTAGTGGACCCATCGAGGTATGTCTTGCTCTTGTGTAGGGTAATTTTCAAAAATTTTCCCTAGTTTTTCAACAAAATTTTCCTAACTTTGTTGTGTCGTGCTTCATGTTGCTGGTGCCTGACGCCGACCTGGCGTTCCAGCCCCCAGACTTCCCTTTGATGGTGGAGCATGGTGACGCCGGGGCACGGGAGACCTTCCACGTGCCTGAATATCTGCCGGCAATTACGGATGCAGGGATAGAGAGTTGGGGTGATAAGGTGAAAAAGGTATGGCTTCGTCATTGATATCCTATGTAAGCCCCCAGTTTGACCGAGTTAGTGGTTAACGAAGGGAAAACTTAAATTCTGGGTCGGGTTTTGTATTACTCCCCTGAGTTTGACTATAGTTTAATGAAACTGGAGTCAAAATGGAGTCTTCGTTCTTGTTTTTGGTTTGGAAGTTCAAGTTCGAGGTTTAGCCCCCGTAGTTTGTCTTAATTTAGTGTATAATTAAGGCAAAATGGAGTAAAACGCGCTTGAAAATGTCTTGTGCAGGTTGCGAAGGACGTCCACAAGAAGTTGTGGTGGGCAGCCATCGCTGGAGGATGGCTTGGGCGAAGCAAGCAGCTGAGCTTTGTCAAAGTCGGGCAGAGGTGGCTCGGCTTCAGAGGGAGGTCTTGGAGCTTCGTCGTCGTCATCCTTAGTTGCTTCATTTCTTGTTACTTGAACTAGTAGTTGTTTCTATCGCACCTTCTATTTCTTCATGTACCTGTTTAGTTAGTAGCTAGAAAAGATTTGAAAATGATTCCCGAGTGGGAGACTCTGCTTTGAAATGCGTTTTGTTGAGAATGCGTTTGAAAAAGGTTCATTTTAGATGTTAAAAATTTCGAACTGAGCTTTAAAACGGACCATAAAATGAAATGTGTTATGGTTGGATCGATCATCGTTTGTGATGGATCTATGTGTGATTGTTTGTGATTAGGCCCGACATAAAGAGCCCAATTAAGACGTGTGTCGTAATTGTGTGTATACTAGGATTTGGAAAGTCGAAGATATGGAAATTTGGGGATAACGCCGCCCCTAGGAGTCGCAACATATGTTGCGGATGCTCGAGGTAATCGCAAGCTGTCTTGCGATTGGCTCCTCCAATCGCAAGGCTTCTTGCGGTTTGGACTGCCGGTTTTATCATCGAATTTTCCTAATTCGAGATTTCGTGTTGCTATATAAAGAGGGGAGGTGCGAGGCATAATTCTCATTCAATCTCAACTCTTTTCTTTGCTTTTTTTTTTTTGTATTCCCTTAAATAGCTTAGTATTTTTAAGAATATTTTTGTTGTTTTTGAAGAATGGACCATTTTGATGGTCTTTTGAAGCGGTGGACTTCTTCCCTTAGTGAATCGGTGAAAAGGGCGTTGTCTTTGACTGGTGCGGGTGTCTTCATAGGTTTTAGGCAGATGCGCGTCGAGATTGACTTTCTTGACGCTTGTCTTGATTATTGGGATCCTAGGGTGCATGTTTTCAGGTTCCCGGGGGGTGAGATATGCCCGTTGTTAGAGGAGTTTTCGGCTATAGCAGGATGGTCTAACCGTACTACCCCAGTAGCGGTTAGGAGTGAGTTTGGCTATAATGGGAGATTACGGCAGTATCTCTCAATGACTAATGCTCATGTGGAAGGGTTGTTCGAAGGGGGTGTAGTGAACATGCGACGATTGTGCGAGCGTTACATGAACTTGAATGACGTGAGCATTTCTGCTCGCTCTAGGAGGAGAGCTTTAGGGTTCTGCTTGTTGCATCGGTACTGCTTTGCTGGGTCTATGGAGGACGGTGTGCATGGCCATGCTAGGTATGCACGGGTCATGGAGGAGATGGAGCTGGGCCACGATCCTTCGGCTTTGATCCTAGCTGAGATTATATTAGGCTTGGACGACCGTCATGCGAATCGTCTAAGCTCGTATCGTGGATGTGCTAGGATCCTGCAGATATGGTTGATGGAGCGTCTTCGTATTTCGGCTCCACCGGGAGGTGATGTGTATGTTCCTGCGGGGTTGACTACTCGTACTCTTTATTGGGCTGTGCCTCGGGAGCGGTCGGTAAAGTACTTCCAAGGGTTTGTTCGGGAGAGGATGATAAGGTGGGTCGTGTCGTGGTGGTCCATTCGACACATCACGGCACCATCGATTCGCGGATCTTGCTAGCGGGATAATGCTGTGTGGATTTGAGCGAGGCGTGTGGATCCACCCACATCGGTTAAGGAGGCAGGTTGGCCTAGCTCAGGTTATTCCAGCGCAGGATACTCGGATATGCGAGTCGGTTGTTCTGAACAACCGGATGATTGATGCTTGGGTGCAAGGGTGGTCTAGCCGAGTGACTTGGGCTCGGCCGGCTGGTTCTGAGACTACTCGTGTCTCGGACTTCTATCGGAGGTGGTGTATTTCTTTGGATGCTCAGGATAGGGAGAATATGCGAAGACGCGAACAGACGGGTCCAAGGCCGTCGTTGGCGCATGCGGCGGTGCGTGGTAGACGGGACTACAGCGACTTGGCGAGCTCGAGTGTGGGAGCGTCTTCCTCTAGGCCACTTGAGGAACGACTCGGGCCTAAGGTGACTGTGCAGGATCGCTTGGGTGAGAGGGTTGAAGATGCGGATAGAGAAGGCCCTATTGAGCCCCCAGGATTCGAGAGGAGTATTCCGAACCCAGTGATTGCTTCGGTAGTTGTTCGTGCAGACGTTTCAAAAGATGAAGAGGATTCTCCGAAGCGTCGTAGGAAGAGTACTTAGGTTTAGACTTTAAATGTTTTATTCAAAGAAATTCTGCTTATTTAATTGTTCAATGAATAAAATGAGTTTGAAAGCTAGTTTTAAACTCTTTATCTAATATGTAAACATTTTCAACATTCATGACCAAATAAAGAAAGTGTTTGCCTATTGTCTCGTCTCTTTGCTTATTTTGCATATATTTGTTCGTTTTGAGTCTTCGACCTTTTTAAGCTTTAGACTTGCATTTTGTGTTGACTATGCTCTCGACCTTTTTAAGCTTTGAACGTGTCATTTTGTGTGGACTATGTTCTCGACCTTTTTAAGCTTTGAACGTGTCATTTTGTGAGTGCATCGCCTTCGACCTTTTTAAGCTTCAGGCGTGCGTGCAAGGAAGGTCGGTTGTGCCTTGAAAGGGCTGCCTACGTATCCGTGCTTTACACAGAATCAAACCGGCGTAGTTCGTGGGTTTGGTTGAATCTTTTGCAAGATTGCCTACGTATCCACAGTGCGTGGAATCAAACCGAGCGTAGTTCATCCGTGCGTGATGTTTTTTTTTTTTCGTTTTTGTTTTTGAATAAATCGCAAAATTGTTTAAAGCTTAGGGGTAGTATTTCTTAAGCTGGTCAAGGTTGGTGGGTAAGTTGAATTCTTCACCGTCGAGGTCGGTTAGCCTTGCGGCTCCTCCGGGAAGGATTTCTTTAACCAAGTATGGTCCGGCCCAATTAGGTTTGAATTTCCCTCTTGGATCGGCGGTGCACCCGGCCCTAACCGGTTGAGGACTAGGTCACCTACTTTAACGTTGCGTGGCTTGATTCGTTTGTTGTATGCGCGTTGTAATCTTGACTGGTACATGCGAACGGTGCTTAGTGAGTGTAAGCGCCTTTCGTCTAGGAGAATAAGTTGTTCGTATCGTTCGCGTGCCCACTCTGCTTCTGGAATGTCTGCTTCCATTAGAATCCGAAGTGATTGCATTTCGATTTCTACGGGCTGTACTGCTTCCATGCCATAAGTTAGGAAGTAGGGTGTCATCCCGGTTGGCGTGCGTATTGTGGTTCGATATCCCCACAGGGCGAAGGGAATTTTGTGCGGCCAATCGTGACAGGTGTCAATCATCTTTTTGAGGATGGTGACCACGGTTTTATTTGCAGCTTCTACCGCTCCGTTGGTTTGGGGTCGGTATGGTGATGACTTGTGTATTTGGATGTTATATTTGGTGAGGATGGGTTCGACTTCTCCTCGGAAGTGTGAGCCTTGATCACTGATCAGCTCATGAGGTATGCCGTATCTGCATATGATATTGTTTTGTATGAAGCGAGCGACCTCCTTTGTGTCTAGTTTACGGTATGACGCGGCTTCGACCCATTTCGTAAAATAGTCGATGGCCACGAGGATGAAGCAGTGTCCTCCTGCTCCAACCGGGTGTACTTTTCCTATGACGTCGATTCCCCATGTCGAGAATGGCCATGGCGATGTGAGGCTGTACAGAGGTGAAGGGGGTACATGTTGCACATTTGCGAAGATTTGGCAGTTGTGACAGTGTTTGACATATTTTGCACAGTCGGCTTCCATGGTGGTCCAATACCATCCTAGCCTGAGGATTTGTTTACATAGGGCTCGTGCGTTCATATGAGGTCCGCACTCGCCATCGTGGACTTGAGATATAATCTCTCGTCCTTTTTTGTGGTCAACGTACAGGAGTAGTGTACCCTGGGGCGTTTTCTTGAGTAGCTTGTCCGCTTCCAGCACAAATTGTGATGCTAGAAGTCGAAGAGCTCGTCTGCCACGTTTGTCAGTATTTGGCGGATATTCTCCGTCTCGTTTGAAGTTGATTATGGCTTGGTACCAAGGTTCATTTTGTTCTTCCTCGGCTTCGATATCACATATGTATGCGGGCTCGTGGCTCCGTTCCACAACGATGGGAAGGGTTTGCATTCCTGGGGGGATGTTTAGTAGTGACGCTAACTTAGATAGGGCGTCCGCGAATTAATTTTCTTCGCGAGGCAAATGTAGGAACTCTATGCGGTGGAATTTGGCGATAAGTTCTTGAATTTTGCCTTGGTATAATGCGAGGTTTTCGTTGAGTATCTTCCATGCTCCAGATACTTGGTTGATGATTAGTGAGGAGTCTCCGTATACTCGTAGATTCCTTGCGTTTAGTATGAGCGCGGCCTGTAGTCCGTGCAGGCATGCCTCATATTCTGCGGCGTTGTTTGTCACATCAAAGTCTAATTTGATTGAAAGGGGCGTATGTTCGCCATTTGGGGAAATGAGCAGTATTCCTATCCCGCATCCTCGGTAATTTGATGAACCGTCGAAATACATTTCCCATTGTTCTTCGTCTATGTTGTATATTCCTTCGTCGGGGAATGATGTGGTGTCGGTGATGTGTTCTTCGTCGACTGCGTGATTGGTGAGGAAGTCTGACACTGCCCGTCCCTTAATGGATTTAAGGGGAACGTAGACAATATCGAACTCGGCTAAAAGCAGGGTCCATCGTGCCATGCGTCCATTGGGCACGGGTTTCTCGAAAAGATATTTAATGGGGTCCATTTTCGAGTAGACCTTCGTTTGATGTGCCAGCATATAGTGACGGAGCTTTTTGGATGCCCACACTAATGCTAAGCAACTTTTCTCGACGGGCGTGTATCGAGTTTCATAATCGAGAAACTTCTTGCTGATGTAATAAATCGGATGTTCTTCGCCGTCGACTTCTTGGGCGAGCATGGCGCCGCGAGCTTGGCGCCCATTGCGGTTGATGTTGTTGTGAGGTAGAGTGACAAGGGTAGGTCCATCTGCGGTGGTCTTAGGACTGGGGGGTTGGATAACAACTCGTTCACCTTATCAAATGCTTGCTGACACGCTTCGTCCCATTCTTCGTGGTTAGTTTTTCTCAACTTTTTGAAGATAGGTTCGCATATCATGGTTAGTTTGCTTATGAAGCGGGAGATGTATTGGACTTGGCCCAGGAAGCTTCGAATTTCATCCAGGTTCTTGGGTGGTTGCATTGCCATAATTGCTTTTATTTTTGAGGGGTCGACCTCGATGCCTCTTTGGCTTACTACGTGTCGTAGTAGCTTGCCGGATTTGACTCCAAATGTGCATTTTTGGGGATTGAGGCGCATCTTGTACTGGCGGAGTCGTGTGAAGAACTTGCGGAGGTTTGTGATGTGATCACATCTTTCTTTGGATTTGACGATCATGTCGCTTCTCGTACACGCCGACCTCTTTGTGCATCATGTCGTGTAGGAGTGTAGTTGCGGTGCGTTGGTAGGTTGCACCTGCGTTGATTAGGCCAAAGGGCATGACTGTGTAGCAGTATGTGCCCCATGGCGTGATGAACGTCGTCTTGGCCATGTCTTCACGGGCCATTTTGATTTGATTGTATCCTGCATACCCGTCCATGAAGGATAGAAGGGCATGATCGGCGGTGTTGTCAACCAGAACGTCTACGTGCGGTAGTGGGAAGTCGTCCTTTGGACTTGCCTTGTTTAGATCGCGGAAATCGACGCATACTCGTATCTTGCCGTTTTTCTTCAACACTGGGACCATGTTTGAGACCCAATCCGAGTACTCGACGACTTGAATGAAGCCGGCTTGTAATTGCTTCTCGATTTCTTCTTTGACCATAAGGGACCATTCGGGTCGTAATCTCCTTAGTTTTTGTTTGATGGGTTTGAAGCCGGGTTTGATGGGGATGTGGTGTTCGGCTATGCTTCTGTCAATGCCGGGCATGTCCTTATATGACCATGCAAAGACGTCCTTGAACTCGGTTAAGAGCTGGGTGAAGTTGGTGCGCTCATCCTCACTTAGGGAGGTGCCTAGTTGTAGTTCCCTTGGTTCTTCGGGGGTTCCTATGTTAATGGTTATGGTTTCCTCGACGATTGGGTTCTGTGTTGGGTTGTTTAGAATGTTTGCGATGTATTTGATTAACGATTGTTCATTTGTTAATTCATTTTTGTTGCACGGATTTGTTTGTTGTGTTGTTTTGTTCGTTTGTTCGAGTTTTGTTTGTTGTTTATTGTTTAGTTGTTTGTTTTTAGTTTGAGACGAGTCATAGGCAAACTTATCTGTATTATTCATTAAAGAAGAAAAATTGTTTGACAAATTAGGAGAAGAGCTGGAGCTAGCCTCCGAAAATAAAAAGTCTAAGCTAAAACTAGAATATGGGTCGACAGATGACCCGACACTTAGAGAATTAGATCCTAGAAGAATTTCCTCCTCTTCGTCGTCTTCGGTGGTGTTGTTGCTTGAAGCATCCTCGCTCGAGTCTTCACCATTTTGCGAGGTTATTTTGTCAAAGAGGGGTCCTTCCCCTGTAACAAGTTGATATTTGTGGCCCTGGGAGTCAGTCCACTTGGTAATTTTATACCAACCGTTCAAGGTTTTATCGGCGACATCGGTGATGAGGTCATCGGGGTTGAAGCGACGGTCTCGGAGGATGGATGAGACCAAGTCTTCGTTAGTTTTGTTTGTAAAGGGAAGCCCGCTTTCACTAGCGAAACAGTGTTCTTGAGGCTTGGTGGAGTTATCTCGATCGTACTCTCCCCCTGAGATGAAGTATTTACTCATGTCAAATGAGTATTTTGGGAGGTTGAATTTCCGCGCGAACTTGCGCTTTTTGACTTCCTTAGTCATTTGTTCGAAATCTCCTTCCTTTGGTTTGTAGCCTAGGCCCATTGATAGGATTAGTCGCACTCTCCTAATCAAAAATAGACCGGACAAACACTAATGGGTAGCAAGGGTAAGTCGGGGTCGAATCCACAGGGAGAAAGTCGCTTATGTTGGTTATTTTGGGTGATTCTAGTCTCGGTTCGAGTGTAGGTTGGTAAACTAGAGCTAGAGCGCAAGGAAAAGGGATTTAAACGATAAGGAAAAAGTCTAGGGAATCGGGGATAGCATAGGCAAAGCTAGGATGAACGATGGTGATAGAAAAGAGTCGGGAATCGCATGTGCTAAGGAATAGGCTCGACCTCTCGGTTCTAAGCGTCCTCTAGGTCTCAAGTGCGGGCTCTCGCAACTTACAAATGAGGGTCCTAATGGTTAGTCTCGTGCCCTACCTCAAACTAGGCTTTCGTTCTTAAGTTTAAGGGTAGCAAAGGCTCACTAATCCTTGGCCAAAGGATCAACAAACACAAACAAAACAAGACAACCAAAATCACAAGCAAAACCCTCATCAAAACATCACCAAAATCGACCTAGACTACTCACCCATGATCACCCTTTCTCCCTAGATAAAGGACTACTCACTCATGATGAAAACAACAACAAAAGCAATAACAATGGATGAAAACATGATCAACAA
The DNA here is from genome assembly GCA_023091065.1 of Dianthus caryophyllus. NCBI lineage: Eukaryota > Viridiplantae > Streptophyta > Magnoliopsida > Caryophyllales > Caryophyllaceae > Dianthus > Dianthus caryophyllus. The sequence continues at coordinate 24,969,114 of CM041519.1, read as the reverse complement.
TGATATACGATGAAATGATAAACAAAGGAGAGAAGTATAACAAAAACCAATCAGAAATTCAAAGAGAAAGAGAAGAACAAAGTCAACAATACCGAAATAGGACGATCAAACAAGCAATCCGAGTCGAGAATTCAAAGTACAAGAAGAAAAATTAATCTAACCCTAAATTTTTGATAGAAAGTAGTTTAAAGTGTTAGGAAGATCCCCTCAAAATTTCGTGCAAAAATATTATGTTTTGCCCCCTCAAATAGACGAAACATTTCAAGCTAACGAAGCGTCTCATCCGTCCCTAGGCCATCCCGGACGGGACAGGGCCATCCCGGACGGGACAAGGGCACCCCGGACGGGACAAGGTCATCCCGGAGCCTTGATTCAAGTCCTCTTTGTGCTTCATTTGTACTTAGCCAAATTTCCTTGTTTTTGCTTCTTTTGGCTTGCAGCAAAGCCAACTTCCTTTCTTCTTGTTGTCCCAAGGCTAATGTACTTTGCTCATGAGTAGGGACGAGTCTTAGGATGATAATGTGAACTTCAAATCTCGACCCAAGGTCCCGGGACACCTTCAAACGCTAAAACGGGGCTCGTGCGCAAGCGAAACGCAACGAAACCCACTCGGAACTTCACGAAACTTTGCGAAACTTCACGAATCCTCTCGAATACCATCCTAACCTCCAAATAGCTGCTTATACCTGCAATATAGACACAAAAATGCAGCAGGGCAAAAACGGAGAGAAATAGGAGCCGAAACGCAAGTAAAAGCACAAGAAACGCGAAGAAACGCAAACGACAGGGGCTATAAATATATATAAATATAAGACACATCAAACTCCCCCAAACCGAACCGTTGCTTGTCCTCAAGCAACCAAGCATGACAGAAAGTAGAGGACTAAGCGAGCAAAAGAGAACTTCCCGAACAATCACCTAACCGCAAGTAGCATGAGCATACGGCAATCAATCCCGAATCAACATGGGACGCATGGAAATAGCAAGCTAACGGATGAGAATTACAAGACGGCGCAGAATGAATAGCATGGCTTAAACATAGGCTCTCTAGCAATCAAATCACGGACCTCTCACGGTTTCCACTCTACTCAAATGATGATCAAGGTGAAGTATATAGTGACACTGACCTACTCGACTAGTGGAAGCACGCCCGCAATCGAATGTGGACCAAATCTCGCATTCCCGTACACGAATAATGTCTCAAAAACGAAGCAAACATGAGGGCTTACATAGGAAATGAGGATGTAAAGGCCATAGAGAGGTAAAGGGTGATAAGGTGGATCAAATAGTTATGGAATCGTGGAGCTAAGCCACTAGAAACCACTCGTGCTACTCAAGTGCTCATCCAACCAAAACGGAACCCAACTCTCATGAAACATGGACCGAAAACAGCATATCGGTCTCCTTTACACATCAACGCAACAAAAGCAAATGAGTACTAGTGCTCACTCATGTAAAACAACAACAACTTCTTCATTTTGTGCACACACTTTCTTCTTTCTTTAGATTTTTGTGTTGTGTTTGTATTTTTCTGATTTTTGTTTAATTTTTTTTTCTTGAGCAAAAAGAGCACACTCAAATGTTGCGGAAAACCTCATCAAAACATCGGGAATCAGCAATCCCGACTCATATTCACCAACACTCTCAAAGCACACGACGTCAGCAAGTCGTAGCATGATCAAAACCCGAAGGACAAGCACAAGAGTAAGCAAAGCGGTAACTAGCAAGGCTAGGGTAGGCTATTTGGCAATGTAGCTAGCAAACTCATGTGGCAAAGGGGTAAAGGATCAAAAATGAGAGGAATAAGATAACGTATGATCAAGGTGAATAAAATGCAATCAACTAAAGCCTCATATGCATAAACAAGTGACAAAATCGTGGGAAACACGGGATAGGGGCCACACTTATGTGTGTTGATATTACGCACCCCACGAGGAGAACTACTCTCAATAAAGCACGGGGACCGGGTTAGATGAACCGGCCGCAGGAGGCTAAAAACCTCACAAAATAGTAGCTAAAGTCCGTGAATGATAAAGCCAACAAGCAAAAGCACATGCTATCGTCTACAAACGCGTCTAAACATCCCCGAAAGCGCTAAACCAACAATGAAAAACATGCCAAAGCTCAAAGCATACAAGGGAAGGGATGTCGGGAAAGAATAAGGTAAAAACAAGCTCGCAAACAACGCTCGGGATACGTATTTTTGGTATTTTTTTGTGAATTTTTCTGATTTTTAGTGATTTTTTGTGAATTTTCAGATTTTTTTGGATTTTTGAATTTTTTGGAAAATGAAAAACGAAAAAGAAAGTGCAAAAATAAAGCAAAGCGTAAAGCAAAGCGTTCCTCAAGTTTGATAAGTCGATATTTTACCTATTTTTTATATACTTATTCCCCGTCATTTTGTATATATTTCCGGCATTTTTGTTATGTTTTATATTATTATTCCTTCTAGTACGGTTTACTACGATTATTTTATATTTATTGCAGGACGAAGTATTTTGTGCTGAAAAATGCCGACGTGAAATAAAACGAGCTCGAGACAAGTCCAAATTACAACAGAGAGCCGAGAATTACTAAAGATCAAGCAAGTGGGCTCGTGCTAAAATAAATTATAAGCCCAACTTTGTAATTAAGCCTAGTAAAAAAATAAAACAACTTGACTGCATCTTTGATCATGCTCTCTTGTACGTTCTTTTAGTCAGTTCTAGTTTTAGGTTTTACTACTGCTTTTTACAGCTTTTGCTCTCAAATTCAACCTATGTTCATCCTTTCAATTTCAATTAAAAGTTATGTTTTTATCTTCTTCTTTATCCTTGCTATTTTAATTATGTTTATTTTAATTTTTATCATTGTATCGCCTTTTAATTTCATGATGATTGAGTAGTAATTTTGTGCTAGGGTTTGGTTGAACTTATTATGAATTAGTTGTTAAATTGACTCCGACTTATTGGATTTTTGATCGAGGTTGTGCTTGATTGTGTTGATTGTGTTGATTGTGGTTGTATGATTCTTTTGTTGAGATCGCGTACGAGAGTCGGGTTTTGACTTTGAGTTGTCGTATGAACCCAATTGATTCAATTAATTTATGTTTGTCGGGATTGTGTACGAGAGTCAGATTCCGTCTTTAGAGAACCCCAATAAACAATTTGATAAGTCGTTAACGGAGTTAGTGCGTCAATTGATTCGTATTGGTTATGATACCTTCGCCCTAGTATTTCTTATATTTATCGTTTTATCGTTTTATTCGCGTTTTTATTCAGTTTAAGTTCAAAGTTCTAGTTATTACATTTGATTTATAATCGGTTTATGAATTGCGTAGATAACTTGTAATCCGAGACAACACTAGTACTTAATCACGACCTCCACGAGGCCAGGCTAAGTAAGTGCTACAACCGACCCGTGCGCTTGCGGTAATTTATAACTCAACAAGTTTTTGGCGCCGTTGCCGGGGAGTTCAACGGATTGATATTAGGAGAGTCTTAGATTTGTTAGACTACGCTTGGTTACTTGTTACTTGTTACCTTGTGTGCTCCTTTGCTTGTTACTTGTTATTTATTCTCTTGAGCACACCGTATAATGCCGACCCTTGCTGAGATGAATGGGCCAAACCTTAGGTTTCTTGGTTCACCTATTAATATTGGAGTTGTTGAAGCCTTAGAGTATGAATTTGATCCTGGTTTAATTGGTTTAGTTCAGCGAGATGTTTTTCATGGCTTAGAGAGTGAGGAAGCGTTTGACCACCTTGAGAGCTTTTATGAAAAATGTGCTTTAACGAGGAAGGCTGCGATGTCCGATGATACCGTTAAATTAATTCTCTTTCCCTTTAGCCTTAAGGATGATGCTAGGAAATGGTTGTATTCTCACCCTCCGAACACCTTTTACACTTGGGACGCATTAGCTCAAGCCTTTCTTGATAAGTTTTACCCTCCCTCTAAGACCGCTATAAGGAGAGCTGAAATTTTCAGCTTTTACCAACACGATTATGAGAGTTTGAGCGAGACTTGGGAGCGATATAAGGGTTTGTTGAGAGCTTGTCCCCATCACGGCATTCCAAATTGGTTAACGATTATGATTTTCTTTGAGAATTTGCTTCCTTCCACGAGATATTGGGTGATTGTATCGGCTAGAGGAGCCTTTGATAAATTGAGTGCGGACGAGGCTAGAGCGTTAATTGAGAACATGGCGACTGTTAATACTTATGTTGGTTCCAAATGGGTTCCACCTAAGAGAGAACTAGATACTTGTGCTTTAGAGAGTGATGTTAACTTGCCATCTTATGAGAGTCTTGCTTGCGATTCACCCAACCATGCTATTTCTAATGATATGAATGTGAGTGTTATGACTTCGATTAGTGGAAGTGAGTTAGAAACCGTGATTTCTGATGATGATGAATGTACCTTTTTGGAGTCGATTTGCTTGAATAGTAGTGTTGATGATTTTGAGGAACTTCATTCGAATGATTATGAATGTGTGAATTTCGATGTGAGTTTTGATGATGAATGTGCTTTGTTGAATGCAAATTGTTGTCATGGAAATGTCAATTTTGAGAAAATGTGTTTGAGTGAGTATGAATATGTGAAGTTTGATGTGCCTTTTGTTGAGGACAAGGATGTATGTGATGGAATTTTGATTCATGAACCCTTCTTTGAGGATAACGAGATTTTAGAGGAGTTATATGCGGTTGAGATCGAGAAATTCTTTGATGATAGTTTTGTTGTAAAATGGGATGAGTGCTCGGATGTTCTAGACGAATCTTTTGAGAGTCTTTGATTAATGGTTTTGACGATGATGGAGTTAGTTTTCATGGCGATAATGATGTTCTTGATTTTGATGATTATTTTGTGCCTTATTCATCTAGTGAGCTCAAGGTTGACATGGAAGTCGTATGCGAACTTAAAGATACGGAGAAATTTGCGATTCATGTTTTATTCTCTATCGTTCACGAACTTTGTCATTTGATCGCTAACTTCTATTGTCACTTTTTCGAGTTTTGTGCTAGGTTGTTTGATCGACTTTTAAGAGCGTTGAATTGTTCCGCTCTTAGCTTGTTGGATGTCTTAAATTTATGAGTTGAGCTCGGGACCTCAAAGGAGTGCTTTAGGATGGATTAAAAGTGACTTTCACGACCTGCACACTATGACAGGGCGGCTTTCATGCCCTCCAGGGCAATTCTGTGGCAAAATAAGGTTGATTTTCAGCATGAGACAGATAAAAATGCCTGACAGGGCGAAAATTTCAGCCCCATGGGGCAAACAGCAACTGTAGCACGAAAAATTAAAACAAAAGCCAGGCTTTCGTTTATTCATTATCCTTTCTTCTCTCTTCATTCTTCCACATCCTAAACCCTTTTCACTCACCTCCATTCATCAAAACCACCAACACCACCACATCCATGCGCACAACCACCGTGTCAACTGCCTCCAATTCTCGAGCCTACCACCGTCTCTCTCTCAGGTCACCCTCGACGCCCTCACAGCACCATCACCGGTGCCGCCTCCATCACGGCCATCCCACCGCCTTCCCCTACCGTGCTCTTCCCCTACCGTGCTCCTCTGCGGCCGTCAAAGCAACCAGGTTAGCCCCAACTATGCGAACCCTAAACCCCCAAATTGATTTGTATAGAAAATTAGGGTTCAAAAATTTCAGTGGAAATGGGGCAACTTTTGGGGTCGAAAAGCTTCAAATTGACAGGTCGAGATTCTTAAATTATGCATTTTCAATTCTCTTTAATTGCAATCTGGGCTTGATGTGTTATTTCTCCCATTTCTGGGCTTGATTTCAATAGTTGCGGTTTGTAATGCTCGGATTTACTGTTCATGGTCTCGACTTGCTGATGTGGAGATACTATTTTGGCACATTGAGTTGCTTTGGCTGCGTATGACTCGCTCATGGAGTTCTGTTGGTTTTCTGAGTGACGTTTGATTTTTTCGGCTCGATCAAGGGATATTTTGGATGAAATTGACTCGATTTCTGCTTTATCGAGTCCTTGGTGATATGTGGGTTCAATTTGGCTGCAATTTTGGGCTGAATCGATTTCATATTTCTCGACTCGCTGATGTTGAGGCCTTATTTGGGGCGTTATGTTTGTAACTTGCTGCTGTCGACCTTGTTGTTGCTGAATCGAGTCAATTAAACTGTTGTGACTTATGGGTGAGGTGATTTACGAGTGATTTTGCGGCTGCCAAGTTCCTACTCTGCTGTATAGAGCTCCTTTGCTGTCTATAGTTGCTTCTGATTCGATCATAGGGCTGTTACCGCTCTTATTTGCTGTCGCGTGTGATTTCCTGCTCAACACCTATCTTCACTCTATCTTGGTGAGCTCGTTTCCTTCCCTTAATTTATTTTAGTCCTTTGTTTCATTATTGTTATATTTTCATTACAATGAGGACATTGTCTTGTCTAAGCATGGGGGAGGGAACACTTTCGTGTTTGGTTGGTTGATTGCTGCTATACTTGTCAGTTTCGCTTAATTTGATGGATTTTCTAAGCTTGTCAGTTTTAATTTTCATGCTGAACTCTTTTAAAAATTGTTGATTTGTCATGCTTGGAGAAATTATTAGTATGCTTATTTTGATCTTTAGTATCTTTGAATTGAATATCTATTGCCTTAGCTTGCACGATTGGTTTTGTTTCCTAGAAATAGATTGCGAATCTCAAACACTAACCCACATATATTTGCTCAATTCTTATCGCTCTTCGTTCTTTTGCTTTCGATATTGGTATTCAAGTAAGGCAATGGTTTGTGGAATGTTTGGTATGTTGGAATGTGGTATGAATGGAAAGATTTATACATGTTGGAGCAATGCTTCGATGCTCTCGGAGGAGACTCATTGAATTGAGTAACCACAATGGCCATGAATTTGGTTGTGACCGAGAGTATGAGCAATGATGTAACCCTTAAGGAAATATGTTTACTCGAGCTTGATCTTTAACGATTAAATGTCATGCTAAACGGTATAACATACGAGAGATGCTTCACATTTGAAAAAAAAAAAAAAAAGAAATAAAAGGGAAAGTGGAGAGAAAAATGGTTGTAAGGAAAGTGGTTCGAATGGTTGGCCTTGCTTGAATTTAAATATCCTTTATCGTAAGTTTTATTTTTGCGAAAGCGTTAGAAGCGAGTAATATTTTGTTGGCGTGAATGGTTGTGATCCGTGCTCTATCTTTGGTGAAATAGACTATGGTGGTAAGTCTTTGTGTATAGGTCGTCAAGTCCGAGATACTAACGTGATAAATTTGCTACACTTTGATTTTCTCCGATCTTTGTTGCTCGAGGACGAGCAAAAGTTCAGCATGGGGGAGTTTGATAAGTCGATATTTTACCTATATTTTATATACTTATTCCCCGTCATTTTGTATATATTTCCGGCATTTTTGTTATGTTTTATATTATTATTCCTTCTAGTACGGTTTACTACGATTATTTTATATTTATTGCAGGACGAAGTATTTTGTGCTGAAAAATGCCGACGTGAAATAAAACGAGCTCGAGACAAGTCCAAATTACAACAGAGAGCCGAGAATTACTAAAGATCAAGCAAGTGGGCTCGTGCTAAAATAAATTATAAGCCCAACTTTGTAATTAAGCTTAGTAAAAAAATAAAACAACTAGACTGCATCTTTGATCATGCTCTCTTGTACGTTCTTTTAGTCAGTTCTAGTTTTAGGTTTTACTACTGCTTTTTACAGCTTTTGCTCTCAAATTCAACCTATGTTCATCCTTTCAATTTCAATTAAAAGTTAAGTTACCGCAAGCGCACGGGTCGGTTGTAGCACTTACGAGTCGGTCTCAGGGAGGTCAGGGATTAAGTACTAGTGTTGTCTCGGATTAAGTCAAATGTTGCGGAAAAAGAGCACACTCAAATGTTGCGGAAAACCTCATCAAAACATCGGGAATCAGCAATCCCGACTCATATTCACCAACACTCTCAAAGCACACGACGTCAGCAAGTCGTAGCATGATCAAAACCCGAAGGACAAGCACAAGAGTAAGCAAAGCGGTAACTAGCAAGGCTAGGGTAGGCTATTTGGCAATGTAGCTAGCAAACTCATGTGGCAAAGGGGTAAAGGATCAAAAATGAGAGGAATAAGATAACGTATGATCAAGGTGAATAAAATGCAATCAACTAAAGCCTCATATGCATAAACAAGTGACAAAATCGTGGGAAACACGGGATAGGGGCCACACTTATGCGTGTTGATATTACGCACCCCACGAGGAGAACTACTCTCAATAAAGCACGGGGACCGGGTTAGATGAACCGGCCGCAGGAGGCTAAAAACCTCACAAAATAGTAGCTAAAGTCCGTGAATGATAAAGCCAACAAGCAAAAGCACATGCTATCATCTACAAACGCGTCTAAACATCCCCGAAAGCGCTAAACCAACAATGAAAAACATGCCAAAGCTCAAAGCATACAAGGGAAGGGATGTCGGGAAAGAATAAGGTAAAACCAAGCTCGCAAACAACGCTCGGGATACGTATTTTTGGTATTTTTTTGTGAATTTTTCTGATTTTTAGTGATTTTTTGTGAATTTTCAGATTTTTTTGGATTTTTGAATTTTTTGGAAAATGAAAAACGAAAAAGAAAGTGCAAAAATAAAGCAAAGCGTTCCTCCCCCCAAACCGAACGACACATTGTCCCCAATGTGTCCTAAAGCACATCAACACAGGGACCTTAAAATAAGGAGGATAAAACGATAAAAAGAAGTCTCAAAAGAAAGCAAAGTACATACAATTTATTTACAAGCAAAACATTCCCCCAAACCAGCTTTAAACGGGGGGTTTAGCAGGGTACGGGAAGTACCACCAACCGTGGGTCTCGTCATAAACGATCCCGCTACCATCATCCTCGTAATCATCATCATAACCATCGTCATCATGGCCTACTCGGCCCAAATCAGCTCGGCCAAAATCAGCATAACAAACTCCATCAGCATGCGCAGCAGCAGCGTCTTTGATCACATCCTTACCCGCTTCCTTCCTCCCGTAGGTACCTGCAAGCATGTCACAACAAAGCACGGCCTCAAGAGGGTCCCTCTCGAGGACCTGAGGTAAGTACTCGTCCACGCAATCATCAACAACATCTAAAGCAAAAACATGCTCCTCCAACATAGGACGCTTTAAAGCGTGCGACAGATTAAAAGTGATTTTATCACCTCCTACATCCAAAGTCAATTTGCCGTTCTTGATGTCAATAATAGCACCTGCAGTGTGCAAGAAAGGCCGACCCAAAATGATAGGAATTTGGGAGTCTTCGACCATATCAAGAACGACAAAATCGACAGGGATGAAAAATTTACCAACTTTGACGGGAACGTCCTCCAAGACACCCAAGGGGCGTTTGACAGAATGATCCGCCATTTGGAGCGTGATGTTGGTCACCTTTAAAGGCCCCATGTTGAGTTTCTCACATACGGAGTAAGGCAGGACGCTTACACTTGCACCTAAATCACATAACGCATTAGGAATCGAAACAGTTCCAACAGTGCAAGGTATGGAGAAACTACCCGGATCCTTTAGCTTAGGAGGAGACTGGTTTTGTAAAAGCGCGCTGCATTCCGCAGTAAAAGCCACAGTCTCGACCTCGCTAAACGATCTCTTTCGAGTGAGGATGTCTTTCAAGAATTTAGCATACGTAGGGACTTGCGTGACAAGCTCAGTGAAGGGTACTGTTACCTTGAGGTCCTTGACAACCTCCATAAACTTACCAAATTGTGAGTCGAGTTTAGATTTTACCACTCGGCTTGGGAATGGTAGTTTGATTTGAATCGGCGGCTCGACAGGCTTGTCCGCGCTCTGCTCCTTCTCCTTCTCTTTCATTCTCGGCCACCTTGCTTCCTTGACCCTTCTCGGCTGCCCCACCATCAAACCCCACGGCTCCACCATCTCCTTTGCCGGCTCCACTCGCACTTGCTCCATCGCTCTTCGTACCTGCTCCTGCAAAACCATCACTAGAAGCATGCATATCATTAGGAGAAAGAGGAGGGTCTACCTCACTTACCACCGTAGGCATGGGTGGACCATCATAGCTCGTGCCACTCCTTAAAGAAATGGCGTTGATCGACTCATGTTGTTGAGGTTGAGTGCCTTGCGATGGTAAAGCACCCGGCTTCCTTTGAGAGCTAGAAGAAGCAAGTTGAGCCATTTGCGTTTCAAGCATCTTGATGGCGGCGTCTTTTGCTTGATCGCTCTTTTGCATTTGAGCCATCATAGTCTCCTGCGTCTTGGCCATTTGCATCATCATGGCTTTCATTTCGCTCATCGGGTCGGGAACCGGAGCGGCTTGCACGGGTGGTGGAGCATTTGGTTGTTGAAAATTGGGGCGATTGAAGCCCGGAGGGTTGTAAGGTCGTTGGTTGTTGTATTGAGGGCTGAAATTTTGAGGAGGATTGTTGTATGGTTGTTGTGGTGGAGGATTCAAGATGTTTTGGCTTTTGTATGACAAATTGGGATGGTTCTTGTAGCCTTCATTGTAGTAGTTCGAGTAGGGGCTGTTTCGTGATTGAAAAGCATGCACATGATATATATTAGGTTGAGAGTTCATACCTCGGCATTCCATTGAAGTGTGACCGGATGCGCCACATGTATTGCAAGGTACATCGTGAGAAGTGTGCAAAGCCGCTACCGTGTGCCCACTAGCACTCGAGGAACTACTACCCGCTTGCATTTGACTCATAATCATCGCGGTCATAGCATCCATCTTAGCATTGAGCATGGCCACCATATCACCATCGGTCTTACCTCCAATCCTAGGCACATTCCTAGAGCTCCCATATTGCGCGTTGTGGATAGCCATGGCCTCGATCGTATCAATAGCCTCTTCCACATCAATATTATCAAACCTCCCATTAGCGGCGGAGTCAAGGACTTGACGTGATTCATTGTAAAGACCGTTGTAAAATTGCATAACGATGAACCATTTGTCCATGCCATGGTGAGGGCATTGACGTTGCAAGTCTTTATACCTTTCCCACGCATCAAAGAGAGACTCGTCTCCCCTTTGGCGGAAGCTCGTGATTTGGCTTCTCAACATTGCGGTCTTCTCCGGAGGGAAGTACTTTTGATAAAATGCCAACACGAGGGAGTTCCAATCCACAATAGCAAGCGCAACACGATTTAAAGAATTCAACCACAACTTTGCCTTGTCTCGGAGGGAAAACGGGAAGAGCATCTCCCGGATTTGATCTTGAGTGACCCCCGTTTGCTTTATCGTAGAGCAATAGTCACAAAAATTCTGAATATGGAGATTGGGGTCTTCACCGGGACTCCCTCCAAATTGAGTGCGCTCAATGAGGTTGATAAACGCCGGCTTAACTTCAAAATTGTTGGCCGCTATGGTTGGCATAGCATTGCCCGTCGGAACTTGAGCCGCGGTCGGCCTAGAATGATCCGATAGCTTAACCATCTTCTTTATTTCGAGCTCGGGTTCAATGTGAGATGAAGTAGAAGGGGAAACAGTAGCTTCCAAATCCTTAAGCAAGTTCTTGCGCCTATGCAATGTACGCTCCGGCTCCGGATCAAACTGAATTGCCAAGCCTTTTTGAGACGTACGTATTTGCCTGGGCATACAAAAACACTAGAGGCAAAGATAAGTAACGGCCTCAAGGAATTGAGGTTCCTTGAGACAAAAAGAACAAATGAGAAAAGAACCAAATAACAACAAAAACAAAGCCGTCTCCCCGGCAACGGCGCCAAAATTTGATAGGATTAGTCGCACTCTCCTAATCAAAAATAGACCGGACAAACACTAATGGGTAGCAAGGGTAAGTCGGGGTCGAATCCACAGGGAGAAAGTCGCTTATGTTGGTTATTTTGGGTGATTCTAGTCTTGGTTCGAGTGTAGGTTGGTAAACTAGAGCTAGAGCGCAAGGAAAAGGGATTTAAACGATAAGGAAAAAGTCTAGGGAATCGGGGATAGCATAGGCAAAGCTAGGATGAACGATGGTGATAGAAAAGAGTCGGGAATCGCATGTGCTAAGGAATAGGATCGACCTCTCGGTTCTAAGCGTCCTCTAGGTCTCAAGTGCGGGCTCTCATGACTTACAAATGAGGGTCCTAATGGTTAGTCTCGTGCCCTACCTCAAACTAGGCTTTCGTTCTTAAGTTTAAGGGTAGCAAAGGCTCACTAATCCTTGGCCAAAGGATCAACAAACACAAACAAAACAAGACAACCAAAATCACAAGCAAAACCCTCATCAAAACATCACCAAAATCGACCTAGACTACTCACCCATGATCACCCTTTCTCCCTAGATAAAGGACTACTCACTCATGATGAAAACAACAACAAAAGCAATAACAATGGATGAAAACATGATCAACAATGATATACGATGAAATGATAAACAAAGGAGGGAAGAAGTTACCAAAACCAATCAGAAATTCAAAGAGAAAGAGAAGAACAAAGTCAACAATACCGAAATAGGACGATCAAACAAGCAATCCGAGTCGAGAATTCAAAGTACAAGAAGAAAAATTAATCTAGCCCTAAATTTTTGATAGAAAGTAGTTTAAAGTGTTAGGAAGATCCCCTCAAAATTTCGTGCAAAAATATTATGTTTTGCCCCCTCAAATAGACGAAACATTTCAAGCTAACGAAGCGTCTCATCCGTCCCTAGGCCATCCCGGACGGGACAGGGCCATCCCGGACGGGACAAGGGCACCCCGGATGGGACAAGGTCATCCCGGAGCCTTCAGTTCAAGTCCTCTTTTGTGCTTCATTTGTACTTAGCCAAATTTCCTTGTTTTTGCTTCTTTTGGCTTGCAGCAAAGCCAACTTCCTTTCTTCTTGTTGTCCCAAGGCTAATGTACTTTGCTCATGAGTAGGGACGAGTCTTAGGATGATAATGTGAACTTCAAATCTCGACCCAAGGTCCCGGGACACCTTCAAACGCTAAAACGGGGCTCGTGCGCAAGCGAAACGCAACGAAACCCACTCGGAACTTCACGAAACTTTGCGAAACTTCACGAATCCTCTCGAATACCATCCTAACCTCCAAATAGCTGCTTATACCTGCAATATAGACACAAAAATGCAGCAGGGCGAAAACGGAGAGAAATAGGAGCCGAAACGCAAGTAAAAGCACAAGAAACGCGAAGAAACGCAAACGACAGGGGGCTATAAATATATATAAATATAAGACACATCAAACTCCCCCAAACCGAACCGTTGCTTGTCCTCAAGCAACCAAGCATGACAGAAAGTAGAGGACAAAGCGAGCAAAAGAGAACTTCCCGAACAATCACCTAACCGCAAGTAGCATGAGCATACGGCAATCAATCCCGAATCAACATGGGACGCATGGAAATAGCAAGCTAACGGATGAGAATTACAAGACGGCGCAGAATGAATAGCATGGCTTAAACATAGGCTCTCTAGCAATCAAATCACGGACCTCTCACGGTTTCCACTCTACTCAAATGATGATCAAGGTGAAGTATATAGTGACACTCACCTACTCGACTAGTGGAAGCACGCCCGCAATCGAATGTGGACCAAATCTCGCATTCCCGTACACGAATAATGTCTCAAAAACGAAGCAAACATGAGGGCTTACATAGGAAATGAGGATGTAAAGGCCATAGAGAGGTAAAGGGTGATAAGGTGGATCAAATAGTTATGGAATCGTGGAGCTAAGCCACTAGAAACCACTCGTGCTACTCAAGTGCTCATCCAACCAAAACGGAACCCAACTCTCATGAAACATGGACCGAAAACAGCATATCGGTCTCCTTTACACATCTACGCAACAAAAGCAAATGAGTACTAGTGCTCACTCATGTAAAACAACAACAACTTCTTCATTTTGTGCACACACTTTCTTCTTTCTTTAGATTTTTGTGTTGTGTTTGTATTTTTCTGATTTTTGTTTAATTTTTTTTCTTGAGCAAAAAGAGCACACTCAAATGTTGCGGAAAACCTCATCAAAACATCGGGAATCAGCAATCCCGACTCATATTCACCAACACTCTCAAAGCACACGACGTCAGCAAGTCGTAGCATGATCAAAACCCGAAGGACAAGCACAAGAGTAAGCAAAGCGGTAACTAGCAAGGCTAGGGTAGGCTATTTGGCAATGTAGCTAGCAAACTCATGTGGCAAAGGGGTAAAGGATCAAAAATGAGAGGAATAAGATAACGTATGATCAAGGTGAATAAAATGCAATCAACTAAAGCCTCATATGCATAAACAAGTGACAAAATCGTGGGAAACACGGGATAGGGGCCACACTTATGCGTGTTGATATTACGCACCCCACGAGGAGAACTACTCTCAATAAAGCACGGGGACCGGGTTAGATGAACCGGCCGCAGGAGGCTAAAAACCTCACAAAATAGTAGCTAAAGTCCGTGAATGATAAAGCCAACAAGCAAAAGCACATGCTATCGTCTACAAACGCGTCTAAACATCCCCGAAAGCGCTAAACCAACAATGAAAAACATGCCAAAGCTCAAAGCATACAAGGGAAAGGATGTCGGGAAAGAATAAGGTAAAAACAAGCTCGCAAACAACGCTCGGGATACGTATTTTTGGTATTTTTTTGTGAATTTTTCTGATTTTTAGTGATTTTTTGTGAATTTTCAGATTTTTCTGGATTTTTGAATTTTTTGGAAAATGAAAAACGAAAAAGAAAGTGCAAAAATAAAGCAAAGCGTAAAGCAAAGCGTTCCTCAAGTTTGATAAGTCGATATTTTACCTATATTTTATATACTTATTCCCCGTCATTTTGTATATATTTCCGGCATTTTTGTTATGTTTTATATTATTATTCCTTCTAGTACGGTTTACTACGATTATTTTATATTTATTGCAGGACGAAGTATTTTGTGCTGAAAAATGCCGACGTGAAATAAAACGAGCTCGAGACAAGTCCAAATTACAACAGAGAGCCGAGAATTACTAAAGATCAAGCAAGTGGGCTCGTGCTAAAATAAATTATAAGCCCAACTTTGTAATTAAGCCTAGTAAAAAAATAAAACAACTTGACTGCATCTTTGATCATGCTCTCTTGTACGTTCTTTTAGTCAGTTCTAGTTTTAGGTTTTACTACTGCTTTTTACAGCTTTTGCTCTCAAATTCAACCTATGTTCATCCTTTCAATTTCAATTAAAAGTTAAGTTTTTATCTTCTTCTTTATCCTTGCTATTTTAGTTATGTTTATTTTAATTTTTATCATTGTATCGCCTTTTAATTTCATGATGATTGAGTAGTAATTTTGTGCTAGGGTTTGGTTGAACTTATTATGAATTAGTTGTTAAATTGACTCCGACTTATTGGATTTTTGATCGAGGTTGTGCTTGATTGTGTTGATTGTGTTGATTGTGGTTGTATGATTCTTTTGTTGAGATCGCGTACGAGAGTCGGGTTTTGACTTTGAGTTGTCGTATGAACCCAATTGATTCAATTAATTTATGTTTGTCGGGATTGTGTACGAGAGTCAGATTCCGTCTTTAGAGAACCCCAATAAACAATTTGATAAGTCGTTAACGGAGTTAGTGCGTCAATTGATTCGTATTGGTTATGATACCTTCGCCCTAGTATTTCTTATATTTATCGTTTTATCGTTTTATTCGCGTTTTTATTCAGTTTAAGTTCAAAGTTCTAGTTATTACATTTGATTTATAATCGGTTTATGAATTGCGTAGATAACTTGTAATCCGAGACAACACTAGTACTTAATCCCTGACCTCCCTGAGACCGACTCGTAAGTGCTACAACCGACCCGTGCGCTTGCGGTAATTTATAACTCAACAAGTTTTTGGCGCCGTTGCCGGGGAGTTCAACGGATTGATATTAGGAGAGTCTTAGATTTGTTAGACTACGCTTGGTTACTTGTTACTTTTTACCTTGTGTGCTCCTTTGCTTGTTACTTGTTATTTATTCTCTTGAGCACACCGTATAATGCCGACCCTTGCTGAGATGAATGGGCCAAACCTTAGGTTTCTTGGTTCACCTATTAATATTGGAGTTGTTGAAGCCTTAGAGTATGAATTTGATCCTGGTTTAATTGGTTTAGTTCAGCGAGATGTTTTTCATGGTTTAGAGAGTGAGGAAGCGTTTGACCACCTTGAGAGCTTTTATGAAAAATGTGCTTTAACGAGGAAGGCTGCGATGTCCGATGATACCGTTAAATTAATTCTCTTTCCCTTTAGCCTTAAGGATGATGCTAGGAAATGGTTGTATTCTCACCCTCCGAACACCTTTTACACTTGGGACGCATTAGCTCAAGCCTTTCTTGATAAGTTTTACCCTCCCTCTATGACCGCTATAAGGAGAGCTGAAATTTTCAGCTTTTACCAACACGATTATGAGAGTTTGAGCGAGACTTGGGAGCGATATAAGGGTTTGTTGAGAGCTTGTCCCCATCACGGCATTCCAAATTGGTTAACGATTATGATTTTCTTTGAGAATTTGCTTCCTTCCACGAGATATTGGGTGATTGTATCGGCTAGAGGAGCCTTTGATAAATTGAGTGCGGACGAGGCTAGAGCGTTAATTGAGAACATGGCGACTGTTAATACTTATGTTGGTTCCAAATGGGTTCCACCTAAGAGAGAACTAGATACTTGTGCTTTAGAGAGTGATGTTAACTTGCCATCTTATGAGAGTCTTGCTTGCGATTCACCCAACCATGCTATTTCTAATGATGTGAATGTGAGTGTTATGACTTCGATTAGTGGAAGTGAGTTAGAAACCGTGATTTCTGATGATGATGAATGTACCTTTTTGGAGTCGATTTGCTTGAATAGTAGTGTTGATGATTTTGAGGAACTTCATTCGAATGATTATGAATGTGTGAATTTCGATGTGAGTTTTGATGATGAATGTGCTTTGTTGAATGCAAATTGTTGTCATGGAAATGTCAATTTTGAGAAAATGTGTTTGAGTGAGTATGAATATGTGAAGTTTGATGTGCCTTTTGTTGAGGACAAGGATGTATGTGATGGAATTTTGATTCATGAACCCTTCTTTGAGGATAACGAGATTTTAGAGGAGTTATATGCGGTTGAGATCGAGAAATTCTTTGATGATAGTTTTGTTGTAAAATGGGATGAGTGCTCGGATGTTCTAGACGAATCTTTTGAGGAGTCTTTGATTAATGGTTTTGACGATGATGGAGTTAGTTTTCATGGCGATAATGATGTTCTTGATTTTGATGATTATTTTGTGCCTTATTCATCTAGTGAGCTCAAGGTTGACATGGAAGTCGTATGCGAACTTAAAGATACGGAGAAATTTGCGATTCATGTTTTATTCTCTATCGTTCACGAACTTTGTCATTTGATCGCTAACTTCTATTGTCACTTTTTCGAGTTTTGTGCTAGGTTGTTTGATCGACTTTTAAGAGCGTTGAATTGTTCCGCTCTTAGCTTGTTGGATGTCTTAAATTTATGAGTTGAGCTCGGGACCTCAAAGGAGTGCTTTAGGATGGATTAAAAGTGACTTTCACGACCTGCACACTATGACAGGGCGGCTTTCATGCCCTCCAGGGCAATTCTGTGGCAAAATAAGGTTGATTTTCAGCATGAGACAGATAAAAATGCCTGACAGGGCGAAAATTTCAGCCCCATGGGGCAAACAGCAACTGTAGCACGAAAAATTAAAACAAAAGCCAGGCTTTCATTTATTCATTATCCTTTCTTCTCTCTTCATTCTTCCACATCCTAAACCCTTTTCACTCACCTCCATTCATCAAAACCACCAACACCACCACATCCATGCGCACAACCACCGTGTCAACCGCCTCCAATTCTCGAGCCTACCACCGTCTCTCTCTCAGGTCACCCTCGACGCCCTCACAGCACCATCACCGGTGCCGCCTCCATCACGGCCATCCCACCGCCTGCGCCGCCACCGTGCTCTTCCCCTGCCTTGCTCTGCTCTTCCCCTATCGTGCTCCTTCACTGGCCAAAGCAACCAGGTTAGCCCCAACTATGCGAACCCTAAACCCCCAAATTGATTTGTACAGAAAATTAGGGTTCAAAAATTTCAGTGGAAATGGGGCAACTTTTGGGGTCGAAAAGCTTCAAATTGACAGGTCGAGATTCTTAAATTATGCATTTTCAATTCTCTTTAATTGCAATCTGGGCTTGATGTGTTATTTCTCCCATTTCTGGGCTTGATTTCAATAGTTGCGGTTTGTAATGCTCGGATTTACTGTTCATGGTCTCGACTTGCTGATGTCGAGATACTATTTCGGCACATTGAGTTGCTTTGGCTGCGTATGACTCGCTCATGGAGTTCTGTTGGTTTTCTGAGTGACGTTTGATTTTTTCGGCTCAATCAAGGGGTATTTTGGATGAAATTGACTCGATTTCTGCTTTATCGAGTCCTTGGTGATATGTGGGTTCAATTTGGCTGCAATTTTGGGCTGAATCGATTTCATATTTCTCGACTCGCTGATGTTGAGGCCTTATTTGGGGCGTTATGTTTGTAACTTGCTGCTGTCGACCTTGTTGTTGCTGAATCGAGTCAATTAAACTGTTGTGACTTATGGGTGAGGTGATTTACGAGTGATTTTGCGGCTGCCAAGTTCCTACTCTGCTGTATAGAGCTCCTTTGCTGTCTATAGTTGCTTCTGATTCGATCATAGAAATTTATTCGCTCTTATTTCTTTGTCGCGTGTGATTTCCTGCTCAACGCCTATCTTCACTCTATCTTGGTGAGCTCGTTTCCTTCCCTTAATTTATTTTAGTCCTTTGTTTCATTATTGTTATATTTTCATTACAATGAGGACATTGTCTTGTCTAAGCATGGGGGAGGGAACACTTTCGTGTTTGGTTGGTTGATTGCTGCTATACTTGTCAGTTTCGCTTAATTTGATGGATTTGCTAAGCTTGTTAGTTTTAATTTTCATGCTGAACTCTTTTAAAAATTGTTGATTTGTCATGCTTGGAGAAATTATTAGTATGCTTATTTTGATCTTTAGTATCTTTGAATTGAATATCTATTGCCTTAGCTTGCACAATTGGTTTTGTTTCCTAGAAATAGATTGCGAATCTCAAACACTAACCCACATATATTTGCTCAATTCTTATCGCTCTTCGTTCTTTTGCTTTCGATATTGGTATTCAAGTAAGGCAATGGTTTGTGGAATGTTTGGTATGTTGGAATGTGGTATGAATGGAAAGATTTATACATGTTGGAGCAATGCTTCGATGCTCTCGGAGGAGACTCATTGAATTGAGTAACCACAATGGCCATGAATTTGGTTGTGACCGAGAGTATGAGCAATGATGTAACCCTTAAGGAAATATGTTTACTCGAGCTTGATCTTTAACGATTAAATGTCATGCTAAACGGTATAACATACGAGAGATGCTTCACATTTGAAAAAAAAAAAAAAAAGGGAAAGTGGAGAGAAAAATGGTTGTAAGGAAAGTGGTTCGAATGGTTGGCCTTGCTTGAATTTAAATATCCTTTATCGTAAGTTTTATTTTTGCGAAAGCGTTAGAAGCGAGTAATATTTTGTTGGCGTGAATGGTTGTGATCCGTGCTCTATCTTTGGTGAAATAGACTATGGTGGTAAGTCTTTGTGTATAGGTCGTCAAGTCCGAGATACTAACGTGATAAATTTGCTACACTTTGATTTTCTCCGATCTTTGTTGCTCGAGGACGAGCAAAAGTTCAGCATGGGGGAGTTTGATAAGTCGATATTTTACCTATATTTTATATACTTATTCCCCGTCATTTTGTATATATTTCCGGCATTTTTGTTATGTTTTATATTATTATTCCTTCTAGTACGGTTTACTACGATTATTTTATATTTATTGCAGGACGAAGTATTTTGTGCTGAAAAATGCCGACGTGAAATAAAACGAGCTCGAGACAAGTCCAAATTACAACAGAGAGCCGAGAATTACTAAAGATCAAGCAAGTGGGCTCGTGCTAAAATAAATTATAAGCCCAACTTTGTAATTAAGCCTAGTAAAAAAATAAAACAACTTGACTGCATCTTTGATCATGCTCTCTTGTACGTTCTTTTAGTCAGTTCTAGTTTTAGGTTTTACTACTGCTTTTTACAGCTTTTGCTCTCAAATTCAACCTATGTTCATCCTTTCAATTTCAATTAAAAGTTAAGTTACCGCAAGCGCACGGGTCGGTTGTAGCACTTACGAGTCGGTCTCAGGGAGGTCAGGGATTAAGTACTAGTGTTGTCTCGGATTAAGTCAAATGTTGCGGAAAAAGAGCACACTCAAATGTTGCGGAAAACCTCATCAAAACATCGGGAATCAGCAATCCCGACTCATATTCACCAACACTCTCAAAGCACACGACGTCAGCAAGTCGTAGCATGATCAAAACCCGAAGGACAAGCACAAGAGTAAGCAAAGCGGTAACTAGCAAGGCTAGGGTAGGCTATTTGGCAATGTAGCTAGCAAACTCATGTGGCAAAGGGGTAAAGGATCAAAAATGAGAGGAATAAGATAACGTATGATCAAGGTGAATAAAATGCAATCAACTAAAGCCTCATATGCATAAACAAGTGACAAAATCGTGGGAAACACGGGATAGGGGCCACACTTATGCGTGTTGATATTACGCACCCCACGAGGAGAACTACTCTCAATAAAGCACGGGGACCGGGTTAGATGAACCGGCCGCAGGAGGCTAAAAACCTCACAAAATAGTAGCTAAAGTCCGTGAATGATAAAGCCAACAAGCAAAAGCACATGCTATCATCTACAAACGCGTCTAAACATCCCCGAAAGCGCTAAACCAACAATGAAAAACATGCCAAAGCTCAAAGCATACAAGGGAAGGGATGTCGGGAAAGAATAAGGTAAAAACAAGCTCGCAAACAACGCTCGGGATACGTATTTTTGGTATTTTTTTGTGAATTTTTCTGATTTTTAGTGATTTTTTGTGAATTTTCAGATTTTTTTGGATTTTTGAATTTTTTGGAAAATGAAAAACGAAAAAGAAAGTGCAAAAATAAAGCAAAGCGTAAAGCAAACCGTTCCTCCCCCCAAACCGAACGACACATTGTCCCCAATGTGTCCTAAAGCACATCAACACAGGGACCTTAAAATAAGGAGGATAAAACGATAAAAAGAAGTCTCAAATGAAAGCAAAGTACATACAATTTATTTACAAGCAAAACATTCCCCCAAACCAGCTTTAAACGGGGGGTTTAGCAGGGTACGGGAAGTACCACCAACCGTGGGTCTCGTCATAAACGATCCCGCTACCATCATCCTCGTAATCATCATCATAACCATCGTCATCATGGCCTACTCGGCCCAAATCAACTCGGCCAAAATCAGCTTAACAAACTCCATCAGCATGCGCAGCAGCAGCGTCTTTGATCACATCCTTACCCGCTTCCTTCCTCCCGTAGGTACCTGCAAGCATGTCACAACAAAGCACGGCCTCAAGAGGGTCCCTCTCGAGGACCTGAGGTAAGTACTCGTCCACGCAATCATCAACAACATCTAAAGCAAAAACATGCTCCTCCAACATAGGACACTTTAAAGCGTGCGACAGATTAAAAGTGATTTTATCACCTCCTACATCCAAAGTCAATTTGCCGTTCTTGACGTCAATAATAGCACCTGCAGTGTGCAAGAAAGGCCGACCCAAAATGATAGGAATTTGGGAGCCTTCGACCATATCAAGAACGACAAAATCGACAGGGATGAAAAATTTACCAACTTTGACGGGAACGTCCTCCAAGACACCCAAGGGTCGTTTGACAGAATGATCCGCCATTTGGAGCGTGATGTTGGTCACCTTTAAAGGCCCCATGTTGAGTTTCTCACATACGGAGTAAGGCAGGACGCTTACACTTGCACCTAAATCACATAACGCATTAGGAATCGAAACAGTTCCAACAGTGCAAGGTATGGAGAAACTACCCGGATCCTTTAGCTTAGGAGGAGACTGGTTTTGTAAGCGTATTTGCATTCATGATAAAAGCCACGCCTCGACCTCGCTAAACGATCTCTTTCGAGTGAGGATGTCTTTCAAGAATTTAGCATACGTAGGGACTTGCGTGACAAGCTCGATGAAGGGCATCATTACCTTGAGGTCCTTGACAACCTCCATAAACTTACCAAATTGTGAGTCGAGTTTAGATTTTACCACTCGGCTTGGGAATGGTAGTTTGATTTGAATCGGCGGCTCGACAGGCTTGTCCGCGCTCTGCTCCTTCTCCTTCTCTTTCATTCTCGGCCACCTTGCTTCCTTGACCCTTCTCGGCTGCCCCACCATCAAACCCCACGGCTCCACCATCTCCTTTGCCGGCTCCACTCGCACTTGCTCCATCGCTCTTCGTACCTGCTCCTGCAAAACCATCACTAGAAGCATGCATATCATTAGGAGAAAGAGGAGGGTCTACCTCACTTACCACCGTAGGCATGGGTGGACCATCATAGCTCGTGCCACTCCTTAAAGAAATGGCGTTGATCGACTCATGTTGTTGAGGTTGAGTGCCTTGCGATGGTAAAGCACCCGGCTTCCTTTGAGAGCTAGAAGAAGCAAGTTGAGCCATTTGCGTTTCAAGCATCTTGATGGCGGCGTCTTTTGCTTGATCGCTCTTTTGCATTTGAGCCATCATAGTCTCCTGCGTCTTGGCCATTTGCATCATCATGGCTTTCATTTCGCTCATCGGGTCGGGAACCGGAGCGGCTTGCACGGGTGGTGGAGCATTTGGTTGTTGAAAATTGGGGCGATTGAAGCCCGGAGGGTTGTAAGGTCGTTGGTTGTTGTATTGAGGGCTGAAATTTTGAGGAGGATTGTTGTATGGTTGTTGTGGTGGAGGATTCAAGACGTTTTGGCTTTTGTATGACAAATTGGGATGGTTCTTGTAGCCTTCATTGTAGTAGTTCGAGTAGGGGCTGTTTTGTGATTGAAAAGCATGCACATGATGTATATTAGGTTGAGAGTTCATACCTCGGCATTCCATTGAAGTGTGACCGGATGCGCCACATGTATTGCAAGGTACATCGTGAGAAGTGTGCAAAGCCGCTACCGTGTGCCCACTAGCACTCGAGGAACTACTACCCGCTTGCATTTGACTCATAATCATCGCGGTCATAGCATCCATCTTAGCATTGAGCATGGCCACCATATCACCATCGGTCTTACCTCCAATCCTAGGCACATTCCTAGAGCTCCCATATTGCGCGTTGTGGATAGCCATGGCCTCGATCGTATCAATAGACTATTCCACATCAATATTATCAAACCTCCCATTAGCGGCGGAGTCAAGGACTTGACGTGATTCATTGTAAAGACCGTTGTAAAATTGCATAACGATGAACCATTTGTCCATGCCATGGTGAGGGCATTGACGTTGCAAGTCTTTATACCTTTCCCACGCATCAAAGAGAGACTCGTCTCCCCTTTGGCGGAAGCTCGTGATTTGGCTTCTCAACATTGCGGTCTTCTCCGGAGGGAAGTACTTTTGATAAAATGCCAACACGAGGGAGTTCCAATCCACAATAGCAAGCGTAACACGATTTAAAGAATTCAACCACAACTTTGCCTTGTCTCGGAGGGAAAACGGGAAGAGCATCTCCCGGATTTGATCTTGAGTGACCCCCGTTTGCTTTATCGTAGAGCAATAGTCACAAAAATTCTGAATATGGAGATTGGGGTCTTCACCGGGACTCCCTCCAAATTGAGTGCGCTCAATGAGGTTGATAAACGCCGGCTTAACTTCAAAATTGTTGGCCGCTATGGTTGGCATAGCATTGCCCGTCGGAACTTGAGCCGCGGTCGGCCTAGAATGATCCGATAGCTTAACCATCTTCTTTATTTCGAGCTCGGGTTCAATGTGAGATGAAGTAGAAGGGGAAACAGTAGCTTCCAAATCCTTAAGCAAGTTCTTGCGCCTATGCAATGTACGCTCCGGCTCCGGATCAAACTGAATTGCCAAGCCTTTTTGAGACGTACGTATTTGCCTGGGCATACAAAAACACTAGAGGCAAAGATAAGTAACGGCCTCAAGGAATTGAGGTTCCTTGAGACAAAAAGAACAAATGAGAAAAGAACCAAATAACAACAAAAACAAAGCCGTCTCCCCGGCAACGGCGCCAAAATTTGATAGGATTAGTCGCACTCTCCTAATCAAAAATAGACCGGACAAACACTAATGGGTAGCAAGGGTAAGTCGGGGTCGAATCCACAGGGAGAAAGTCGCTTATGTTGGTTATTTTGGGTGATTCTAGTCTCGGTTCGAGTGTAGGTTGGTAAACTAGAGCTAGAGCGCAAGGAAAAGGGATTTAAACGATAAGGAAAAAGTCTAGGGAATCGGGGATAGCATAGGCAAAGCTAGGATGAACGATGGTGATAGAAAAGAGTCGGGAATCGCATGTGCTAAGGAATAGGCTCGACCTCTCGGTTCTAAGCGTCCTCTAGGTCTCAAGTGCGGGCTCTCGCAACTTACAAATGAGGGTCCTAATGGTTAGTCTCGTGCCCTACCTCAAACTAGGCTTTCGTTCTTAAGTTTAAGGGTAGCAAAGGCTCACTAATCCTTGGCCAAAGGATCAACAAACACAAACAAAACAAGACAACCAAAATCACAAGCAAAACCCTCATCAAAACATCACCAAAATCGACCTAGACTACTCACCCATGATCACCCTTTCTCCCTAGATAAAGGACTACTCACTCATGATGAAAACAACAACAAAAGCAATAACAATGGATGAAAACATGATCAACAATGATATACGATGAAATAATAAACAAAGGAGAGAAGTATAACAAAAACCAATCAGAAATTCCAAGAGAAAGAGAAGAACAAAGTCAACAATACCGAAATAGGACGATCAAACAAGCAATCCGAGTCGAGAATTCAAAGTACAAGAAGAAAAATTAATCTAACCCTAAATTTTTGATAGAAAGTAGTTTAAAGTGTTAGGAAGATCCCCTCAAAATTTCGTGCAAAAATATTATGTTTTGCCCCCTCAAATAGACGAAACATTTCAAGCTAACGAAGCGTCTCATCCGTCCCTAGGCCATCCCGGACGGGACAGGGCCATCCCGGACGGGACAAGGGCACCCCGGACGGGACAAGGTCATCCCGGAGCCTTCAGTTCAAGTCCTCTTTTGTGCTTCATTTGTACTTAGCCAAATTTCCTTGTTTTTGCTTCTTTTGGCTTGCAGCAAAGCCAACTTCCTTTCTTCTTGTTGTCCCAAGGCTAATGTACTTTGCTCATGAGTAGGGACGAGTCTTAGGATGATAATGTGAACTTCAAATCTCGACCCAAGGTCCCGGGACACCTTCAAACGCTAAAACGGGGCTCGTGCGCAAGCGAAACGCAACGAAACCCACTCGGAACTTCACGAAACTTTGCGAAACTTCACGAATCCTCTCGAATACCATCCTAACCTCCAAATAGCTGCTTATACCTGCAATATAGACACAAAAACGCAGCAGGGCGAAAACAGAGAGAAATAGGAGCCGAAACGCAAGTAAAAGCACAAGAAACGCGAAGAAACGCAAACGACAGGGGCTATAAATATATATAAATATAAGACACATCACCCATGGTGGACCAGAGGCTATGGTTATCCTTGGTTTCGAAAGGTTTGTAGGTGCGGATTGGCGTGGCTGTGATTGCTCCTATTTCAAAGTCGAAGCCGCAGTGTTCTTGATTTTCTTCAATCGTGATTTCAGCGGCGTTATGTTCCTTGGGTGAATCGAGAAGAGCGCGGAAGTTGGAAGCGTTAATAGTTATGACTTTGTCGTTAAGAGGTAGCTTCACTTTTTGGTGTAGTGTGGATGTCACGGCTCGTACAGCGTGAATCCATGGGCGCCCTAAGAGCATGTTATAAGATGGTGTCATGTCGATTACTTGGAAATCGACCTTTCGTTCTATAGGACCTGCGTGCGCGCGTGGAGGAGATTGTCCCTTTCACGCCACGTTTGGTTCCATCGAAGGCCTTGACGCCTTCGTGGCTTGGTTGAAAGTCTTCGCTGCCGAAGTTCTGTGCGTCATGCGGTGGACAAAGGTAGGACATTTACTGCAGATCCGTTGTCAATTAGGGTCACGGGTAAAGTTCGTTTTCTGCATTCGGAGCTAATGTAAAGGGCTAAATTGTGATTAGCGCCGAATGTTGGGAATTCATTATCGGAGAAAGTGATGGCTCCAAAGAAGCCAATCTCTCGTGAACATGACCGACCATTTGATCGGTGAAATGTCTTCATCTCAAGGCTGCTATTTGCAAGGCGCGGACGAACGCCTTCCGGTGCTCAGCAGAGTCCCGTAGGAGAGCCCAGATTGAGATGTCGGCTTTGGTGCGAACGAGTTGCTTTTGAAGTGTCTCGCTCGTGTTTGGTGGTAGTACAACTGGGGTTGACGATGTGCCTTGAGAGGGGACGTCCTCTTGGGCTACAGCTTTGCCCTTATCTGGGGCGGCGGCTACTTGGGCATAAGCGTCTGTGAAGATATTCTGGTAAGGCCGCCTAGAACGAGTGAGATGTGAGACTTCGTCTTTGGTTTCGGGTTGAGTGACGTTAGCCTTGACCTGGGGCTTACTGCCCTTCTTCTTTCCCTTCTTGTTCCTCCCTTTTTTGTTATTCTTAGAAGAGGAAGAATTGCTTGTGTTGTTGATCTGGGCTATGGTTTTATTAGGTGGTGGCCATTCGCCCTCGCTACTAGAGTACCATACTCCATTGATTTGTTCGCCATAGCAGGCGTTCAAATCATCTTCGATTTGTGTAGTGATATTGACGAGGTGTTGGAAATTGCGTATGTTAGCATACCGAAGGTGAGTTTGGTATACTGGGTGTAGGTCTTTGATGATATCATGTACGAGTTCGTCTGGGTGTACTAGACCTACGAGATGTGTATTAAGCTTCTTCCATCTGGTTAGAAAATTGGTGAAACTTTCGCCGTCGGTTTGGACATTACTTTCCATGATCGGTTGGTCGAGGGAGATAGTGTTGATCTGGTCGTCGGTGAGTGTGATGAGGTAGGAGCAATCAATGATGGGTGCGGAGTCCACAAAGATTGCATGGCTAGCCAAGGGATTGTCTTTGTTGGATGGCTTACCATTTGCAGTTGGCTTGTCGAGATTTCCTTGGTCGATAAGGTCTTCGATAGCATGTTTTAACTTGAAGCGCTTCGATGTCGTGACCTTTGCCTGTGGTAGGCACAGTAAGCATTAGTGTCCCACAATGTGGGCTTCTTGTCTTCGGGTGGTTCAGAAGTGGGCCCGATGGGTTGTAGATAGTTCTTGTCGACCAGTCTTTTGAATGCCTTAGTGTAAGACATGTAAAGTTGATCGAAGTTTCTCCTAGGCTTGAAGGGAGAAGGGGTGAAGGTTGCACATGATTCCGAATCACCAAGTGACTCTAGGCTGGCGACGGCGCGGTTCTCGTCGTTCTTAGTAGTGCGCGTCGATTTAGATGAACTTCCTTGATATGCATGGCCGGTATACTTGGCCATGGTCCCAGTTCTGAGGTCGTCTTCAATCTGGGTGCCGACCTTAGTAAGTTGCTTGAAAGTTTGTATGTTGCTATACCGCATGTAAAATTGGTACATGGGTCGCAAGTTGTTGACGAATTTGGGCACAAGTTCGTCCTTCCTTGGGCGATTTGGGATTTGTGCACTAAGTTTCTTCCACCTAGTAAGGTACTCGGTGAATCCTTCGTTGTCCTTTTGTGATAGGACCTCCAGGGTACGGATAGAGACCTGGGTGTCATCATTGTCCTTGTATTGATGATCGAACTCGACGGTGATTTGTTCGAATGAGGAGACCCGCTCCGGGTTTAGGGAGTAGAACCAGGTCTTCGGTATGGCTGCGAGGGAATGCGGGAACAATGATGGCGGTCTCGGATCAACTCCTTTGATGCCCATTTGTGATTTGAAAGCCCTGATGTGGGTAATCGGACTTTCGTGACCTTGGAAGATCGGGAGGTCACCGAGGGCGAGCTTGCAGTAGTGCATCCCCGATGTTACGGGGATGCTCTCATTCTCCTTGTGTATGGAGTAACCTCCCGGAGTACCGAGACGTTCTTCCATAGCCTGGAGTTTCTTGACGTGCTTATCTGCCTCATCCTTGATTTTCGACTCCATTCGATTGACTTCAGTTTGGTGGTGGGCCATTAGGTGTTCAAGGTCGTTGGTTAGTTTGGTAACTTGTTCGCGGAGTGCGGTAACATCTTTTTTGCCGGCCATTTTTCGCTTGTAGGTTCGTTTCTTGTAAGGGAGGACGGCTCGGTTCTTAGTGCGGCGGGTATCCAGTTGAGGTTCCCCTACATTTGCATAGGATGCATCAGCTATTTGACAGACCCGACTGACACATTCATTTATGTTTGTTTTTAGCTCATTTCGTTTGAAAAGGACTCTCTTTAGTTTTTGGAAAAGAAGGAAGTTTTCGAAAACAAGCTGGGAGTGTTCTTGAGATGAGAATGCGTGCGCGCAGCTCACCTCGATGTTAAAAGATTTTGCTTTGCGCCCATTCAGCCCGAATGACGGTATGTTGTCGTGGGCTAAAGGTAGACACACAAAAAGGAATCGACTTGAGTTCAGACAAGTCGAGGATGTTAAAACAGGATTTAAACCGTGAGGTTTAAAGAGTGAAGTCCACAAGTTGAGGCCAAAGACCTTGACTCGGGTTTTGCTAATTTTGTAAAGGAAATTTTGAAAGATCTTTATTTCAAAAGTTCGTGATTATTTTATTTGAAAAGATGTTAGCTGGTTAGTCTGTTAGGTTGATTATTTTCGAAAATTTTAAGTGAGTTTTCGAAGATATGCAGATTTTGAAAAGGACTATATTGTATAGCCTCGCGCTTGTACGTATGACTCTTGGTCGTTTGGTCAGGTCTCGTACGCCTCCAACTGATTTGAGTACGCTTTGGCAGGTGCCTTTAACCCTTTGCCCACATAGTATAACATGTAGGATACAAAGGAAGCCACAGGCGGTCAAATCGATTCGCTACGGCAAGTCGTGGAGGGTGAGAGGAAGGTTAGTCCGTAACGTGCTTTATCGAGTGGACAAGATCAAGGTTGGAACCACCTCTCAAGGTGTTTGTGTGTGAATCCGACTAGATTCGACTCTAAACGGATATGCTTAGCTCATGCATGTTGATTGTTCTCAAGTCGTTCAAGTCTCATTTTTATTTTTAAAAAGAAAAAGCTAGTTTTGGTTTTAAAAATAAAACCTATCCCCAGCGGAGTCGCCAACTGTAGGTACCGGGATCTGTCCATGGAACCACTCGACGTCTTGCTAGGGCCGTAAAGTTAAAAAGATTAAGTACGAAAAACCTTTAAAAACTGTTTTGGAGCCGCCACTAAATTATGAGGGAAATTTAGAACCCGCCTCCGTGTCCTTATGCTCAAAGACACGTCTTAGAGTTCAAGGCACGTCGACACCTACCCGTCTATGGTTATTGTGAAACCTGATTCGGGTGAGGGTACTTTTCTAAAGCATAAATCAAAATAATGTTTTTATGAAAGATCTTTTTGGAAAAGCCTATCAAAAGATAGCCTCTACTAGACTTGAGAACAATGCAAAGAATGATACATGAGCCTAAGTAATACGCTACGTACAAGTGCGATAAAGATGTAAAATAATGCAAAAAGAGATTGTTTAAAACCCTCAGTTAAGCATGCTTAACTTGTTAACGAAAACAGTTCAGTTTAATGACGAATTCATTTTAAGTGATTTAGATGCAATAAGAGGATTTGCTAAATGCATGCAATAAAATAAAGTTCAATTAGCCATTGATTTATTTTAGAGAGGTCAGTTGTTTATGCGACTTTGGAAAGGTGTTACGAATAGGGTGTGTATTCGAGGTGCATGGCCGCCTTATGAAAAGCAGACTCGCGTACCAAAGCCGGGGTGAGCCTAATCCATGGTAGGATTAAGTATTACCTGTCTCGAATCAGGAAACTGGCAGCGCTTCGCTTCAAAGGGGAGAATTCAACACTAGAAAAATGAAGAATTCAAAGGTGTTTATGCGTGAGGCTTTGAGAGAGTTTTGAGGGGTGAATTGTGTCTTCTGTTCTGAATTATTGTTGTTGATTATTGTGTGTTGAACGAATGAATGAAGGGTCGTATTTATAGTGTAGAGTTCGACAGATTTTAGGAAATCTAGGGATAAAACCGGACGTAGGAGCCGCAAGGCTCCTTGCGTCTCAGGGCAATCGCAACACGTCTTGCGATAGCCCTTACCAATCGCAATGCCCCTTGCGATTGGTAGGGCGGGCAAGATACTCTTTTCTCCGTATATTTCCAAATTATCTTTTAGGATTATACGAAATAACCTTGCTTGAGCTCTAAGCTACGGTTGCTAGGGTTTGTTTTAGGGTTTATCCTGGACCTTGGGAAGCGGGCCAGGCATGGGTTTGGGCTCGGTTCTGGGCCCGAGCCCTGAAAATGTAAAAGGGGTGTATTTTGTAGTATTTTGTGAAATAGGACATTCCGTGAGGCTATCCTAAGGGTTTGCTAACGCTAAAGGATGGTTTTAGCGACTGGTCCTAGATTTAGGGATTTTTGGGAGAATCGAATCAAACCTTGTTAATGTAAAAGGATCAACTAGACTTGAGGTGTGTAAAAAGAGTGTGCGCATGCCAGTTAGGACCTGAACTCGAGACGAGCTAGACTCTAAACCTAAGGACACTAAAAGTGATGACCCATAAAGAAAACTCATTTGCATTTTAAAACATTTAACTCGAATTCGTCATAATTAGAACCATTTAAGTCAACATAAAAGCATGCAATAAAAGTCCATTGTTACATCACTGGGTTTTTGGCGGGAGGTGCGGATTTGGGTATCTACAGAACCACCTCTCGAGGGTGCAAAGGGTGCCTAGATTCCAAAAGGAATGGACTCTAAACGAATGTGCATGGCTCAAATATGTATACTTGGATTGTTCAAGGATTTCAAGTTTCACCTCTTTATTTTTAAAAAGAAAAAGCTTGTTTTAAGTTTTAAAAATAAAATGTCCCCAGCGGAGTCGCCAAACTGTGGAACCGGGGAACCGCGTCGAGGGGCACAACTCGGCGTCTTGCTTAAGGGCGGATTTTAAAGTTAAAAAAGATTAAGTTGGAAAAACCTTTAAGAACTGTTATGGAGTCGCCACCTAATTATCGCGGAAATTAGGAACCTGCTACCATGTTCTAAGTTAAAAACATGTCCTAGATTTTGGAGCACGCCGACACCCCTAGATCTAAGGCTTGTGAAACCAGATTGGATTCGAGTGAGGTACTTTAGAAAAAGAGTTAATTCAAATAATGATTTATGAAAACCTTTTAGAAAAGCCTATGTAAAAATAGCCTCTACTGACCTAGAACAATCCTTGTAAGATGATATTTGAGCTAATGTTATCGCTACGTACAAGTGCGATAAGTTTGTAAAAGAATGTAGATTCAGATGCAAAAAGATTGATTAAAACCCTCAGTTTAGCATGTTTAACTTATTAACGAAAACGGTTCAGTTAAAGGTCGAATTCATTGTTTAAGTTGATTTAATGCAAAATAAGAAGGTGCAAGATGCATGCAAATAAAATAAAGTTCAATTGTCCATTGGTTTATTTTATAAGGTCGGTTGCTTATGCGACTTTGGCGTGTCATCGGATATGGAGTGTACTCGAAGTAAATAGAACACATGGAGTGCAAGCGCGCTGGGTGCCAAAGCCGGGGGGGCGCTAAAGTGTAGACCCCTTTGTTAGTCCATAGAAAATAAGAAAAAGCTTTTGATCCAAGTGGATCGGTACCTACCTTGTCCTGACGCTTCAGATCTGGGCAGAGCTTCGCTTCTTGAACTAAAAAGGAGGATGAATTCAACACGGGATGGTGTGTTGAACTCAAAGATTTGAGTGCTTGAGGCTTTGTGGATTTTGAAGGGTGTAAGATGTGGGAAATTGTGTGTAATTGTGTGTGAAAAATGTATTCTGGTTGTGAATTGTGTTTTTGAGGTCGAGGTATAGGGGTGTATATATACTAGAAACCTCGGAGAAATTAGGAAATCCGGGGATAAAAACAGGCCTAGGAACCGCATAGCCTTATGCGGTTGCCAGGGCAAACCGCATAGGCTTATGCGGTTGCCTCACCAAACCGCATAGGCTTATGCGGTTTGAGGGTGTGGTTTTAGCCTAGTTTCCTAGTTTCGGTTGAATTATATCTTTGAAAGATTACGTGATAATCTCAAACGTGTAGCTCAAGAAAACAGCTGGGATATTTCTGAGATATTTATGATGTTTAGGGCTTTGGAGTGCGGGCCAAAGGCTGGGCTTGGGCTCGGATTTGGGCCCGAGACCCGGAAAAATGAAAAGGGTGTGTTTGCATAGTTTTTATGAAATAAGGTAAGACGTGAAGCCGTATTTTGTGTAAGAGGGGGCTAAAGGGAAGATTTAGCCACCGGGCCTAAATTTAGGAATTAGGAATGCTGAATTAGACCTTGTTAATGTAAAAGGACTGATTATAGTGCAAATGCGAAGCTCATGCCAAATGAAGCAGGACAAGGACCTTGCTAGACGCCAAATGGACAAAATGAACGTTTATTTAAAGCGATGTGAAGCGACCTTAATCATTTTAACATTTAAAACGACTCAAAATGAATTCGACATTAGTTAAAACCGTTTAAGTCAACGTTAAAGCATGCGTAATAAAAGTCCGTGTTACATCACAGGGTTTTGTTTGGGAGGGTACGGATATAGGTATCCACACTTGGCTATTTTGAAAATGCTGTAGTATGCTTGTGTGGAGGTTTGGGTGGCTTGTGTGCGAAAAACGGCTCGAAAAACCGTGATTTTCGTGTGATTTGGTATAGGAGCTGAAATTTTGGTCAAAATTTTCGGTTCCGAAACTTGCTCGAATTCTTTGTATTGCATTGTTATGGCTAGCATGGTACATACTTGGCTTTGTTTTGTAGGAAATGTGTTGTTTGGAGGTGTTTTGGAGCGTTTTTTTTTTGTAGTTTAGGCTAGGTTTCCAAAAATCGCTTTTCCTCGCTTTTCGTGCCCCGTTCATGGAATGTATGGTAATGTATGTCGTCTGTGTTGGCTAGGGGGTTGTTTTGTGGGAAGTGGGGGGCTTTTTGGTTGAGTTATGGTCAAGAAAAGGCCGTTTTTGTAGTTTGTAAGCGTTTTGTAAAAATTTGTTCGGTCAGCGTTCGGGACATCGTTTTCGCATGAAATTTTTTGTACGTGCTTATTGTGATTTATGGGTTGGGTCTGTCTCAGAAAATATGGGTTTTCGGCTTTCTGTAGCGTTTTTCCCCTTTCTGCTATTTTTGGGTTAAAAAGGCTTGTCGTCTGCTGTTTTGGCTAGTTTTCTGCTGCTTTTGCGCGTGCTTGCTCCCGACTTGGCTTTGTATGACGTGTATAATGTATACGTGTCATAAAATATGCTCTTCTGTGCTTCTGCTTCGTTTTGGCTCTATCTGTAGATAATGTAGGCCTCCATGCTAGCTTTTTGTCGTTTTTGCGTGCTTCCGCTTTCCTAAATGATTTGTTGTTGTCGTTGTCTGAGTACGCTTTTTGAATCTTGTGTAGGTGATCCTACACCTTCAGCACCTACTTCCAGTGACATGGATCGGGTCTTGGCTGGTGTTGACTTTGCTGTTCCGGGGGGCGAGCATACTCCTACTTCGGGTATGCCTGCTCCTTTGGAGGTATCCGACGGTCCGAATGTCAGACTTGCTGCGAGCTTTTCCTCCTCAGACGCCGGGGGCTCCTCCGACACCAGGGAGTGAGTTTCAGGGTGCTGCTGTGGAGTCTCCTGCCTTCTCTGCTAGTGGTGCTGGTGCTGTCAGTGCGTCGTCTGGGCCTTCTGCGAGTGGCCTGGGACGTGGTGCTGGTCCTGGTGGTCCCGGCCGTCGATTAGTGGTGTGGAGTCGTGGCGTTCTTTGCCGAAGTCACCGCTTTTTCGCTAATGTAGTCTGCGATGAGGCGAAGTGGCGGACGCGGTCTTCTGGTGATACTAGCGGTAGTGGAGCTGCTGCTGGGTCGTCGAGGTCTCCTGTTGGTGGCCGAGGTCAGGCTCAGGGTGTCGTCTCAGAGTCTTTGCAGGGGCGTGGACGTGGCGCTGCTGTGGAGACGTCTGAGACTCCTGGGGGCGGCCGTGGTAGAGGCCGAGGTGCAGCTGCAGGATCTTTGCAGGGGCGTGGTCGTGGCGCTGCTGCGGGGTCGCCTGCGGCTCCGGGAGGGGGCCAAGGCAGAGGTCGTGGTGCTGCTGCGGGGCCTTTGAGGGGTCGTGGCCACGGCGTTGCTTCAGGGGCGCCTGCGGCTCCTGGAGGGGGCCGTGGTAGAGGTCGAGGTGAGACTCGGAGGAACCCGAGGCCGAAGCGGAAGGTGGATGTGGCTTCTGGTGAGGGCAGCAGTAGGCCACGACGTCGAGCTCGTGCTGCTTCCGAGGGTGGTGACCGGGACGAGGCTGAGGTCGCCGGTGTTTTTGAGGAGGTTGGAGCAGGGGGAGCCCCTGCTGAGGCTACGCGGAGGCGTGGTCGTCCTCGAGGTCCGGGGAGCCGTTACGAGGATCCTTCCGAGTCGGAGGAGTCTTCGAGTGACGAGGAGGAGGCTCCTGACGAGACTGCGGCAGAGGCCAATGTCGAGGTTGAGATTGCTGAGGCTGCTGCGGCCGCCGCCGCCAGCCGCCGCCGACGCCGCCGGTTGCCGCTTCTTCGCCGCGGGCCGCCAGGTCGGGGTCGTCCAGGCCGCCAGGACCAGGTTCAGGATGAGGCTGAGGCCGAGGGCCATGCAGAGGCTGAGGCAGAGGCTGAGGGTCAGGCCCAGGACGCAGGTGCGGCAGCTCTTGAGGCTGCGACGGAGGTTTTCATGGGGATGGTTGACGAGCTGGGCGTGAGGCTTAACTATCCCCAGGGTCCGCGATTGTGGTCGCAGGTGGCCAAGGATTGGGACGGCGTGACTCTGGTTTGGAGTCCCTTGGACCACTTGTCGATCCGAGTGAAGGTCGGCTTCCCGTTAGGCTCGATGAGGACCTTCTCTGGGTTTCGGACGGTGTTCGACGCTTTTGACGAGAGGCTCACCCAGGAGGAGCGGGACATAGTGCTTGGGACGGCTTTCGGTCCCCTGGTGCAGAAATGGAGAGAGGTGCGGGGCAAGCGGGTGAACTCGCGTCTTACTGTGCTCCGGGCGTTACTGGATAGGTTTTGGGATACGACCAACACCTTCCATATGCCTGGTTACGAGGTGGGCGTGACTCCTTCTTCGTGGGCTGTTGTCAAATTGGGCGGGTCCTTACTTGGTAAAGAAAATCTTGACAGGAGGTGCAGTTAGACTAACTGAT
The DNA here is from genome assembly GCA_023091065.1 of Dianthus caryophyllus. Taxonomy (NCBI): domain Eukaryota; kingdom Viridiplantae; phylum Streptophyta; class Magnoliopsida; order Caryophyllales; family Caryophyllaceae; genus Dianthus; species Dianthus caryophyllus. The sequence continues at coordinate 24,933,898 of CM041519.1, read as the reverse complement.
CTAGATGGCAATGATTTTTCGAATCCAACGAACTTGGATCAACTAAAGCGATACTATCCTTAGTCCTCATTCTCAAATGTTATGAAATAATATTTGAATTGCGATGTATTAGAGTAAGTTTAAAGCTTGGCATGTGCCGCCACACGAAATGTTTAACATACGAACTACGGATTCGATTTGATTCTGTGTAAAAAGCAGATACATAGGCAACTCTTTACAAGAGTACAATCGAAACAATGTTAACTTGATGAATGTGGGAACGGGAATTTTTCTAATAAATAGTAACTTTTTATTTATTTTATTTCTTTTATTCATTGCGGGCGAAGCCCATTACACACAACTCGAAAAGGAAAGCACACATAATAATAATCCTAACTAATACGTAGTTGTAAATAATAATAATAAGTCCTAGTACGTAGTCGTAAATAATAATGACCTATCCCAGTAAGTAATAATCGTAACAATAATTCTAACTAACATGTGTTGTAAATAATAATAACAATAATAATAATATTAAATCCTAATAATAAGCACCAATAATCCCATGAGACTAACAGCACGAATAAACCCACTTCCCACGACTACCTGCTCAAATATAAAATCACGGCCTACCTACTTTTGGTCCCTGCTCCTTAGACTAACCACAAAGCTAACGGCGATGAGACGACGCTTTACCCATAATCATCCTGGCTCGCTTTTTAGGAGGCACCTCGTTGTCTTCTCGCGGCCCCAAGCGGTCCTTCACATTTAAGCGCGGGCCCAATCGATCGGCAACGTTCGGACGAACTCTTTCACCTGCATCTAACCTCTGCCAAACGCTTGCACGCCTCGCATTAGTTCCTTGCGTCGCATCAGGCCTGTTCAGCTTCGTGTAGTACTTCCGGTTCCTTAACGCTTCGCCACGCGCCTTCCAATCTGCTGCGTCGTCTTCAATTAATGCTCGTCGCACCTCGAGAGAAGCTTCTTTAGTCCACTTCAAATACGACGGAGATACCCATGTCGACGCGCATGGCTCGAGAAGGTGCCACACGGTCCTACAATTCCAAGAATGAAGCCAAGACCGCCATCTAGCTTGAGTGATAGAGAACTCGGGTCCTCGGCTGGCTTCTGTTGTCGAATAGCTTTGTCGACGACCAAACCGGGCGGCTAATACCTGCCTGGTAAATATAAACGGTCGCTCTAAACCCAAGAGAGCCACGTATCTCATACCATCACCATCCCAGAGCCACAGTAAATGAGGATAAGCGTAACCAAGGCAAAAACCAACGAATATGGGACCCAGCTCCTGTAGTCAACATCTCGCGCCAATAGCCAACTCCTTTCCCCAAAGTAAACCGATGTGCACGGTTACATAAGCTTCTCACTCGATAGGCATGTGGATCCTTTGGCTTTTCTAGCAGTCCGAGCCTCTCCATAAGCCACACCTGAAACGAGGAAGGGGTTAGGGGGGCAATACGAAATACAAGAAGGCAGACAAGATCGCTGTGACATCCCAACGCAACAACTTTTTTTTTTTGAACTCGAGAATAGAGGGTTTTAGTGAAGGGTTTTCTGGGTAATTCTTCATCCAATTTAGCCACTGATTTTAGAGCTTTAAGCTGCGATACAATGGAGGATATAGCCGGGTTTAATTCTCAGATAATTTGATTGAATTTTCTGGGTCGTAATTTGATTGAATTTTCTGTGAGATGGGATTCCCTTTTCCTTGGGTTTGACAGAATTCATTCTTTAGTATGCTTTTGCGTAAAAACAACCGCTTATAACCTTAAACAAAAACGCGACAGCAAGACTAACAAGCTCACGGACTTGAGATCAATAACCCAAACGAAAGTCAGCAGCAAACACGGGTCACCCGTAGAAAACAAGCAGAACACGAGCTAAAAAAAACGACAGTGAAAATACCCCAGGAGAACACGAGGGAATACTACAATACTGCAACATGATAGAAACAAAGCAATAAAAGCGAAAGGAGTAGGTGGAGCCAAGGCACGTGAAAACGTAGCAATTCAGGCAAACAAGAACAAAAAGCACAGCAGTAAGACTGAAAAGCGCAGGTTACCTGTAGAATACGAGTCGAACCCGTAAAAGGACTATCGGGATTAGCCTTACAAGCATCTAACCCGCGGATGGTTTCGGCTAAGATGATCGAGGCCGGATTACGATTTTGTTCCATTTGCTCCACAATGCGAATAAATTTCGCCTGACCATGACACGAGGGACTCTCCAAATACCCTTCGAGACAATAAAGATGCAACATGATAAGGCCGAAAACTCGCCGAAGATAAACGGTAGCTCTTGGAGGATCGTGTGTGTTTCGAAAGAGATCCGCTAAACCACACAAGTCAAGTCTCTCTCCATCAATTACATTGCGAGCTTCCCCTTCTGACAGGCCCAAGAAGTCGCGGTATTCTCTGACCCATCCGGAGCCGAAATCTGGAACGACGGGCTGCTGTGTCAATTTCCATCCGCCGAGTACGGTAAACTCCTCAGGCCAAGGGCATATCTCTCCTTCAGGAAAACCGAACACATGATGAACGGGGTCCCACAACCTCACACATTCGGTCAGAAATCCTCTTTGGGGGATGATTTTCACATACGAAAGTACTTGCTGAAAACCCGCATCGGTTAGAGCCTCAGTTTCTCGGCCCTTGAACTCCTTTGCCCAAACCTTCACGGCCCCTGTTAGTGCATTCATGATTTCGAGACGATTTTGCACGAGTTTGTATAGCAAGCCGAGAATTATGATGGGCAATATAGGGACTCATGATTCCTTTATATATGGAATCGCAAGAAGACGATATGGAAATCTGCCAAGACGGGATTAAGGAAACTATGATTTTCTCAAGATATTTTCCACGATCGGATTAAGGAAACTACACTTTTCCCAGCATATTCGCTCGTTTAGATTTATGGAAACGTGACTCTCCCCGTGGAAACGTGCTGCGCTATGGAAAGAGTATACGACAGAGCTATTTGGGGGCTGGGAATTTGCCCTTGAACGAGCTATTTGGACCGGGTTTTCTCACCCTTGCACACTTATGAGTTGTTTTTCTTTTTTCTGTTGTGGGTATTGGGGGCTCACAGATAGGAGTCACATGTTTTTTTTTTAATCCCACAAGCAGGGGACAGCAACACGTTTTTTTTTGTTTAATAGGAGTTACACGTTTTTGTTTTGTTTTCTTTTTTTTTTTTTTTGTATTTTGTTTCTGTGACACGTGTCTAGATAACACGTGTGACACGTGTCTGGGCGACACATGTCCAATCAAGGGCCGTGCAAAAGCATGTGGGTCTAATTACGGGGCAAACCCGTGTCCGTAGGTACAAGTCAATGATCTGTCATTTCCAAAAACGAGTCAAATACCCATAACTCTCATAAGTCGTGGACAAAAACTGATTAAATTTCTTGAATAAGCCAAAGTCACAGAAATTTTGAAATACGAATCGAGGACGCAAAATTTTGCTGTTAAACTCGGGTCGAGGACCCATTTCCAAAAATAGAATTTTTAGTTCGGATCGATGATCCATCATTTTGACTAAAAAAGCAGGGCGAAGACCCATTTTCAATTTAAAATTTTGAAAGCAGGGTGAGGACCCACTTTCAAATTAGTATTCTCAGTTCGGATAGATGATCCATCCTCTTTAAAAGCGGGTCGATGACCCATTTCAAAATTAAATTCGCAGCTTGGATCGACGATCCATTCTTTTTATTTCAAAAAGCGCAGATTTCACTATGTGAATTGTGTGCAATGATTTGTTAGTCGTATACCATGTTTTGTGTAAGTTTGAACAGAAACGCTCAAGCAGGGGGCTCTAAAGTCATCCACCTTAGACCCCGATGACAGGATGACATCCTCAAAATAAAAAAAAATATTAGCAGAAGCTGAAAGAAGTGACACTTCCTAAAAGAATGCAGATATTGGCTTTACTTAATCAAAGTAAACAAATATCATTTTGGGCCGAAGCAGCAGAAAGCTACAGGCCAGCGAGCTCGAACTACGATACGGGTTTGATTCTGTCACAACAGATACGTAGGCGCCTAAGGATAAGGCTCAACCCACGCCTTCAGGAAAATAAAGGCATCCGCAATCAAGTTTCAGGTATGATTTCTTCTTATGGCTGGTGAGCTTATATACACAGGTCTAAGGGACCATAAACGACCCGTAAGGCCCTCAAGTTGTGATTTACGATCGACTCGAGGGTCTACTTTGACTTTCGCCTGTCCAAGCCTTAGTCAAAGTGGGGGCTCTGTAGATACCCGTATCTGTCGATATGGAAATTTATAGAAAACCCGACAAATACCCTATGATGATAGGACAACGTGTTTTCGTACCATTTATTTGAGTTCGTATTGCGATGTAAGCAGGGCGCTGTCGACACAATATTTGTTAATTCAAAGGATTTTTGGTTTAATGAGTTCTGTCAAATTTTTATCGCAAATAATGTTTTATTGAAAATAAGACGTTTTGATTTGAAAAATCATTTTAAAGTATTTCGACTTGAAAAGTCGCTTTTACAAATTCATTTATTTTGACTTGAAAAGTCGTTTCTCACTTTTAAAACAGTTTATAAAATCGTATTCGATTTAATTCGTTTTCTTAATGTACTGCTTTAAGCTCGTTTTAAGCTCGATTTTAAGAATGATTTTGAGCCCGTTTCTACACGAATTTCAAGGCCTTTTTTCCCACATCCTTCCCCATGTACCAAAGCTCGTATCCAGGCCAAAACCCAGCCAAGAGCCACGACCAAATCAGGCCAGAAAGCAGCCCAGAAACCCGTTCAAAGGCAGCTCCAAACCCCTTTTCGTGCTCTGTTTTGAGCAGCCCAAACCCGTCTCCCTGGAGCCTAAACCCATACCCACAACCCAAGACCCGTTGCCTGACCCACATGCTTCATTTACCCTTGCTTAACCCACAAGAAAACCCCTCCAAAAACCCTAAAGAAAGCCGTGATTAGCAGCTCACAAAGAAGGGGGGATAGCTGCACTTTTCCTTTCTTAAAACCCTACTTATCAACACTATATATACACACCCACCATGAACCTTCAGACATACGAAATACACAGCATACATACACAAAATCAAGTCACAAAAAAGCCCTAAAAAAAAAAGCCAAAAAGGAAGTCGGGATAGCGGTCAGAAAACAGACCACCATACTCAGTTTTTTGTTCTGCTATCACCTCTTCTGTCCAGGTTTTCGTGTTTTGAACCTCATAATCTTTCTGATTTCTTTACAAAATCTTAAAGTTCACTTTACCACGATTCCAAAACATCTTTCGGTTCGAAATTTCGTTGAGAAACGAATAAGTTACAAGCTTTTGAAAATCGCTGTCAGCATTGTTTCAAAGTTACGGTTTTTGCATTTGTTTCGTCGACGACGGCCCCTCGGGATAAAATCTTACAATCGATTACGACTCGGATATTTGGTCAACGATACATGTAAGTTGAGGGTGCAAAATACTCACTTTACTTTATTTAAATCATTGTTTTTATCGCTTTTTATTGCTCTCTGTCGATTTTTATTGCTCTCTGTCGCTTAATTGTTTGTCTTTGTATTTGTTACGTTCCTTGTTCGTTTTGGATTTATGTTCCTCGCATGCTTTCACGTATATGTATAGATAGATTGTGTCCCTTGTTTGTTTAATATTCATGCTCGAATTCCTTGTGTAAAATGATCGTAGTTTCCTCGTTAGTTTGATTAGTTCGTTAACTTATTATATGGTCGGATTTTACTCGTGTTTAGCTACGTAGTTGTCTAAAATTTAGTCTCTCATGTTTTGCTGTCAGTAATGTTGTTTATTTTAAATCTGATTCGTCATGTCTCTTGTTCACCTAGAATACGTGTTCAATTTCGTTGCGTAGTATGAATTGAAAACTCTTTGTTAGATTGGTCCAGTTTCGACTCGTTGGTTTTCTCCGTAGGCTGGTCCTATTCACGTTATTCATGTTAGTTGTCTGAATGCTAGTCTTTCACGTCTGTTTTAGTTTTGCAACTCACGTGTACTTAATTCTCGATGATTTTGCTCTGTCACTTAATTTTGATTTCATAACTTATCTCGTTAATCATGCAAGAGTTATATGTGGTTTTGTTTGTTGTCTTTTCTGTTTTATCCGCTCAGTCTTTAATCGTGTAATCTTTCGATGTTGTATAGCTTCAGGTCGTGTGCTTGTTTGGTCATATTGTGCGTGTTCTAGTCGCTTTCGATTATTTGAGTCCTAGTGTATTTATTCATTTGCGCGTATTCATGTTATTCGCTCCATGTCATTTAGTCGATCCTTGCTTGCTGGTGCACCTGCTTGTTTGGGTAATTATGGGTTGATCTTTATTTGTATTTGGGTAATTCGTGTATGTTTGCATTTTTTGTACGCCTATTAATTAATTCGTATTTGTGTAATTCATGTATGTCTGCATGCGTGTATGGCTTTGCTTGTGTTTTTGTTTGCTAGTCCATTATACTTATTTGGGTCAACCTTTCACGTTTTGGTCATATTTTATTATTTATTATTTATTATTTTCGTCTGCCGCTAACGTTTGTTAATCTATCTTATGCTGTCGGTGAGTATTTCTGCTCTTTTTCTTTGTTTGCTAGAACAGTAAATGAACTCATGTTAAATAACTTCGACGAAATTATTTGTGCATTAAACGACATAGAACGGATGTAATTTATTTAGGATTAAAACGCTGTTTGCATGTCCACATGTGTACTCATAATAGCCATGGTTTTACTTAGTAGAGACCGTTTCTGTAACGGGCGGGGTTAGGCGTTAAATTAATGAAATTCTTTTTTACTTCCTAACACGTAAACTCACACGAACTCATTTTCTCTAAAACTGGTTTTCTAAATTCCATATAAAATTTAGTGGCGACTCTTTTCAAATTAAAATGTTTTTGAAATAAAACATCGCGTGGATCAAATTCCTTTGTCCACACCTTGCAAGACCGTTGAATTAGTATCCTCACGGGTTTCACTCTACACTCATAAGAGAACAGGGTGAGTATATGTGAATATTCTGTAAAGATGCGAGAAAACACACTCACCTACTCGACTCGTGAAACACGCCTGCAATCTAATGTGAAAACGATCTCTACAACCAAAGTACATGTCCAACCAAACGAATGACCAGAATACATGCCAAGGACTTACGCGGGAAGGCCAGGGTGAAGGGTGAAAGGTGGTTGCGCCAGGCGCGTTTAGGATAAGAGGAGCTAAGATCGGTAGTTGCATATAACTACGAAACCAACTCGCCACAACAATCAACCCAACTCAATCGGCTAAGAGGCAAAAACTGAACTCAAGCTCAAATAACAACCTCCGTAAGAGTAGTCGAATAATCACGTCATACAACCGCATTATGAAAACCCCAAATGAAACAACATATTTTTGTGTTTTTCTTTCTTTTCTCTTTTTTTTTTTCTGTTTTTTTTTTTTTTTTTTTTTTTTTTTTTTTTTTGTGTTCAGGCTGGCCATTGGCCACTCCCTGTGCCTTTTCGTTTTTGTTTTTTTTTTTTTTTTTTTTTTTTCGAAATAAAAAAGCAACAAAGTAAAAAAAAAGGGTAACGGTTGACGACAGAAGACAATAGATCCTTCCAACTTGCGACTCTTTTCTGCGACCTCAACTTAACGCCTCAAGCAATAACCAACAAACCAAAATCAATATGCAACTGTCCCGTAAGGGTAGGTAAACTGAAAAGGTAAGTGGGTAATCAAAATGTGGTACGAAAACAAGCTTTAAGGCTAGGACGGGGTGCAAAAAGTGGTAACCTATAATCTAAAGGGTAAGAAAAATAGGCCATTTGGCTAATGTGGAGTTCATAAAAACAAGTATAATGCTGCCTTTCCTCATGTAATACCGCTAGCCACCAACCCGACACGACTCAGTATTAAGCAGATCGAATTCACACTTATGCATGTTAATATTACGCCCTGCACGAGGAGAAACTACAAACACCCTAACAAACAAGGAGACCAGTCGTAGATGTCACTGGCCTTGGAGGCTCTAATCCTCACTATATATATGTAGTTTCACTAAAACACGGTCAAGTCTAGGCTCAACAACAGCATACCAAACAACTGACTCGTAAGACCGACTCAAGACCGCATGAAAAGCGCATACTCAATCACGTCAAGTGCATAGAAAAAGGACAAGCATTAAGCAAATGAAATCATCGTCGCTTTGCACGTTTCTACATCTAAACTGACTCTAGTTTTTTTGATTTTTTGACAATTTTTTTTTTTGAAAAAGAAAACAGTAAAACTAGGAAACTAACACACAAATACAAAAATGAAAATAAAACCTAATTCCTCCCCCAAGCCTAAACATCACAATGTCCTCGCAGATCAAGAAAGAAACAACAACCAACATCCATAAAAACACAACTGAAGGACCTAAAAATAAATGGGGAAGGAACGTAAAAAGGAGAGAAGAGAATACGTACTGTACATAGGAATACCCCCAAGCCAGCATATGCTCGGGGGTTAGTGGCCAGCATGCCACTAAGAGGAATCGTCCTCGTACTCATCAATGGCCGCAAGGTCGTCATCATCCTCCTCATCGTCGACGTCTATCTAAGATCCCGCAGGCCGCAGACCGATCCTGACGCGCCCGCGTCACCAAAACCAGTGTAGGGCTGCTGCGGAGCCCCATATCCGTACCCACCATCTGGCCAAGTATATGGTGTAGAGTAATAATCAGGTTGAAGGGTAAACCCTCCATGGACGCTCGGGTTAGTGTACCCGCCGTCGGGCCAAGTGAAGTAGGACGGGTGAGGTCCCTCAGGTGGGACGGAGCCCTGCCTAGCATAGGCATCATACGCAGGGTATTGACTCAACGCCTGATCGGTGTACACCCTGTCAATACGCGCATGTGTCGCGCGTAAGTCATCGCCGTATTGATGGCGAAAGCCATCAAAATCTGAACGGAGCCCAGTCAGCCCCAAATCCATACGACCCATCATCGATACAATGTCGGGGTGTAGGTCAAAATACTGGGAACCACCAGCAGCAGTATGTGGTGGACCCGTAAACGGCTGAGCCTGCTCCTCAACAGCAGCATAAGAAGAAGAAGAGGCACCCTGCGTGGAGCGTCGCCCATATGTCTGGACGGGAACAGAGGGGGTAGGAGTGTCCTCAAAAGGAAGCAGATAAGTAGCCTGGTCTGCACGAAGCTCAGTATGTGTAGGTGCAGGAAGGCGAACGCTCTCCTTACCGCTGATCATCCAAATACGTCTACCGTCAGACGCAGGGCGAAGCCAATTTAATGGCGCAGTCAAGTAAGATACATCCAAAAGAACACCACCCTGTACTGCTTTTGCCGGGTTTTCAGTGAAACCCGCGACCTTAATAGCAATGCGAGTAATAAGGCCACCCACATGGATTCCGACGTTAGAAGTCGGGTACTGGGCTAACTTCCTCAAGTGAAGAGCAAGGTGGTAAGCGAGATCAATATGATACCGCTTCGGTTGCGTGCGCAAGTACTGGCCAAGGATAGCCATCTCCTCGGTCCTAACATTATGGGGCTCATTACGCCCAAAAATCGTCCACCCCATGAACCGCTGCCAAATGCGAATGGCAGGCTGATGAATGTAGGGGGCACTCATATGCTTCCCGGGCTCTGGTCGTTGGCCCGAGATCGCTCCCCACAACTCTCCCACGTTAAACCAATCGGGAGCATTATACTCTTTATGGTGTGTGAACCCAAAAATCGTACCAAGTTGTTTGACCGTCAAAGTGCAATCCTTATTCATGAGACGGAAAGTTAACACGATACTATCCGCCGAACGCCCTCGGTCAACCTTAAGCGAACTCAAAAATTCCCAAGTAAGACGTGAATACGTCCAGTGCATCATACCGAACATTTTTTCCATACCGACACCCTTAAATAACTTTTCGGTAACACCGTCTATACCTAAGGCTCGCAAGGTATTCCGGCAAATAAACCGGGTAGGGTGGAGGGGACGATTCTTAAAAGATTGAAAATTTGACTTTTGTTGTTCGGTAGCGAATATTACCTCGGAGAAATCGACGTCGGGCTCGACGTCGGGAAGAGATGCTTGGTGACGGGTGACTCGTCCACGCTTCCGTTGTTGGCCTCGGTCCGCCATTGAAATGGAATAGTAGCTTGAAGTGGTGTTTTGGGGAAGATGAAGAAGTTAGGGTTTGGGGTTTTAGAGAGAAAGTGGGTCGAAATATGTAGAGAGAAGGTAGAGAGTGAAAGTGAATTTGGATTTATGAGTGAATTTTGGCATCCGGCGAGTATTTAAAGCGGCTGGAAAAAACGGGACGGCCGGTCCGACCGGCGGCCGGTCGACCGGCTTCGATGTTTTTCTAATTTTTTTCTAAGTCTTTTTCGAGCTTTAATATTTGGGGTTCGGCGCCGGTCGGGGGCCGGCTGCCGGTCAGCCGGCTCCCATGCGCTTTACACGTGAAAACCGCAAAAAATCTAAGTATTGAATCCCTCGAAATCCTGCACATCTCAATTGAATTATTAGTACCCTCACTCTCGCCTCACCTAAAGAACTAAATGAAAAGTAAAAACCAAGTAGCTACAGTATATACAAAAATACGCGGGTTGCCTCCCGTAAGCGCTGGTTTTAAGTCCCGCACGACTATGTTACCTCATCAGCAAGAGGAATCTGGGGGTGCAAGGTAGAGTACCTCGACTACGCCCACAATAGCAGATGGATGGTAGAGCTTGAGCCGTTGTCCATTTGCCTGAAATCGTTCTCCCGAGTCCGTCTCCAACTCTCAATAGCCAAACTTGCTGACCTTTGTTACGGTGTATGGTCCAGACCATTTGGACCTCAACTTCCCAGGAAACAGTTTCAAACGAGAGTTAAAGAGTAATACCTTATCTCCAACAGCGAACTCTCTAGGCAGGATCTTCGCGTCGTGCCACCGCTTAGTACGCTCCTTATAAAGGCGCGCATTCTCGTACGACTGCAACCGAAATTCTTCAAGCTCATGAAGTTGCAGCAGCCTCTTCTCCCCACACAGAGTCGGGTCGAGGTTAAGCTCCTTGATTGCCCAATAAGCTTTGTACTCGAGCTCGACGGGGAGATGACACGACTTACCGTAAACCAACCTATAAGGCGAGGTGCCTATAGGGGTCTTAAAAGCGGTCCTGTATGCCCAAAGAGTGTCATCTAGCTTCAAACTCCAATCTTTCCGGGACTTAGCCACCACCTTCTCCAGGATCGATTTAATCTCCCGATTAGAGATCTCCACTTGCCCACTAGTTTGTGGGTGGTAAGCTAGCCCAGTACGGTGAGTGACACCGTATTTAGTCAACAGAGCGGTGAGCTGTCGTTCGTGGAAATGAGTTCCACCATCACTAATCAATGCACGAGGTACACCGAAACGAGGAAATATCGTCTTCTTCAATAAGCGAACGACCGTCTTGGCGTCATTAGTAGGAGAAGCGACCGCCTCAACCCACTTCGAAACATAGTCAACTGCAACCAAAATGTAACGGTTCCCCTTAGATGAAGGAAACGGTCCTTGGTAATCTACGCCCCAAACGTCGAACAGTTCAACCTCGAGTATCGGATTTTGAGGCATCTCGTGCCTCCGAGAAATACCCCCGGTGCGCTGACACGCATCACAACTCACAACAAAGTCCCTCGTATCGCGAAACATAGTCGGCCAATAGAAACCCGACTGTAGCACCTTAGCAACTGTACGAGAAGGACCGTGGTGTCCTCCATAAGGCGAGGAATGACACCGCTCTAGAATACCGGCAACCTCCCACTGAGGGACGCATCGCCGATACAACCCATCTGCACACACCTTAAACAGGTGCGGATCATCCCAAAAGTAGCTCTTAACATCATGCAAGAACTTTTTCTTCTGTTGGGAGCTCAAATCATCATTCATGTGTCGACCAACCAGAAAGTTGGCAAAGTTAGCATACCACGGCTCAGGTTGAGTGCCCGAACCTACACTCCCGACGCACATCAGCGAGTCGTCGGGAAAAGAATCATCAATAGGCAACGAAATGCCTCCTCCATCGAATCTTAACCGGGACAAATGATCAGCAACCACATTCTCTGCCCCTTTCTTGTCGCGAATCTCAAGGTCAAATTCCTGCAACAGTAGTATCCAACGTATCAACCGCGGCTTCGCCTCCTTCTTCGCTAGCAAATACTTCAAAGCCGCGTGATCGGTGTAGACTATGACCTTTGAACCCACCAAGTAAGTCCGAAATTTCTCCAACGCAAAGACCACTGCAAGAAGTTCCTTCTCTGTCGTCGCGTAGTTAACCTGGGCCTCGTCTAGTGTCTTGCTTGCATAGTAGATAGCATGCAAAGCTTTGTCGCGTCTTTGACCCAAAACGGCGCCCAATGCGTAATCACTCGCATCGCACATCACCTCGAACGGAAGACTCAATCCGAGGTTGCATAATCGGCAGAAATCAAAGCCTGTTTAATCCTGTCAAAAGACTCGACACACTCATCAGTAAACGCGAAAGGGGCATCCTTCAAAAGCAACTGTGTAAGTGGTTTAGCGATTTTAGAAAAATCCTTTATAAACCGCCGATAAAAACCGGCGTGACCAAGAAAACTACGCACCCCCTTAACAGAGACGGGAGGTGGTAGTTGCTCAACCACTTGCACTTTTGCCTTATCAACTTGGATGCCCTTTTCGGATACTATATGACCTAATACCACTCCTTCATTGACCATGAAGTGGCATTTTTCCCAATTCAAAACAAGGTTAACTTCAACACAACGTTTCAAAACCTTTTCCAAATTAACCAGACAAGATGAAAAGTTAGTGCCATAGACACTAAAGTCATCCATAAACACCTCCATAATAGATTCAAGGAATTCCGAGAAAATCCCCATCATACATCTCTGAAAAGTAGCAGGTGCGTTACACAGTCCGAATGGCATCCTGCGATAAGCAAAGGTGCCGTAGGCACATGTGAAGGTAGTCTTCTCCTGATCATCAGGATGAATAGGGATCTGGAAGAACCCCAGTACCCGGCCCAAATAGCAAAAGAACGAGTGAGAAGCTAACCTTTCAAGCATCTGATCAATAAATGGAAGAGGAAAATGATCTTTGCGGGTGGCCGCATTCAGCATCCTGTAATCAATGCACATTCGCCACCCCGTAACAACTCTAGTGGGGACAAGCTCGTTCTTGTCGTTACGAACCACCGTAGTTCCACCTTTCTTAGGAACCACCTGTACCGGGCTCACCCATTTGCTGTCGGAGATCGAGTAAATAATACCTGCATCTAGCAATTTCATGACCTCCTTCTTCACAACTTCCTGCATGTTAGGATTAAGCCTGCGTTGCCCCTGAATACGGGGGCGATGACCATCCTCAAGGTTAATCCTATGCATACAAAAATCAGGACTAATACCTTTCAAGTCATCCAAACAATAACCAAGCGCCTTCTTATTACGACGTAATACAACAAGCAGTTCAGACAACTGACTCTCAGATAAAGACGCACTAACAATAACAGGAAAAGAGTTCGTATCATCAAGAAAAGCATATTTCAAATGAGTCGGCAACGGCTTGAGCTCCGGTGTCGCTACCTCTGCAGCATAGGTAGGCTGAACCAACTCACTCACTAACACGCTCTCCTTACGGCTCAGCTGCCGTCCTTCCAAAGCTGCCTCCAGCACATCCACGACAGCTCCATAACCTGTGTCACCTGCACAAGCATCTAAAACCATAAACGCCTCAAGGGGGTCCCGTAAATGGGACGGAGGCCAATTCCCCTCAACAATAGTATCGACGACGTCGATCATGCAACAAGACTCCTCAATCATGGGACTACGCATAGCATTAGTGAGGTTAAAGGTAACCTTATCCTCACCGACCTCTAAAGTCAACTTCCCATTCTTAACGTCTATCACCGCCCCCGCCGTGTGTAGGAATGGTCGCCCTAAGATGATAGGAATGTGGGTGTCCTCAGCTATATCAAGCACAATAAAGTCAACCGGAAAGAAAAACTTCCCAATTCTCACAGGGACATCCTCTAAGACACCTAAGGGGTGCTTAACCGACCTATCCGCCATCTGTAGGGTCACATTAGTGCACTTCAACCCCCCCATGTTCAGCTTCTCACACACGGAATAGGGCATGACACTAACGCTCGCTCCTAAATCACACAATGCCTTATCAATGACCTGGGTTCCTATAGTACAAGGAATAGAAAAACTACCCGGGTCTTTAAGCTTAGGAGGGGCTTTACCTAGTAAAAGGGAATTGCTCTCTCCGTAAAAGCTACAGTCTCAATGTCACTGATAGAACGCTTCCTAGTCAAAATATCTTTCATAAACTTAGCATAGGAAGGTACCTGCATGATGAGCTCGGTGAACGGAACGGTGACTTGAAGATTCTTCACAACATCCATAAACTTACCGAATTGTTGATCAACCTTCTTGTTGCGAGCACTGTTTGGAAACGGGAGCTTAATCTGGATTTCAGGAGAAGAAGAATCCATACCTTTAATCCCCTTACCTTTGGAGTCATTTGAAATTTTATCAAAAACTCAGAAGGCGTCGAGAAACGTTGGAGCCGGTCGGTGGCCATTTGCCGGTCGGCAAACTCCGGTGTCTGATTACTCGTTTCGTCAAGTTCTGCCCGTTTGTCAGCATCCATAACCTCAGTTCCAGCCTTTTCTGCCTCTTCATTCTCAATATCCTCAACAACAGGCTCATCGGATCCGGGCATTTTCGGACCATCGTACGTCGTGCCCCTCCGTAGCTGAATAGCATTCGCTTGCTCATGCTTTTGCGGCGGGTTACCTTGTGGAGGCAAATGTCCCGGTTGACGAGTCGAGTGAGATGTAGCGAGTTGCGCCATTTGCGTTTCCAAATGCTTGACGGCTTGATTAGTTTCCAGCTGCATTTTCTGCATCGACATCATCATCGTACGCATCTCGGCTACAGGATCGTTAGCCGGTTGTGCTTGAGGCTGATAGCTTTGTTGCGACTGATTGTTGTTGTATTGTTGTGGTGGATTGTACGGCGGCCTTTGGTAACTCTGCTGAAAGTTCTTATGCGGCGGAACGTACGTTGATTGTTGTTGCGGCGGCTGCGGAGTAGGATTTAGAACGTTCTGACTCCGATAGGATAGTAAAGAACGATCATAACCCGGTTGGTTCTGATACGGCAAGTTAGAACGATAGGTGTTAAAAGCATGTACTTGCTCCGGCGAACCCGTGCACTCGTATGCATAATGACCTGAAGCCCCGCAATTGTTGCAACCTGCATCGTGACCCGTAACGACATTAACTCTTGCGTGCATTAGACGAACCCGCTCCACTCATCTTGTCGACCTTCATTGTTAGAACCGAAATTTGGCTCGTTAAAGCATTCAAAGAATCTTTCTCGCGATCACTATGAGCTGCGCGAGAATTTCCCCTAGGTCGATCGTACTGTGAGGTATGGATCGCCATTTTCTCGATCAATGCCCATGCCTCGTTGTCATCGACGTTGTCGGCAAACCGCCCGTTTGCAGCTGAATCCAAGATAGCCCGACTTTCCGAATACAACCCGTTGTAAAACGTCATGATCACGAGCCAATCGTTCAACCCGTGGTGAGGACAATCACGGATGAGTTTCTTATAACGTTCCCAAGCTTCAGAAAGTGATTCGTCGTAAGTTTGCTTAAAGCTTTGGATTTGGCTTCGCATTTGATTCGTCCGTTCTGGAGGATAATACTTTTTGTAAAATGCAAGAGCCAACCCATCCCAATCTGTAATACCCGCGGCTTCCTTATTTAAATCGGTGATCCACTCACGAGCGCGATCACGTAGCGAGAAAGGGAACAGCATTTCCCTAATCTGGTTTTGAGTGATACCGTTCTGTTTTATCGTAGAACAGTAATCCGTGAAAACCTGCATATGACGACCAGGATCCTCCGTAGGATTGCCGCCAAACTGATTACGCTCCACCAAGGTAAGAAAGGCGGGTTTAATCTCGAAGTTGCCCTGCAAAGTGTCGGGCATCTGGAATCCATTAGGAATGGACTCCGTCTTGGGCAAGGAGTGACTTGAAAGTCTCGGCATAATCACAAACGCCTCAGAAACAACACTGGAAGTAGAAGGTGGAGTAGTGTCCTCTTCGTAGGACGATGCTTCTGAACTAGATTCCGCTTCAGAAACTTCCACAACCTCTTTTGCGTAGGTTTCAAAGAATCTCCTTAAAGAAGTTCTGGCGTTAGTGAAAAGTCCGCTCCGGTTCAGGATCGAATGGAACTAAACCTGAAGGTGACCTGCGCATAAACAAAAACTACAAGGAGAAGTGAGAAACGGTCTCAAGGAACTGGAGTTCCCTGAGACAAGAGAAATAACCTACTAAGTAAAAGCGAAATAAAACCGTCTCCCCGGCAACGGCGCCAAAATTGACAAGGCTAAAGTCGTATCACCTAAGTCAAAGTAACCTAAAGTCAACTAACAAGGTAGCTAGTGGCAGTAGGGTCGAATCCACAGGGAAACGTATACTCGCAGGTTTACTAAGTCTAGGCTATTCCTAAGGTGTGAAAAGGGTTTGTTTTGTAAGGTCTATAAAACTAAAAGAACAACCTAAAGCAATATAAAGAGGGTTTAAACAATAGGTAAAAGACCAGGGTTTCGGGTTCCTTATGACAATAATCCGGATAATAAACTTTCACCAAAATAGCAATCAATCAGAATAGGCAAGGCGATTAGGATAAAACAAGCTCTCTCGAGTCAATGTTACCTTAAGTTCAATTTAGCGGGCTCTCGCGTCTTACTAAATCAACTTATCAATTACGCGTAGTGGTCTAATACTGATTAGGCTTTCGATCTTAAATCAATATAACCCTAAGTTCAATTAAATTAAGGCGTCCCTAAATTCAATTGTCAATTAATCGCGCAGGAAGAAATCGCACAAGCATAAACTAATCAATCACAACAATTTAAACAAAACACCGGATTAAAGGCATAATTCCCCCTCAACCCTAGCGAGGGGATTAGCTACTCATAACTAGGGCAAACGATAAATTAACAAAGGAATAAAATAAAGACATGATTACCAGAATTGAATGCTTGAATTGAAATTAAGAAGTACCGACGGTTACAAAGTTCCAGGATGAAATCCAACTTAAAATCCAATGTTGAAGATGAAAGCAGTAAAGTAAACTATGAGAGAGAACTCAGCAAACTCTATATTCGTAATTAGGTCTCAATTAAAACATAATCCTCAACTAACTAAAGTTTCTGCTTAATATATCACAAATTAGCAGCTTCCGAAAATAATATTACGTCACGGCCGGTCGACCGACGTCACGGTCCAGATCTGGACCTGGCCCGGTCAGATAATCCATCGAGCCCAACGTTTTGGGCTCAAACTCCAAATTCTTCTTGGGCCATTGCTAGCTCTTGCAATATTTCGGCCCCTTAGCTTTAATTCTCGGCTTTCGGTCCCGAGCTTAACTCTACGTCGTCCTTTGGATTTCCGTGTATCCACTTTTCAGCTCAAATACCTAGGAAATGAATAAAATCCTGCAAAATACGGAAATACAACAAAAGCGCCTCTAGGACGTAATGTGAGAACAAAATGGCCCCGAAGGACGCATTTTGACAATAAAAAGCAGCTCGGGACGGGGGTAAAAACATATAAAAATAACCGCTATCAATGATGCATAAGGAGGTTGAGGTATACGTCGACGACATGATTGTAAAGTCAAAAGGAAGGGACGACCACGTCACCAACCTCCGCAAGTTCTTCACCAGAATCAGGCAGTACAAAATGCGATTAAACCCACAGAAATGCACCTTTGGAGTCACATCAGGCAACCTGCTAGGCCACATAGTAAGCCAGCGAGGGATCGAAGTAGACCCGACCAAAATCAAAGCAATAATGAGCATGAAGACGCCGAGCAACATCGAAGAAATAAGGAGTTTCTTGGGACAAGTCCAATACATCTCCCGGTTCATCAGCAAGCTTACCATGATTTGCGAGCCAATCTTCAAAAAATTGAAGAAGGAAGAGCATACGAAGTGGGACGATGACTGCCAACAAGCGCTCGGCTGCAGTCGAGCTTACTTACAAACCCACCCATTCTGGTACCCCCACAAAAGGACTTGCCACTGTCGCTATACTTGACGACTACGCCAAACGCCATGGGCGCCATGCTCGCCCAAGAAGTCAACAACGAAGAACGGGCCATCTACTACATCAGCAAGAAGTTTCACGATTACGAAACTCGGTATGAACCAGTCGAGAAAAGCTGCCTCTCGCTGGTCTGGGCAACCAAAAAGCTCAGACACTACCTACTCACTAGCACAACAAGAGTCTACTCCCTAATGGACCCCCTCAAATACCTATTTGAAAAACCGATCTGAGCGGACGTATGGCGGTGGACTCGCTTCGCCGAGTACGAACTCAAGTACCTCCCACTGAAAGTAATCAAAGGAAGAGCGGTTTCGGACTTCCTCGCAGAAAATGCAATCATCGAACAACCCATGATCGATACAATGTCATTTCCGGACGATGGGATCTTCGCCATAGAAAGGGAGTACTGGCAATTATACTTCGACGGAGCGTCAAACTACCGCGGCTATGGAGTCGGAATACTCCTAATATCCCCAAACGGCGATCATACTCCACTCTCAATCAAGCTCGACTTCAGTGTCACGAACAACGCCGCGGAATACGAAGCCTGCATTTACGGCCTGCAAGCAGCCATCGCCCTCAAAATAAAGAACCTACGGGTGCATGGAGATTCATTCCTCATCATAAATCAAGTGACCGGGGCATGGAAGATCATGAGCGAAACCCTCACCAAATACCAAACAAAAGTACAAAAACTCCTAACCAACTTCGACTGCATTGAATTTTACCACCTCCCAAGGGAAGAAAACCAGTTTGCCGACGCACTGTCAAAACTCTCATCCCTCCTCAACATGCCACCAAACATGAAGTTACTACCCATCATCGTCGAAAGACGTGACGAACCAGCATACATCCATACCATTGACCTGGACGAAGCCGAGCAGACAGAGCCGTGGTATCAAGCCATAATCAACTACAAGACAGACGACACTTACCCACCCGACATCGATAACCGCGGACTGAGGGCTATCGGCCTCCTAGCTTCCCAATTTGTGCTAGAGATGGGACAATTACTCAAGAAGACACCACAAGGGACACTGCTCATATGTGTCGACTACAAGAAGGGGCAGGAAATCATCACGCAAGTCCACGATGGCGAATGCGGACCCCACATGAACGCTCGAGCACTCTGCAAACAGATTCTACGGCTAGGATGGTATTGGACGACCATGGAAGCAGACTGTATCCAATACGTCAAGCACTGCCACAACCGCGAAAATTTCAAAGAACGCCCAACATGTACCACCTTCACCACTATACATTTAACCTCACCCTGGCCCTTTTCAACCTGGGGCATCGACGTGATAGGAAAAGTCCACCCCATCGGAGCAGGAGGTCACTGCTTCGTGCTGGTGGCCATCGACTACTTCACTAAATGGGTAGAACCAGCATCTTTTCGAACCCTCGGCTCCAAAGAAGTCGCCATGTTCATCCAGACGAACATCATATGCCGATATGGCATACCCCATGAGTTCATCAGCGATCAAGGTTCGCACTTTCAACGCGAGACGAAAGCCATACTCACAAAATACAACATCCAGCATCACAAATCCTCACCCTATCGACCCCAAACCAATGGAGCCGTTGAAGCAGCAAACAAGACAGTCGTCACCATACTCGAGAAAATGATCGACAGCTGCAAAGATTGGCCCAACAAAATACCATATGCACTCTGAGGATACCGTACTACCATCCGAACCCCTACGGGCATGACCCCCTATTTCCTCACCTACGGCATGGAAGCCGTCCAACCAGTGGAAATAGAAATACAATCTCTACGCATACTAATGGAAAGTAGCATCCCTAAGCGAGAATGGGCCCGTGAACGGCATTTAACAACTCATGCTCCTGGATGAACGCCGATCGCATTCCCGAGCACCGCATTTAATGTACCAAGCCCGACTACAACGAGCATTCAACAAGCGAGTTAAGCCACGACACATAAAAGTAGGTGATCTCGTACTAAAGTCAGTCCGGGCACCACTTCCAGTCGACCCACGAGGAAAATTCAAACCTAACTGGGCAGGGCCCTACCTCGTCAAGGAGATCTACACGGGCGGAGCAGTCAAACTAACCGACCTCGACGGCCAAGAGTTCAACCTCGCCACAAATCTCGATCAACTCAAGAAATACTATCCCTAAAAACCCCTTGCAATGTATCTGTAAAATACAATTTTATAAAAATAATTCATGGGCCGGCATGCCCCTAAACATGCATCCACCAAACACAATTCATGGACCGGCAGGTCCTTAAACATGCTCATGGGCCGGCATGCCCCTAAACGTGCACATTCACCACAAAAAGCAAACACAACTCATGGGCCGGTATGCCCTTAAACATACATTCTCGAACTACGCCGGTTTGATTCCACTTTTCGTGGATACGTAGGCAGCTTTGTAAAAAGCACAACCGATATTCAACACAAAAATGACGCGTCCAAAGCTTAAAAAGGCTGAGGATATAGTCAACACAAAAACCGTCTCATAACCTAATGGGTTAACATAAGGCGATATTCAACACAAAAATGACGCGTCCAAAGCTTAAAAAGGCTGAGGATATAGTCAACACAAAAACCGTCTCATAACCTAATGGGTTAACATAAGGCGATATTCAACACAAAAATGACGCGTCTAAAGCTTAAAAAAGGCCAAGGACATAGTCAACACAAAAACCGTCTCTTAACCTAATAGGTTAACATAAGGCGATGTTCAACACAAAACGACAAACCCAAAACTTAAAAAAGTCGAGGGAATAGTCGATACAAAAATTTCCTAAAGACAAAAACCATGCTTGCATTCTAAACTTTGAAAAAAGGATTAGAGCCAAGAAATTTCACACAAAATAACAAGCAAAATGAGGCAGAGTCGTAAATAAAAACCTGATTTTTATTAATCTTAAAAAGAACGGTTACATTTTGATTTTTCAAACGTAGGAGCATGACTACGACCTTAGAAATACACTAACAAACACTATATATTACAATACGAGTCCCGGCATGTACATCGGGTTTAGGATATGTAATATATTACATAATACAACATAATATGAACATAATACTAACAAGGCACACACAAACTAAAACCAGGTTATTCTCCGAAGCAGACTCAAAACCTTCCAGCTGAATAGGGGAGCACCAACCCTCAACCCCTACGACGACCCCCAACATTACCATGACGATCCGGAACACCTGGCCCTGGAATACGGCGACGACCGAACACGCATTCCGCCGCCGAGAGAGGCACCGAGCTCGAAGCGCCACCCCTACCACTATTGCGTCCAAAGCGGATCGGGTCGTAGGCGGACGTCGACGGAGGCTCGTTAAGCTCTATGGCACGGAGACGAGCCCTCTCCACAGCACTTTCAGCAACGGTCCATTTGGAGTAAGCCCTCGACACCCGGATCGTCCCAGGAGTACCAGCCACAAGCCACTTAGGACGCATGATCCAACCACTGACCCACTCGTCGGTCACCTGGTTATTTAACACAACCATGTCCTGTACCTTCGTGTCCTGGCCAGGAATAAACTGTGCATACCCTATCTGTCGCCTCACCCGCAGGGGATGGATGTAAACCCCCATCTCGAACCCACACAATAGGACCCCAGAGGGGCCATCACCTACTGCGCTCGCCGTCACACTGACCACTCCCCACCAGGATACCGACCAACGGATGGCACATGACCTCACAAACTCGGGGAAATAGTCATTAGGGCGCTCGTCTGGACCCGACCATCGCATGTAACGATTGGTAACGCCTCCTGCTACATATTCGCCATCGAAGCCAAGGTCGTTCAACACACTTAGACGCTCCATCAGCCACACCTGGAGGATCAATGGACACCCTCGGTACGCATGTTCCCTATTACATGCCCGGTCGTCCAATCTAAGGATCGTCTCGCGTAATTAAAGCGGAAGGATTGCAACCTATTTCCATCCGCTCCACAACAAAGAATTAAACGCGGATCTCCCAACAACCCCTCGCATACGTAGTCAGGAACATATAGCAATGAACCAAGCAAAAGCCAAAGCCCTTCTCCTAGCCACAGCAGAGATATGCCCGCTTGCATTATTCCTAAACCATTGACACAAACGATAGAGGTTGATACGGTTCCCAACAAATAACTCTTCCACCTCATCACGTCATCCTGGAGATAATTCAACACGCCTCTTGTAGCCAAGTTCCTGCCTGACACATACAGGCAGGCCAATCCGCGTCCACCCGCCAATGGCCCCAAACTCCTCGACTAAGGGGCAAACCTCTCCGCAAGGAAAGCGGAACACATGAAGGCTTGGATCCCAATGCTCAAGACAAGCGTCCAGGAACTCGTACTCCATTCGAACCTGCCTTAGCCCACGAAATACGCCAACTCCGCAATCTTTCAAGAGCTTCTTCTCAACACCCGATAAGGACGCACACCAACGGCGCAAGTTTCCTTCAAAACTCTCCATAACTCGACGAATGTTCCGTAAATATTCTGAATATTCTTGGAAAATCGAGAATAGAAGACGAGAGGATGAGTGAAATAAACTAACTTACCCCTCCTTTTATAGCCGAGATTTGCAAAACGAAATACAACACAAAAAATTAAACGCTAGTGAACAAGCGATTAAAATAAATCAAAGAAAACCACAAAACAAAAATTTAATCGCCAGAACAAAGCGACAAAATAAAATCGCCTGTTTACAGGCGATTTTCTTTTTCCTCCTGACAAAATTATTCGATTTCTTACACTTCTTACACACCTATACCCTAAAATATTTAACTTATTACCCCATTTATCCTTCTACCGACCTTGGACCTGTTTTTACGGTCCCGTCGCGTCGTCTCGATTTGCGTAATTGACTCCCGTCTTTCGTATTTTTCATTTTCACAAAACACGATAATCACACAAAAATGAAACACAACACAAAATATGATTTTCGCATTCACAATTTTCGTCTCAAAACGTCGTTTTAGCTCAAACTTTTTGCTATGTCAAAAACGTCTTTTTTTTCACGAGTCTAGAATATTTTCTAAACCAGCATTTTTCAAAAACTCTTCATTTCACATTTAATTTAAGTCATTAGCGAGTCAGTCTCAATCGAGACGTATATATATGCTTTTACGACTAACAATGTTTTGCAGGTACTCTCGGCAAGCAAATACGCAAGGATTTCAGACCCTGCTACGACACAGTAATGCATTTTCGCAACAAGACACAATAACCAAATTATACCCATAAACACCTACAAGTCCAAAAAACCAACCAACCATAACAAATCCTGATACATAAACCGTTACCAACAAATACTAATACTCATAATACAAGTCTGAAATATACAAGTCCAAGCCTACTACGACTGGTCACGACGCTGCAAGACAGCACGCAGGGAATCAATCTCAGCACGCGCCCTATCCAGCTCCCCTGCGTACCGACCCTCCAGCTCTGCCCGGACCCTCGCCAACTCCTCGGCATGCGCAGCCTCCAGCTCGGCCCGCGATCTCGCCCCCTCCTCAGCCCTGACCCTGGCTAACTCAAGTCGCGCCTCGGCCGTCTCTCTCTGCGCCCTGCAAGCGTCCACCACCTTCTCATTCACGACCGCCCGCCACCGGTTTGCCGCCCGCCACAGCCTCCTGTGGACCTCAGCTGTCACCTGCAGCAATACGGGAAATCAATTTAGCTTTCTGGGGGTTACAATCACAAACCTGCTTCAACAGAGTTTGACTAATGATTTTTGATACATGTCATTTATATTGCATTTATGCCCCCGTTATAGTTGCATTTACCTCGCACTTACTCGATTTCACTAGTATTTTAGTAGCTATTTGCTTTATATTGCGATACTGTCGTTCCTCGTGTGTATTTTGCAGGTTTTGGCGGTCCTGAGCTGAAACCTGAGTCATTTGGAGCGTTTACAAGTATCGAGAAGTCAAGTCGAGGCTCGAGAGTTGATTCGGAGTCAATACAAGGATTTGTGAAGTTAAACCTATAGGTTCAGAGCAAACCTATAGGTTCCGGATACAAGACCAAGGCTTAAACTTGCTGGAAATCCACTGGAGCCCTTAGAACCGCTCGGTTTGGGGTCAAACCGATCGGTTCCCACCCTGAACCGATCGGTTCAGACCCGAACCGCTCGGTTCACCTGCATTATTCTCCGGATTTTCGAAGGCCTATAAATATAACCCGAAGTTAGGGTTTAGACTGATCTTTTCATTCTAGTTTTCTGCTTTAGAATAGACTTTAGTTTTCTCTCATTTAAAACTCTCAAACTCTTAGTTTAGCTTTAATTACTTGCAAGATTCGATCTTTTGCATTGCAATCTCCGATTATTCCAGGTTTAATTCATTTGTTCTTGTTCTATTTCGTCATGTCTTTATTTATCAATTGCTTTGTTCTTATTCCCTCAATGTCTAGCTAATTTCTCAATTAGGGTTAGGGTGATGGTGAATTGACTCAGGAACATGTTATAATTGCTTTCATTGATTGAATTTGTGCAAGTCGATTTCTTCCTACGCGTTTCATTATCAATTGAATTTAGGGACGCCTTTATTGAATTGAATTTAGGTTGTTTCAGTTTAAGATCGAAAGCCGAATTGAAACTAGACTCACGCGTATTCGATAAGTTGAATTTAGTACGTAGCGAGAGCCCGCTAAATTTGCTTAAGGTTGAATTTGACTCGAGAGAGCGTTTTCCAAAACCTAATCACTTGCATGATTTCAATTGATTGATAATCCCTTTTGAGTTAGTTCTTGAATCGATGTCACATGAACCCAATGCCCTAATCTCCCTCTTATTCATATTCTACTCAGTTTACTCTTTGATCTTAGTTTAATCCTTGAAAACACCGACTTTTCATACCTTGAGATTGACCTACCTTAGCTTAGCAACCCATTGACTTCATCTGTCTCTCTGTGGATCTCGACCCTACTGCCACTAACTACCAGTTAGTTGACCTTAGGTTATTTTGATTGAGGAGACGCGACTTTACCCTCATCAATTTTGGCGCCGTTGCCGGGGAGACGGTTAGCTAGTTAGTGTTTGCTTAGTTTTTGTTAGGTTTTTCTCTCTTGTCTCAAGGAACCTAGTTCCTTGAGACCGTTCTCATTGTTTTGTGTAGTTGTGTTTATGCGCAGGTCACCTACAGGTTTAGTTCCTTTTGAACCTGAACCTGAACGAGCACTACACAGGTTACGCAGACAAGCAATTCGGACTATTGATCTTGAGGAAGCGTCGTCAAGTGCTACGCAATCGTCCTACGAAGAGGACTCACCTCCGGTTACTCCTTTCACTCCAACCGCTTGTGACTATGCCTAAACTTTCTAGTCACTCGGTGCCTAAGCCAGAATCTATTCCGAATGGATTCACGATGCCCGCTACGCTGCAGGGCAACTTTGAAATCCGCCCCGCCTTTCTCACTTTGGTGGAGCGGAACCAGTTTGGTGGTTATCCCACCGAAGATCCTGGTCGGCATATGTAGGTGTTCACTGACTACTGCTCTACAATAAAGCAAGCCGGGATCACCCAAGAACAAATAAGGGAAATGCTGTTCCCTTTTTCATTGAAAGACCGAGCTCGTGAGTGGATCACGGACCTTGACAGGTTAGCTGCAGGGATCACTGATTGGAATGGTCTTGCTCTTGCGTTCTACTCTAAGTTCTACCCTCCCGAACGTACTAATCACATGAGGAGCCAAATCCAAGGCTTCAAACAAACATTTGATGAATCGTTAGCTGAAGCTTGGGAGCGGTATAAGAAGCTGATTAGGGATTGTCCGCACCACGGGTTGAACCAATGGTTGGTGATCATGACGTTCTATAACGGTCTATATGCGGAGAGTCGTGCTATTTTTGATTCTGCTGCAGAGGGTCGTTTTGCCAACAATGTGGATGATGATAAAGCTTGGGCATTGATTGAGGAGATGGCGATTCATTCGTCACAATTTGGGAAGCCACGGGGAAATTCACGGTCTGCGCATAATGATCGTGATAAGGAGAGTATTAGCGCACTCACAGATCAGGTTGCTGCGCTAACTGCGCAGATTAGTATGCTACGTGGTGGAGGTTCCTCTAGTGCCCACGTGAACGCTGTCGCGGGGCACGACATGGGTTATTCTACGGGGTATACTGCACCCCAAGAGCAGGTTTATGCTTACCAATCCTACCCACGTAACTCCGCCTACCGTAACCAACCAGGTTATGATCGATCACTCCTGTCGTATCGTAACCAAAACGTGTTGAACCCAACCACCCAGCCACCACAAAATCAACCCTACATTCCTCCCCACAAGAATTTCCAACCACCCCCTCCCAATTACCAAAGACCCCCATTTATCCCACCACCAGTTCAACCTGCTCCCCCTCCTGTTGTTGATTCGGGTGTGAGTGAATTGAAGGCCATGATGCTGCAGATGGCCAAGTCACACGAGATCATGATGCAGCAGATGCAGAAGAGTGAGCAAGCCAAGGATGCGGCAATTAAAATGCTCGAGAATCAGGTGGCGCAGCTCGCCGCTTCACAGGCTTCACGTCAGCAGGGTACCCTCCCCTCCCAAGGTAATCCTCCTAACCCTTCTCACGATACTGCATGTGCTATTACTCTGCGTAGTGGTACAGTTTACGATGCCCCGAAGCATCCGGAAGAGGAGGACAAGAATGGTGAACACACTGCTAGGCCGTGAACCGAGGTTTCGCACCGCGACAAAGAACCCGTGGATGATGTCAAGCATGACAAGGCGCCGGAGATTCAAATCAGGCTTCCTTTTCCGAGTCGTGTACGTCCAGCCACCGTGGACCCCAAGCTCGATCGGTTCTTTGAGATCCTCAAGACTCTGCAGGTAAATCTTCCCTTTATTGAATTGGTTAAGCAAATTCCTGCGTATGCCAAGTTTCTTAAGGAGGTCATCTCTAGGAAGCGTTCGATAGACGGGGTCGAGACTGTGTCCTTTGTGGGGGAGGGTAGTGCTTTATTGCAGGGTAGTTCACCCCCAAAGCTGAGTGACCCCGGGACTTTTTCCATCCCTTGTTCTATAGGGAAATACGTGGTCCAGAATGCCTTGTGTGACCTAGGGGCTAGTGTGAGTGTCATTCCCTACTCCATTTGTAAGAAATTGAACATGACTAAGTTAGGAGTTACCTCCATGACTTTACAAATGGCCGACCGTAGTGTCCAGCGACCCCTAGGCATTCTAGAAGATGTCCCGGTTAAGGTAGGGAAGTTTTATATCCCTGTTGACTTCGTGGTCCTGGACATCCCTGAAGACCCCCACATCCCGATCATTCTAGGGAGACCTTTTCTGCACACTGCTGGTGCAGTCATAGATGTTGGGAACAAGACCCTTACGTTCTCGGTGGGAGGTGAGCAGTTGACCTACACTAAGTCTAGTCTCCCCCGTGCCCCTATGCAGCCTGAGTCTTCTTTTGCTATTGACCTTGCCCCTCCGTCTCACTCTATTGGAGACTCTTCGGAGGTTGTTTCTTCTGTTGTTTCTTGTGCAGGTCTTACGCAGGGTGGCTGTCATCCTGGTTTGGGGGAACGGAAGCTCACCAAGGCGGATGTCTATGATCCGGGTGATGGAGGTGGAGTCCCACGGTTTGCGGTGCGTGGCGCACGGAGCTGCTATGGAAAGCCTTTTCGCGATGGCTTACCATGCGTGATGGATTATGCTGCTCTTCCTCGTGGAGATCGAGTTCTTTGGCGAACGGATGCTGTTTCGCCAAGTGAAGCTGCTGCAAGTGGCCAACGTCCTTGGCCAAATTTGACTTGATGATGCGTTTTGACGACGGTCGTGCGGGACCATTATAAACCAGCGCTTTCCGGGAGGCAACCCGATGATTTTGTAATTTGTTGTACTCTGTTTTGGTTTTGGTTTGTTTTTGACTATGACATTTTAGACTTTTGTTGAGCGCGTGAGGATGAGGGATTTATAGTTGATTTAGCATGCAGGTACTTGAGGACTCTGCGTCCTTGGTATTTTTGAGACAGGCCTCACTGACGGCCTTGGCCGGACCCTGCTGATTCGGCCTACTTTTTCTCGCGTGCTATTCCGAAGCACTTTATAGCTGGACTGAAATGGATGCATATTCGTGGATCATAAGCCGCACTCCATGCTTCGCTTTGGTTTGGGGGAGCTCCAACTTGATAATGTGAGCTTTCTTTACTCCTTTTTCCCTCGTTTCCTCGCTTTACTTTTCCTACCCCCGTCTATTGTTGTCCCTTCATGCTGCTTGTGGTTGTGCTGTTTTCCACATTGAGGGCAATGTGTGATTCTGGTTTGGGGGAGGAAAGCACTTTCGCGCTTTTTGCTTTGCATTTTCCATTTTGTGTGCTTATTTTAATTTTGTGTGCTTATTTTAAAAATTTTTGCATTTCCAAACCTTTTTCGCTTTGAATTGTCAAGTTTGGAGAATTGATTAGTGTGCTGTTTTGATCTTTAGTATCTCCAAGTCGACTTTCTATCGTCGTAGCTTGCACTATATGTTTGTTTCCTGTTCATAGATTGCGAGTCTCAAACACTAGCCCACTTGTATTCGCTTAAATCTTATCGCTTTTCGTTTCTTTTACTTTCGATATTGGTATTCTTGCGAGGCAATTGGTTTGTGGAAAGTTTGGAATGTTGGAATGTGGTTTGTTTGGACCGATCATTTAATGATGGAGCAATGCTTCGATGCTTTCGGAGGGTACTCATTGATTTGAGTAACCACAGTGGCCATGAAATTGGTTGCGACCGAGAGTATGAGCAATGATGTAACCCTTAAGGAAATATGTGTACCCGAGCTCGATTTTTACCGAGTGAACGTCAAGCTAAACGGTATAACATACGAGGGATGCTCCACATTGCGCGAAAAAAAGAGAAAAGAAAAGAGAGAAAAAATGGTATGATGTGGTAAGAATGGTATGATGGAAAGTGGTATGCTCGGTTGGCCTTGCTCGAATCCAATTGTCGTTAGTTTAATTTTTGCGAAAGCGTTAGAGGCTAGCATTATAATGTGTTGTGAATGGTTGAGACTTGTGCTCTATTTTCGGTGAAATAGACTATGGTTCGTATGGTTATGTGCATAGGTCGTCCACTTCGAGATGCTAACGTGATTAACTAGCTATGCTTTGATTTTCTCCGACGCTGTTTGCTTGAGGACAAGCAAAGGTTTGGTTTGGGGGAGTTTGATACATGTCATTTATATTGCATTTATGCCCCCGTTATAGTTGCATTTAGCTCGCACTTACTCGATTTCACTAGTATTTTAGTAGCTATTTGCTTTATATTGCGATATTGTCGTTCCTCGTGTGTATTTTGCAGGTTTTGGCGGTCCTGAGCTAAAACCTGAGTCATTTGGAGCGTTTACAAGTATCGAGAAGTCAAGTCGAGGCTCGAGAGTTGATTCGGAGTCAATACAAGGATTTGTGAAGTTAAACCTATAGGTTCAGAGCAAACCTATAGGTTCCGGATACAAGACCAAGGCTTAAACTTGCTGGAAATCCACTGGAGCCCTTAGAACCGCTCGGTTTGGGGTCAAACCGATCGGTTCCCACCCTGAACCGATCGGTTCAGACCCGAACCGCTCGGTTCACCTGCATTATTCTCCGGATTTTCGAAGGCCTATAAATATAACCCGAAGTTAGGGTTTAGACTGATCTTTTCATTCTAGTTTTCTGCTTTAGAATAGACTTTAGTTTTCTCTCATTTAAAACTCTCAAACTCTTAGTTTAGCTTTAATTACTTGCAAGATTCGATCTTTTGCATTGCAATCTCCGATTATTCCAGGTTTAATTCATTTGTTCTTGTTCTATTTCGTCATGTCTTTATTTATCAATTGCTTTGTTCTTATTCCCTCAATGTCTAGCTAATTTCTCAATTAGGGTTAGGGTGATGGTGAATTGACTCAGGAACATGTTATAATTGCTTTCATTGATTGAATTTGTGCAAGTCGATTTCTTCCTACGCGTTTCATTATCAATTGAATTTAGGGACGCCTTTATTGAATTGAATTTAGGTTGTTTCAGTTTAAGATCGAAAGCCGAATTGAAACTAGACTCACGCGTATTCGATAAGTTGAATTTAGTACGTAGCGAGAGCCCGCTAAATTTGCTTAAGGTTGAATTTGACTCGAGAGAGCGTTTTCCAAAACCTAATCACTTGCATGATTTCAATTGATTGATAATCCCTTTTGAGTTAGTTCTTGAATCGATGTCACATGAACCTAATGCCCTAATCTCCCTCTTATTCATATTCTACTCATTTCACTCTTTGTTCTTAGTTTAATCCTTGAAAACACCGACTTTTCATACCTTGAGATTGGCCTACCTTAGCTTAGCAACCCATTGACTTCATCTGTCTCTCTGTGGATCTCGACCCTACTGCCACTAACTATCAGTTAGTTGACCTTAGGTTATTTTGATTGAGGAGACGCGACTTTACCCTCATCAATTTTACAATAAAATCTTACTCAAACTGGGGGCTATAATCAAAAACCTGCTTCAACAGAGTTTGAATAATGATTTTACAATAAAATCTAATTCAAACTGGGGGCTATATACTACATAATACTCATGCTGTACAAAGAGGAAGGTTAATACCTTTTTCACGCGCGGATCCCAACTCTCAAGGCCCGTGACGGTGACCACTTTATTGCACAAGGCTGCAGCACGATCGAATGAGAGCAGCCCTCGTGAACAACCAGCAGGTCCTCAACGAACGGAGGAGGCTGGAACTCAAGATCAGGATCACGTCGCTACAAAACAAAAATAGGGTAAATTTTTGCTTCCTAAAACCAAAACACATACAAGCAAAAGGGATAAACAAGCATACCTCGATCACAGCGTCAGCAAGGGCATGCTGTGCCCAAGTCACGTAATCCTCATCCCGCCGCAGAAGCGAGCCTGACTCACCTCGTGATACACGCCATGACGCCATTAGCGTCCTCGTCTCCACAAACAAAACCGAGGGCGGAGGAGCAGTACGATGAAGCCGCCGCGACGTCTGCTCACAAGAGACAGACGCCACCCAGTGCCAAGATGAGCCGTGATCGAGTCTCGATGTACAGCCGCCGTCCGTCAAGGGGACCAAAGCGGGCTGCAATCGACTCGAGGACGCCAGAAACTTCCTCCAGGGTCGCGAACAAACTACAAAGCAAAACCAAATTATAAACCACAAAAACAAACACAAACCGAAAACCAAGCTACAAAAGACCAAAGTACAAATCACAATCACCCTTACCTTATCCATCGTCAGCCCGTTGAAGCGCACACGAGCCGCGTCATAGTTCAGGCCAATACCCCTCCGATCCACGTCGTGATACGCATGGAAAGCGGGCATGTAGCCGCCACCTGAACGTGTCCTAAGGTAGAAGGGAAGTGAGCGTAGCACCAAGCCTGGCAAGCAAACACAACACACGCTATAAAAGAAAAGGTAGACGAGACAACAAGATGTCTTTGCGAAATCAAGCCTTACCTCCATCAAGACCAGACCCTGGCGGCGACACATCCGACTTCGTCGATCCGGCCATGCGCCGTGATCCCTCAAGTAATCGGATCAACCCCAAAAGCCGGAGTGACCCGGTCAAACTCACCTACGCTGCGTGACATATCCGACAAATACCATCAAGACACCCGCCGACGCCGCTTCCCCTTGTCGCCAAAGTGGGTGGTCAGCCGAAACCACCACAACCACAAATGCCTCTCGCTTCGGGCCGCCGAGTAGACCCCTTCTTCTTCCTCTTCCCCTCGAAGAAGTCCGCAAACCATATAGTACGAGGCTGGAACGTGTGCTCCTCGTCCACCCCGCACTTGACCCCGTCGCCAATCAGGCGCACGACTCGTGGGCTATCGATAGGAGGTCGCTCACGCCCCCAGTCAAGTACGCGCTCACCATGAGGCAACCCCGTGACAACTGCCTACGAGGAAGGAGTCACGCCAACCTCGTAACCAGGCTTGTGGAAGGTGTTGGTCGTATCCCAAAACCTATCCAACAACGCCCGGAAAGTCTGATGGCGCGCGAGTTCACCCGCTTGCCGCACCTCCCTCCACTGCACCAGGGGACCAAAAGCTGTCCCAAGCACTATGTCCCGCTCCTCCTGAGTGAGCCTACCCTCAAAGACGTCAAACACCGTCCGAAACCCAGAGAAGGTCCTCATCGAGCCTAACGGAAAGCCGACCTTCACCCGGATCGACAAGTGCTCCAAGGGACTCCAAACCAGAGTCACGCCGTCCCAGTCCAGGGCCACCTGCGACCACAAACGCGGACCATGAGGGTAGTCAGGCCTCGCGCCCAGCTCGTCGACCATCCCCATGAAAACCTCCGTTGCGGCCTCAAGAGCTGCCGCACTTGCATCCTGGGCATGACCCTCGGCCTCTGCCTCAGCCTCCGCATGGCCCCCAGCCTCAACCTCATCCTGAACCTGCTCCTGAGCCTGGCCCTGAACCCGATCCCCGGCCACAAAGCGGCGGCGATGAAGAATAAAGAAGAACTGGCGGCGTCGGCGGCGGCTGGCGGCGGCTGAGCGGCAGCGGCGCAGCAGCCTCAAGAATCTCAACTCGGCGGTGGCCTCTGCCGCAGTCTCGTCAAGGTCCTCCTCCTCGTCACTCAAAGACCCCTCCGACTCAGAGGATCCTCGTGAACGGCTCCGGACCCGAGCACGACCACGCCTCGCGTGACCTCCACAGGTCTCCCCTGCTCCAACCTCCTCAAAACACCGGCGACCTCGGCCGTCCCGGCCACCACCCTCGGCGAAGACGAGCTCGACGCCGCGTGGCTCATCTGCCGCCTCACCGTGGCCTCATCCACCTTGCGCTTCTTCCGGGTTCCTCCGACCACGACCACGCCTAACCTGGCCTCCTCCAGAACCGCAGCGCCTCAAGCAACGCCGCGGCCACGCCCTGCGAAGCCCTGCCGCACCGCGACCTGCCTCGGCCCTCCCGGCCACAGCGTCCCTCCAAAGACCGCTACGACCACGTCCTGCGAGGACCTCGCAGCCTACGCCCGACCTCCACCACGGCCTCCCGGGAACCTTAGACGTCTCCACAAGCCGCCACGCCCACGCCGCAAAGACTCGAGACGACACCGAGCCCGACTCCTACCACCAACAGAGACCTCGACGACCCAAAGAAGCTCCACTACCGCTAACATCACCGTAAGACCGCGTCCCGCCAACGACGGTCTCTCACGCACCACATTAGCCGAAAAGCGGCGACTTCGGAAGAACGCCATGACCCGCAAAGACTAACGGACGGCCACGACCACCAGGAACAAAGACCATGTCCAAAGCCACTCGCGAAGGCCCGGACAAAGCAGCGACAAAGACCGACACCACTAGCGTAAAAGGCGGGAGACTCCACAAAGGCGCTTCTTAAACTCACCTGGCGTCGTAGAAGCTCCAGGTGTCCGAGGAAAAGCTCTCGCAAGTCCGACCGAGACGGACCATCTGAACCTCCAAGGCGGCGCATACCCGGCAGGAGTATGCTCGTCCTCGAATCAGTAAAGTCAACGCCGCCAAAACCCGATCCATATCACCGAAGTAGGTATCAAGGCCTAGGATCACCGCACAAGATTCAAGGGCACGCCGCATTTACTCAATGAACAAAGAGTCACTCAAGAAAGGTATAAACAAAAACAACGGAAGCAAGCGGCCAAGGCCTACATTATCTACAGATAAGGCCAAACGGAGCGAATACGTAAAATCAAATTCCACGAGACGATATCGACATATACGCCCTACTCGATCAAGTCAAGAGCAAGCACGCCGCAAAAAGCAGAGAATTGGCCAAAACAAACAGAAGCGTGCCTTTAACCCAAAAATAGCAGAAGAGGGAAGAACGCTACAGGAAGCCAGAAACCCATATTTGCTGACACAGACCCAACCCATAAATCACAATAAGCTTATGCAAAAGATTCCGATATTTCAATATGTGGAGCTTAGCTCCTAGGTTTGGTGAGGTTGTGCAGGCTGGTTGGAACTTGGTTGTAGAAGGGACTCCTATGTTTCGAGTGGTAACGAAATTAAGAGATTTGAAGCAACGGTTGAAAGGTCTCAACAAAGAAGTATTTTCCAATATTGAAGGTTCAGCTGAGGTGGCTCAGAAAGCCTTAGCTGATCTTCAAAGTGAATTGCAACTCTCACCCTCTAATACTACTCTTCAGGAGCTGGAAAAGCAGCTTCGCATGACAGCTGGTTTATTGTTGAAGGCCAAGGATTCGTTTTTGAGACAGAAAGCGAAAGTGACGTGGGCTGAAAAAGGGGATTGTAACTCTGCTTTCTTTCATAGTCAAATTAAGGCAAGACGTGTGCAGAATAGAGTTCTCTCTATTTTGGACGTTAATGGTGAGCTGCAAGAGACGCCTTCTGGTGTTCAAGCAGCTTTCATTGGGTACTTTAAAAGCATTTTGGGATGCCGCAAGCAGGTTAAATCTGTTCATCGGGGCACTGTGCGTTTGGGACCTCTGGTTAGACAGGAGGACTGGATCAGGTTAACTGCTGTCCCTTCCAAAGCTGAAATTAAAGCGGCGATGTTTGACATTCAGGACGATAAGGCCCCTGGACCAGATGGGTATACGAGCAAGTTTTTTAAGGATGCCTGGACTCATGTTGGGGATGAAATTTGTCTGGCTATTCAGGATTTTTTCACCAAAGGGAAGCTCTTGAAACAACTAAATGCTACAGCTCTCACTCTTATCCCAAAGGTGTCTAGCCCTAAGTCTGTATCGGAGTTCAGACCGATTGCTTGTTGTAATGCTAGTTCTAAGTGTATATCTAAATTGCTCTGCACTAGGGTTGGGCTGGTATTACCTGAGATTATCAGTCCAAACCAGAGTGCTTTTGTGAAGGGTCGACAGATAGTTGAAAATGTTTTGATTTGCCAAGACCTTGTTAAGTTATACACAAGGAAACGCTGCTCTCCTCGGTGTCTACTCAAGATTGATCTTAGGAAAGCCTACGATTCTGTTGAATGGAACTTGGTTGAGGAGATGTTGGTTGCTCTGAACTTCCCTGCTCATCTGATAATGTTGATTATGAGTATGGTTAGGAGTCCCTGGTACTCCATGTGTGTTAACGGTGATAATTTTGGTTTCTTTAAAGGAGAAAGGGGTTTAAGACAAGGAGACCCATTATCTCCACTACTCTTTACTATCTGTATGGAGTACTTATCCAGAATACTGCTGGTGGTTTCAAGGAAGAAGGATTTTCGATATCACCCTCTTTGTGGGTGTAACACCCGGTGTTGTCCGAGGTTATTCGGGCCGGGTTCCCCGTTGAAGTGGTCCATGTGATGAGCTCAAGTGACCTAGTGCTTAAAAAAATTGTAAGTACTACTCATATCAACAAGATGCATCTTCTTTTCTGGTGGCTCATCTTAACAACTCTTCAGTTAAGCGTGCTTGCTGGAGAGTAGTCTTAGGATGGGTGACCTCCTGGGAAGTTCTCAGGATGCGCACGAGTGAGGACAAAGTGCGCTGGAAAGGGCCCGTGTTGGTCTGTGGGCGATGTACGCAGCCTGGCGAGCTACCGTGAATGACATTTCGGCCTTTAGTTGGGGCCGGGGTGTTACAAATGGTATCAGAGCAACCCGGCGACCGTGTGGTCGAATCCTGTGTCTTGTTGGCCAGGTACGCACCTAGCTGGGGAGGATTCTGGAATGCTATATTGTAAGTAGCTACCAGGCGCAACGAGGACGTTGCGTTCTTCAAGTGGGGGTGTGTAACACCCGGTGTTGTCCGAGGTTATTCGGGCCGGGTTCCCCGTTGAAGTGGTCCATGTGATGAGCTCAAGTGACCTAGTGCTTAAAAGGATTGTAAGTACTACTCATATCAACAAGATGCATCTTCTTTTCTGGTGGCTCATCTTAACAACTCTTCAGTTAAGCGTGCTTGCTGGAGAGTAGTCTTAGGATGGGTGACCTCCTGGGAAGTTCTCAGGATGCGCACGAGTGAGGACAAAGTGCGCTGGAAAGGGCCCGTGTTGGTCTGTGGGCGATGTACGCAGCCTGGCGAGCTACCGTGAATGACATTTCGGCCTTTAGTTGGGGCCGGGGTGTTACAGTGGGAGAGTTGGTCTTACGCATTTGTGCTTTGCCGATGATCTATTGCTCTTCTCTAGAGGTGATGATTCCTCTGTTATGCTGTTACTTCGCGGCTTCAAAGCATTCTCTTCAGCCTCGGGTTTGGTGATGAACTCTTCAAAATCTAGCCTATATTGCAATGGTGTTCAAGACCAAGTTCTGTCAAGAATTCTGAGATTCTCTGGGTTCACTAAAGGGGAGTTGCCATTTAAATATCTTGGTGTCCCAATCAGTTCTAAGCGGCTCACTGTCCGGGAATGCTACATACTCAGTGAACGGATCTGTGCAAGGATAAGAAGTTGGGGTTCTCGAAAGCTTTCATATGCAGGTAGGCTCGTGTTGGTGAAGGCTGTTCTAAATACGCTTCATACGTATTGGGCTTCTCTTTTTTTATTACCTGTCACTGTTATGCGAAGGGTGATGGCTCTATGTCGGAATTACCTTTGGGAAGGCTGTGAGGATTATAACCGTACTCCCCCAATTGCTTGGGAAACGGTTTGTTTGCCGAAAACAGAGGGTGGTCTAGGTGTCACACACTGTTTAAAGTGGAATGTTGCAGCTCTAGGCAAGTATGTTTGGTGGATTGCAAACAAGAAAGATCACCTGTGGGTAAAATGGGTGAATCATGTGTATTTGAAGGGTGTGAATTGGAATGAGTATGCCCCTTCCACTTCTGTTAGTTGGGCTTGGAAACAAATATGTAAGGTTCGGGATGTTTTAAAAGCGGGCTATAACGGAAATCAGTGGTATGATAAAGGAGGAACCTACACTGTCAAGAGTGGTTATCAGTGGTTGATTGGTCCTCATCCTAAAGTGAATTGGGCTCACAGTGTTTGGAATAGATTTAACTTGCCTAAATGGTCATTCATTGGGTGGCTAATGCGACATCAGCGACTTCAGACTTTGGATAGGCTGCTTCGGTTTGGCATTGTGACTGATGGCTCTTGCTACTTATGTGGGGCTGATAAAGAGTCGGCTGCTCATCTGTTCTTTGCGTGTCATTATAGTGATTTGTGTTTGCGAGGTCTGGAACTGTGGCTGGACATCAGGCTCTGTGGAGATGGGTGGAGGAAGACTAGCAGAGCGGCTCGAACCAGGTTCCAAGGACTGGTCAGTGCAGCGGCTGTTAATGGTCTGATTTACATGATTTGGTTTCAACGTAACTGTTGTCGGATAGATGCTTTGATTTTGAGACCTGTGGTGATACTACGACTGATTAAGGAATCGCTTCTAATGAGGTTAGATGCTTTGGAGCTTCGTACTTTGTCTAGTAAGGATGTCGCTTGGCTGGGTCGACTTAGGGGTGTAATGTAATGTGGCTCCTTCCCCTCTTGTAATACTTGATGTAGTATCGTCAAATCTGCTTGTATTTTGGTGCTTTTAATGAATACAACTTACCTTTTACCAAAAAAAAAAAATTTCATGCGAAAACGATGTCCCGAACACCTCGACTGAATAGCTTTTACAAAACACCTCCAAACTACAAAAACGGCCTTTCCTTGACCATAACTCAACCCAAAAAGCCCCCACTTCTCACAAAACAACCCCCTAGCCAACACAGACGACATACATTACCATACATTCCATTAACGGGGCACGAAAAGCGAGGAAAAGCGAATTTTGGAAACCTAGCCTAAACTACAAAAAACGCTCCAAAACACCTCCAAACAACACATTTCCTACAAAACAAGACCAAAAGTGTACCATACTAGCCATGAAAACACAATACAGAGAATTCGGGCAAGTTTCGGAACCGAAAAATTTCGACCAAAATCGGCCCCTACACCAAAACGCACGAAAATGACGTTTTTTCGAGCCGTTCTCCGCATACAAGCCACCCAAACCTTCACACTAGCACACTACAACATTTTCAAAATAACCAAGCCACTCGGGATCGCCTTACGCTACAAAAACAGAGCACAAGCCCCGATTTTACCCCCTTCTACACGGTTTTTACCCAAACGAACCGCTTTTCGCGACCATTTCAACAAACCGAACTCACCAACACGATATACTACTAATGGGTAAGCTACACTGAAGTTTTGAGCCATTTTCGAGACGTTTTCAAAAATGACCAAAAATGCCCTTACACTACAAAACGCACGAAAATCGAGACCACGAGCCGGGTTTTCACACAACGACAGCAAGGCAAGCACTATACTAGCCATGGCGAACGTTTTCAAGCCAAGACGAGAGCTAAACTCGAATCAAACCAACAAAAATCGACCAAAACCCTAGAAAACGGTTTTTCAAGTTAAAACCGACTCAAACAAGCTTCAAAACGCGAAAAACCAAGTGAGTTGAGTACGTACCTTGGTCCATGACGAATTGTAGGAGTCGGAAAATCGAAATTTGGTCTAGAAAATCGCCGGATTGAATTTTGGGTGTTTTCGATTTAGTTTTTATTTTTGAAACGAAATAAACCCTCCTCCTTTCTCTTCCCCGACTTTTATACAGATTCACAAAACAAAAACAAAATCGCCAGTTTACTGGCGATTTTATTTTTGTTTCATGGGTGATAGGATTTAGTCGCGTCTCCTAATCAAAAGTAATCCGAACGAACTCTAATGGGTAGTAAGGGTAAGTCGGGTATCGTAATCCACAGGGAGATGGTCGCTTAAGTTGGTTATTCTTAGTGATTCTAGTCTCGGTTCGAGTGTTGAGGTTACTAAAAGCTAAAGCGGGAAGAAAGGGGTTTGAACTTAGGGAAAAAAAGGTCCAGGGAATCGGGGATAGCAAGGGCAAAGCAAGGTCAAGGAATGGTGACAGAAATGAGTCGGGAATCGCATGTGCTAAGGATCAGGCTCGGCCTCTCGGCTCTAAGCGTCCTCTAGGTCTCAAGTGCGGGCTCTCGCAACTTACAAATGAGGGTCCTAATGGTTAGTCTCGTGCCCTACCTTAAACTAGGCTTTCGGTCTTAAGTTTAAGGGTGACAAACACTCACAAACCCTTGGCCAAAGGATCAACAAGCGCATACAAAACGAGATAACCAAAACACAAGCAAAACCCCCATCAAAACATCACCAAACACAACCAAGACTACTCACCCATGATCACCCTTCACCCCTAGAAGAGGAACTACTCACACATGATAAATTTAACAACAAAAGCAAGAACAAAAGAGAAAAACATAATCAAGAACGATAAATATTGAAATGATAAACAAAAGAGAAGAGAAGAATATAATACCAAATCAGAATTTGCAAGAGTAATCAAAGAACAAAGACAACAAAACCAAATAGATGATCGAAACCAAAGCAATCCGAGTCGGGAATTCAAAATACAAGAAGGAAAAATGATCAAACCCTAAATTTTTGATAGAAAGTACTTTGAAGTGTTCCTCGAATGCTCAGAAAAAATTAGACGAAAATATAATGTAGAAGGCCTTCAAATTGACGAAGTAAATAAAGCACACGAGGAGTCGGACCCCGTCCCTGGGCTCCGGGACAGTGGTCCCGACCGGGACAACCTCACCCCGAACGGGATGACCTCCATCCCGTTGTGTTCAGGCTGCAACTTGTTTTGGACCTTTTTTGTACTTAGTTTCTTTTGCATTTGTTTTACTTCTTTGTCGTCCCAAGGCCTAGGGACGAGGCCTATGAGTAGGGACGAGGTCTCGGATGATAATGTGAGTTTGAAATCCCATCCCATGGTCCCGGGACACCTTCATTGGTTGAAACGAGGCTCGTACGCAAGCGAAACGCGACGAAACCAACTCGAATCAACTCCAAACTTCACGAAACTTTACGAAACTCCACGAAACCTCTCGACAAGCATCCTAAACTCCAAATATGCGCTTGTACCTGCAAAATGGACACAAAAACGCAGCAGTGCCAAATCGGAGAGAAATAGGAGCTGAAACGCAATTAAAAGCACAAGAATCGCGAAGAAACGCAAACGACAGGGGGCTATATATACGTGAATATATGACACATCAATGGGTTTCTGTTTGGTTTTGAGCCATTTCCTCGGCCCAATACACCTTTCAACCCATTTTAAACACGATTTCAACCCAACCAACAAAAACACGTAACCTCCTCACGAGACGTTCATAAAAACCTAGCCCTTTTTATGAGAACCACAAAAAACACGTAGCCTCCTCACGAGACGTTCATAAAAACCTAACTTTTTATGAGAAAAACGCGTAGCCTCCTCACGAGACGTTCATAAAAACCTAACTTTTTATGAGAAAAACGCGTAGCCTCCTTAAGAGACGTTCATAAAAACCTAGCCCTTTTTATGAGAACCACAAAAAACACGTAGCGTCCTTACGAGACGTTAAAATACAAAAACGCGTAGCCTCCTTAAGAGACGTTCATAAAAACCTAGCCCTTTTTATGAGAAAAACACGTAGCCTCCTTACGAGACGTTAAAATACAAAAACGCGTAGCCTCCTTAAGAGACGTTCATAAAAACCTAGCCCGTTTTATGAGAAATCAAAAACACGTAGCCTCCTTACGAGACGTTAAAATACAAAAACGCGTAGCCTCCTTAAGAGACGTTCATAAAAACCTAGCCCTTTTTATGAGAACCTTAAAAAACACGTAGCGTCCTTACGAGACGTTAAAATACAAAAACGCGTAGCCTCCTTAAGAGACGTTCATAAAAACCTAGCCCTTTTTATGAGAAAAACACGTAGCCTCCTTACGAGATGTTAAAATACAAAAACGCGTAGCCTCCTTAAGAGACGTTCATAAAAACCTAGCCCTTTTTATGAGAAATCAAAAACACGTAGCCTCCTTACGAGACGTTAAAATACAAAAACGCGTAGCCTCCTTAAGAGACGTTCATAAAAACCTAACCCTTTTTATGAGAAATACAAAAACACGTAACCTCCTCACGAGACGTTAAAATACAAAAACACGTAACCTCCTCACGAGACGTTAAAATACAAAAACACGTAACCTCCTCACGAGACGTTCATAAAAACCTAACCTTTTTTTTATGAGAAATACAAGAACACGTAACCTCCTCACGAGACGTTCATAAAAACCTAACCCTTTTTATCAGAAGAACACGTAGCCTCCTTACGAGGCGTTCACAAAAATCTAAACCACTCTTATAAACCAAACCCCAAAACGCGTAACCTCTTCTACGAGACGTCCAGCAAGGAAAGCACAGCCAGGAGCGCAAGCCAGAAGTGCAAGCAAAGCACAGCCACCAACAAGAAGCCGTAAGCGCAAAGCAAAGGAGCGCAAGCCGTGGTTAAGCAAAGCAAAGCGAGCGCCGGCGCAAGCAAAGCACCCACCAAGTAAGCCGCAAGCAAAGCAAAGGAGCGCAAGCCGGCGCAAGCAAAGCAAAGGAGCGCAAGCCGGCAAGCAAAGCAAGGAGCACAAACTAAACACAAGCAATGCGCCAGCAGGGAGTACTCGCGCCACATGCAGGCTGGCATGCCCTTACACATGTAGGACCGTCATGTCCTTAAAAACATGTCGTCCCTCCTCGCATTTCGACGCTAAGTCCTCGTCTCTCCCATAAGACACATGCTTAGCGCCGCCAGGTAGTATCGAGACTATAATGGTCCGGATACTATCTTTAAGTTTGACTAACGCTTTGTCCAAGCTCAGTCAAACTGGGGGCTCTGTAGATACCCGTATCCGCACCCCCCAAAAACAAACCCGATGATGAAAAGGACTTTCATGCATGCTTTTAAAAGAGTCGAAACGGTACAAAAGTGTCTAAAACGTATTAGTCATTTTTAGCGTATTAATTTGGATTTGCATAATCATGAAAATGAATGTCAATTTTTAGTCATCATGAGCGTAACACGAGCACAATATAGGAACGTCTTATTAAGCCAAGCCACAAAAACAGCCCAACTAGCTACAAAACGGCCCAAACTTACAAAAACGACCCAAAAACGCACACTAACACAACACTCAAAACGGGCCAAAGTGCGTCCCGTGTCACATTTTCACAAAACAAAACTCTACGATACCATAAAATAATATAACCTAATATTATTTTATTTCGAGCCAAAACTGAAAAACACGACAAAAACCGAAACACGAAAACCGAAATTCGGACCAAAACTGAACAAAGACTTAACCCCTAAGTAAACAACAAAACATAATCATTACTTAATCAAACATCCAAAAACCAAATGGCGGCATAAACAACCCACCAAAACAAAAAAGAAATCGCCTGTTGACAGGCGATTAAGTTTCTAATCGCCTGTTAACAGGCGATTATAAACTTCTCCCATACAGCCGCCTTTTTGATTTTTCTTACAAAATCCAACCCAAACAAAATATAAAACGCCTGTTCACAGGCGATTTATATTTTGTTCACCCTAAAACCAGCCAACCTCTATAAATACCAACCCACTTCATTCATTTTCAACATCGGTTTTTTAACACTTATACACTATTCACGAAATCCACTCAAAAATACCGTCTTTACATTTTCGAAAGGTAAACATTTTACCTACGGGCTGGACGTTTGAGACTCGGATAATGGGGTTACATTAACCCCAAACCCGATATTGGCACTACCGAAGCCGTATTCGTAATACGGTTGTAGCAATTCGGATTCATAATCCGTCTAAACCCCGCCAATATCGCATAAATAAACGACTCATTATCACTAAAGCAAACCGACGTCACTTTTATAATTATGCAAGTCCTCATTCATGCATTAAATAACGACTAGAATCACGGATCCAACACTAAATTGTACCGTTTCATAGAGTCTCTTAGCATGTCAAAACTGAGGGTTTTTCTGTACAAATTCTAATACGAGGTTGGAAAATAACGTCTATAGTAATAATTTAGTCAATAAATTATTATTTAACGTACATTTCCTCTAGCAATATGTCATTATTTTGACAATTTACATTATTTATGCATTTTAATCGAGTCATACTTATTCGCACTTGTACGTAGCGTGACTTTTAGCCCAAA
The DNA here is from genome assembly GCA_023091065.1 of Dianthus caryophyllus. Taxonomy (NCBI): domain Eukaryota; kingdom Viridiplantae; phylum Streptophyta; class Magnoliopsida; order Caryophyllales; family Caryophyllaceae; genus Dianthus; species Dianthus caryophyllus. The sequence goes on along the minus strand of CM041519.1, from coordinate 24,890,873 downwards.
TATCGAAATTAAGCAAATGTTTTCAAATTAGTAGAGACTACTTTTTACGTAGGCTTTTTGATTGCTGTTTTCAAAATACACTTTGTCAAAACTTTCGAAAAGTAACCTCACTCCGAACCCCTTCTCTGGTTTCAAACCTCAGATAGATAGGTATCGACGCACCTTGACTAAGAAATAAACAAGGACCAGAGAAGGGGTTCGGAGTGAGGTTACTTTTCGAAAGTTTTGACAATGTGTATTTTGAAAACAGCAATCAAAAAGCCTACGTAAAAAGTAGTCTCTACTAATTTGAAAACATTTGCTTAATTTCGATATTTGGGCGAAAAGTCACGCTACGTACAAGTGCGAATAAGTATGACTCGATTAAACAGCAATCAATTTCCGTTTCAAACTCGCGAATGATGAAGCTGCCTATCAAAAAGCCAGAGAAGGGATTCGGAGTGAGGTTACTTTTTGAAAGTTTCGACAAAAATGTGTTTTGAAAACTGAAATCAAAAAGCCTACATAAAAGTATTCTCTACTAGTTTGAAAACATTTATTTAATTTCGATATTTGGGCTAAAATGACGCTACGTACAAGTGCGAATATATGTGACTCGATAAAAATGCATAAATAATGTAAATCGTCAAAATAATGACTTTACTATAGGAAATGTACGTTAAATAATAATTTATTGACTAATTTATTACCATAAACGTTATTTTCCGACCTCGTATTTGACTCTTTAAGAATTTGTGAAAACCCTCAGTTTTGACATGCTAAAAGACTCTATGAAACGGTACAATTTAGTGTTGGATCCGTGATTCTAGTCGTTATTTAATGCATGAATCACTACTACAAATTTGAGCAAAAACAACGGAGCAAAAACAACACAAATTAGCCTTGCCGTTGTTTATAATATTATAAACAACGACAAAAAAATTTCCGTTGCTTAATCTATAGGCGCCAAATGTAACTCATAACTAAAAACAACGAAAAAACAATTATAAACAACGGGAAACTATAAAAAACGGTTAATAAATAAAATGTGTTGTTTTTAGTTAGACTTTAAATAACGGTTTCGTAATTAAAAAAGCGTTATATTTATTTAAAATTAAAAAAAACGGTTATTTGTTAAAAACCGTTGTTTTTGTTTATTATAAAAAACGGTTTTTATACTAAAAACAGTTTTATTTGATGCTAATAATAAAAAACGGTTGTTAAAAACCAAAAAAAAGAAATAATTCAATACTAATTCGTTTTAAATAACTATTCTCATAATATTCTTTAATTCTTTGTTTTTAAAATCACTATATTAGAAATTACTATATTTAAAATATTTTTAAAGGTTTTGTAATTTTAAAATACTTTAAATATTCCTCTTTATATTGAAATGTATTTAATTAAAGTGTTATCGAATTAAAGAAAGTAGTTAAATTTATTAACAAGATTTTATATATAATATATATTTTTGAATACCTAATATTTTTGTTATTTATATATCAATAATGGTTTTAAATAACATTCTACAATATTTTGTATATATATAAACCTTATTATAAATTGTAGTTGTAATTATTGTATAATAATAACCTAAAAATATAACTAAATACCAAATAAAACGGTTTATTGAATATAATTATTACAAAACCGTTTTAAAAAATACCAAATAAAACGGTTTATTTTAAAAAACCGTTTTATTTGATTTTTTTTTTTTTTTAAAACTAATTCTAATTCTAATTCAAATACTAATTCTAATTAAATTTATAGTATATAAACTTGAGTATATAAACAATATATATATATTACATATTATTACTAATTAAGCTACAAGAAATATCAATTGAAATTCTTAAAAAATATCAAAAAAAACGGTTGTTATATATAAACCGTTTTAAATAGTCTAAACTATTTAAAACGGTTTATATATAATTACCGTTTTAAAAAAAAAATTAAAAACAACGGTTGTGCTTAAAAAACCGTTTTTTTTAAGTTAAATACAGATTAATTTTAAATTTTAAGTTCGCGCTGAGAGCGCGAACTTTTTTTTAATAGGAAGTTTAAACATTTATTTTCTTTACTCTCATACTCCATCTTATAAGTTTAAAAACCCGTGTTCATTCATTAAAAAAAAAAAATCATTCTCTAACTTAATTATTTTCGTTTTAATACAAGATATATTAATAATACAAATAAAAAAAAAAACTCAATAATTTTGTTTCATTCCTAAGTTCCTAAGTTCTTCTTTCAATACAAGATATATTGCATTGCTTATAAGAGGTTCGTTTTTTACACTTTTATAGCCTAATTTACGTTTTGTAGTTCATGTTGTTGATTAATTTGTTCGTTTTTGATGTTGTTATTGTCATTGTTGTTGTCGTCATTGATGTTGTTATTGCCAAACCCTAATTTACGTTTTTTTAGTGCCCATATTGTTGTAGTCGTCATTGTTGTTTTTGTTGATGTTATAGTCGTCATAGTTGCATGTTGTACGTTTTTGATGTTGTTGTTGATGTTGTAGTCGTCATTGTTGTTGTTTTTGATGTTGTTGTTGATTATGTTGTAGTCGTCATTGTTGTTGTTTTTGATGTTGTTGTTGATGTTGTAGTTGTCATTGTTGTTTAGGGTTTATGTTTTAAAAAATGAAGCTATATGTTGTCGTCATTGTTGTTTAGGGTTTATGATGTGTAATACGGAGTAATACGAAGCTATATGTACGTTGTTATTGTTGTGTATGTGAGGTAAATAAAGTATGTTTTTTAAAAAAACGGGTTGTTGTTGTTTTTGTTGTCATTGTATGTATATGTATGTAAATATGTATGTATGTAAATTAAAAATGGGATTCTTGTTGTTGTTGTTGTTGTTGTTTGGGTAAATATGTATGTATGTATGTAAATATGTATGTATGTAAATAAAGTATATATATGTATGTATGTAAATACGTATATGTATGTGTATGTGTATGTGTATGTGTAGTACGTATATATGTATGTATGTAAATATGTATGTTTGGTAATATAAAGTATATATATATGCAATGTTTGTAAATATGTATGTTTGGTAATATGTAAATATGTATGTTTGGTAATATGTAAATAAAGTATATATATGTATGTATGTAAATATGTATGTATGTATGTAAATATGTATGTTTGGTAATATGAAGGAGTAATACGGAGTAGTATACAATTTGTTGATGGACGATATTTAGTATTGGAGGTTTGTTTGCGTCGTAAAACATTAAAAGGGCCAAAACACCCTTTTAGAGGCATTTTTTTGAAAAATTATTCGGACGTCAATGCCCCATTGGGGCATGCCCATTGCGTAGATCTCGAAAAGTTAAGCAGTTTGAAAAAAAAATTTGCCCCAATCGGACACTTTGGCGCGAAGTTATGGCCGTTTGAAGTTTTGACAAACGATAACCTCCTACCAACTTTGACGGCCCATTCCTTGGTCACCACCAGTCGGAATACAAATCCGTTTTCACCTACAAAGAGATCCCGCTGCACTCTACCTTACTTAGGTGTTCAAAGGACGGTGGGTCCGTCGATGGCGTTGGTTCCGACGGCTTGAACTACGATGGTTAGATTAAACTTTCAAGTATCTATTTTATTATTACGCACTAAGATGTATTTTGATAATTTATATTGTATTTTGATAATTTATATAAATTGTATTTTGATAATTTATATAAATTGTATTTGGATAATTTATATGTAATTATAGCAATTTCGTAATTTTATTTTTTTTAAAAAAAAATTGAATTTTTTATAACGGTTTTTTTTAAAGAACCGTTTTTTTTAATAATTATTAAAAAAAATGGTTTTTTTAAAAAACCGTTTTTTTAATAATTATTTAAAACGGTTTTTTTAAAAAACCATTTTTTTTAATATTAAAAAAACGGTTTTTTGTTAAAAACCGTTTTTTTAATGTTTTTAAAAAACGGTTTTTTGTAAAAAAACCCTTTTTTTTAATCAAAAGCGCCAAATTTTTAGCTGACGATATTTTTGATATATAAAACGGCTTCGTATATTTTTTTTTGCGTTGTTTTTGATTATAAACAACGGCCATGGAAACAACGGTTGGATTTTTTATATAAAACGGGTTTCTTGCGTTTTTTTTGCTTAATTTTGTGCTAGTGAATGAGGACTTGCATAATTATAAAAGTGACGTCGGTTTGCTTTTTGTGACGATGAGTCGTTATTTATGCGATATTGGCGGGGTTTAGACGGATTATGAATCCGAATTGCTACAACCGTATTACGAATACGGCTTCGCTAATGCCAATATCGGGTTGGGGTTAATGTAACCCCTTTGTCTGAGTCTCAAAACGTCCCAGAGCGTAGGTAAAATGTTTACCTTTCGAAAGTGAAAAGACGGTATTTTTGAGTGGATTTTGTGAGTGTGTTAATGTGTTTTGTAAAACCGATTGTTTGAAATGAATGAAGGGGGTTGGTATTTATAGGAAATGGCTCGTTTTTGTGGGTGCACAAAATTAAATCGCCTGTGTACAGGCGTTTTAAATTTTGTTTGGGTTGGATTTTTTAAGAAAAATCAAAAAGGCGGCTGGTACAAAACAAAAACATAATCGCCTGTTGACAGGCGTTTAAATTTTTAATCGCCTGTCAACTGGCGATTTTATTTTTGTTTTGGTGGGCTGTTTTAAGCCGCCTTTGTTAAGTGACGTATTTAGGGGGTAATGATGGTGTTTTGTGATGTAATTAACTTATGGGTTAAGTCTTTTGTTTTCGTCCGAATTTCGGTTTTCGTGTTTCGGTTTTTGTCGTGTTTTTCGGTTTTGGCTCGAAATAAAATAATATTAGGTTATATTATTTCACGGTTTTGTAGAGTCTAGTTTTGTGAAAATGTGACACGGGACGCACTTTGGCCCGTTTTACGTGTTGCGTTAGTGTGCGTTTTGGGTCGTTTTTGTGATTTTGGGCCTTTTTGTAGCTGGTTGGGCTATTTTTTGTGGCTCGGCTTAATGGGACGTTCCTGTGTTGTGCTTACAATGACTAAGAGTGACATTCATTTTTATGATTATGCAAATCCAAATTAATACGCTAAAATTGACTAATACGTTTTAGACACTTTTGTACCGTTTCGACTCTTTTAAAAGCATGCATGGAAGTCCTTTTCATCATCGGGTTTGTTTTTTGGGGGGTACGGATACGGGTATCTACAGTATCTTTGTCTTTGTATATGTGAGTGAGCCCCCAGTTTGATCGAGTTATGAGTTATAGCGATGATCAAACTTGTGAGAGTCGTGTTTTTGTGTTACCCCCCTCGAGTTTGTCTTAATTTGAGTGAAGTTAAGGCAAAGTGGGGTTGACTGCTATTGTTTTTGAAATTTCCCCCCGAAGTTTGACTTAATTTGAGTGAAATTAAGGCAAAATGGAGAGAATGCGCTTTGTTTTTGAAATTTCCCCCTAAGTTTGACTTAATTTGAGTGAAATTAAGGCAAAATGGAGAAAAATGTGAAGTGTTTCTTGTGTTGTGTATCGCAGGTGGCTAAGGAGGCTCATAAGAAGTTATGGCGGATAGCCAACAGGTGGAGGATGGCTTGGGTGAAGCAGTCGGTTGTGTCGAGCCGGTGAGACGGCTCGGGTAGCGAGTTTGACGAGTATCGTCGTCGTCATCCGGAGTGAATTTGTGTAACATAGATTGTATGAACCTTTGTGTACATGTCGTAGCTTGAACTTGAACTTGTTTGTTGTTGGAACCTGATTGGTAAGCTTGTTTGAAAGACGAATGATTCCCGAGTGGGATGCATTGATGTTGATTTTAGATTGTGAAAATGTGTTTGCAAAAAGTTCATTTTAAATGCGAAATGAGCTTGCATGAATGTCGAAAATGTTATGTTTTGACTCGTGGTATGAATCGTGGTTGCTAAAGCGAAATGTAATGTTGCTGCGTGGGGAACAACAAAAGAATGTCGTAGCCCAACGTAGATTGTAGTGTTTAGGAAAGACTAAATTAGGAAAGTTGCGAGAAAACCCGCCCATTGAACCGCATAGCCTTATGCGGTTTAGGGGTCAAACAATAGGCTTATGCGGTTTGGGTGCAAACCGCATAGGGTTATGCGGTTTGGCGGCGTGGCTGGTAGCGCTGTGTTTCCATATTCCGTATTATGTTTTTGTATATAAGGAGGGGGGGCGCGTGCTATAATCTTCATTCACAATTACTTCTTTTCTTTTCTTTTAGTACGAGTTTTTGCTCTCATAAATATATTAGGTATATTTACAAAAGTTTTTTTTTATCCAAGAAAATGGTTGACCATTTTGATGCTCTTTTGAAGAGGTGGACTTCCTCACTAAGTCCGGCAATGAAGAGGGCGGTGTATGATGATGGTGCGGGTGTTTTTATTGGCTTTCGTCAAATGAAAGTCGATCTTGACTTCCTTGATGCGTGCTTAGATTATTGGGATCCTAGCTTGCACGTGTTTAGGTTTCCCGGGGGAGAGGTGTGTCCTTTGATGGAGGAGTTTGCGGCCATTGCGGGGTGGTCGAAACGGACTACTCCTGTGGTTGTAAGGAGTGAGCTTTGTTATAACGGGATGTTGCGAAACTTCCTTGGGATGACAAATGCTCATGCTGCAGGTTTGTTTGAAGGAGGTAAGGTGAATATGCTTCTGTTGTGTCAACGTAACATGAATAAGGTGGACACTACTATTTCGGACCGTTCTAGGCGGAGGGCCCTTGCTTTTTGTTTAGTTCATCGTTATGCTTTTGCGGGGTCCATGCCAGATGGGGTGTTCGGGAGCGCGAGGTATGCTCGCGTTGTCGAAGAGATGGAAAGGGGATATGATCCTTCTGCCTTGATTCTAGCGGAGACCATACTGGGCTTAGATGATCGTTCTGCTAATCGTCTGAGCTCGTACCGGGGTTGCGCTAGGATTCTCAACATTTGGCTCATGGAGAGGCTAAGTGTGTATAGGGCTCTGCCCCTTGGTGGTGTCTTCAAGGCTGCGGCGACGACGTCGCGAAAGATGGAGTGGGCTAACCCTCGGGAGCGTTCGCTAAACTACTACCGGGGGTTCGTGAAGGAGAGCACCATTCGATGGTATATGTCATGGTGGCATATTACGGCGATTACGGCGCCGTCTGTTGCGAATGCGGCTCGAGGGTTGATGCTGTGCGGGTTTGAACGAGGGGTCTGGATTCATCCTCTTCGCTTGAAGAGGCAAATCGGTCTTGCTCAGACCATCCCTGAGCAGGATACTCAGGTTGGAGGGGTTGTTGTCCTAAACAACCAGATGATTGATGCTTGGATCCGAGGATGGTCGGACCGTGTTACTTGGGCTGTTCCGTAGCATATAGAGTCTACTCGTGTTACGGACTTCTACACGCGGTGGTATCGTTCCAATGATCCTCAGGAACGGGAGAGTCATAGGAGGAGAGAGAGGAGTGGGCCAAGGCCCTCCTTGGCGTATGAGGTGGTGCGCGAAAGGAGAGACTATGGTGATCTTTGCTTTGTTAACGTGGATGTGTCTACTTCGAGGTCTGCACGGGAAAGGCTTGGAGTAAGGGTGACCGCTAAGGATCGTCTAGGGTCAAGGATCAAGGAGCCCCCAGTCGAGCAGGACGAGGATCCGATCGAGCCCCCAGGATTTGAGAGGACTGTTCCCGTGATCAGTTCGAAGATTGTGGCGGACCGGCCTCTTGAAGATGAAGAGGCTAATCCGAAGCGACAGAAGATGGCTTAGTTTGTTTTGCTTTGTTTAGAAAATTTTCTTTATTCAAATACATGTTCTAGATTCGAATAAAGGGTTAAGGAGGCTTGTTCCTAACTCATTTCTAAATTGCGAAAAATTCTAAATAAAGTAATAAAATTGAATTAATTTGCTTTTGCCTTGTCTCGTTGCTTTCTTTTGTTTTGCTTTGAAATGTTCTCGACCTTTTTAAGCTTTGAACATTCGTATTCTGTCTTAAAATCCTCGACCTTTTTAAGCTTTGGATTTGTTTGCTTGATTCGTTTGTTCTTAAGCCCTCGACCTTTTTAAGCTTCGGACTTAGATTTTTGTTTTTTGTGTTGACTGTGCTCTCGACCTGTTTAAGCTTTGAGCGTGTCTTTTTGTGAGTGCATCGCCCTTGACCTTTTTAAGCTTTGGGCTTGCGTGCCAGGAAATTCGGTTGTGCTTTTGACAAGTCGCCTCGTATCAGCGTTTCACTAATCAAACCGGCGTAGTTCGTGTGATTCGGTTGAGCTCTTTGCAAAGTCGCCACGTATCCACAAAGGCGTGGAATCAAACCGGCGTAGTTCACCCATGCGAGAGTGAGTTTTTTTTTGTTTTTTTGAAATACATTGCAAATTTGTTTGTGTTTAGGGGTAGTATTTCTTGAGTTGATCAAGATTTGTTGGCAATCGGAAGTCCTGGCCGTCAACGTCGGTTAACTTCACGGCTCCTCCAGGGAGGATTTCCTTGACCAAGTACGGTCCGGCTCAATTGGGTTTGAATTTTCCTCTTGGGTCGACTGGTAATGGTGCTCGGACTGATTTGAGTACTAGGTCACCCACTTTGATATTTCGTGGCTTGACCCGTTTGTTGTAGGCGCGTTGTAAGCGAGATTGGTACATTCGGACTGTACTTAGTGAATGTAACCGTCTTTCGTCTAAAACGATGAGTTGCTCGTATCGTTCGCGTGCCCATTCGGCTTCAGGAATGTCTGCTTCCATGAGAATTCGAAGGGATTGCATTTCGATTTCTACGGGTTGGACGGCCTCCATCCCGTAGGTTAAGAAGTAGGGTGTCATGCCTGTGGGTGTGCTGATTGTGGTGCGATATCCCCATAGTGCGAATGGGATTTTGTTGGGCCAGTCGTGGCAGGTGTCGATCATCTTTTTGAGGATTGAAACGACGGTTTTGTTTGCTGCCTCGACCGCGCCGTTAGTTTGTGGTCGATAGGGTGAGGATTTATGTCGTTGTATCTTGTATTTGAGAAGAAGTGGTTCGACTTCTCCTTGGAAATGTGTGCCTTGGTCGCTGATAAACTCGTGGGGTATGCCGTAGCGACAAATGATGTTGTTTTGTATGAATTTCGCAACTTCTTTTGTGCCTAGCGTGCGGTATGATGCGGCTTCGACCCATTTGGTGAAATAGTCGATGGCCACGAGGATGAAGCAGTGTCCTCCTGCTCCTACGGGTTGAACTTTGCCGATAACGTCGATTCCCCAGGTTGAGAAAGGCCATGGCGAGGTTAAACTGTATAGTGGTGAGGGGGGTATGTGTTGCACATTTGCGAAAATTTGGCAATTATGGCAATGTTTGACATATTTTGCGCAATCGGCTTCCATGGTGGTCCAGTACCATCCTAGCCTTATGATTTGTTTGCACAGTGCTCGTGCGTTCATGTGTGGTCCGCACTCGCCGTCGTGTACTTGGGACATGATTTCGTGTCCCTTTTTGTGGTCGACGCACAAGAGTAGTGTGCCTTGAGGCGTCTTTTTGAGTAGTTTGCCCATTTCCATCACGAATTGTGATGATAATAGGCGTAGGGCTCGCTTGGCTCGTTTGTCAATGTTTGGTGGGTATTCGCCGTTTGTTTTGTAGTTGATGATTGCTTGATACCAAGGGTCGGTTTGTTCTTCCTCGGTTTCAATGTCACAAATGTAGGCGGGTTCGTTCCGTCGTTCCACGACATTGGGTAGCGTTTCCATCCCCGGGGGTATGTTGATTAGTGACGCGAGTTTGGATAACGCGTCGGCGAATTGATTTTCTTCGCGTGGGAGGTGTATGAATTCTACGTGATAGAATTCGCTTATGAGCTCTTGTATTTTGCTTTGGTATAGCGCTAGGTTTTCGTTGAGTATCTTCCATGCTCCGGATACTTGGTTGATTATGAGGGAGGAGTCCCCATAGACTCTTATGTTGCAGGCGTTGAGTACAAGCGCTGCTTGGAGACCGTGCAAGCACGCTTCGTATTCCGCGGCGTTGTTTGTTACGTCAAAATCCAATTTGATGGATAAAGGGGTGTGTTCGCCATTCGGGGATATGAGAAGTATTCCTACTCCACACCCTCGATAGTTGGAGGAGTCGTCAAAGTATAACTCCCATTGTTCTTGGTTGATATTGTAAATCCCATCATCTGGAAGGGATGTCGTGTCGATGATTGGCTCTTCGTTGAATGTATTTTCGGCTAGGAAATCTGAGACTGCTCGTCCCTTGATTGCTTCGAGGGTGCGTGCCTTAAGGTCGGTCGGCTAGGAGCAGTGTCCATCTGGCCATTCGTCCGTTAAGCACAGGTTTCTCGAAAAGGTACTTTACGGGGTCCATTTTTTAGTAGACCTTCGTTTGGTGTGCTAGCATGTAGTGACGGAGTTTTTTGGATGACCATACCAATGCTAGACAGCTCTTCTCGACGGGTGAATATCGAGTTTCGTAATCGAGAAATTTCTTGCTTATGTAGTAGATTGCATGTTCTTCGCTGTTTATCTCTTGAGCGAGCATGGCGCCCATGGCGGTAGGGGTTGTTGTGAGGTACAAGGACAGTGGCACATCCTTTTGGGGTGGTCGTAGAACTGGTGGGTTGGTTAGTAATTCTTTGACCTTGTCAAATGCCTTTTGACATTCTTCGTCCCATTCAACGTGGTCGGTTTTCTTTAGTTTCTTGAAAACTGGTTCACATCTCATGGTGAGTTTGCTAATGAAGCGCGAGATGTATTGGATTTGGCCCAAGAAACTTCGAATTTCGTCGAGGTTCTTCGGGGGTTGCATTTCTAGAATTGCTTTGACTTTCGAGGGGTCGACCTCGATGCCTCTTTGGCTCACTACGTGTCCTAGTAGTTTACTGATGAGGGTAAAGTCGTGGTCCCCTAATCAAAATAACCTAAGGTCAACTAACTGGGTAGCTAGTGGCAGTAGGGTCGAATCCTCAGAGAGACAGGTAGTCAAAGGGTTGCTCAGCTAGACAAGGTTAATCTCAAGGTAACAGAAAGTCGATGTTTTTAAGAGCTAAACTAAAGGCAATGAAAGCAAAGAGAATAGAATATGAATGAGAGGGAGATTAGGGCATTCGGGATCATGTGACATCGATTTAAGAACTAACTCAAAAGGGATTATCAGTCAATTGAAATCATGCAAGTGATTAGGTTTAGGAAAACGCTCTCTCGAGTCAATTTTAACCTTAAGCAAATTTAGCGGGCTCTCGCAACTTACTAAATTCAACTTATCAATTACGCGTGAGTCTAGTTTCAATTCGGCTTTCGATCTTAAACTGAAACAACCTAAATTCAATTCAATAAAGGCGTCCCTAAATTCAATTGATAATGAAACGCGTAGGAAGAAATCAACTTGCACAAATTCAATCGATAAAAGCAATTAAAACATATTCTGAATCAATATCACAATCACCCTAAACCCTAATTAAAGAATTAGCTAGACATGGGAAGGGAAAAAGCAAAACAATTGATGAATAATAACATGATGAAATAGAATAAGAACAATGAAATTAAACCTGGAATAATTGTTGAATTCAAAGTATCGACCTTGCAAAAGTAATTCAAACTAATCTAAAGGTTTTTGAGAGTTTAAGAGGAGAGAAAACTAAGTTCTAATGTAAGCAGTAAAAACTAGAATGAAAAGATAATCCAAAACCCTAACTCGAGTCGTATTTATAGGCAAACGAAAATCCGGAGAATAAAGCAGCAGAACCGATAGGTTCGGGGGGTGAACCGATCGGTTCAGGGTCAGAACCGATCGGTTCTGAGGGGAACCGAGCGGTTCTAAGGGAGTCAGGAGATTCCAGGAGCTTTTGCCCTGTTTCACGTATTCTGAACCTATAGGTTTTGGTCTGAACCTATAGGTTTGACTTCACAAATCATCGTATTGACTCCGAATCGACTCTCGAGCCTCGTCTTGACTTCTCGATACTAAAACGCCTTATAACCTCAGGTTTTAGCTCAGGACCGCCAAAACCTGCAAAATACACACGCGGAACGACAGTATCGCAATATAAAGCAAATAGCTACTAAAACGATAATGTAATCGAGCAAATGTGAGCTAAATGCAACTAACACGGGGGCATAAAAGCTATATAAATAACATGTATCAAACTCCCCCAAACCAAACCTTTGCTTGTCCTCAAGCAAAACTGCGTCGGAGAAAATCAAAGCATCCAAATCAATCACGCTGGCATCTCAAAGTGGACGACCCATGCACGTAAACTCACTGACCATAGACTGTTTCACCGAGAATAGAGCACAAGTCTCAACCATTCACACCACATTATATCACTAGCCTCTAACGCTTACGCAACAGTAAAACTAACGACAAATCAATTCAAGCAAGGCCAACCGTACGAACCACTTTCCAAACAACCAATCTTACCACATCATTTCCTTTTTTTCTTTTCTTTTCTCGCAAATGTGGAGCATCCCTCGTATGTAATACCGTTTAGCTTGACGTTCACTCGGTAAAAATCGCGCTCGGGTACACATATTTCCTTAAGGGTTACATTATTGCTCATACTCCCGGTCGCAGCCAAATTCATGGCCACTGTGGTTACTCAAATCAATGAGTCCCCTCCGAGAGCATCGAAGCATTGCTCCAACATATATGATCTTTCCAAACATACCACAAACCAACAAACCAACAATCCACAAACCAATGCCAAGCTCGAATGTCAAAGTCGAAAGTAAACAAGCGAAAAGTAGAAAGAATTAAGCAAATACAAGTGGGCTAGTGTTTGAGGCTCACAATCTATTAACAGGAAACAAACATACAGTGCAAGCTACGACGATGGATTGTCAACTCGGAGATGCCAAAGATCAAGATAAAGACACTAATCAATTCACCAAACTTGGCAATTCAGGCCGAAAAAGGTTTGGAACTTTCAAAATTTTTGAAAAATGCACACAAAATGAAATAAATGCAAAGGAATAAGCGCGAAAGAGCTTTCCTCCCCCAAACCAAATCACACATTGTCCTCAATGTGGAAAACAGCACAACCACAAAGCAGAAAAGGACAAATAATAAACGGGGGTAGGAAAAAGAAAGCGAGGAAATGAGGGAAAAAGGGGTAAAGAAAGCTCACATGCTCGTGAAGGAGCTCCCCCAAACCGAAGTGAAGCGTGGAGTGCGGCTACTGATCCACAAATTTGCATCCAATTCAGTCCAGCTATGTAGTGCTTCGGAGTAGCATGCGAGAAAGGGAGGGCCGAACCATTAGGAGGGGGCGGCCAAGGCCGTCAGTGAGGCCTGGCTCAAGAATACTAAGGACAAAAGTCCTTGAATACCTGCATGCTAAAACAGATAATAATCCCTCATCCTCACGCGCTCAACAAAAAGTTTAAAAGCAATAAAGTCAAAGTCAAAAACAAACCAAACCAAAACAAAGTACAACAAATTACAACGTCATCGGGTTGCCTCCCGGAAAGCGCTGGTTTATAATGGTCCCGCACGACCGTCGTCAAAGCTCATAATTACGTCAAATTAGGCCAAGGACGTTGGCCACTAGCAGCAGCTTCACTTGGCGAAATAGCAGTCGTTCGCCACAAAACTCGATCTCCACGAGGAAGAGCAGCATAATCCATCACGCAAGGCAAGCCATCGCGAAAAGGCTCTCCATATAGACCTCGGCCATCGAGCCCTGCAGACCGTGAGCCTCCACCTCCATCCCCAGGATCATAAATGTCCGCCCTTGTGACCTTCCGTTCCCCCAAACCAGGATCGGGGCCATGCTGTGTAAAACCTGCACAAGTCAAAGCAGAAGAAACAACCTTCAAAGGGTCTCCAGTAGAGTGAGACGGAGGGGCAGGGTTAATCGCAAAAACAGGCTCAGGCTGCATAGGGGCGCGGGGGACGCTAGACTTAGTGTAGGTAAGCTGTTCCCCTCCCACCGAGAACGTAAGGGTCTTATTCCCCACATCGATTACAGCTCCCGCAGTATGCAGGAAAGGTCTCCCTAGAATGATCGGAATGTGAGGGTCCTCGGGTATATCTAAGACCACAAAGTCGACGGGTATGTAGAACTTCCCTATCTTGACTGGGACGTCCTCAAGGATACCTAAAGGTCTCTGGAGACTACGGTCGGCCATTTGTAAGGTCATGGAGGTAACTCCTAACTTAGTCATGTTCAATTTCTTACAAATGGAGTAGGGAAGGATACTCACACTAGCCCCAAGATCACATAAGGCATTTTGAACCACATACTTCCCTATAGAGCAAGGGATAGAAAAGGTCCCGGGGTCACTCAGCTTAGGAGGCGAGCTACCCTGCAAAAGAGCACTACCCTCCCCCACAAAGGACACGGTCTCGGTCACATCAATCGAACGCTTCTTAGTTATGACCTCCTTAAGAAACTTAGCATATGCAGGAATCTGTTTAACTAGATCAATGAAAGGAATATTCACCTGCAATTGTTTAAGAATCTCAAAGAACTTACCGAGCTGGGGGTCCACGTTAGCTGGACGTACACGACCCGGAAAGGGAAGCCTGATTTGAATCTCCGGCGCCTTGTCTTTAACAGCATCATCCACAAGCTGCTGTCGCTTTGCCGGCCCATGATCACACGGCCTGGCCGTGTTACTCGCCCCATTCTTCTCCTCCTCCGATTGCCTCGGGGCGTCGTAAACTGTACCACTGCGCAAAGTAATAGCACATGCTGTATCAGGAGGAGGGTTAGGAGGATTACCTTGCGGTGGCAGGGTGCCCTGTTGACGCGATGCTTGCGAAGCGGCCAATTGAGCCACTTGGTTCTCGAGCATTTTAATCGCTGCGTCCTTGGCTTGCTCATTCTTCTGCATCTGCTGCATCATGATCTCGTGTGACTTGGCCATCTGCAGCATCATGGCCTTTAATTCACTCACACCCGAATCAACAACAGGAGCAGGAGCAGGTTGAACTGGTGGTGGGACATATTGGGGTCTTTGGTAGTTGGGAGGGGATGGTTGGAAATTTTTATGTGGAGGGATGTAGGGTAGATTTTGTGGTGGTTGGGTGGTTGGGTTTAGGACATTCTGGTTGCGTCTGAAAGGAGTGATCGATCATAACCAGGTGGTTTTGGTATGGCGGAGTTACGGTTGTAGGATTGATATGCGAAAACTCGCTTCCTGGGGGCACAAAGATACCCGTAGTATAACCCAAGTCGTGCCTGTGACAAAGATTCACATGAGCACTAGAGGAACCACCACCTGCATCCTACTAATCTGCAAGTGCAAGCAAAGAACCTTGATCGATGAGTGCACTAATACTCCCTTATCACGGTCATCATGTGCGGACCGTGAATTCCCTCGCTTACCAAATCGAGAAGAGTGAACGGCCATCTCCTCTATCAAACCCCAAGCTTTGTCGCCGCCGACGTTATTAGCGGCGTCCCTCTGCGGTGAGTCAAGTATAGCCCGGCTCTCGGCATACAACCCATTGTAGAATGTCATGATCACGAGCCATTCGTTCAGCCCATGGTGAGGACAATCCCTTATGAGCTTCTTGTACCGCTCCCACGCTTCAGCAAGTGACTCATCAAACGTTTGTTTGAAACCTTGGATTTGGCTCCTCATCTGATTAGTGCGTTCAGGAGGATAGAACTTAGAGTAGAAGGCAAGAGCTAACTCATTCCAATCAGTGATCCCCGCAGTCTCCTTGTCGAGGTCCGTGATCCATTCGCGGGCTCGATCCTTCAATGAGAAAGGGAACAGCATTTCCCTTATCTGGTTTTGTGTGATCCCGGCCTGCTTAATCGTAGAACAGTAGTCGGTAAACACTTGCATATGCCTACCGGGATCCTCAGTTGGGTAACCACCGAATTGATTCCGCTCCACCAAATTTAAGAAGGCGGGGCGGATCTCGAAATTGCCCTGCAGCGTAGCGGGCATCGTGAATCCATTCGGAATGGATTCCGGTTTAGGCACCGAGTGACTGTATAGTTTAGGCATGGTCACTGGCGGTGGAGATAATGGAGTAAATGGAGGTGTGTCCTCTTCGTAGGACGATTGCGTAGCACTAGACGACGCTTCCACGATATCAATAACACGAATAGCTTGTCTGCGTAACTGTAGCGCTGCTCGTTGAGTTCAGGCTCAAAAGGAACTAAACCTGTAGGTGACCTGCGCATAAACACAACTACACAAAACAATGAGAAACGGTCTCAAGGAACTAAGTTCCTTGAGACAAGAGAGAAAAACCTAACGAAAACTAAGCAAAACACTAACTAGCTAACCGTCTCCCCGGCAACGGCTAAGGTCAACTAACTGGGTAGCTAGTGGCAGTAGGGTCGAATCCTCAGAGAGACAGGTAGTCAAAGGGTTGCTCAGCTAGACAAGGTTAATCTCAAGGTAACAGAAAGTCGATGTTTTTAAGAGCTAAACTAAAGGCAATTGGTACGTGTCGTTAGGCGTACTCAAATTAATATTTATAAAACCGTTACTATCCGTTTAAAATATTCAATTTATGTAATATAGGGTAGTAAGGTGTCGATCCCACGGAGAGGCGAGTGCTATGATCTGCTAGCTTACACTAATGAGAAATTCGTAACTTACAAATTATACAATACTTATGGGGGTTCATTTAGATTGTTCAGATTATAAATTATAAATAAATTACTAATATAGAAAATAAATTACAAGTTTGAGACAAAAACCAATTTTAGCCCAAATATGAGATATTCGACCTTTCAACCACAATTTACGCACTTAGTTCAGTTAACTCGAGTTCACTTTGTCAGGTTAATGTTAAGAACCTCGATAGCGAGATTCCCCTTAAAGACCCCTTATACGATTTAATATAGACTAAATCGACTTTAGGTTTTGTAATTTTGAACTAGGCCAAAACTACCCTTACAATTCAAATTCTCGACCATGTATCGCAACGCTCAAGAGTTCAAATATGTAGCATTACAAACGATTAACCCACGCTTACTAAAACGACTAGACGTCAAATTAAACGTGACCAAATTATACCCTCTAACCACGATTTAGCTATGTCGCAAGTCCAAATTATGATTAGTTGCTACTTTTAGTATATAATTTAGAGTAGCCCAAATTCTATACTTAGCTATTAACTACACCCTAATACAAGAATAGTAGCACTCAAGATTAGAGAGTAATTTAGGAAATTTAACGCAAGTATAATTCGATAAACAAAGCAAATTCGAATTTATTCAAACTGTTTCAAAATGTCACATAAACAACCAAGCGATCGAACATTCCCAATTTAAAGAGTACAATCGACAGCTGAAAATACAAGTAAAAACAAAGGGAAAGAATAGAGAAGAACGTAAGAATATCACCCTGAAAATCGCGGCTCAAAGTCGGTGGCGAACCTCGTGAGAACCCCAAATTTCCCACCTTCCTTATGGTGTAGATAGCTACCCACTCGGACTCGCTCTTTCTCGACCCAAATCCCTCGATTTCACTTCGAATTTCGCTCTCAATTCACTCGTGTACACTGATTTATGATGTTTTTGTCTACCCCCAAATGAGAGTACAATTGGGGTTTTTATAGGAAGTCATGGAAATTGAATAAGCTCCTTTCAATTATTGTTGTTCTTAAATTATCGATTAATTACCTCCGTCTTCAATTCGATCCTTGATGGCGTGCGTTACGAACTCGAGCGGACGAATTCACTTCGTGCTTGTTGTGCCTTCTGCCGTTTCCTTTCTTCTTTACTCTTTAATGGCCTTTGCTTTTCTTTAGCTTATTATTATTTGTTTTGCTGGCTGTGTGTTCCACGTAGCACACAAGTCCATTAAGTTGGACTCTTATTTCTTTTGCTCGCTTTCTCTTATTGCAACTCGATTGAATTTTGGACCCAATTACCTAGCACATTAAAATAGACAAAATTAGCATATTAAGCCCAAAAATAATAATTAGATGATTTAAGCTTATATTTATTAATAATGTAAAATAAAGCTCAATTTGTACGAAAGACGACTCTAAGTGTATAAAAATAGCAACTAAAAATATATGAAATTAAGCACTTATCAGCAATGAAAGCAAAGAGAATAGAATATGAATGAGAGGGAGATTAGGGCATTCGGGATCATGTGACATCGATTCAAGAACTAACTCAAAAGGGATTATCAGTCAATTGAAATCATGCAAGTGATTAGGTTTAGGAAAACGCTCTCTCGAGTCAATTTTAACCTTAAGCAAATTTAGCGGGCTCTCGCAACTTACTAAATTCAACTTATCAATTACGCGTGAGTCTAGTTTCAATTCGGCTTTCGATCTTAAACTGAAACAACCTAAATTCAATTCAATAAAGGCGTCCCTAAATTCAATTGATAATGAAACGCGTAGGAAGAAATCAACTTGCACAAATTCAATCGATAAAAGCAATTAAAACATATTCTGAATCAATATCACAATCACCCTAAACCCTAATTAAAGAATTAGCTAGACATGGGAAGGGAAAAAGCAAAACAATTGATGAATAATAACATGATGAAATAGAATAAGAACAATGAAATTAAACCTGGAATAATTGTTGAATTCAAAGTATCGACCTTGCAAAAGTAATTCAAACTAATCTAAAGGTTTTTGAGAGTTTAAGAGGAGAGAAAACTAAGTTCTAATGTAAGCAGTAAAAACTAGAATGAAAAGATAATCCAAAACCCTAACTCGAGTCGTATTTATAGGCAAACGAAAATCCGAGAATAAAGCAAACAGAACCGATAGGTTCTGGGGTGAACCGACGGTTCAGGGTCAGAACCGATCGGTTCTGAGGGGAACCGAGCGGTTCTAAGGGAGTCAGGAGATTCCAGGAGCTTTTGCCCTGTTTCACGTATTCTGAACCTATAGGTTTTGGTCTGAACCTATAGGTTTGACTTCACAAATCATCGTATTGACTCCGAATCGACTCTCGAGCCTCGTCTTGACTTCTCGATACTCGTAAACGCTCCTATAACCTCAGGTTTTAGCTCAGGACCGCCAAAACCTGCAAAATACACACGCGGAACGACAGTATCGCAATATAAAGCAAATAGCTACTAAAACGATAATGTAATCGAGCAAATGTGAGCTAAATGCAACTAACACGGGGGCATAAAAGCTATATAAATAACATGTATCAAACTCCCCCAAACCAAACCTTTGCTTGTCCTCAAGCAAAACTGCGTCGGAGAAAATCAAAGCATCCAAATCAATCACGCTGGCATCTCAAAGTGGACGACCCATGCACGTAAACTCACTGACCATAGACTGTTTCACCGAGAATAGAGCACAAGTCTCAACCATTCACACCACATTATATCACTAGCCTCTAACGCTTACGCAACAAAGAAACTAACGACAAATCAATTCAAGCAAGGCCAACCGTACGAACCACTTTCCAAACAACCAATCTTACCACATCATTTCCTTTTTTTCTTTTCTTTTCTCGCAAATGTGGAGCATCCCTCGTATGTAATACCGTTTAGCTTGACGTTCACTCGGTAAAAATCGCTCGGTACACATATTTCCTTAAGGGTTACATTATTGCTCATACTCCCGGTCGCAGCCAAATTCATGGCCACTGTGGTTACTCAAATCAATGAGTCCCCTCCGAGAGCATCGAAGCATTGCTCCAACATATATGATCTTTCCAAACATACCACAAACCAACAAACCAACAATCCACAAACCAATGCCAAGCTCGAATGTCAAAGTCGAAAGTAAACAAGCGAAAAGTAGAAAGAATTAAGCAAATACAAGTGGGCTAGTGTTTGAGGCTCACAATCTATTAACAGGAAACAAACATACAGTGCAAGCTACGACGATGGATTGTCAACTCGGAGATGCCAAAGATCAAGATAAAGACACTAATCAATTCACCAAACTTGGCAATTCAGGCCGAAAAAGGTTTGGAACTTTCAAAATTTTTGAAAAATGCACACAAAATGAAATAAATGCAAAGGAATAAGCGCGAAAGAGCTTTCCTCCCCCAAACCAAATCACACATTGTCCTCAATGTGGAAAACAGCACAACCACAAAGCAGAAAAGGACAAATAATAAACGGGGGTAGGAAAAAGAAAGCGAGGAAATGAGGGAAAAGGGTAAAGAAAGCTCCCATGCTCGTGAAGGAGCTCCTCCAAACCGAAGTGAAGCGTGGAGTGCGGCTACTGATCCACAAATTTGCATCCAATTCAGTCCAGCTATGTAGTGCTTCGGAGTAGCATGCGAGAAAGGGAGGGCCGAACCATTAGGAGGGCGCTAAGGCCGTCAGTGAGGCCTGGCTCATGAATACTAAGGACAAAAGTCCTTGAATACCTGCATGCTAAAACAGATAATAATCCCTCATCCTCACGCGCTCAACAAAAAGTTTAAAAGCAATAAAGTCAAAGTCAAAAACAAACCAAACCAAAACAAAGTACAACAAATTACAACGTCATCGGGTTGCCTCCCGGAAAGCGCTGGTTTATAATGGTCCCGCACGACCGTCGTCAAAGCTCATAATTACGTCAAATTAGGCCAAGGACGTTGGCCACTAGCAGCAGCTTCACTTGGCGAAATAGCAGTCGTTCGCCACAAAACTCGATCTCCACGAGGAAGAGCAGCATAATCCATCACGCAAGGCAAGCCATCGCGAAAAGGCTCTCCATATAGACCTCGGCCATCGAGCCCTGCAGACCGTGAGCCTCCACCTCCATCCCCAGGATCATAAATGTCCGCCCTTGTGACCTTCCGTTCCCCAAACCAGGATCGGCCATGCCGTAAAACCTGCACAAGTCAAAGCAGAAGAAACAACCTTCAAAGGGTCTCCAGTAGAGTGAGACGGAGGGGCAGGGTTAATCGCAAAAACAGGCTCAGGCTGCATAGGGGCGCGGGGGACGCTAGACTTAGTGTAGGTAAGCTGTTCCCCTCCCACCGAGAACGTAAGGGTCTTATTCCCCACATCGATTACATGACTCCCAAGATGCAGGAAAGGTCTCCCTAGAATGATCGGAATGTGAGGGTCCTCGGGTATATCTAAGACCACAAAGTCGACGGGTATGTAGAACTTCCCTATCTTGACTGGGACGTCCTCGAGGATACCTAAAGGTCTCTGGAGACTACGGTCGGCCATTTGTAAGGTCATGGAGGTAACTCCTAACTTAGTCATGTTCAATTTCTTACAAATGGAGTAGGGAAGGATACTCACACTAGCCCCAAGATCACATAAGGCATTTTGAACCACATACTTCCCTATAGAGCAAGGGATAGAAAAGGTCCCGGGGTCACTCAGCTTAGGAGGCGAGCTACCCTGCAAAAGAGCACTACCCTCCCCCACAAAGGACACGGTCTCGGTCACATCAATCGAACGCTTCTTAGTTATGACCTCCTTAAGAAACTTAGCATATGCAGGAATCTGTTTAACTAGATCAATGAAAGGAATATTCACCTGCAATTGTTTAAGAATCTCAAAGAACTTACCGAGCTGGGGGTCCACGTTAGCTGGACGTACACGACCCGGAAAGGGAAGCCTGATTTGAATCTCCGGCGCCTTGTCTTTAACAAAGATCATCCACAAGTCATTGCCGCTTTGCCGGCCCATGATCACACGGCCTGGCCGTGTTACTCGCCCCATTCTTCTCCTCCTCCGATTGCCTCGGGCGTCAGAATCGCACTAATCAAGCAAAGTAATAGTACATGCTGTATCAGGAGGAGGGTTAGGAGGATTACCTTGCGGTGGCAGGGTGCCCTGTTGACGCGATGCTTGCGAAGCGGCCAATTGAGCCACTTGGTTCTCGAGCATTTTAATCGCTGCGTCCTTGGCTTGCTCATTCTTCTGCATCTGCTGCATCATGATCTCGTGTGACTTGGCCATCTGCAGCATCATGGCCTTCAATTCACTCACACCAATCAACAACGGGGCAGGAGCAGGTTGAACTGGTGGTGGGACATATTGGGGTCTTTGGTAGTTGGGAGGGGATGGTTGGAAATTTTTATGTGGAGGGATGTAGGGTAGATTTTGTGGTGGTTGGGTGGTTGGGTTTAGGACATTCTGGTTGCGATACGAAAGGAGTGATCGATCATAACCAGCCGGTTTTGGTATGGCGAGTTCTGGTTGTAGGATTGATATGCGAAACTCGCCTCCTGGGGCACAAAGATACCCAGTAGTATAACCCAAGTCGTGCCCTGTGGACAAAGATTCACATGAGCACTAGAGGAACCACCACCTCAGATCCTACTAATCAAGGCAATCAAAGAACCGATCGCGAGTGCACTAATACTCCCCTTATCACGGTCATCATGTGCGGACCGTGAATTCCCTCGCGGCTTACCAAACTGAGAAGAGTGAACGGCCATCTCCTCTATCAAACCCCAAGCTTTGTCGTCGTCGACGTTATTAGCGAAACGTCCCTCTGCAGCTGAGTCAAGTATAGCCCGGCTCTCGGCATACAACCCATTGTAGAATGTCATGATCACGAGCCATTCGTTCAGCCCATGGTGAGGACAATCCCTTATGAGCTTCTTGTACCGCTCCCACGCTTCAGCAAGTGACTCATCAAACGTTTGTTTGAAACCTTGGATTTGGCTCCTCATCTGATTAGTGCGTTCAGGAGGATAGAACTTAGAGTAGAAGGCAAGAGCTAACTCATTCCAATCAGTGATCCCCGCAGTCTCCTTGTCGAGGTCCGTGATCCATTCGCGGGCTCGATCCTTCAATGAGAAAGGGAACAGCATTTCCCTTATCTGGTTTTGTGTGATCCCGGCCTGCTTAATCGTAGAACAGTAGTCGGTAAACACTTGCATATGCCTACCGGGATCCTCAGTTGGGTAACCACCGAATTGATTCCGCTCCACCAAATTTAAGAAGGCGGGGCGGATCTCGAAATTGCCCTGCAGCGTAGCGGGCATCGTGAATCCAGCCGGAATGGATTCCGGTGTAGGCACCGAGTGACTAGAAAGTTTAGGCATAGTCACTGGCGGTGGAGATAATGGAGTAAATGGAGGTGAGTCCTCTTCGTAGGACGATTGCGTAGCACTAGACGACGCTTCCTCAATATCAATAACACGAATAGCTTGTCTGCGTAACCTGTGTAGCGCTCGTTCAGGTTCAGGCTCAAAAGGAACTAAACCTGTAGGTGACCTGCGCATAAACACAACTACACAAAACAATGAGAAACGGTCTCAAGGAACTAGGTTCCTTGAGACAAGAGAGAAAAACCTAACGAAAACTAAGCAAAACACTAACTAGCTAACCGTCTCCCCGGCAACGGCTAAGGTCAACTAACTGGGTAGCTAGTGGCAGTAGGGTCGAATCCTCAGAGAGACAGGTAGTCAAAGGGTTGCTCAGCTAGACAAGGTTAATCTCAAGGTAACAGAAAGTCGATGTTTTTAAGAGCTAAACTAAAGGCAATTGGTACGTGTCGTTAGGCGTACTCAAATTAATATTTATAAAACCGTTACTATCCGTTTAAAATATTCAATTTATGTAATATAGGGTAGTAAGGTGTCGATCCCACGGAGAGGCGAGTGCTATGATCTGCTAGCTTACACTAATGAGAAATTCGTAACTTACAAATTATACAATACTTATGGGGGTTCATTTAGATTGTTCAGATTATAAATTATAAATAAATTACTAATATAGAAAATAAATTACAAGTTTGAGACAAAAACCAATTTTAGCCCAAATATGAGATATTCGACCTTTCAACCACAATTTACGCACTTAGTTCAGTTAACTCGAGTTCACTTTGTCAGGTTAATGTTAAGAACCTCGATAGCGAGATTCCCCTTAAAGACCCCTTATACGATTTAATATAGACTAAATCGACTTTAGGTTTTGTAATTTTGAACTAGGCCAAAACTACCCTTACAATTCAAATTCTCGACCATGTATCGCAACGCTCAAGAGTTCAAATATGTAGCATTACAAACGATTAACCCACGCTTACTAAAACGACTAGACGTCAAATTAAACGTGACCAAATTATACCCTCTAACCACGATTTAGCTATGTCGCAAGTCCAAATTATGATTAGTTGCTACTTTTAGTATATAATTTAGAGTAGCCCAAATTCTATACTTAGCTATTAACTACACCCTAATACAAGAATAGTAGCACTCAAGATTAGAGAGTAATTTAGGAAATTTAACGCAAGTATAATTCGATAAACAAAGCAAATTCGAATTTATTCAAACTGTTTCAAAATGTCACATAAACAACCAAGCGATCGAACATTCCCAATTTAAAGAGTACAATCGACAGCTGAAAATACAAGTAAAAACAAAGGGAAAGAATAGAGAAGAACGTAAGAATATCACCCTGAAAATCGCGGCTCAAAGTCGGTGGCGAACCTCGTGAGAACCCCAAATTTCCCACCTTCCTTATGGTGTAGATAGCTACCCACTCGGACTCGCTCTTTCTCGACCCAAATCCCTCGATTTCACTTCGAATTTCGCTCTCAATTCACTCGTGTACACTGATTTATGATGTTTTTGTCTACCCCCAAATGAGAGTACAATTGGGGTTTTTATAGGAAGTCATGGAAATTGAATAAGCTCCTTTCAATTATTGTTGTTCTTAAATTATCGATTAATTACCTCCGTCTTCAATTCGATCCTTGATGGCGTGCGTTACGAACTCGAGCGGACGAATTCACTTCGTGCTTGTTGTGCCTTCTGCCGTTTCCTTTCTTCTTTACTCTTTAATGGCCTTTGCTTTTCTTTAGCTTATTATTATTTGTTTTGCTGGCTGTGTGTTCCACGTAGCACACAAGTCCATTAAGTTGGACTCTTATTTCTTTTGCTCGCTTTCTCTTATTGCAACTCGATTGAATTTTGGACCCAATTACCTAGCACATTAAAATAGACAAAATTAGCATATTAAGCCTAAAAATAATAATTAGATGATTTAAGCTTATATTTATTAATAATGTAAAATAAAGCTCAATTTGTACGAAAGACGACTCTAAGTGTATAAAAATAGCAACTAAAAATATATGAAATTAAGCACTTATCAGCAATGAAAGCAAAGAGAATAGAATATGAATGAGAGGGAGATTAGGGCATTCGGGATCATGTGACATCGATTCAAGAACTAACTCAAAAGGGATTATCAGTCAATTGAAATCATGCAAGTGATTAGGTTTAGGAAAACGCTCTCGAGTCAATTTTAACCTTAAGCAAATTTAGCGGGCTCTCGCAACTTACTAAATTCAACTTATCAATTACGCGTGAGTCTAGTTTCAATTCGGCTTTCGATCTTAAACTGAAACAACCTAAATTCAATTCAATAAAGGCGTCCCTAAATTCAATTGATAATGAAACGCGTAGGAAGAAATCAACTTGCACAAATTCAATCGATAAAAGCAATTAAAACATATTCTGAATCAATATCACAATCACCCTAAACCCTAATTAAAGAATTAGCTAGACATGGGAAGGGAAAAAGCAAAACAATTGATGAATAATAACATGATGAAATAGAATAAGAACAATGAAATTAAACCTGGAATAATTGTTGAATTCAAAGTATCGACCTTGCAAAAGTAATTCAAACTAATCTAAAGGTTTTTGAGAGTTTAAGAGGAGAGAAAACTAAGTTCTAATGTAAGCAGTAAAAACTAGAATGAAAAGATAATCCAAAACCCTAACTCGAGTCGTATTTATAGGCAAACGAAAATCCGGAGAATAAAGCAGCAGAACCGATCGGTTCGGGGGGTGAACCGATCGGTTCAGGGTCAGAACCGATCGGTTCTGAGGGGAACCGAGCGGTTCTAAGGGAGTCAGGAGATTCCAGGAGCTTTTGCCCTGTTTCACGTATTCTGAACCTATAGGTTTTGCTCTGAACCTATAGGTTTGACTTCACAAATCATCGTATTGACTCCGAATCGACTCTCGAGCCTCGTCTTGACTTCTCGATACTCGTAAACGCTCCTATAACCTCAGGTTTTAGCTCAGGACCGCCAAAACCTGCAAAATACACACGCGGAACGACAGTATCGCAATATAAAGCAAATAGCTACTAAAACGATAATGTAATCGAGCAAATGTGAGCTAAATGCAACTAACACGGGGGCATAAAAGCTATATAAATAACATGTATCATTTACCGGACTTTACTCCAAAAGTACATTTTTGGGGGTTGAGGCGCATTTTGTATTGTCGTAGGCGAGTGAAGAACTTGCGAAGGTTAGTGATGTGATCACTCCTCTCTTTTGACTTCACGATCTTATCGTCGACGTAGACTTCGACTTCTTTGTGCATCATGTCATGTAAAAGGGTTGTAGCGGTGCGTTGGTATGTAGCACCGGCATTGATTAGGCCGAAGGGCATGACCGTGTAGCAGTATGTGCCCCACGGTGTAATGAAGGCCGTTTTTGCCATGTCTTCGCAGGACATTTTGATTTGATTATAGCGTGCGTAGCCGTCCATGAAGGATAGGAGGGCGTGATCGGCGGTATTGTCGACTAGGACGTCCACATGGGGTAATGGAAAGTCATCTTTAAGACTAGCTTTGTTCAAGTCGCGAAAGTCAACGCATACTCGAATCTTGCCATTCTTTTTCAAGACTGGGACCATGTTTGAGACCCATTCAGGATACTCGATGACTTGGATGAAACCGGCTTGCAGTTATTTTCGATTTCTTCCTTAACCATAAGGGACCACTCGGGGCATAGTCTCCTTAGCTCTTGCTTGACGGGTTTATAACCGGGTTTAATGGGGATGCGGTGCTCGGCTATGCTTCGTTCGATTCCGGGCATGTCTTTGTACGACCAAGCGAATACGTCCTTGAATTCGCTCAGGAGTTGTGTGAATTGAGCGCGCTCGTGTTCGTCTAGTGAGGCACCTAGTTGTAGTTCTCTTGGCTCTTCGGGGGTTCCCACGTTTATGGTTATGGTTTCCTCGATGATTGGGTCTTGTGTTTTTGGGTAAACAATGTTTGCAATGTATTTGTTTAATGATTCATTTGTTTGTTCATTTTCATCGCATGAGTTATTGTCTTTTGTATTTTGCGTTTTGTTTGTTGCTTGTTGATTTTTGTTTGTTTGTATTTTGTTGTTTGTTTTAGCTTGAGACAAGACGTAAGCAAATTTATTCATTTCATTATTTTGAAGAGAATTATTCGACAAATCGAAAAATTGCTTGGAGCTAGCCTCCGTAAAAAGGAAATCTAAACTAAAGCTAGAGTCTAGGATAGATGGGTCGACAGATGACCCGACACTAAGAGCATTTGAAGCTAAAAGAATCTCTTCTTCTTCTTCGTCGTCTTCTGTGCCGTTGGAGCTGCTTGAGCTGCTTGAGTTGCTTGAGTTGGAATCGCTTTCGTCCTTGTCCTTGAGATTAGTGACATGGTCGAAAAGTGGTCCTTCACCGGTGATAAGCTGGAAGTGGTGACCTTGTGCATCGGTCCATTTCAGCGTCTTATACCATCCGTTGAGGGTTTTGTCTGTGGCGTCAGCTATGAGTAAGTTAGGATCGAAGCGACGGTCTCGCATGATTGTGGAGACAATCTTTTCGTTTTTGGTGCTCGGTGAGGCCTTGAGTGTATTGGGCTCGGCCTCACTAGAGAAACAAGCTTCGGATGAATGGATGATGTTTCGAAGGGAGGTATTCCCGTCGACCGTTCCTCCGGAGGCGAAATATGCGTTCAGGTCGAGGATGTAAGGTCGCAGGGTGACCTTGTGAGTTGACCTTCGCCTTTGGATTTCCTTAACCATCTTCTCCTAGTCATCGTCCTTGGGTTTATAGCCTAGACCCATGGTGAGCCAAAGGCTGTTGTTGTTTTTTGTTTTGAAAGGTTTGTAGGTTTTGATTGGTGCACGTGTGATGGTGCCGACTTCAAAATCGAAACCACATAAGTCTTCTGCGGGTTCAGCCACAATTTCCGCAGAATTGGGCTCTTTTGGTGTATCGAAAAGGGCTCGGAAGTTTGAGGCATTCAAGGTTATGATCTCTTTGTTGAGAGGGATCTTAACCTTTTGATGTAGGGTAGAGGTCACGGCTTTGGTGGAGTGAATCCACGGTCGCCCCAGGAGTATGTTATAGGAAGGGGTCATGTCAATGACTTGGAACTCAACCTTCCTTTCTATGGGACCACTGCGTATGTGAAGAGAAACGGTTCCTTTCACATGACGTCGGGTTCCGTCGAAAGCTTTGACTCCGTCCATGCTCGGGGTGAAGTCTTTATCGGATAGGCCGAGGCGATGTGCGGTGGCCAATGGTAGAACATTGACTGCAGATCCGTTGTCAACAAGGGACACGGGTAAAGTTTTCTTCATGCATTCTACGCTAATGTATAGAGCGAGGTTGTGGTTCGGTCCGAATGCGGGGAGATCATCATTTGAGAAGGTGATGGCTCCTGGTAACCAATCCCATGTGACGTGGCTGACCATTTGATCTGGAGAGATCTCAGCATCTGCGCATGCTATTTGTAGAGCGCGAATGAATGCGTTCCTATGTTCCGCTGAGTCTCGTAAAAGGGCCCAGATGGAAACATCGGCTTTTGTGCGAGCGAGTTGCTTCTGAAGCACCTCACTCGTGTTTGGTGGTGGAATTATTGTGGAGGCGGAGGGTGTACTTGTAGAGGGAATATCCTCTTGGGCTACGGCCTTTCCTTTCTCGGCCGCAGTTACTTTTCTGGCATGCTCATCCGTGAAGATATTCTGATAAGGACGACCAGAGCGTGTGAGGTGTGAAACCTCGTCTTGGTTTTCCTTTTCGGGCTGCTCGCCCTTTTCTTTTTGATTTTTGTTTTCGGGCTGTTTGCCCTTCTTTTTCTTCCCCTTCTTGCTCTTTTTGGTTTTATTCGAGGAAGGAGTGGTTGAGAGTTGAGCTACCATTCTGTTAGTGGGCGGCCACTCTTCGTCTTCATCGTCACTGAACCAGACCGCATTGATTTGGTTGTTGGCGGGTGTAGCCAAGTAGGAGCAATCTATGATGGGTGCTGATCTGAGGAAGATTGCAGGGTTGTCATAAATCGTGGGATTGTTTTGGGCTCCGATGCCGATTTCGAAGAGTTCTTCGAAATTCTCGGCATCGCCGTAGTCAAAGTGTCTTTGCCACTCGGGTCGTAGGCTGCCGAGAAATGTGTACACGAGCTCGTCTTCGTGTGGAGGGTTTGGAACATGGGCAAGTAATTTTCTCCATCGGGCGAGGTATTGGGTAAAGTCCTCTCCGTCTCCTTGGTGTTGAGTTGTAACACCCCGTGTTATTTTAACACAATATTATAAAAGAATTTAATTCCTCAAATTAAATTTATCCTTTTTCTATATAATAAAAATGCGACTGAAATTTTTCGCCAAATAATACTAAAATTTCCTAAGTACAAATTTAAAAATTTTGAAAAATAAAGTTTGTTGTATTATCTTTAGAATTAAAAAAGAAACACATTTCAAAATTTTATAAAAATCAACACAAAATTTATATCGCCTTTCAAATTTCAAAAAGGTTAAGTTATGTTTACTATTCATAAAAATATATGTAAAACCTTTTATTCATAAAATTCAATTTCAAACATTTTTCATTTTTGAATAAAAATGAACCCTTATACTTTTCCCGTCTCTGAAATTCGGGTCAACAATTTCAAACACGCAAATCAAAAATCAAACAATCTTATCCTCTTCCACTTTCTTTTTACTTTCAAAAGTAAACTTAACATCAAGTTTATTAATCATTTTGATTGTTTTTAATAAATAATTATATATTAATATCTAATTACTATTTCATTTCTATTAAACTAGCTTTTTTCTAAATTGTCTAAATTTGAAGTCATACCTAATTTAAATTGATTAACTTTTTGACGTTTGATTATAAATCTTTAAATCTAAAACATTCAACGAAAAAAATAAGTATTTCGACCTAGGAAATTTTTATTCAAAATTTCGAGGATTAGGATCCGATTTTTGTTTTAATACCCTTTCGAAAATTATTTTCATTTTTAATTCCGATTTTATTTCAAAAGACTATTTTCAGATCATATCCTTTATTTTGAGACTTTCTGCGATCGCGCAAATCGAAAATTTCAAAAACGATAATCGAGCCCGAAAAATAAACCTTTGACTTTCGGATACCAAAGTCAAATTATATCCTCTTCCATATTTTCTTACACAAATTA
This sequence comes from Dianthus caryophyllus, assembly GCA_023091065.1. Taxonomy (NCBI): domain Eukaryota; kingdom Viridiplantae; phylum Streptophyta; class Magnoliopsida; order Caryophyllales; family Caryophyllaceae; genus Dianthus; species Dianthus caryophyllus. The sequence continues at coordinate 24,860,933 of CM041519.1, read as the reverse complement.
GATTTTTCTTACACATCTAATTTATCATCATTACTTTTATTTTTGTATTTAAATTTAAAGATTATACTTAATAAGAAATACATACTAAATACAATACTACTACTTTAATATTACCATTTTCATTTCCATCACTTTTAAATATTTTCTTCAATAATAAATAAAATATTTTAGTCTTAGAATTCAAAAGTAGAAATATTTCGAAAAATCACAAACGCTACACACATTAACTTTTATCGCTTTTGACGCCTTGAACTTTAAACCCGATTTATTTCGTAAAAACATTTTAAAATATCAAGGGGACATTTTCTTTGCCCAAATAGTAATGTAAGACACTAGTAGCCAAATTGGTTTATTTGTTCCCTAATTTCTTTTATTAAAACATTATTTTCATTAAAATACCTAAACTTATCTTTAGTTTACTTAACCTAATTTTTTTACAACTTATTCCACAAGTTTTAAAAACCAAAATGAGCTCCTAAATGCCCATAATGTCGTGGCTCATGCATCCCTTTTCTCCCATTATTTTTCTTCCTTTTTTTCCTTCAAAAACAATTAAAATAAAACCTTAATATTATCTTAATAATTCCTAAGTATCCTTAGTTCTTTAGTGGGTCTTTTGAAGCTAACTTTTTGGTTTAGTTGGGTGAGGAACATGGGTTTTGGGTGAAGAAATTTCCGATCTAAAATTTATTTTAGATCCCCGACGATTAACATCCTTTTTAAGGTGACTAGTTATATCTCATATTAGCCTCTTTGTAAATTAATTTGATTTTTATTATAAGTTTTATGAGTATGATTTTATGTTCAAAATATGATAAACATCATTTATGTGTATGTGTTTGTTATGTGAAGTATAATAAAATGATAATAAATAAGTATTATTGATAATAGATAAATTGTAGTTATATGATAATATGTTTAGTTTAATTAGTTTTGAGCATTTTTAATTATTGTTCATATGACTTTTATGTTTAATTATGTTTTAGTTATGTAGTAATCATTTATGAAAATTATGTTAAATATTAACAATAAGTTTAAAGTGAAGAAAAATCGAAAATAAAATTTATGTACAATATACATGTCTCACGGTTTTATCTCTTATTTTTGATAAATTTTTACTTTTAATTTTTGTAAATAATATGTTATGTTAAGTTGTATTAAAATGGTTATATTCATGTTAGAAAAATTTGATTAGAAAAAGAAATGTTTAATTGTTAAAAATGCAAAATGTGTTCTTGATAAAGTATGGTGTTCTTTATGTGTTCTTGAGTTGTTCATGATGATATTCATGTGTTCTTCATGTTTATGCAAATTTTGATTTATAATGTTTTTATGTTTGTTGTTATTTATTGTTTTATTTAACTAATAAGTAATTATATTAATGACTATATAAATTAAACTAGCTAAATCATTTAGATTAAAAAGTTAGAAAATTAAAGTGTTGAAAAACACTATTCATAAATATAAATAAAATTTTTAGTAAGTTTCATTTTAGTTTAAATCGTTTTAGTATAATTAGAATAATTAAAATATAAAGACTTTAAGCTAAAAACCGATAAAAATCGAAAAATGAAATTTTGAACACCACCATCATCCCTCACGGCATTTCCTTTATTTTTAGGTTAAATTTTGTTTTTATCACTTTTTAGTTTATTGTTAAAATAATTTAATTATTAGTTAATAAGTTAGAATTAAGAAATTAAAAGAAATAAATCAATTTTGACATATATATTAAATCACACGACATAACCACTTTAAATTGACTAAATTTGATCAAAATGAAAATATCACTAAGTCACTAAAGTTTAATAGTTATTAGAATTGAAATTTTGTATAAATCGTTTTAGTTATAAATGAAATATAATAAACCGATAAAAATAAGTAACCGTTATAAAAATGAACTAATTCGTGTGCTACCGCCTTTGCAATTTGGACTGTTGAACTTGGACATACGGACTAAAATGAATCATCCACGTTACTATTATTTTAAAAATGAAAATCGCTAAATTTAGTTAATAGACGACTAAAATAACTAAGTCTCATTTTAAAATAAATATCATTATCACTTTTTACAAACCGAACTTAACATTTTTAAAACTAGACTTTTAAAATATTTTCAAAATTCACTAAGTACAAAACGAACTTAACGACTTTGAAACTAGAAATTTATACTTTGAGAAATAAAAGGGTTTAGTTTATTACCTAAAATATCTTAAGTATAAATACCTAAAATATCTTAAGTATAAATATCTAAAATATCTTAAGTATAAATACCTAAAATATCTTAAGTATAAAAATACGTACAAGTATAAGAATACGTACAAGTATAAGAATACGTATAAGTATAAAAATACGTATAAAATACGAAGTATAAAAATACGAATACGTATAAAAGTACGTATAAAATACGAAGTATAAAAATACAAATACGTATAAAAATACGTATAAAATACGGTGAATAGTGAATAGTGAATAGTGAATAGTGAAAAGGTGAATAGTGAAAAATTTACGAAACTTGTAAAACAAGTTACGTCTTAAAATTCAAAGATATTTCAAAACTCAAAAATTGAAATATTGAAAATAATTGAAAGTTTTACTAAGTATAGAAAAATTTAAAATGAATAAGTAAATGACTTAAAGTGTTTTGAAAAACACTTAAATAAAATTGGACATACTAATAAACGTATCAATATAGAAACTTGAAAACGTTAATAATTAACAGCACTTCAAATAATAAACGAATATGTTATGTGATCATATGAAACCTACAATTCAAATTAAACGTTTGACGCTGAGACTAGGAGAGTCTAGTAACATGTGATATGTAAATATCAAATAAATAATAAACATTGAGTAAGTTAAATAAAAGGTCAAACGCTTGAGCCTCCGATATGAAAACGTCAATCGCAAGTGAAGTGGGGTTAAGATAGTCTTGTGGCGGTCGCCATTGCCGTACAAAATAAAGAATATGCCAACTCTTAGTGGGTCAGGCTTTAGGAAATAGTCGTTTTATCCAGAGTTAAGGTGCTCTATGATTAGCATAGCCTATTCTTAAAGTGGATATTAGTGTATGCATACTAGACTAGGGTTTTATTCCCCTATTTCGCTAAAGTTAACAGGGCACCCGTGACCTGTGGATTCAGGTCGATTATAGCGGTTCTGTCTCCTTGCCGTGTTTCGTTCTTAGTGGGCGCGACACTTGCATTCGTTCTTACCCTGCGTAAAGATTACTTGACGAGATTGTATCTGAAGTTCGAATCATTTCGAACACTAGAAGATGAGATGCAAGTACTATATTATTCGGCGTGGTTTACGAGTCGAGTAAGTTGCTGCACTATGGTAGTGAGATGCAAGCGACTAGAGTACAATAGCCTACTCAGTGGTCGTGCTCGTAGCGTGATGTGTTGTCTGTTGTATGATTAATTGAGAATGAGTGTGTACCATCTTCGAAAATTAAAGACCACAAATTTCTGAAGTGAATCGAGTCTGCATGATGTGAGTGATACGATATGTATGTTTGTCTGCGATCTAATATCGCTTTGCAATTCACGATATGTTGTGACACTATTGCTATGATATTATCTGTTATTGCTTTCATAACTGAATATCATGCTTATATGATTTATCGCTTTAAACCGCATGCTTATTATGACTTATATGTCTTTATATGCTATTTGTAATAAGCGTGTTTATGTTTTTATCATAACGTTATAGTTATAAAGCGATAGTAATAAACCAAAGTAATTGAAATCGAGGGTAAGTATGAGCATAGCTAGTCACTGTCCGCTCAGCGGGCACCCCCCATCAGTTTATTGTGCAGGATTACCGGGGACCGAGAGCTGGATTTTGGACGGGGCCACGAGACGTTTTATTGCTTTACCTTAGTTGTTTTTACGAGAGATGTAATATATTTAACGCTACTATTTAAACTTTCCGTACTTAGAGTTGTATTACTCAACTCTTGAACGATGATGTCATATTTTGGGTTTTATTGTATAATTAATAACGCTGGTTTAAGACTTAATTAATTTCCGCCTTAGTAATTAAAGTCGACTAAAAACCAGGTTGTTACAGTTGGTATCAGAGCTGACTCGTGACCGTAACATGAATTGCCTAATGCGATTTATGCTTACCTAACGAGAGACACCTGGGCGGTACAAACATATTAATATGTTAAACCGCAAGACTACTAGGATCAAATAATAAATTAGATTTTTCTTCAATTAGATCACTTAAATGATAACTTGAAATCGCTTTAAAGTGTGAGGATGGGTAGAAACCTTAAGGACCGACCATAGGCTAAGGACTTTTAAATAACGAACTACTTCCCTCAAAATAAAATACACTAACGATCGTTTGCTTGCTTCTTGCTGATGTGACTAACTAAAATTAACAACTATCCTCGGATATAAAATCTAAGTGATAAGTTTAATTCTCGAAGATCGATGCCTTTAATCAAATACATGACGACAAGATCTCAAACGCAGCAAATGGACACATCAAGGACCTTACAACTGACAAGACGTTCAAGATCTCGAAGATTGCTGTCGCAGAGAAGATTTCTACAACTTCATTTAATTATCCTCTTTAACTAAAATTCTTATTTCGTTTTCTTTTAAAAATTTTAACCTCCTTAACCTTTTCCTCCTAACTCTCAATTTTCCTAAACCTATAATTTCTTATAACTACTTCTCAAATGAACTTTCATCCCTCTTCCTTAATCTCGCAAAATGATTTCGTTTTTGCTGGTCAATTCCTTAAACTTCTTTTGATTGATTCTCAAAAACCTTCAAACTTTATTACATTTTAAATCTCTTAAACTTACTATCTCATTTAAAAATTTACAAATCTTCGTAAATTTATAATTCCTAATTATCTTCAAAAATTTACTTTCATGTTTCCCTTTGAAAATATCTCTGAAACCTTATTCAATTAATCCTTAAAATTTTATTTCGTATTTTAAATACCTTTGAAATTACAATGTTTTAAATCATATATTCGTTACCGCATTTACAACCGAAGTTGATTATTTTCAAATTTTTGAACTTATCAATACCTTTTCCAAATCTTAAACCTTTAAAGTGAATTTTAATCTTTTCTATTAACTTCGTAGATATATGTTTAAAAATTTTCTTAAGGGGGTAGGACAAAATATGATGCTTTAAAATCATTGGTTAAAGTTATTTAAAATCATTATTTCATCCAACTTTAAACTATATATTTAATTTCAAAGAAAATTATAATTTGTTTTTATTCTAAAACCCTTATAATTTTTATTTAAATTAATTCCGTACAAAACTTCTGGGCCCTACCTTTTGGAAAATCCCTTTGAAATCAATTTCAGAAATGACAATCTAGCAATATTTTTATATTAACTCAAAATATTCTAACTATAAATATTAAATGTTTATATCCTTCTAATCTTCTCACTCTATCTAACATCTTTATAATAATGCAAAAATTCAAACATGTGGAAAAGTCTTATTCTACCAAAAATCAAATGCCTTTATCGAAACTTGTTAAAACTTGTCATCCTCTCGAACTGTAACACCCCGTGTTAATTTAAGCTAATTATAATTAGGAAATCAATAATTAAACATCCTCGCTCGCTTATTTTCCTAACACATTTTACTACAAGTTATTTTGCACCTAAATTAAAACCGTTTTGAACTACCTTGAATTTGAACTTTATTTTTACATTTTCAAACTCGATAAATCAAACAAAGGATCTACGACAATTTTCTCAACGACAAATTTTGGCACGCAAATCGAGGTCAAACGTTGACTAAATGGCCAAGCCACCTAAATGTGATTAAGTCACCTAATCCTTTCTTAAATATAATTACTCATAATCCAAATCTAATTAAAGTAGCTTAAGCTTAATCATATTGATTATTACTAACAAAACATATAATAATAATATCAAATTACTATTCCACTTTGATTTAACTAACACATTCACTAAAACTCGATATATTGAGTTACACTAAGCCTAAACTGATAAACTTTTTGACGTTTGAGGGTAATGATTTAATTCGATAACATTCAACGAAAAAAATATATATTTCGATCGAATAAAATTTTATTTCAAAGTTGCGAGGAAAACTAGTACCCAATTTTTGTTTGAATTCGTTTTGAGGTTTATTCTCATTTTTATTTTCGATCTTACTTCTAAACATTATTCCAAGACTATATATTTCATTTCGAGACTTTTCACGTGCGCGCAAATCGAAAATTTCAAAAACGAAAATCGAGCCACTTGGACCATGTTTTGGCCGAGAAAATGGGGCTCCTCCTAGCCCACTCTACTCTCTTCCATTCTCTTGCACACACCTTACTTTCTTACACCCATGCTTCCCTTCTTCTTACACACATCAAATCCCTTACACAAGCATGCTCCTTTCTCTTACACACCTCTTCATTTGATCATCACTTGGTTGAGTGTTGGTTGCTCCCTTGTTGACTCTACATTCATACACAAGTATACTTCAACTAATGAACTCATACCACCACACAATACCAAGTATGCCACTTACATTACATTACACTACATAAGCTTGCAACTAGAACAAAACACAACTACTACTACACTACACACATACACGACATACATTACATACACACACAACAAACACTTCAACTTATTTTCTCTCTAATAAACTCAACTCAAGAACAAGTAAGCTTGTTCATTGTGCAACCTCAAGAACACATACAATCTTCATCCTCTTTAACTCTTTTCTTCCTTAAACTTTCATTTTATTTGCTTAAATTAATTAGTACACTTAAATAAACTCCTCACCATTTATATTTAGTACTCACTCCTTATCTTTACATGCAATTAAAAATGAACATAAATCAAAATCACCTAAAATACAAACATCACCTAAACTAAAAACAATACTACACATAAAATTTTTAGTATAGTTTAACTAGCTTAAATAAATTACTAACTTGTTTATTTCATTCTTATGTACCCATCCTAACCAAAGACGAGGAGCAAGGTGGTGGTGTCGACTTGAGCCAATTCGATCATATCATCGACCTCGACAATTGCTAGGGTTTTACTCCACTAACCAAATCAAGGTGCTTCCCGCACACTTATGTGATAAGCGCCTCGAATTTGATTTTATGTTATTTTTCCTAAGTGATGTTTTGATTTGTATGTATGATTTTATGTCACCCAAATATCACATGTTAAATTAGAAGACAAAAATCGAAAAATAAAATATATTGTCCATATGTATATCACACGGCATTCACCCTATTTTTCACTAAATTTTTGGTTTTAATTTTTGTAAATTGCATGTTTAAAATACTTGTAATAAAATGAACATGAAAATATAATTAGTTTATGTTTAGGACTTAAAATGAATTTGTTATGAAATTTAAATGTTTTAATGTGTTTATGTGTGTTCTTGAATTTTTGTGTATTCTTGTGTTTAAATGATATTTTGCTTATGGGTGTTAATAATTGTATATGTTTATCACCCATGTTAAATGCATAAAAGATATAAAGTAAATTAGTTATTGAATTAGAAGTATAAAAATCAAAAATCAAAAATCATGAACACATATACATATACACGGCCAAATTAAATTACATGGACCAATTTTTAGTTTTAATTTTTCTAAATAACATATTATGATTAGTTAAGATAAATTAGACTTGTAGGAAAAATTTGAGAAAATTATATAAACATATGAAAATTTGACTAATTGAAATTCATATGAAAATATTAGGTCCTTAACATCTTCATGTGTTCTTCATATTTATTGCTAGTTTGATTAATAATTTTTATAAAGTTGTACTTAGATGTTGTTTTAATCCACTAATGAATAAATACAATAACTAATTATACAACTTAAATAAGCTTAATCCTTAAAATAAGAAAGTTAGAGAAATAAAGTATCCTAAATCACTATTCACAAATGTAATAAAAATGTTTAATGAAAATTTCAAGTTAGTTTAAATCACCTTAGTGTAATTTGAATGATTAGTATATAAAAACTTTAAGTCAAAACCGATAAATTAGAAAACGAAAATGAAAATGAACAAGTGTAATAGAAGGCCACGGTTAGGGTATAATTTTTGACCTGAAATGAATTTGTCACTTTTTATTTTTATCACTTAAGTAATTAAAATAGTTAAAGTAATGATTTATTAATAAAAACAACAAAAGAAATAAATGGCTAAATATATAAAGGCTCACGGCATTTATGTTGTTTTTGGGCCAATTTTTGTCAAAATAAATTTATCACTTAGCCACTAAATTTGAATAGTAATTAGGTTTATATTTGTTTATGTATTAAATCGTTAATAAAAAGAATTGACAAAACCGATAAAAATAAACGTTACACGTATTAAAATGAATAATGTTGAGTGTTACTACCTTTGCTTAAGTTGGATATGGACATACGGACTATTTAAAATGAACTACGACAACCTCGCTAAAAATGGAAACCGCTAAAAGATTAGTTAAGTATATGACTAAATAAAACCGGGTTTTTAAATTTTAAAATGTTATTTAAAATCACCAAGTACACAATGAACTTAACAACTTTGACCCTAGAATTTTGTACTTAGATTATATCGAGTTTTACTTCCGAAGTAATTTTTCAAATCACTAAATACAAAACGAACCTAACGACTTTAAAACTAAAATTTTGTACTTAGAAAATAAAATTTAGTTTTACATCTAAAATCTCCTTATTATAACAATTTGTATAAAAGTATAAAAAAATTACTAAGTATAAAGAAAATATAATAATAAATACTAAGTATAAGAATACAAGTACGTATAAAAATACGTATAAATACAAAGTATAAGAATACGCATACGTATAAAATACGAATAAAATACGAAGTATAAAAATACGTACAAATACGAAATACAAAAATACGAATACGTATAAATACGAGGAATAGTAAATACGAGGAATAGTAAATACGATGAATAGTAAATACAATGAATAGTAAATACGGTGAATAGTAAAATAATGAATAGTGAAAAATATTTAAAAGTTACGAATGGACTCAAAATAAATAATTAAGTTTTTCTATGTGTTCTGTTTTACCTGAAGAACTGCTGTTACTAAAATTTCATTATACAAGTTTGACGTTATATTTATGTTACAAGATTGTCACTATTATTATTTTATGAGCGAGAGAATGAGAAATTGAGAAAGCGAGTACTTGAATAAAATACTAGGATTGTTCGCCATGTTGCGACTCTTGAAATTCGTTAACGAGGTAGTCGTTTATGGGGACTTGGGCTCCCTCCCAGAGTTGCCCAAGGCTATTCAACGATCATAAGATTGCTGTTTGACGTGTGGTATCAACCTCAGGGATGGGGCATACTTGATACTTCCGCGGGCCCATAGAATAGTAATTGCAAACGCCAACCCCATTCGGGGGCACCCGCCTCTGGTGATAGTCGAACTTTTTCGTCGCTGATACCTCTTGAATAGCGTATAAGTATGATCCTCGATAGGTAGTGGATGCATACATTTGACAAGGGATTGAATCATCCTTATTACCTTAGATATCTTTAGCCTGGTCACCATGTCCAATCAAGTTGGCCCCGATCGCCATCAAGGGATTATGTCCGCATGCTACCGCCTTATTAAGGAAGACTCATCAGTTATCACATGTTGAATGCATTTCCTTGTTTGTTGATGATTATCTGAATTACCTGGCTGAGTATTGGAATGCGAATTATTGAGCATGATTATTTGTGAGCGTGGTGTGTTATTTGATTGTGTTATACTCATGTTGAATCATCACAAATTCCTTACGTGTTTTACTTGCCACTTGCTCTTCATTTTTGTTTATTTATTATTTATACCGCATATTGCCTTAGAATTGCATGTGTCGAAAGAGTGTGCGGGAAAATGATGAGAGTTTAATGCAGGTACCCCGAGTCTTGACCGTTGATCTATCGTGATCAAGTCCTTATTTTGTAATCTATTCTGAGAGAACTTGTAATCTAAATACTCTGTTTTATCTCTAAACTCGTATTATGTATACTGAGTTTGTAAGACGATAACAGCTGGTTTTGTAATATACAGACTTAATTAATTTTCCGCCTTAGTTTAATTAAAGTCACGAAAAACCAGGTTGTTACAGTTAGTATCAGAGCTGTCTTGCGACCATGAATGACCTAAAGTTATCTCACATAGCGAGACGACACCTGGGCCGGACATATACATACTATATGTCTAGCATAGACTTATAGGATCAAATAATAAATTAGAAATCTCTAGATCGCTAAAATAATAACTTAGATCGTTTTTAAAGTGTGAGAAAGGGTAGAATCTTAAGGACCGACCTAATAAATAATAAACTAGTTAGATGAACGTTATAATCCTTATGTTTATAGTTCCTTTGCTTGCTATTTGCTCTGTGACTAACTTTAGTCTGACAAAGGCCCTTAGGATGACGTACTACAGTTTCTCCCGTAACAATCTACCACAACGTCCACCGATGATGCCACGAGATGCATATATATGTAGCCATTCCCACGTCATAGAGCAATACGTGGAAGCTAATGGGATCACGACGACCAGACCCTACCACACTAGGGGCATTGGCCTAGGCCTGACGCTGATTGAGAGCTTCCACCCGTACGACGAGTTTTGGACACCACTAGGATGGCAACTCCTCCTGGATTACGACTGATATATGGATCGCCTGTATCACCCCGACCCACTTCTGAGGGAGATGCAACCACCAGGGTGGATGGAGCACGAGGAACTACTCGAGAACTTGATGGAGCAAGAATATAGACACGACTATCCTCAATATCCAGCGGACGCCATCGTACCTCTAATCATATGGGAGAGGGATCTTACGTCTGGGAGACTCTTGAGGGTCGCAAATCACCCTTAGGGTCATGCGACTCCAACTTGTAAAATATATGTAACCGACTTTTAACTATCTTAAAGAACGACCTTAAATGTCGTCATCTTTTCCTATCGGCTATAAATTTTCATTCGGATGTAACGTTGTGTGAACTTATGTATTATATTTCTTTGAATGTAATATCTTACCCACATATATATATATATATGTGGAGACGTTATGATACAACCTATTTTGTGCATCGCATTGATTTTGTGCATCGTATTAATTTTCCTTGAGCACATTTGGAAGGATTCCAATTCTCACTTTGAATACCTTCCCTTTTACTTTCAGATGAGGCTACTGTGCGGCAAGAGGTACTCTGAGTGGACACCAAAAGAGAAAGCTCGCAAGAAAGCCATCGAGGCGTACGCACGACGTCAACAGTTGAGGTCATGGAAGAGATCACAGGACTCGAGTGATTCGGAAATCGACTGGAAGACTAGGGCACTTAAGACTCCGTATATGGAGCATCGAGTTCCTGACCACCTCCGTCGATCCTCAGAACATACCGACGTGATCGAAGCGTTCATGCAGGGAAAGCCTGAGACATTTGAGGGAATTAGCGGGACACTCTACCCGTGGATCAGGAGTATGAATGCGAGGTTCCTGGAACACTCCGTTAGAGAGGAATGGAAAACCTCCCTAGCAGCTGCGTGCCTTGACGAGGAGGCCAAAGCATGGTGGAGGCGACTACGCTCCCCAGCTATACTTGAGGGTGAGTACTACCTAAGCTGGGAGGATTTCAAACTTGGTTTGAGCGACATGACTTATCTTTGTTAAGTATAAGCATAGCTTCATGAGGAGGAGCATCGCTACTCAAAATTTGCTTAGGATCTAGGGTTAACCTTTTGTCATTCTCGATCCAATTTCATATCTCTTGAGAATGTATCTAAACTTTTGTGTTATTTTGCTGAACTTGTATCTAAGTTTTCACCTTAGTTCATTTCATAGAGAATGTATTAGGAGGCTTTGTAACTTTTTAATGTAATCCTTTTACATTATCAATGAAATGTCTTTTACCTTGCATTTTATTATGTGTCTATCTTGGAAACTACTCTATATTCATACAACTCAATATTTTTCGTAATGGATGCAAACAATATGGTCAATTCTAATTTCGCTCAACACTTTGCCGAGGAGGAGGCGAGAAGAAAAGGTTTTGAGGATGCTATCATGAAAATGGCACGTAATGTCCACCAATATCGTGGAGGTGGTAATAATCAATCTGCATTTGAGAGATTCTCCAAACATCGACCCCAACCATATTCTGCTCACAACCCCACGCCTTGACAGAGTGGATTGAAGAGATGGAGAAGTTGCTAGATCTTAGCAAGACTCCTGGCTAACGAGAGTGAACGTAGTGGCCTACTACCTCAAGGGAGAGGCCAACAGCTTGGTGGCGTTTAATCAGTCCACCTTTTCCTTAAGAATCTACACTGAGTGAATTCAAGACTCATAGAAAACAAGTACTTTGGGGACGAATTGAAATGGGATAAGGAAGAGGAGTTCAGAACCTGAGCTGAGCGATATGTCCCTACAAGCGCATACACGAAAATACCAAGAACCGCCCAAGTTCGCCTCCTAGGATTATAACTAACGAGGAGGAACTCGCAACTGTGCACGTAAGAGGCATGACTTACTACCGAGGACGAACATGAGCGGGTTCAAATGCAAGAACTTTGCGGAAGCCTACGAAAAGGCAACGTGTATCTGGGCCTCCATACAAAAAGGAGAAGCTGAGGAGAAAAAGAAGAGGAAAACATTTACGCCTCCTGTGGCGAGTGCTAGCTTCATCCACAAGCCAATGTTCTGGCCGCCTTGCTACTGTGGTCAAGACAACCGCAATAGGAATCAGGGCAAGTCTCAGTTCTCCAACCGCAATACCACTCCTTACGTCGCAAAGAATAATCCACAAATTCCCGGACCACCGGCTTATGAGGCAAATCAGTGTCGCTTCTGCCGACAACCGAATCACCCGGGGAAGCGTTGTAATGGGGAACAGATCGTGTGCTACTTCTGTAAGGTAGTGGGACACAAGTCTAACGAATGCCCAAAGAAGGGCACTGCTGCTAAAGCAAATGCGGGACCACCGCCAGCTGTCAGGGTTCAGGGACGTGTGTACGTACTGACAGAGTCTGAAGAAGGGACGGATGATATTATCGATGTCGACGTCATCACCGGTAAATTTCTAGTTAACTCAAGACTGCTTATTCTGTTTGATACCGGAGCATCTCTATCTTTTATATCCTCAAAGTTTATCAAACAATCCAAACTCACAAACCCTGATCAAATCAGAACTAACATATCACTACCAGATGGTAAAAACATTCCTTGTTCTTCAAAATACAATAATGTAAAAATCTCAATTCACAACACAGACTTCCTGTCAGACCTCGTATTGTTTGACCTTCCCGAGTTTGATGTAATTCTGGGAATGAACTGGCTAGCTCGTCATAACGCAACATTTAAATGCCACGACCAGAAAATCACTTTGAAAACTAACCAAGGGAAGGAAGTGTCATACCAGAGTTTTAAAAGGAAAGGAGGAGTGAAGTTAGTATCCGTACTGAAACTTCAGAGTATGGAGAGAAAGGGACACCAGGTGTATTTTTGCAAAGATTACTAAGGTCGAGGACACCCTACGCATTGAAGATATCCCAATCGTGAATGAGTACCCCGATGTTTTCCCAGACGTATTACCAGGTATGCCTCCTGCACGAGATGTTGAATTCTCGATTGACCTCATACCGGGCACGGCACCTATATCAAAGGCACCATACAGAATGGCGCCTGTTGAACTTCAAGAACTCAAGAAACAATTGGAGGAAATGATTGAGTTAGGATTCATAAGACCGAGTGTTTCACCTTGGGGTGCACCGGTACTCTTTGTAAAGAAGAAGGATGGGAGCATGAGGCTTTGCATTGACTACAGAGAACTGAACAAGGTGACAATCAAAAATCGTTATCCTTTGCCTAGGATAGACGATCTCTTTGACCAAATTTCAAGGGAGCAGGAGTTTTCTCCAAGATTGACCTGAGGTCAGGATACCATCAGATTGCGGTCCGCAAAGAAGATATACAAAAGACTGCATTCAGATCAAGGTACGGACATTACGAGTTCAAAGTGATGCCGTTTGGCCTCACCAACGCTCCAGCAGTGTTTATGGACCAAATGAACAGGACCTTTCACGAATATCTCGACATCTGTGTTGTCGTGTTCATTGACGACATCCTAATCTACTCCAAGAATAAAGAGGAACACGCAGAACACCTACACATTATCCTGGGCATCTTGAGAAATCATAAGTGGTATGCTAAATTTTCAAAGTGTGAATTTTGGCTAGACCAAGTGGCATTCCTAGGCCACGTAATCTCCAAAGAAGGGGTAATGGTGGATCCAGCCAAGATTGAAGTCGCCAAGGAATGGGTAGCACCAAAACAGCACCAAGTCGGTTTCTAGGATTGGCCATGGCTATTATAGAAGATTTGTTCCCGACTTCTCAAAAATTGCCCGCCCGATGACTAAACTACTACAAAAGGAATCAAAGTTCTTATGGAGCGACGATCAGAAAAAGCTGTTCAAGAACTTAAGAAAAGGCTTACTATCGCTCCAGCTTTAACCTTGCCAACAGATGGGGATGAATATGAAGTGTACAAAGGACGTCATTAAATGGTTTGGGTTGTGTCGATGCAACAAGGGAAAGTAATAGCGTCACGCATCCGCACAACTTAAAGTACATGAAAGAAATTACCCAACTCACGACCTAGAACTTGTCAGCAATGTGTTTGCAATCAAGATTTGGCGTCATTATCTCTATGGAGTCAAAGATCAAATTCTACACCGACCACAAGAGCTTAAAGTACATCTTTACCCGGAGGGAATTGAACATGAGGCAACAGAGGTGGTTAGAATTGATCAAGGATTACAAAATCGAAGTTATTATACCACGAAGGAAAGGCCAACGAGTTCTTGGACTGAGTCGTAAGGCAATACATACCCTGAGCAACATTTGGGAAATACCCTCGGACATTACCCAAGACCTGGAAAGGCTGAGCTTGGATCTGGTACAGTCAGATGACGTTGACCTAAATGCAATGGTGGTAGAACCAGATTTATTCCATGACATACGAGCGCTACAGTGGGAAGACCCAGCCTTGTTAGAAATCAGAGAAAAGATTCCATCGTAGGGAATGTATGGTTTGAGATCTACACCGATGGAAGTCTACGCTCAACCAGTGGTGCATACCTAACAATGAAGATTTGAAACGCAAAATCCTTGACGAAGCACATAGTACCCGCTACTCGGTACATCCTGGCTCAGACAAGATGTACAAGGACCTGAAATTACGCTTCTGGTGGATAAGGATGAAGGCGGAGATAGCCGAACATGTGGCAAGATGTATGATTTGCCAGAAGGTAAAATTTGAACACCATAGACCAGGAGGACTACTCCAACCGTTGGAGATTCCTCAAGGGAAGTGGGATTCCATATCCATGGATTTTATCATGGGGTTACCAAGGCGACAAAGCAGGCAAGGATGCGATATGGGTTATTGTGGATCGCCTAACTAAAGCGACTCACTGCTCCGATCAGGGAGACTTGGGGATTGGAAGAACTGGCCAAGGCTTACGAAAAGGAAATAATACGACTCCATGGCGTCCCCCTCGACATCATATCAGACAGGGACGCAAGATTTACATCGCATTTCTGGAAGAAATTGCAAGAGGCTTTGGGTAGTAAATTGAAAATGAGTACGGCTTTTCATCCAGCAACTGACGGTCAGACAGAGCGAACTATCCAGACACTGGAAGACATGTTGAGGGCGTGCACGATGGAATTCAATGTGAACTGGGAAAAGAGCTTACCTCTCGTTGAATTCTCATACAACAATAGCCATCATGCTAGTCTAGGGTGCGCTCCTTTTGAAGCACTGTATGGCAGGAAGTGCCGCAGTCCGGTTTGTTGGGACGACGCTAGTGATAACGTGGGTACTGGACCCCAGGTTATACAAGATCAGATTGAACACATAAAGATTATTCGAGAACGACTACAAGCAGCTCAAGATCGCCAAAAGAAATATGCAAACGAGCACCGTCGACCTATTGAGTTCAACAGTGGAGATAAGGTCTTCTTAAAGGTCTCACCCATGAAAGGGGTAAGACGCTTCGGACTAAAAGGGAAGCTTAGTCCAAAGTACAT
Organism: Dianthus caryophyllus; assembly: GCA_023091065.1. NCBI lineage: Eukaryota > Viridiplantae > Streptophyta > Magnoliopsida > Caryophyllales > Caryophyllaceae > Dianthus > Dianthus caryophyllus. The sequence goes on along the minus strand of CM041519.1, from coordinate 24,844,829 downwards.
CGGACCCTACGAAATACTTGAACGAATTGGCGAGGTGGCATACCGACTCGCCTTACCGCCAAACTTATCCAAAGTGCACGATGTATTTCATGTATCTCAACTCGTAAGATACGGTTTAATTCGAAGTCACATTGTTACGCCCGATGTGATCGCCATCGAGCCTAACATGCTTTACTCTGAGAAACCAGTGGAAATTCTCGCCAGAGAGACCATGTTCTTACGACGCAAGTCGATACCCTTAGTCAAGGTTGTCTGGAGGGACGAGACCTAACAAGCAACGTGGGAGACCGGCGTCGATGAAGGAAAAGTACCCTGAGTCGTTTAGCACGTAACCTTAACCACCCAGATTACTTTAAGTTTCGGGACTAAACTTCTTTAAGGGGGAGGATCAGAACACCCCGTGTTAATTTAAGCTAATTATAATTAGGAAATCAATAATTAAACATCCTCGCTCGCTTATTTTCCTAACACATTTTACTACAAGTTATTTTGCACCTAAATTAAAACCGTTTTGAACTACCTTGAATTTGAACTTTATTTTTACATTTTCAAACTCGATAAATCAAACAAAGGATCTACGACAATTTTCTCAACGACAAATTTTGGCACGCAAATCGAGGTCAAACGTTGACTAAATGGCCAAGCCACCTAAATGTGATTAAGTCACCTAATCCTTTCTTAAATATAATTACTCATAATCCAAATCTAATTAAAGTAGCTTAAGCTTAATCATATTGATTATTACTAACAAAACATATAATAATAATATCAAATTACTATTCCACTTTGATTTAACTAACACATTCACTAAAACTCGATATATTGAGTTACACTAAGCCTAAACTGATAAACTTTTTGACGTTTGAGGATAATGATTTAATTCGATAACATTCAACGAAAAAAATATATATTTCGATCGAATAAAATTTTATTTCAAAGTTGCGAGGAAAACTAGTACCCAATTTTTGTTTGAATTCGTTTTGAGGTTTATTCTCATTTTTATTTTCGATCTTACTTCTAAACATTATTCCAAGACTATATATTTCATTTCGAGACTTTTCACGTGCGCGCAAATCGAAAATTTCAAAAACGAAAATCGAGCCACTTGGACCATGTTTTGGCCGAGAAAATGGGGCTCCTCCTAGCCCACTCTACTCTCTTCCATTCTCTTGCACACACCTTACTTTCTTACACCCATGCTTCCCTTCTTCTTACACACAACAAATCCCTTACACAAGCATGCTCCTTTCTCTTACACACCTCTTCATTTGATCATCACTTGGTTGAGTGTTGGTTGCTCCCTTGTTGACTCTACATTCATACACAAGTATACTTCAACTAATGAACTCATACCACCACACAATACCAAGTATGCCACTTACATTACATTACACTACATAAGCTTGCAACTAGAACAAAACACAACTACTACTACACTACACACATACACGACATACATTACATACACACACAACAAACACTTCAACTTATTTTCTCTCTAATAAACTCAACTCAAGAACAAGTAAGCTTGTTCATTGTGCAACCTCAAGAACACATACAATCTTCATCCTCTTTAACTCTTTTCTTCCTTAAACTTTCATTTTATTTGCTTAAATTAATTAGCACACTTAAATAAACTCCTCACCATTTATATTTAGTACTCACTCCTTATCTTTACATGCAATTAAAAATGAACATAAATCAAAATCACCTAAAATACAAACATCACCTAAACTAAAAACAATACTACACATAAAATTTTTAGTATAGTTTAACTAGCTTAAATAAATTACTAACTTGTTTATTTCATTCTTATGTACCCATCCTAACCAAAGACGAGGAGCAAGGTGGTGGTGTCGACTTGAGCCAATTCGAACATATCATCGACCCCGACAATTGCTAGGGTTTTACTCCACTAACCAAATCAAGGTGCTTCCCGCACACTTATGTGATAAGCGCCTCGAATTTGATTTTATGTTATTTTTCCTAAGTGATGTTTTGATTTGTATGTATGATTTTATGTCACCCAAATATCACATGTTAAATTAGAAGACAAAAATCGAAAAATAAAATATATTGTCCATATGTATATCACACGGCATTCACCCTATTTTTCACTAAATTTTTCGTTTTAATTTTTGTAAATTGCATGTTTAAAATACTTGTAATAAAATGAACATGAAAATATAATTAGTTTATGTTTAGGACTTAAAATGAAATTGTTATGAAATTTAAATGTTTTAATGTGTTTATGTGTGTTCTTGAATTTTTGTGTATTCTTGTGTTTAAATGATTTTTTACTTATGTGTGTTAATATTTGTATATGTTTATCACCCATGTTAAATGCATAAAAGATATAAAGTAAATTAGTTATTGAATTAGAAGTATAAAAATCAAAAATCAAAAATCATGAACACATATACATATACACGGCCAAATTAAATTACATGGACCAATTTTTAGTTTTAATTTTTCTAAATAACATATTATGATTAGTTAAGATAAATTAGACTTGTAGGAAAAATTTGAGAAAATTATATAAACATATGAAAATTTGACTAATTGAAATTCATATGAAAAATATTAGGGTTCTTAACATCTTCATGTGTTCTTCATATTTATTGCTAGTTTGATTAATAATTTTTATAAAGTTGTACTTAGATGTTGTTTTAATCCACTAATGAATAAATACAATAACTAATTATACAACTTAAATAAGCTTAATCCTTAAAATAAGAAAGTTAGAGAAATAAAGTATCCTAAATCACTATTCACAAATGTAATAAAAATGTTTAATGAAAATTTCAAGTTAGTTTAAATCACCTTAGTGTAATTTGAATGATTAGTATATAAAAACTTTAAGTCAAAACCGATAAATTAGAAAACGAAAATGAAAATGAACAAGTGTAATAGAAGGCCACGGTTAGGGTATAATTTTTGACCTGAAATGAATTTGTCACTTTTTATTTTTATCACTTAAGTAATTAAAATAGTTAAAGTAATGATTTATTAATAAAAACAACAAAAGAAATAAATGGCTAAATATATAAAGGCTCACGGCATTTATGTTGTTTTTGGGCCAATTTTTGTCAAAATAAATTTATCACTTAGCCACTAAATTTGAATAGTAATTAGGTTTATATTTGTTTATGTATTAAATCGTTAATAAAAAGAATTGACAAAACCGATAAAAATAAACGTTACACGTATTAAAATGAATAATGTTGAGTGTTACTACCTTTGCTTAAGTTGGATATGGACATACGGACTATTTAAAATGAACTACGACAACCTCGCTAAAAATGGAAACCGCTAAAAGATTAGTTAAGTATATGACTAAATAAAACCGGGTTTTTAAATTTTAAAATGTTATTTAAAATCACCAAGTACACAATGAACTTAACAACTTTGACCCTAGAATTTTGTACTTAGATTATATCGAGTTTTACTTCCGAAGTAATTTTTCAAATCACTAAATACAAAACGAACCTAACGACTTTAAAACTAAAATTTTGTACTTAGAAAATAAAATTTAGTTTTACATCTAAAATCTCCTTAGTATAACAATTTGTATAAAAGTATAAAAAAAATTACTAAGTATAAAGAAAATATAATAATAAATACTAAGTATAAGAATACAAGTACGTATAAAAATACGTATAAATACAAAGTATAAGAATACGCATACGTATAAAATACGAATAAAATACGAAGTATAAAAATACGTACAAATACGAAATACAAAAATACGAATACGTATAAATACGAGGAATAGTAAATACGATGAATAGTAAATACGATGAATAGTAAATACGGTGAATAGTAAAATAATGAATAGTGAAAAATATTTAAAAGTTACGAATGGACTCAAAATAAATAATTAAGTTTTTCTATGTGTTCTGTTTTACCTGAAGAACTGCTGTTACTAAAATTTCATTATACAAGTTTGACGTTATATTTATGTTACAAGATTGTCACTATTATTATTTTATGAGCGAGAGAATGAGAAATTGAGAAAGCGAGTACTTGAATAAAATACTAGGATTGTTCGCCATGTTGCGACTCTTGAAATTCGGTTAACGAGGTAGTCGTTTATGGGGACTTGGGCTCCTCCCAGAGTTGCCCAAGGCTATTCAACGATCTTAAGATTGCTGTTTGACGTGTGGTATCAACCTCAGGGATGGGGCATACTTGATACTTCCGCGGGCCCATAGAATAGTAATTGGAAACGCCAACCCCATCCGGGGGTACCCGTCTCTGGTGATAGTCGAACTTTTTTCCTCGGTGATACCTTTTGAATAGGGAATAAGTATGATCCTCGAGAGGTTGTGTATGCATACATTAGACAAGGGATTGAATCATCCTTATTACCTTAGATATCTTTAGCCTGTCTGTCATGTCCAAGTGAAGTTGGCCCCGATCGCCATCACGGATTATGTCTGCATGCTTCCGCCTTATTAACGAAGACTCATCAGTTATCACATGTTGAATGCATTTCCTTGTTTGTTGATGATTATCTGAATGACCTGGCTGAGTATTGGAATGCGAATTATTGAGCATGATTATTTGTGAGCGTGGTGTGTTATTTGATTGTGTTATACTCATGTTGAATCATCACAAATTCCTTACGTGTTTTACTTGCCACTTGCTCTTCATTTTTGTTTATTTATTATTTATACCGCATATTGCCTTAGAATTGCATGTGTCGAAAGAGTGTGCGGGAAAATGATGAGAGTTTAATGCAGGTACCCCGAGTCTTGACCGTTGATCTATCAGGGGATTGAAGGCCTTATTTTGTAATCTATTCTGAGAAAACTTGTAATCTAAATACTCTGTTTTATCTCTAAACTCGTATTATGTATACTGAGTTTGTAAGACGATAACAGCTGGTTTTGTAATATATAGACTTAATTAATTTTCCGCCTTAGTTTAATTAAAGTCACGAAAAACCAGGTTGTTACACGAACTGCCTTGTCTAACTGCGAGCAGTTATCCACTCTATCCAAGTTTCGGGACGAAACTTTTCTTAAGGGGGTAGGTGTGTAACACCCCGTGTTATTTTAACACAATATTATAAAAGAATTTAATTCCTCAAATTAAATTTATCCTTTTTCTATATAATAAAAATGCGACTGAAATTTTTCGCCAAATAATACTAAAATTTCCTAAGTACAAATTTAAAAATTTTGAAAAATAAAGTTTGTTGTATTATCTTTAGAATTAATAAAGAAACACATTTCAAAATTTTATAAAAATCAACACAAAATTTATATCGCCTTTCAAATTTCAAAAAGGTTAAGTTATGTTTACTATTCATAAAAATATATGTAAAACCTTTTATTCATAAAATTCAATTTCAAATATTTTTCATTTTTGAATAAAAATGAACCCTTATACTTTTTCCGTCTCTGAAATTCGGGTCAACAATTTCAAACACGCAAATCAAAAATCAAACAATCTTATCCTCTTCCACTTTCTTTTTACTTTCAAAAGTAAACTTAACATTAAGTTTATTAATCATTTTGATTGTTTTTAATAAATAATTATATATTAATATCTAATTACTATTTCATTTCTATTAAACTAGCTTTTTTCTAAATTGTCTAAATTTGAAGTCATACCTAATTTAAATTGATTAACTTTTTGACGTTTGATTATAAATCTTTAAATCTAAAACATTCAACGAAAAAAATAAGTATTTCGACCTAGGAAATTTTTATTCAAAATTTCGAGGATTAGGATCCGATTTTTGTTTTAATACCCTTTCGAAAATTATTTTCATTTTTAATTCCGATTTTATTTCAAAACACTATTTTCAGATCATATATCGAAAATTTCAAAAACGATAATCGAGCCCGAAAAATAAACCTTTGACTTTCGGATACCAAAGTCAAATTCTATCCTCTTCCATATTTTCTTACACAAATTAGATTTTTCTTACACATCTAATTTATCATCATTACTTTTATTTTTGTATTTAAATTTAAAGATTATACTTAATAAAAAATACATACTAAATACAATACTACTACTTTAATATTACCATTTTCATTTCCATCACTTTTAAATATTTTCTTCAATAATAAATAAAATATTTTAGTCTTAGAATTCAAAAGTAGAAATATTTCGAAAAATCGTCAAACGCGCACACATTAACTTTTATCGCTTTTGACGCCCGACTTTTTAAACCCGATTTATTTCGTAAAAACATTTTAAAATATCAAGGGGACATTTTCTTTGCCCAAATAGTAATGTAAGACACTAGTAGCCAAATTGGTTTATTTGTTCCCTAATTTCTTTTATTAAAACATTATTTTCATTAAAATACCTAAACTTATCTTTACTTTACTTAACCTAATTTTTTTACAACTTATTCCACAAGTTTTAAAGACCAAAATGAGCTCCTAAATGCCCATAATGTCGTGGCTCGTGCATCCCTTTTCTCCCATTATTTTTCTTCCTTTTTTTCCTTCAAAAACAATTAAAATAAAACCTTAATATTATCTTAATAATTCCTAAGTATCCTTAGTTCTTTAGTGGGTCTTTTGAAGCTAACTTTTTGGTTTAGTTGGGTGAGGAACATGGGTTTTGGGTGAAGAAATTTCCGATCTAAAATTTATTTTAGATCCCCGACGATTAACATCCTTTTTAAGGTGACTAGTTATATCTCATATTAGCCTCTTTGTAAATTAATTTGATTTTTATTATAAGTTTTATGAGTATGATTTTATGTTCAAAATATGATAAACATCATTTATGTGTATGTGTTTGTTATGTGAAGTATAATAAAATGATAATAAATAAGTATTATTGATAATAGATAAATTGTAGTTATATGATAATATGTTTAGTTTAATTAGTTTTGAGCATTTTTAATTATTGTTCATATGACTTTTATGTTTAATTATGTTTTAGTTATGTAGTAATCATTTATGAAAATTATGTTAAATATTAACAATAAGTTTAAAGTGAAGAAAAATCGAAAATAAAATTTATGTACAATATACATGTCTCACGGTTTTATCTCTTATTTTTGATAAATTTTTACTTTTAATTTTTGTAAATAATATGTTATGTTAAGTTGTATTAAAATGGTTATATTCATGTTAGAAAAATTTGATTAGAAAAAGAAATGTTTAATTGTTAAAAATGCAAAATGTGTTCTTGATAAAGTATGGTGTTCTTTATGTGGTCTTGAGTTGTTCATGATGATATTCATGTGTTCTTCATGTTTATGCAAATTTTGATTTATAATGTTTTTATGTTTGTTGTTATTTATTGTTTTATTTAACTAATAAGTAATTATATTAATGACTATATAAATTAAACTAGCTAAATCATTTAGATTAAAAAGTTAGAAAATTAAAAGTGTTGAAAAACACTATTCATAAATATAAATGAAATTTTTAGTAAGTTTCATTTTAGTTTAAATCGTTCTAGTATAATTAGAATAATTAAAATATAAAGACTTTAAGCTAAAAACCGATAAAAATCGAAAAATGAAATTTTGAACACCACCATCATCCCTCACGGCATTTCCTTTATTTTTAGGTTAAATTTTGTTTTTATCACTTTTTAGTTTATTGTTAAAATAATTTAATTATTAGTTAATAAGTTAGAATTAAGAAATTAAAAGAAATAAATCAATTTTGACATATATATTAAATCACACGACATAACCACTTTAAATTGACTAAATTTGATCAAAATGAAAATATCACTAAGTCACTAAAGTTTAATAGTTATTAGAATTGAAATTTTGTATAAATCGTTTTAGTTATAAATGAAATATAATAAACCGATAAAAATAAGTAACCGTTATAAAAATGAACTAATTCGTGTGCTACCGCCTTTGCAATTTGGACTGTTGAACTTGGACATACGGACTAAAATGAATCATCCACGTTACTATTATTTTAAAAATGAAAATCGCTAAATTTAGTTAATAGACGACTAAAATAACTAAGTCTCATTTTAAAATAAATATCATTATCACTTTTTACAAACCGAACTTAACATTTTTAAAACTAGTCTTTTAAATTATTTTCAAAATTCACTAAGTACAAAACGAACTTAACGACTTTGAAACTAGAAATTTATACTTAGAAAATAAAAGGGTTTAGTTTATTACCTAAAATATCTTAAGTATAAATACCTAAAATGTCTTAAGTATAAATATCTAAAATATCTTAAGTATAAATACCTAAAATATCTTAAGTATAAAAATACGTACAAGTATAAGAATACATACAAGTATAAGAATACGTATAAGTATAAAAATACGTATAAAATACGAAGTATAAAAATACGAATACGTATAAAATTACGTATAAGATACGAAGTATAAAAATACGAATACGTATAAAAATACGTATAAAATACGGTGAATAGTGAATAGTGAATAGTGAATAGTGAATAGTGAAAAGGTGAATAGTGAAACATTTACAAAACTTGTAAAACAAGTTACGTCTTAAAATTCAAAGATATTTCAAAACTCAAAAATTGAAATATTGAAAATAATTGAAAGTTTTACTAAGTATAGAAAAATTTAAAATGAATAAGTAAATGACTTAAAGTGTTTTAAATACACTTAAATAAAATTGGACATACTAATAAACGTATCAATATAGAAACTTGAAAACGTTAATAATTAACAGCACTTCAAATAATAAACGAAAATGTTATGTGATCATATGAAACCTACAATTCAAATTAAACGTTTGACGCTGAGACTAGGAGAGTCTAGTAACATGTGATATGTAAATATCAAATAAAAAATAAACATTGAGTAAGTTAAATAAAAGGTCAAACGCTTGAGCCTCCGATATGAAAACGTCAATCGTAAGTGAAGTGAGGTTAAGATAGTCTTGTGGCGGTCGCCATTGCCGTACAAAATAAAGAATATGCCAACTCTTAGTGGGTCAGGCTTTAGGAAATAGTCGTTTTATCCAGAGTTAAGGTGCTCTATGATTAGCATAGCCTATACTTAAAGTGGATATTAGTGTATGCATACTAGACTAGGGTTTTATTCCCCTATTTCGCTAAAGTTAACAGGGCACCCGTGACCCGTGGATTCAGGTCGATTATAGCGGTTCTGTCTCCTTGCCGTGTTTCGTTCTTAGTGGGCGCGACACTTGCATTCGTTCTTACCCTGCGTAAAGATTACTTGACGAGATTGTGTGGAACCCGGGATCGGACCCAACTCGGCGTCTTGCTTAAGGGCGGATTTTAAAGTTAAAAAAGATTAAGTTGGAAAAACCTTTAAGAACTGTTATGGTGTCGCCACCTATTTATCGCGGAAAATAGGAACCTGCTACCATGTTCTAAGCTAAAAACATGTCCTAGATTTTGGAGCACGCCGACACCCCTAGATCTAAGGCTTGTGAAACCAGATTGGATTCAAGTGAGGTACTTTAGAAAAAGAGTTAATTCAAATAATGATTTATGAAAACCTTTTAGAAAAGCCTATGTAAAAATAGCCTCTACTGACCTAGAACAATCCATGTAAGATGATATTTAAGCTAATGTTATCGCTACGTACAAGTGCGATAAGTTTGTAAAAGAATGCAGATGCAGATGCAAAAAGATTGATTAAAACCCTCAGTTTAGCATGTTTAACTTGTTAACGAATACGTTCGCTTAAAGGTCAATTCATTGTTTAAGTTGATTTTAATGCAAGATGTAAGGGTGCAAGATGCATACAAATAAAATAAAGTTCAATTGTCCATTGATTTATTTTATAAGGTCGCTGCTTATGCGACTTTGGCGTGTCATCTGATATGGAGTGTACCCAAGTAATAAGAACACTTGGAAGGCAAGCGCTCGGGTGCCAAAGCCGGGGCGCTAGAGTGTAGTCCCCTTTGTTAGTCCATAGAAAATAAGAAAAGCTTTGATCCAAGTGGATCGGCATCTACCTTGTCCTCGACGCTCAGATCCGGGCAGAGCTTCGCTTCTTGAACTTGAAAGGAGGATGAATTCAACACGGATGGTGTGTTGAACTCAAGGATTTGAGTGCTTGAGGCTTTGAGGGTGTTTAGAAGTGTGTAAGATGTGAAATCGATGATAAATTGTGTGTTATGAGGCTCGGGTATAGGGCTCTATATATACTAAAAACCTCGGAGAAATTAGGAAAGCGAGGAATAAAAACAAGTCGAGGAACCGCATAGGCTTATGCGGTTGCAGGCAAACCGCATAAGCTTATGCGGTTTCCTCCAAACCGCATAAGGTGCGGTTTGGAGGTGTGGTTCTAGGCCTAATTTCCTAGTTTCGGTTTGACGTAAATCTTTGAAAGATTACGTGATAATTTGGACGCGTGTGGCTCAAGAAAACAAATAGGATAATCCCGAGATATTTTGTGGTGTTCGTGGCTTTGGAGTGCGGGCCAAAGGCTTGGGTTTTGGGCTCGGTTTGGGCGAGACCCTAAAATGTAAAAGGTGTATTTCGTTGCATTTTGTGGAATAAGGTAAGACGTGAAGTTGTATTTTGTGTAAGAGGGGGCTAAATAGCGGTTTTAGCTACCGGGCCTAAATTTAGGAATTTAGGAATGCTGAATTAGACCTTGTTAATGTAAAAGGACCAATTGTAGTGCAAATGCGAAGCTCATGCCAAATGAAGCAGGACGAGGACCTAGCTAGACTCCAAATGGACAAAAAGAACGTTTATTTAAGTGTGATGTGAAGCGACCTTAAACATTTTAACATTTAAAACGACTCAAAATGAATTCGATGTTAGTTAGAACCGTAAAAGTCAACGTTAAACATGCGTAATAAAAGTCCGTGTTACATCACAGGGTTTTGTTTGGGAGGGTACGGATATGGGTATCCACAGAGCCCCCAGTTTGACTGAGCTCGGACTAGAGCGCTAGTCAAACTCCTACGACCATATCCGGACCATGACAGTCTCGTCTGATCGGCCGAACAAGCATGTGTCCATGGGTGAGACGAGGACTTCGAACCGGGCTAAACGGGGAGGGGCGTGCGCATTTTAAGGACTTGGCGGTCCGTGCATGCTATAGGGGCCTGCCGGCCTGCTGAGCGTCTTCGTCGTGCTTGTTGTCGTTTGTTGGTGCCTTTGCGTGTGCTTGTAATGTCTTCGTATTGCATGTGTTGGATGTAAAAAGGGCTAGAGTGCAGGGTGCATATGCTTGTAAGATGTTTGGATAAGTGCTAGTGTAGGCTTCGTGAAAGAGCGTTTGTGTAATGCTTGTGCTTGAACTCGCCGAGGAGCGTCTATGTAGAGCGAAATGCTTGGAGTTAGGTGTATATTGCAGAGTGCTTGTGCTTGGGCTCGCCGAGGAGTGTCTATGTAGTCGTAATTGCATATGATTGCCTTCCGTGGTGGAGAAAATGATGTAATGCTCGTGAAGAGCGTTCGTGCTTCTGCTTCTGTACCGTATATTGAATGCTTAATATACGCGTATGGCGGGCTGTAGGTGACGCCCTGACCCAAGCACGGGACGTACTTGGAGTTGCATTGGGGCTAAAATGAATTAGGAATCGAAAAGTAGGCGTAAAACGAGAGAAGACCGAGAAAAACCAGGGGCATGAACCGCATAGCCTTATGCGGTTCGTTGGGCAAACCGCATAAGGTTATGCGGTTTCCCTAGTTGGCTGCTGGGGGCTTATATAACACGAGCAAACCGTGAGTGAAGCTCATTGTATCATTTCGGTTTTTCAACTCAAAAAACGTCATTTTTCGATTTCTCAACCGTTTTTGCTCGTTTTTCTTGCGTTGCTTTGCTATGGAACGAGGTAATGCTCCATTTTAACTTGCTTTTACGTTATTTGTCGTTGTAATTAGGTAGTTTTGCCTTGAAATGTTGAAAAGACGGGTTTTGAATGAAAACCCGAGTTTTGCTTGAAATTTGTCGTTTGAGTGCTTGAAATTGACGTCATTGTGTTGCATTATGCCATGTGAACGTGTATGTGTGAATTGATTGTGATTTAGACCGTCTTTGTGTGAAAAACGTCCAAATTAGGTTTTCGTTCGAAACGAACCCGGATTTTCCGACCCGGAATTTCAATTAAACTTCGGTGTAGGATGCCCATAGCGAGTATAGCATGCCTATAACGTTAGTTTTGCGGAAAAGTCGAGTTAGGGCTTTCAAATCGCCGTTTTAAGTCGTAGTTATACGGAGTAATTAAGGCGAATTGGGGGTTTTTGATCGGAGTGACCAAAATGCAATTGCTTGTAATGGGTTGTTGTTGGGGACTATTATGGCGCGTAGAAACCATAAAGTTGTGATTTTGAAATGCAGAGAACGGTTTTCGGCTTAATTGTGAATTAGGCCTAAAAACGCTCTGTAGGGCGTATAGTGTAATGTGTTAAAAGGAATGTATATGTATTATGTGAGTATTATTTGTGTGTATTTGCGTATGTGTATGCCAAGATGTATACTTGCATGTATTATTGCTGTATGTAATGGTCGTGTTTGGTTGCAGGGGAAGGTTCTAGTCGTATTACGAGGTCAAAATCCCGCAGGAGTGCTAGCTCGAGGACTGAGGGAGCCTCTAGCTCGAGCGGCTTAAGGCGTACACGTAGTGAGAGGGAAGCCGACCCTCGTGATCTGCCCACGAGACGTGGTCACCACGCAGGTAGGGCCGTGGGAGAAATGTTCCTGTGCGTGATCCTGAGGACGAGCTTGCTCAAGAGCTGGTGGATGAGCTGGAAGCCGAGATGGAGGTTGCTGAGGAGGTCGAGGAGGTCGCGCCTAGGGCGAGTAGCTCTAGGCCGCGAAAGTCACGCGCGAACAGGGCTTTCGCTGGCGGTCGGGATGGCCCCACCCTTCTCCTTGCTCCGGAGAGACATGTTTCCTATCGAGCGACGATGGGTTGGGATAAGGGCCCGATGAGGACCTTCTCGGGCGTCTCGTCCGCAATGTGTGCTTTTGAGGAGAGGCTTCCGCCGAGGGCGCAAGCTTGGGTGTTGCGTAGTGCTTTTGGCCCGTTGGTTGGCCATTGGAGGGAGATTGCGAGGAAGAAGCAGGCGGCGAACCTGATGTTGATCAGGGCCTTCTTGGATAGGTATTGGGACACCACGACGACGTTCCATATGCCTGGCTTTGAGGCCGGCATTACCTTGTCTGAGTACGCGGTCATAACGGGGCTGCCGTTTGGGGATCGCGACATGGATTTTGAGTTTGCGCCGTCCGTTGTGGACGAGGTTGTGACTGCCGCGGTTGGCGGTGGTTTGGAGGTGATTTGTGAGGGGGCGCCCCCCTATACCTTCAAGACGAGCTATATCTTGGAGTATTTTGAGGGGAAGACCGAGTATGGCCCCTCGGAGTGGAGCGACGAGCAGAATGCTCGTATGTGGTTGTGGTGGTTTGTGAGCGCCGTGTACTTCGGCGACAAGGGTGAGCGGGCATCGACATCGGTCCTTATGCACCTCCTGGATTGGAATGCAATTGGGACGTTTGACTGGGTGACGCCGTCTCTGGGCTTGTGCATTCGTTTCTGCATGGATGCTGTGAGACCGCGGGTCATGGATCGAGGGTCGCGACTGTCTTTAGTCGCGCCTGGCTTCTTGATGGAGGTACGTATTGATTTCGTTTTTGTCTTAGGTGCATTGTTGTTCATTTTTGTTGTCTTTTGTCCTTGTAACATGTTTTTGTTTCTTGTGTGCAGTCGTGGATTCTTAGCCACTTTCCCTTTCTGCTCCCCCCACATGCTGTGCGGATCGTGAGGGAGTACCCGTGACGCATTGGGCATGCGTGTAACCGTGCTGCATTTAATTGGTCATATGATGATGTTAGGGATCGTCTGAACCGAATGCGATTTGATGAGGTTTGTGCTTGAACCATTTTAAATAAAGTGTACTTAAAATGATTGTATTGTATCTGTATTTGTGAGCGTGTTTGTCTTGTCTTTGTTTGTAGTTCGTGCCGTTCCCGTGGGGCCAGTACAGGGATATTCCTGAGGGCATTGGGGCTAGGTTTGCGGTCACGAGAGACCAGCGCCTATACATAGCGACGCCGTATGGATCGGTTTGGTACCTTGGAGAGCGTTTGGTCTTTCAGCAGGTGGCCACCCGGTGGTGCCTGGCGATCCGCCGAGGGTCCTGTTTGAGCGAGGGTTTCGCCAGGATCGTAGCGTTGTATGGAGAGGAGAGTCGGTGAGCCTCCTGTCTCCGGGAAGACTATGCCCATTTTGCTCGGCCGGCTTGCTTGTGGGCCGATTGAGGTATGTGTGCCGGTGTTTGGGTGCGTAAGGTAATTTTGCGAAAAATTTCCCCGACGTGTGCGTTTGTATTTGTTTTGCGGAGTTTGATCCCGAGATGGCGGAGCACCGATGACTTCCTACTACTATCGAGTATGATGACTCGGGCGTCCGTCGTACCTTTGTTCTGCCGACGCATTTGCCGGTGACTCGACGCGGGCATGGACAGCTGGACGAGCAAGGTGAAGAAGGTATGTACTTGTGTGATTGTATGTATGTGTATAAGCCCCCAGTTTGATCGAGGTATGAAGTATATCGATGATCAAACTTGTGAGAGTCGTTTTTTGTGTTATCCCCTCCAGTTTGGTTTAATTTGGGTGAAATTAAGGTAAAGTGGGGTGGACTGCGTTTGTTTTGAAATTTCCCCCTAAGTTTGACTTAATTTGAGTGAAATTAAGGCAAAATGGAGAAAAGTGTGAACTGTGTTTGTGTTGTGTTTCACAGGTGGCTAAGGAGGCGCATAAGAAGCTATGGCGTATAGCCAACAGGTGGAGGATGGCTTGGGCTGAGCAGACAGCGCAGTTGTGTCAGAGCCGAGCTGAGACGGCTCAGATTCGGCGTGAGTTCGACGAGTATCGGCGCCGTCACCCCGAGTGAATTTGTGTATTTAAAGATTGTATGAACCTTTATGTACATGTCGTTGTAGCTTGAACTTTGAACTTTGTTGTTGTAGCTTGAACTTCGCTTGAAACCTGTTTGGTGGGCTTGGTTGAAGAAATGATATGATTCCCGAGTGGGATGCGTTGATGTTTATTTTAGATTGTGAAAATGTTTTGCAAAAGGTTCATTTTAAATGCGAAATGAGCTCGTGTGAATGCGAAAAATGTTATGCGTTTACTTGTGGTAAGAATCGGAATTGCTAAAGTGAAGCGTGATGTTGATGTATGGGGAACAACGAAAGAATGTCGTAGCCCAAAGTAGGTTGTAGTGTTTTAGGAAAGACGAAATTAGGAAAATTTTGAGAAAAGCCAGCCCCTGAAACCGCATAGGCTTATGCGGTTCGTGGGTTAAACCGCATAAGCTTATGCGGTTTGGACAGCAAACCGCATAGAGTCATGCGGTTTGTTGGCTTGGATGTAGCGCTGTATTTCCATATTTCGGACATTGTTTTCCTATATAAGGGGAGGGGGTGCGTGCCATAATCTTCATTCACAATCACTTCTCTTCTTTGTGCTTTTGCTTTAGGATTTTGCTTTCACAAATATATTGGGTATATTTATAAAAGTTTTTTTGTGTCCAAGAAAATGGAGGAGCATTTTGATGCTCTTTTGAAGAGGTGGACTTCCTCAATAAGTCCGGGGATGAAGAAGGCGGTGTATGATGACGGTGCGGGTGTATTTATTGGCTTTCGTCAAATGAAAGTCGATGTAGACTTCCTTGATTCGTGCTTAGATTATTGGGATCCTAGCTTGCATGTTTTTAGGTTTCCCGGGGGAGAGGTGTGCCCTTTGATGGAGGAGTTCTCGCCATTCTTTGGATGGTCGAAACGGACTACCCCGTGGTCGTGAGGAGTGAGCTTTGTTACAACGGATGTTGCGAAACTTCGTTGGGATGACAAACGCCATGCCGCAGTTTGTTTGAGGGAGGCAAGGTAAACATGCTTCTCTTGTGTCAACGATATATGAATAATGCCGATACTAGTATTTCTGACCGCTCTAGGCGGAGGGCCCTTGCTTTTGTTTGGTTCATCGTTATGCTTTGCGGGGTCCATGCCAGACGGGTGTTCGGAACGCGAGGTATGCTCGTGTTGTCGAAGAGATGGAGAGGACATGATCCTTCGCGTTGATCCTAGCGGAGACTATACCGGGCTTAGACGACCGTTATGCTAATCGCCCGAGCTCGCACAGGTCAGCGCTAGGATTCTCAACGCTTGGCTCATGGAGAGGCCGAGTGTGTATAGAGCTCTTCCTTGGAAGTGTCTTCAAGGCGGCGGACGACGTCTCGGAAGATGGATCGGGCTAACCCTCGAGCCGTTCACTCAACTACTCTAGGGGTTTGTGAGGAGAGCAAAGATTCGTTGGTATGTTTCGTGGTGGGGTATTACGGAGGTAACGGCACCGTCGGTAGCGAACGCGGCTCGCGGGTTGATGTTGTGCGGGTTTGAACGGGGTGTATGGATTCATCCTCTTCGCTTGAAGAGGCAAATCGGGCTTGCGCAGACTATTCCGGATCAGGATACGCAGGTTGGAGGGGTTGTTGTCCTAAACAACCAGATGATTGATGCTTGGATCCGAGGGTGGTCGGATCGTGTTACTTGGGTTGTGCCGGAGCATATAGAGTCTACTCGTGTCACGGATTTCTATACGCGTTGGTGTCATTCCAAGGATTCTCGTGAACGGGAGAATCAGAGGAGGAGAGAGAAGAATGGGCCAAAGCCCTCCTTGTTGCATGAAGTAGTGCGTGACAGGAGGGATTATGGTGATCTCTGTGTTGTTGATGCAGGTGCTTCTACTTCGAGACCGGTCAAGTGAGAGACTTGGACCGAAGTGATCATAAAGATCGCCTAGGCCAAGGATCGAGGAGCCCCCCCGAAAGGCAGATGAGGACCCGGTGGAGCCCCCAGGTTTTGAGAGATCTACTCCCGTCCTTAGGTCGAAAGTTGTGGCGGATCGGCCTCTTGAAGATGAAGAGGTCAACCCGAAGCGTCAGAAGATGATTTGAGTAATTTGCTTTGTTTAGTTTCGAAAAATTCCTTTATTTAAATGCATGTTTTAGATTTAAATAAAGGGCTAAGGAGGCTTGTTCCTAGCTCATTTCCAAATTGCGAAAAATTCTAAATAAAGTAATAAAATAGAATTAGTTTGCTTTTGTCTTGTCTCGTTGTTTTCTCTTGTTGAAAAATGTTCTCGACCTTTTTAAGCTTTGAACGTTCGCATTAAATCCTCGACCTTTTTAAGCTTTGGACTTGTGCGTTTTGAATTGTTTTGTCTTAAATCCTCGACCTTTTTAAGCTTTGGATTCGTTTGTTTGACTTGTTCCGTCTTTAAGTCCTCGACCTTTTTAAGCTTTGGACTTGTGCGTTTTGGATTGTTTTGTCTTAAAGTCCTCGACCTTTTTAAGCTTTGGACTTGGATTCTTGTTTTTGTGTTGACTGTACTCTTGACCTTTTTAAGCTTCGAGCGTGTCATTTTGTGAGTGCAAAACCCTCGACCTTTTTAAGCTTCGAGCATGCGTGCTAGAAAAAGTTCGGTTGTACTTGTGACAAGTCGCCACGATTCGCTTGAATACGTAATCAAACCGCCAGAGTTCGTGTGATTCGGTTGAGCTCTTTGCAAAGTCGCCACGTATCCACAAAGGCGTGGAATCAAACCGAGCGTAGTTCACTCATGCGAGAGCGAGTTTTGTCCTTTTGGAGAAGTACATTGCAAATTTGTTTAAGGGTAGTATTTCTTGAGTTGATCAAGATTTGTTGGTAGTCGGAAGTCTTGACCGTCAAGGTCAGTTAGCGTTACTGCTCCTCCGGGAAGGATGTTTTTAACTGCAATGCGGTCCGCCCAATTGGGTTTGAATTTCCCCTGGGTCGACCGTAATGGTGCTCTGACCGATTAAGTACTAGGTCACCCACTTTAATGTTTCGTGGTTTGACCCGCTTGTTGTAAGCGCGTTGTAGGCGAGATTGATACATTCTGACCGCATTTAGTGAATGTAGTCGTCTTTCGTCTAAGAGAATGAGTTGTTCGTAGCGTTCGCGTGCCCATTCGGCTTTAGGAATGTCTGCTTCCATGAGGATTCGAAGGGATTGCATTTCGATTTCTACGGGTTGAACGGCTTCCATTCCGTAGGTTAGGAAATAGGGTGTCATGCCCGTGGGTGTGCGGATTGTGGTGCGATATCCCCATAATGCAAATGGGATTTTGTGGGGCCAGTCGTGGCAGGTGTCGATCATCTTTTTAAGGATTGATACGACGGTTTTGTTTGCTGCCTCAACTGCGCCGTTGGTTTGCGGTCGATAGGGTGATGACTTGTGTCGTTGTATTTTGTATTTGAGAAGAAGTGGCTCGACTTCTCCTTGAAAGTGCGTGCCTTGGTCACTAATGAACTCGTGTGGTATGCCATAGCGACAAATGATGTTGTTTTGTATGAATTTTGCGACTTCTTTTGTGCCTAGCTTGCGGTACGATGCGGCTTCGACCCATTTGGTGAAATAGTCGATGGCCACGAGGATGAAGCAGTGTCCTCCTGCTCCTACGGGTTGTACTTTGCCAATGACGTCAATTCCCCATGTGGAGAAGGGCCATGGCGAGGTTAAACTGTATAGTGGTGAAGGAGGTATGTGTTGTACGTTTGCAAAGATTTGACAATTATGACAATGTTTGACATATTTTGCGCAGTCGGCTTCCATGGTTGTCCAGTACCATCCTAGCCTTATGATTTGTTTGCACATGGCTCGTGCGTTCATGTGTGGTCCGCACTCGCCATCGTGTACTTGGGACATGATTTCGTGTCCCTTTTTGTGGTCGACGCACAAGAGGAGTGTACCTTGAGGCGTCTTTTTGAGTAGTTTGCCTATTTCCAGCACGAATTGTGATGATAATAGGCGTAGGGCTCGCTTGGCTCGTTTGTCAATGTTTGGTGGGTATTCACCGTTTGTTTTGTAGTTGATGATTGCTTGGTACCAAGGGTCGGTTTGTTCTTCCCGCTCAATGTCACAGATGTAGGCGGGTTCGTTCCGTCGTTCCACGACAATGGGGAGCGTTTCCATCCCCGGGGGTATGTTGATTAGTGACGCGAGTTTGGATAACGCGTCGGCGAATTGGTTTTCTTCGCGTGGGAGGTGTATGAATGCTACGTGATAGAATTCGTTTATGAGTTCTTGTATTTTGCTTTGGTATAGTGCCAGGTTTTCATTAAGTATCTTCCATGCTCCGGATACTTGGTTGATTATGAGGGAGGAGTCCCCATAGACTCTTATGTTGCGGGCGTTGAGTACAAGCGCTGCTTGGAGACCGTGCAAGCATGCTTCGTATTCTGCTGCATTGTTTGTTACGTCGAAGTCCAGTTTAATGGATAAGGGTGTGTGTTCGCCATTTGGGGATATGAGAAGTATTCCTACTCCGCAACCTCGATAGTTGGATGAACCATCGAAGTATAATTCCCATTGTTCTTGGTCGATGTTGTAAATCCCGTCGTCTGGAAGGGATGTGGTGTCTATGATTGGTTGCTCGGTGATTGCATTTTCGGCTAGGAAATCTGAGACCGCCGCCCTTTAATTGCTTTGAGGGTACATACTTAAGGTCGACCGGCCAGAGCAATGTCCATCTGGCCATTCGTCCGTTAGGTACAGGTTTCTCGAAGAGGTATTTTACGGGATCCATTGTGGAATATACCCTTGTTTGATGTGCTAGCATATAGTGACGGAGTTTTTTGGATGACCATACTAAGGCTAGGCAACTCTTCTCGACGGGTGAGTATCGAGTTTCGTAATCGAGAAACTTCTTACTGATGTAGTAGATTGCGCGTTCTTCACCGTTTATTTCTTGGGCGAGCATGGCGCCCATGGCGGTAGGTGTGGTTGTAAGGTATAAGGATAAGGGTAAACCTTCTTGGGGTGGTTGTAGAACTGGCGGGTTAGTTAGCAATTCTTTGACCTTGTCAAATGCTTTTTGACATTCCTCGTCCCATTCAACGTGGTCGGTTTTCTTGAGCTTCTTGAAAACTGGTTCACATATCATGGTGAGTTTGCTGATGAAGCGTGAGATGTATTGGATTTGGCTAGTTTACCGGATTTGACTCCAAAAGTACATTTTTGGGGATTCAAGCGCATTTTGTATTGCCGTAGGCGAGTGAAGAATTTGCGGAGGTTGGTGATATGATCGCTCCTTTCCTTTGATTTTACGATCATATCGTCGACGTAAACTTCGACTTCTTTGTGCATCATGTCGTGTAAAAGGGTTGTAGCGGTGCGTTGGTATGTAGCGCCAGCATTGATTAGGCCGGGCGCATAATCACGTAGCAGATGTCCCACGGTGTAATGAAGGCCGTCTTTGCCATGTCTTCAAGTGACATTTTGATTTGATTGTAGCCTGCGTAGCCGTCCATGAAGGATAGGAGGGCGTGATCAGCGGTGTTGTCGACTAGGACGTCCACATGGGGTAATGGAAAGTCATCTTTAGGACTAGCTTTGTTCAAGTCGCGAAAGTCAACGCATACTCGAATTTTGCCATTCTTTTTCAGGACTGGGACCATGTTTGAGACCCACTCAGGATACTCGATGACTTGGATGAAACCGGCTTGTAGTTGTTTTTCGATTTCTTCCTTGACCATAAGGGACCATTCGGAACGTAGTCTTCTTAGCTTTGCTTGATGGGTTTGTATCCGGTTTGATGGGGATGCGGTGCTCGGCGATGCTTCGCTCGATGCCGGCATGTCTTTGTATGACCAAGCGAATACGTCCTTGAATTCGCTTAGGAGTTGTGTAAATTGGGTGCGCTCGTGTTAGTCTAGTGAGGCTCCTAGTTGTAGTTCCCTTGGTTCTTCGGGGGTTCCCACGTTTATGGTTATGGTTTCCTCGATGATAGGGTCCTGTGTTTTGGGAGAGACAATGTTTGCAATGTATTTGTTTAGAGATTGTTCATTTTTATCGCATGAGTTAGTGTCTTTTGATTTGTTTGTTGTTTGTTGATTGTTAGATGTTTGTGCTTTGTTGTTTGTTTTAACTTGAGACAAGGCGTAAGCAAATTTATTCATTTCATTATTTTGAGAAGAATTATTCGACAATTCAGAAAATTGCTTGGAGCTAGCCTCCGTAAAAAGAAAGTCTAAACTAAAGCTAGAGTCTAGGATAGATGGGTCGACAGATGACCCGACACTTAGAGCATTAGAAGTTAAAAGAATTTCTTCTTCTTCTTCTTCGTCTTCGCTGTTTGAGGAGCTGCTTGAGCTGCTTGAGTTGCTTGAGGTGCTTGAGTTGCTTGGGGTGCTTGAGTTGCTTGGGGTGCTTGCCTCTTTGTTTTTGAGGTTGGTGATGTGGTCGAGAGGTAGATTGTATCACCATTGGAGGAAGGCGCGGTTTTTATTCGTGGTTTCTTGACCTTTCCTTGATCGATGAGGTCTTGGATAGCGTGTTTGAGTTTTAGGCAACTTTGAGTGCTATGCCCCATGCCCCGGTGGTATGCACGTATAGGCGTTGGGGTCCCATGATTTTGATTTCTTATTCATGGGCTCATTGATAGGTCCGATCGGTGTAAGATAATCTTTTGCGATTAGTTTCTGTAATGCTACGGCGTAAGGCATGTAGAGTTTGTCAAAAATCCTTGTAGGGCCGTGTTTGTTGTGTCTTTTTCGTCCCTTGAGGGTGCGTTCTTGGAGAGTGCTTCGGTAGGCGGGATCTTCATAGCTTGATGTGAGGTCCTTTTCAATGCGGGTGCCAATTTCGATAAGATGCTCAATGTTCAACGCTGCGTATGAAAGTAATATCGCCAGCGCCGCATCAAGAGGAAAGTGTTGATGAGTTCGCTTTCATGCGGATGATTTGGGATTCGGAGAGCGCTTCTCCATTGGATGAGGTGTTTGACGAATCCTTCGCCATCTTTTGATGGAAGGCCTCGAGGTCGCCGAGTGAGGTCGGGTTGGCGAAGTTCCTTCTCGACGCCGCTTTTCCGCACGCCGATCGCGGTCCGATGTAAAGCCTTCAGGTGATTGATGTCTCTTGCAAGTTGATTGACGTGTTGTATTAACTCGTCGGTGGGGAACCAATATTCGTCGTCCTCCTCGTCACTAGACCAGTAGACTGCATTGACTTGGTCATCAGAGGGCGTGATGAGGTAGGAACAGCCTAGAATAGGGACTGCTCCCACGAAAATTGCATGATTACCAAGCGGGTTCTCGTTGTTCAAGGCTTGGTAGGTCGAGATGGTTTGCTGCTTTCCTTGATCAATGAGATCTTGGATAGCGTTCTTAAGCCTAAAGCAATTCTCGGTGTCATGCCCCTTGCCTCGGTGGTATGCACAGAAGGCGTTGGGGTTCCAAGATTTAGGCTTTTTGTCCTCGGGTGGCTCGCTAGTAGGCCCGATTGGTTGCAGATAGTTCTTTTTGACCAACCTTTGAAATGCCTTGGTGTAGGACATAAAGAGAGGGTCAAAGTTCCTCTTGGCTTTGGGAGGTGGAGAGAAGGTAGTTGCGAATGCGTCGAGGGTGTCATCATCAAGGTTACCGACGGTACGATTTTCGTCGTTCTTGACCACACGGGAGGACTTAGAGGAGCTCCCTTGATATGCATGGCCGGTGTATTTAGCCATGGTGCCAGTCCTAAGGTCATCTTCGATTTGAGTGCCGACCTTAGTTAGTTCTTTGAAGTTCAATGTTCTTTGCACCTCATGTAAAATTGATACACTGGTCGCAGTTGTTTATGAACTTGGGAACAAGCTCGTCCCTCGAGGACAAGCAGGGATTTGAGCGCTTAGCTTCTTCCAACTGGTGAGGTAGTCGATGAAGCCTTCGTTGTCCTTTTGAGATAGGACTTCTAGGTGCGGATCGAGACTTGGGTGTCTTCGTTGTCTCGCATCGCCGATCGAATTCGACCGTGAGTTCTTCGTAAGTAGGGATGCGTTGCGGGTCGAGTGAGTAGAACCATGTCTTCGGCACTGCTGCTAGAGAGTGCGGGAAAAGAGTTAGCCAATGTTTGGCATCTACTCCTTTTATAGCCATTTGGGACTTGAAAGCTCGGATGTGAATGATCGGGCTCTCATGTCCTTGGAAAATAGGAAGATCACTAAGGGCGAGCTTGTTAGGGAGCTCATCCTTAATGCTGGCGGGTACGATTTCATTCTCCTTGTGGATGGAGTAAGTACTCGAGACATAGAGCCTTTCCTCCATGGCTTGGAGCTTCTTAGCGTGTCTATCAGCTTCTTCCTTAATCTTGGTTTCCATGCGTTCCACTTCGGTGGTGTGGGTAGTCAAAAGGCGTTCGAGGTCAGCGGTCAGCTTTGCAACTTGGTCACGGAGTGCGGTGACGTCTTCGTTGTTGCCGGCCATTTTGCGGGTGTAGGTGCGTTTTTTGTATGGGATTATTACACGGTGCTTAGTGCGACGAGTATCCAGCTGAGGCCTGCATTTCACTTTGCATTAGCGACACGACTCGACCCACTAGACTCACATTCATTTTAGGCATTCGTTTTAGCTCATTTCTTTGTTTAGAAAGACATTTTAAGTTTGAAAAAGAGGAGATTTTCGAAAAAGGTTTTGCTAGAGGAAGCTTTTGAGGCGAGGATGCGTGCGCGCGTCTCGTCTCGATGTTAAAACGTTTTGCTTTGCACCCGTCGAACTGATGTCGGTGATTTACCGAGGTGAGCTCGAGTCGGATGTGTAAAAGAAGAAGGATTCGGCTCGAGAGTGATTAGCAAGTCGAACCGAGGATGTTAAATGTAGAACCTAGGCCGTATGACCTAGGGGATTGAAATCCACGAGCTCGGGTTTTAATCCTTGCTCGGGTTTTTGCTTGTTAGTGAAAAAGGGAAGTTTTGAAAAAGCTTGTTTCAAAAATTCGCGATAGTTTTGTTTGAAAAGGTGTTAGATGTTAGGTTCTTTGAAACGTTTAGGCGAGTTTTCGAAGATATGAATGCATATGCTTGTTTTGAAAAGGGACCATGGAGTGCATGGCCTCGAACTTGTACGTATGACTCAAAAAGGGTGAAAAATGAGTCAGTCGGGTACACCTCCAACTACCTCGAGTACGCTTTGGCAGATACTTAACCCCTCTATTTCCTTACGCCGGAGCGATAGGTTTTCTAGAGGGAGCACTGGGGCGGTCGAGATAATCGTCTACGGCAAGCCGTGGAGGGGAGAGAGGAAAGTTAGTCCTGCACGTGCTTTATCGAGTGGACAAGCCTGCGTGTTGGAACCACCTCTCAAGGGTGTAAAGGGTGCCTAGATTCCAAAAGGAATGGACTCTAAACGAATGTGCATAGCTCAAATATGTATACAAGGATTGTTCAAGGCTTTCAAGTTTCACCTCCTTATTTTTAAAAAGAAAAAGCTAGTTTTAAGTTTTTTTAAAAATAAGATCTCCCCAGCGGAGTCGCCAAACTGTGGAACCCGGGATCGGACCCAACTCGGCGTCTTGCTTAAGGGCGGATTTTAAAGTTAAAAAAGATTAAGTTGGAAAAACCTTTAAGAATCATATGGAGTCGCCACCTATTTATCGCGGAAAATAGGAACTCGCTACCATGTTCTAAGCTAAAAACATGTCCTAGATTTTGGAGCACGCCGACACCCCTAGATCTAAGGCTTGTGAAACCAGATTGGATTCAAGTAGGTACTTTAGAAAAAGAGTTAATTCAAATAATGATTTATGAAAACCTTTTAGAAAAGCCTATGTAAAAATAGCCTCATCGACCTAGAACAATCCATGTAAGATGATATTTAAGCTAATGTTATCGCTACGCATACAAGTGCGATAAGTTTGTAAAAGAATGCAGATGCAGATGCAAAAAGATTGATTAAAACCCTCGCTTAGCATGTTTAACTTGTTAACGAATACTGCTCGCTTAAAGGTCGAATTCATTGTTTAAGTTGATTTTAATGCAAGATGTAAAGGGTGCAAGATGCATACAAATAAAATAAAGTTCAATTGTCCATTGATTTATTTTATAAGGCTCGCTGCTTATGCGACTTTGGCGTGTCATCTGATATGGAGTGTACCAAGTAATAAGAACACTTGGAAGGCAAGCGCTCGGGTGCCAAAGCCTGGGGCGCTAGAGTGTAGTCCCCTTTGTTAGTCCATAGAAAATAAGAAAAGCTTTGATCCAAGTGGATCGGTACCTACCTTGTCCCGACGCTCAGATCTGGCAGCTTCCCTTCATGAACTTGAAAGGAGGATGATTTCAACACGGGTTGGTGTGTTGAACTCAAGGATTTGAGTGCTTGAGGCTTTGAGGGTGTTTAGAAGTGTGTAAGATGTGAAATCTGATGATAAATTGTGTGTTATGAGGTCGGGTATAGGGCTCTATATATACTAAAAACCTCGGAGAAATTAGGAAAGCAGGAATAAAAACAAGCCGAGGAACCGCATAGGCTTATGCGGTTGCCAGGGCAAACCGCATAAGCTTATGCGGTTTCTCCAAACCGCATAAAATTTGTGCGGTTTGGAGGTGTGGTTCTAGGCCTAATTTCCTAGTTTTATTGTGAAATCTTTGAAAGATTACGTGATAATTTGGACGTGTGGCTCAAGAAAACAGCTAGGATAATCCTGTGATATTTTGTGGTGTTCTGGGCTTTGGAGTGCGGGCCAAAGGCTTGGGTTTGGGCTCGGTTTCGGGCCCGAGACCCGGAAAAATGTAAAAGGTGTATTTCGTTGCATTTTGTGGAATAAGGTAAGACGTGAAGTTGTATTTTGTGTAAGAGGGGGCTAAATAGCGGTTTTAGCTACCGGGCCTAAATTTAGGAATTTAGGAATGCTGAATTAGACCTTGTTAATGTAAAAGGACCAATTGTAGTGCAAATGCGAAGCTCATGCCAAATGAAGCAGGACGAGGACCTAGCTAGACTCCAAATGGACAAAAAGAACGTTTATTTAAGTGTGATGTGAAGCGACCTTAAACATTTTAACATTTAAAACGACTCAAAATGAATTCGACGTTAGTTAGAACCGTAAAAGTCAACGTTAAACATGCGTAATAAAAGTCCGTGTTACATCACAGGGTTTTGTTTGGGAGGGTACGGATATGGGTATCCACAGATTGTATCTGAAGTTCGAATCATTTCGAACACTAGAAGATGAGATGCAAGTACTATAGTATTCGGCGTGGTTTACGAGTCGAGTAAGTTGCTGCACTATGGTAGTGAGATGCAAGCGACTAGAGTACAATAGCCTACTCAGTGGTCAGGCTCGTAAGCAGTATGTGTTGTCTGTTGTATGATTAATTGAGAATGAGTGTGTACCATCTTCGAAAATTAAAGACCACAAATTTCTGAAGTGAATCGAGTCTGCATGATGTGAGTGATACGATATGTATGTTTGTCTGCGATCTAATATCGCTTTGCAATTCTGCTGATATGTTGTGACACTATTGCTATGATATTATCTGTTATTGCTTTCATAACTGAATATCATGCTTATATGATTTATCGCTTTAAACCGCATGCTTATTATGACTTATATGTCTTTATATGCTATTTGTAATAAGCGTGTTTATGTTTTTATCATAACGTTATAGTTATAAAGCGATAGTAATAAACCAAAGTAATTGAAATCGAGGGTAAGTATGAGCATAGCTAGTCACTGTCCGCTCAGCGGGCACCCCCCATCAGTTTATTGTGCAGGATTACCGTGGATCGAGAGCTGGATTTTGGACGGGGCCACGAGACGTTTTATTGCTTTACCTTAGTTGTTTTTACGAGAGATGTAATATATTTAACGCTACTCTTTAAACTTTCCGTACTTAGAGTTGTATTATTCAACTCTTGAACGATGATGTCATATTTTGGGTTTTATTGTATAATTAATAACGCTGGTTTAAGACTTAATTAATTTCCGCCTTAGTAATTAAAGTCGACTAAAAACCAGGTTGTTTCATGAGTGATGAGAGTATGGAGGGACACATGCTTGTCGGCCTTGTTCTTGGAGCGTTGTTCTAAGCGTGCAGCTTCAAGTTGATGCAAGGCCTTCAAGTTGTCAATGTCCTTGGTGAGTTGATTAACACGGTCACGGAGAGTTCTCAGTCTATTGAGGTTAGCCACTTTTGAGGTGCGTTTGAAGCGAGGAGTGATGATGCGATTCATGGTGAGTATTCAGCTGAGGCCTGCATTTCACTTCGGATATTAGGGACACGACTCGACCCACTAGACTCACATTCATTTTTAAGCATTCATTTTAGCTTATTTCTTTGTTTAGAAAGACCTTTTATGTTTTGAAAAGAGGAGATTTTCGAAAAGGTTTTAGCTAAAGGAAGCTTCTGAGACGAGGATGTGTGCGCACATCTCGCCTCGATGTTAAAACGTTTTGCTTTGCATCCGTCGAACTAGTATAGGTGATTTGCCGAGGTGAGCTCGAGTTCGGATGTGTAAAAGAATGAGGATTCGACTCGAGAGTGGTTAGCAAATCGAGTCGAGGATGTTAAAAGTGGAGTCTAGGCGGTGTGACCTAGAGGATTGAAATCCGCGAGCTCGGGTTTTATTCCTTGCTCGGGTTTTTGCTTGTTAGTGAAAAAGGAGAATCTTGAGAAAGCTTGTTTCGAAAATTCGCGATAGTTTTGTTTGAAAAGCGTTAGATGTTAGATGTTAGGTTCATTTATCTTTGAAACGTTTAAGCGAGTTTTCGAAGATATGAATGCAAATGCTTATTTTGAAAAAGACTATGAAGTGCATAGCCTCGAACTTGTACGTATGACTCAAAAAGGGTGAAAATGGGTCAGTCGGGTACTCCTCCAACTACCTCGAGTACGCTTTGGCAGATACTTAACCCCTTCATTTCCTTACGCCGGAGCGATAGGTTTTCTGAAGGAAGCACTAGGGCGGTCAAGATAGTCGTTTACGGCAAGCCGTGGAGGGGCGAGAGGAAAGTTAGTCCGGCATGTGCTTTATCGAGTGGACAAGCCTGCATGTGGGAACCACCTCTCGAGGGTGCAAAGGGTGCCTAGATTCCAAAAGGAATGGACTCTAAACGAATGTGCATAGCTCAAATATGTATACTTGAATTGTTCAAGGCTTTCAAGTTTCACCTCTTTATTTTTAAAAAGAAAAAGCTAGTTTTTAAGTTTTAAAAATAAAATATCCCCAGCGGAGTCGCCAAACTGTGGAACCCGGGATCGGACGGGACCCAACTCGGCGTCTTGCTTAAGGGTGCGTTTAAGAGTTAAAAAGATTAAGTTGGAAAAACCTTTAAAAACTGTTTTGGAGTCGCCACCTAATTATCGCGGAAATTAGGAACCTGCTATCATGTCCTAAGCCTAAAGACATGTCCTAGATTTTGGAGCACGCCGACACCCCTAGATCTAAGGCTTGTGAAACCAGATTGGATTCGGGGTGAGGGTACTTTAGAAGAAGAGTTAATTCAATTAATGATTTATGAAAACCTTTTAGAAAAGCCTATGTAAAAATAGGCTCTACTGACCTAGAACAATCCAAATAAGATGATAATTGAGCTTATGTTATCGCTACATACAAGTGCGAAAAAGTTTGTAAAAGAATGCAGATGCAGATGCAAAAAGATTGATTAAAACCCTCAGTTTAGCATGTTTAACTTGTTAACGAAAACGGTTTAGTTAAAGGTCGAATTCATTGTTTAAGTTGATTTTAATGCAAAATAAGAAGGTGCAAGATGCATGCAAATAAAATAAAGTTCAATTGTCCATTGGTTTATTTTATAAGGGTCGGTTGCTTATGCGACTTTGGCGTGTCATCGGATATGGAGTGTACCCGAAGTAAATAGAACACTTGGAGTGCAAGCGCGCTGGGTGCCAAAGCCGGCGCTAGAGTGTAGTCCCCTTTGTTAGTCCATAGAAAATAAGAAAAAGCTTTGATCCAAGTGGATCGGTACCTACCTTGTCCTGACGCTTCAGATCTGGGCAGAGCTTCGCTTCTTGAACTTAAAAGGAGGATGGATTCAACACGGGATGGTGTGTTGAACTCAAGGATTTGAGTGCGTGAGGCTTTGAGAGAGTTTTGTAGTGTGTTTGCTGTGAAAGTTGGGTGTAAATTGTGTTTTCTGAAGGGAAATTGATGTGTTTCGAGGTCAGGTGTATATATACTAAAAACCTCGGAGAAATTAGGAAATCCGGGGATAAAAACAAGCCAGGAAACCGCATAGCCTTATGCGGTTGCCAGGGCAAACCGCATAGGCTTATGCGGTTGCCACTCCAAACCGCATAAGACTATGCGGTTTGAAGGTGTGTTTTTTTGCGTAGTTTCCTAGTTCCGGTTTGATTATATCTCGAAAAGATTTAGTATAATCCTTACTTGCACGTCAAGGAAAAGGCTAGGATATTTCTGAGATATTTTGATGTTTAGGGCTTTGGAGTGCGGGCCAAAGGCTGGGTTTGGGCTCGATTTCGGGCCCGAGACCCGGAAAAATGAAAAGGGTGTATTTGCATGGATTTTGTGAAATAAGGTAAGACGTGAGGTTGTATTTTGTGTAAGAGGAGGCTAAAGGGAAGATCTAGCCACCGGGCCTAAATTTAGGGATTTAGGAATGCTGAATTAGACCTTGTTAATGTAAAAGAGCTAATTGTAGTGCAAATGCGAAGCTCATGCCAAATGAAGCAGGACAAGGACCTAGCTAGACTCCAAATGGACAAAATGAACGTTTATTTAAAGCGATGTGAAGTGACCTTAATTATTTTAACATTTCAAACGACTCAAAAATGAATTCGACATTAGTTAGAACCGTTTAAGTCAACGCTAAAGCATGCGTAAAAAAAAGTCCGTGTTACATCACAAGGTTTTGTTTGGGAGGGTACGGATATGGGTATCCACAGGTAGCTGTATGAAATTAAGGAAAAGATTAGTCTTTATATTATTTTTTTTTGCTTTGTTTTCTTCCTTTAATCTTGTAGAAAGCTAATTAATTGCTCTTAATAGGATTTATTTTCAAAGAGATTTCTTTTAATATTACTGAAAACTAATTATTTTTAAATTTATTAGATTATCAAATGATTATTTTTATTAGATTATTATAGTAATTTTTCTCACTTTAAATAATAAGTAATTTAAAAGATATTTTAAATTATCAAAAATAATTTTTAACCTAATATAATAACATATGATGATATTAATTGTTGTTTCTTTTAATCTTATAAAATAATTAATTGCTTTGAGTTATATTAGATGAGCAGAATATTATATTTATGTTATCAAATAACCATGGTAAAAATTTCTTATAAACTCTCCAATTTATATGAAGATGTAAGTTTATTGTAATACCCCGTATTTTTTTTCGTAGTCGGTATTTTTGGGTCGATTATATTATGTTGTAGTGGTAATATTATTTTGGGTGTTTTAGAGAATTTTAATTGTAAATTCGGAAGTATAGCATATGTATGCTCGTTGGATTCGTAAAAATGGTGAGATTAGGAAAAGTTCGTTGCTTAAGCTTGGCAATGGTTGTTTTAGGCTTGAATTGAGTAATTGTCGTGTTTATTAATGTTGACTCTAGTTTGACCACCCTTTATTGAGTGAAATGGGCCTATTTATTAATATAACCTCATCAAATCTCCTCACAAATCATTCTAACTTTCCCTCACTAAACCTAAAACTCTCCTCCTTCTCTCTACAACATAACAACTCAAAATTTAAAGAGCTAAATCAGCCCAAACCGTCACTTTTCTCTCCACACAAACCCCCTCACTAAATCAACCATATCTTCCTCGTTTCTCGCTCAAATTCGACGATTCTTTTCGCTACGCGTTCCTCTTTTCATTCCCCATCTTTCCATACTCTTTTCTATTCAAGGTGAGTTGAATTTCTACCCCAAGTTAGTGCCTTTTATTATTAGGGTTTTACTAGTTTTGGGTTTTTGGTGTATTTTGTTAATTCCTTGTATTTGGAGGGTTGATTAGAGATGTTTATGATGATTTTTAAACTTGTAGAGAAGGATTGTTGAGGAGCCTTTGTAGAATCAAGTTATCCTCTTCCTTAAAACGATTTTTGGAGTTATTTCTCCCTCAAGGTAAGGGCTACTCCCTTACTTAGCTATTTGAAGTGTTTATTATGTATGTTAGTATGTTTTTGTGTGATGTTTATAGTTGTAATGATTGAATTATAATGTATGATACATTGTAAGAATGTAGGTTGTGTTGGATGATATGAATTTCTCTTTGATGTTACAAAGCATGACTGTAATATGTGAAAGATGAAGAGTATGTCAATATTGTAAGTTTGGGAATTGTGTGAATTGGACCGTGTTAGTTGAGGCCAGAATTGGGCCGTGTGGTGTTGAAAGCCGTGAGGCTTGTTGGGCCGTGTGTCATGGGTGCTCGGGGTCACGACCGGGCACCATGTGAACGTGATGAATTTTGGTAGTGTTAGTATTGTATGGTCTCGTGTGTATGAGTGTGTGACTCGTGTTATTGATATGGTGGTAATGTTTGAATGTTGTAATTTCGGTTGTGATGGAATGTTGGTTGATATGGTGAATGTATCACAATAGTGTTTTTGTGAGGAAATGGGTGGTGTGTGTAGGTATGAGTTTATGTAAGTATGTGTGTATGAGTGTATACCTTGGTTGATATGAACTTGACAATCTTATAAGCTTGTATACAAGAGATTAATTATTGAATGCCTTACTTTGTAATATATACCCGTATGTTTCGATGTTCTCTTATCATGACGTTCGTTACTCCGATGATTTGGGGTCTGTGTGGCCCGGTGTTGTGGGTCTGTGTGGCCCGGTGTTGTGGGTCTGTGTGGCCCGGTGTTTTGGGTTTGTGTGGCCCGGTGTTTTTTGTCTGTGTGGCCCGGTGTTTGGGTCTGTGTGGCCCGGTGACTTGGAGGAGTTATGGTTGGCAAAGTTGTGGGGCGTTGGCGATATGGTAAGTCCCCTGTGTGGAGATACACAGTGGGGTCCTTGTCTTTGCTTGACTTTTAAGATTGTCTGTTACACGTCCGAGCTAGTACACGTGAAGTGTTTCTAATTGTAAATCAAAAGTGTAAGCGTAGTTACATAGCCTCCCTTTTCACGTCTCAAGTTATTTAAAGTTTTTGCTTTTCCTTTCGTGCATATTATGAGTTAGAGTAAAGGCTAACTAGGGTTTCTATTGTTGTTTCTGTTCTGTCCTCCCCCACCCCTTAGGTACTCGGACGTGATTGTGCTTGTTTTGCGAACGCTTAGAGGGAATCGCTGGAGTCTGGTCTCGAGTCTAGCTTCCACGATAGATGTTTCTTTTCGTTATCGTCTTTCAGTTTTCTCGGCCTGCGTGCCTTGTTACTGTCGTGGTTGACAGTTGTAGTTCGAGAGTTTTATTCACCCTTTTTTTATGCTATCAGTTTTCTTTATATATCCAGGTTTTTGTCTTGAGATTACAGGTGTTTGCCCATGGACCCGTTCAGTCAGGTCCCGTAATGCCGTCATTTAGGTGGGGTCCGCCGGGCCTAAATGGGGGTGTTACATTTATTTTATGCAAAATAATATTAAATACTTAATTTCCATAATATGAGTTTTAGGTTTTAGATAAATTTTTATTAAAAGCTTATAGAGAATTAATTGCTTTGAATAATACTTGGAAAAATACTAATGAGTAGTCATATAATATTAGGAAAAAAGGTTAGTTTTAGTATTTTGTAACTTAGTTTTTTTTTTTTTTCTTTAAAGTTTGTAGAAATCTAATTGCTCTTAATTGAATTTTTTAGGAGAGTTTTTCTTTTAATTTTATAGAAAAATAAATTATTAAATAATTATTTTTATTCGGATTAGATTTATTAAATAATTGTTTTTATTAGATTATCAAATAATTACTTTAATTTTTATAGAATGCTAATTGCTCTTACTTTTCATTTAGTAAGAGTATTTATTTAAATTTTACAAAAAATTAATTACTTTTAGTTTAGTAGATTATCAAATAGTTGTGGTAAGTGTTGCTCACTTAATTAATAATTAATTTTAAAACTATTTTAAATCATCAATAATGATTTATATCCTGATTTATTAGATAATGATGTGGACACTCTTAAATCACTCGAAAAAATTCTCTTTTATTTAATATAGGAATAAACATCATAAATATAGGGGGTTTTAGGTATTCAGTTTTGTTAAAACGGTAGATCCACTACCTGTTTTAAGGACCAAACGGGTATGACCCGTCTTAAAACAGAATAACTAAATTTAATCATGCATATTTCTACACTTTATGATATTTTTACAAATGTTGTAAATCCAATTTTGGACATTTCCTCTAAATGAATATGAAATCATGTTTTGTAAATATGACTATTTTTTTAGTTTTACGGTGTGTTTGGATAGCAAAATAAGAGGGAAAGAGAGGGGAGGGAAAATGAGGGAAGGGGAAGGAAGGGGAGGGAAGGGGAAATGGTGGTGTTTGGATACCCTTTTCCCTCCAAATCTTGCTTATTTTGGAGAGATTCCAATTAGGCTCTGAGGAGGGAAAATGGATCCCTCCAAATCCCTTCCCCTCCATTTCCATCCTTCCATATTTTGTATCTAAACAAAGAAAAATGCTCCCTTCCCTTTTCCTCCCCTTCCTTTCCCTCCAATTCCTTCAATCCAAACGGGCTCTTAGTGTTGCAAATATGTAACTTGAATTGTACGTATATTAGTATACTATTTTTTTAACAAAGCATAAATAAATCATGCGAATACAGAAGTTTTATATTGTACTATGAATATATGCACATTATTTAGTGAATATATATGTTAAATTTACGAATACTTTGTCAATTCCATTACTTTATGATAAATCTGCAATTTATTTTTAGTAAAACTTTGTATTTGTTAAAAAAAATGGTTGATTTTAATTTTACAAACGTAACAACTCATTGTTTTGAAGATGCAAGTTTATGAATACATTAGTAATTTGTACTTTGCTGTTATTATGAATTTACTTATAAGTAGACAATTTTTTTAAAATTTTATAAAATGTGATCTCAATTTAAAGAATACAAAACATTACAAATATTTTAGAAATTTTTTATTTTTAAAATTATAACATTAAAATAAAAATTAATGTAAAATATATTAAATAAAAATTAAAAATGAACTATAGTCAAGGGTAATATGGTAAATATGGTGTGGTGGGAATAGACCTGACAAACAGTTCAGGTTCGGATTATACGGGTCAAGTCAAAATACGGGCCAGATCACTACGAGCTCGGCTCAAATACGGGTCGAGTTGGTTTCAGGTCAAAATACAGGAAAATATACGTTTTTCGCGCCAAATTAATTTACTATTTTTAATTAAGATAACTTTTTTATTTTCACTTTTATATAAATATTTTATTTGTACATATGTAATACTAAAGTTTATATTTATTCAATTTTTTAATTATTAAAACTAAAATAGTATATTTATTAATATAATAATAATAATATTTAAATCTTAATTTCTTATATCATTTTGATATTCCAACTAATAATTATATGGTTGTAATAATTATTAATATTAAACAATTTTTTTTCCTTGAAATATCAATTTATAGGTTCAAAAAGTCTTTATACAAGAAATCACACTTGACCCATCGAGTCGAATGGGTCAAGTCGGGTCTTGAACCAAAATATCGGGTAGGGTCGGGTCGAATTTGTAGGTCGGATCGAGTTTTGACAGGTCTAGATGAGAGTATGGAGTTTGGTACTCCCGGGGACCTTATAATAATAGATTAAACGTCGTTTTTGGTGTCTATATATTATTACTTTTTTTAATTAAAATAATATTTTTTAATGAAAATAATATTCCATTGAAAATATTTTTTTAGAACGATTTTAAACAATGATTTTACTCTTGTTAATGTTATATATTAAAATTACGTAGTTTTTCGCTTATTTCTAGTCAAATTTTTGTAAGTTTGACCTCAAAAATGAAATGGGAAAAAAATAATACTTCCGACATTCCAATGCATTATTAAATACATTTGTTTTTTGGGCACTATTCACAAGTTAGAAGAATCTTCGATAGATTTTCTAACATATAAAATAAAAAAATAGTCATGTGTTATCTTGTTTTAATCGTCTTTCCGAGTACATTATTAATATGTAATTTTTACAATTTTTTGATACGTGTAACTAAAGATGTGAACAAAAGAAAATATGCATTGACGTATGTGCAAAAAGTAAATGTATAGAATACAATGGAATAGAAAGAGTAACAAGCAACAATATTCCATGATACTCCCTCCATTTTTTCCATTTGCCTCCCTTCATTTTTTCATAATTATTAAGAAAAAGTGTAAAAAGTGGGGTAGGATGGAGAAAAAGAATGATAATTTAATAATAAAAAATTAGTTGTTAATGAGAAAAGGTGGGGTATGTGAGAGAAAAAGTAAGATATGTGAGAGAAAAGATTACCAAGAAGGGAAATGAAGCTAAATGAAAAAAATTTGTATAAAAAGTATATGGGGCTAAATGGAAAGAATTGAGTGAGTATTAAAGACAAGATATATTTGATGAAGACGATGCACTGCGGTATACATGTTATCGTACTTTAAAGAATTAATTGGTAATTCCACCTTTTCTCTGCACGATTTTAGAAAACTTTCGCC
The DNA here is from genome assembly GCA_023091065.1 of Dianthus caryophyllus. NCBI lineage: Eukaryota > Viridiplantae > Streptophyta > Magnoliopsida > Caryophyllales > Caryophyllaceae > Dianthus > Dianthus caryophyllus. The sequence goes on along the minus strand of CM041519.1, from coordinate 24,809,475 downwards.
TTATCTTTTTTTTTTCTTTTTTCCTTCGCTTGTTATGAATATCTTTCTTTCATTATCTCATCTCAGTGCATATATTCTCTCATATTAAAGTTGTGACTATTAATAAAAGGTTAGTTTCTTATTGATGCTTAAGGACAAGATGATATGATGATAGTTATGTATAGTTGAATTTTTGCAGTAGATGTTTACATCTAGGCAACATCGAACCAAATTCCACTTATCTTGAACCAAATTCCAAATTTCAATCTAGGCAACAGTCTTTTTATATTTTTTTTAATCAAAACTCCCGCCTATATAACCACAATGTATAAAAACGTCACCTGATCCTCATTCCGACACCGTAAAATGTCAAATAAAATTCGCTCCAGCTATAACAGACCCTAACTTTTATTTCTAGGACTCTTGAACTTAATATTTTTTTGTTATTTAGCATTGTTCATTTGGACTTAATTTCAATTAAATTCAGTTTAGTTCAGACCAGATCACTTCAGTTCTGTTCAGTTCAGTTCAGATCAAATCAGTTGAGTGTCCTTCAACTTAACTTCTTATTATTATTATTATTATTATTATTATTATTATTATTATTATTATTATTATTATTATTATTATTTTTTATTTTATTATTATTATTATTATTATTATTATTATTATTTTTATTATTATTATTATTATTATTATTATTATTATTATTATTATTATTATTATTATTATTATTATTATTATTATTATTATTATTATTATTATTATTATTATTATTATTATTATTATCATAAATTATCATAAATTATTATTATTATTATTATTATTATTATTATTATTATTATTATTATTATTATTATTAATTATTAATTATTATTATCATTATTATTATTATTAAATTATTATATTGTATTGTAATATATTATATTATATTATATTATATTATATTATATTATATTATATTATATTATATTATATTATATTATATTATATTATATTATATTATATTATATTATATAATATTATATTATATTATATTACATTATATGAAAATAATATTTTAATAATATGCTATCTTAAATTATACTATTTTAATTAAAATATGAGTTTTCATATTTGTTTTATATTAATAATATCTAATCTAATATATATATATATATAAAGTCGAAACCATGGTCTCTATGGTCGACATTTGTCACAATATAATTGGTCAAAAAAATTAATATTAATATTATTTATAATTCTACTATTGCTAGAATTTTAGATGAAAAAATATTTACATATGTAACTTAAAATATAAAACTAAATCTACAATTTAAATCTTTACTATATTAGAACTTTCCCCAAAAAAAAAAAAAAAAAAAAAAATTGAAGATGTTTTTAATTGAGAAGAAAAATAATAATTATATGACACATAATTTCCTTATTTAATTTTTTAGGTAAGTCTCCATCTCTTTTTGTATATATATACATTAAAAACTTTGGCTAGATCTTCCTAGGTACGTACTATGTTAAATAGTTTTACTTTATTATGTTTTAATTATGATTACAATTTGTGTTAAATTTATTTTTTACGGTGTATTTGATAAGAGTGTTTAAAATTTGAATATTTTTATTTCTTAATTATTATGTTTGATACTTAAACATAGTTTGATTAAATTATTGCTGATTTTTTTAGGACACTTCAAGAAGGATTGTCCAAAGAGAAAGGCGTGGTTCGAAAAGAAAGGTAAACATTATAGTTTTGTTTGTTTTGAATCAAATCTTATAGAAGTATATTAAATTTAAGAAGTATATTAGGACACTTAAAGAAAGTTTCTCTGCCACGCGTCTAAACAAAAACTCACCTACCATATGACCCTTTTTATTCAAAACAATTTTGGACATAATAATTAACAATTTATGGAGTAGTAATAATCCAATAATTAAATGATCATTATTAGTTAATTATATAATAAAATATAATATGATAAATTATTATTTCAGTTTGAGATGTGAACTAAAGAAATCGGTATTACTAAAAAAAGTACGTATTGTTTGAGACGATAATCAAATATTGTTTAAACGAAAATTTTTAACAAAGTAAAAAAGTTTATAATTGAACTTCAAAGTTTCACTTCACGTAAGATAATATTAAAAAATATTTATGTTTTATACCAGTCTAAATTAAATTTTGTGGAGTGGCGATGGGAAAATACGGAATACTATAAAACGTTATGACACGTAATGTTTTTGTTTATTATCGATAAATGACAATTCCTTGCAATGTTTACAAAGATACAAATAAATTAGAAAATAAAACAAATAGAATAATAAAAGTAGGACGCCCGGCCGTCGGACGGGCCCCAAGACTAGTGATTATATAAAATAAATTCAGTTCAGTTAAGCTCGATTCAGTCAGTTCAACTCAGCTCCAAGAAGTCTAAAAGATCAGGGCCTTAGGCTTTAACTCACATCATCATGATCACATCATCATTATTCATTCATGTAATGAGTATTTGTTGTGTTTTAAAATATTTTAATCATAAAAAGGTGAGAGTTTCGAAAAAAAATATTATAAAAAGAAAGAGTTTTAAAAAACGATATTATCAAAGATGGAAATTGTGAATAAACTCTATTATTTATTTATTAAACGTCGTTAGTTTATTAGTTTTGGGGATTAGTAAAGTTGTCATTTATAGAGAATTGTGTAAATACTTCCTTCATTCCATTAGGTTCTATACGTTTTTCTTTTTTAGAAATTTCAATTAATTGTATACGTTTCTATTTTAATCCATACTTTATCAAGTTAAAAGACTATACTACCCTTAATTTACTACCCACTCATCCATCCACCCACTTGCAAATAAAGTAGGGTTATTTTGGTAATTATATTCTCTACCCACTTGATTTTCTTCTACCTTAAATTTTGTGTCATGGTCAAACGTATACAACCTAACGGAATGGAGGAAGTATTATCTTAGACACTTTAATAAACTTAGTTACTAATCTTATAAATATGTTCGCAGACGATGGAGAACGTTCCTTTGTTAGGACACGAATCGAAGAGGTTAACGAAACCAACAAATCTGTGAGTCTGTGAGTCTGCGAAGATGCACCTGAACCAACTAAGTACTTTGACTTTCTTCTTAGTTGTGCAAAGGACATCGATGACCATCTTAATCCTGCTTAATGTTGTTAGTTTCCATCATATATAATGGAGACTTAAGGCAGTAGTACATATTACATATAGTATAATGTTCTACTTTATTTTTTTTTTTTTTTTTTTTTTTTTTGAGGAAGTATAATCTTCTACTTTTGGTTGTGCATGTATTAATAATTAACTAGTAAATAAATTTTACCATGAAGTATGTATGGACCAGGGTTTTAAATATCGGTATCGGTCGCGATCGCGGTTGCGGTCGCGGTGTCACGGTATCGGTCTTGAACCGCTTATCTCGGACTATAACTCGCCCGTCGCGGTTGATTTTTGTTTTAGAAGATTTTTTAGCGATATTAATATAAAAGTATTTCATGATATTATATTATGTCTAAATATGGACAAAACAATGTTTTTAAGAGTGTAATGAAAATCTCGGTCGATAGGATATATGTGTTCAGGCGTTCAAACGTAAAAAGATATAAATTGGAGTAGTTGGCCCCTTATGAGGTAGTTGGAATTGGCCCCAATTTATATTATGTAAAATTAAGTAATAAATAAAAAATAATATTATTTGATTAGTTTGATAATAATACATTAAGACGGAGTAATAACTACGGAGTAATAAGCAATAAATAAGTAAAAGATTACAATACTTCTTAATTGTTTTTTGGGGAACAATTGAATAAAACAAAAATCAAAAAGTATGTAGTAGATAAAAAAGTACACAAAAATCAATAAAATGAAAAAGAAAAAAAAAAAAAAAACCAAAGCAAAGAGCCACGTTTGCAAGGTCAGCGCCATAAAAAAAATTAAAGTCATAAAACATTAAAACAATTCCAGCCAACTTCATCCCTAACCTCTCTTCCCCTCAAAATAAAAATAAAAAGAAGCAAATTGCAGAGAAAAATTTGTCAAAATAAAAGACAAATCACCGAGATGGTGTGGTCAACTCGGCCGAAATTGACGATTCTCGAGTTAACTCGGTGATCTCGGACGATTTTGGGGCCTTTTAAAATGGCCCGTGATAACTCGCCGTATCTCGTCTCAGTGGCCACCGAGACCGAGAAATATCGGCCGAGACGAGACGTACCGGCCGAGTTTTTGAACCCTGGTATGGACATGGTTATATGAATATATAAGTAATAAGTAATTACGTACTATTTAAACACTATTTGTAACACCCGGTGTTGTCCGAGGTTATTCGGGCCGGGTACCCCGTTGAAGAGGTTCATGTGTTGGCTCAAGTGACATAGCGCTTAAAAGGATTGTAAGTACTACTCATATCAACAAGATGCATCTTCTTTTCTGGTGGCTCATCTTAAGAACTCTTCAGTTAAGCGTGCTTGCTGGAGAGTAGTCTTAGGATGGGTGACCTCCTGGGAAGTTCTCAGGATTCGCACGAGTGAGGACAAAGTGCGCTGGAAATGGCCCGTGTTGGTCTGTGGGCGATGTACGCAGCCTGGCGAGCTACCGTGAATGACATTCCGGCCTTTAGTTGGGGTCGGTGTGTTACACTATGTACAATTATGTTTTCTTATGGTATTTTTTATTAACCATATATCAATCAAAATAAAGGAAATCTCACCAAGCCTCAATCCTCTCTTGAAATTAAGGGAAAATAATTTTGTTCAAACTCTATATATACAGAAACTTTACATTTGTAAAACTATACAAATACAACAATAATTATAGTACTCCCTCCGTTTCATTGAGATAGCCCCATTGGCTTTTTCACAAATTTTAAGAAAGTGGAAAAAGTTGAGGGTAATATTGGTAGTTTGGTTAAGTGGTCCCACTTTTAAAGATAAAGTGAGTGGTATTTTAGTGAAATGAGTGTAATTGTAGGGGTAAAAGTGTTATTTTAATTATTAAAAGCTACCATACATAGTAATGGGGCTAAATGAGTGAAATTTCCGAAAAAGGAAACTGGGGCTAAATGAGTGAAACGGAGGGAGTAGTATCTATCTCGTATCCTATAAATATGTACCTCTATTCATCAGTAATTAGTGAATTGATTATCACAAAACAACTTACTCCTATATAATATCGAAAGGCCACAATCGATCCGCGCTCAACCTTTGCCCAAAACGCCACCCTTTCAAACGCCACACAGCACTACTTCCGCCACCCTCGTTCACCATGAAGAACACCACCACCACCAACACCAATGACACAGTGGTATCCAACCCACACGAAACCTCGAAACCGTTGACGTCATTGAAATTAAGTTACTGCATCAATCTCAACCAACAGAATTACACGGCTTGGCAATTTCAATGGACCAAACTTTTCTTTGGCTCTAGCCTACTCGGGTTTCTCGATGGATCTAAAGGTCCACCACCCGAAACCATCACCATCGATAACAAAAAAGAAACACCCAACCGCACTTACCTCTCATGGCTCAAGCTAGATGGGCTAATCCTCGGAGCCCTTACGGGCACGATATCCGACCTCCAATATTTAATTGTTAGGGTGCAAACGTCAAGGGGGGTATGGGTCATCCTTGCCCACACCTATGCCAACCCTTCGATATTATAGAACTAAAAGAAAAATTAGATTCGATTGTAAAACTAACCGATCAAACCGTCACCGACTACATGCATCGAATCAAAGGATGCATAGAGCAACTTGCTCTTATGGGTAAGATTTTGGCAAAAGCACTTACAATAGTTTTATAAAACCGTTCTATTTGCTATATTTTTGTAGCAGTGGAAAAGCATAAAAAAATTTTGGTAATCATAGTTTCACAATAACTTTATCGTGTAAGCTAGAAACAGAGGTCGGAAAAAATATCATCTATTCATATATCATGTTTTGTTGTAACAGCTCGGCTTTTCGTGACTTAATTAAACAAGGCGGAAATATTAATTAAGTACTTTATATTACAAAACCGGATGTTATCGTATTACAACTCAAAATACATAATCAGAGTTATCGATAAACATGGTCTTTAAAGCGAGATTCTAAAAATAATGTCATATTACATTCTCTCAAAAAATGTCGAAATAAAAATATACAATCTCCCCATGCTCCTCGGTGATGATCTCGGGGTACCTAAAGTGAACCCGTATTAGCATTTTCAATCCCGCACATAACCGTGATTGCTCATTGGCCATCATTAGGCTCATAACAAATGTATATAATAAATAGTACAACTTATAACATATATGAATATTGCAATTAACAAATAATAACATTTCTCAAGTTACAATTCAAATCATAATAAGCATGCGATTCAAAGCAATAAAACATATAGGCATGATATTCAATTATAAATACAAATAACAGGTAAAATCATAGCAATAGTATCACAAGTAAATCAGCAGGAATATAGAGCGATATCAGATCGCAAACTATCAGACATATTGTATCATTCACATCATGCAGACTCGGTCATTTCAGAAATTTGTGGTCTTTAGTTTTCAAAGATGTTGCGACTCACTTTCATTTAATCACAAAACACATACTGCTTACGAGCCTGATCACTGAGTAGGTGTAACACCCCGACTTTTCCCCTTTTATTTAAATAATTCATTTCGTTAAATTCGTATTTCATTCCTCTTAATTTTGTTATTTTTGGCTCGTGGAATAAGCGAGACTGTAGTCAGAACTTAAAAACGGAGTAATTAGCTTAAAAACGGTGTAATTTCCTCATACGGACTCCGATTCAGGCGATTCAAAAGGCTAAACTGCGTATTTTTTCGACGCCGTCGCAACTGCCAAACTTTCGACAGACAAAAACCGCGGACGACCCGCGAGAGACCCGCGAGCAACCCGCGGGCAACACTGCTTTATGCGGGCTGTTTAGTTTTCGATCCGTAACTTGTCCTAACCTATATTATACGTATTATAACTTCTCCTAAGCCCTAATTACCTCATTATTTTCATCATTCAACATTCTAAACATCAAAGCCCTCTCTTCTCTCTCCTTGTTCCTCATCAATTCTCACACACAACTTGATTCATGGAAACTCATCAAGATTCATCCTTTTCAACCCTAATTCAATTCCTATCATTCTTCCTTCGGTAATCTTTCGTTCTTTCTTTGTTCTTAGTATAATTTTGATAGTTTAGTGATCATTCCTTATTGTTAGGGTTTAATTTCTTATATTTTGTGTATGAATTATGTGTGTGGTCAAAGGAGGAGGTGAATTCATGGAGGAAGCCACCATCCACATCGAGGAGGAAGGCTATGCTTGATTTTTTGTGCTTCAATAAGGTAACTAGGTGTAGCCTTAGTGATATTTTAACTTGTGTGAGACCATATGATTGATTGAGGATTATTTGGTTGTTGTTATGGATGTAAAGCTATGATCTTTGGGTTGGTTGTGCTATGAAATTATGATCTTTGGTTTTAATTGTGATGGTCTCACACTATTTTGTCTAATGGAATGAATTGAGATGTTTGTCATATTGAATTTGGGTTATATTGTTATTAAGTTGAGTAGAGATGATAACTTTGGGATGATATGATGGTTTATCATGGTTATTATTGAGTTAAAAGTCTAATTACTCCGTAATAAGGGTTTGTTGTGGTTATTATTGGGTTGTAGGGTTACTTACTCCGTATTAAGATGGTTTATTATATTGTTGATCACAATAACGTTGAGGTTGATTATGAGAGGGTTATTAAATGGATAAATTTGTTTTTAAGATGGATGTTGTGATGATTTTGAGTAAATGAATAATTAAATTGGTGTTGATTGTGAGTTGATTCAGGTTATTGAATTGGCTTATGTTGGTTATGAGTTAATTCAGGTTATTGGATTGGCTTATGTTGGATATGAGTTGATTCAGGTTATTCATGAATTGACTTATTTGTATGCTTGAGTTAAGTGTGCGTACGGGTACGGTTATGGCTCGTGCGTGAGGAGATACGACGTCTTTTGTAGGACGGATGCCGCCCTTTGGGTTCTCAACCGGTTATGGTTAGAGACTATGGTAAGTTGTATGTCGTCACCGGTTATGGTGAGGTTTGGCCAAATTAAGACAAAGGAGGTATCACCGGTTAGGGTGAGGTCCATTTTAAAAGGGAATTCACGGTTATGTGGTTCCGCCATAGGGTTTGGAGGTATCACCGGTTAGGGTGAGGTCCGGGGTGATTCACGGTTATGTGGTTACCCAGTTCTCCGTGCTTTCTCTTGCGTTGTTGATTGTTTATTGTTACTTTGTTGATGACAGGTTGAGCTTAATTAACTATAATAAATCAGTTATAATTGGGTTGTATGATTTGTAAGATGGTTGTTGTCTTATACTTTGATTATAGGCCATAGGCCAGTTGAGTTGGTTAATTGACGAGTTAGCTTGAGGTTGACCTGTGTTGATCATGCACTTGGGTTGTATTATTGTTTACTTTGATTATGTTGAAATATGACTGGGGAGCACCTAGTTACTCCCCACTGATTGTGGCTGTTACTTTCTTGTGGCAGGTTAGCGCGGGTTCGGGTTTTGAAGTGTGAGAAGCCGTGAGGATTGACCCCGTAGCTAGCTTTTGTTGAGGAACTTTGATTAGACTTGGTTTAGATCATGCATTAGACTTGTCGTTGGTTTTTCGTACTTATGTACTTTGAGGTTTTGGATTGTAAGGGGTATTTACTCCCCACTTCTAGGCCTCAAGGCCTACCTTTATCGCTCGCTTAGTTGTATAGTGAGTAATGATCCCATTCCACGGTGTTTCGCCACCGTGGCTCGCTTTCATTTCCTTTTCTTTTATAAATCCCTTTATTTCTTTATTTTATTTTGTTGGAAAATCCGGTTGTTACAGCTTGGTATCGTGAGCTTAATACGCCCCAACTCTCTTAGTCGAGTGAGTAGGATTTGACTTAGAACACCGAGTGAGAGCGTTGGGTAGACACACTAGGAGGTTTACGTTGTTTTGTATGCGTTTGAGTAGTTTCTTGAAGGGGCATGCTTAGTAAAATGCCGCTATCACCTATGCTTTTGTTTTGCAGATGACCAGGAACGGAGGGGAGCTAACAACAACTTGCAATGCATCCGCCGACTCAAGGATGCTATAGTGATACTGGTGCCTCTTTGTCATTCATTTCCCCATCATTGATCGAGAAAGCTTAGCTCACTTCCTCTAATTTCGTGGATACTCTTATTACTCTTCCACGTGAAAACACTGTTCCATGTTAATTTCTATTCTTGGGTGTCCCTACTTCTTTTAGGGAGATCCGTCCTAGCTGCTTACCTTGTGCGTACTAGTAGTCTGAGTGTGCGCTTGTCTTGGAGGTGCGCGTGGTTTGGTGGAGTCGACCTAGGCTAGGAGAGCTATCCTTTCGCTGTTGGGGTGAGTAGAGTTAGTCGTCCATAGAATAGGAATCGTTAGGAGTAGTTTTTCCTCATTTGTTTTGGGTGTCGTTTTGTTCTCAAGTTTCGAGGACTAAACTTCTTTTAGGTGGTGAGATTGTAACACCCGACTTTTCCCTTTTATTTAAATAATTCATTTCGTTAAATTCAGTATTTCATTCCTCTTAATTTTGTTATTTTTGGCTCGTGGAATAAGCGAGACCGTAGTCAGAACTTAAAAACGGAGTAATTAGCTTGAAAACGGTGTAATTTCCTCATACGGACTCCGATTCAGGCGATTCAAAAGGCTAAACTGCGTATTTTTTCGACGCCGTCGCAACTGCCAAACTTTCGACAGACAAAAACCGCGGACGACCCGCGAGCGACCCGCGAGCAACCCGCGGGCAACACTGCTTTATGCGGGCTGTTTAGTTTTCGATCCGTAACTTGTCCTAACCTATATTATACGTATTATAACTTCTCCTAAGCCCTAATTACCTCATTATTTTCATCATTCAACATTCTAAACATCAAAGCCCTCTCTTCTCTCTCCTTGTTCCTCATCAATTCTCACACACAACTTGATTCATGGAAACTCATCAAGATTCATCCTTTTCAACCCTAATTCAATTCCTATCATTCTTCCTTCGGTAATCTTTCGTTCTTTCTTTGTTCTTAGTATAATTTTGATAGTTTAGTGATCATTCCTTATTGTTAGGGTTTAATTTCTTATATTTTGTGTATGAATTATGTGTGTGGTCAAAGGAGGAGGTGAATTCATGGAGGAAGCCACCATCCACATCGAGGAGGAAGGCTATGCTTGATTTTTTGTGCTTCAATAAGGTAACTAGGTGTAGCCTTAGTGATATTTTAACTTGTGTGAGACCATATGATTGATTGAGGATTATTTGGTTGTTGTTATGGATGTAAAGCTATGATCTTTGGGTTGGTTGTGTAACAACCTGGTTTTTCGTGACTTTAATTAAACTAAGGCGGAAAATTAATTAAGTCTATATATTACAAACCAGCTGTTATCGTCTTACAAACTCAGTATAAATAATACGAGTTTAGAGATAGAACAGAGTGTTTAGGTTACAAATTCTCTCAAAAGCATACAAAATAAACAAGGTAAACTCTCCCCAGCATTCAATAGCGTTGGTCTCGGGGTACCTGCATTTAACATCTCATCATTTTCCCGCACACTCTTTCGACACATGCAATTCTAAAGCAATATGCAGTATAAATAATGAATAATAAATGAGTGAAAACAATTAGCAAGTAGACAGGTAAAGCACATAAAGAAATCAAGATTATTCAGCCATGAGTATAAATCCAATCGCATATTGTACAACACTCTCAAATAATCATTCTCAGCAGTCGTATTCCAACACTCATAAACTCAAGTCATCAAACAATAATCAATCAACAAGACGAGGAAATACATTCAACATGTGATAACAAATGAGTCTTCGTTAGTAAGGCGGAAGCATGCAGACATAATCCGCGCAGTAGCAGCCAGGGCCGTTAAAACGGACAAGTCTGGATATGCTAAAGATACCTAAGGTAATAAGGACGATTCAATCCCTTGTCTAATGTATGCATACACTACCTATCGAGGATCATACGTATTCGCTATTCAAAAGGTATCACCGACGAAAAAGTTCGACTATCACCAGAGACGGGTACTCTGATGGGGTTGGCGTTTCCAATTACTATTCTATGGGCCCGCGAAGTATCAAGTATGCCCCATCCCCGAGGTTGATACCACACGCCAAACAAAGAATCTTAAGATCGTTGAATAGCCTTGGGCAACTCGGGAGGAGCCCAAGTCCCCATAGACACTACCTCGTTAACTTCGAATTTCAAAAGTCGCAACATGGCGAACAATCCTAGTATTTTATTCAAGTACTGTTTTCTTAACTTCTCATTCACTCGCTCACAAATATTAATAATGACAAACTTATAACATAAATATAACGTCAAACTTGTATAATGAAATTTTAGTAATGTGCTTCTTCGTAAAACATAACACATAGAAAAACTTAATTATTTATTTTGAGTCCGCTTTGTAAATTTTTAGATATTTCTCACTATTCATTATTTTACTATTCAACCGTATTTACTATTCATCGTATTTACTATTCATCGTATTTACTATTCATCGATTTGTATGCGTATTCAGATTTTCAGTATTCGTATTTGTACGTATTTTTATACTTCGTATTTTATTCGTATTTTATACGTATATGTATTCTTATACTTAGTATTTATTATTTTATTTTCTTTATACTTAGTATTTTTATTTTATTTTCTTTATACTTTAGTATTTATTATTTGACTTTATTTATACTTAGTATTTTTGTACTCTTATACATTTTTGTTATACTAAGGATATTTTGGAAAATAAACTAAGCTTTTTATTTACTAAGTGTAAAATTCTAGTTTTAAAGTCGTTAGGTTCGTTTTGTATTTAGTGATTTGAAAAATGATTTCGGAAGTAAAACTTAATATAATCTAAGTACAAAATTCTAGTTTTAAAGTCGTTAAGTTCATTTTGTACTTGGTGATTTTAAATAACATTTTAGAAGTGAAACTCGGTTTTATTTAGTCATATACTTAACTAATCTTTTAGCGGTTTCCATTTTTAGCGAGGTTGTCGTAGTTCATTTTAAATATTCCGTATGTCCACATCCAAATTTAAGCATAGGTAGTAGCACTCGACAAGATTCATTTTAATACGGGTAACTTTTATTTTTATCGGTTTAGTTGATTCTTTTTATTAATCTGCTCATTATGCAATCTAATATAATCCTAATTATAAATCAAATTTAGTAACTAAGTGATAAATTCATTTTGATCAAATTTAGCCCATTTAAATTAGGAATGCCGTGTGTATGTATATTATATCAAAATTGATTTGTTTCTTTTAATTTCTTAATTCCAACTTGTTAATTACTAATTAAATTATTTTAACAATAAACTAAAAAGTGATAAAAATAAATTTAACCCCAAAATTGGCAAGGATGCCGTGGAGAATGAAGGTGGTGTTCAAAATTTTCATTTTTCGATTTTATCGGTTTTTGACTTAAAGTTTTTATATACTAATAAACTAGTTTATGCTAAAGTGATTTAAATTAGTACTTAAAAACAATAAATAACTAAAACTTATAAAATTTATGAATCAAACTAATCACCTAAGTGAAGAACACATGAATGTGTGATGAATTTTAATGTTTTTCATATGAACATTATTTAGTCAAATTTTCATATGTTTATATAATTTCCTCAAATTTTTCATACAAGTCTAATTTAACTATACTAACCATAATATGTTATTTAGAAAAATTAAAACTAAAAATTGGTCCATGTAATTAAATTTGGCCGTGTATGTTTATATATGTTCATAAATTTTGATTTTTGATTTTTATACTTCTAATTCAACAACTAATTTATCTTATATTATTTATGTATTTAATCATAAGTGGAAAACATAACAAAACATTAACACACATAAATAAAATCATCCAAACACAAGAGTAACAACTAACATTCAAGAACACACATAATACCTTAAAACACTTAAAAATTCATAACAAATTCATTTTGAATCCTAAACAAAAACTAATTATATTTTCATGTACATATTAGTCTTAGTATTTTAAGCATGCAATTTACAAAAATTAAAACGAAAAATTAGACAAAATTAAAGGGGAATGCCGTGGGGTTTTTAAGTGAGCAACAAATTTCATTTTTCGATTTTTGTCTTCTAATTTAACATATGAATGCTAGGTGATAAAATAAATTATACATGCATTCAAAACAATAAAATCAAGTACGAGGCGCTTATCACATAAGTGTGCGGGAAGCACCTTGATTAGGTTAGTGGAATGAAATCCTAGCAATTATCGGGATCGATAATATGGTCGAATTGGCTAAGATCGACTCCTCCACCTTGCTCCTCTTCTTTGATTAGAGATGGTACATAAAAATGAAATACACAAATTAGTAATTTAATTTAAAACTAAACTAACTATACTAAAATTTTAAAGTGTAGTAGTATTTAGGTTTAGGTGATGTTTTAATTCTTTTTATGATTTCGATTCATGTTCATATTTTGATTGTATTGTAAAGGAGTAAGTGAGTAATAAATATAAATGGTGAGGATTTATCTAAGTATGCTAATGAATTTAAGCATATGAAATGAAAGTTTAAAGGAAGAAATGAGTTAAAGAGGATGAAGATTCATATGGTGTTCTTGAGTGGTATAAGAACATGGCTTACTTTGTTCTTGAGTTAGGTTTTTATTAGAGAGAAAATAAGTTGAAGTGTTTGTTGTGTGTGTTGGTTTGTGCGTGTGATATGTATGTATGTGTAGTAGTAGTTTGTAAACTTGTGTAATGAAAATGAAGGCATGCTTGAGACAAGGTGAAACATGTGTGTAAGAGAGGTAGCATGTGTGTAAGAGTGGAAGGCATGCTTGAGACAAGGAACAAGGGTGTAGGAAAAGCAAAAGGTAAAGGGGAAGACAATGTTGAGCTTGTAGCTCAACATTCTCGGCCAACATGGTCACTTGGCCCGACTTTTTCGTTTTTGAAATTTTCGATTTGCGCGTTCGTGAAAAGTCTCGAAATGAAATATATAGTCTTGAAATAATGTTTAGAAGTGAGATCGAAAATAAAAATGAAAATAAACCTCAAAACGAATTCAAACAAAAATTGGGTACTAGTTTTTCTCGCAACTTTGAAATAAAATTTTATTCGATCGAAATATATATTTTTTTTTGTTGAATGTTATCGAATTAAATCATTATCCTCAAACGTCAAAAAGTTTATCAGTTTAGGCTTAGTGTAACTCAATATATAGAGTTTTAGTGAAAGTGTTAGTTAAATCAAAGTGGAATAGTAATTTGATATTATCATTATATGTTGTGTTAGTAATAATCGATATGGTTAAGCTTAAGCTACTTTAATTAGGTTTGGATTATGAGTAATGATATTTAAGAAAGGATTAGGTGACTTAATCACCTTTATGTGGCTTGGCCATTTAGTCAATGTTTGACCTCGATTTGCGTGCCAAAATTTGCCGTTGAGAGAATTGTCGAGGATTCTCCATTTGATTTATCGAGTTTGAAAATGTAAACATAAGGTTCAAATTCAAAGTAATTCAAAATGGTTTTAGTTTAGGTGCAAAAATGATTGTAGTGTATTGTTTTAGGAAATTCAGTGAGCGAGGATGATTAATTATTGATTTCCTAATTATAATTAGCTTAAATTAACACGGGGTGTTACAGGTTGTGCTATGAAATTATGATCTTTGGTTTTAATTGTGATGGTCTCACACTATTTTGTCTAATGGAATGAATTGAGATGTTTGTCATATTGAATTTGGGTTATATTGTTATTAAGTTGAGTAGAGATGATAACTTTGGGATGATATGATGGTTTATCATGGTTATTATTGAGTTAAAAGTCTAATTACTCCGTAATAAGGGTTTGTTGTGGTTATTATTGGGTTGTAGGGTTACTTACTCCGTATTAAGATGGTTTATTATATTGTTGATCACAATAACGTTGAGGTTGATTATGAGAGGGTTATTAAATGGATAAATTTTTTTTTAAGATGGATGTTGTGATGATTTTGAGTAAATGAATAATTAAATTGGTGTTGATTGTGAGTTGATTCAGGTTATTGAATTGGCTTATGTTGGTTATGAGTTAATTCAGGTTATTGGATTGGCTTATGTTGGATATGAGTTGATTTAGGTTATTGAATTGGCTTATTTGTATGCTTGAGTTAAGTGTGCGTACGGGTACGGTTATGGCTCGTGCGTGAGGAGATACGACGTCTTTTGTAGGACGGATGCCGCCCTTTGGGTTCTCAACCGGTTATGGTTAGAGACTATGGTAAGTTGTATGTCGTCACCGGTTAAAACACTTAAAAATTCAAGAACACACATAATACCTTAAAACACTTAAAAATTCATAACAAATTCATTTTGAATCCTAAACAAAAACTAATTATATTTTCATGTACATATTAGTCTTAGTATTTTAAGCATGCAATTTACAAAAATTAAAACGAAAAATTAGACAAAATTAAAGGGGAATGCCGTGGGGTTTTTAAGTGAGCAACAAATTTCATTTTTCGATTTTTGTCTTCTAATTTAACATATGAATGCTAGGTGATAAAATAAATTATACATGCATTCAAAACAATAAAATCAAGTACGAGGCGCTTATCACATAAGTGTGCGGGAAGCACCTTGATTAGGTTAGTGGAATGAAATCCTAGCAATTATCGGGATCGATAATATGGTCGAATTGGCTAAGATCGACTCCTCCACCTTGCTCCTCTTCTTTGATTAGAGATGGTACATAAAAATGAAATACACAAATTAGTAATTTAATTTAAAACTAAACTAACTATACTAAAATTTTAAAGTGTAGTAGTATTTAGGTTTAGGTGATGTTTTAATTCTTTTTATGATTTCGATTCATGTTCATATTTTGATTGTATTGTAAAGGAGTAAGTGAGTAATAAATATAAATGGTGAGGATTTATCTAAGTATGCTAATGAATTTAAGCATATGAAATGAAAGTTTAAAGGAAGAAATGAGTTAAAGAGGATGAAGATTCATATGGTGTTCTTGAGTGGTATAAGAACATGGCTTACTTTGTTCTTGAGTTAGGTTTTTATTAGAGAGAAAATAAGTTGAAGTGTTTGTTGTGTGTGTTGGTTTGTGCGTGTGATATGTATGTATGTGTAGTAGTAGTTTGTAAACTTGTGTAATGAAAATGAAGGCATGCTTGAGACAAGGTGAAACATGTGTGTAAGAGAGGTAGCATGTGTGTAAGAGTGGAAGGCATGCTTGAGACAAGGGAACAAGGGTGTAGGAAAAGCAAAAGGAAAAAGGGAAGACAATGTTGAGCTTGTAGCTCAACATTCTCGGCCAACATGGTCACTTGGCCCGACTTTTTCGTTTTTGAAATTTTCGATTTGCGCGTTCGTGAAAAGCCTCGAAATGAAATATATAGTCTTGAAATAATGTTTAGAAGTGAGATCGAAAATAAAAATGAAAATAAACCTCAAAACGAATTCAAACAAAAATTGGGTACTAGTTTTTCTCGCAACTTTGAAATAAAATTTTATTCGATCGAAATATATATTTTTTTTTGTTGAATGTTATCGAATTAAATCATTATCCTCAAACGTCAAAAAGTTTATCAGTTTAGGCTTAGTGTAACTCAATATATAGAGTTTTAGTGAAAGTGTTAGTTAAATCAAAGTGGAATAGTAATTTGATATTATCATTATATGTTGTGTTAGTAATAATCGATATGGTTAAGCTTAAGCTACTTTAATTAGGTTTGGATTATGAGTAATGATATTTAAGAAAGGATTAGGTGACTTAATCACCTTTAGGTGGCTTGGCCATTTAGTCAATGTTTGACCTCGATTTGCGTGCCAAAATTTGCCGTTGAGAGAATTGTCGAGGATTCTCCATTTGATTTATCGAGTTTGAAAATGTAAACATAAGGTTCAAATTCAAAGTAATTCAAAATGGTTTTAGTTTAGGTGCAAAAATGATTGTAGTGTATTGTTTTAGGAAATTCAGTGAGCGAGGATGATTAATTATTGATTTCCTAATTATAATTAGCTTAAATTAACACGGGGTGTTACAGGTTGTGCTATGAAATTATGATCTTTGGTTTTAATTGTGATGGTCTCACACTATTTTGTCTAATGGAATGAATTGAGATGTTTGTCATATTGAATTTGGGTTATATTGTTATTAAGTTGAGTAGAGATGATAACTTTGGGATGATATGATGGTTTATCATGGTTATTATTGAGTTAAAAGTCTAATTACTCCGTAATAAGGGTTTGTTGTGGTTATTATTGGGTTGTAGGGTTACTTACTCCGTATTAAGATGGTTTATTATATTGTTGATCACAATAACGTTGAGGTTGATTATGAGAGGGTTATTAAATGGATAAATTTGTTTTTAAGATGGATGTTGTGATGATTTTGAGTAAATGAATAATTAAATTGGTGTTGATTGTGAGTTGATTCAGGTTATTGAATTGGCTTATGTTGGTTATGAGTTAATTCAGGTTATTGGATTGGCTTATGTTGGATATGAGTTGATTTAGGTTATTGAATTGGCTTATTTGTATGCTTGAGTTAAGTGTGCGTACGGGTACGGTTATGGCTCGTGCGTGAGGAGATACGACGTCTTTTGTAGGACGGATGTCGCCTTTGGGTTCTCAACCTGCTATGGTTAGAGACTATGGTAAGTTGTATGTCGTCACCCTGTTATGGTGAGGTTTGGCCAAATTAAGACAAAGGAGGTATCACCTTAGGGTGAGGTCCATTTTAAAAGGAATTCACTGCTATGTGGTTCCGCCATAGGGTTTGGAGGTATCACCTGCTAGGGTGAGGTCCTGGTGATTCACTGCTATGTGGTTACCCAGCCTCCGTGCTTTCTCTTGCGTTGTTGATTGTTTATTGTTACTTTGTTGATGACAAAGTTGAGCTTAATTAACTATAATAAATCGCTATAATTGGGTTGTATGATTTGTAAGATGGTTGTTGTCTTATACTTTGATTATAGGCCATAGGCCGCTGAGTTGGTTAATTGACGAGTTAGCTTGAGGTTGACCTCGTGTTGATCATGCACTTGGGTTGTATTATTGTTTACTTTGATTATGTTGAAATATGACTGGGAGCACCTAGTTACTCCCCCACCGATTGTGGTCATTACTTTCTTGTGGCAGGTTAGCGCGGGTTCGGGTTTTGAAGTGTGAGAAGCCGTGAGGATTGACCCCGTAGCTAGCTTTTGTTGAGGAACTTTGATTAGACTTGGTTTAGATCATGCATTAGACTTGTCGTTGGTTTTTCGTACTTATGTACTTTGGAGGTTTTGGATTGTAAGGGGTATTTACTCCCCACTTCTAGGCCTCAAGGCCTACCTTTTTATCGTTCGTTTAGTTGTATAGTGAGTAATGATCCGGATTCCACGGTGTTTCCGCCACCGTGGCTCGTTTTCATTTCCTTTTCTTTTATAAATCCCTTTTATTTCTTTATTTTATTTTGTTGGAAAATCCGGGTTGTTACAGTAGGCCTTTGTACTCTAGTCGTTTGCATCTCACTACCATAGTGCAGCGACTTACTCGACTCGTAAACCACGCCGAATACTATAGTACTTGCATCTCATCTTCTAGTGTTCGAAATGATTCGAACTTCAATTACAATCCCGTCAAGTGATCTTTACATGTGGCAAGAGTGAATGCTAGCGTCACGCCCACTAAGAACGAAACGCGGCAAGGAGACAAAATCGCATATCGACCCAAATCCATAAAGCCGATATCACACCCAAATCCATAAGTGCGATGGCCCTGGTAACATTAGCGAAATAGGGGGATCAACCCTAGTCTAATATGCATATTCTAATATTCACTTTAAGAATGGGCTATACTATTCATAGAGCACCTTAACTCTGAATAAAACGACTACTTCCTAATGCCTGACCCAAAAGAGTTGGCGTAAATTTTCAATTATTTACAATATTTTAAATTTTGAAACTTGAAATATCTTTGAATTTTGAGACGTAACTTGTTTAACAAGTTTCGTGAATTTTTCACTATTCACGTCTCGGGATTTTGAAAAGATAACTTGTTCAACAAGTTACCTCAAATTCTCCTTAAAATTAGTTTTGGGACGTTACTTGTTCAACAAGTTTCATCCAGGGTACTATTGATCGACACTATTCATCTAGGTACTATTCATCAATCACTATTCACTTGTCACTATTCATCTCAGTCACTATTCATCGGTCACTATTCATGTCAGTTACTATTCATTTTAGTCACTATTCACATCGGTCACTATTCACATCCTAACTTAATTACTAAGTTTGAAAATCTAGTTTTAAAGTCGTTAAGTTCGGTTTGTAAAAAGTGATAAACGATATTTATTTTAAATTGACCCTTAGTTAAATTTAGTCATCTGTTTACTAAATTTAGCGATTTTCATTTTTAATAATAATAGTGTCATGGATGGTTCATTTAGTCCGTATCGTCCAAGTCCAACAGTCCAATATATTGCAAAGGCAGTAGCACACGATTTCATTCATTTTTATAACAGTTACACTTTATAATCGGTTTATTATATTTCTTTTATAACGAAATCGATTTCTACTAAAATTCAATTTTACTAACTATTAAATTTTAGTGACATAGTGATATTTTCATTTTGATCAATTTAAGTCCATTTTAGATGAAAATGCCGTGTGGTTGTTATATATATCATAACTCATTTATTTCTTTTAAAATCTAAATTTTAACTTATTAATTAACTAATTAAATTATTTTAACAATAAACTAAAAAGTGATAAAAATAAATTTAACCCAAAATAGGTGAGAATGCCGTGGCCACTCATGTGTATGTCCTAAATTTTGTTTTTCGATTTTTATCGGTTTTTAGCTTAAAGTTTTTATATTCTAATTATTCTAATTAATCTAAAATGATTTAACTAAGTTGTAAATTTTCAATAAATGTTTTATTATAATTATGAATAGTGTTTTTAAACACTTTAAATTTTTAACTTTTATAACTTTAAGATTTAGTTAATTTAATTTATATAGTTACTAATATCATAATTTACTAGTAATATAAAACAATAAATAACAATAAACATAAAATAATAAAAATAAAAGTGAGCTAATAAACAAGAACAACATGAACAAACTCAAGAACACCATGAACAACATATGAACATTAAAACACATCAAGAACACATTTTCATACTTAACAATTTATAATTTATTTTCCTAAATTAATTTTTATAACATATTAACAACCATTTTAACATAACTTAACATAACATATTATTTAAAAAAATTAAAAGTAAAAATTTATCAAAAATAATGGTAAATGTCGTGAGACTTTATCATATGTACATAAATTTTATTTTTGATTTTTCTTTACTTAAACTCATTGTTAATATTTATCATAATTTTACATATACTTATAATATGTTTAAAACTCATAAAAACATAAGTAAACATATAATAACAATTTAAAGTGTATAATAAAGTGAAAAACAATATGATCCAAAAAGAAACATGTTAAGTTTACTAGCATTATTATTAGTTATTATCATTTTATTATTTATTATCATATTACTAAACATCACATAATCATACAAGCACATAAATCAAACGTATATATTATAAGAACATATTTATTATTCACACAGTAATATAAGCCTAATTAAATAACGCAAAATATAGTTTTTGCGGGGGCACCTTAAATTGGATGTTAATCGTCGGGGGATCTAAAATAAATTTTAGACCCGGAAATTTATTCACCCATAACACCCATGATCTTCACCCAAAAATCCAAGTAAAGTTAGCTTCAAAATATACCCACTAATACTAGAACACTTATGAATTATTAAACATAAAATTAGGGTTTTATTTATGTTGTTTTAGGAAGAAAAATAGAAGAAATAAAAGAGAGGAAAAGGAGGGAGCTAAGTCACGACATAATGGGGATGAAAGGTGCTCAATTTGGTCTTTGATAACTTGTCATGTAAGTTGTAATATTTAGGTGTTAACTTAGATTTTTAATTAATTTAAGTTTAATTAAAAGAAAAATCAAAACTCATCATCACTTTTGACTTAAATGACCAAGACACTATTTGACAAAGATTTTGTCCCCCCGATGTTTTTAAATATCTCGTTTTCGAAAAACGTGTTACGAAATAAATCGGGTAATAAAGACGGTAAAAGTTTAAGTGTAGGGTTTTGACGATTTTTCGAAATATATTCATTTTACAATTTTAAGACTAAAATATTTTATTTACTACTTTAGAAAAATTTTAAAAGTGATGGAAATGAAAATGATAGTAACATTTGTATTAATAATGTATTTTGTATGTATTATTATTATTGTGTATAAACTTTAAATTTTAATACATAATTAAAATAATGATGACAAATTAAAAGTTGTAAGTAAAATTGGACTTTGTGTAAGAAAAAAATGGAAGAGGATAAAATTTGACTTTGGTGTCCAAAAGTCAAAGGTCTATTTTTCGGGCTCGATTTTCGTTTTTCGAATTTTTCGATTTGCGCGATCGCGAAAAGTTTCAAAATAAAAGATATGATCTTAAAATAGTGTTTTGAAATAAAATCAAAAATAAAAATAAAAATAATTTTCGAAAGGGCACTAAAAACTAAATCGAGTTTTAAATCTTGAAAGTTCGAATAAAATTTTCCTAAGTCGAAATCTATATTTTTTTCGTTGAAAGTTTTAGATTTAAAGATTTATATTTAGCCGTCAAAAAGTTAATTGATTTACATTAGGGGTTTCTTATAATTTCGATAATTTAGAAAAGAGTTAGTTTAATAGAAATTAAATAGTGATTCGATATTAAAAGTAATGTTTTAATAAGAAAACAAAATGATTAAAAATAAAATTTAAAAATCAATAAAAATTTGAGATATCAAGTTACTTTAAAAATAATGGAAGAGGATAAGATTACTTAATCAAAACTTTTTTGATCGGAAACTTTTGTCGTTGACTTGAATTTCAAAGCCGAGAAAAGTATAAGGGTCCATTTTTATTTTGAAAACGAAAAATGTTCAAAATTGAATTTTATGAATAAAAGGTTTTACTTTTATTTTTATGAATAGTAAACATAACTTAACCTTTTTGAAATTTGAAAGGCGATATTAGTTTTGTGTTGATTTTTATAAAATTTTGAATTGTGTTTCATTTTGAATTCTAAAGATAATACAATATATTTTATTTTTCAAAAATTTTAAATTTGGACTTAAGAAATTTAGTATTATTTGGCGAAAAAAATTCAGACACATTTTTATTATAAGGAAAAATGATGAATTTAATTTAAGGAATTAAATTCTTTTATAATATTATGTTAAAATAATACGGGGTGTTACATTTGTTCTCATTATTCTCATGTAATCTAGAAATAAGAATCTCATTCGGTGAGGTGTAAAATAGGAATAGGAATCATAATGCAATGGAGTCATACCTTTCGAATATGCACAAAAAGTAGTATAAATAGGTGATGAATAGAAAGGGTTGATACAACGAAATATAGTGCTATAAGCCAAAGATCGACAATCTCCAACTTCTCAAGGTAATTACTTTATTTCATTTCGCAAATATACTTATCTACGAGTATTTATTGACGGTTACTACCTACTCCTTTATTACTATAGCTTTAATTTATGATATCTTTTATATGTTAAACCATATCATCTGGATCACAATCGTATGATAAATCGCAATATTTGTCGAGTTATATTAACTATTTTTCATACATGTACACAATTCACCACAAAAAGAAATTCTTCATTTTTGGTACATGTACCATTTATCCTAAGAATCATCTACGCCTTGCTGACCTAGCCCGGTTGTGGACAGTAGTGATCTCAGACGTTGGACCGTAAGAAATACATAAACAATGAAAAGAACGCGATAAACATAAAAGGTCTTTTAAAATCTTGTACAGTTTTCTGAAAACATGAAAATCGTCGTAGTAAAGAGGCAAATTTTAGCAATAACTTTAAACGAACAGAGGCAATACTCCTTAACGTTACTAATATGTGCGTGATGTGTTATTTTAAGTAGACATACGTACTCGGAAAACATGACCACAGAACAGCTGATTCCGTCTCAGAAGACAGTACCTGCGACTTTGAGGAACCAGTCCCCAAATCAGATATTTTGCGAACGTTACTTTAATTGGTCCAACAGCCCAGGTCCATTTCCACCTGCTATTCCATCTGATGGTGTCGTAGATTTTAAAACTTTTGGTCTCACCGGAGCTGTGCTCTATAATGGACTTGATGCCGCTGGTAAACCAATTGGATGGGCCTTAGCCTGGGCTGCAGCTCCAATCGGCCCAGGTGGTCCTATATACAAGGTACTTTTATATAACGTCATTTTTTCGTAAGGGTTAATTTAACATAACTCTTTTATAATACTTTTTTTTTTTTTTAAATAACCTTCTCATATGTTTTTTTTTTTTTTTTAATATACCCCTTTAAGACATTTTTATTTCAAAATCACCCAACGTTGAAATATACTATTATAAAATGAAATATTTACACGCTTAGATAGACATTTCTCAAAAAGTATTGACATATATTTTAGGCATTGATGGTTGTAATTTAAAAGAGCATATCCTAGAATATTTTTGGTTGTCATTTTGACATTTGGGTGATTTTGAAATAAAAATGTTTTAAAAAAGCTTCTGTTTTTTAAAAGAACATATAAGGAGTTTATTTTGATAAAGAGAGTTATACAAGATGGTTATATCTAATTTACCATTTTCTTAATGTTGTACAAGATAATCACCAAGTGCAATTTTGTGGGGATTATTTGGTCTGATGCTATGTCCAATCGATCACGAACTTGTCACCCCGGTAAAAAGGGTGGCTAACCTGACGTGTATGATTGCAGGTTATCATGCACGCTCGGGGTATACCCAGTACGCACCGAAGATAACGATTGCGAATTCCCCACGTTATTAAAAAAAAGAATGTTATACAAGATATTGACGGAACTACTTATTACTCAGTTATTTATAGATAATAATCTATCTACTAATAGTAAGTGAATAATAAATCATCTATATTGTTTAATATTTTAACTTTTTTATGTTGTTTTTTTAAATATTTTTGTAGGTATATGTTACGTGCGGGACTAAGAGTTACATTGATAATTTGACTGAGAAAGAACTCCTCGAATGTTTGGCAAAATCTGGTGCAGAGTCCAAGGCTACTGACCCGGCTTCAAAGACTACTGTGAAAGCTTATATTAACGGCGTGAATGACCCTAACCAACCTGCAATCGCTTCGCTGCTTGCCGATTTTGGAGTCATCGCCTGAAATCAATAGTGTTTTAATAAGGTTGTAGCAACTACTTAATTAACTAAATAAATGCTACAACCTGCATCATATATGTATCCCTTTTACTTGCCGGTTTTATATGATTAAGTGACCGGTATTTCTATGTTATAACTATATATCAACTTTTTCTTTTGTTACACTTATCATTGATCTATCGATTACTCCGTATCTATTATATATATTTACATGGTCTCTATGATCGATATTTGTCCAAATATAATTGGTTAATCGGAAAAAAAATTATTTTAATATATATAAAATATAATTTGTGATATTAATTATTAAACATATATTACTTAATATAATTGGATATTTAATATTATTAGGATTCTAAAATAAAATAAAATCATTGTATTAAACATTTCAAAATATAGCTAAAAATATCAAATTAAATATTGTAACAAACACTAGATATTTGTAAACTAAAATTGGAAAAAATAGATATTTTATATTTGGAAGTGTGGAACCCAGGGTGCGGGGGACCCAACTCGGCGTCTTGCATAAGGGCGCTTAAAGTTAAAAGGATTAAGTTAGAAAAACTTTTAAAACTGTTGTGGAGTCGCCACCTAATTATCGCGGAAATTACGAACCTGCCAACATGTCCTAAGCTGTAGAACACGTCTTAAACTTTGGAGCACGCCGACACCCCTAGATCTAGGTGTATGAAACCAGATGGATTCGGGGTGAGGGTACTTTTCCTAAGATTAATTCAAGTAATGATTTATGAAAACCTTTTACAAAAGCCTATTTTAGAAAATAGCCTCTACTAGCCTTAGAACAATCCATGTACAATATTTGAGCTAATGTTATTGCTACGTACAAGTGCGAAAAAGTTTGTAAAAGAGTGCAAATGCATGTGCAAAAGATTTTTTAAAACCCTCAATTTAGCATGCTTAACTTGTTAACGAAAACGGTTTAGTTAAATGTCGAATTCATTGCTAAGTTGTTTTAATGCATAAATAAGAAGGTGCAAGATGCATACAATTAAAATAAAGCTCAATTGTCCATTGATTTATTTTAAGAGGTCGGTTGCTTATGCGACTTTGGCGATGTCATCGGATATGGTGTGTACCCGAAGCAATAAGACCACTTGACTGCAAGCGGGCTCGGTGCCAAAGCTGGAGAGGGCGCTAGAGTGTAGTCCCCTTTATTTGTCCATAGAAAATAAGAAAAGCTTTGATCCAAGTGGATCGGTACCTACCTTGACTCGACGCTTCAACTCTGGCAGAGCTTCGCTTCTTTCTTGAATGAACTAAAAGGAGGAATTCAACACGAGATGGTGTGTTGAACCCAAAAGTTTGGGTGCTTGAGGCTTTTGTGAGTGTATGTGTGTGTGTGTGTGTGTGTGTGTGTGTGTGTGTGTGTGTGTGTGTGTGTGTGTGTGTGTGTGTGTGTGTGTGTGTGTGTGTGTGTGTGTGTGTGTATCGTGCTAGACGGTGTTTATGTGAAACCCATGTGTGGGTGTTTTGTGGTAGGTGCAAGACCTAGAGAAAAGCTTGTGAGAAATTGTGTTTTTCTTGTATGGAAAACTTATGAATTGATGATCAAATTGTGTTGGGGTGTAGGGGTATTTATAGTAGAGATTACAAGGAAATTTTGGAAATGTCTTACTTGTGCTTCAAGAATACCAAGTGATAGTCTTTTAGGAGCTATACAAGATATTTTGAGAGATATTTGCGCAAGCTTAGGGCCTTGGAGTGCGGGCCTAAAGCGGGTTTGGACTTAGTTTTGGGCCCGAGACCCGAAAATGTAAAAGAGGTGCATTTTGTAGTGTTTTGTGAAATGAGATGACCTGTGAGGCCGTATTTTGTAAATGGTTATGCTAAATAGCGGATTTAGCTACCGGGCCTAAATTTAGGAATTCAGGAATGCTGAATTAGACCTTATTAATGTAAAAGGGCCAATTGTAATGCGATGTGGAAGCTCACGCCAGATGAAGCGAGACGCGAATCAAGCTAGACTCTAAATGGACAAAATGAACATTTATTTAAGCGTGATGTGAAGCGACTTAACTCATTTTAACATTTTAAATGACTCAATATGAATTCGTCATAGTTAGAACCGTTAAAGTCAAGGTTAAAGCATGCATGACAAAAGTCCGTGTTACATCACAGGGTTTGTTTTGAGAGGGTACGGATATAGGTATCCACAGAGCCCCCAGTTTGACTGAGCTTGGACTAGAGCGCTAGTCAAACTATACGATAATATCCGGACCATCACAGTCTCGTTATCATCAGCGGAACAAAGCATGTACCCATGGGTGAGGCGAGGACTCCGAACCGGGCCATCCGGGGCGGGACGTGCATGTTTAAGGACATGGCGGTCCATGCATATTGTAAGGGCTTGCTGAGTGCCTTTGTTGTGCTTGCTGTTGTGCTGTGTTGTGGCGTAGTGTTGTTGCGTAGTGCCGTGCTTATGTTGTACTTGTGCTTTTGCTATTGTATTTGCTTATTGCTGATGCTGTGCTTATGTTGAGTTTCGCCATGGAGCGCAAGTGCTTAGTGTAGTGTCCATTGGAGGAGTACTAGTCCGCCGGGGAAAGATGTATGGTTTTGCCGAGGAGCGCAGGTGCGGTTGTAATTGTTCGGTCTCACGTAGGAGCGCATGTGTAGTTGTATGTGCTTAATGTAGATGTTAGTGCTTTGCCTTGTAAATGTTGAAGCTCGCTGGGTAGTGCATGTGTAGTTGCTAATGCATGTGGTTGCCCGCTGGGGAACATGATATTTAAGTAAAAGGGACTCGCTGGGGAGTACACGTGCTTTTGTAATTGCTTTGAAACTTGATAAGGAGTGTTGATGCTTAAAGGAGTCCGTTGGGGAATATATGGTGTAAATCCGTAGAGGATGCATGTCGTAGTTGTGACTACTCGAGGATTGATATGCTCCGCAAGCGAAGTAGAATGTAATGTGTAAGGATTTGCTGGGGAAAGTGTTTAATGCTTATATTCGCTTGGGATGTGGGTGCAAGTGTATGAGCTCCGTGGGGAGAAAGTAGTACTCTGGGGGGATGTGCTAAATGTGTAAAGGGCTCGTGAAGAGTGCTCGTACTTCTGTTTCTATACCGTGTATCAAATGCTTAATACCCTTGTATGGCGGACCGTAGGTGACGCCTTAACTGAAGCACGGTTGCATGTGCTAGTGCTTGTGGCGAACTGTAGGTGACGCCTTAGCCATAAAAGCTTGCATGTACGAAGAAAAATACTTAGGCTTGGAAATGAATCGACGAGCCCAACATGGAGAGAAAATGTGGAACAAAACATGCCTCAGAAATTGCCTTGTTGACTAGTGATTCTTTCGGGAAATCTCTTATCAATTGGCGACTTCAAGCGTGAACTCATTCGCACATGTCGCGGTTTCAAACCCGGAAAAATTCGAAACTCGCAATTTTCTCCTCTAAAATATTCATATATATTTCGCTTGCTTTCGCCATGAAACGTGGTATGATTGTGATTCCTTTATTGATTCACGTGATACTCGTCTCTTGGACTTGGGATGTGTGGTGCTTGGACTCATGTTCGAGTGCATGATATTTGGAGCCACGTTCGGGTGCTTAATGCTCGACCCCATGTTTGGGTGCTTAGTGCTCGATCCCATGTTTGGGTGCTAGGTGTTTTAACCCATGTAGGAGGGCTTGGTGTTTCAACCCACGTTCGGGTGCTTAGTGCTATACGCTTTGGTGCTTGAACCCATGCTAGGATGCTTGAATATTTTATGCTTTGTTGTTCAAAACCACGCTCGGGTGCTTAGTGCTTGAACGCTTGTCTGCGTGCTAAAAGTTTGAACTCATGTTCGAGTGCTTTTTCACTTTGTTGTATGATCCCATGTTAGGGTGCTTCATGCTTGATGCACATGTAAAAGTATTATGCTTTTAGTGTGCATGCTATTGTTTGAGGCGGTTCTGGAGGTGTCGCTAAGCCGTAGATGCTTGTATTGATGCGGAATGTTATGCTCTTGCGTTCGGAAACTGCTAAGGGTGTGCCATGTTATTCATCTAGATGTATATGTAGGTGTTTGTGCAAATACAAACGGACCCTTAGTGTTGCAAATATATAACTTGAATTGTACGTATATTAGTATACTATTTTTTAACAAAGCATAAATAAATGATGCGAATATAGAAGTTTTATATTGTACTATGAATATATGCACTCTATTTAGTGAATATATATGTTAAATTTATGAATACTTTGTCAATTCCATTACTTTATGATAAATCTGCAATTTATTTATAATAAAACTTTGTATTTGTTAAAAAATGGTTGATTTTAATTTTACAAACGTAACAACTCATTGTTTTGAAGTTGCAAGTTTATGAATACATTAGTAATTTGTACTTTGCAGTTTTTATGAATTTATTTATAAGTAGACAATTTTTTTAAAAGTATATAAAATGTGATCTCAATTTAAAGAATACAAAACATTATGAATATTTTAGAATTTTTTATTTTTAAAATTATAACATTAAAATCAAAATTATTGTAAAATATATTCAATAAAAATTAAAAATTAAAAATGAACTATAGTCAAAGGTAATATGGTAAATATGGTGTGGTGGGAATAGACCTGACAAACGGTTCAGGTTCGAATTATACGAGTCGAGTCAAAATACGGGCCAAATCAATACGAGCTCGGCTCAAATATGGGTCAGGTTGGTTTCGGGTCAAAATAAAGGAAAATATGCGTTTTTCGCGCCTAATTTATTTACTATTTTTAATTAAGATAATTTTTTTATTTTTACTTTTATATAAATATTTTATTTGTACATATGTAATACTAAAGTTTATATTTATTCAATTTTTTAATTATTAAAACTAAAATAGTATATTTATGAATATAATCATAATATTTTAATCTTAATTTCTTATATCATTTTGATATTCCAACTAATAATTATATGGTTGTAATAATTATTAATATTAAACAATTTTTTTTTCCATGAAATATCAATTTATAGGTTCAAAAAGTCTTTATATAAGAAATTACACTTGACCCATCGAGTCGAATGGGCCAAGTCGGGTCTTGAACCAAAACATCGGGCAGGGTCGGGTCGGATTTGTTGGTCGGATCGAGTTTTGACAGGTCTAGATGAGAGTATGGAGTTTGGTACTCCCGGGTACCTTATAATAATAGATTGAATGCCGTTTTTGGTGTTTATATATTATTAATTTTTTTAATTAAAATATTATTTTTTAATGAAAATAATATTCCATTGATAATTTTTTTTTCTAGAACGATTTTAAACAATGATTTTACTCTAGTTAATGTTATATATTAAAATTACGTAGTTTTTCGCTCATTTCTAGTCAAATTTTTGTAAGTTTGACCTCAAAAATGAAATGGGAGAAAAATAATACTTCCGACATTCCAATACATTAAATACATTTGCTTTTTAGGCACACTATTCACAAGTTAGAAGAATCTTCGATACAACTTCTAACATATAAAATAAAAAAAATAGTCATGTGTGATCTTGTTTTAATCGTCTTTCCGACTACATTATTAATATCTAATTTTTACAATTTTTTGATACGTGTAACTAAAGATGTGAACAAAAGAAAATATGCATTGTCATACGTGCAAAAAGTAAATGTATAGAATCCAATGGAATGGAAAGAGTAACAAGCAACAATATTACATGATATTAAAGACAAGATATATTTGATGAAGACAATGCACTGCGGTATACATGTTACAGTAATTTTCTTGTAAGGTTGAACTTACACCAAGTTAATGTGAGACCAAGGTACAAATTGCACTTAAAGGGGTACAAAAACATGAAACAAATCTAGTAAAGTCACTAACAGAGATACTACAAAAATTTAGTTACAATTAATCATAATTATCACTTAAATAGTACAAAAGCTATATAATCGGGTACAAATGAGGCGGACTTACAATAATTTATTGTAAGTTTTGACTTACACAAGAATTAGTGTATATGTTATTGTACTTTAAAGGATTAATTGGTAATTCCACCTTTTCTATGCACGATTTTAGAAAACTTCCGCCTTTTTTTTTTCCTTCGCTTTTTATGAATAACTTTC